>JAWDJE010000004.1:252490066-253908191 GCA_035047345.1 Bradypodion ventrale | reverse complement strand
GTAGGTTTTTGCACCCTAAGCTTCTACATTATAGCCCTTGAGGCCAAAGTCAACATCTCTGGTTTTACAGAAGTCTTGTTTCAAGGTTGTTAAATAGTAGTTATGTCTTTGAATAAACCCAGCATGCAAACTAATCAGATATATTAAGTAACACCATCTTGTCATATATGCATGTTCAAAAATTTACACAATAAGAGGGAAGTTGATGCAAGGGACCAACTATTATCTTTATCGTCATTTCCAAGATTATACCTGGCCTTTCTGCACTAGGCGTTGTTTTGAGGAATGTGTTGAGGCTTTGGGAAGTAGTTTGCCATATATTCTTAGTTTTGCTTTTTCCCCAATCCATTTAGATCCCTGCATTTCTGATATCCCAGGTGAGAAAGATGAATGAGGCGGCAATGAACAATACAAAAAAGCAGCTAATGTTTGACAAGGGCGTACGAAGACTCTTAAGGAGAAAAACTATGGAGCGGGAAAGGCCAGAAAAACCAGAGGTGATTATTTATATACTTAACAGTTGTATATACCCTACAAATTCTATATATATTGGCTATCGATACCATTAGATATCTGCATCTAAAATCAGAAAGCGCAGAAACAGAACACCCGATACCTAATTTTTTAAATAAATAACAGAATCTGTCAGAGAAAAAATGAAGAGGTAGATCTTTAACAGATGCCTAAAGCATGCCACAGTTGACTTATTCCAATTACCAGATTGCCACTTCTGCTCTGTTTCTACAGTCTGACATACCTGAAGGGGTGATCAGAGTCCATGCTCCACTGCATTCAAAAGTTTCTATGGCAATTCAACTGAACAATCAAACACAAGCCAAAGATATTGTGGCACGGTTCTACTGTGAAAAAAGGTGAGTAAAAACACAGAGAGACAGTACAGAGGAGATGAAAATTTTGCCAGGGAAATTATTCTGCATACAGTATTTCATAGGTTATTTATAGTTTTATATTACTAGCCGAGAAGTGATAGAAGTTTCAATTTTTTCTTTCAGTTTGGCTTAATGGGAATGATTGCCTAGCATGACATATAGTTAGCTGGATTATGTGAAGTGGATATTTGCAGGTTACCTAAAATTCTCTTCTACTAGGACAGTCTCTCTCGCTCTCACATGCACACGTGTGCACACACACACACACACACACACACTCCATTCAATGGATTTAAACACAGCGATATAAAATAAGAAAATGGTGAAATGATAAAAGAACTGAGAAATCATTAGACAAAATCGCGAGACGTGGAAATCAAATTTCATTCACCATTGTATATTTTTATCTACAACCTAACTATGCTAAAGTGACTATTGAAAAATGAGATCAAATTGGATTTCATCCTAGTGGCATTTGTGCAAATACAGTAGATGACCTGGCAAGCATAATCACAGCACTTGGCTTGTAGCTTCACAGTCTGGCATTCTCATCGAAAGAAGGAAAATCATTACTTGGGGAACCACAACATCCAATATCTTGCTGGTCTCATGCTAGCAGGGTGTAAAGTGTGGGGAACATTTATTTATTAGCCACACACCCTACATTCACATGCTCTAAATGTAATGAAAATAAACTATGCCAGGTGCACATCTTTGTTTCAGGAGGGCGTTTTGCTCTTTATTCATGTCAGATGCATCACCAGCATATAATAACATACAAAGCTAAAATTAACACATCTAAAAACAAAATAGAATTAAAATGGGTTAGATGACATCTGCCCAATATTGGGCCACTTCAACAGCATTTCCGCTTGCCAACATAAGATCCTCCTCAGTGCACATTGAGGAGCATCATGTGCATTGTATCATAGGGGAGATAATTTGTACTTCTCCGCATTCACACAGATTGTAATCTACAGGGAAACCCCACTTTCTCATGATCTTCCTACCCCTGCATGCAGTCTATTTAAAGCTTTCCACACAGGCCATGGTTGTTCTTGGCCAGGCAGTAAAGTCATGTGGTACATGAGGGTGTTGGGAGAACAGGAGGCTTGAGATTAATATCCTTCTCCACCCATCCCTAGAATGTCCCTCTTGTCACTTTAGAGTTCTGTTGTCAGACAAACAAGAGCAGACCTCATGGCTTTCAAGAGTTTTTCTGTATTTTATGGTCTCTGGGACTATAGGATTGAAGCCTCAATATAAGTATTTTTACTTTGGGGTTGGGGCTACGGTGACTCAGTGGTTAATAAGCTCACCTTGTTAGCTTGAAGGCTGGCAAGTCAGCAGTTCAAGACCTGGGTACTGCATGACGGATTGAGTGCCCGTCTCTGTCCTAGCTCTTGGGAACATGAAAGAAGCCTCATTTGGGCATTCCCTGAATGGAGTTTCTTCCACAAAAATCCTTTTAATCCAGAATAAATTCTGACATGAAATTATTACTACTTTGGGGTCAGGAATATTATATTTTAAAAAGTAGTGTAATATTTACAGCCTATGTACTAAGACAGAGTGGTTAGCATATTATTCGTAAGCTCCCCCCTCCCCCCACCCCCTAGCATTGCTGGGATCACAATCCCTCCAAATTAATTTTTTAAAGAGAAAATTATTAAAAATTCTTTCTGCTTTCTAGGAGTTCTAGGGTCAAATTTGCAACATTTGGGATCCCAGTACTCCAAGGCCTCATATCTTTCTTTCTTTTGGCATCCCAGAGGTACCCCCAGCATATAATAACATACAAAGCTAAAATTAACATATCTAAAACATATCTCCCAAATTAAAACAAAAAAATGTTGACCATTCAATGCTTCAAGCAAGCCTATTAGAAAAAAAATTTTTTAAAGTTAAAACCATTTTCTGTAAACAAAGACCCTATTACAGTACATAACAAATACATTAAAAATAAAAATGTATAACATGAAATTTTGTTAGTTAACAGAAGTTTGTGGTACAAATCTACACTGAATTCAACTGATTTACAAATCAATTATGTCACCTTACTTTTGAAGGCTAACAGTCCTGTTGATTCTACTGGAAGGATTGTAATCCAGGTGAATACATTTATTTAAAATTTAATGGAAATAAGGTTATAGGGTTGTGATTAGAGTGCAGGAGAACCATAGTAGCATATAGGTCCATGATGGTGAACCCTGGCACTCCAGGTGTTCTTGGTGTTCAGTTCCCAGAAGCCCAAGTCCCTGTGAAACCACATGAATGAGTTTACTGCATACAGAGTAAACCCATTCATGTGGACTCATAGGGACTTGGGCTTCTGGGAATTGATGTCCAAGAACAACTGGAGTGCTAAGGTTTGCCATCACAGATCTAGGTTATTTCATGTCATATTTGCCTAAATATATATAATATATATAATAAAATATATTTATTTTCCTTTTCCATTCCGTAGCCATGAATCATCAGAGAAGATTAAAATGAAAATGCAAAGTTTACATGAAATTGGAGGAAATATAGGTAATACTTCCTTGCAGTTCAACAAAAACAGTGTAGTTCTCCTCGATAGGTTTTGGCTGTGTGCCTAAAAGCAACTGTAATGCATTGCAAGTTCAGTTAGGCCATCCAGTTTTGTTCTATTCCCACTGAGAACATGAAATGACTCTAAGAAGTGCATCCTGCAGTGCTACCCTTGCTGGTGGTCTTTTTGCTAACATTATTCACTTACCATGAGGCTAATAGGAGTACAGTCTGAGCAAGGAAAAATGGACTGCAAGTCATTCAATGGCTGAAATCCAATTGCAACTAGAGTTGTCCCATTTGGACCAATAGAATTTATAGAGGAGACAATTACCAAATTCCCACTGGTTTAATGTGTCTACTCTAGTGCAATTTACTACACTAAGAAATAGGAATTCAGCATATGACTTTATACTTATTTTATATAATGTTGCATCGTGGTATCTTTTCAGTTAAAAAGGGTTGGCTTGAAAACAGCTACTGGAAAAGGTACTTTTTTGTTTTTACTATTACTACTCAGAAAATTGTCCAGCCAACATTCAGTGAGGTAAAAGCAAAAACATATAGCTGATTGTTCAGACTTCATGAAGAAAAGAGACAAGGCACAATGCGGTCTATGGTTGAGTTACTACAGCAGGGATGGACAACTTGTGTTCTTCCAGATGTCCCTGGACTGGACTTCCCTGTCATCCTTCACCATTGACCATGCTGGCTAAGACTGATAGTAGTTGCAGGCCAGAAACATCTGGAGGGTTGCATTTTGCCCAGCCATAGTGAAATATATATATTTGAATCAGCTTATTGCATGATAAAGGCATTTTTGCTCACATAGAGTCCTTGTGTTTTCTTCTTTTAAAAATGGAATGAGGCCATGAAAAGTCTCCTAATGCAAATAAAGGAGAGAAAAAGGAAGTTTATTGCCCTAGGGCAAGAGGGCGGGATATAAATCCAAATAAATAAATAACAATAAAGTGCAATTATGGAGCTTCTTTCTCCTAATGGCCCTGCAGAACTTGAACATCAGCCCATAACAGCAGCAGATACTGGAACATTTAGATAAATGTGAGGGAACTACAATGGAATATGAATTAATGGTTTTTCTCTAAAAAGTATGGCAAACTTTATAAATACAACACCATATAAAACTGCTTTGTTTTATGTCTTTGTAAAACAAATAACCATTTGTAAAAATGGTGTTTCTTTCAGGACAACACTGTTTGGACCCAGATGCTTACATGTTGGACATCTACCATGCAAATCCTCAAGCCGAATGGGTGGTCAAACAAAAAATAAGTTGAAACTTGTATAGACATCTTGGCAGAACTCTTAGGAAATGCCAAAAAGGCAGGTTGAAAAGCCTGCCTTATCATGAGCCATGTTGCCAACCATGAAGCTAAAGTAACCACTACTCTGCAAGTGACTTTGATATTAATTTACCATCTGTATCCTTTTAAGGTCTCAAGAACTGTTATTTCAGTTAACAGTTTGATATAATAATTATTTATTTTGAGATATATACACTTCACCACGGATCTTAACACTGGTGCCACTTTTCAGCTGATATGAAGATAAAAGCTTTTCTTAACAGGATTAATAAACAACTGGATTCTGTGTCCATCCCCATCTTGCCACTTATTTTTACAAAGAAAATATATTACAGCATCCACAGAACCAAAAACAACCACTAACAGCAAGATATGCAAAGGAAAAAGAGGATATATCAAACAAACACTGTGCCAAAAGTAACCTGACATTTTTTGGGGGTCAAATGTTAAGGATTACAATACTTTTGATTGCCTCCATATTGATCTGTGATCTGCCAATGATAGGGGAGAAAACTACTGTGTAAAAACATGTTTACTGATGTGCTGTGTTTGTATATAAATATATAGATATATATTATTGTGTTTTGGGGTATAAATGGTTTTGCTTATGTCCACATTAATGTGTCAAAATTAACAGAAGTTAGAAACATTCATTATATACTGGTTGGCCTACATCAGGGGCTCGCAACCTACAGCCAGTAGGCCGAATCTGGCCTGTGGTGTCAGTCCAGTCCCAGACCTTGCTCCAGCTGCTGCCACAGGAATTGGCCATGGACTCATTTATGGCCATAGGGTCGCGACTGTGCGACTGAACAACAACAACAACAACAAAAACCCATTTATTGTAAACCCATTTACAACAGCCATATATGAGTCTGCAGCCATCGTAATGCATTTATTAAAGCTGTAAATGAGTCCACAGCAGTCATAAGTGTGTTTATGACAGCCACTGACACCTTTTATGGCAGTTATAGTGGTGGAAACCTCCCGTCTGGTCTGCTCAGCTGTCTGAGGGAGTATGGTCTGGCCCGCGGCTGAAAAACATTGAGAATCCCTGGTCAGCATAAATGAATTTGAAGACAGATGGATGCCCAAACATCAAAATCTTCAAAGCCTCTTTCTTCAAAGCAACTACTTTTCATATTGCGTGTGTTGGGGTTTTTTTGTCTTTTAATTTAGCATTTTTAAAAGTACTGAAAATAATGGCCTTGTCTTGATGTTTGTAGAAACATGTGATTGTGGTCTTATAAGGAAGCACACAATCACCAAAAGGCCTTATAAAATCTGAACACAAGCCAATGCCAGCTAGTGTTCAGCACTACATATATATTGTAATCACAGAACCTCAAACATATTTAGATGTTTGAAATTCTTAAATATTTATTGCATGGTTAATTCATTGTAGCTTCTAGGCCATGTGTTATGGAATGGAGGGGCTCTTGCATATTTGAGATGTGAGTAGAAACTCTATAACAGGGATTCTCAGCCTGTGGCTTGTGGGCCGGATGTGGCCCACAGTGCCACTTCATGTGGCCCACCACCACCTCCACCACACCAGGAAGTGCCATGTGGTGGAGGAAGGGCAAAATGGCCGTCCGCCCCCCAAAGCTGTCTGAGGGAGCATGACCTGGCCCCCAGCTTTAAAAGGTTAAGAACTCCTGCTCTATATGCTCCATGGGAAGAGACAACCTGTGTTTGTGTAGGTTGCCTAAGCAGCTTGTGACTGGCATGAAATTGTGGGGTGAGCTGCCAGCTCCATCAGTCAGTCCGTGTTACGCTGCATGATGGGAATCCTGTAGTTTTACTTTAAGTCCACATAACTTAGAATCATAGAATCACTGAGTTGGAAGGGACCTATAAGACCATCAAGTACAGATCCTTGCTCAATGCAAGAATCCAAATCAATGCAGATTTGACAGATGGTTGTCCAACTTATAGTAGTGTATCAGGTTTAGGATATAGGTAGACTACTTAAAATATTTAGAGAAACATAGAGAAGAGATGGCACAAATTTTACACTCCAATATTTGTCTCAATTATGACTGCGCAAAGAAGCACGGTCAAACATGTTGGTAAAAGTACTGGAACATTTTGTCTCGTACATCTGTTTATGCCTCAATACTCCACACTACCTCAATGACTACATAACAAGGCTTTTAGGCTTTATCAGTATCATGTCTAAGAGCCTACACCTGTATGGGATGGGTCTTCCCCTTTGCTACAGGTGATCAGTGCTCATAATGCTTTTCTTGTGTTGCTACTGCTTGCACATTCCCTGTCCAGACTATGGGACTTATCATGCAGTGCTGGAGTACGAGGTGGGAATCTAATGATGAAAGCTTTACAACTTTAATGAACATGCTTTCCAGTCTTAACAGGATTGACACCCATTAGACATAGTTTTTGTAGGTTCCGCTTCCTCGTTTCTTCACTACAAACCTTTAACAAGTATGACTATGTTATATAAGATATCACAGGTGAGAAAACGAGACAAAATGCACAATGCCATTAATAATGCCTTTACAGTCCCATGTATGTATATAAATACATATAAATGTCAAAATGTCTTCTTCAATGTTTATGCATTGCAGTCTTGTTTGTTTGTTTAAAGCAATGTATTGGAGCTATTTTCCCATGAATTCTACAAATTAGTGTCTTGTTCAAACTGTAGTTCTTTCACAGCATCTATAGTGACAGTATTAGCTGTGCCATCTTAAATGTTTTATTTCAGATTATTCCACAGTTTCTCTTTTTTCACTTACTTTAATATTATATATAAAAATTGTTACACTGTAATTTTTAATGCCACTTTCATGGACAAAGTCTGGACAACCAGCCATAACTGGATATCCTGAATAAATATTTAAATTATGTACTGGATTAAAACAACAACGCTAAACTGCCGCTTTCATTTCTGTTTGTATTGAATTCAAGTAAAATTGAATGCCAGAGATGGATTCCTTTTAAAACTGTTTTAGTAATTATATTCTAACAGCAACTCATTTAAAATGAAATTTTCCATAATATGTTTCCATTGACAATCTATTATGAATGGGCTGATTATAGGCATTCCAACTAAATACAAAGGATGTAGAACAGGGATTCTCAACCTGTGGCACATGGGCCAAATGCGGCCTGTGGTGCCATTTCATGTGACACCCACCACCACCACCACCGTCTCCACCACACCAGAAAGTGCTATGTGGTGGAGGAAGGGCAAAATGGCTGTCCAGCCCCTGAAGCTCTCTGAGGGAGCGTGACCTGGGCCCCGGCTTAAAAAGGTTGAGAACTCCTGATGTAGAAAATGAAACTATGCATCTGGGACAGAATTAAAGTGGTATCATCAACTAAACCTCTTACATGTTTTCTTGCTTCCTGTAATAAAGACATTGCTTCTTCCAACAATGAATCTTTAAGACTACTGCAAGGCATTCTATTAAAATGGAATTAGATACAAGTTGACAAAAAACCTACACCTCTCAAAATGTCAAAAATATTCTATAATTACCAATCAAATTTCAGCTCACAGTGCACTATAAGCCTGTGTCCTTGCAATCTACAAAGGTTGTTTTATTTCCATATGTATTAGGAAATAAAACAAGTAATGAAAAGTGGGATATAAGAATAAACAAGCATTTTAAAAAAATAATCAAATATACATTTTTGCAAAAAAAAAAAAATCTTGTTATCTTGCTGGTAGATGCCTGTCAGTTCTGATTTATCTGTCCAGCTAGTCTCAAATCCTTGGATCAATTCCACACATAATTTTGTAAAAATATTCACGCTTATAATATTCAGTCAAAGGTATTTTTAAAAGTGGTTTGAAATGTTATGTTTGCTCCAATGGATGAATGAATTTTGCTGGAGCCCACCCTAAGCAGAAACAACCAGACAAAAAGCTTCTCTTTAATTGGTCTCCCATTTACTTTTCCAGCCTTTGTTCCACTCAACACAGCCAGGATTTATTTAATTTCCAAAATTTACTGTCTGGGACCAGGCTGTTAGGTACTTACTATGACTACTTTTGCTTTTGACATTTTTAAAGCAGACCTGAACAAGTAGGAATTAGGTGCTTATTCCCAAAGGGACTGACCCAGCCCACCACCACAGCACTGGCCTCTGGAGCCATCTACTGAATCTTACCTAGTCTAGATGTCAACAGGAAAGTAATTTGGTTAAGACAGAGGTCATGCTTCAGGCCATGATAGGTAAAAGGCACCCTTGCTCGAAAGCCACTTGTATCTGACTCTAGGGTTCAGTGCTCATCTCTGTTTACAGCCAAAGAGCTTATGTCTGCAGACGTTTGTGTGGACATGTGGCAGGCATGCCTCAACACCGGAATGCACAGAACTGTGTACCTCCCAACCCAAGTGGTACCTACGTATTCACTTGCAATTCTTGCTTTTGAACTGCTTGGTTGTCAGGAACTGGGACAGAAATGGTAGTTCATTCTGTCATGCAGCACTGGTGCCTTGACCTGCTGACCTTCCAGTCATCAATTTCAGTGACTTAACCACTTGAGCCACTGCAGTCCCTCAGGTCATGCTAGGCAGCTATTTTCTCTCACTCTCCCCCAAGCAAATATTTGACTTTGTAGTGATCCCAAACCCTGCAGAACTATTGCAACGTATGTGCCAGTGACATGTGAATGGGTGGAATCCATGCTGCTATGTTTCTTGGAGGAGAGAGCATTTACACTCTTCTATGCCCACCTCACTACACATCTGTTTTAACTCTATCCCTTTTCCTATGCTTTAGTGCCGTGATGGCAAACCTTGGTACTCCAGATATTCTTGGACTTCAAGCCTGAGCACCCTGTAAATCCACATGAATGGGTTTACTGCAATTCATCTGGCCCGCGCTGCCCCCGTTAATCCCGGAGGCGGAAGTAAAACGTGCCCCGTATGGGCACGTTTTACTTCCGCCTCCGGGAGCAACGGGGGCAGCGCGGGCCGGATGAATCGCAATAAACCCATTCATGTGGATTCACAGAGTGCTTGGGCTTCTGGGAATTGAAGTCCAAGAACATCTGGAGTGCCAAGGTTCACCATCATGGCTTTAGTGTTTGGAACTATAGTGTCCTAGTGTTCGCGGCTCAGCATTAAGTTCCAGACTGGAAGGAAAAAACCACAGTGTGCTTTTATTTTTTTCCCCAGCTCCTGGGGGCTGCTTGTTTAGAAAACAAGCAAGCAAAAGACTGAAATGGAAAATAGAAGTAACCATCAAAATGGACTGAGGCTAGAATCTTGGCTTCATTCTTCATCATTTCCATCAAGTTAGAATCACACTTTTGCCTTGCAAACAGCAGATCTCTCCATTCTTCCGACTGCATATCATTTTTGGTTCTTGATGCGGAGGATGTTGTCTCCACAAGCCCTCCATGTGACCACATCTGACCCTCCAAAGCTAACTTTGATCAACTCCTTGCTTGTTAAAATGTAGAAAGCTTTCCCTCCACTATCAGAGTCGGCTTGGATATTCATGTAGTTATGCAGAAATGTATTTTAGTGCCTCACCTTCAGTTGAGAAATGTATATCTGGGTGCATTTCAAACAATAACTGAATGATATCCATCTGTATGCAATCTGCCAATCAAGTTATTCAGAATATGCTTCATGGGAATTGATGACATTAGATGGTATAAGACCGCACCTTCAAAATGTTGCATGAACATTGTTATCTAGTCTCTTCTTTCTGGTATGATCATTTCTGTCTGCACATCTAATGGTATTTCACACACAAAAAATCCTGTAAACTGCTGCTACGCATCAGAATCCAGCACAAGTTGAACTATGCAGTAGCAACTACATTTATATATCGCTCCGTAGTACTTAATTACCTTGGTTAATTACCTTTTGTTTGCTTTGGTTCACAAGGTAATTAGCATTTAGCCACCAACATGCTGGGTACTCATTTTACCAACTTCGGAAAGATGGAAGACTGAGTCAATCTTGATTCCCTTCAGAACCGTACTCACAACATTTTGGCTGCAGTACAGAATTAACCACTGCCCCACAAGGGCTATTCTTGATACCATGTGTTTCAACTACATAGTTAAGCTATATAAATGTTTAGTTCAACATTCTCTCCTCTGCCTATGCAAAGATATGTAATCAGACACCACTAACAGTAACCTCAACGTGGCTTCTAAGGAATGTGACTGAAAGCCCATGTTCAGAAAACATATGTTCTTCTTTCAGCCTAGATCAAACATAACTTGTTTTGTGCCCTGACCTATCTTCTTATTGCCAGAGAGCAACTTGCATATCCAAGTTTTAAGTTATATTGTATACTGAAGGCAAGATACCATCAAGCATGAAGAGTTTAGCAGCTGTCACTTGCTGAAACATTATAAGCAGAATCTTTTCAAAACTATGGAATTCCTTTGCTTTGTACCTCGAACAAAACATTTTCAGAGTTACGTTATACACAACATGTAATAATGACTTTATTGTGTAGGGTACAATAAAGACCCACATGCAGCAAACGAAATAGTGTCAAGTAATCAATAGAAAATACACTAGCAACACTGATTTAATTTTTTTAAAAAAAAGTTTACTGACAATTAAAACAACAGTATGCAATTAACATTTTGGTAGAGGTATTTGTTGAGCTGCAGCATACAGAGGAGATCACTGAGATCAGGGTTATAATTAAAATATTTCTCTAGCACTGCCAAACAGACAGACATCTTTTTAAATGGACAATCTCCCTTGTTCAGCGCTCAGCCTCGGGGCAGGAATGTGGAAAAACTCCATGCAGGTCAAAAGCTTCACTGAAGTCAAAGGATTCCACTTGTTGGCCCTTAATTATCATAAGGTTTCTCAAACACCCTCGGAATGAGCTCTTACTGGTCAAGCAATTCTGTTTCACGCTAGCTAGAAAATAAAGAATACAGTCAGTCAGTTTTCTGCCTGGAGGAGATCAAAATTAGACTTTAGAAACTGGCTGTTGCACTGCAATAATTCTTTAATGTAAAATTTTGCCACTACCCCAAAAGTGTCAAGCATGTATTATTCCTACATTCTTTAGCATCAATAGGATCTGCCATCAATTGGCTCCTTTTACTGGATCAACAGTCCTTTTAAAGAGCATAAAGCACATGACAGCTGGGCAATGTCTCTAACTGACTACTGAAATGATCTGGCATGAAAACATGCAGTTTTTATGACATTTTAGTGCAGTGATGGTGAACCTTGGCACTCTATGGGCGCGTTTTACTTCCGCTTCTGGGAGCGACGAGGGAGGTGCGGGCCAGATGAATTGCAGCAAACCCATTTGTGTGGATTCACAGGGGTTTGGGCTTCTGGGAATTGAAGTCCAAGAACATCTGGAGTGCCAAGGTTCGCCATCATGGTTTTAGTGGCTAGCTAGATAAAAGTATGAGCCAACTATGTGGATTTTGCTCAAAATTGCTTGCCTGTTTCTTTGTCAAATTCACACAAGTAAACTCCAAAGCAGGGAGGAGAAATCTGCCATCAGTTACATAACAAGGCAGCTCTTTGGATCTGTAAGGGCACCTGAATCCGTGGTCATATTAAAACAGATTCTCAATGTGCCAGATACTCTCAATGTTTCAAGATGGCTTCAATCTTAATGTTGATGGGAGGGGGATCACTCTGAAGATTCCTAGATCACTAAGCCTTGCCAATTTTCACTGCCCTCTCCATTCCAAGGAAACAGCTTTATGGTGACAGAGTATCTTCACCACCAATAACTCAGAACAACACAGGCCAAGCTTAAGAGGGCATTATAATTAGTTACCTTCCCACTCCCTGCCCAGCAATACAGTCAGTGTTGACCTGCTCCAGGTGCCCACAGGTGCCAGGGCACCGGTAGCGGAAATTCCCCCAGGCCACGCCCACTTGTCCGGCCACGCCCACCTCCCTACCCCAGGTCATGGCATAGGGAGACCAAGTGGGCATGGCCCACAGAGTTAGCCACGCCCATGGTGGGGATAGTAAAAGAATTTGCAGCCCATCACCGAATACAGTACTCTGAAAGTGAGAGGTTAACATACCAGGATAGCCTCCAACATATATAGGATTGTTTGTATCGGCAGAGGTTGAGTGTGTATATGGATTCTCAGTCTGAACCAGGTTCCCATCAATTATCAGTGCAATAAGATGCTTGCTTTTGTTTGCTTGAAGTTTATGCCACTTTCCATCACACAGACTAGCTGTGTCTTTCGATTCGTAAGTGGCGGTTATTCTACCAGCTCCGTTGTTGACACTGAATAAAACCTAGAAAAAAACAGCCAAATTTGGCGGGGGGGGGGGATGGCAAGTTGAAAGGTGGGCAATTTGACTATAGTAATATTTTCAACTATGATGTATTTGAAGGGGTATATATATTTCTCCACAGTGCAGTCTACAGTTCTACATGAGAAACAACTAGCAAGTGACAATTAATTGGTTGTGGTGATTTTCTCTTTCTTTCTTCTCCCTATTTTCTTCCAGCTTGATTTATATAATTTAGGTAGGATGGAACAGCTGCCTAGCAGCTCTTGGCTCCTCCCAGCCAAAATGATAATAAACTGATCTCATCATCATCTTGGGCTGTCAATCCTCAAGACAAAGGACAAAGCTATCCACTGCTAAAGAGTCGGATGTAGGAAATGGTCAATACTGTTGTTAAATTCCCCCTTTCCAACCCAGGAGAATAAATGTTTCAAGCAGTCATTCCAATTTGAATGAATTTTCTCACACACCTATAAGTTGCAAAATACTCTAAGAAGAAAAATAGAAATGTTTCCTCTTTTGCATTGCAGATGACAGAGACCACAGAGGTTACAGAAGGTTCAAGTTGTTCTATAAAAGCTTTGTTTAATGTAAAATATTCCATGAACCTAATAGTACTGTACTTAATAATTACCTCGGTTGAAGTAGTGTTTAGAATAATCTGCACTGCTCTTTACATGTTTATACTTTCTTGAATTGATAATACATTATCTGACAGAGCCACTGAAAGGTTTTAAACAAGCACGATTTTGGTTTTTCAAGCTTATTATGAATATATAATCTATACCTATAAGAAAGGGGTGTGGCCGTGCGTGTGCGGAATGCGTGTCCACACCCATGCAGCCTATCCATGATGCGCCATGCACACCTACCTTATGTCACTGACATCAGCACCGCGAGGGTCTGGAGAATGAGTGCGTCCTGCGCCCCACAAAAGCCAGAAAAAACCAACACTATAAGTCCCAGCATCCTCCATGGCACGCCACACCACAGGCAGGATGGCCAGAGTGCGGAGGAGACGGGACAGCCAGCACCCGAACGCTCAAGCCAACGGCCGCTTCATGCGCGTGCGCACTACAGCCAAGGACCCTCCCTGCCATACCCAGGTGGACTGGGCCCAGTCTGCAGGGATGGTCTGGCCCTTTTCCCCCTCCCTAAATCCCAGCCCTCGGCACCGCCTCTGCCCTGCGGCGCCTTTCGCCCTCAGCCATGCCACCTGAGGACATGGCCAGGCAAGGTGCTGCTGTAGGCGCTACCTCTGCCCTGCTGCCCCTCCCGCCTTCAGCAGTGCCTGAGCTGACGGATACCTGCCTCTCGCCCTGCTTCAAGGCACCCCTCAATACAGTGGAGGGGGAAATGCAAAGGTGGCATAAGGGAATGGTCCTCCCCTCAGCCAGGGGTAGCACCATAGGGGAACAGGCCAGTACCACGGGCTGAGCCCTCCACAAAAACCTCGTCGAAGATGGGCACCGATGCCAGTTCTTAATTGTTTCTTTCATAGCTTTATTTTAGAGAGCTCCTTTTTTGTTTAATTAAGTGCTCAAAGGAAAAGTTTATAGAATTATAAAAGCTTCTTTTTCTCAAGTGCAATAGAATATGCATTTGCAAAAATGGGTTCATAACCAGATCAGGGGAGGAAATGTTTGAAAAATTAAAGGCACGATTCAGAGATATAGTTAAAACATGTTAAGTAACAGATAAACCTCATAATGAACTATGCACTCAGAAGCTTTTACTTACATACTTTAATAACCGGGACATCTTTTCTTCAAATATTATATAATACATATGCATTCTTTTTTGCTTATTAATGACTACCAGCTAGATAGTTCGGTTTCACTTACCAGTGATAACTTTCGTTCTTCGAGTATATAGTTTGTGAATACACACTCATGGGGTTATGCGCCTGCGCAGAACAGCCGATCAGAGGCTTGAAAAGCTATTGGTCAAAAGTTTTGCCGGTAAGACCGCCCACCGTACCGCCCACCCTGAGGCGCCCGCGCGCCATTTTACCTCAGTTCCATACTTAAGCCAAGCACAGGATAAACCAACTGATCTCATCCGTGCAGCTCAAGAGGGGAGGCAGGGTGGGTAGTGTGTATTCACAAACTATATACTCGAAGAACGAAAGTTATCACTGGTAAGTGAAACCGAACTTTCTCCTTCGTATAGTTTGTGAATCCACACTCATGGGAGATTAGCAAGCTCACACTTACTTGGTCGGTGGGCAGTCGGATGAGATGATCCCACGATGAGCTGAAGATCCCCTAGGTGGACCCGTCAGGGGCGTTGAGTCCGGAGCCCTCTGGTGAGGACGACACGGCCAAGCCTGGCGTCCGCAGTGGCTCTGGTGTCCACCCTGTAATGCTGGACAAATGTGGAAGGTCTGGACCAGGTGGCAGCCTTACATATGTCCTCAAGCGGTGTGCCCTCCAGAAAGGCAGTGGATGTGGCAACCGCCCTGGTGGAATGCGCCCTGACATGCGGTGGAGGTGGCAGTGAGGCTGACTCGTAGGCCAGGTAGATGGTAGAGGTGATCCATTTGGAGAACCTTTGAGCAGAGATGGGTTCACCCTTGGACTTTCCCCCATAAGCCACAAAGAGGCGTTGCGACTTCCTGAACTCTCTAGTCCTGCTGGTGTAAAACAATAAAGCTTGTTTCACATCCAGCGTGTGCCAAGTCCTTTCTTGGGCGTTAGTGGGGTTCTGAAAGAAGGTTGGCAAGGAGATAGTTTGTGCCATGTGAAACTTGGAGACCACCTTGGGCAGGAAGGTGATGTCCGCTTGGAGGACGACGCGGTCGTTGAAGAACTGGAGAAAAGGTGCGTCTGCTCGCAGGGCAACCAGCTCACCAGCTCGTCGTGCAGACGTGATAGCCACTAGGAATGCCGCCTTCCATGTGAGGAGGCGAACATCGGCGGTAGCCATGGGCTCGAATGGGGTCCTGGTGAGCGCGTTGAGCACGGTAGACAGTGACCATTGAGCCGTAGGAGTCCTGACCGGAGGGAAAGCGTTCCGTAGTCCCTTGAGGAAGCGCTTCACCGTTTGGTCACGGAAAGCCCCAGCAGCGGGCGAACCAGCCGGGGAGTGTGCCACCACTGCTGCGAGGTGCACTCGGATGGAGGTGATGCTAAGGCCAGACTCCGCCAAATGGAGGAGGTAGGTTAAAACGTCCTGCAGTCCCGCCTGCGGGGGGGGCATGTGCTGGGAAGCCAGGAAAGCGCAAAAACGCCTGTATTTGGAGGCGTAGGACCTCCTTGTGGAAGGGCGCCGCGCTAGCTCGAGGATCCTGGACAGTCTGGGGTTATCCTCCACGCGGTGAGGTGGAGGCTGGGCAGGTCCGAATGGTGCAGCTGGCCGTGCTCCATTTGGAGAAGCGTCGGTGACTCCGGCAGTGTGCGATACTGTGACGACATGCGCAACAGTAGCGGAAACCAGGGTTGGCGCGGCCATGCCGGCGCCACCAGAATTGCATTGGTTCTGTGTTGGTACATCCTGGTGAGTACTTTCTGGACCAGAGGAAACGGAGGAAAGGCATAGAGATAGTCCTGATCCCACCGTTTCATGAAGGCATCGCCTTCGGAGTTCAGTCCGATGCCTGCTCTGGAGCAGTACCTGCTGAGTTTCCTGTTGGACTCCGATGCAAAGAGGTCGATGCTCGGCGTCCCCCAGGCCTCGCAAAGCGACCGGAACACCCCGTCGTCCAGCTCCCATTCGTGGGTCGTCGAGGTGAGACGGCTCAGGTGGTCTGCCAAAACATTCAGTGTGCCCTGAATGTGCACTCCAATTGGGAAAATGTGCCTCTCCAGGCACCATTCCCACAACTGCACTGCGAGGTACAGGAGGGTGGTGGACCGTGTTCCTCCCTGCTTGTTGAGGTACGCCACCGCCGTGGTATTGTCCGAGGCCACTTGAACCGCCTTGCCGGTGAGCAGCTTCTCGAAGGAACGCAGGGCCTTCCAGATGGCCAGCAGTTCCAAGTAATTTATGTGGTGCACCGTTTCGTGTGGTGTCCAGGTGTCGTTGACCGTGAGGGTCCCGCAAGCAGCGCCCCAGCCGAGGTTGCTCGCGTCGGTCAGTATCTGCAACGAGGGTTGCGGGGGGTAGAAACTCTTTCCCGTGGCCACGTTGAGTGGTGTAGACCACCACAGCAGTTGGTCCCTCAGTTCTGGAGATGGGGTCAACCGTTTGGACTGGCTCTCCCGAAGTGCGTCGAACTCGTGAAGGAGCCACGATTGCAGGGACCTGAATTTCAACTTGGCATGGGGAATCACTGCCGTCGTTGAGGCCATCAGGCCTAGAAGTCTCTGAGCCTTCTTCGCCCGGATGCACGGTTTGGTGCGTAGTTCGCTCACCCCCTGCGCAATGTCCTGTAAGCGTTTCTGGGGGGCGTAGGCTCTCGTAGCAAGCGAGTCGAGTACCGCTCCGATGTACTCGACGCGTTGAGAGGGAGTCAACTTCGATTTGGTGAAGTTGATCCTGAGGCCGAGACTCTCCATAAGGTGGACCGTGTATTGTGTGTCCCGAATGGCTGACGATTTGGTGGGGGAGACGATCAACCAATCGTCGATGTACGGGAAGACCCTGATGCTCCGTTGACGGAGGAATGCAGCCACCGGAGCCATGCATTTGGTGAAGACCCGCGGTGCCGTGGCCAGACCGAACGGTAAGCACCGGTACTGGTACACGGAATTGTCGATACGGAAGCGGAGAAATCGTCTGTGTTCCTCGAGGATGGAGACGTGGAAGTAGGCATCCTTGAGGTCTATGACTGTGAACCAGTCCCCTTTGTTGATGAGGGGGAGGACGGTCTGCAAGGTCACCATCCGGAACTTCCTGGTGTGGATGCATTTGTTCAGGCGGCGCAGATCCAGGATAGGGCGAAGGCCTCCGTCCTTCTTCTGGACCACGAAGTACCTCGAGTAGAAGCCGTTGTCCCAGTCGGACGGTGTTACCCGCTCGATGGCTCCCTTGGAGAGAAGGGTTGATATTTCTTCCTCCAAATGGGGGGACGAGGTGGTGAGACGATGTCTTCCTACCCGAGGCACCCGCACGAACTCGATGGCGTAGCCAGAGGACAAGATCTTTAAGACCCACTGGTCGTCCGTGATGCCCGACCATACCTGGAGGAAGTTCCGGAGGGGGAGGTACGGGATGTGGAGCGAGAGAGACTCGGCCGTCGCAGCTTCAAACGCGGGGCTTGGGCCTCGCGCCCGAACGTTTGTCCTGTCTGTAGGGTCGGTAACGGGGTTTGTGCTGCCGCCGTTGTTTGTAGGAGCTGGATCTAGGCTGCTCCGTCGGTCCCTGCTGCTGCGGGTTGCCCTGGAATCGCCGTGTGAAGGGCTGGAACCTCGGCCTGGCGGAAGTAGCCGGCGTGGTGAGCCCCAGGAACTTCGCCGTGGAATTGGTCTGGCGCATCTCATTCAGGACTTTGTCGGTGTCCTGACCGAAGAGGCCCTGCCCGTCGAAGGGAAACTCCTCGATGAGCTTTTTCATAGCGTCATCGAGGGAGGTGTCCCTGAGCCAAGCATGGCGACGGAGGTAGATTGCGGAGGCCATGTCTTTTGCCGCATAATCGTTGATATGCCGGGCAGTGCGCATCAGTTGCTCGGCGACGAAGTCCCCCTCGGTGGCCAGTGCGTCAATCCGCTTTTGGGCATCCGCGGGCAGTTTCGCTGTCTCAACCTTCACCTGCTCCCAGAGGTGAGATTGATACAGGCCCATGGCGGCCGAGTAGTTGGCGGCACGGAAGAACAGGGAGCCGGTGGCGTAGAACTTACGCCCCACCGCGTCCAGTTTCTTTCCCTCCGGCGTCGATGGGACCGGAAACCCGCTGGTGGCCGTCCTATGCTGGAAGGCCTTGACCACCAGGGAATTCGGCAGGGGGTGAGCCTGCAAGAACTCGACGTTCTCGTCCAGGACCCGGTACATGCTGTCGAGCCTGGACAAAACGGAGTGGGCCGCCAAAGGTTTCTTCCACGTCGCCCTCGCCGAAGTCATCATGGAGGGGAGCATGGTTATGTGGACCGGCCGCACAGCACGTCTGTCGAGCTTCGCGGTCATCTGATCCTCACCCTCCAACGGCGGTTGATCGACCTTGAGGTTGAGTGCGGTGCCCAGCCTTGTGAGCATGGCGGTCAGTGAGCGTTGGTCCTCACCACGCGGTGGGTCCACTGAGCCGATAGCCTGCTCCGGCGTGCGCTCGGCGTCGACGTCTCCCTCGTCCTCCTCCGACGACGAGCTGGACTCATCGGAAGACGAGGGAGGCAGTCTTTCATCCACGTCGGGACCGCGCCAGTACGGCCTGGGCGGGCCGGCGGGATGGGATTCCTCCGCATCGACGTCCGGACCACACCATGACGGGTTGGGTGGGCCGGCGGAGCGGGCACTCGACCCACGAGAGGTCAGTGGGGCCACGGCAGGGCCGGGATGCCCGGGGCTTGCGGTGGTCGGAACCGGAGCCGCAGAGGCCGCAGGCATGGGGGCTTGGAGCTTGGCCGCAAATGACGCCATGACCTGGAACATCTCTCGGACGAGGGCCATCTGAGATCCATCCGAGTCCGCTGGAGGCAGAGCCCCGGTAGCCGGCGGGTTGGTGGTCCACGAACGGTGGGTGTCGAAACGGTGGCCGGCGTCGGTGTCGGCGAAACGGTCGTCGGAACGGTGACGACCGCGTCGTCCGTCGGCGTTCTGGGCCTTGGAGAGACGGAGGCCTGCCTCGGCGAGGGGTTTCTTCCCCGGGGAGGAGAGGGGAGCACCTGAAGTGGGCGAGCTGGAGCCCCAGCCCTGCGTCCTTTATCAGGTGACCCGGAAGACGACCGTCCTCCCCAGATGGAGGATCCCGGAGAAGGACATCGGGCAGTCGAGAACGGCGGCGAAGGCCCGGGAGAGGCGGGTGTGCGCGGGGTGGGAGGAAGCGACCGTCTCTTCTCCGACCCATGCTTGCGCTTCTTCTCGCCGTTCCTGTCCTTCTTTTTCTTCTTCCTAATTGGAAGCACGGAGGAAGAAGCCGGCGGCGGCTGGACAGCAGCGGCGGATGTGGACGCGGAAGCGGCGGGAGCCAGAGCGAGCTCCATCATATGCGCCTTGAGGCGATTGCTTCGGTTCTGCACCGCGAGGCGCGTAAACTTTTTGCAGTGCGGGCAAGACTGGCTCTGATGCGACTCTCCCAAGCAGAAGAGGCACAGGCTGTGTCCGTCGGAAGCTGGGAACTTCTTAAGGCACGCCCTGCACTGTTTAAACGCTGCAGCCATGAACCGCGGAAAAATTCTTCCAGTGGAAGCTTCTGGAGGCAAGTACCCCGAAGGGCGGACCAGCCGCCACCCCCTTGAGGGGGGAGACGGTGATCGATGCGAAGAAAAATTGGCAACTGAATCCACTCGAAAGAAGAGACAGAGCCGGGGTGGCGATCCTGCCCGGAGGACAGAATCACCGAGAAAAATTGTTGAAATTTGCCAAAAAGACTTTCCCTCAGAAGGGCGAAAAAATTGAGGAAGCTCTCAACGATCGTCCTGCTGCTACGGCGGAAAGAAGAGAACTGAGGTAAAATGGCGCGCGGGCGCCTCAGGGTGGGCGGTACGGTGGGCGGTCTTACCGCCAAAACTTTTGACCAATAGCTTTTCAAGCCTCCGATCGGCTGTTCTGCGCAGGCGCATAACCCCATGAGTGTGGATTCACAAACTATACGAAGGAGAACCATAAGACTAATGCACAGACACATTGTCATGATCATGAATCCATCACTTACCTTGTCATTTACAATCTCCAACCCAATAGCATCTACTTTGGCACTACTGATTCCAAGAAGAACTCCATTCCTGACAGTAGTGCGGAACTCAAATGTAATATTAACATCAGATCGAACTTTATAGCCATCTTTAACTAAAAACACACACAAAAAGACAAATAATTAATTTAGAGAGCTTTAAAATACAGCAGATCTGATTACTAATGTGTCCATATTTAATTATAAGGGTTTACAATACTAATTCTCAGTTTTGGTTCCCCAGGTACTGTAGATATTTGACCGTGACCAACGGCCATGAATTTAGCAGCTGGAAAAAATCCATACAATACCGAGAAACAACCAAATGATGGTGTTATAGGGAAAGATGTATGGCCTGCAGGGAATCCCTGGGGAGCTAGTTGTTGTTGTTGAGTCGCACAGTCGACTCCGACCCCATGCGAACCCATGGACCATTGCACACCAGGCACCCCTATCCTCCACCATCCTCTTCAACCCACCCAACTCTGTGCCTACTTCATCTGCCATCTAACCAACTCATTTTCTACCACCCCCTTCTTCTTTTGCCCTCAACCTTTCCCAGCATCAAGGCTTTCTCAAGTGAATCCTCTCTTCTCATTTGATGTCCAAAGTATTTTAGCTTCACCTTCACTATCTGACCTTCCAAGGAGCAGTCAGGGTTGACTTCTTCTAAGATTGACCTATTTGTTCTCCTCACTGTACAAAGTACTCTCAAAACTCTCCTCCAACACCATATTTCAAAGGCGTCTATTCTTCTGCGCTCTGCTTTCCTTGTGGTCCAGCTCTCACAACCGTACATTACCACCGGGAATATCATTGTTTTGACTATGCAAACTTTTGTTTGCAAGGTGACCTAAATTTCCCAACTCCTGTGACACATTTTATATAAAAACCTGTAAAAACTATTAGAGAACTGCTCACAAGATTGAGATGCACAACTACTGTGATAAGACAAGTTTGGTTTTGTATTAGAAAATGTACATTAAAACAACAAACATATTTCCCTACATTACATTCTTAGCTGATAATTCTCAATCAGAAATACGAGAGGTTCTTTACACACTATTAGCAAACGATCAGTAAAACAAACACAATGAGAAAGGGAGAAAGAGGAAATCAATACAGTATAGTAAAATGAGATAAAGTTTACACTTATGTTGCTTTTAAATTAAGGTTAGTAAAAGAACTTCTTCCTTACCAAGAGCAAGAAAACCACTTCCATTGAAAAATGTTCCTTCTTGGGATGCAACATAGCATTTGTTGACAGAAAAGATTGAAGCTAGGTTGTCTTTGTCTACCTTCTTGCCATTAATTATCTCCTCACCAATACATGCAGGAATACTATGAGTAATCTACAATTGCAATACAACACCACAATTAGTATCACAGCTTAGAAATGTTATCTTTTGGGTCACACCTCTCAGAAACTGCTCCTGGCTTTGCTGGCTGGAGTGTAATAATCCAAAAAGTAACTTTTCAAAGCTCTGGTTTGTACAGTACATATATTGCCACACTTGCCTGCCTGCATGCACTTATATACACAGAAATACAACAAGAAATCCTTATTGCTTCAGAACTATGACTCATTAAGGAGTCCACATAATTATTGACATAAAAAAGAATATTAAATACACATAAATGTATCCACACTGTAAATGAACTGACACATTACTGTGGGTCAGTGTCCCACTAGAACCAGGAAGACCAAGAGTTCATAATCTGCTTTTAGCCATGTGCCTCCCTGGATAATCTCAACCTAGCAACATTGCCTGACAGCCAAATTACACATCAGCTTTAAAACACAACACAGAGTTGATCTGCTTGTGGGAATCAAATTTTAGGTCAGGGAAAAGCAGCTGATTATTTCTTCCCTGGAATTATTCCTGGGATCAAAAATCACATCTAACAACATTGGGAAAACTACCTATTTTAGCCCTAAAATTAATGTCTATATTAACTGCAAATTTTAAGGCTAATGATACTATCTATAGGCAGCATTACTACAAGTCCATTTACACACTTTACAAATAATACTGGGAGGCCACTTATTAAATAATTCCATATTGGTGTCTATTACATGACAAGTCATTGTTATCTAGCAGTTCCCCTCATGAGGACAGTATTTCAGTACACAGCAAATATTTGTATTATTTGAACTCACATCAGCCGGAGTTCTGTTACTCTGAAAGGGAAAAATAGTGTTAAATAGAAATATCTTCTTACATTTCCAATATTCTTGACTTTGTAACCTAAGGGTAGACCTCCGATATATAGTGTTCCATCAACATCCAGGGTATTTCCATCTCCTGGGACATTTATAGGCAAAGATTCTTGTCCATCAACTATGATTATACCTTTTCTTTTTGAATATTCTGTTTTTACCTATAAGATTCATTAATAATTAGGTCAGACTTTGAAGCATCAGAGGATTCCATAAATAGTGTTGTCTATATACAACCACCAGAAATTGTACTGTCATCTTAATTTTTCACATTTCTTTGACAATTAATTTCTAAACATACAGTAGATATGTGAGAGATATGAAAGCCAGAATTTTTCTTTTAAGTTAATGGAAATCTTTAAAATATCAAAACTTAATAGAGTTCTTCCCAATAACAAAAAGGGAATATGAGAAAGGGAAGAAGAAACTTTTTGTTTGCTTGAACTTAAGATAAGGTTAAGAAGCACTGTGGTGTAGTGATACAGTGGTGAACTAGGAGTTCAAATTCCCACTCAAGCATTGAAACTTAACAGGGTAGTGGAAATGGTAAAACTATTTCTGAAATATCTCACATACAGTACTGTACCTTGTTAAAACCTTATTAGTCACCACAGGTTGGGTGTTGCACGTAACACTGAGATAAGGCTGAAAGCAGGCACTTGGTTCACCTACCGTATGCCATTTACCATCATTGACAATTGCACCATGAAAGGCTTTTGCTCGTCCTTTTCCAAGATCAAATGAAAAATAAAGCTTCCCCCCATGTAGCTGAAGGGCTGCAAAATCAACCTGCTTTGAGTGACCTGTGTAGTATATCAGGCCACTGGAAGAAAAGGTCCTGAGATTCAGCTGCACAGAAAGCCTAGGGAAGAAAATGTGGATAATTCAGAGTCTGCAGACCACTAGGAGTTGCATGGAAGCTTGACTATCTTTTCTAAAAACAAGTAACCTGTTCTATGGTTGCTTACTTCTGCCAGTGTGATTGTAGGAGATGGAAAAGCCTAGCAAACAGTCCTGTTAAACTCATTTAATTTAATTTTTAAATTTCTATGCCGCCCATAGACATAGACATCCCATATGATGTCCAAATATATTGGGAGAATGCTACACAATATTGTGGGAGGGAGAAAAATATTGCTATGCTATCCCATTCCTCCAGTAGAAAAACTCCACTAGAACCTGGTTCCCTGCAGAAATGAAAGAAACCCTCACATTTGCAGAGGAAGATATTTGGATCCAAGCCGTAACAAATCAAATGGATAAATAGAAGAGAGCTGATATATGAAGGAGGGTTACAGGAAAAAGGAAAACACCTTGAGCATAACAAATACCTGAAGAAATTACCTTGCAGTAAGAAGCAGTGGCTCAAGTGACTAAGATGCTGACTGGAAGGTGGCAGGTCAGCAGTTTGATACCCAAGTACTGCAGGACGGAATGAGCTCCCGTCTTTGTCCCATCTTCAGCCATCCTAGCAGTTCGAAAGCAAGAAATTGCAAGTAGATAAACAGGGACCACTTAGGTGGGAAGGTAAAACAGCGTTCCGTGTGTCTAGGCATGCCTGCCACATGTCCACGGAAATGTCTGCAGAAACAGACAGCGCTGGCTCTTTGGCTATGAAACAGAGATGAGCACTGAACCCTAGAGTCAGATACGACTAGCTTTCAAGCAAGGGTCCATATCCTACAGACAATCACACTGGCAGAAGTAAGCAACTGTACAACATGTGAAGCTACCTGAGGTGGGACTATCAAAAAGACTTCCTCAACCATGAGTCCTGGGCTACAGTCAGCCTCCTGCAAAACAGATAAAATCAAAACAACCCCCATAATAACAGCCCTTTTACCTTATCACTGGGGTTCCCAAGCTAAGGCCCGTGGTCCGGATCCAGCCCCTGGTACCATTTCATGTGCCCCCACCCCACCTCTCTAAGGGCATTAGAGAAACAAGATTGCTGCCCCTTTGAAGATGTTGGGGCAAAATGCCCACCCACCCCCATCATGCAGGCAGGGCAAAATGGCCATCTGGCCCTCGAAGCTGACTGAGAGATCATGACCCAACCCCTGACTTGAAAAGGTTGGGAACTGCTTTATCACAACAAAGCAGAATTTAACAAGAATTATACTTTGGTTGGATTGGTTTGGCATACATTCTTTTATCACTCTGCATCAGTTTTCCATCCATGACATTGTAATCATAATCTATTCCACATACAGTAGAACTTCGGATAAAGTCCAAACTCCATTTCACAAGTTTGGACTTTATCCGATTTTGCACTTTATCCGAATCAAATGGGCGATGCATCAGATAACATCCAAAAATGGACTTTATCCGAGGTTCCTATACCAAATACCTTGGATAACGTCCATTTTTAGCAGTTTTGGACTTTATGTGATGCATCATGTGTGCATGAAAACCGCAACTTTACCCAAATTGGACAGGTTCCACTGTACTTTAATAGCAAACAATAACATACAGTGGAACCTTATATAACAAATGCATTATACAATGAAAAAATCATACAATGAAGAGAATCTTGGAACAAATAGGTGCATCGAACAACAAAAATCTCTATGGGGAAAAAATCGTACAATGAAAATTTCCTTTGTACGATTTTTCCCATAGAGATTTTGTTGTACGATTTTTTTCCCATAGGGTTTTTCATTGTACAACTTTTCCCATAGAGATTTTTGTTGTACGATGCATCCATCATACAATGGGGGGGAAATCGTATAACAAAGTGTCTTGTGGAACCAATTCTTTTTGTTATACGAGGTTCTACTGTACTGTATTTTGCATGTCAAAAACTACCTGGAAAATTACTTTTAACAATGCTAAAAGAAACCTACTTTTTTCTTATAGTAGATTGATTGAAAAGGATCATCAAATGGCTATGTCTGGAAAGGCCAAACTGAAGAGCACCGGAAACATAACTTAATATTTCATCCTCTGCACATTGTTTCTGTTAAATGAAACAGCTCTAGTAAATAACTTAATCTTTTAAAGCAAAGCAATCACACATATATACCGCGCCATAGCGCTCAGTGCACTCTCTGAGCGGTTCACAAGTTAATTATCATGTGTGTAAAAATATTCTGCTTTTTAATATTAACCTCAATGCTGATGACTCATGCTATAAATCACAAGAATTAAATCCAAGCCATCAGAATTGAGGTAAATGTAACATGATTTTCATATTTACAGGCAGAAGCTGTATCTTCAGCTTCTGTCTGTCTCTGTGTCTGGCTAAATTTCCAGTCAGGAGGAAAAACAACTTTTCATAAATATATTAAAATTAAATCAAGTAAAAATAAGCATGCTTCTTTATTGTGCAGGACCAAATGCAGGAACAGTTGGTACACCAGAGAACTGATTAAGACAGTGATGGCAAACCTTGGCACTACACTTTTCCTTATATTTGTTCCAGGAAAAAATTAAAGATACTTCCATTGATACTCAAATTGTCATTAATCATCTGAATTTGAGTATGCATAGGTTGGCAATTGGGAAAATGCTCAATGCCACTACACATCCCAAATTCTCCCCTAAGCTATAGCTTACATCAGGGGTGCCCAACCTTTTTGGGCCATGGGCCAGTCATGTGGTCCAGCGGGCTAGTCACGTGGTTCCTCCCACCAAAAGTGGAAGTAAAACACACCTTGCAATCTGTTTTGCAACAGGATGAGATAGATTTTAAGCTGCCATTTTCTATGCTTAAACCAGGGGTACCCAAACTACGGTCCATGGGCAAGATCCAGCCCCCGATGCCAATTCATCTGGCCCGTGCCACCCTCGTCGCTCCCGGAAGCAAAAGTAAATATGTCCATACTTTCGCTTCTGGGAGCGACAAGGGCAGCATGGGCCAAATGAATTGGTGTCAGGAGCCGGATCTGGCCCAGAGGCTGTAGTTTTGGCACGCCTGGCCTCCATTATGGGCTTACACTCTACACCCCTCCAGATGTTTTGAACTACAATTCTTGCCAACACCTACATTAGCCCAGAGTCTCCTACCAGAATTCAAAGCCAAATAATGAGCACACTTGTAAGACCTCTTGTATGTCTTCCCCTGCACTTTCAATCAACTTAGTATGAACTGTACAAAACAAAGCCAGTGCTAGATCATTCTACTTCAGAAACAATATTAAGCTTCTTATGGATCCCTTCCTGCTGCGGAACAGAACGCAACACCAGACATTAGTATTCAACAAAACTGTAACTGCTTTGTTCTCCTCCACCCCTCCACTGATACCCACCACCTTTCCAGGACTCACTGCATGACATCATAGAAAAACGTGCTCTACAGTTTCATTACATACTTTCTTGATTTCTGGAAAGGGCTGCAAGGAAATTGGTACCATCTGCATTTCAGATAAGATCTCAATGTCATCTGGATGGATGGCAGGCTTAGGTTTCTCCCAAAGAAAACAACTATCCATATCAACACCTTCATGCCTCACTGAAGTGGTGAAATCCAGAAGTCTAAAATATTTTTAAAAAGAGATGCCTTTTACTTTGTCAAAAGAATAGAATAAGGAAAGTACCACTGTTCATAGACATGTTTTGCATAGTAGAAAAACTGGAGACTTTGCACAGGTTGCCTTTACTTTTACCCACAAAATCTAAATTCTAAAGAATTATTACATTTGCTTATATTAATCAGAAATCCAATTCTTCATTTTGTATGTGGCATCTACATGCACATAGTTAAACAGATAGTGTGAGAGTCAGGTGATAGAGTGATAGGTTAGGATTTAGGTCACATAGCTGCTTTGAAACAGAAATATGCAAGAGAAAGGCAACAATAAACCATTCCTTGGAACATCTCGCTTACTCTGAAAACCCTATCAGAGTCAGCATAACTCAGAAGTGACATGATGGCACAAAATGCACATCAACAGAGAATTGTTGTTGTTGTTCAGTCGCACAGTCGACTCCGACCCTTTGCGACCCCATGGACCATTTTCCTCCAGGCGCCTCTGTCCTCCACCATCCCCTTCAGCCCTCCCAGCTCTGTGCCCATTGTGTCTACAATGCCATCTAGCCATCTCATCCTTGGCCTCCCCCTTCTTCTTTTGCCCTCCACCTTTCCCAACATCAATGCCTTCTCAAGTGAATCCTCCCTTCTCATTTGATGTCCAAAGTACTTTAGCTTCATCTTTACTATTTGACCTTCCAATGAGCAGTCAGGGTTAATTTCTTCTAAGATTGACCTATTTGTTCTCCTCGCTGTCCAGGGGACTCTCAAAACCCTCCTCCAACACCACATTTCAAAGGCATCTATTCTTCTACGTTCAGCCTTCCTAATTGTCCAGCTCTCACATCCATACATTACTACTGGGAAAACCATTGCTTTGACTATTCTAATTTTTGTTTGCAATGTGATGTCTCTGCTTTTCACTATGTTCCCCAGGTTTCTCATCGCTTGTCTCCCAAGAATCAGTCGCCTTTTTATTTCATGGCTACAATCCCCATCTGCAGTGATCTTTGATCCTAAGAAAGTAAAATCTGTCACTGCTTCTACTTCTTCCCCGTCTATTTTCCAGGAACTGATTGGGCCTGTTGCCATTATCTTGGTTTTCTTGATATTGAGTCTCAAGCCAGCTTTTGCACTTTCCTCCTTCAGCCCAATCAAGAGATTCTTTAGGTCTTCCTCACTTTCTGCCATTAGGGTGGTATCGTCTGCATATCTCAGATTGTTGATGTTTCTCCCAGCGATTTTAATCCCATATTGTGATTCCTCCATCCCTGCACTGCGCATTATGTGCTCTGTGTATAGGTTGAATAAGCATGGTGACAAAATGCAGCCTTGTCTTACTCCTTTTCCTATTCCAAACCACTCTGTTATTCCATGTTCTGTCCTAACTGTTGCTTCTTGGTTCATGTACAGATTTCTCAGGAGGCATATGAGGTGCTCTGGAATTCCCATCTCTTTAATTACTTGCCACATTTTATATACATTTTATATATTTCTAGTCGCAAGAAGATTTGTGTTTGTGGAACTGAAGGTAACTTACTCCATATTATATATAAGGTTGATTATGCATCCATGGAAAGAGCTAGTCATCTTTAATCCCAAAATGCCTTCTCCTGCAGGAATCCCACCAATGAAAAAATTAGATATATTCATTGGTGTAGCTTCTGCAAGTGGACCAAGTCTAATTTCTGCAGGGCGGCTTTCATCTACTTGGACAGTTATTATCCTGGGAGAAAAGGCAATTTGAAAAAGTTTAATTTTTTAAAAAAGGAAAATAAATGGCTAGAAAAGAAAAATCTGATGACTTCATAATACAATTTATATTATGCAAAGGTAAACATTTTTTCCCAAAGTCTCCTGAAGCCCAAATCTCCTTTGGCAGGCCAGATCTACTTAGTATCTTTACAATTAATTTCTAGCACTAATCCTGTTGTAAGTATTACATCACACATTGGATTTAATGTTTCCCACCTTAATAAATACAAATACCATATTATGCATTAATCTTTTCTATCAGTATTTGGTATGATTCCCTCTGGTGGTCAAAATGACTGCAGATTTCAAGGAAGCATTCATGCACAACTTAATCAGAGGCTGTGTTGTGTATGCAATTACCATATAAATCAGAACTTCTCCTCCATTAATGACATAGAGAACGGAACTGTGATTATTCTAGTGAAAGAAACTTATTTAGGGAACATGATAAATTGACAACAGACAGTAATTAAACAAATATTTCAGCTTGTACCTCTTATTACGAGTTAGAATGACAGAATGTTCTTTCCCATCACTGTATGTTCCATTAGAAGATTCAACCATGACCTTCCTTGTACTTGATCTGTCACCAGCATTCACATGCACTGCTACACGCCCGTTGATCAACATGATCGAGAAAAAGGGCTGAGAAAGATGGAAAATAGAAGCAGACTTTTAAGAATGGAAATCCCGTGGGGATTATATGCTTTGAAGATTTTTTTCAACATTGGCAAGAAAAATTAGAAATGTCAAAGTCCAGAGGAAGATATTATTTTAAAAATGTTGATTCAGCTAAAGTCTAACTTTGGGAGTGCTTACCAGATGGGCTTGCCGGCGTTTCCGTTTTTCTGCACCTTTGCTAAGTCCCACAAGGATAATACCACTGTTGTTCTTAGTAGCAAAAGTGGCCATAAGTTCCGATTCTGGAGAAAGGGGCTTGGGTGGCAACTCAATGTAGCCATTGCTGAAGACACTAGCACTGCGTATGGGCTGTTTTTCCCCCAAATATATAAATGAAAAAGAAAAAAAAGAAAACAGGAATGATCACTGAAAAGCATTACATATTCAAAACAATGCAGGGAGTGGACTATTTGACATCTTGTTAATAGGACAGTCATTTATAGTGTCATTATACACTGCTGATTCATTTATCAGCAGCAAACAACCATGAGAAGGCATGGAAGATGCAACTTCATAGAAGTTTCTGAGTATTCTATACCTTCTACTGGGACAATTTTAAATCTACCTAATAAAACCTGTCAAAAGGTCTTACCTCCAAAATGCAGCCTTTTCTTACACCATACGAGTTTCTAAGCAAGTCAAAGGTAGACCGGGATATTTCCAAGTTCCTAATACAACCTACGTATGTTCTGCTACTAAGCCCTTTTCTAAAAGAGAAAAGAATATGATGAGGTCACCCAGGGGAAAGCTAGGCCACTATTTAACTCAAAAGAAACTGCTATATCATCTATAGAATCAACTACTTTTCAAGGATCACAGAACATATACTAAATCTGGATTATTTAAAACATGACAAGCATACTATGACAACTAGTAGAAACAAATGTTTAGCAGGTGCATTCACAATACCGTTTTGAATACTAATTAAACAGAGCATAGCAAAGGACCTTTTCTTCCTTTCTGCCTTCATACCCATTCATTTCAAACTCATGGAGCCCACATCGCACAGTGGTGAAACTGTAGTACTGCAGCCCAAACTGCTGACATTGTAATTTCAATCCTGAAAGGAATCAAGGATGACTCGGACTTCCATCCTTCTGCGGTCAATAAAATGAGTACCCAGCATGCTGGGGCCAAAAAGGTTAATTACTGTACCTTGTGAATTTCCCAGAGAGTGATCTATTTGATTGCTACTCAAATCTTAAAATAGGTTTTAAATGATTGCTGTAACCATCACCTTTGGTACTGTGGAATGAATCCAACTGTTGTACCCTGCACAAGCAGACCAACTCAAGCAATGGGACTCATTCAACAAATCAACTGCAAGTGGAACTAACCACTGGATTTAGCTCTGAGTATATTTTCATGTTTTTAGAGATCAAAAGGAAAAGCTTTTTAAAAATACAAACCCACCTCACTGCTCTTGACCGTGGCAACCCACCAATATAAACTGGATCCTTATCAGAACGATTCAGGTCAGAGGCTATGCCAGGAGATTCTCCTTGCTTGGTTTCTTTTGAATTGAAGTTATAAGCATCCATGACAGTCAAAATACCTGAAATCAGATGTTACATCAGAGATCACCACATAGGACTCTCTTGAGAGCTTACTATGTATATTAGCTTTCACCCAAACAATAGACCAAATGTAGTAGCAATAAGACATCAGTTCCCATTAATAAAAATCAAGCTGCTTTAATCACTGGTGGAGCAGTGATTAAACTGCTATACTGCAACCAAAAGGTTGTAAGTTTGATCCTGACCAGGGCTCATGGTTGACTCAGCCTTCCATCCTTCTAAGGTCAGTAAAATGAGTACCCAGCATGCTGGAGGCAAAATGCTAATTAACTTGTCAACTGCCGAGAGAGTGCACTAAGCACTATAGGGATGTATATAAGTGTGATTCTTTGCTTTTGCTTTAAATTTCTCTCATTCAGCTGTTTAAAAAGGGGAGAAAAATCTATTCATGTGAATGGAGCCCTGCCCCAAGTTTCAGGAGGGGCAGCTTGCAGGGTTTCAAAACAGACTGGAAGCTTATACATTTACTTCAAAAAAATGAAAAACAAATATTATATGCTATGAGTTTAATTAATTAGTTAGATTATGGCAGTGGTGGTAGAGGGGGCTTGCATACACCATGCTAGTGGTAGTTGCCACCAGAAAGGTCTCTTAAGTCAGACAGGTCTCAACTTAAAAGCCAGACTGATGGCACTCCACCAGACAGAAATCATCAAGCCCTGTAGCCCACTTGTCACCAGATGTCCAGGAGCTATAATACCAGTCAATGTTTTATAATATTGCTTGTTTTGACTGTGTTTTGTGTGTTATAATAATAACAATACACTAATAAGTAAATCCTGATATATCATGACCATTTCCAGTCTTTCTTAGCTATAAATAACTCAGTAATTGATTACTGTTCCCCTTTGTTTGACAGTCTGGGATTATGTAGCTTGCTCAAGGCTAAACAGACCTATTCTTCTCCCATGAGGCACAAGGGAACAGAACTACAAAACCCATCCCTGCAATCAAACTGAGCTATCTCTAGTTTATCCCTGAGCAGCTGCTGCACTTCCTGACCTTTGTTTTTCTTTGGATTTGACTACAGATAGCAGCATAAATCCACCTCTACACTCCCAGGCAAGTCTGGCCTTTATCTAAATGTTAGAACTTGAACCACTCTGAAAGGTGACCATGGAAGTCTGTGGGTTCACAGACTTTTGGCTTCTGGGAATTGAAGTCCAAGAACACCTGGAGTGCCAAGGTTCACCATCACTACTCTAGATGCAAAGAGGCCTTCTCTCACAAGACTCTGCTGAGCTGGGTCCCCAGCACTACCAAAAGCAAAGACTGGAAAATCATTTCAGAGTACCTGGTAAATGGAAAACTCCATAAAGTCTGCCAAAAATGAGAAATTACTATGGCTTTATATGAGCACTGAACGCTAGAGTCGGATACAACTAGCTTTCGAGTAAGGGAAATCTTTACCTATACCTTATTTGGGAATTTTTTAAAATTAAAAAATAACATTTTTAGCCCTTGTACATATTAAAATATTTTACCTTCTTTTTTGTTTCGACTGAATGAAATTTTATACCATGATCCATTATTATAACGGCTCTCTGTTTGAAGTGTAAGAGGACCAGAACCAAGGTCGACAGTTAGCTTAACTTTGCCATCCACAAGCTCTAGGGACAAAAAGTCCCTCTGTAAAAGAAGAACAAAGGTTAAAAAACAAAAGCAAACATAGAGGAGTGATGTGTTATTTATTCAAAGATGAATGAAAAGCTTCTCATAGTCTTGAACTTCTTTATCACTTTATAGTTTGTTTGTTTTCTAAACTGAGAATCTCCTAAGACTGAGTAGGTTGCATGCAATGACTTCACCTTTAAAGATCACTTGATGTTCTCAATGTTCACAATGAAGGTGCCTTGAGCAAAACCACCATTCAAAAAGCCATTCACTAAATACAAGTCAGACAGGTCTCAACTGAAAAGTAAACCTATACCAGTGATGGTGAACCTTTCAGAGACCGAGTGCCCAAACTCAACAGGCTGCCAACTGCAATGCAGACGGGTGGGGTGAACTCTGTGCTGGGGGATGGAAGAAGCGCTCCCATTGGGCTGCTGGTCATGGGGGCAACGTGAACTCTGTGCTGGGCCGACAACATGTGTGCCCATAGAGAGGGCACTGAGTGCCCCCTCTGGCATGAGTGCCATAGGTTCACCACCACTGATCTATACAAACAAGTAAGCCTATACAATCTATGAAAAGTTCGGTTTCACTTACCAGTGATAACTTTCGTTCTTCGAGTATATAGTTTGTGAATACACACTCATGGGTTATGCGCCTGCGCAGAACGGAGATCGGAGGCTTGAAAAGCTATTGGTCTAAAGTTTTGGCGGTAAGACCGCCCACCGTACCGCCCACCCTGAGGCGCCCGCGCGCCATTTTACCTCAGTTCCATACTTAAGCCAAGCACAGGATAAACCAATTGATCTCATCCGTGCAGCTCAAGAGGGGAGGCAGGGTGGGTAGTGTGTATTCACAAACTATATACTCGAAGAACGAAAGTTATCACTGGTAAGTGAAACCGAACTTTCTCCTTCGTATAGTTTGTGAATCCCCACTCATGGGAGATTAGCAAGCTCACACTCACTTGGTCGGTGGGCAGTCGGATGAGATGTTCCCACGATGAGATGAAGATGCCGTAGGTTGACCCGTCAGGGGCGATGAGTCCGGAGCCCTCTGGCGAGGACGACACGGCCAAGCCTGGCGTCCGCAGTGGCTCTGGTGTCCACCCTGTAGTGCTGGACAAATGTAGAAGGTCTGGACCATGTGGCAGCCTTACATATGTCCTCAAGCGGTGTGCCCTCCAGGAAAGCAGTGGATGTGGCAACCGCCCTGGTGGAATGCGCCCTGACATGAGGTGGAGGTGGCAGTGATGCTGACTCGTAGGCTAGGTAAATGGTAGAGGTGATCCATTTGGAGAACCTTTGAGCAGAAATGGGTTCACCCTTGGACTTTCCCCCATAAGCCACAAAGAGGCGTTGTGACTTCCTGAACTCTCTTGTCCTGCTGGTGTAAAACAATAACGCTCGTTTCACATCCAGCGTGTGCCAAGTCCTTTCTTGGGCGTTAGAGGGGTTCTGGAAGAAAACTGGCAAGGAGATAGTCTGTGCCATGTGAAACTGGGAGACCACCTTGGGCAGGAAGGTGATGTCCGCTTGTAGGACGACGCGGTCGTTGAAGAATTGGAGAAATGGTGCATCTGCTCGCAGGGCGACCAGTTCTCCTGCTCGTCGTGCAGACGTGATAGCCACAAGAAATGCCGTTTTCCATGTGAGGAGGCGAACATCGCTGGTGGCCATGGGCTCGAAAGGGGTCCTGGTGAGCGCGTTGAGCACGGTAGACAGTGACCATTGAGCCGTAGGAGTCCTGACCGGAGGGAAAGCGTTCCGTAGTCCCTTGAGAAAACGCTTCACCGTTTGGTCACGGAAAGCCCCAGAAGCGGGCGAACCAGCAGGGGAGTGCGCCACCACTGCTGCGAGATGCACTCGAATGGAGGTGATGCTGAGGCCAGCCTCCGCCAGCTGGAGGAGGTAGGTTAAAATGTCCTGCAGTCCCACCTGCGTGGGGAGTGTCTGTCGGGAGGCCAGGAAAGCACAAAAGCGCCTGTATTTGGAAGCGTAGGACTTCCTTGTGGAAGGGCGCCGCGCTAGTTCAAGAATCCTGGACAGTCTGGGGTTATCCTCCACGCGGTGAGGTGGAGGCTGGGCAGGTCCGAATGGTGCAGCTGGCCCTGCTCCATTTGGAGGAGTGTCGGTGATTCCGGCAGTGTGCGATACTGCGACGACATGCGCAACAGTAGCGGAAACCAGGGTTGGCGCGGCCACGCCGGTGCCACCAGAATTGCATTGGCTCTGTGTTGGTGCATCCTGGTGAGTACCTTCTGGACCAGAGGAAACGGAGGAAAGGCATAGAGATAGTCCTGATCCCACCGTTTCATGAAGGCATCCCCCTCGGAGTCCAGTCCGATGCCTGCTCTGGAGCAGTACCTGTTGAGTTTCCTGTTGGACTCCGATGCAAAGAGGTCGATGCTCGGCGTCCCCCAGACCTCGCACAGGGACTGGAACACTCCGTTGTCCAGTTCCCATTCGTGGGTCGTGGAGGTGAGGCGGCTCAGGTGGTCTGCCAAAACATTCAGTGTGCCCTGAATGTGCACTCCAATTGGGTAAATGTGCCTCTCCAGACACCATTCCCACAACTGCACTGCAAGGTACAGGAGGGTGGTGAACCGTGTTCCTCCCTGCTTGTTGAGGTACGCCACCGCCGTGGTATTGTCCGAGGCCACCTGAACCGCCTTGCCGGTGAGCAGAGTCTCGAAGGAACGTAGAGCCTTCCAAATGGCCAGCAGTTCCAAGTAATTTATGTGGTACACCGTTTCGTGCGGTGTCCAGGTGTCGTTGACCGTGAGAGTCCCGCAAGCAGCGCCCCAGCCGAGGTTGCTCGCGTCGGTCAGTATCTGCAACGAGGGTTGCGGGGGGTAGAAGCTCTTCCCCGTGGCCACGTTGAGTGGTGTGGACCACCACAGCAGTTGGTCCCTCAGTTCTGGAGATGGTGTCAACCGTTTCGATTGGCTCTCCCGAAGTGCGTCGAACTCGTGAAGGAGCCACGATTGAAGGGACCTGAATTTCAACTTGGCATGGGGGATCACTGCCGTCGTTGAGGCCATCAGACCTAGAAGTCTCTGAGCCTTCTTCGCCCGGATGCACGGTCTCGTGCGCAGTTCGTTCACCCCCTGCGCAATGTCCCGTAAGCGTTTCTGGGGGGCGTAGGCTCTCGTAGTGAGCGAGTCGAGTACCGCTCCAATGTACTCGACGCGCTGGGAGGGAGTCAACTTCGACTTGGTGGAGTTGATCCTGAGGCCGAGACTCTCCATGAGGTGAACCGTGTATTGTGTGTCCCGAACGGACGACGGTTTGGTGGAGGAGACGATCAACCAATCGTCGATGTATGGGAAGACCCTGATGCCCCGTTGGCGGAGGAACGCTGCCACCGGAGCCATGCATTTGGTGAAGACCCGCGGTGCCGTGGCCAGTCCGAACGGTAGGCACCGGTATTGGTACACGGAATTGTCGATGCGGAAGCGGAGAAACCGCCTGTGTTCCTCGAGGATGGAGACATGGAAGTAGGCATCCTTGAGGTCTATGATTGTGAACCAGTCCCCTTTGTTGATGAGGGGGAGGACGGTCTGTAGGGTCACCATCCGGAACTTCCTGGTGTGGATGCATTTGTTCAGGCGGCGTAGGTCCAGGATAGGGCGAAGGCCTCCGTCCTTCTTCTGGACCACGAAGTACCTCGAGTAGAAGCCGTTGTCCCAGTCGGACGGTGCTACCCGCTCGATGGCTCCCTTGGAGAGAAGGGTTGATATTTCTTCCTCCAAATGGGGGGACGAGGTGGTGAGACGATGTTTTCCTACTCGAGGCACCCGCACGAACTCGATGGCGTAGCCAGAGGACAAGATCTTTAAGACCCACTGGTCGTCCGTGATGCCCGACCATGCCTGGAGGAAGTTCCGGAGGGGGGGGTACGGGATGTGGAGCGGGAGAGACTCGGCCGTCGCAGCTTCAAACGCGGGGCTTGGCCCTCGCGGTCGAGCGCTTGTCCTGTCCGTAGGGCCGGTAGCGGGGTTTGTGTTGTCGCCGCTGTCTGTAGGAGCTGGATCTAGGCTGCTCCGTCGGTCCCTGCTGCTGAGGGTTGCCCTGGAACCGGCGTGTGAAGGGCTGGAACCTCGGCCTGGTGGAGGTAGCCGGCGTGGTGAGCCCCAGGAACTTCGCCGTGGAACTGGTCTGGCGCATCTCATTCAGGACCTTATCTGTGTCCTGACCGAAGAGGCCCTGACCGTCGAAGGGAAACTCCTCGATGAGCTTTTTCATAGCGTCATCGAGGGAGGTGTCCCTGAGCCAAGCATGGCGACGGAGGTAGATTGCGGAGGCCATATCTTTTGCCGCATAATCATTGATGTGCCGGGCAGTGCGCATCAGTTGCTCGGCGACGAAATCCCCCTCGGTGGCCAGCGCGTCAATCCTCTTCTGGGCATCGGCGGGCAGTTTAGCCGTCTCAACCTTCACCTGCTCCCAGAGGTGAGATTGATACAGGCCCATGGCGGCCGAATAGTTGGCGGCCCGAAAGAATAGGGAGCCGGTGGCATAAAACTTGCGCCCCACCGCGTCCAGTTTCTTTCCTTCCGGCGTTGACGGGACCGGGAATCCGCTGGTGGCCGTCCTATGCTGGAAGGCCTTGACCACCAGGGAATTCGGCAGGGGATGTGCCTGCAAAAACTCGACGTTCTCGTCCAGGACCCGGTACATGCTGTCGAGCCTGGACGAGACGGAGTGCGCCGCCAAGGGTTTCTTCCACGTCGCCCTCGCCGTGGTCATCATGGAGAGGAGCATGGTTATGTGGACCGGCCGCACAGCACGCCTGTCGAGCTTCGCGGTCATCTGATCCTCACCCTCCAACGGCGGTTGGTCGACCTTCAGGTTGAGGGCGGTGCCGAGCCTCGTGAGCATGGCGGTCAGTGAGCGCTGGTCCTCACCACGCGGTGGGTCCACTGAGCCGATGGCCTGTTCCGGCGTGCGCTCGGCGTCGACGTCTCCCTCGTCCTCCTCCGACGACGAGCTGGACTCATCGGAGGACGAGGGAGGCAGTCTTTCGTCCACGTCCGGACCGCGCCAGTACGGCCTGGGCGGGCCGGCGGGATGGGCGTCCACCGCATCAACGTCCGGACCACACCATGACGGGTTGGGTGGGCCGGCGGAGCGGGCACTCGACCCACGGGAGGTCGGTGGGGCCGCGGCAGAGCCGGGCTGCCCGGGGCTTGCGGTGGTCGGAACCGGAGCCGCAGAGGCCGCAGGCGTGGAAGTCTGGAGCCTGGTCGCAAACGACGCCATGACCTGAAACATCTCTCGGACGATGGCCATCTGGGACGCGTCCGAGTCCGCTGGTGGTGGAGCTCCGGTGGCCGGAGGGATGGTCCACGAAACGGTGGGAGCCGAAACGGTGGCCGGCGTCGGTGTCGGCGAAACGGTCGCCGGAACGGTGGAGACCGCGTCGTCCGTCGGCGTCCTGGGCCGTGGAGAGACGGAGGCCTGCCTCGGCGAGGGATTTCTGCCCCGAGGAGGAGAGGGGAGCACCTGAGGTGGGCGAGCTGGAGCCCCAGCCCTGCGTCCTTTCTCAGGTGACCCGGAAGACGACCGTCCTCCCCAGATGGAGGATCCCGGAGAAGGGCATCGGGCAGTCGAGAACGGTGGAGAAGGCCCGGGGGAGGCGGGTGTGCGTGGAGTGGGGGGGAGCGACCGTCTCTTCTCCGACCCACGCTTGCGCCTCTTCTCACCGTTCTTGTCCTTCTTCTTCTTCTTCCTCATCGGTGGCACGGAGGAAGAGGTCGACGGTGGTTGAGCGGCAGCGGCGGCCGTGGAGCCGGAAGCGGCGGGAGCCAGAGCGAGCTCCATCAGGTGAGCCTTGAGGCGATTGCTTCGGTTCTGCACCGCGAGGCGCGTGAACTTCTTGCAATGCGGGCAAGACTGGCTCTGATGCGACTCTCCCAAACAAAAAAGGCACAGGCTGTGTCCGTCGGAAGCCGGAAACTTCTTAAGGCAAGCCGTGCACTGTTTAAACGCTGCAGCCATCAACCGCGGAAAAATTCTTCCAGTGGAAGTTTCTGGAGACTAGTACCCCGAAGGGCCGACCAGCCGCCACCCCCTTGAGGGGGGAGACGGTGATCGATGCGAAAAAATTGGCTACTGAATCCACTCAAGAGCAGAGACAGAGCCGGGGTGGTGATCCTGCCCGGAGGACAAGATCACCGAGAAAAATTGCTAAAATTTGCCAAAAGGACTTTCCCTCAGAAGGGCGAAAAAATTGAGGAAGCTCTCAACGATCGTCCTGCTGCTACGGCGGAAAGAAGAGAACTGAGGTAAAATGGCGCGCGGGCGCCTCAGGGTGGGCGGTACGGTGGGCGGTCTTACCGCCAAAACTTTAGACCAATAGCTTTTCAAGCCTCCGATCTCCGTTCTGCGCAGGCGCATAACCCATGAGTGGGGATTCACAAACTATACGAAGGAGAACTGATAACTCTATATCTTCATTGAATATTCATACCGTTCCATTTGAAGCCAGAAATAGTAAGAGCCCGTTTGGTGAGAAGGTGCGGAAAAATACTATTATTTGAGTCACAGTGGAGCGAAGTGCTTTCTCAACCACAGAATATCCACTGCCATCAAAATGAAACGAAGTATCTTCATCCTGTGGGCTAAGAAAACAAATGAAACATGGTTTTCAAATGTGTTCTCTAACACAAGATTGCTTCCCTTAATCCACAGGGCAAATCCTAGTCACAGCTATCTGGTCTTATCATACTTTTGAGGTTTTAGCATGATAAAATTTATGAACTTTGTAAAGTTTTTATTTTAAAACTGCTTCTCAATGCTCGGTAAAGTTATTTCAAAAATAATCCTCTACCTCCCTCTGCTGGTTATAAATACACAGTTACTAAGGTATCTACTAAATAAAAAATGGCTTTTTTTGATATTTATGATAAATGTAAGTGTGGAAAATAATATATACAATTAAAACATGAATAATTGAAAACTAAGCTATGTCTGATGCTATTTTAAATTACATTTTTTACTATGAAGAAATATGCATGTATGAAATAATAACACCTACTCCTTTCATATTTGAAAGTACAGTACATTGGTAATTATTGGTGTGATTAAGCCATCACTGCCAAATTATGGTTTGGTCACTGAGAATGTCCTCCAGATACACATGCCCCACAAATCACTTGTGGTTCTCTGCCACCCAATTTGTATTGTTTTTTTATTTTCTCCTCCCAACAAAGAACAGGGCAGTGAATTTCCCAAACATAGCAGGTGTGCCTGGCTTCACCCGGGTGGGGTTTGGGAGGGCGCTGTCCTACCTCCCGGGGTTGTATTGCTTGGGTGCTCCTTCTCCTGGGCTGACCTCTGTCCACTGGACTCCTGGCCCACCCTGCCAGCTGGCCTGCCTGGCCAAAGGGTGGGGCCCTGTGATGTCACATTGGCTGACCACTCCCAAGAGCTGACCAGGTCTGGGCAAGACATCAGAAAGGGCGTGACATCACAAAGGCCCAGACCTAGTCAGCCCTTGACTGGTTGAGGACTAAAGGATCAATTTGGGGGGGGGGGCATAACCCCCCACCCACCCACCCACCCACCCACACACACACACATGGGCTTTGGGACCCCGACAGTGACCTGTGTGCCGAATTTCATGGGGTTTGGTAAAGGGGTGTGAAAGCTCATTCCAGATATGGCACCCACACCTTTCCTCTATTATAAATTGTTTAAGATGAGAAACTGTACCAAGGAAAAGGTCACACCTATTGAATCTTATGGGTGACCAGGAATTGATTTCTCTAGTTCAACAGTCTAATGCAGGGGTCACAAACCTTTTAAAGTTGGGGTCAGGTCACCTCCCTCAGACAGTTGAGGGAGCTGGACTGGTGGTCGTCCCACCATTTATGGCTGTTGTAAATACATCTGTGGCTGCTGTAAATGCATCCACGGCCGATTCCAGTGGGAGTGGCAGTGGCTGGAGCAGGGGCACAGGCCGGATGATTTGGCACCACGGGCTGTAGATTGCCTACCCTTGTTCTAATGACATTATAATTTTCTGAGCTACCGGGATATGGTCCTTTGGAGACCATGAAGATACACTGGAGAGCTAGTGTAGCAGAAAAAGTAATGGACTAATACTTTAGCAGATGTAGATTCAAATCCTTGCTCAGCCACGGAAAATCATAGGACAGGGGAGAGGCATTAGTAAAATCACTCTCTGAATATTTAACAGGCTTTAAAACCCCTATTAACTTCATCTTAAGTCAGATGCAACCTGGTGGTGAATAGTACATACATGCACTTGCATAAACACCACTACATAAAAGTCTATATAGCTGTGGTGATCCACAAAAGAAGGCAAACAACCCAGATCCACTAAATAATCTTCACTGCTGTATTAGAACAATTTTAAGGTACCCAAATATGATACCTCCTAGTTACGATTACACAGCTTAAAAAATGTTCCCATCCTCACCTGCCAAAGCATCCACCACATTTGCCTTCCCTTTCCATGTAGTTCCATAGGCCAACAGATTTGCCATTGAAGGATGCCTCCCCCATGCATCCCTTAAAATGGGTCACTTTAATGCCAGGTGATTTCTGTTACAGAACGTACACATGTAATGAATAAAATAATTATTGAGAACCTAATCATTGATCCAGATAAACCACTCAAAGCAAACTATAAAGATACTAAAAAATAAGTCATACTAGCTAAATAATAAAGATGTTATTGATGGATTGATATAATTTTTTATGCATTTCTGAAAAAAAATAAATAACTTCTGCAGGTAATTAAGGGTTCAATCCTACAGTCCTGTGATGGCGAAACTTGGCACTACGGATGTTTTTGGACTTCAATTCTCAGAAGCTCAAGCACCCTGTGAATCCACACGAATGGATTTACTGTGATTCATCCGACCCATGCTGCCCTCGTTGCTCCCAGAAGCGGAAATAAAATGTGCCCATACGAGGGCAGCGTGGGCCATATGAATCACAGTAAACCCATTCGTGTGGATTCACAGGGTGCTTGGGCTTCTGAGAATTGAAGTCCAAGAACATCTAGAGTGCCAAGGTTCATCATCACGGCTATAGTCAAATTCCAACATTTGAGTGTCCAGAATATTTGGTGGAAACTCTTTTGTGCTAAAAAGGCCATATATGCCACTTAACCAGCAGAACAGCCAAAGTAAACTGCTGCCATGATTGTTTCAGGGGAAAGACCAAAAGAGGATAAATTCAGGGCATGATTTGAGCAAACACAAGGTCTTGGCACGAACCATGGGATTGGTGCTAAGAATTTTCTTCTCATTGCTAACATAATCTCAGAAATTAATTAGACATTAATGGCTCACAAATACCAATGAATATCCTTCTTTTCATCTCTAAAGACAATGCTCTTCTTTCATCATAGAAGTGAGTGGAAGATACTTGAAAATCAGTAAACCATATTTGCCAGCATTTGAGCTGCATCAGACTCTGTGTTTCCCAAACTTTGGTTTTTGGACTTCAATTCCCAGAAGCCTAAGTCAATTCCCCAAAGCACTGATCAGCCAATGTACAGACTTAGGCTTCTGGGAATTGAAGTCCACCAGTGTTCCGCGGAACATAGTTTGGGAAGCACTGCATCAGAGTATAAGATGCATCCTGTTATTACCAAAATAGCCCACTAGAGACCACTATATACAGTACAAGACACACTCCATTTTTCCAGTTTATTTTAAGGGGGAGGAAGTGGGTCTTATATGTCAACAAATATGGTAATTAACTTTCCTTATATATCATTTAATGGCTATATGTTTATTCACCTTGATTTGATCTCCAAATCGACCAATAAACATTAGAGTTGAGTGGGTTACCTGCTGTACTGTAGCTGTTCCAGAAGATTTTCCCAAGACACACTCCATTTTTCCATTGTATTTTAAAGGGGGGGGGGAGTGGGTCTTATACAACAGCAAATATGGTAATCAACTTTCCTTATACATCATTTTCATGGCTATTTTTTTTACCTTGATTTGACCTCCAAGTCCACCAATAAACATTAGAGTTGATTGGGTTACATCCAGTACTGTAGCTGTTCCAGGAGATTTGCCCATTCTCATAAAAGGTTTGTGGGAAGCATTCGTCTCCTCTACAGTCAAGGTGCCAGTTTTTCCAAACCTGTTTATAAGAAATAATACGGTATTTAAGCTGTTATGGATGTTTAAGCATCTAATTGCTCAGGTGGTGATGGGGTGCGGGCGGTATGCCTATGCCTCGCCACTGCTTCAGGAGCTGCACGGGTTGCCAGTGTGCCTCTGGGTGCAATTCAAGGTGCTGGTAATGACCTTTAAAGCCCTACATGGTAGTGGGCCAGGATACTTAAGAGACTACATCACCCTGAGAACATCTGACCTTCCCACCAGAGCAGACTGGAGAGGCTCTCTCATTCTGCCATCCGCTAGAGAGGCTCGTCTCTTTAGCACCAGAAGGAGGGCCTTCTCTGTGTCTGCTCCGGCCCATGGAACCTCCTGCCAATTGAGCAGTGTCTCCAGACAGAGTTACTGCCCTTCAGGAAAGGGCTAAAAACCTGGCTGGCAAAGCAGGTGTGGAGCACCAGCAATGTGGTGACCCACGCCTGCTGGCCGATTTAGTAAGAACATTCTCTCCCTCTTTGAATCTCTTTTAATCTGTAGGAGTGGGGTAACTTTTGGTAGCGATTTTAATGGGATGTTTATTTGTTTTAAAATGTGATACTGGTTTTATTTTCTGTGAGGCACCCAGAGTCTTGAGTTGGGTGGCGATATAAATCAGAAAAATAAATAAATAAATAATTGTACTTTATACAGCTAAAGAGGCAGAACATGTTTTTATTACGTATATGGCACACATAAAGCGCATATAAAAACAACTGCTCTGACCATCCAATCACTATGAACTGTATATTTGCAAGACGTGTTTCCTTCAAGTAGAAATTATTCCCGGTTTACTAACCCCAAATCTGATGTTTCCCTATAACATATAACCCATTATGTGTCAGACACTGATTGCACCTTACCTGGTAGCATGTATTTTGTGCCATTTGTTGTTATTAATAGACAGATCAGGATATTCCAGTTGTGTGGAACCAGAGCCCATATCCCACAAGAAAGCCACTTTACCAAGCCTCATCTCCACAGCCATAAAATCAGTCTAAAAAGCAAGGTTGCCAGAATCACTAATAGAATGTCATTAGAGCCAAGGAAAGTGTAAGCAGAGTCATTTAACAACTGCTTTTAACAATACTGATCAAAGGCATGGTAGGTGATTTGAACAGTGCTGATCAAATAGCATGGCAGGACCTTAAACGTGGGCCCATATGTGAATAATTCAATGACAGACACTCTGAATCTGTTGAATGATAGAAAGATAGTCAAGACAAATTCACAAGCACCAACACCCAGCAGGTTATTTTAAAAACTTTGAAGAATATGTAGGACTATTACAATTTCTTTTTGCAAACGAAGCATTTAAGAAAAATAAAGCCAAGGTGCATTTGCAAGATTTGCAGACAATGCAAGATTATCTATTTTAAATACGATGATTTAAAAAGGTTAAATTATGATAAATTGGAAAAAGAATTAAAAGAAATGATTTTACGGTATAAGAAGCTAAATTTGTCGTGGTTTGGACGCGTTTCGCTATGTAAAATGAAGCTTTTACCCAAATTAAATTTCTTATTTGATACCCTGCAAATATATATGAAAGAGAAGGAATTAAAGGTTTTTCAAACTATATTAAATAATTTTTGTAACGGTGGAAAAAGGGCCAGGATACCAAAGTTTTTATGGTATTCATCACAAAAAAAGGGCGGGGTAGGAATTCCAAATATTAAAAATTATTATTGGGCATTTCAATTGAAGAATATTTGTAAAATTTTAGTGAAAGAAGAAACGATTTGGGGAAAAAGTGAATTGCGAGAGAAACTGGGTGAAGAAATATTAATGTTTTTGGGCAAAGGGAAAGCAAAAACTAATGCTACAAATAAATTGTTAAAAGCTCTTTTAAAAACTTGGACATTATTGAAAAATAAATTGGCACCAGGGTTGTCCCCAATATTAGGCCTGAGTGATATGAAATCATTCCCACTGAGAATGGATAGGAGCTTAGAAGAAGTATTGAATAAGAATAATATAACTCTATTAAAGGATTGGATAACAGCATGTAGAGACAAGGAAAGAAAGTTAGATATAGGTAGACAACTTAAATTGAATTGGCTTCAATTGATGTCTATTGATAGTTGGAATAAAAGATATTTAGATGAAATGAGCTTGGATAGGGAGCGGACGAAATTTGAAGAGTTGGTACTTAGTCTAAAAAGTGGGCAGGTAAAAGTTAAGGGGTTAGTAAGCAAAATATATAAGGTTTTAGATGACTCAGATCAGCATCAGAAAGCTTTAAAAGAAACATGGGAGCTAGATTTGAATATCATAATTACAGACGAGCAGTGGAATGCTAAATGGAAAAGGAGAATAATGAGGTCTTTGTCTGTAAGAATAAAAGAGCACAATTACAAATTATTGTGGAAGTGGTACTTGACTCCGGTACGACTATATCAAATTGACAATACAAAGTCGAAATTTTGTTGGAGGTGTAAGGGGGAAATTGGAACATATGAGCATATGTGGTGGGGGTGTAAAGAGACGAAGTCATTCTGGTTGAAGGTGGAACACGAAATTGGGAGAATTCTAGATGTAAGAATGAAATTGGATGTAATTTTAATTTTGTTAACAGATGTGGAGGTGGTAGAGCAACAAAAAAGGGAATTATTAGCAATTATGTTATCCAGTGCTAGACAGTGTATAGCGCGATATTGGAAATGTGATGTTACCCCAAAAATAGAGGATTGGTATAAGGAGTTGTGGAATACTGCGCTGAATGATAAGCTCACCTGGGAGTTAAATTTAAGAAAAGGGTTAATTAAAGAAAGCAAATTTCAGGAAATTTGGAAATGTTTGATAGATTATACCTTGATTAATGGTCATGGGCAACTGCCGGTGCCGGATTACATTGCATTTTTGAGACGATAATAGATAAAAGGGGAAATTCTGTCTCCGTAGCATTGTATATAGCACGTGGTGATATTTTGTTCTGTTTCTTTTTTTTTTCTCCTTCTTTGTTTATTTATATTATTGTGTATTTTGTCTTTTATTTTCTTATATTGTTCTGTGTGTTATCTCTTGTTTTTTAATTATTGGATGTGTATCAAGAAATAAAATTTTAAAAATTTATATAAAAAAAAAATTAAAAGGATTATTTAATTGACGGGACATTCTGCCTTGACCAAAAAGTAATAAACTATGTAAAAGTGAAGTAGAAATTATTTCTATATGTTACTTTCAGTTTGTTGTTGGCTGTACACACTTACAGTTACTAAATAGGACTTCTGTTTTCACATTCACTAATCAAAATTCCCATGTCACAGACAAGGTAAAAAAAATCAATCATTGACCATATAAAATCAGGTATAATGAACATGTGACCTTCTAGATACAGTTGACTGCAATTCACTTCAGCCCTAGCCAAGTCTTATCTTGGTAAAACGGAGTTGCATTTCAACACCTGTAGAAGTAAATACTCTATTGTCATGCAACTGGGTGATTTGTCAAGTATTCCATTTTAAATCAATTTCTGCCCAGGTCCCTGAAAATACATTAAAACTAGTACACTGGTGGTGTTTAACTCTTGCAAAATTATGCAAATTTGACAGCATACAGCTAGCAACATGCTGAAAAGGACATGGTCAGTATGGCTCATTTATCTATTATGATTGGTGTGCCATCCTATATTACAATACAGTACTGGAAAACTGATATCTCAATTCTAAATGAAGTAAAAAATTCAGGAAATAGATTACTGTGGTCAGCTCTCACTTTTACCAATTTTTATACATAACAACAGTTCTTCAGTTCAAATAAACTTGTTATAATGCCTAAAAGTTGAAAACATTTCAATGGTTTGTTATGATTTAGATGGGTTGAGTAAGGTCAATTGCATTCAATGAACCAGATTTACATAACCAGATTTACAAAAGAAATAGAAAGGACAGATCAATTTTCTGGTCACAGTTTTTTTACATTTTATGAATAAATACTCTTTCCTGAGGGGCTGCGATGGCTCAAGTTGTTAAGACACTGAAATCACTGACTGGAAAGTCAGAGTCCAATTCCCGGGTACTGCATGAAGAAGTGAGCTCCCGTCTCTGTCCAGCTTCTAGTAGTTCGAAAGCAAGAAATTGCAAGTAGATAAATAGGGACCACTTTGGTAGGAAGGTAAACAGAGTTCCATGTGCTTCGGTGTCTAATCATGCCTGCCACATGCTCAAAGAAATGTCTGCAGACGCAGTCGGCACTGGCACTTTGGCTATAAACAGAGATGAGCACTGAACCCTAGAGTCGGATATGACTAGCTTTTGAACAAGGGTGACCTTTACCTTTACCTTACTCTTTCCTGAGATCATCAGAAGATCAACTTAAATTTTGAAAGATCTTGCATAAAGTGTTGTGAATTTTTTTAACTGAACAATAATTATCTTCTACCCAGTAATAGAATCTTGGGTTGAAAATATTTTATTATTTTTTACTTTTCTAATACAGAATATTATCAATGATTTCTGCTGGTTTTGTTGCTCAAATGCACTTTGTATTGTGTTTCACACTGTAGTCTGTTAAGTAAATAATATTTTGTAAGTACACATACTTTAAAAAAAATCATACATATCAAGAATATATGTTTTTAATCTGTTGTAAGCCGCCCTGAGTCGGGTTCGCCTGAGTGGGCAGCATAGAAATGTGAAAATTAAATTAAATTAAATTAACATCTAACATTGAGTAGAATTCTCTGTCCATAAAAAGAGGACTCCGGTAAAATTATAAAGTGCTCAAAATCCTTCTGCTTACTTTATCACTGCTACCCAGATAGAATAGCAAACTATCAGGCTCAGTTGTTTTAACATTTAATGTTAAAGTATTGTAGTTAGTAGACAATATCTGGGGTCGATAGGCTCGAATACAGTCTCTTTCTGCAGACACTGCAACTTTAATCTAAAAAGAAAAAGAAAAATGCAGAGGTAAGGTTTAAGTTATCTTGAGAATGAGTATTTGCATATTGATTACTAAATCGGGAGACTTATATGAACCAACTATTTGCTCATTGTTCGTTGTCATGAAATTTGTTGTAGTTTAGTCGCATAGTCGAGTCTTTCCTTTTGTGACCCCATGGACAATTGCACACCAGGCACCCCTATCCTCCACCATGTCTTGAAATACATCTGTTTATATCTTCAAAAACATACAGTTACACAATGCTATCACTATGCATTATGCTTCATTGACTCTCTCTTTATAGATAATATAATATTTCTCTCTGTGAAATATTTTGACTACATTTTCCTGATCAGCAACCTGGTACACTGCAAGGCAAACCACTGCTTAAATTGCAAGGAATTCATATGTGGGTATGGAGTTTGTACCAAGAAGAAGAAAATAAATTCAAGTACTTTTGGTCAACAGAAATCTATTAGTAAGGAAAACATACTCTCTAGAACGGGGGTTACCAACCTATGGTCCGTGGGCACCATTTCATGTGGCCCACGCTGCATCCGCTGCACCCGGGAGTGGAAGCAGACAAGTTTACATCAGCTGTAAAATGCACCCGTGCATGTGTAAATGCGCCTGTGACTGTCATAAATGCGGAAGTGGCCGCATTTGTGACAGCCATAAATGTGACTGCTTTTGCTTCCAGGGTGTGTGGTCAGTCCCATGGTGTTAAAAGGTTGGGAACTCTAGAATATATCAGAGAGTAAACAAAACAACAACAAAAATACAAAAAATATTGTGGCACCTTAAAGACTAACTGCTGTATTTTGATGTTAGTTTTCGTGCAACAAGACCACTTCCTAGAACAGTGGTGGCGAACCTATGGCACATGTGCCAGAGGGAGAATGGAATCCCTCTCTGTGGGCACATGTGCCATCACCCCAGCAAGGTGAGGCAACCAGACACCCCCCACACACGCACGTCCCATACTTACAATTGTGTGTGTGAGTGCCCAAGGAAGCAGTGGTGGTGCATGGGCAAGCACCATGCATACATACACACACACACACACCAATGTGACATTGTTGGCATGCCTCAAGCAATGCACACACCCATGTGATGTCACTGGTATGCCTCAAGAGGTGCATGTGCGGTGCCAGCCCACAAACCACCTCCACCTCTTTGGACACTTGGTCTCTAAAAGGCTCACCATCACTGTCAGAGAATATAGATTTGAATTTACAAAAATATTATTACTTCATAAAGATACTATCATTTTCCCACCAGAAGGAAGGCAAAAAAGCTGGTTACCGATGCTGCCTGTTTTCGAGCCTGGCTGATGAGTTCTTTAATTTCGGAAATGTTTCTGCTCAGGTTTTCCTCCAGCACTCTCAGAGGCTTCAGCCTGTCAAATAAAAGACCAGCCAGGAGTTCAACTTCATTCACTTTCTTTTCAGCTGAAGCTGCTGCCAAAAGAAAAAAGACTTTTGGTGAGTTTCTGAGTTGCCGTGTAGAATAATATGGCCCAGAGACATGTTTGTGCTTTGCATTAGAATGAAATAAATATTCATGGGAATACACATGCATGCTTGTACATACAACACCCTCAATTGTACAAAAAGCCCATGCAACCAACAGTTTAAGGTGGTTATTGTTACTGCCTATCTATTCAGATTTCATTGCAGTAGGAAAGCTCTTTTGTGAATCTCATCTACATGCACCCTGACATGAACATAGCAGTCTAAGCAGGCTTAATGTAAATAAAGATTTAAAAAAACACTTAGTTTTATTTAAAATTAACCCCCTTCTTGCATCCACTGACATTTCAAGAAAGCAATGAAGCAGTAAACCTACCAGCATTTGATGAGTCAAGTAGAAGTTCATTGGTTTTCTGCAATGTCTCATTAACCTTAGACAATGCAAATGAAGTGTTCTGCAATTTCTCGCTAAAACTCTCAGCATGGCTTAAACCATTAAGAGCACTCACATTAGCTGACACAGCCAGCTCTTTTACAGCAAGGATATTTTTACTGGTATCTGCAACAGATGATAACACAAGCTGATTAGCTAACATCCTAGTTGTAATTAAGAACTGAGTCTCAACTACTAGTCTTACAACCAAATGGGATTGGATGCAAGAGATCTGGAAACCAAGTGTCCCACAGGTTTCTTCACATTTTAATTTATTATGTTGGATTTTCATCATATATCTCTCTATCTCACACACACACACACACACACACAAAGGGAGCAAAGAGATTCGCCTCAATATAGCACAAAAAGTATAATTAAAACAGAAAGCAAGATTAGCTGTTAAGACAGAATCAAATGAAAAGCACACTTTAAACAAATTTAAACCACAAGGTTTTTTTTTTAAAAAAAGATATAATGTGACACCTAGTCACAAGCCTCTTGCTTAGTAACCAGTCACTTGTTCAATGCCAGCCTAAATAAAAGATGATCTTCACCTGTTGGACAAAGGATGATGGGCAAAGGTAGGCCCTCTTGGTAGGGAGATTTTCAGTCTGAGAGGACCTGCTGAGAAAGATCTTACATACCTCTGTGGTAGAACAGGAGCCTCTCTAGGTTTTGAAACTTTGAGGAGAGACCCTTCTCTTTGTTCTGCCTTAGATGTGTCTGCTAGACACAGGGGTATATAGGATTTTTCTCGGCAGGTCCTCTCAGACTGAACATTTCCGACATTAAATCCGTTGCAGCTAAGATAACACATTTCCTCAAACCATTTTCTCCAACTTAAATTACAACATTAACAAAAAGCTTACATTCCTCTTTTAGTACAAGCATGGAAATAGTCACAGTATTAAAAAAACACTATAAATGCTACATTCTAAAGGTAATGACTATGGATTAAGTAGACATACTGTCAATTATATGTGGGTGGTTCTTATGTAATGCCAAGTGAGACCCTAATAGAATTTTCAAGGTAAGTGGGAAATTTGGATAGCGTTTTTCCCCAGTGCCCCTCCCCCTAATGATTTTCCATGGCTGAGACTGAATTCTAACTCAGAACTCCTGAGTCTTGCTCAGCTACTTATCTACTGCTACTACAACACACTGGATAGATGTTATCTGATATCAGATTGTAGATGAAGACATCTCTCATCCATACCTGTCAACCGCGGCTCCGGACAATACGGGATCTGCGCAGAACAGTTCTGCGCAAGTCACCTTCTACGCATGCGTAGAAGGCTTTTACGCTTGCGTAGAACCCTTCTACGCATGTGTGGAAGGGTTCTACGCAAGCATAAAAGGGTTCTATGCAAGCATAAAAGCCTTCTACGCATGCGTAGAAGGCGACTTGCACAGAAGGGATGCGCAGTACAGTGATACCTCATACAACGTCCAAACTTGGTTCCACAAGTTCGGACTTTATACGGATTTGGACTTTGTATGAGGCATGCAAAATCCTAGCCATGATGCCTCATACAACGTCCAAATCCTTGCCGTGATGCCTCATACAACGTCGTTTCCATAGAGATACATTGTACTGTAACAGCACAGACTTCAGGGCAAAGTCAAGGAAACAGACAGGAAACTGACAGAACTTTAAGAAATCATTGTCTAAAGGCTAAAAACATTACAAAAACTTGTCAAACAACCCTGATTGTCCAAGAACCTGAAGAATGCTGCAAAAATCTCAGGAATGCTTCTAAAAATTCTGACAAAAAATTCAAAAAAATCCAAAATCGCGCTCAAACCCACTTCTAAACACTCTTTGCCTCATGCAAAACCCACAAGAGCAATGCACACATGTGTCCTGCCTTTTATACTGCCCAGGCACAATGCAACCTGGGAAAACCCCAATGCCTCATACAACGTCACACGACTTTGTATGAGGCAACTTTTTTCAAGGAATTAGGCGATGTTGTATGAATCCGATGTTGTATGAAGTGGACTTTGTATGAGGTATTACTGTACCTCTTTTCCCCCGCTGCCAATTTCTGGGATTTTGGCAGCTCCAGGCGGGAAATGGCGCAAATCGGCGCAGAAAAACGGGAAATCCCGGCCAATCTGGGAAGGTTGACAGGTATGCTCTCATCCACCCCTTCTCAGTTTTCTAGATCTCTTTACTTTGAAATCTTAAAAACCCTGTAGAGTGACCTACTTGTACTCCCTTGACTCTTGCCATCTAATAGCTTAAACTCTGTTGTGCAACTTTACACTATATAAGGCTGATGATGCAAAATTATTCCCTTGCTGGTAATTTTGGGATACTGAAGACCTCAATTATATTCATATACATTGTGGCTTTCTCATTCCACAGTAACATTTCATTACACCTTAATGTCTTGAATGGTAAAGTGGTTGTTTTTAATCTTAAGGGAACTGTTGGCTCACTGAAAAGTATTAAGTTAATTGGGTTTCAAAAGCAGACTCAGCATTGTAGGTGGAAAAGTTTTTTTAGACAAAGTAACAACCAAAGAATCTTGAGGGTGTGAAATTAAACTTTGGGTTTTTCCTATTGCAGATCTATCCTAAGATTCAGTTAGATATTATAAAGCAAGACTCTTGCATTATAAAAACAATCTCATGGAAGAGAAGAGCAAAATAATCATCAAGAGTTCTAAGTTTCAGGCTATTTATTGTATTAAGAAAAAAAATTAAGAAAAATACCACACAGCCAATATGTCATTGCTTGCTGTGTTATTCCCGACTCAGAATTGTAAATGATCTTAATCAGAGTTATTTAAACCTCTAGGTAAGAGCCTTGTCAGAGCGCAGGGGCTTGAGTGGTCTACCTAAACAGTGTTGCTCATCTCTTGTCAATGATGTTAGGCCAGGACTAAAACTCACCAAAGCATCCTCTGTCAGATCCCTTGGGCAAGGTGAAAACAGAAGGCGCATGTCATAGTCGGCCTAGCCAGCAGGTGACGGGATACCCAAATGTCTAAAAAAAAAAACTGCATGCAAATAGACTTGGTTTTTCAAGTCAATTTGCATGTGCGGAATGTTGTTGTGGAGATGTCTACCAATGTGCGGACTCCTCGATGAATAACGACTCCAAGGTATCAAGGTGTTAAACTGTAGCCACCCTCACTTTCCAGCCTTGCTGAAATTATCTGCCATTAACATGAATCACAAATTGTCTGCCTGAATAACATGACAAAAAGTCATTTTTAAAAAGTAAAATAAAAACTTTCAAAACTCATCCTGGCATGCAAATCTGTGGCTCAGTAGGGCTTTTTTATGTTCATTCAGACATGTAGTACTATGGCCCACAGGCCTAATCCAGTTCATGGTGGCCACCTGGGCACCTCCACCACCACCGGAAGTCATGATAAATCACTTACCATGGCGGCGGCAGGAACTGCGCCGGTTTAGCAGTTTTTTGCACAGCCTCCACCACTTCCCAGGATGGCTGAAGGCTTTTCAGAGCATGTTTGCTCCATTTTTGGATTTATTTTTTTAACAGCTTCTCGGCTGCGCTTTGGCAGCCAAACTGCAACAGTTGGTGACTTCTGATGTTGGGCAGAGCTTAGGTCAGCACCTGAATTCCCAGCGTGAAACCAGGAAGTCGTCAATATGGTGACCCGCTGGCTTCCAAAAAGTCCCATCATTAGCAGCTGCATAAGGTCTTGCAAATTAAAGGCAATCCATTTCATTTTAGATTTTACTCTTTTCCTGCTGCCTTCAACTTTCCCTAGCATTTTTGCCCTTTCCAGTGGGTTTTGCCTTCTCATGATATGTCCAAAGTACAATACAGTAATACCTCATACAACGTCCAGTTCATAGAACGTCGGATCCATACAACGTCGCCCAATTCTTGGAAAAAAGAAGACTCATACACCATCGCCGGACGTTGTATGAGGCATTAGGGTTTTCACATGAGAAAGAAGCCACAACACCCACCGGACGCTTCCCTTGGTTGTGAGCCGGGTGGGAGCAAAACTGGCCCCAGGGAAGCATCCCTTGGAGACTGGCTTCAGCTGTGAGGCGGGCAGCATGGCGCATAAGAAGACCAGGCATGCCGGAGTCTCGATCGCTTCCCCGCTCTCGCCAGGGAAGCATCCCTTGGTTGTGAGCGGGGAAGGGAAGCGAGACTCCGGCGTGGCTGGTCTTCTTATGCGCCACGCTGCCTGCCTCACAGCTGAAGCCAGTCTCGCTTCCCTTCCCCGCTCTCACCAGGGAAGCGACCTTTGGTTGAGAGCGGGTAGGTGGGACCGAGACTCGCTGGCGGGAACAAGAGAAGCGACCAGTGCCCGAAGAGGTCTCCCACCGCCGCCCCAGAAGCGCCATTCCTCCTCCTCACCCCATTCCTCCTGTCCTCGGGCGAGGGTGCTCAGGGCCGCTTGGATATTTTGGGGGATTCCCCTACGGTCGCTTCTCTGGCCACCTCACAGCTGGCGCCAGCCTTTAGCCCCCGCCTCCCCACTCTCACCAGGGGAACGACATTATACAAAGCATCAGTGGCAATAATTTGGTCATTGTATGAGGCATCGCAGATAGGATTTTGCATGCCTCATACAAAGTCGGAATTCATACAACGTCCTAACTTGTGGAACCAAGTTTGGACGTTGTATGAGGTATTAGTGTAACCTTAATTTAATCATTTTAGCTTCTATTTATTGCCCAGCTCCATCTGTTTTATAGTCTATCATTTTCAGTGATTCATGGTATCCATAAACCTCCCCTCCAATATGGCATTGAAAATTAATCTTTTTCCACTACCTGAGTTCTTTGTCGCTTATCTTGACACATACCTCTCATATTCCAAGTTCCAGTTGCCTGCATCATCTAAATTCCAATTTTCCTATCACATCTATGCATCTCAGCCACTGATTTTTTTTTTGGCTTTCATCAAACTGTCCCATGAAAAACTGTACTATTCATACTTATGCTTTGTTCCTTCCTCATTGCTGACCAGGTGCCTTTTGCACTGGGAATCTCATCTTCCTGAGATATCTTTTCGGATTTCCCCATTATTGGTTTTCCTAAGTACGAAATATTAGTAAGGTAAAGGTCTCCTTCGCTTGAAGGCCAGTCGTGTCTGACTCTAGGGGGTGGTGCTCTTCTCAATTTACAGCCAAAGAGCCAGCATTGTCTGCATGACTCCGTGTTCATGAGGCAGGCATGACTACACGCCAGAAAGCACACTGTTACTTTCCCTGCCAAAGCAGTACCTATTTACCTACTATCAATTTCTTGCTTTTGAACTGCTAAGTTGGCAGGAGTTGGGACAAAGATGGGAGCTCACTCCGTTGCACAGTACCATCCTAGACTACCCCCAGCAGACAGGAATGATAATCCACTTGAGTATACTCTACCTAGAAAACCCTGGAAAAGTTTTGATTTGATGACACAGTTATTAATACTTACTATAGGAGTTATGGATTTTGTATTATAGATCCATTGCAGTTTCACCCATTCTCAAAATGTACAAGGACTTTTTTTAAACAAAGGGAAAAAAAGAAATTGTTAAGAATTTTCTATTAAAGAGAACTAGAAGTGCTCAAGTTAGCTCTATTCATCAAGATTGACTTAACTTACCTTGTGGCAATGCATTCAGCTTCAGCAAAGAGTTATTAACTTGTTTAGCTATTCCACTAGCATGTGATTTAATTTTTCCCATCTTTACTTTCATCTCATTTAATCCAGACGAAAGTCCTTAAAAAAAAAAGCCCTCACAAAATTATAATCTTGATACATCATCTACTCCTAACTACCACATTTAGAAGACCATAAAATTCAATATGCTCCTGTAAAGTAAGACCCAACTACCATTTGTATACCCTGCACCACAGATCACTTGAAATATGTGAAAACAAGATATGCTAAACATAGGCAAGTTCCTTGGCATATACATGTGTCTATCCATATGTTAATACTGTACTCAGGAGACATCAGCCTGCCCTGCAGAACCTCTTCATATTACATTTTCCCCCACCCGCCCTGCAAAGATCTGAGAGTGAAATACAATGTTACTCCCTTTTTTCTGATCAGCACAATAACCTGTGAAGAAGGGTAAATTGTAATAGTAACTGGACCAAGGATTCTCATCAGGGAGAATTAGTAAGATCTGTGACTGCATACAATTTTGAACCTGAGACTGGTTCTCCACTAGATGATTATTATAAACTAAGTTCTGATGAAATTGCTAGTTGGTATGCTCTGCATCAGCATATAAAAATCAAATCTAATAACCTTTGTGCAGAAGATTCTTTTTGACCAATTAGGGCTTTCTGACACAACCATCTCCAAAAAGGAGATCCAACATCTCTCTCTAGCAACAACTACTAGCAGAGCTAAGAGGCTCCCTAGCATAAGGCAGCCTTCCCGTTCATCAGACTACAACTTCCATATCAATTTCAGCCACAACAGCTATGTCATCTAGGGATGACAATCACTGTAGTCTAACATATCTGGTGCCAGGTTGAGGAAAGCTGGGATGGTATTACTTTTCAACCCAACATTGATTTCTTGATCAATCTTAAGATATTTATACATGTTGTTTTAGTGCTCATCAAGTACCACAGGCAAAAAATGCCAAGAATAAAAATGCCAAGAATGTATAAATATATCTAGTCAATTAGGAGACATGGGAGGGGAATGCTAGATTATGCACACCTGGTTTCCTATCAGCAGGATTTATAAGGGGAGTAATATTTTGAGTCAGCCCAAAATAAATAAACAAAAAGAAATTAGGACGCAACATGAAAACAGGATACCCTTTGAAAACTAAATGTTATATATCCAGGTGGGTTTCTCTTTTATACTTAGCTCAGTAGCAATATTCCAGTTCAGAATTTAATTTTATATATATATATTGTATGTATTTTCAGATATTGGAAAGTTAGCAAGTCAAGTTGTCTGATGAAGGGAAATTTTCCCGAAAGAGTCTGCATACCGGTTGACTTTCACAATGTATTGGACTTGTTGTATTGCTCTACTGGAAGATTCTGAATATATTAACTACAAGATTAATACAATATACTACTTAAGAATAAAACAAGATCATTACATTATATTATATTACTTATTACTACATATTCAAGCCTCAAACGGATTTCCTATCTTTAAACATTACTTTTCAACCCAACATTGATTTCTTGATCAATCTTAAGATATTTATACATGTTGTTTTAGTGCTCATCAAGTACCACAGGCAAAATTTAAAAAGCAACATAATACTTACCTTCATATTTCTTGTGCAAACCTTTCCCTTCAGTGAAGAACTTGGAGCTAAGCTGGAGAATATTTTTCCCAGTGGAGTTAAATGGCCCATTAGGCTTTTAAAAAAGCAAACGAGGAAAATTGTTATACATACAATGACGAGAACCCTGTAAAGATGTGGTCTTGGAATAACTAATTATTTTGTTCATTATGTTCCCTGTTGATATATGGACAGGATTTAAATAAATCCTTTCTAAAGTTATATATTATTTTTGTTTAACAGCTTGGTCCTACAGTTAATGTGTTAACTGTAATAAAACAGGATTCTTCCTCCATGTCTAGGTCAGATGTGAAGCTGTCAAAATGAAGGGACCTTTTGGCGAGCTCGTTCTGCAGTTTCTTTTGCCTGACCTAGTGTGAGAAAATCTTTGAGGAGGCTCTCTCTGTAAAGTGGGGAAATGAGTATTTGTGTGGATGAGGTGTAATAAGATAATTAAAATCTCCTCTGGCATCAAGCAAATAGAATATGGAGCAGAAATATATGCAAATGATGTGTTTTACAAAAATACCAATATTTCAATGAAGTTCTTGTACAATTTTTTAACCTTATTTTTATATACAGATGTCAATCCCTGTCTATACAACATCTTATTATTGTAGGGTTGGCAATCAAATGCAACAGGGCAATCCCATCCATATTAACCCTGTAGCAAAAATCCCATTTGTATGCAGTGGGGCTTGTTCATAGGTAAGTGTGCACAGAATTGTAGCCTCTTTTTAAAAAATAAATAAATAACCAAGTACTGTACAGTATGTAGTTATTAGATGGAATCAGCCCATAGTCTTTTATGTCTACAATCTGTGAATACTTGCACAAGAACTTTCTACTGCATTAGCATATCATATTTCTACTGATGGAAGAGCAGAAAGCCCTCTTATGCACATACTGGATATGCTGAGTTGTTGACCATGAAAGCAAAAAAAGAGAGGAAGAGAAATAAGAATAAGAATTGAATGTTTCAGTTCTATAAGCTGCACTTACTGAATTCATTGATTCACTTGCAATTTCTGAAGCATCAGATGCCAGGATCCCAGCATTTTCAACCAAACTTTTAATAGTGGAGTATGAATTGACTGCATTTGTGGCATTCAGAGACATATTCCTAGCATTCAAGAGGCCACTGCAAGTAATTGGAAGACCAGGATGAACTCACACAAGCATTTTACTTAAAATGCAAATGAAGTAGAACTTTGAAAGATCTGAGGATATAAATGGAGTATTTTGCATTTTCCTTACTCTTAATCCTAGCTTGAATGTTACCATTTAAGCAAAGGTAGCACTTTGCTGAAATTCTGTAATACCTGAATACTGAACAGTATATTCTCAATCATTCAAAAAAGGAGTCACCAACTGAGTTTGTCTTTGAACTTCAGCCTTTATTTGGCTTACTTGCTTTGCTTATATTCTTCAATAAAGACAGCAGTCACCTAAATTTCACTTTGTTTATCTTCCTATCTCCCATAGCACAGAATTTTAAGAATTTCAACTAAATATGAAAGAAAAAGAATCAGAACTACAATTAATAGATCAATTTAATTTGATTGGTTGAAACTGAAAGGAACTTTACCTTTCCATGATATTGTGCATGACTCCTATGCACTTATGGTAAATGGCCTTAAATACTAAGCATGGCTTACTCCTGTACTATATACAGTACATAGCTGTACACTGTTGGTGCTAGATCATATAGTTCAAACTTCTGACAAAATCTAAGGCAGGGCAGAAGCTCTCAGAAAACTAGGTGTGCACAGCCTCATTTCCCAAACACATGCAGCCAGCTGTCTATTTTAGTCACTAATTTAGGTAAAGGTCACCCTTGCTCAAAAGCCAGTCGTATCCGACTCTAGGGTTTGGTGCCCATCTCCGTTTATAGCCAAAGAGCCAGCGCTGTCTGCGTTTACAGACATTTCCATAGATATGTAGCAGGCATGCCTAGGCACCAAAGTGTGTGGAACACTATTTGCCTTCCCACCGAAGTGGTACTTATTTATCTACTTGCAATTTCTTGGTTTTGGACTCCTAGGTTAACAGGAGCTGGGACAAAGATGGGCAGTACTCAGGTTTTGAACTACTGGCCTTCCACCTCCCAGTCAGCATCTTACCCACTTGAGCCACCGCAGTCCAAGTCACTAATTTATTTGTTTATTTGTTTGTTTATTTATTTGAATTTATATTGCCGCCCATTCGCCAAGGCGACTCCAGATGTCTCACAAATTAAGTCATCCCCATATTTCAGTGTATGGTGAACTCACTTGTTTAGTAAATGAACAATTCTCTGTAACTCAGCTGCATGATCTTCAGTTTTGTAAACAAGATCAAGTGCTCCTCTGGTGGACATCTGCATGACTAGCTCATCCACGTGTTGCCGCAACTTGCCATTCCATAAGAGCAATCCATCATGGTGGGTTTCGAGGATCTAAATATTCAGCTTTAGTTAATATTGAACCAAAGGGAGTTCATATATCAAATTAGTACTGAAGTATCTATTAACTTACAGATGTAGCATTAATTACATATTTAGCAAGGCCAGCAGCAGCCACCACCTGTATTTGTCCTTGCTTGGTCAGCATATCAGAGAGTTCCTTATCTTCTTGCATATTCTTCTTTTTATGCTATGAAATAAACACAATTGTTAAGTATTCCCAATACTCTATAACATGTATTAATACAGAATTGGTATGCCTGACTCCAAACAAATTTTATTTTGGATGAGCTTTCATGGGCTGCAGTCTGCTTTGTCAGGTGCATTAGATGAAGCAACAATGTTTCATTAAAGTTTATACCAAGTGAAACGTAAATGGCAAATAAAACTTGCCACTGGACTCTTTTAATTACACGCACTGTTTACATTTCAGGAATCACATGGGTAAACTATGGCTATCTTTTATTAATGCTAACACCAATCCACTTTTAAAGTCTGCTTTATACACTCTCATACTGTGCATCTACCGTAAAATTCAACCACACACTGCCAGTTTCCTTACATTGAATTCTTTGAAGTTTCTATTAATAAGAGAAAGAAGACGATTGGTCTCATTGATATTACTCTTAGCTTCATTCACAGCATCCTTGCCTTCTTGAAGTGTGGTGCTATAGTCTGATAAGATACGTTTTGCTGTATTTTGCAGTTCCTTAAATTCTTGTTCTGGTCTCCAATACTCTTTCTGGATTTTCATTAATAATTTTTCTGCAGCTCTAATGAACACAGAAAGCACAGTAAAGAAAGCTAATAAGTCTTTTCCATCTAGTCTTTTTTATTTTTTTGCCATAGTAATCTGATTTGTAGTTTGGCTTAACTCATATGCTGCTCTATAAACAGAAATATGAAAACAGTTATTTGTGACAAATGCATTCCTTTTTTCTATTTCAGAGGGGGGAAAGCCTTATCGCTGCATCATAATTCACAGCTGGGCAGAGTTCAGCATTCAGAGTTCAGCCCCTTCAGCTCCCTCCCATGGCTCTGCCGGTCATGGGAGGTGGGAGCGAAGAGAGCTCCCCTTGGTCGAGCAGAGCTTGAAGATGTCATCGCTGTTAGCTGCTGTGTCCTCATGGCCTGTTACCGGCCAGGAGGAGGTCAAGGGCACTTGAACCTGACTGTGACTTTGCTCTTGGGCTGTGGCCGGTCTTTGTTGGGGCTTCTGAATGAGGTTTCCCCTGTGATTTGTAAATGTTTGCTGATATTGTCTACTATGATGTTTCTTACCCCTTGGAATTTATATTGTAACAACTGATTTTTATATTTTGTTGTTAGGGTTGTATGTGGTAATATTGTTTTTTTATTATTATTATCTGATATTTACTAGTACAGTATGTGTATTATTATATCATTGTAACTTATATGTATGCTAGCATATTTTGCCCAGCTCTGCCGGGCATTTTTAATGTGGTGGTTTGGGGTGGTTTTGGGGTGGTTTTGGCCATGTCGCCCACAGAGACGGAGAGGCCAGTGCTTTTCCCTACGTAGAAGGCTGCGCCAAGAGGGAGACTTTGAAAGACCCAGCCGGAGCTGGCAAAAGGTATGTGCGGTCGGTGGGGGTTAGGGAGGGGGGCTAGGTGGTGGGGCAGGGGGGCGGCATGGTTACCAGGGCCGTGCCTCCCCCCCCATCGCTTACCCCCACTGACGGCACTTACCTTTTTCCTGGCTCCGGCTGGGTCTTTCAAGTCTCCCTCCCGGTGCGGTTTGTCTTTTAAACCACCACGCCACACTTTCCCAGCCTCCTCTGCGCTGAGCATCCTGACTGGCTGAGGGATTGCACAGCGCAGAGGACTCTGGGACTTGTAGTTTTATTTATTTGGTCACGGTCATGGGGCGTCTGCCCCACTGGCGACCTCCAGACCCCCACAGCATTGGTGAGGCGGGGGTTAAGGAAAGTGCAGAGGGCTTGGTCAGGGATGGTTGGGCCGGGTGCTGGAGCCTTTGAACAAATCCAACGGTTAAGGGGCCTTTTTATAGGTATAGATTAATCCTGTTGCAGCCGCTCTGAGTCGACCTTTGACTTGAGTAGAGCGGGGTATAAATCCAATAAATAATTAATAAAATAATAATTCACATAGGCATTCCAATGAAGCACTGCAGCAGGTTCTGTCAGGTTCTGCAGAACCGGTAGTGGAAATTCTCCTGGCCACGCCCACTTGGTTGGCCACACCCACCTCCATAGCCCACAATGCAGGATGTTTGGCCACACCCACAGATTTGGCCAGCACACAGAGTAGGTAGTAAAACCGTTTGCAGTGCATCACTGAGGCATTCAGTCCAAACTAGATAACACTTTAAAGATGTGGCTTGGGTTTTAAGAAAGTTCAGGAATAGAATATAATCCAAGCTGAAGATGAGGACCTTAAATTTATTGTAGTCCTTATCTGGATCAGGCCCTCTTTACCTAGGTGGTTTTTTTTTTAATTTAACTGAATGAATCAATTTGGGGCAATGAAAATTACATTTGTAAGAACTCTGTTCAAACTGAGGTCACACTCATGTGCAATGTTTTCAAGGCCTCCTACCCCTCACACTGGGATCCTGATTGAGACTGAGACCCCAGTACTCAATGTGGAAAGAAAAGACACAGTTGCTGCCAACATCTCTCATATTTTGCCTTGTTCAAAGGTGTGCAATGTGTGATTTTCTAGATGTCACTGGCCTACAGCTGTATATCATGCCAAGGTTTTCTGAGCAATGTTGAAATTTAAACAATGATGTTTGTTAGATTATGCTCACTTGGAACATCTGTTAGAATTATTTTATATACACAATGTCAACATTTACAATGACTTTTCAGGTCACAGAACGTTTAACCAAACAAGCACATCTCAGACACAAACAATTTACACAACCAAACAAATGGCTCAAAATTAAACCAGACAGTAAAATAAATCTCAAAATAAACAAGAGTTAAATAAACAAACTTGCATTTAACTGAATGCCTGCTGCTCTTGCAACAAAATAACCCCTGTGAAGCCAATTTAATGAAGAGAAACGGCCTGTGGCAACGGCATTGGTGGCGTGCCAAAGTTTGTCATCACTGACCTAGACTGAAGGTTTAAAGGTTGCCGATTTAAGATTTAGTAGAGCTTCAAGTTACATTCTAGCCAGGTTATCCTGCTATGGTAATAGAGTAGACCATACTGCCAAGACACCAGATACACAATTAAATGCATTAAAATGCTTTCTTTCCTAGGGAAGCTATAGAAAAGGGGAACTGTGATTGTTTCCTGTATAGCAAACTGGTGCTATATTGTGTGGTACAGTGGACAGAGTAACAGAGACTAAGTTCCAATCCCCACCATCCATGGAAACTAGAAAGAACGGAAATGGTGACACTATTGTATGCTTTGAAAAAAGTAGAAACATAACAAGCCTGCTCAAATTTTCTCTACTTAAATTAACAGCCTGACCATTTCAGAGACTGATGTTTTCAGTCTAAACATGTGTCGTTGTTGTTGTTGTTGCTGCTGCTGCTGCTGCTGCTGCCCATTGCTTCAACAATGCAAGCGCGGCGCCAAAATGGCCGCCGCGCTCTTTGCGGGGCCCCCCCACCGGACGAAGGCATCCGGGTAGTTAGGGGGCGTGGCCAGCTCCCTTATAAAAGGGGTGGCCACGAGGCAGCCGCGCTGCCATTTTGCGAAGCGACGGAATGGAGAAGTTTTTCCCTCTTACCTCCGTCGCTCGTGCCTTTCACCGGGAAGCCTCTTGACTGCTGATTTTCTTTTTCGGCTTCCCATCGGTTAGCTGCGATGCCCCCAAAGAAGAAGGCGACTGCGAACGCGGCTCGTTCTGCGCGGAGGCGCCAGCTGGGTCGGAGGACCGCGGCCGCACCTCCACAGCAGCCTCCATTGGGGGGGCTTCAGCCACGGGGGGCTTCAGCCACGGGTGGTTGGGTTCCCTCCCCTGGCAGGGTGCTCCCCCGGCCCTGGGGCCGGGCCCGGGATCTTGGCCCTGTATGGGCCCCGGGGTCCAGGGACCTGGACCCGCGCCTGCAGTTAGCAGGCCGGCCGGCCCTTTGCCCCCTCTTGGCTTGGGGGGCTACATCAGCGTGGAGGCCCTTCTGGCCCGCGTTGCTACCCTCGAGGCGTCGCTGGCCAGGGTTAACCACCCTGGGGCCCCTTTTGGGGTGCAGGTTGATCCATCGTCTGCTGGGCAGCGGAAGGCGGCAGGACGGGTCGAGCTGCCTGAGGCGCGTGGCCCGACATCGGCCACTGCCTCGCAGCTCCCCGATCAACAGGCCGGTGCTGGTCAGGCCCCGTCGACGAGCTCAGTTGCGGTCGTGAGCTCCGACGCACCCAGTGGGCCAGAACCCCCGGTGGGGGCGGCCCATGGGGATGTAGCATGTGAGTATGCAGTTCAATCTAGTGCACCCACACACATGGCCACGTGGGGGGGGGTTTTCAATGGCCTTGGCCTCGCACGGGTGGCGCGGCGGTTCAGCCGCTGACGGCCCACCCGGTGACTCCAACTCTCACCCAGGGCCCCGTTGTGGGGGTACTCCTTATGCAGTCGGGAATGTTTTAGGGGTGACCGGGTTGGTCCAGGCTCCTTTTCAGATGCCCGCAGTTCCCGCCGTTCCTGTGTCGGCATTGCCGACTGCGGGGTATTCATTGCCCCTGGGGGACCATTTGGCACAAACCACCAAAGAGAAGATCTGGCGTGGGGAGTATGTGGACATCTTCTCCCTCCTTAACAGAGAACCCACCAAAGAGGAGAGGGAGGGGCAAGATGAGAAGGATAAGGAGCAGGCACGTCGTCGTAAGCCGCCGCGTACGTGGGCCAACTGGTTGCCGGCCTACCTCATATACATGGCGGTCTACCTCAGGGCCCGGCCGGATTTGGCAATTCCGATGGTCCAGTATTTGGACAACATTTACCGGGCGATGGTCGACTTCCCGGGCCCATCGTGGTTGGCTTACGACGAGGAATTCCGTATGCGGATTCCCCTGCACCCCGAGATGAGATGGGATGAGCCCTGCCAGAGGCTGTGGCTTCTGTATATGACGCCCACGCGCCCTGCGCCTGGGGAGAGATACCATTGTGGACATGCGGTCCAGCGAGCGGCCCCTGCACAGACACCCCGCCAGGTGGCGGGGCAGGGGGTTCCAGCCCGCCTGCTGTGCTGGACTTTCTCGTCCAATGGTTCCTGCAATAGGAAGAATTGCCGGTACAGGCATGAGTGTCCCTCTTGTGCTGGCCCCCATGCGGCCTCCGCCTGTCCCAGGCCTGGAGGGATGCGGGGCAGAGGGAGGGGCGGACAAGGGGCTGGCAAGACTGCCGCAGAGGGAGCTGGTTCACCGAAAGGCCCCCTCCCCAATTAATGTGGACATGTTGGAGCGTTGGCTCGCATTGTACCCGAAGGAGGAGGATGCGGTTTACCTGCTCCAGGGTTTTCGACTGGGGTTCCGTATTCCTTTCGTGGGTGATAGGTCCCCTCAGGATGCTCCCAACCTGTTGTCCCTTAGGGGGAGGGAGGAGGTGGCTGCTGCCAGCATTTACAAGGAGGTTCATGCGGGCAGGGTCGCTGGCCCTTTCCCTGCACCCCCGTTCCCCAACCTTAAGGTGTCACCCTTGGGCTTGGTGCCCAAGAAGTCACCGGGCGAGTTTCGCCTGATCCATCACTTGTCCTACCCAGCCGGCCGATCGGTCAACGATGCTATACCTGATGACCTTTGCTCGGTCAGGTATACATCGTTTGACCAAGCGCTACGCATGGTGCGCTCATGTGGCCCGGGTGCGCTGTTGGCTAAGTGCGACATTAAGTCTGCCTTTCGCCTCCTTCCGGTGCACCCGGGTGATTTTGAGTTGCTGGGTTTCAAGTTTCGGGGTGAATATTATTTTGATAAGGCCATGCCTTTTGGCTGTTCCATATCATGCTCGGCTTTCGAGCGTTTCAGCACATTCCTGCAGTGGGCTTTCGTCCGCAGGTCAGGGTCCCGGTCTGTAGCCCATTACCTGGATGATTTTTTGTTCGGGGGTGAACGGGGCTGGGACACGTGCACACGTCTCCTCAACACATTTCAGACGCTAATGGAGGAACTTGGTGTCCCTTTAGCGCCTGAAAAGACCGAGGGCCCATCTACCCAGCTAGTTTTCCTGGGGGTGGAGATTGACACGGTAGCGCAGGCTTCTAGGTTACCAGGGGATAAGGTGTCACGGATAGTGGCCCTTATCTCGGACTTGCTTGCTAAACGCAAGGCATCACTGAAGGAACTGCAGGTGCTACATGGTCACCTCAATTTTGCTTGCAGGGTCGTTGCACCGGGCAGGGCATTTGCTCGGCGCTTGTGCGACGCCATGACAGGCTTATCCAGGCCCCACCATAGGGTTAGACTGACCCGGGGTATCAGGGCAGACATGCTTATCTGGCTCCAGTTCCTGAGGGAGTTCAATGGGGTGCCATTTTGGAGGTCTGACCTCCTGGCTTCCCCTCGTTTTCAGATACAGTCTGATGCCTCGGGGTCCCTGGGTTATGGCATGTACTTCAATGGGAAGTGGGCCTATGGTGGGTGGCCGCCGGCCTGGGCAGGCACGGGTCGCCTGCGTGATCTTACGTATCTGGAATTTTTCCCTATCCTGGGGGCTTTGATGCTATGGGGCGAGGAGTGGGCCAACTCGGTCATCCATTTCTGGTGTGACAATGCGGCCGTTGTCCACATTGTCAATTCACAGACTTCAAAATCACCCAGGGTCATGGACCTTGTGCGCCAGTTTGTATTGCGCAGCCTGCGCTTCAATGTTCTTTTCAGGGCCAGGCATGTCCCGGGGGTCAATAATGATATTGCTGACGCTTTGTCCCGCCTGCAGATCTCCCGGTTCCGCGCCTTGGCCCCGGATGCGGAGGAATTTCCCTCGCCACTCCCGGACGAGATATGGACCATTGGCAAGAAGAGGTGAACCGGGCGATCGGCATGTCGCTGGCACCACGCACGCGTAAGGCGTATCACCACGCATTCAATTCTTTCAGAGCTTTCTGTGTCCAATCCCGGCTGCCGGACGCCTGGCCGATCCCAGTGGCCCATATACTTCGGTTCATGGTTTACCTGCATGCCCAGGGCCTTGCACCTCGCACCATAGCATCTAGGCTGTCAGCGTTGGCCTTTGTGGCCAAAGTAGGTGGTCATGCGGATAGTACCACTGACTTCCGTGTGAAACATGTTTGGGAGGGGTGGATGCGGGAGCGTGGGCGTTGCCCGGACGACCGCCACCCGATTTCCCCAGGGGTTCTTACCCAATTGGCCCGGGGCTGGCCTGGCCTCTGTTTTGATAGATATGAGGCAGCCCTAATTCATGCAGCCACAACGGTGGCCTTTTTTGGAGCGCTCCGCATCAGCGAGCTTGTGATGCTGTCTAAGGCGGATGCAAGTCATAGGGCACTGGAACTCGAGGATGTCTATGTTGCCAAAGACTGGGCTCAGTTGAGGATACGCTCCTCTAAGACAGATCAGCATGGCGTAGGCAGTGGAGTAAGACTGCTACGGTGTTCTTTGGCAGACATCTGTCCGGTTGGTGCCTTACAGGAGTTTATTGCACTGCGTGGCACGCACCATGGCCCGTTTTTCTGTCACCAAGATGGGTCTCCCCTTACTAAATTTCAATTTTGGAAGGTGACAGGCAAAGCGCTTGCCAGTGTAGGCCTCCCGGGGGCCCGTTATGGCACCCATTCATTCAGAATAGGGGCGGCCTCCACTGCTGCTGCTTTTGGGTACTCCGGGGCTGAAATACGCCGTATGGGAAGATGGGGATCGCAATGTTTTCAATTTTATGTCCGCCCTCTTCCACAGTGAGTACCAGCCTAGTCACCACATCTTTTCTCTCCCCGGTTTTTCCTTGACAGACCCTGGGTGTCGTATTACACCGGTGACAGTATGGCTGGTGGGCCATAGCTACGTGCACAGGGCAGCGCGTTACGCTGCGGCGACAGAGTGGGGACCCCGACTGGGACTGGGTGCATACGCAAGTCTCACATGGTATGGTAAGCCCGGGATGTTATGGCGGGAGCTGTTACCATTCCTTTTTTCAGGTCAGAAGGCTGACCCGCCTGACATTCTGATCATACACCTTGGGGGCAATGATCTAGGCCAGGTCACCGGCTTATCGCTAAAGCATGCGATTTGCGGCGACCTCGCCTACCTGCATTACGTGTGGCCCGCCACTACCCTTGTTTGGTCGGACATGGTGCCGCGGCACACGTATAGGGGAGGGTTCGACCTCCCGGCCCTTGACCGGGCTAGACGCATGGTGAACAGGGCTGTGGCCCGGTTCATTGTCAGCAGGGGTTGGGGGCGGGTCAGTCCTCACCCCGCCATTAGTCTGCAAAATTATGACCTTTATGCAGGGGATGGGGTCCATCTGTCGCGAGGAGGTATGGACCTCCTGTTGGGTAATTGGCGAGCAGGCCTGTTGACCGAGCTGACGGTCTGGGGGGGGCATCGAGCCTTCTTTGAAGCCCCTCCGTGTGGCGGGTAGCACTGGTAAGGTAAACATTATGACCCACAGGTATCCGGCAAGTTCGCAATTGACTGGACAACACTAGACAGGCATAAGTTGGTTAAACGTTGTCCGGTCAACGACGAACTAGGCGACGGGGTGATGGCTACAGCTAGACAGCATGCATCACCCCGTGATTTTACGGATACGCGTCAGAGGGTGGGGTCATTAGTTAGATATTGACTACGGTCAACAATTTGTTTGTTGCCAACAAACAAATTGATACAAATAGATACATTGTAACAATTGCCGTTGGCAATTTTGGGTGGTACCTTACCAGTGTTACTTCGGCCTGCTTGCCTTAAGAATTATGATTGGTCAATTACCAATAGAAATTTATAATTCGGACTAGGGCATGAATCAATAAATGTGGCCCAATGCCGTTATCCACTTTCATCAGTGTCTGAGTCCTTTATTGGGGGGTGCGCCTGCAATACCATCTAGCCATCTCATTCTCTGCTGCCCCCTTTTTCTTTTGCCTTCAACTTTTTCCACCATCAGTGCTTTCTCAAGTGAATCCTCTCTTCTCATTTGGTGTCCAAAGTACTTTAGCTTCATCTTTAAGATTTAGCTTTCCAAGGAACAGTCATGGTTGATTTCTTTCAAGATCAACCTATTTGTTCTACTTGCTATCCAGGGTGCTCTTAAAATTCTCCTCCAACACATTACAAAGGCATCTATTCTTCTGCGCTCAGCTTTCCTTATGGTCCAGCTCTCACAACCATACATTACTACCGGGAATACAATTGTTTTGACTATGCAGATTTTTGTCTGCAAAGTGATGTCTCTACTTTTAACTATGTTGCCCAGGTTTCTCATAGCTGCCCAGATTTCTTTCTCATAGCTTGTCTCTCAAGAATCAATTGCCTTTTTATTTCAGGGCTGCAATCACCATCTGCTGTGATCTTGGATCCTAAGAATGTAAAGTATATCACTGCTTCTACTTCTTCCCCATCTATTTTCCAGGGACTGATAGGGCCTCTTGCCCTATCAGTCCCAATCTTGGTTTTCTTGATGTTGAGTCTCAAGCCAGCTTTTGCACTCTTCTTTCAATCTAAGCAAGAGCTTCTTTAGGTCTTCTTCACTTTCTGCCATTAGGGTAGTATCATCTGCATATCTCAAATTGTTGATGTTTTCCCCAACAATTTTAATTCCAATTTGTGATTCATCCAGACCTGCATTGCACATTATGTGCTCTGTATAGAAGTTAAATAAGCAGGGTGACAAAATGCAGCCTTGTCTTACTCCTTTTCCTATTCCAAACCACTCTGTCATTCCGTATCCTGTCCTAACTGTTGCTTCTTGACTCATGTACAGATTTCTCATGAGACCTATAAGGTATTCCCATCTCTTTAATTACTTGCCACATTTTGTTGTGGTCCACACAATCAAAGGCCTTGGTGTAGTCAATGAAACAGAAGTAGACTTGTTTCTGGTATTCCAGAAGCAGCTTGCCCTAAATATTCCCTTCACACACACTCCCTTGCTCATATTACCATGAAAACATTCAGAAACCACACCAGTCTTACTTTAGTTCATATGTACTACTTTGCTGTAGAGGCTTGAAAAGTCTTCCACGCATTATACCCAACATTGTGGAGCTTGTTTCTTGCTGATCCTGTAATGTTCTATTGGACAAAAGGAAATCAGGGCCCAGTGTTTCATTAAGAGATGTTGCCATTTCCACAAGTACTAGATAGAGGGAAGAAAAATCAGTTATTAGTAAAATTGTTTTTTAAAAACTAATACTTTGCACAAATAGCTCCTATTGCCCCTCCCTTTTATTAAGCCAATTAATTACCAGTTAGTGACTGAGCATTAGGCCACTGTCCTTCAGCATTATGAAACAGTATTTCAGCTATTGTTTTATTTAAAAATATTAATATTTTAGACTATTAACAAATGCATTACCTTTAGCAGTTGCCTGTAACTTGTTGATGAATACAACCAGTTCTTGACCTTTACTCAAGGTCCTTTCTGTAGAATTGTTGAGATGCTCTCCTCTTTCCAATATGGCAGTTAACTAGCAGAAAAATAAATGGTGGCTTTAAGATACTTTTAAAAGATTATCTTTAAGGGCTGCATTATAAATGACAAAAATACCTGGAATTTGCACTGAATCATAAAGAACTTTGCAAATTAGTTCATATATTCATATATATGAATGTATATATGAATATATAATCTGACATATAATCTGAAATGTCTGTACATTTAAATTTAGCATATCCAGGTTAAAACTAAAGGTAAAACACCTACCTGTTTGTGCAGCTGGTCAGTATCATCTGATAGTGTTACAAGATGGTCATTCATATTTTCCAAATAAGTTGGTGCTTCTTTAGCCCAGAAGGATCCCTGTAAGTAAAACTATGTAGTCTTGATCAGGCATTACATATGTAGAACACAATTATATAAGAAGCTGCTTTATGCAGTATAAGATCACTGCTACTCCTCCACCGCGTTGCCTCTTCCCGGGGCCCTCGCTACTTGGCCCAGAAATGGGAGGCAGGTGCGTCTCCCCGCCCTCCGAGCCCTGCCTGCCGAGAGGGCTCAAAAGGAGCCGCCACCGGAGCCCCGCCGGAGCCGCCACATTGCCTCTTCCCGGGGCCCTCGCTACTCAGCCCGGGAATGGGAGGCAGGTGCGTCTCCCCGCCCTCCGAGCCCTGCCTGCCGAGAGGGCTCAAAAGGAGACGCCGCCGGAGCCCCGCCATCGCCGCCACATTGCCTCTTCCCGGGGCCCTCGCTATTCAGCCCGGGAATGGGAGGCAGGTGCGTCTCCCCGCCCTCCGAGCCCTGCCTGCCGAGAGGGCTCAAAAGGAGCCGCCGCCAGAGCCCCGCCGGAGCCGCCGTGTTGCCTCTTCCTGGGGCCCTCGCTACTCGGCCCGGGAATGGGAGGCAGGTGCGTCTCCCCGCCCTCCGAGCCCTGCCTGCCAAGAGGGCTCAAAAGGAGATGCCGCCAGAGCCGCCGCGTTGCCTCTTCCCGGGGCCCTCGCTACTCGGCCCGGGAATGGGAGGCAGGTGCGTCTCCCCGCCCTCCGAGCCCTGCCTGCCAAGAGGGCTCAAAAGGAGATGCCGCCAGAGCCGCCGCGTTGCCTCTTCCCGGGGCCCTCGCTACTCGGCCCGGGAATGGGAAAAAGGGAAAGGGACGATGACGCCTGCCGCCTTGAGCAGCTCCCTGTCTCACCCCGGGAGCCCACGCCACCGGCCCCGTTGGGGAGAGACAGGTGGCAGCAATTGCCGCCACCGACGCAGCTGCCTCACAGACGTTGAACTATAGGGTGCCTTTGTGGCTGCTGCATGGTTGAGGTTGATTTTCTGTGTAATTTCCATTGTGATATTGCTTAATTATTTATATTTTGTATTGTATCGTTGCATATTCTGATGTTTTGATTGTATTAATTGTGTATTGCCTTTTGTAGCTTATTGTATATTTTGCTCTGTTTATTGTATTTGTATATGTTGTAAGCCGCTTTGAGTGGCACTTGTGTCAGGAAAGCGGGATAGAAATTAAACTTTATTATTATTATTATTATTATTATTTATTATCAGGAGTTTTCAACGTTTTTAAACCAAGGGCCGGATCATGCCCCCTCAGACTGTTTGTGGGCCGGACTGGTGCCCCCCCTGCCACTGCTGCTGCCACCAACACATGCCACCCGTCCAGCCTGCCAACACTTTCCCCCACACTGATGCCGCCGCCGCCGGTAGAGCGGCGTTAAGGGCACACCAAGCCAGGCAGAGGGGAAAAGGACTACAGCATGAGCAAGGAAGTGGGCCAGATGGAATGGTACCATGGACCAGATCCAGCCCACAGGCTGTAGGGTGAGAACCCCTGATCTACATCAACATGTGGTTCTCCACAAATTCTTAGACATTTTGAAAAGTTATTTTTGTTATTGGTTATACGAGCTACTGATGCTTTACGTGGTATCCTTGCAACACGTGAATGGCTACAAGTTGCCTACGTCCTATGATCTACAGACTCTACACTTTCCAAGGTTTCAGTCAGATTGAACTTCAGATGCCAGACACTGAAGCTCAAGCTTTTTGAATGCAAGTCTCAGTCACATCTGGCTATGGATTCTAGATAAAATTTTGCACAGCATATTTGCCATAATAATATTGCCAGTGGGCTCTCTTGGTAAAATAACACTTCTGATTAATAAATGCAATATGACTGAAACTTATTCCAATGTTATGATAAAGTGTACTAAGACATATTCATTATCATTTTACTGAACAAATATTTGTGAAGTTTGAGTCCAAAATTGTATGTAATTTGTATGCCCAGTCATTCCAGCTCTCTGTCACTCATTCAGTCACAGTCGGGTCCTGCGCTTGCTTACATGCCTGAACACAGACAGAGACAATCAGAAATATAGGGGGGGGGGGGGGAATCATGGCATAGTTTCTCTTGAATTCATTGTATTTTGCAACAGGATTCTAGCCAGCATATTTTAAAATATCTGGCATGTTAGCTAATGAGTTATTAAAATGAAAAGTAAACTGATCTCAATTTAATTGTTTTCAATACAGTTTTTTAAATTGTATCAAGTTGTTCCTGTATCATCACCAATCAAATTGGTGATGCATCGGGTCCAAAAATTGACTTTATCCGAGGTTCCTATACCAAATACCTTGGATAACATCCATTTTTAGCGGTTTTGGACTTTATGCAATGCATCACGTGTGCATGAAAACAGCAACTTTATCTGAATTGGACTTTATCCGAGGAACCACTGTATTTATATCCAAACTATTTTACCAAACTGAGGTTTAGTTAACAGGGAGAAAAGAAACACTAAAGTTATAGAACAAATGACGCTGCAACACAAAACAATGCTAAACAAGAAGCATACATACCTTGAAATGTTTTGTTGCATTTTCCAGGTCTGAAAGTATTCCATAGGATGCCAGAACAGGGCCAGTGAGGTTTACCAAAAGTATGGCATCATGAAGATTATCCAGATCATTTAACAACAGTCCTGTGCAGTCGTCATCACAAGCTGAAGAAGCCATTAAAAAAAGACACATTAGTTTCTACTGGGTGCACATATATCTACACAGAAGAGTGAATTATCCTACAAATAATTCTAAAAGCTAAGAGAAATCAAAGATACAAAAAAAAAAAAACACCCTGAAAAGCAGAGGGGAATGTCAAACAAATACCCCCAAACTATTTAATGACAAGCTATAACTGCGGTGACTCAAGTGGTTAAGATGCTGAACTCGCTGACTAGAAGCTTAGAGTTCAATTCCCAGGTACTGAATGATGGAGTGAGCACCCGTCTCTGTCCCAGCTCCTGCTAACCTATCAGTTCAAAAGCAAAAAATTGCAAGTAGATAAATAGGGACCACTTCAGTGGGGAAAGATCTTTGGGGACATGAAAGTAGCCTCATTCGGGCATCCCCTAAATGGAGTTTCTCCAGCAAAAATCCTTTCAGCCCAGAATAATTTCTGATATGAAATTATTGTTGTTATTATTATACTTATGGAGCATCAGAAAATATATGCTTATACTACATAAACCATTTCAAAAGAACACACAGGTTGCACTTACAAACACATTCATTTTCCACAAGAATGTGCCTTGGTTCACACTCATCGCATAGATGCCCTGTTGTGCCTTGTTTACAGATGCATTGCCCAGAAATATGATCACAGTTATTGTGAACAGAACCATTCGGGTTGCATTGGCAATGCTGACAGCTGCCACCAGGTGCTTTCGGATTGCCATAGAAATTTGGAGAACACCTGGAAAACAAAATGAAATTTCAAATATTTGTCTTGCAAGAAGGTTTTGCCAAGAAATAGAGCAAATGGCTATTGTTCAAGCTATCCTGGAGTCACTATTAATGTATCAAACTTTCACTTTACCATGGCACATGCCTTGCACAGGACACACTTACAGAAATGTGCTTGGAAGGCCTGAAATCTACTTTGTATATTGGAAAGGATTGTTGAAGGCAATTTGTGTTCCTTCCTGCTAACTAATTTTCTTTCCAATAGTGGACTTTCCCTAACGATATATGCTTCGAGCAATGAGACTCGCAAATTAATCCTATGTTTATCTTCCAGTGATCAATTGCAAAACAAATCACATGCTATGAAAAACAGACATATTTTTCCACTTAATAGAGAACCTTTTCTACATATGTGCTGAGCGTATTGCCTACTCAGACACCAGGTAGCCTGGACTATGACCATTTAAAAATCAGGCTATGTATGTTAGCTGTTAGCAATATAACCCTACCAAACATAGCCAGGAGAACTGAAGGAAGAAAGATAATTCTACCCAAAGCTGACTTGGACCCAAGCCAACACAGCAGAATGGAAGAGTGACATTTCCCTCGTTTCCATATTTTTAAAATCTTTGCAGAATCATTGCAACCAATAAAAAGGAAATTACGTATTCCAGTTCCAAGACTTACATACATTTCACTCTGGTATGTGGATGTTTGGAGATTAAAAGCCCCCAACCCCTGATGTATTCACAATCAACACGTCCCTGAAAGCACTCTGCATCTGGCCTTACCACCATCAGAACTCTAGCACTGAAGAAGTAAGGTTTGCAGAGGTTTAAAGGGGGCAACTGAGAAAGTTCGGTTTCACTTACCAGTGATAACTTTCGTTCTTCGAGTATATAGTTTGTGAATACACACTCATGGGTTATGCGCCTGCGCAGAACAGCCGATCGGAGGCTTGAAAAGCTATTGGTCAAAAGTTTTGGCGGTAAGACCGCCCACCGTACCGCCCACCCTGAGGCGCCCGCGTGCCATTTTACCTCAGTTCCATACTTAAGCCAAGCACAGGATAAACCAACTGATCTCATCCGTGCAGCTCAAGAGGGGAGGCAGGGTGGGTAGTGTGTATTCACAAACTATATACTCGAAGAACGAAAGTTATCACTGGTAAGTGAAACCGAACTTTCTCCTTCGTATAGTTTGTGAATCCACACTCATGGGAGATTAGCAAGCTCACACTTACTTGGTCGGTGGGCAGTCGGATGAGATGATCCCACGATGAGCTGAAGATCCCCTAGGTGGACCCGTCAGGGGCGTTGAGTCCGGAGCCCTCTGGTGAGGACGACACGGCCAAGCCTGGCGTCCGCAGTGGCTCTGGTGTCCACCCTGTAATGCTGGACAAATGTGGAAGGTCTGGACCAGGTGGCAGCCTTACATATGTCCTCAAGCGGTGTGCCCTCCAGAAAGGCAGTGGATGTGGCAACCGCCCTGGTGGAATGCGCCCTGACATGCGGTGGAGGTGGCAGTGAGGCTGACTCGTAGGCCAGGTAGATGGTAGAGGTGATCCATTTGGAGAACCTTTGAGCAGAGATGGGTTCACCCTTGGACTTTCCCCCATAGGCCACAAAGAGGCGTTGCGACTTCCTGAACTCTCTAGTCCTGCTGGTGTAAAACAATAAAGCTCGTTTCACATCCAGCGTGTGCCAAGTCCTTTCTTGGGCGTTAGTGGGGTTCTGAAAGAAGGTTGGCAAGGAGATAGTTTGTGCCATGTGAAACTTGGAGACCACCTTGGGCAGGAAGGTGATGTCCGCTTGGAGGACGACGCGGTCGTTGAAGAACTGGAGAAAAGGTGCGTCTGCTCGCAGGGCAACCAGCTCACCAGCTCGTCGTGCAGACGTGATAGCCACTAGGAATGCCGCCTTCCATGTGAGGAGGCGAACATCGGCGGTAGCCATGGGCTCGAATGGGGTCCTGGTGAGCGCGTTGAGCACGGTAGACAGTGACCATTGAGCCGTAGGAGTCCTGACCGGAGGGAAAGCGTTCCGTAGTCCCTTGAGGAAGCGCTTCACCGTTTGGTCACGGAAAGCCCCAGCAGCGGGCGAACCAGCCGGGGAGTGTGCCACCACTGCTGCGAGGTGCACTCGGATGGAGGTGATGCTAAGGCCAGACTCCGCCAAATGGAGGAGGTATGTTAAAACGTCCTGCAGTCCCGCCTGCGGGGGGGGGGCATGTGCTGGGAAGCCAGGAAAGCACAAAAGCGCCTGTATTTGGAAGCGTAGGACCTCCTTGTGGAAGGGCGCCGCGCTAGCTCGAGGATCCTGGACAGTCTGGGGTTATCCTCCACGCGGTGAGGTGGAGGCTGGGCAGGTCCGAATGGTGCAGCTGGCCGTGCTCCATTTGGAGAAGCGTCGGTGACTCCGGCAGTGTGCGATACTGTGACGACATGCGCAACAGTAGCGGAAACCAGGGTTGGCGCGGCCATGCCGGCGCCACCAGAATTGCATTGGTTCTGTGTTGGTACATCCTGGTGAGTACTTTCTGGACCAGAGGAAACGGAGGAAAGGCATAGAGATAGTCCTGATCCCACCGTTTCATGAAGGCATCGCCTTCGGAGTTCAGTCCGATGCCTGCTCTGGAGCAGTACCTGCTGAGTTTCCTGTTGGACTCCGATGCAAAGAGGTCGATGCTCGGCGTCCCCCAGGCCTCGCAAAGCGACCGGAACACCCCGTCGTCCAGCTCCCATTCGTGGGTCGTCGAGGTGAGACGGCTCAGGTGGTCTGCCAAAACATTCAGTGTGCCCTGAATGTGCACTCCAATTGGGAAAATGTGCCTCTCCAGGCACCATTCCCACAACTGCACTGCGAGGTACAGGAGGGTGGTGGACCGTGTTCCTCCCTGCTTGTTGAGGTACGCCACCGCCGTGGTATTGTCCGAGGCCACTTGAACCGCCTTGCCGGTGAGCAGCGTCTCGAAGGAACGCAGGGCCTTCCAGATGGCCAGCAGTTCCAAGTAATTTATGTGGTGCACCGTTTCGTGTGGTGTCCAGGTGTCGTTGACCGTGAGAGTCCCGCAAGCAGCGCCCCAGCCGAGGTTGCTCGCGTCGGTCAGTATCTGCAACGAGGGTTGCGGGGGGTAGAAACTCTTTCCCGTGGCCACGTTGAGTGGTGTAGACCACCACAGCAGTTGGTCCCTCAGTTCTGGAGATGGGGTCAACCGTTTGGACTGGCTCTCCCGAAGTGCGTCGAACTCGTGAAGGAGCCACGATTGCAGGGACCTGAATTTCAACTTGGCATGGGGAATCACTGCCGTCGTTGAGGCCATCAGGCCTAGAAGTCTCTGAGCCTTCTTCGCCCGGATGCACGGTTTGGTGCGTAGTTCGCTCACCCCCTGCGCAATGTCCTGTAAGCGTTTCTGGGGGGCGTAGGCTCTCGTAGCAAGCGAGTCGAGTACCGCTCCGATGTACTCGACGCGTTGAGAGGGAGTCAACTTCGATTTGGTGAAGTTGATCCTGAGGCCGAGACTCTCCATAAGGTGGACCGTGTATTGTGTGTCCCGAATGGCTGACGATTTGGTGGGGGAGACGATCAACCAATCGTCGATGTACGGGAAGACCCTGATGCTCCGTTGACGGAGGAATGCAGCCACCGGAGCCATGCATTTGGTGAAGACCCGCGGTGCCGTGGCCAGACCGAACGGTAAGCACCGGTACTGGTACACGGAATTGTCGATACGGAAGCGGAGAAATCGTCTGTGTTCCTCGAGGATGGAGACGTGGAAGTAGGCATCCTTGAGGTCTATGACTGTGAACCAGTCCCCTTTGTTGATGAGGGGGAGGACGGTCTGCAAGGTCACCATCCGGAACTTCCTGGTGTGGATGCATTTGTTCAGGCGGCGCAGATCCAGGATAGGGCGAAGGCCTCCGTCCTTCTTCTGGACCACGAAGTACCTCGAGTAGAAGCCGTTGTCCCAGTCGGACGGTGTTACCCGCTTGATGGCTCCCTTGGAGAGAAGGGTTGATATTTCTTCCTCCAAATGGGGGGACGAGGTGGTGAGACGATGTCTTCCTACCCGAGGCACCCGCACGAACTCGATGGCGTAGCCAGAGGACAAGATCTTTAAGACCCACTGGTCGTCCGTGATGCCCAACCATACCTGGAGGAAGTTCCGGAGGGGGAGGTACGGGATGTGGAGCGAGAGAGACTCGGCCGTCGCAGCTTCAAACGCGGGGCTTGGGCCTCGCGCCCGAACGTTTGTCCTGTCCGTAGGGTCGGTAACGGGGTTTGTGCTGCCGCCGTTGTTTGTAGGAGCTGGATCTAGGCTGCTCCGTCGGTCCCTGCTGCTGCGGATTGCCCTGGAACCGCCGTGTGAAGGGCTGGAACCTTGGCCTGGCGGAAGTAGCCGGCGTGGTGAGCCCCAGGAACTTCGCCGTGGAATTGGTCTGGCGCATCTCATTCAGGACTTTGTCGGTGTCCTGACCGAAGAGGCCCTGCCCGTCGAAGGGAAACTCCTCGATGAGCTTTTTCATAGCGTCATCGAGGGAGGTGTCCCTGAGCCAAGCATGGCGATGGAGGTAGATTGCGGAGGCCATGTCTTTTGCCGCATAATCGTTGATATGCCGGGCAGTGCGCATCAGTTGCTCGGCGACGAAGTCCCCCTCGGTGGCCAGTGCGTCAATCCGCTTTTGGGCATCCGCGGGCAGTTTCGCCATCTCAACCTTCACCTGCTCCCAGAGGTGAGATTGATACAGGCCCATGGCGGCCGAGTAGTTGGCGGCACGGAAGAATAGGGAGCCGGTGGCGTAGAACTTACGCCCCACCGCGTCCAGTTTCTTTCCCTCCGGCGTCGATGGGACCGGAAACCCGCTGGTGGCCGTCCTATGCTGGAAGGCCTTGACCACCAGGGAATTCGGCAGGGGGTGAGCCTGCAAGAACTCGACGTTCTCGTCCAGGACCCGGTACATGCTGTCGAGCCTGGACGAAACGGAGTGGGCCGCCAAAGGTTTCTTCCACGTCGCCCTCGCCGAAGTCATCATGGAGGGGAGCATGGTTATGTGGACTGGCCGCACAGCACGTCTGTCGAGCTTCGCGGTCATCTGATCCTCACCCTCCAACGGCGGTTGATCGACCTTGAGGTTGAGTGCGGTGCCCAGCCTTGTGAGCATGGCGGTCAGTGAGCGTTGGTCCTCACCACGCGGTGGGTCCACTGAGCCGATAGCCTGCTCCGGCGTGCGCTCGGCGTCGACGTCTCCCTCGTCCTCCTCCGACGACGAGCTGGACTCATCGGAAGACGAGGGAGGCAGTCTTTCATCCACGTCGGGACCGCGCCAGTACGGCCTGGGCGGGCCGGCGGGATGGGATTCCACCGCCTCGACGTCCGGACCACACCATGACGGGTTGGGTGGGCCGGCGGAGCGGGCACTCGACCCACGAGAGGTCGGTGGGGCCACGGCAGGGCCGGGATGCCCGGGGCTTGCGGTGGTCGGAACCGGAGCTGCAGAGGCCGCAGGCATGGGGGCTTGGAGCTTGGCCGCAAATGACGCCATGACCTGGAACATCTCTCGGACGAGGGCCATCTGAGATCCGTCCGAGTCCGCTGGAGGCAGAGCCCCGGTAGCCGGCGGGTTGGTGGTCCACGAAACGGTGGGTGTCGAAACGGTGGCCGGCGTCGGTGTCGGCGAAACGGTCATCGGAACGGTGACGACCGCGTCGTCCGTCGGCGTTCTGGGCCTTGGAGAGACGGAGGCCTGCCTCGGCGAGCGGTTTCTTCCCCGAGGAGGAGAGGGGAGCACCTGAAGTGGGCGAGCTGGAGCCCCAGCCCTGCGTCCTTTATCAGGTGACCCGGAAGACGACCGTCCTCCCCAGATGGAGGATCCCGGAGAAGGACATCGGGCAGTCGAGAACGGCGGCGAAGGCCCGGGAGAGGCGGGTGTGCGCGGGGTGGGAGGAAGCGACCGTATCTTCTCCGACCCATGCTTGCGCTTCTTCTCGCCGTTCCTGTCCTTCTTTTTCTTCTTCCTAATCGGAAGCACGGAGGAAGAAGCCGGCGGCGGCTGGGCGGCAGCGGCGGATGTGGAAGCGGGAGCGGCGGGAGCCAGAGCGAGCTCCATCATATGCGCCTTGAGGCGATTGCTTCGGTTCTGCACCGCGAGGCGCGTAAACTTTTTGCAATGCGGGCAAGACTGGCTCTGATGCGACTCTCCCAAGCAGAACAGGCACAGGCTGTGTCCGTCGGAAGCTGGGAACTTCTTAAGGCAAGCCCTGCACTGTTTAAACGCTGCAGCCATGAACCGCGGAAAAATTCTTCCAGTGGAAGTTTCTGGAGGCAAGTACCCCGAAGGGCGGACCAGCCGCCACCCCCTTGAGGGGGGAGACGGTGATCGATGCGAAGAAAAATTGGCTACTGAATCCACTCGAAAGAAGAGACAGAGCCGGGGTGGCGATCCTGCCCGGAGGACAGAATCACCGAGAAAAATTGTTGAAATTTGCCAAAAAGACTTTCCCTCAGAAGGGCGAAAAAATTGAGGAAGCTCTCAACGATCGTCCTGCTGCTACGGCGGAAAGAAGAGAACTGAGGTAAAATGGCGCGCGGGCGCCTCAGGGTGGGCGGTACGGTGGGCGGTCTTACCGCCAAAACTTTTGACCAATAGCTTTTCAAGCCTCCGATCGGCTGTTCTGCGCAGGCGCATAACCCATGAGTGTGGATTCACAAACTATACGAAGGAGAACAGTGCCCCCCTTTCAATAAAGTACTATTTCCCCACTTCAATGCAGGTGCTCAGAGGAGATCCTGGAAATTGTAGGAATGACGCCTAAGCAGCCAAGAGATTCCCTGCTACATTTCTCCCTACCACATTTTTATATCTATGTAAAGGGATGGATACTTAGAAGACCTATAACACATCTGTTACAAAAAAAGTATCACTCTTTGTCTCTCACCTTTCGCAGTATTGCCCTTCATATCCATCAATACAAGCATTGCAGTGGAAATCATTAACACCTTTCATAATACAGGTAGCACTAAAGCTGGAAGAAGGAATGAAAATGAACAGATTTTGGAGAGAATTCATACATTCTGAGTATTAAAAAAACTTTTTATTTAGGGAAAGTTTAAGACCATCCCTTCTCCATGAAAGGCTATCTTTCTACAAGCAGGGATGTTTATCAAATATTCAACATTCATTGCTCTTCCTCTGGCTGACTAAAGAGCTGCCCTCTTGTTGGGAGGGGGGAGGTTTAATATTTAACTCCATTAACCGTGTGAACTAGATCTCATGGTCTGTAGAAATAATTCCTAATGTACGGTCACTTGTACAATCCTAGATTATATTAGCCTTTTCACCATCTACCACCATTAGTATTTTAATTACCCACACTGAGCAATATATGAAATAATTCCCCTTAGCCCAGATTTTACAATCCTCTACAGCTGACAATAGACTCTGTCACTGCTACCGTGTACTAGGGAACAGTAAGCATAACAACAGTAATTATTAAAGACATTCAGGTTAATTTTTTGTTACCTCCCGGGGCTTATTCTTGGGCATGCACACAGAGAACAATCATTTACAGATCCAGTTACTTTCCCATAATAGCCTTGGGCGCAGATACTGCACTGGTCACCAACTGTATTATCTCTGCAGTCCTAGAAGACAATAATTCAAATCAATTACTCTAGTCAATATCATTCCAATGTTATCATTCATGCTGAAGCTATTAAAGCAATAATACTATCAGTAATATTAATAATGGAAAACATTTAATAAAATATAAAATGGGCCTTTTTATATCTTTATAATATTAATAATGGAAACATTCGATAAAAATAAAAAATGGACCTCTTTTATATATCTGAATTTCTGGCAAAAGAGGCTGAAAATGTGGTTCAAGGAACATACATACAAACTACTGTAGACCACTGTGTTTATCAAATGGGCAAATGCAGCTATGATCACTGGTCAAAGACACTACAAACTGAATCACTGGTATTCTCGATTTTTCTTAAAACCAGTTTATGTGTGCTGCTAATTAATCAATGTTAACTTCCAAAATCTAAAACTACCGCATCAATTGATTAAGACTGAAATACCAAGCTGCTATGTATGTTAACTGTGTTTTCTGACAGGAGCAGAATGTATCTTTTCTCATGTATCTATTCTTATGCAAATAAGTGGATAGAAAAATGTGCACACTCTGTTAGCCAATGGGCTTGTTGTATTGTTACTGTTACTGTTTATAGTGTATATAAGTCTGAGTTTTGGCCCATCCAAACTGTGTTCAAATCCCACTAATAAAGAGCTGAATTTCACTACTTCATTCGTCTGCTTCTTCATTCCTTGAACACTAAACAAGCACACTCACTTGAAAGCAAATTCTACTGAATTCAGAGTGATCCACTCTTCTCTGCCGGCAGTCCATGGTCTGAATGTGAAACCTCAAACCACCATTTTGGAGTGAACCCTCCTGCCCCCTTTCAGACCACAAGCCACCCATACATGTCTCTGCAAACTTTAAACTTTAAAACACACTTGTATCTGAGTCTGGCTTCTGTCATTTTCTCCATATCCTTGTGTGTCTGTGCATGCTTTGTCTTTTAGACCAGGGGTGCCCAAACCTTTCTGGCCGCAGGCCAGTCACATGGTTCAGGGAGCCAGTCACTATGGCCCGGGAGCCAGATGTAGCCCCCAATGCCAATTCAGTTTGCTTGTGAAGCCCTCATTGCTCCTGGAAGGACTTCCACTTCCAGGAGCAAAAAGGACTTCGTGGGCCAGATGAATTGGCATGGGGGGCCACATCTGGCCCCCAGGCCGTAGTTTGGACACCCCTGTTTAAGACTATAAACCAAGCCTGAAAACATTACTTCTCTGGTTTGATTGATTGATTTTAATTTATGTGACCCATCCAATGAACTCCACTGAAAATTGATTCCCCACCCTCACCACCTGAGCTATGAAATGTGGATACATTTGATACAGTGATGAAACAATCATAGAATGATTTAGTTGGAAGGGACCTTTTAGGCCATCGAGTCCAACTTCTTGTTAAATGCAGGAATCTGAATCAAAGTAGATATGACAGGTGGTTGTCCAATTCTCTCTTGAATGCTTCCAGTATCGGAGCACTCACCACGAAGCAATTGATTCCAATGTCGTACTGCTCTAATTTACAAAGTTTTCCCTAATATCAGTGAAGGTTCACATACCAAACACTTTCCTGTTTCTGGGTCACAGGTATCACTATGATTGTTGCACTGACAGGGTACACAATGTCGGCCTAATACAGATGGTACTTTTAGATGGACTTCTCCATGTTTCTTCCTGTAGTAGCCTCGTGCACAGTCCTATATGCAGGAACAAGGTGATATGTAAATGTAAAAAAGCCTTATTAAGCAAGTACAAAATGTATTCAAAAAGATATTCAACCACAAAAAGACAATATACCTGACATGAGAGCCCGGTGTAACCTATAGGACACAGGCATTTCTCAATGTGATAAGCTGTTTCTCCACCAATGGATACATCTTCATCTTTCGTGGCAATTTCCATGGAGATATTTGAGATTCTGAAATATATATATATAAAACCCCAAATATCAATTTAGTGGTATTCAATAAGAACCAAAAGCTTTTTAAAAAGTAGCTGATTGAGCAAACAATTACAAATTTCTCAGTTCCTAGAACAATGGTAGGCAATCCACATCTCAATAGCACTAATAGTACATACAGATAAAACTCAGAAAATTTCACTTAAAAGGTGAAACAAATATACGAGATAGACTTACTACATGCGAAGCGAGATATGTCATGCCTTAACTTGTTATAATTGTGATGATCATGGTGTACAGTGTACATGAGATTATGTGATGATTATGGGGTACATGGGATTGGGGGGGTTGGGGTTTTCATAAGCTGTAAACCATAAGCAGCAATATTATAACAAAGTAAGGCGTGAACTATCTCGCTTTGCATGTAATGAGTCTATCTCATATATTTGTTTCACCTTTTAAGTTGCGTTACTGAACTGAATGAACATTTGCTTGCTATTCTAATTTTCCTAGTTTCACCTGTACTAGAATACTATTATACATAGCAGAGTTAGGAACAATTACTTTGCAGACTTCAGCTCCTAGAATTGCCCAACTAGAAGTAACTTTTTCTAGTTCATTTTGGGATTACATATGTGTGAAGAAAGGGAGAGAGTGAAAGATGGAGGCGCTGGGGAAAGGGAACCCTTTGTCATTCTCATTATATAACTCTGACACCGTCCACTGACCAAATGCTACTTCTCTAGTATTTCAAGGTCCTACTCATTTAGCCTTAAGTTTTTTTTTTAATGTAGTGGCTGGACCAAATAATGTTTTAGATGGCTCAATCACCTCGTTGTATTCTTTGCGGACTAACATCCACTTCTAAACACAGTTTCTCATCTTGTACTAAAGGCTACTCAGAAAAGTTCCCCGATTATCAAAAGGCTTTTCAGCAATGTCACCAAAGAAGAGAACAGCTCAGCTACCACCATATCTATCTCAAAACACTTTCTTTAAGAACATAAGAGTTTGGTTTGAAATGTTTTGTTTTTGTTTTCTGACATGGTTTGAAATGGCCACTCACACTATCTAGTAGGCAAAAGTGGACCATTTCAAAAAACATCTAGGGATGCGACCTGTTTTACAGAACAATAGAGGCTTTTTCAAATTGAGAAGAGGCCTTAAAATTACAGGTTACAGATGCAGTCTTGAGCCTCAGGAACTTACCAACTCCTGGTGTAGCCATTAAGAATCATTCATAACAAGATAATACTTTTAGTATTTTAACTTGCATTTCACTGACATTCTCACATGCAGCAGGCAGTTTTACCTGCTTTGCTGTAATCCACGACCATATGATGCCTTTATCAGTATGTATTCAATATTGCTCAGCACTGACATGAAGTCAGAATGTGAGACAGATTGATCTGAAACGGAGTTGAAATACTTCCAGGCACTCTATAAACAAAAAAAGATCATTTAAATCCATTATAAGTGTTCAATAATGCATGCCCAAGTTATTTTGGTTCATTTCCTGTTAAAGTGTGACCGTATGTGATCATGGAATACAAATCGATGCAAGGATGAGAACAGTGCACTTCCACCACTTGATTATAAGAAAAAATGAGATACAGTGGAACCTCATATAACAATTGCCCCGTATAGCAATGAAATCGCATAACAATTAGGTTTTGGGGAGAGAAATGGCATCCCGCATAACAATTTTCCCTAAGAAAAAAATAATACAACAATTTTTCAATGGGAAAAATGACTTAGCAAAAAAAATCGTTGTACGATGCATCCCATAAGGAAAATCACTACACAATGCATGTATCGTGCAGCAATTGTTTCTTACAACAACGAGCCCTATGGAATGGATTAAAATCATTGTACGAGTACCACTGTACTGTACAGTACTTCTATTATCAGTTCCTTTCACTTGCATTCTGAGCCTTACTAGAAAAGACTTACAGATTGTACACACACACACACCAAAATTACACAAGTCACCCTAATTCTAAAACTACCGTACTATACCTGAATCTGAATAAAGTTGAAAAGAGGTAATATTTAGAACAGTAGTTCTTAACCTGGGTTTGATTGAACCCCAGGGGTTCAGTAAGTCAGTCTGGGTTCAATCAAACCCCAGGGGTTCGGTGAGACAGTTTCAAGGGTTCAGTTTGTCCATTCCGTTCACCAGAGTATTTATGGCAAATTCTACGAAGGGTTCGGTGAATGCACGTGGTTCAGTACCTTCAACAAGGTTAATAACCACTGATTTAGAACATTACATACCTTGGCTTCCATCCAAAGGGTCTACCATTTCATACCTAGAAGATAACTACCTGCTGATGGGATGTGCCCCGGAGGGAAAAGTTCACCCCAACATGCAAACAAGCTGTGCTTTCTTAATGAAATACAGGCAATTTTGAGACTGATTTCCTTTTATGTCTTGCTGTCTGTATCTTCCTGATTCATTGTGCAATGCAGATTTTACTTGTTGTTTTTATGTAATTGTTTTTATGTGATGTTTTATTATCTTTGTAAACCACCTTGGGTCGCTTTTTTAAGCGAAGAATGTGGTATAGAAATAGCGCAAATAAATAAACAAACAAACATACATACTCCTGGTACATTACAGCATCCTACTTGCAAGAATATTTTCACTAATGCTTGTAAGGGAGCTCATCATAAAGCAATAAGATGTTTTCTTCTACATCTCACAGTTTTTTGGGTTTAATAACAAACCCTCAAACAGAGCCTACATCCCAGCTACTTGAATTCTGCATTATCTCATTGCACATCTACATCACCACCTAGAGCTGATGGAAAATATAGCCTAAAGTGTCTTCGTGGCTTAACTTGGGAACATCTGAGCCAAATATTTCTAAGCAAAAGCTTTGACTGAAGATTAGAACGCCTCCACAATACTAATGAAATGTTAATATTCAACTTTGGATTGCTTCTCACGTTTTATTTATATGACAAAGTACATGAAAGATTCACATCACATTAACTTAATAGTGCTGAGACATTCAGAGAATTCCAAAGTGTTAGAGTAACTCTAATAGACAAAAGCATTTATTCAAATTACTTCTTAAAGGATAAGCCTTTGACTAAGTCAAAGAGTCTAGCCTCACCTCCATCATTGTTATTTCTTCAACCTGTCTTACTCCATTTTCTGGAGCAGGAATGTCCACATAGATAACAAGTTTACTGCTATGACCTCCTTTCATCAGGATTTGCGGTTCAAGGTTTGAAGTTCCAATGCCATCCGCAGCATAAAAAACCGCTGAATATTTTAATTTTCCACCATAGGCCATTAGCTGTTTAGAGAATGAATCAATACATTTAATTCTTCAAAAATATTTGCTGGATAATTTTCACAACAATTCACTATATTAAAAAAAAAATCACTAACAGACCTTCCCCTACAGATCTCAAGCCCTCTTGGTTACAAAAGGAGCTAAGTTCTGGAGTCAAAAGAGGATGTTGGATGTTCTTCCATTCTTCATTAACAATGCCAGTGGGCCCAACTCAAAAATACTAAGTGCAAGTGAGATTTCTTTTAAAAGTACAACTTTCTTAGAAAGAGCAAGGTCTCTTCAAAGGCCAGTTTCTCCTTCTAGCTGTCAGAATGCCTCTATTTAAATTCTGGGTAACATGTCATCACTTAAATAACACAAGTTTCCATCTGAAAACTTCAAGAGTGTTGGCTCATCCAACCAGAGCGGACCGGAGGGGCTCTCTAATTGTTCCATCAGCCTGGTAACTATCTGCCTTATAGATCTAGATTTTCTGAGCCCTATCAGTTCTGATCATGAATCTCGTATTCCAGCTGTCGGTCCCACTGTTGTAGGGCATTTTCGATATGGCGACTGTGTTCAATGCCCATTATCGTGGCAAACTACGGAGGTTTTGATCTCTAGCAGCAACTTTTCCTTAAAACTATCCCATTTCTCAAATTATAAAAAGTGCCATTTGCATCTTTTTATTGATCTGTAAATGTGGCTTAGGATATGTGGGGGTGACCACCAGGCTTATGAAAATTAGGGCAGGAGAACACCGTTCGAAAATTCGTGCTGGTAATACATCTGCCCCTCTGGTGAGTCACTTCATTGAGGCTGAACACAGCGATAGGGATTTCAGATTTGTGGTGCTGGAATGTCATAAAAAGGATCCTTTCTCTCGTAAAAACATGGGTCAAATTCTTAGACAAAGAGAATGCTATTTTATTTATCGCTTTAACACTCTCCACCCGCATGGCTTGAATATGGAAATCGATTATACGTGTTTTCTGTGAATACTCTGACCACAACTCACCTGTTTCAGTTCTAAAAACGTTTAAAAATGAATCATGGTTAGTTATTTTCTAACGTCCATCGACACTAAAGAATTCACTGATAGAGGTCTGGGACGCATGCTGAATATCATTAAAACTTTCATTAAAAACTTTCATGAAATCACCAAGGACTACACAGGTAATTTATAATTATCATTTATTGTATCAATGTTAAGATATGACAAATCCGAGATAACTGTAAATATTATAAATAGTATGTGTATAGTGCATGATTACGTTTTTGATACTTTGTTGTTTGTACATATAGATCCCTGATGAAAATTAATTTGAAAATTCCAATATCGGAAGGAATTTGGATCTGAATTTGATTTACTTCTGGAATAAAGACACTTATTTTTGCCAACCAAACGGTTTTCGACTTTTTCTGTGCTTTATTCTGTTTTATACTTGTATATACCTTTGATTGTTTTTACAGTAAACCCTCGCATAACAACGTTACTTGGTTCCCCAAGTAGTGTTGCTAAGCGTTTTTTGTTGTTATGGGAGTTTCTTTGGAGTTTTACACATTACGATGTTTTGTCCGGATAATGACAGTTATTTTAGCGTTGTTGTCCGGACGATGACACTAAAAACATTGTTATGCGGCAGAACACGTGGTGCATAACGACGCATTGTTAAGCAAAAATGGTGCTATATGAACATGTTGTTATTTGAGGGTTGACTGTAATTGTTTTTTAATTATGATGTTAGCCGCCCCGAGTCGGGCTTGCATGAGTGGGTGGCATAGAAGTTTAAAGAATAAATAAATAAATATAAAAATAAATAAAGGCTGTTTCTTTTCTGATCTTTTGACCCTGTCTGATTCCTTGCACTCATGTTGCAGCTGATTTTCTCATACCTGACAATGGACTGTACTATGATTCTTCTGCTTGCCTGCTGCTTAGAACATGACTGGCTAGACCAGTGATGGGCAGTCTTGGCTCTCCAGCTGTTCTTGAACTTCAATTCCCAGAAACCTTGACCAGCTGGTGTGTTGACTTGGGCTTCTGGGAACTGAAGTCCAAGAACAGCTGGAGGGCCAAGACTGCCCATCTCTGGGCTAGACCATGGACCCCGAGACAAACCATATCAGACTTTAGCTTTAGATTATCCTGACTTGGCTTTTGTCACTGCTTGATAGGACTCTATTGATCTTGGCTCTGCTCTCTGACACTGTTTCTGTATTATGCTTGCTTGGTTCAGTTTTTGTGGTGCTCAACTCTGCTAAAAGGATCCCATCCAACAAGGAAACACTATAGGTTTTTTGTGGTTCTGATATACCATCATGCAAGCAGACCTACGTTTTTTATTCAGTCACAAAACACAGCAATATAGAGCATTTTAATGGTGTTGGCAAAGGCAGTGGTCCATTATCAGTGAACAAATGCAAATATTACAATAATAAGGACTAAAGGTTCTGAATTATTTTTATTTCTGACTGGAAGCGTCAGATGAGTAAACAAACTACTGCTGTAAAACACAGAAACAAAATAAAACATGACAATACATCATTCACTTACCTGGTTTCCCTGAAATTGATCAGGTAATTTCCAGTAAAATGGCTCTGTATTTAAGTGTTGGCTGACTGTTGTGGCATCCATTAAGATATCAGGATACTGGTTAAATACACCTTCAGTGGTTCCAGTGAGATTACTGAGAGAAACTACATACAGAATAGGCTGTTGTAGATCTAGAGTTACCTGCAATACCAAACAAAGAAGTCACCCTACTTTATAAAATGTACTGGATTTTGCTTCAGTTTAAGTGAGGTCTTTAATAATTTATTTACAAGTAATAAAATAACTTTGACACTTTTTTTTATTAAGCTATGTTGTATTCTACCATTAACATAAATACTTTATAGATTGATAATGCTGGATAGCAATCAATTTATTCACAATATCCTTTCCTCTTCCGTGTTCACCTTTTCCTTATATAATTTGATAAGACACATGAAAGTCAAGTTAGGAAAGGCAAAGAAGGGCTAAGAGATGAGAATAGCTTTAAAAGAGAGAATATTCATGATTGGAGCAGCAAAGACACCCCACCTCAAATCTGGGGGCAAAGTACCTTCTCCTGCTTAGACCATCAGCCATGTCCAGGGAAAAAAAGGTTTAAAGGGTATACTACCCTCAGAAAACATACTACGGTCCTAGGGTTGCTACAGTTCAATGCAGGGCAAACAATATTGCCATAGGATTGTTGCAACTACACCTTCTGTCAGTTTCCAGGCAGTTTAGAAATGGCTACAGCAGGGGTTCACAACCTACAGCCCCCAATGCCATTCCATCCAACTCACAGCGATGACCCCAGAAATGGAAGCAGACGCGCATGCGCAAAAGTTCCCACCACCATTGTAGATGGCCTGCTCAGCTGTCTGAGGGCGAGTAGTCTGGCCCGTGGTGCGGAAACCTTGAGAACCCCCTGGGCTACAGCAATATATCAAACAATTAAGGTGTCTCTTAACAATGGGACAATCAAGAGAAATTCCAAGGAAGTATAGTGTTAACAACACTTCCTAGTAGTCGAGAGGGGGGAGGTTTGCCACCACCAGTCTGTCTTTTTAATGGAATGTGAAATGAAGCTAATTGTCGACCAAATGATGGCAAATCTAAATTAAAATGCAAAAGAAAACTAAACAAAAGAGATGAAACAGTTTACTAACCTGAATTCTCACATAGCCTTCTACTTCTGTACAGTTCTCTGACATCTCTGAACAGTAACATGGAATACATCCCAAAGGATTAATGGCATGAAGAGCAAAGGTCCCAGTTTTGCATTCACTGCAGTGCAATCCAAGCACATTATCCTAATAAAGATAATGACTGTTAGAAGCAGTAGAGTTTGAATGCTAGCATGAACGTTTCTAACTCATGTCCTTGACAGAATAGTCAGAGATGCTACAAACCTTGTAAAGAAGCTCACATTTAGTTCAGAATAGCCCATAGTCTGGGTGCAGCACAATTTAAGTTCTAGCAAAATATTATTATTCTGATTACTAACCCAGTTGATTAATTCTGGAGTGCACCAATCCTGGACCTACTTGCTCAATTGCAGGCACATTTCAAACCCAGCTCTTGAATATGGCATATTTGGAGTAACATATACCCCAGCACTACTTTGATTTTACTCTGCTCTAAATATCTATTTCCAATTCAAGTCCTCAATACCCTATTTTAGTTAAAGGCTTTCAATTGTTTCACACCAAGTTGCCAATACAGGCAGCAGATAAGTGAAGTAGCACAACATTGAAATTACTGCTGGAGTAAAGTCACAAATGTACGCTATAGAACATTAGGTTTCTTCCTACATACCACCTTTGGCATGTTTCAAAAATAACTTCAACCTGGCTTTGTTCTTGGAAATACCATTCCATGATATTACAGTGCTCAGTTATACAACCATTTTTATGTTTTTGTTTTACCTTTTAAAGCTCTGGCCTTTTACCTGAACACATGTAGATAAAACTTAATCTGATTGAAGAAAAATCAAAACTAAGCAAAGATTTCATGCTATTTCTAAATGCTATACCTTGCAGGTACACAAACCAGTGTCCTCTTCACAGCTGCAAATTCCTTGACTTTTGTCACAAGTGTCTGCTTTACTCCCACGTTCATCACAGTCACATGGAACACAATCTGGATAATCTCTATAGCCCAAAGCACACACAGAGCAGTCACCACCTCCATATCCATGCTTACACTGACACTGAGCTGTCAACTGGTCACACTGGAGGCTGACTGAACCTGTATCACTGCAATTGCAAGCCTGAAAAGAAATACAATTCAAGAGATTTGTGATCTACTAAAGGTCCTGAAGTTTGGCAGAAATTAAATATCCACCAGAAACCCGCTACAGCAGGCATTTGCAACCTATGGCACATGGGACAGACCCAGCCCCCAAAGCCATTTCATCCAGCCCCCAACACCCTCGCCACAGCCGGAAGCAGAAGTAAAACATGTGCTGTGCATGCACAGAATGCTGCTAAATGCATTCTGTGCATGCTTGGCACGCATTTTACTTCTGCTTCAGGATGGGAGGAACCACATAATCAGCCCGACCAGCTGAACAGAAGGTGTGGTCAGTCCCGCAGCCAGAAAACATTGAAAATCACTGTGCTCCACATTTAAAACATTGATTCCATTTCCTTTTTTAAAAAAATTAGTGTCAAAAATGGAAAATGAAACATTCATTTTGGATTATGGATTGGTTTGCAAATGATTCCCATCATTTGTAGTTACAATCATTGGGGGGAGGGGGTGAAAAAAAATCATCAAGAATAGGACCAAGGAGCCTTTTACCCTCCAGAGGTTTTAGACTTCAATTCCCATATCCTCTTGCCACTGGTCATACTGAAGTCCAAAATATCAGGAAGCCCAAAGGTCACTCATCCCTAATTGGAATGAAGGCTGCTTAGCTGTTAATTTCTTATTTTTTAAAAAAACTAGGTGACAAAAGGAAAAGGTACTGACTCTAAAATAAGACCCAAGAATGAACGGAGACTAAAATATGTTGGTAATTATACCAACACATTTCTAGTAGAGATTCATCATCAAAGCACTGTGGAAAAGGTTGTTAAAGCTAAAATTCATAAAATAACATTGATGAAAATAACTATGAAGAGTCAATCTTGTTAGATGAAAGAAACCAAGTATAATACATCAATAGCATCTACTAGAACAGCCAACCACCAATGTTAATATTCTTACCATTCCAGAATCCTTTCTTAAAACTTCACTAGAGCAACTCACAATGAAAAAATAAATCTAACAGATAGTGCTCTACAAGCCTCATCCCACCACAAAATTCCACTTATTCTTCCGTAAAAATATTGCTCCTTTAAAAGGTTGCTAACAAGTTCAACCTTACCTTGCAACCATTTTCTGGATCATGGCCCCAAAAGTTTTCCTTGCAAAGTTCACATTTTTCTCCTTCAGTATGGGGTGGGCAGAGACACTGGCCAGAACTGCTGTCACAAGCATCACGAGTATGAGCACAGTTGCAAGCTAAGAGGTGAAAAAAGATTAAACAATTTAATCACTGTCTGTATGTAAATAATGTCTGCACTATTAGACCATTCTTTATTCCAGCTGGGTTTTAAGAATCTGAAGTTGCTCACAAGAAGTCTGTATTTCCTAAATGTTTCCAACATTTCCATGTCTGAATCAAAATAATGAGAAATAATGCTATGTTGTTAATTTATTTGTTTGTTTATTTATTACATTTCTATACTGCCCATCCAGGAAGTGTGCTCACTCTGGGCAGTTTCAAATAGCATCAACATATAAAAATAATCAAATTCAATTTAACATATAAGTATAACATAAACCCAAACCATCCCCCACAATGTACTAAACTTTCTTAATGGCTATTACTCAATCAGCAAAATCCTGGCCAAAAAGAAAAGTATAAATTAAATAAAAACAGTTAAACTGGGAAAGAATACTAATTGACTGTTGATGATTAAGTGCCTAAGCAGTGTAGTCTTAAGATGTCATTTAAAATACATCCAGGGATGGGGCCTGGTACTGCTCCACTGGCAAAATATCCCACATTATGGATGCGATTACAGAGGAGGCATGTTTCCTCAATGAAACTTCTTTAACCACTCTCGGTGTTGGCCCCTGGCGCTTGCCACTTGGGAAGATCAAGTGATACAATCAAATGAACTTTGGGAGAGATGTTCCACCAGATAGCAAGGTCCTAAATCAGTGGTGGTGAAACTTGGCATTCTAGGTATTTTTGGACTTCAATTGCCAGAAGCCGAAGTCAGCACTCCTGTTGATCATTTAGGGTGGGGGTTCTCAACCCACGGCCCAGGGGCTGGATACAGCCCATGGCACCATTTCATGTGGCCCCACACCACCTCCAATACACCCAGAAGTGCCATGTGTCCAGCCCCCAAAGCTGTCTGAAGGAGTGTGACCCGGCCTTTGGCTTGAAAAGGTTGAGAACACCTGATTTAGGGCTTTGAAACTCACTGTTAATAGCTTGTGCCTAATACAAAAGGGAATGGCAAGCTAATGCAGCTGGGGTAATATGATTATATTTCTTCATCTCAGTTATAAGCCTGGCTGCTCCATTTCAGTTTCCTTATTAAGGTTAAGGACTTGCATCCTCTAAGATTCATTCTTATCTCTACCTATAGTTGGATGTTCTTGCAAAAAGGTGCTCAATTCATCATGCCATTTGATTGCTGCTTCCATGTTCTCTGTTATGTCATCCCTTTCTATCAGGTATCTTTTGTCATATTTGGGACAGGGCTGAAAATAGAAATGTCTTTCTTTTTTATTTGTTAAAACTAATTCCTGTAATCTCCCACATAGCAGGTGGCCATGCTTCCTGGGGGGCTCAGAAAACCATCATCCAAAAAGTAACTTTTCTAAGCCCTGATCAAGGGAAAATTTAATAATGATTTAACATCATTTTTGTTAAAGGAAAGAAAGAAAATGGAGCAAAGCACAACTGCACTGCACCCATATCGTGCCACTTAGGGAACAATAGGAGTCCATTGGGAATCGCTCTGACTGTACTGCTGACTAATCTGTAGAAAGGGGAAATTGGCAAAAGAACCAGACGGAGCCCTTACTAAAACCGTTAAGTTAATCGGCTTCCCATTACGAACAAAGCTTCATCAAAAGTCTTTGATACCACTTGGCTGACCAGGCTTTGCAAATATGTGCCAGAAAGATCCCCCATCTGACCTTTCCTGTGGTGCAGCACAAAGCACACGATTAAAAGAAAAGTCATGCTGATTAAGGAACTGCCATGGACCAGATTATGAGCTATAGAGCTTACGTGTGCAGCCACCATCCTGGAATGCATAAAAGCCATGAGCGCAACGATCACACTTTCCCCCAGCCACTCCTGGCACACAGTGGCACAGTCCTTCATCATTACAGTCATCAGTTACAGACCCAGCTTTGCTACAACTGCAGGGAAGACAGCCAAATCCTGTGCTTAGGCCATAGTATCCACGCTGTTGGGGGGGGGGGGAGAGAAAAGCATTTCAGCTATATTTCAGAGGCCACCAAAACATAAATAACTCTTTTGCATGTCTTCTATTTCATCCCACTGCTCGGCTTGCATAAACATAGATCAGCTCTCTTTCCCAGCACATTGGGAAAGAGGATTCAATTCACAATTTTCCCAGCACAGAGAACTGTTGGATGATATGGAGTCCACCAGACACCTTGAAAAGATGTTTTGGAAAGAGAAACATTATTATTCTAGAAGCCAAAAGTCTTACTACCCTCTCTAAGAGGCTGGAAGTATTCCAACATCAAATTGTTATACACAACCTCATTAAATGCCAGAGTTCACAAAGTTAAGATCTGGGAGGAAAAAAAGCAAGATTTCCTTCCTAAAAAGGCTAATTGCTCTGCTGAGAGTCAATCTATGTAACAAAATAATTGGTTTCATAATAAACAAGATAGCTGCATATTGGAACTCTGTTAACCAACTCTCAGCCTTCTCGCTTCCCTGCTGAGATAATTTTCAGTAACTCCATAAAGACTTTAGATTGCAACAATTAGAGCGTACTATAATTATTAGAAACTTTTAATAAAGTTGTACAGTATTCACTTTTTTGTTTTATCCTGGTAATGTTTATTTTGCATTTGGTTTGTATTTGTACCTGAAATTTAGAATATTACATTTACATTGCAACATGTTGTATATATTGGATTACTGAGTTTTGTCTTGTTTGAATATATTGATTTCTTTTGGAGGAAATCCATGATCTCCTCCCTGCCCTGCCCTTAATGAGATATTTATAATAGTATAATAGATTTGGACATAGACACACTTGACAATCTATCTTTTGGGGGAAAATGATATTAAACAGTATGCAAATCAGATTTCATATTACTTACCAAACACTTATCACATTTCTGTCCCACCACATTAGCTTTGCACTGGCACAACCCAGTCTCATGGTGGCAGATGCTGGATACAGAACTGTTCACATGGCACTCACAAGCTTATGTTTAAAAATGAAAAAGCAAAACATTACTGACTATAAAGAATATTTATTACAATGATTTTTTTTCTTTTCACAAAAAATCTAGGAGTCTACTCTTCCATATTTCTGTATTATTATATATCTTTGGCTGATTAAAAAATGGAGGTTGATGACCAGGATTCAAAAAAGCCTTTGAGCTGTACATTATGACTTTGAAAGAGGCTGAATTACTGGCAGCCTAAAGGTTGCCATTCTGGTTTGTTTAGTTATTTGCTCCATTTAGATCCTGATTTTCCTACAATAAAGTCAACACAGTTCCTCCAAACGTTATCCTCATAAGAATCTCATAAAGAGATCGAGATGAGAAAGTTCCATGACTCAGTGGAGATTAGAACCTGAAAGCTCCAAATCTTGGTCCAACAATCTTAACAATTGTATCAGATCAAAAGAAGAACAGAATGAAATGCACGCTAATATAATACTTGGAGAAGCTTGAAATATTATAGACTGATCATTGTGAAAAGGTTTATGTGCCCTGAAAATTCATTCAGCACCTTTTAAACTTAAAATATATCTCCAATTCTGATCTCAAGACCACTTACACCTATCCAAAGTATTTCATCTGCAAATATGAATAAGTTTTTCAGAACATTATTTTAATTAGGAAGTTCAACCCATGCTGCAACAGATATAAATGTTGAGTGTCAGAATGGCAGTCTATCCATTGTATTTATTAGTCCAAGTTTTCAAACTGTATGCTATTTTTAGAAAATTGCATTCAGGTGGAAGCAAGTATCCTAAATGTATACAGTCCTTCCTAGGTTAATTTTTAACAAACATAACTCACCATGACAATCTTTCTTGATCACTGCATCCCCATAATACCCTTCAGCACACCTTTCACAGTGACGTCCTTCAGTATTTCTAATGCACTTTAGGCATTCTCCTGTGAGTGAGTTGCAGTGGCCATCTTCCATTGGATCCACATTGCCATTACATTCACAAGGAATACATGATTGTCCTGGAACCAAAGGATCACCGTAGTACCCATTTGCACATCTGCAGAGCAAATTGAAAACTGCATCAGACTGCAAAGAATTATAGCCCCAGTTTAGATGCAGATCATCAGACTAAAGGATATTGACCCTTTCAATTGAGATGCAAAAACTGTAACAGATATAGATCTTTTCCATATGCAATAGTACAATCAACAGAAAACTATCAACCATAAATAAAATAAAACTTTAGTCATAATGAAAGGATTAATGACATTATTTTACTTTACTTTATTTTGGAAGCTTTCTAGCCCATTGCAAAACCTCTTTCTACTACTGCTCTCTAAAACAAGTCCAACTCAAACCAAAAGGCCACTTAAAAAGCCATGTACTCTAACAACAGAGCTTCATAAGAACAGCCTTGCTGCAACAGGCCACAGCCCATCCAGTCCAGCATTCTGTCTCACACAGTGACTCACCATTTGCTTCAGGGTATTCCCATGCAGATGCCTTCACCTGCTTAGGATTCCCTGGAAATGGCATTGAGAGATATCCTGCCTCTCTCTCCAACCCCGAGGTTGTTCTTAGGTATCCATAATTATAGCCATTGATACCCTTGTCCACCATGAACTTGTCTAATCCTTTCTTAAAGCTGTCAAGACTGACAGCTGTCACCACTTCTTCTGACAGGGAGTTCCATAGACCAGTGATCCTCTGGGTGAAAAAGTACTTTCTCTTATTTGTTTGAGAACTAGTAGTCAAAGGTTTCATGGAGTGCCACCTAGTTCTTGTGTTGTGCAATAGGGGAGTTTTTCCTTATCTACTTTGTCCACACCATGCATGATTTTATAAACTTCAATCAAGTCACCTCAGATGGTAAGGAAGGTGTTCCAGTCCCCTAATCATTTTGGTTGCCCTCCTCTGCACTTTTTCCAACTCCATAATATCCTTCTGGAGGTATGGCAACCAGAATTGTACACAGTATTCCAGATGGGGCCTCACCATAGATTTATAAAGAGGCAAAATGACACTTGCTGACTTATTTTCTATACCCTTCCTAATGATCCCTAGCATTGAGTTTGCTTTTTTCACTGCTGAGGCACACTGGGTTGACACCTTCATTGAGCTGTCCACCAGGACACCAAGGTCCCTTTCCTGGTTTGTCGCAGAGAGTTCAGACCCCATCAGTTTATAAATGAAATTGGGGTTTTTTGCCCCAACATACATCACTCTGCACTTACTAGTGTTGAACCTCATTTGCCACTGTTTTGCCAACTCCCCCAGTGTCAAGAGATCCCTCTGGAGCTCCTCACAATCTCTCACAGGTTTCACTACACTGTATAATTTAGTGTCGTCAGCATATTTGGCTACCTTGCTATTTACTCCTACTTCTAGATCATTTATGAAGAGGTTGAAAAGCAGGGGTCCCAGTACTGAACCTTGTGGGACCCCACTCTTTACTTCCCTCCACTTGGAGAAGTGTCCATTAAGTGCTACCCTCTGTTTCCTGTCCCTCATCCAGTTGCTGATCCAGGACAAGACCTGTCCCTTTATTCATGACTGGTAAGTTTATTCAAGAGCCTTTGGTGTGGGACCTTGTCAAAAGCCTTCTGAAAGTCCAGATAAACAATGTCAACTGGATCCCCCTTATCCACATGCTTGCTGACACTCTCAAAAAATTCCAACTGATTAGTGAGGCATGATTTGCCCTTGTAAAAGCCATGTTGGCTCTCCTTTAGCAGCGCCTTCTCTTTTATGTGCCTATTAATTCTATCTTTTAGGATGGTTTCCATCACTTTACCTGGGACACATGTCAAACTGACAGGTTGGTAATTTCCTGGATCACCCCTGGATCCTTTTTTGAAAATTGGTGTTACATTCGCTACCTTCCAGTCATCAGGCACAAACCCTGATTTGAGGGAAAGATTATATATTTTGGCTAGGAGATCAGCAATTTCATCTTTAAATTCCCTGAGAACTCGTTGATGGATGCCATCTGGTCCTGGTGATTTGTTAACATTTAGTTTAACAAGACATGCAAGGACCTCCTCCCTGGTTATTTCTATCTGGCTTAATTCTTCGGTTTCCTTCCCTACAAAGATAGGCTCTGTTTTGGGCATGTGGTCTCTGTCTTTTTCAGTGAATACTGAAGCAAAGAATTCATTGAGTCTCTCTGCAATCTCTGTTTCCTCTTTAATAACCCCTTGCCTTCCATTGTCATCTAATGGTCCAATGGCCTTCCTAGTTGGGTTCTTACTTCTAATGTACTTAAAGAAGTCTTTGTTATTTCTCTAAGTATTTTTAGCTATACACTCCTCAAAGTCTTGCCTTGCTTTCCTGATTGTTGCCTTGCATTTGTTCTGCCAGAATTTATGTTTCTGCCTGCTGTCCTCATTCGGACAAGCCTTCCATCTTCTAAATGAGCTTTTCTTGCTTTTGATCACTTCCTGAACAGCTCCTGTAAGCCACATCAGAGTTCTCTTGGACCTGGCAGTGCCCTTTTTCCTTTTTGGTATACATTCCAATTGGGCCTCTGTTGTTGTTTTTGTAAACAGCCTCCATGCCTCTTGGGAGTGTTTGGACTTTCTCAATTTTCCCTTTCAGCTTCTTTTTTACTAGTTTCCTCATCTTTGGGAAATTTCCTTTTTGAAAATTTAAGGTCTCTGTGATTTTATCAGTGACTTGTGGTCTATGATCAAGTTAAACATAATTGAGTTGTGGTCACTTTTCCCTATTGGATCAGTCACATTAACATCTTGCACCAGATCCTGACTATTACTCAGGATCAAGTCAAGGATTCTTGTACCTCTAGTTGGGTCTTCAACCATCTGTCCCAGGGAACAATCATTTAACATATCTAGGAACATTATCTCTTTATCATGTGCTGAACAACAGTTCACCCAGTCTATGTGAGGGTAATTGAAGTCCCCCATTATAACCAGGCTTCCCTTCTTGGATGCCTCCTTTACAACATTCTCCAACTGCCAGTCTCCCTCAGGAGTTTGGGTCGGAGGCCGATAGTATATGCCTACTGTTAGACCATCCTTGTGGCCTGGTACTCTTACCCACAGAGCTTCTAATGGTGACTCCAAATCACCTAGATATTCCAATTTGTATGATTTTATCACTTCTTTGACATACAAGGCTACACCTCCTCCCGTTTGCCCCTTCCTATTCTTCCTGTACAGTTTGTAGCCTGGGATAACTGTATCCCATTGGTTATCATCCGTCCACCAGGTTTCAGTGATGCAAATAACATCAATATTCTTATCTATTGCTAAGTATTCCAGCTCCCCTATTTTGTTCCAGAGGCTTCTGGCATTTGCATACAAGCATTTATATATGCTTTTCTGATACAGTCTTTTGAGTCCAGTTGCATTGTTAGACTGCTTCTTGCATCCTTCTGCTAGAGTGCTGGTGACTAACTCCTTGCTCTGCTCAGTAATTTTTGCATCCTCCTCACTTCTCAAGTACACACTTTCCCGAACCGGATGCTGCCCAGCTCCTATCGGCTTTCCCTCAGTTATCAGTTTAAAAGCTTCAAAGATAATACATATCTTGGTTGACTGCTGTGACTACTAAACTGGCTCCATGAAAGTCTAAGTATAGAACTTCTACATTTCTAATTAGATAATTCTAGAGACTACAATTAGGTACTATGATCTAGCTTGATTCCCACATTGTTCTATTTCTTATGGTTCTGTTCTCTAGAATGCTGGGTGTTGATAGGACATCTCACATTAGTCTGATGGGAGAGTGCGGCCCTAGAGCTTGGTATTTATTTATGCATCACAGAATCTTGTGTGATTCTGAAAGACTGTGGCACTTGTTAGAGCTTATACAGGTGAAACTCGGAAAATTAAAATATTGTGCAAATGTTCATTCAGTTCAGTAATGCAACTTAAAAGATGAAACAAATATACGAGATAGACTCATTACATGCAAAGTGAGATAGTTCAAGCATTACTTTGTTATAATATTGATGCTTATGGCTTACAGCTTATGAAAACCCCAACCCCCCAATCTCATTTACGCTGTCACAATTATAACTAATTAAGGCATGACATCTCTCGCTTTGCATGTAGTGAGTCTATATCATATATTTGTTTCACCTTTTAAGTGAAATGAATGAACATTTGCACCATATTCTAATTTTCTGAGTTTCACCTGTACAGTACTTATAAAAACAGCCTTCACTCACAATCCCTCTGCCAGGCATGTCAACATGCCTTTGACAAACTGCTCTGGGAATCATGGTAAATTATGGATACATAACATTGACAATTGTCCTTTTAAATTCACCATAAACATGAAATATTTTTCACTCTAAGGGAGTGCATGACATGTAATCACTGCAATTACTTTAAAAGTGTATACAACAAGGCATTCTTAGCTGTAACAGATGCTCAACTTTTAAAAAAAGTTTTTCAAATGTTTAAAATTTTCTCAAAAAACAAAGAAAGCATTCTTTCACACTTTGGTTACATGCAGAATTGCCTTTAAATGAGAAAATGAAAAAAGAGGAACTGAGAGTGAGGTTACTGCTTCATGAAGTGAAGAAGAGATGATTTTTGCTGATTTCCTCTTTTTCTTGTAGCCTCACTGCTACCTCCTGTACTATTTCAAAGGGTTTCTCAATCTCTGAAAGGAACTTTTCAGTGAGCAGAGGGATTGCAAAGGGAAAAGTGCTAGGGTTGGCAATGTGACGTCCAAACTTAACTAAATACAATTTTCTGATTATTTCCAGTATACCCATTTCATACCTCTCGCATTTAGTTCCTGCGTAATCAGGAGGACATTTATCACATATTACTTCACCACCATTATCCAAGTGACATGTTGGGCTGAAACTAAAGATAATCACATTATTTGTATTAGTTATTATTTATTTTTATTCAACCTTCCCACATGAAATACCAATAATGCACACAGCAAATCAAAATGAGCAAGCATGAAAGCAGCCATGAAAAAGAAAGGAAAAATAGTAAAACAACACTATAACAACAAGAGCAACATAAAAAGTCTCATTAAAATTACAATTTTAGGGAAGGGATGGATTACTCATGATAATACAGTGGTACCTCATACAACAATTTTAATCTGTTCCACAGGGCTTGCTGTTGTACGAAACAATTGCTATATGATGTATGCATCATATAACGATTTTCCCTATAGGATGCATCATCGTACAACGATTTTTTTTGCTAAGTGGGTTTTCCCATTGAAAAAATTGCTGTACGATTTTTCTATAGGGAAAATTGTTATGCGGGATGCCATTTCCCCCCAAAAGCTAATTGTTATACAATTTCGTTGCTATACGGGATGATTGTTGTATGAGGTTCCACTGTAAGTTATCCAGAGTTCAAATACAGCTCCTATGCCTCCCACTCTAGTCTCTTCAATTTCTTTTCAAAAGGAAGTATTGGAGATGATTTTGCTAGGTTTTAGGTAATCCACAACTATTCTAGACCATTTCTCCCCAAATCATCCATTTCCATTTTCTTTTCTTTTTTTAAACAAAAATAAATTTCCTACCCACAATTCCTAGAGAAATTTCTTAAAAGAAGAAAAGCTGAAGGGATAGCTGGGTTTGTAGTCCTCTTAGGTCCAAAAAAAGTACATATTTAGCGCTCAGACTTGAATTAAGCAGTTGTCTAGTCCTGCTTTAGGAAGTACAGTAATACCTCGGATAATGACTAAACTTGGTTCTACAAGTCTGGTTGTTATCCAATTTTGAGTGTTATCCGATGCATGCATCGGATATCGCAAAAAAGAAGAAGAAGCAGCCGTCTGACTCTGGGGAGGGCAGGGGTCCCGATCCACACTGTTTCCGATGTCTGATGTCAGGATAGATTTTGGGCTCTCCGCCCCCACCAGCCACCTCTGGGGTGGTCGGGGGACCCAATCCGTGTTGTTTCCGACGTCCTCCAACCTATCCAGGCATTGCTGCAAGGCAAAACCTACAGGCGACGAAGGACTTTTTCCCCAGCATTTTGCCTTGCAGCAGTGCCTGGAAAGGTCAAAAGACATCAGAAACAGCATGGGTCGGGTCCCTCCGGCCCTCACACAGGCGGTGGGGGGGGGGGCAAAGAGCCCAAATTGCATGAAAAAAACTCCGTCATGATGGAATTTTTCCACCCATTTTGGGCTCTCTTCCCCCCCAGCCACCTCTGGGGAGTGTGGGGGACCCGATCCATGCTGTTTGCGATGTCCTCCGACCTACCCAGGCAATGCTGCAAGACAAAACCTGCAGCCGAGGAAGGAGTTTCATCTGGCGTTTTGCCTTGCAGCAGGACCTGAGTAGGTTGAGGGATGTCAGAAATAGTGTGGATCGGGTACCCCAACCATCCCAGAGGCGGAAGCAGTGGCAGATGGATCAGTGGTGGCGGGTGAGTGCAGAAAAATGATGCATCGCATAACGCTAAAACAACGTTATCCAATGCAATTTTTTCCTTCAAATTAGCTGGTCGTTATGACGTTATGCGATGTGGTCGTTATGTGAGGTTTTACTGTATAGCAGTGTTTATCCAAAGAAAGATAACAGATTATTCTCTTCACAAGCATTTCTCTGACCTGCATCATAAGCAGCATTTTGAACTTTGAAGGAAAAAAAACAGTGGAGAGAGGCCTTTAAGAGAAACCAAAGAAGGAGGCCCAAACCCTTCAGAATGCCTGAAGCAACATCCTAGATTGCATCCAGCACGTAACACTTGGACAAGGCATAGCCTGAACTAATATCATTTACACAAACATAACACTAGATGATTTTCTAATCTAACACAGCATGAAATTACCTTTTCAATAAACGTCCAGAGGGTTACATTTGTATGCACAAAAACACTGGAACATTTCCAGCTGCCTGTATCAGCTGTCATTTCTGAAGGAATTTTTCATGTTTTTACACCTTCCCTTAAGACTGACTATTCTTTTCCCTCTTCTTCCTGACATTGCTTGTCTGACACTGCCAGAAATGCAATGTGATATGTCCAATTAAGAAGCTTACTTGTTTGTGGCAATGTGCAGAGGACAGGCACATGGCTGGCAGTCCTCTGATGTTCCCATAGAAGGTATGCCGTAGAAACCTGGCAGGCACTCATCACAAGCGTGTCCCGTAGTGTTGTGCTGGCATTCCTACGAGACACCCAAGAAACATTTTGATGCTTATTTTGGGTAGAATTTCATTCACAGAGGGATCTTAGCATGAAACAACATGCAGCATTAGGAGTCAAAGAACAAGTAAAAAAGAAATAAGATGGACATGGCAATGTTTTTTTCAAGCCAGCAGTCACCATTGATGGGTATTTCCATTGAAGCACATACTGTATCTAGTTTTATGGATTAGCTGCATCACTCTTGTCAATAGACAGAATCATTTGTGGTGATATTATAAAATAGCAATCAATAAAATTCAGAACATTTTCACTTCATCTATTTTTTAATACCTACAGAGAATGATCTCAGATGGTAATAGAACCTACATATCAGCTGAGGAAATGCCATCAGCTAATGCTGCTTCAATATTTTTCTTCTTAGAGCCATAAGAAACTTGCCACTAAAGTGAATGGAAAAAATTATGGCTGTTGCATGTTTTCATATATAACCTCATTTCATACTGGGTCTTGTGCCAGACATCAAATTGTTTTAATATGAACATAAAGCAGACTAAATGTTACAGAAACTAGGCATTAAGGTACACCTCTCTTCTTTTTCTGGATTTGCTACAAAACCACCTTGTACTGAAACTTGAGCATTTTTGCTAGTTGTTCTCCTTACTCAGCCTCTTTTTTATTATTATACAAGATTAAAATGGGTTAATTCAAATTATTGTAATATTTTTAAACATTAAAAGTTATCTGGATAAAAGGTAACTTACAAAACAAACACCATGAATATCACACTCTGTTGCATGACCATTGCAATCACATGGCAGACAAATCCCTCCAAAGAGAATTCCACCTACTCGGTAATAACCGGGAAGACAGGACTAAAAAATAAAAAGTTAAAATGAAAACAGTACAGATACAATGATCACAAAGTCAATGTTATCATACCTCAGTCTGATTGCTGGAATACTTTAACAACATATGAGACATTCTGCCTTACAGGATGCATGAAAATACAACAATTAATGAAATTCAATATCCTATTACTACCTCTGCTTAACAGAATAAATCACCTTTCATGCCAAACTCAATTCCCACAGCCACATGGGCAGGATTCTTCTATGTGCCGATAAGCCTTGTTTCAGTGGACACAAGGAACTAGTTACAGCAGGGGTTCCCAAACTACAGCCCGCGGCACCTAATAATCCAGCCAACACCACTCCCAGAAACGGAAGTAAAATCCACCAGCGCATGTGCAAAGTGCTGCTGTACAGCACCCGCAGCTGTCACAAACACATTTACGACAGCCACAGGTGCATTTATGGCAGCGTTTGCACATGTGCAGGCGTTTTATACTTCCGCTTCCAGTGGAGGAACCATGTGACTAGCCTGCGGCTCAAAAAGTTTGGCCACCCCTGAGTTACAGAGTCAATGACATTTGTTACAAAAGGCAAAATCCTATTACATAACTTTGAACTAGCATAAACCAGATCAAGGCACCAGAAATAATTGATTAAAAATAATTTAAAGGTTCTTACACCCTGCCCCCATTTCAGTTTCCTCTACTCCCATGATGGGGAACCTTGGCACTCCAGATGTTATTGGACTTCAATTCTCAGAAGCCCAAGCCCCCATGAATCCATACAAATGGGTTTGCTGTGATTCATCCGTATGGGCGCGTTTTACTTCCGCTTCCAGGAGCAAAGAGGGTGGCGCGGCGTGGGCTGGACGAATTGCAGCAAACCCATTCATGTGGATTCATGGGGGCTTGGGCTTCTAGGAATTGAAGTCCAAGAACATCTGGAGTGCCAAGGTTCGCCATTATGGCTATACTCCCTAGGTCTCTCTTTTGCCCAGGGGAGGACTTTGGGAGCTTTGGAATGGAAGGGAGCTTTTCATAATCAAAAACTGCTGCTGATTTTCTGCTGGCAGTCCCATTCCCAGCGGTGGCAATCCAGTGGCCTATTGTTTACTATTAAAAGGTCCACCACTACCCCATTCCAAAGCTCCCAAAAGGCTTCCCCATAGCAAAGGGAACCATTGGGAGCCTTGGAAGGTAAAACAGGGGAATAGGAAGTTTTATAATAATTAAATTAATTATTTCAAATGTCCCAAACTGGCTTTTCTATTCAAGGAACTGCAGTAACAGAATTTTTCCCAGAACATACCTGCAAATGCACAGGGGAAAAGCTCCCATACAGGGTGAGATTTCATTTCAGATAAACAAGCTATGTATACGTCTAAGATTACTGTTATGCTGATTTTACATAGCACAAAATGCTGCAGTTCTATACACCTATTGAGCTACATACAGTATAAACTATAAACTATATATAAACCTACTATTGCTGTGATGGCAAACCTTGGCACTCCAGATGTTCTTGGACTTCAATTCCCAGAAGCTCAAGCACCCTGTGAATCCACACAAATGGGTTTACTGCGATTCATCTGGCCCATGCTGCCCTCGTCGCTCACGGAAGTAGAAGTAAAACATGCCTGGATTCACAGGGTGCTTGGGATTCTGGGAATTGAAGTCTAAGAACATCTGGAGTGCCAAGGTTTGCCATCATGGGACTATTGTATGTCTGCATTGCTTTTGGATCTCCTCAAATTCCCTCAATTTTACCACTGATACTGGTTTCCAATATTGTTGTTACATACTGTATTTATATTTTACACTATACATTAACATTATAAATCACAATTTAGGGGAAAATACTTATGTTAATCAAACTGTGAACTCCTTAGCTAAATGACAGCTGAACTCTAGCTTTCTTAACTATACAAAGAGATTGATTGTCAGTAAGTGGAAATATGTAAAGTTGCGACAAACACACTGAGTAAGAACCTTGTTCTACAATTCCAGTTTTAAAAACTAGAACCTAGACAGGAGCTCACATGTTACAACTCCACCAAAAAAATGCTTATTTCCTGTAAATAAAACTATGATAAATCACCTCACAAGAAATCCCAGAGTAACCCTGAGGACATTCACAGTATTCCACGTCTACAGCTGAAGAAAGATCTACAAGATTAGCATTCGCTGTGTCCAAAATGACAGAATCCAACCTGTAACAAGATAGCACCACATAGTTCCCTCTTGAAAACTCTTTAAAGAGGGAAAGTGAACAATTCAAACAAGCAAACAATAAACCTTTAGACTATTTTATAAAATACTGTACAGATCAGTAAAATAACTTATGAATTACATTTCACCATTTAATAAGTACTCTACACAGCTTCAATTATATTTTTAATAAAAGCTTTACATCATTTGCAGTATTTTGTCAACACATTCTGTGGCTGAGACACAGGAACTTTCTTCCTCAGCTATCCAAAAGATGTCATGGAACTTAGGTGCTATAGCATAAAAAGAATATTAATATGCTGGTCTATACAGACACAAATCTCAAGAAGAAATGTGAGTTTTAAGCAAAGTCTTATCTGTTTTGGTCAGTCATTGCAGAATAATTACAAATGTTAGCTCATTAGAATTCATAAGAACACACTTTCCAATCCAATAGGGATTTCCAAGTCCCTGTAAGGCTGCTAGAGAAGGCTGTCTTTCTTGCTCTGCGAATCACCTTTTATAAATCAGCTGCTCAAACATAATTTTTCTAATCCTCTTTCACAGGTTAGGATGCGATCTAGGATTCTTGGGGAGGGCATTATAATAGACAAAAGAGAATTCTCAAGTAAGGCTAAATCTAGTTATACCATATAAATGGGCCTTCAGATTATTTTTTTTAGGAAAAAAGCTTCATTCATGAAGTATATATGAGTGACTGAAAATCAATGCACTCCCTAGACTGCAAATGGTGCAAAATATAATACAGTGGTACCTCGGATAAAGTCCGGTTCAGATAAAGTCCGATTCGGATAAAGTTGCGGTTTTCATGCACATGTGATGTATTGCATAAAGTCCAAAACTCCTAAAACAATGGACGTTATCCGATGCATCACCCATTTGATTCAGATAAAGTCCAAACTTGTGGAATGGAGTTTGGACTTTATCCGAGGTTCTACTGTACTTTAAAATAGGTGATGTCCTGAAAGTACAGAAATTGGGGAAATAATTCTATTACACTAGAACTCCCGGCATACAACCTGGCTGATGGAGAACCCTAGCAGCTGCAGCTGAAAATAATTTTTCCAAGTTCTGACTAATAATACTGCCTTTCAATGGACCTAGCCAAGCCATTTATCACCAAAGAATTTCTGAGTACAGTAATAGACTGAAACAGGCAAATGCATCTTATTCACAGCTGAGTGTTCTATACATAATTTAATCTTAGATGAAGTCTCTGGTTCAAGAACTTTCTATCTCTAAAGTTGTTCAGGCACTTACCATCTTGCAGCCAAGAAAAGAACAAAGCCATGATTCACAATCATATATGAGCCAGAAGTCACCTACTAAAAGAAGCTTGACAGGTCCTCGCTGACTCAGAGCTCCTCTTTTCTGGCTCCCACATGGGGTAATGGTTTAACACCCAATTCTTGTCAGAAATGAGGACCATGTACTTAAGGGCAGTGTTTCCCAACCTTTGGTTTTTGGACCTCAATTCCCAGAAGCCTAAGTCAATTCCCCAAAGCACTGATCAACCAATGTACTGACTTAGGTTTCTGTGAATTGAAGTCCCCCTGTGGTGTGTGTGCCCCATGTTGGGAACCACTGATTTGGGGCTTCAATGTTAGGGCTGAACTGTGGGGACTTGATGGGGTTCCTCCTCTTTCTGGTTAATTCTGAGCCACAAGTGGGAGATTTGGTGTGCAGTATCAGCATTGTCTTTGACTACACTGCCCTGTCTAGATTTCATCTAAATAGTACTGTGGGACTGGATGAGGCTTAATTGAGAACTGTAACTGAACTTTTTTGCTTTCAATGCCATGACTGCAGTCACAGGTGACATTGGAGATTGTGCAAAATACAGCATTATGCTTCTATTTCTGTGGATAAGTAGTTGGGCCACAATGTTGGTAGAAGAGTCAGATGGGCCTCCTACGATCAGTGCAAACACAATACAGAAAAAGTATTGAAATCTGCATTTTGCACAATGGAGGTTCCATCATCATCAATGCCTTGAATTCCAAATTTGTGTCAGGGAAGAGCTCTTACACATATGCTCCTTACAGAACTACAAGACGTCTCACGGCTACTTCCTGCACAGAATTGAAACTGTCCTTACATGTGCTGGGAGGCCTAGTTATTCATGGTATGTGTAGTTCTTTGGGGGTGTCCTATAGAAACCCTTATGGGCAGCAAAACTACACCTCTCACCTAGACTTCCTAGGAAGTGATGGGATAGTTTTCTTTTCATACAGGGAGTAGGCCTGAGACAGCTTGGAAGACAGGCCTTGTTCCAGGTGAATGACTGTAGATGTGTGTCTGTGGATTCCTTGGAAATTCTTACAAGTCCAAGAGAAAAGACAAAACAAAAATGCCAAAATGGCATACCCTTATTTTCTACCCCATAATGAGGTTTAGGATGGTTCCTATTATAACACAGTATATGGACTGCAATGGTAATCCCCCGGCAAGTAGTTTTACCCTAGCAGTTACACCTCTCAATGATTGCACCTTTGCATCATTCCATTTAAATCATGTGTGCTGTACTTAATAGACTTAATTAATAAATAAGCATTTGCAACCCAATTCGATCTGTATTTAACTATGGCATTTGTACATTTGGTCCATTCTCTGCACTGACATCACAACTCCAACTTAGGAACAAGCCAGGCTCATAACACATGGCCTAAAGTTGACATGCTTATCAATTGACCAAAGGTTATCTCAAACGTTCATACCCGGTTTGAACATAACAGCAAGCTAGACAGGCAAGAAAATTGAAAATTAGTTATGATGTATTGCTCCTACTGACATATAGAGAAGATAACTTATGCATACTTGCATACATAAGTGCTAAATCATAATTTAGTATTATGATGAAACCCTGACAACACTCCATGCTCCAAAATATTTACTACTACTATGGATAAAGTTACCAAAAAAAAATCTTTCTGAAGAGAATATTACTAACAGCCTAAAATCATGTTTCAACATCACCTCACATCAATTACCTGTATACAGCCTTTTTTGCAGTGTTGTAACTGGCCCGAAGTAGAAGATGTGTAACATTTGCTAAAACTGTCATCAGTATGTCTCGATCTATTGACCTCTTGGTATTAAAATCAACAAAATTTTCGGGCACAAGTTGTAGAGTATTGGAATATTCCTCATATGGTTGCAAAGATAGCCCTTCAGATCTGGTGCACAAAATTTGTCCATTGCCCTGAAATGATAGACATAGTGCCTATATTGAAAACTTTGCTTAAACTCAAATTACACAAACTCAAACACAATTCAATAACCATGCATAAAGTAGTAACCCAGTGTTTCCCAACCTTTGGTTTTGGGGCTTCAATTCCCAGATGCCTAAGTCAATTCCCTAAAGCACCGATCAGCCAATGTACTTACTTAGGTTTCTGGGAACTGAAATCCCCCTTGGGAACCACTGAACTAAACACTTATTTCGCTTTTTTAAAAAAAATCTTCCAAGTATCTACTTTCCAACATTTTCACTGCATATACACAAAGTTTGAGCAAACTGTTCCATATCCCAAACCTCTGGATATCAATTTCAAATAGATTTCATGTCAATGTGTTTCTATTGTTTAAAGAAACTAGGATATTAACAAAGCTACATGTTTTATCACATCACATACAGTGCTATAAAGAGCAAAATTATTTGAATGTAGACAAAAGGAAACCAACAGCACAATCCTATAGTCTTCTCAGGCATGTGACTAACTCAGATCAATTTGGCTTACACCTAAATAATGTGTAAGACTACATCTTAGAATATCAGATACCTTATATCCATGATGGCGAACCTTGGCACTCCAGGTGTTCTTTGACTTCAATTACCAGAAGCCCAAGCCAGCACTCTAGGAATTGAAGTTCAAGAACACCTGGAGTGCCAAGGTTCACCATCACTGCCTTATATTTTTGCATATTTGGCACAAGAAGAGAGTCATGTGTCTCTGATTTACTTTCTTTCTGCCCATGTGTTTTAAACCTGTTATTATGTTTTAGCTTTACTTGTTTTCATTGAATTCTATAGTTGCCAGCATATCTTTTTTAGCATAAAAGAGACATAAACACTTTATAAAGAAACAGTAGATCTTTTGGTTGTTGTCTCTATCCTACTAGACAGTAGATCCCACCATGGCTATTTTAAAAGCAAATTCTTATTACACGTAAAGGTAAAGGTTTCCCTTGCTCGAAAGCCAGTCATATCTGACTCTAGGGTTCAGTGCTCGTCTCTGTTTCAAAGCCGAAGAGCCAGCACTGTCTGTTTCTGCAGATGTTTCCGTGGTCATGTGGCAGGCATGACTAGACACTGGAGCACACGGAACACTGTTTACAAGTATCATTCCATATATTTTATCTTTAATGATCAGTTATGTGCAGATCTGTATTTTTTAACCTCATTACTTTAGAAGCAACTACCTGCCCCAATCTTACCCTCTGTGTGCGCTATATACTCAAAGATAAATTTCAAAAGGCCAGGGAACCCTATAATGTGAAGGGGAAAAGAATTAGCAAAACCCATCTCCACCACAAGTGCTCAGAAATGCTTCATGGGTAACCCTTAAATCACAGGCAGTAACATTTATCCATATAGGTTTATATTACCTGAAGAATTACATCCACGCTAGTCACCAAATCGCTGTCTGTACTGTCCATGGGGATGTCATAGGACACAGTATACTTCAAATAACCACCAAAAGATGTGAGCTGAAAGTATAAAAGTCTAAACATTTTTAAATTATTCATTAAAACTATGCATTATAGCAGGCATTCTCAAACTACAGCCCGCAGGCCAAGCCCAGCCCCCAAAGCCATTTCATCAGGCCCGCAATGCCCTTGCCAAACCCAGAAGCGAAGAAACCTGCACACCTGCAGAATCAAAAACAATGAATAACATATAAGATATCAAATACATATAATATTCTAAGAAGCCGTTTATTGATTAAGTTTTAATTTTAAATTTACTTTGACATGTGTATAAAATCTACTTTGTTCCACAGATTTTAGCATAATTCCAGCATAACTTCAACAATATCAGAGAAATATAACTATAGAGACAACTTTAATGCTATCTAACAATTTAACAAAACTACAGTACATTCTACAATAATCCTTCTTTTCTCATATTTGTTGTCCAGTAATGTAGTGTAGAAACCTATGTAGAAATAAAATGTCACAAAATCCAACCTATTTTCTTTAGGATGCTTACTTTATTTCCAAGATAAGACTCAGGTGCAGACCAGTAGTAAGGGGACTGCAATTTTTTTGCAGCAACAATATTATTAATACTTATTTGATGAGGTCCATCAAATTGACCTTGTGGAGGCTGTATAGTTTCTGAAGCATATGGAGCAGTTACCAGCCAACCAGCCATAGAAGACACCTTTAAGAAAGGAGGAAAACATAAACACTATTGAATAAAAGTAAAATTTGAAAACAAAAATCCTTTTAAATCTATTTATATTCTGCATAATGGTGCACTGTGTTATGGAACACTAATGAGAGTGCACTGGAAGTACAGATCAACAATATCTAACAAATACAAGATAAGAAAAATACTACTGAGAAACATGTTCACAGTGAGAATCCCAAATTATTATGATCCGATAAGCACTTGGAACCACATGACCATTCTCTCCATCATAACTAAGCAAAGTCATGAACAAAGGTATCATTTTCACCTAACACCTTAAAACAGGATTTGGAGATATGAGGAAGTAGGAAGGTCTTCTTGACATGCTACACAGTTAAGCAGCAAATTGTTAACTGTCCAGTTCTTGCATTCCTCATGTAAGAATGAACTCTGCATCATTTAGAATTGTTAGAATTATAGGCCCCTTTTACTGATGGGTGGGGAAGGAAGGGATGTTTTAAATTCAGGATGGTTGTAAATAGTTTTTATCTCATTTTATGATTTTTTACTAAATTTTAAAAGGGGTGTGTAAAACATTTATGTATTGTGCACCACCCTGAGTTGCCCTAGGGCAAGAAGGCAAGATATAAATCCAAATACATAAATAAATAAATAAATAAATAAATATAAAACACTGTCCAGTCACATCATCTCAAGTCCTAATGGGTAGATTGTGCAGACCCCAGTTGTGCTGCAAGCTATAATGTTGTATAGCAAATAGTTCTCTGATGAAAAACATTTATAGTAGTTGTTTGTAAGTCTTATGTCTTTATGCCTCCCTCTAAACCACAACAAACATTGCTTTCCAACAGGAAGTCATTTATGATCTGGCCATTAGGTCTTATTTTGCAAAGGTGAACGTACATATTCCATCAATGGGCATGTAATTGTGCAATACCTTTGTGTACTGTGCAACAGCTTCAGACATTTGGATGCTGAAGCAACAGTTCCAAGAGAGGAGCGAAACAAATGGAATTCTGTTCATTAATACTTACAACACCCTATCTTCTGCCTTTTGGGAAACATGGTTTTATTTTTAACTGTTTATGAACATGCTGCTATAAAAGAAAGGAAATATTCCACCAGCTTTATACAAGAGAGATAGACGAGGTTTCTACAGCTTTCTTTTAAATCTATGAACTTCTCAATGCAATCTGGACCAATGTTACAGCATAGTATTATAGACAGATGGAAACATTTCTTCCTAGAGTAGAACCATTTATGGGAGCATAAGAATATGGGATGCCTATCAGAAAATAAAATGAAGCCATAAAATGTGCTTACGAGTCTTTCTGCAGAAAACTGATATAATTTGATTTTACCTGGCTAATGGGCCATGAAAGACTTTCACAGACATCAGAAACTCCAAAACAGAAACATTCAGTACAACCATGACGATTTCTTTCTTGGAGGTTGTAAAAACCTGGTTTGCAGCGATCACAATTTTCTCCTTCTACATTTTCCTATGAAGCAAATACTGTAATATTGTTTTCTGGCACAAGAAATTGCAGCTGAAACTTAATGGTAGAACAGACAGAGAAGTGACATTTTCATTTAAAATGTGACTGCACACGCATATTTCCTTTAAATGAACTACTGTACACACTAATTGTATGCATTGGCTACGAGAGTCGCACTTCTTGGCAGAAAAATAAATGACAATGGCAACACGGGACTAAAAGGAGTGAGTTGGAAAAATGGATGAAATCAGATGAAGCTTGTGAAGTGTGTTGTACTACTCAGATGGTGAATTCCAATCAATTATTTGGCTGATTTGATCTCACAAATGCTGCTGGACTATAGCTCCCTCCATAGCCAGCAATGAGGAAGCCATTAATTTGTTTATTTATGTTACATTTATTCCAAGTCTTCTTCCAATGAACTCAGGATAAAACAGATGGCTCTCCTCATCCCCACTTTATCCTCAGAACAATGCTGAATAGTAGATTAGGCTGTTGCGGTAACCTGACAACATCTCAAGGACCAAAGGTAACTGCTCCAGTGTTTGGGATAGTCACAGAATCAGTTTCAATCATTTATGTAATTGTTATTATCCAAATCCAACTAAACAATCCATTACTTATATGCATATATAGCCTAAGGTTATATCAGTGAAGTTTCACCTGGCTGGTGGGCTCTTAAGAGGCATGCAAAGAATGTCAACTCACAATTAGGAACAGGAAGAAACACTCTTTCTTCTAACACAATTCAATAAGCAAATCACTCATGTTGAACACATGGTTGTCTATCAACTGCTTTCTATGATTCTGAGCCACCAGTCTAAATAACAGTGCATTCACTTCTTCTCACACTTTGTCATTCAATGCTTATCTAAAATTTGTGAGCAATGTACTTCAAATTTTAACCTACAGTACAGAGATTTTTGCTCAAGCCACATTAACAGCTATACATCTTTGCCATTCACAAAAAGTCATATCCTTATTAAATTAATTCACAAATCCTGTTTCAAATTCCATAATGAGTCAACATTAAAATTTACAATGAACTTACTTTACAAAGACAAGGTTCGGTGCAAGGGTCATCATTAAGACTACCAACAAGGCTGCAGTTACAGCGCAGGCAGCTTGGATAACCTTTGTAGCCAAAGGCACAACGATCACATTTTAATCCTGCATAACCTTCCTTGCAATGACACTGACCAGGTTGAACATCTTGAAATGAAAATTTAAAAATGGGAACAAGAAAGATATGTCACATAAGAATATATATATATTATGCTCTGGCTCTTACTTAGAACTGTGACCCTTGAGACTGACAATGATTGCCTAACCCAGCTTGTTACCATACCAGGCAATGCAGGAAACCTGGCAAAAACTAGACTTTGGTCAACTCTTTCTTGCCTATTAAGATACATCTCCACCCTTCCTTTGTTCATATCAGAACATCGCGCAAATTGCTTTTTTGACCAGAGGTAGGTTACTTCAGTGGGGTTAACTCAGTCATTCATTAGATCTTCATTTGTACAGGTAGTGAGGCATCAAATGCATGCACAGTCAACACCTCAGAATTTTGCAGTGAGAGAGCACACCCTGCTCAGACTGCGAACCACCTCTGGATTAATCCAGTTATTTGCAGTTATCCTAAAATCTGACTTTTTGTCTTCCATCTTTAAACCTACCTGAGTACTGTATTTATGTTGCAGTATACATGACTGTTGGTTAAAGGGCCCAACAGATGTAGTCCAGATACAAGTGCATGACCAGATACTTGCAAATCCAACTAGACTTATCTAATCATTGGTTAAGATGTCAGCAAATCCCATTCTTATGCGCTTAAGGAGGTCAGGAGTTCAATTCCCCACTGAAGCCAGCCTGTATAGCCATGGGAAAGCTTTAAGTCCCACAATGCTTCCAGAAGAAAATGGCAAACTATTTCAGTGTATTTTCTATCTAGAAAACCCTGGAAATGATTGCCATATATCACAACTGATATATGGCAGCCATTTTCAGAGTTTTCTAGATAGAGAATACACTGAAGTAGATAGCGGCTCCTCCGGTGGCTTAGTGGTTAAGATGCTGAGCTTATAGAATGGAAGGTCAGGTTTTGATACCCGAGAGCTGCACTTGGGGACATGAAAGGAGCCTCATTTGGGTGTCCCCTGAGTGGAGTTTCTCCAGCAAAAATCCTTTCAACCCAGAGTAATCTCTGACACAAAATTATTATTATCACAATTGATTTGACAGTACACACACAAGGTTAAATGGATACTTGGTGTCATGTAGTGGATAGAATAATGGACTAGGATTGAAGAAATCTTAATTCAAATCCCCACTTGGCCATAAAAAAACTCAAGGAAGGGGCAGAATGGCAAAAGTTGCTCCTTAAATATCTCACTTAACTTGGAAGACCTATTAGTATTACTATAAATCAGTTCTAAAGTGTCAGCACATACCATAACAGCAAGATCAAAACATGTTTAAATTTAGCCTCTCAGGGTCCCTCACATACACACCACACAGATACACATTTCCCTGTTTCAGAAATACTGTCAGAAGTGTTTTGTTTTTTTTAGCAAAAATATTTCTACTGATTACTTACCCTGTTGTGGGTCTGCATCACTGTCATCTTTAACACATACAAAACCAAAGGACCCAAACAAATCACATTCGCAGAGAACACAAGGATTATTGTCATAAGGAGACACCTGAAACAAGTGAAGGTTTTAGTTCTCATTGTTCCTACCTGAAGGAAAAGGACAGAGATTGGAAAAGGACCAAATATTTATCTGTAATTTTAGTTCTTCAAGTGGTCGTCAGTGAATTCACACGTGGCTGTTTCTGTGCCTGTGTGAAATTCACTGCAACATTCTAGAGCTTAAGAAATAGGTGTTTCCCGTTCGTGGATCACTCTATTATGGCAAGTGATATTTCAGGACCAGTACCATCTCAAAGAAGCTTCTGGAGCTGAGTAGAAAATAAACTCTCCGGGCATTGTATATATTCACAGGGTGATTATTATTGGTTAAAAAGATTTGTGGTAGTACAGAAAAGTTTTTTTCTATTATTTTGGACTTTGAAATAATGGTTCTTAATATTTGGTGGTTAAATAGTAGTTAATGAGTATAGATATTGTTATGTGCTAGCATATAGTAATGTTTGTTAGTATGATATTATGGATTTGTTAGTGTAATGTATTCTTAATGTACTGTTAATGTTTTCTTTTCTTTTTTTGTATGTCTATTAAAAACTCAATAAAAAAAATTAAAAAAAAGAAATAGGTGTTTCCATGCTGAAGCTCTGATAACTAACAAATAGACTGTTAGTTTTCTAGAAGTTGTTACTCCCAAAAGTACAAAATGCTAGGGACTCAACAAACATCCAATGAGTGAAGGACCTTTTTGAACTCTATAGAAGGAGATAGAAATAAAGAGACACACAAGGAGCTGGCTGAGGTGAAAATCAGAAAACTCTTTTGACAGAAAAGTTTTAGCAGGGAAAAAATGGACTTTTGTCTCTATAGAATTGCAAAAGGGGTGGGTCATATCCAAGTGTACGCAACTTCCTTGCTTGTTACGCTGATGAAATGGCTAGTAAGAAAACAGTTTAATCAGTGGTTTGAGGTTCACTGTAGCCATTTATTCTGCCAATAGTCTTCCTTTCACTTTGACTTTTTAATTACCTGGTAATTACAAAATCAACAGTGGGCAGAAAGAAATACAGTAATTCCCCGGATAACGCTAAAACTTGGTTCCACGAGTCTTAGCGTTATCCGATTTTTAACATTGTGCAATACATTTATTGCACAATGTTAAACCAAAGCCCGGTTCCCTTTCCGAAGAGGAAAGGGAACCAGGGATTGATCCACCTACCTCTTTGGAAAGGGCAGCAAGGATTTGATGTGTGGAATCCCCGCTGCCCTTTCCAATGAGGCAGGCAGATCGAGCCAAGCCCCAAAGTCGGCAGGACTGGTCTCCACTTAGAAGAGCCTTCCCAGGCTGAGACCAGCCCTACCGACTTTAGGGGTTGGCTCTCCAGAGAGCACTGCCTTCCCCAAAAGGAAGCCGGCATAGGGACGCTCCGAACGCCGTCTTCCTTTCAGAGAAGGGGGGTGGCCTGTCCACCTTGCCTTTCCCGAAAGGAAGCCAGCGTTGGAACAGTCCGAATACCAGTTTCCTTTCAGGGAAAGGTGTCCGCCTTCCCCCAAAGGAAGCCAGGGATCAGACGCTCTGATCGCTGGTTTCCTTTGAGGAAAGGTGTGTGAGCGTGCGCACGCTTTCCCCCAAAGGAAACCAGGGATCATACACTCCGATTGCCAATTTATTTGGGGGGAAAGTGGGGGAGCACACACATGTGCTTTCCCTCAAAGGAAACCTGCGATCAGAGCATATGATACCCAGTTTCCTTTGGGGGAAAGTGTGCACACACTCACACGCTTTCCCCCAAAGGAAACCGGAGATCAGAGTATACGATCCCAGGGTTCCTTTGGGGAAAAGTGCGCACTCTCCAGTATAGGGGTGTCTAAGGGCTCAGTGCTCTCACCTCTCCTATTTAACATCTACATGAAACTGCTGGGGGAGATCATCCGTTCCCACAGTGTGAAGTATCATCAGTATGCTGATAATACTCAGCTATACATCTCGGCCCATGGTGATCCAAGAGATGCAGTTGGAGTTCTATCCAGTTGCCTGGAGGCTGTTGGGGTCTGGATGGGGAACTGGCTACAACTGAATCCCAGCAAGACTGAGTGGCTATGGGTCAGGGGGCCCATGTTATCTTGGGAGCTACCATATTTGGTTCTGGATAGGACTATTTTGCCCCCAAACAGACCCGGTGCGTAATCTGGGGGTCCTCCTGGACTCGCGACTCCTGCTCAATGAGCAGGTGGCAGTCATGGCTAGGAGGGCTTTCACACAACTTCGTGTTATACGCCAGTTACGCTCACTCCTAGATCGGGAATCCTTGCTCTTGGTCACGCACACTCTGGTTACTTCCAGACTTGACTATTACAATGCACTCTACATGTGGCTGCCCTTGATGACCTTAAGGCTGCTGCAATTGGTCCAGAATGCGGCTGCCTGGATGGTGATGGGGTGCAGGTGGTATGCCCATGCCTTGCCACTGCTTCAGGAGCTTCACTGGTTACTGGTATGCCTCCGGGTGCAATTCAAGGTGCTGGTAATGACCTTTAAAGCCCTACATAGTAGTGGTCCAGGATACTTAAGAGACCGTGTCACCCTGAGAACATCTGTCCATCCCACCAGAGCAGAGCAGACTGGAGAGGATCTCTCATTGTGCCATCTGCTAGGGAGGTCTGTCTCTCTAGCACCAGAAGGAGGGCCTTCTCAGTGTCTGCTCTGGTCCTATGGAACCTCCTACGAATTGAGCTGCGTCTCCAGACGGAGTTGCTGTCCTTCAGGAAAAAGCTAAAAACCTGGCTGGCAAAGCAGGTGTGGGGCACCAGGGATGTGGTGGCCCCTGCCTGCTGGCTGATTTAGTAAGAACACTCTCTCCCTCTTTTATCTCTAGGGGTCGGAGTAATTTTTGGTGGCAGTTTTAATGAGGTTTTTTACTGGTTTTTAAAATGTGATTGGCTTTATTTTCTGTGAGCCACCCAGAGTCTTCGGAGTTAGGCATCAATATAAATCAGAAAAATAATAATAAACCGGCGATCGGAGCGTACAATCCCCGGGTTCCTTTTGGGGAAAGCAAGCACACACGCTTGCACGCTTTCCCCCAAAGGAAACAGGCAATCAGAGTGTACAATCCCCAGGTTCCTTTGGGGGAAGACGAACTCCCTTCCCCCAAAGGAAGCCAGTGATTGGAGAGTCTGAACGGCAGCTTCCTTTCGGGGAAGGGAGGCGAGCATCCAATGCCCGGTTCCCTTAACTGGGGATCGGACACTTGGGTCTATGGATGCCCAAAAGGGGCATGCAGAGAAGAGCAGGAGGGCTCCGGAGATCTCTGCCCCAAAGCCCGCAGGGCTGGTCTCCAGCCCTGCGGGCTTTGGGGCTGAGATCAACATTGAGAAATTTGAGGAAAACTTTTGCATCGTACAACATTAACTTAACATTGTGCGGTGCAAAGGTTTTCCTCAAATTCCTCGACGTTATCCAGTTTTAACGTTGTGCGGTGCAGTGCACACATTACTGTATAACAGTTTTTAGCACAAAGCAATGAAACAAAATCATAAAGCTCTCTTACGTTATGTGGCCTATAATATCCATCGCTACACATCTCACAGTTTATTCCAGTGGTGTGTTGGGTGCAGTTTATACACACTCCACCTCCTTTGAACTGGCCACTAAAGTTTATACTCTTATTTTGATCTGCCACGCTCTGATCATAGTAACAATCTTCTGCTTTGTTATGACAGTTGCATCCTAAAAAAAAGAAAATAAAACAACTTTCATTTGTTTTATAAAATACACTTAAACAAATAATTACAGAAAATCAAATATGCTAAACAAATCCTGTATAAATATACTATATCACTTCTTCCTGTGCATGTAGTGTAAAGCAAAATAGTTTTTTCTGTGTTCTACAATCCATTCAGCATTTATTAAATTACAAAACTATTAATAATATTCTGATCTTGTTTTTCAAACTGGCCATGACATTTCTATAACACAAGCCAAAAAAAATGTTACAGGACTGCAAGAAGATTTTTTCTAATGCTAATATTTTATAAATAATAAATTTAAAAATACCCATGAAAACAAGAATTTATTACCACTAACAAGCACAATACAAAGTTAATAATAAAATATAAATAAAAACATGCACACTGGAAACGTATCCAGAAAAAGGAAGCAAAGCCAGTGGCAGGTTTGGAGACAACATTCCATGAGGAACTAAATAGGCTGACCAAGAGATGTATAACAGGCAGTATGACAACTGCCTCACAAAGGGTAGACATACAGATGTTGAAGCAAACGAGTATCCTTTTGCTCCAAACCCCAGCCTGAAACATTAACATTAGTGCTAAAATGCTAATGTATAATCATTTAAGGAAATTAATTTGTTCATTGTCAAATGGTAAGAAAATGTAATAGAATTAATTGCTTATATATTCAGATATTTTTTGCTGTTTGTTTACTTGCTTTTAGCAAAAACAAGAAAGAATCTTGTAGGACATCAAAGGCTAGCAAACACAATTCAAAGTTAAGTATTAATAGTAAAATGCACCTGGCATACATTTTTGTGTACTACAGCTTACCCATAGCAGATGCATTACACTACACATAGATTTGTAGTCTTTAGGATAGGGGTGCCCAAACTATGACCCATGGGCCAGATCCACCCAAAGCCAATTCATTCAGCCAACACTGCCCTCGTCACTCCTGGAAACAGATGGGCATGTTTTACTTCCGCTCTAAGACAAGGTTGGCACAGGCCAGATGAATTGGGGTTGGGGGCTGGATCCGGCCCACAAGCTGTAGTTTGTGCACCTCTGATTTAAGCAGAGAAAACGGCAGGCTAAAATCTATTTCATCCTGTTGCAAAACACAGATTGCAAGGTGTGTTTTACTTCCACTTCCAGTGGGAAGAACCACGTGACCAGCCTGCTGAACAGCACACAGCTCAAAAGGCTTGGCCATCCCTGCTTTAGGAGGTATCCAGAAACCTCTGGCACAAACATAGGCCCCACTGTTGTCCAGAGGCATGCTTCATTAACTCTCCCTGCCCAACAAGGCGCAGGAGGAGTTATTGCTGGTAGAGGGCATTGGTCTGCTGATGATTAGCAGGATTTTAGCCTATGCTGGACTTCTGCAACTGACACACGTACCTCTCCGGGGTGGGGGGTGGGGGGGTTACAGTCTTTTAAAACTACAAAAATGAATGTTGCTTTTCTTTTGGGCTGGCCAGCCATTGTGTGCCTCTGTACCTCATATGTGTATAAATTGATGCCATGAGGTCTTACTCTTATGTCTGACAAAGTGGACTTGATCCACGAAAGCTCACATTAAGATACAGCAGTTAGTCTTTAAGGTGCCATAACTTATTTGTCTTTTTTGTTGTTTTGTTTACTCTCTGATCTGTTTGCACAGACTAATGCAAATACCACTTCAAAAATAATAAATTTGTTGTTACTGAATTATTTCCAATCTCCTGCACCAGGAAAAAAAAGCTAAAAGGAAGATCAGTGCATTCTAGTTAACATAAAGGAGGTTTGGTTTAAACATGAGGAAGACTTTATGAATTTGTTCAATAATGGAACATCCACTGCAACTGAAGGAAGTGAGCCCTTCTTCATTACAGATTTCTAAGCAGAAGCTGGATGACAACCTCTCTGGGATGCTGTAATAATAGATCTCCTCCTGCAGGCAATTTGACTAGGTAAATTGTGAAATTCCTTCTTGCTTTATGTGTGTGTGTGTGTGTGTGTGTGTGTGTGTGTGTGTGTGTGTGTGTGTGTGTGTGTGTGTGTGTGTGTGTGTGTGTGTGTGTGTGTGTGTTTTATTAATTTAATTTAATAGTCACACTTATACACCACCCACTCAGGTAAAACCTGACTCAGGGTGGTATTACAACAGTTTTAAAAATATATAAAAACACATAAAACCCCTAGTTATCCCACCCACCAACTGTAAAAAAAGAGACAGAGAGGGCTCTTGATTGTTAGCTTGCTGTGAGCCAGCAGGTGGGGACCGTATTCCCATTAGGGCACTACACCTGCCCTGCCAGCCAGGTCTTCAAACCTTTCCTGAAGGGCAGCAGTTCTGTTTGTAGTCTTAGATCTGTTGGCAGGAGGTTCCAGAGGGCTGTTGCGGAAACGGAGAAGGCCCTCTTTCAAGTACTAGATAGATGTGCCATCTGCTAGGGAGGCTCGCCTCTCTAGCAGAAGAAGGAGAGCCTTTTCTGTGTCCGCTCCGGCCCTATGGAACCTCCTGCCAGTGGAACTGAGGCTACAGGCGGAATTGCTGCCCTTCAGAAGGGAACTGAAAACATGGCTGGCGGGGCAGGTGTGGGGCGTTGGTGGAGGAGTGAACACACACACCCCCGGCCTGCTGGCTGATTAAATAAGAATCGTCCCCTCTCTTTTAACATGTGCGGATGGGTTTTTAACAGGGTTTTAAGGGAGTTATTGTTGTATTGGGGATTTTATCTGTTGGTGGGGGAGTGTTTTGTAAGCCACCCAGAGTCTTTGTGAGTAGGGCGGCTGTATAAATATTAGAAATAAAATAAAATAAAATTACTTTATGGGTGCACATGTGCTTGGAGTTTAGGGGGTGTTACTGAATAAAGGCTGCTGAAATTAATTACTAATTGTCAAAAATGTACCATAAAAACATGGTTTCCACAACTATACATGGCATAAAAATTACACAGTGAAAGTGTGTTAATGTATGCTTTAAAGAAGTGGTGGACATAACCACAGACATTTTACTATGAGAATACCAATGCACCACTTGAACAACAAAAGCTTTAAAGGGCTTGATTACTCCACTGGTTTTACTACCAGCTAGATTACACACCAAATCACCACAAAGGCAGTCACGCACAGAATATTTTAGCCCTCACTACATACTCTCACATTTGTTGCCAGAAGAAATGGTTCCCGGTCTCCATGGAGCTTGATGGTAGCCAGGGCAACACTCGTTACAACTCTCACCACATGTATTGTGTTCACACTGGCACTGTAATTTCTAAATGAAAACAAATTATAACATGACTTAATCACTAGCCTTAATCCCTCAACATTGTCTCTTTAGCTGATACATTAAAATGCTTAAAGTATATTTTAATATTTCAGGATTGATTGATTCATGCATAAGTTTGTATAGGGGTTTTGGCTTTCCCATGTAAAATTGCACACTTCATTAAGTACTACAAGCTTCTGTAGAGTTTATATGGCTTTGTATTACTCCCATTCTAATTACTGTCATCTTTCATCTATTTTATTTTATATCTAGTCTATGCCCATTGGCATGCCCATTTACCAGTAGATCGGTGTAACTGTCCTCCACAAAGAATTCAACATCTATTTAGGCAAGGCTACTGTAAGCTGAGTATGGGATGCAGTAGTAGGAGTTAGCAAAGATTCCATTATGCAAATAATACTACACAAGAAATTCTGAGAGAACAAAGTACTGTACACAGGAAATGTGAAAATATTTCTTTGAGGAGAGCCAGAGGCTAAAGAGAAACTGGGTGAACCACAGCACATTTCACACAGTAACGATGGCAAATACAGCAAGAGGAGAATGCCTATATAAGGTTTCAAGGGATCAGATTCCATGCATGCTTACACAAGATCATAAAGGTGGACACTGTTTACATAATCACTCTACTTGTTGTGTCTGAACATCTGTTTTTTTGTGGGTGAAGATGTCCATGTACATATATACAAATTGCTGAAACAGCAAGTAATGAGATCTTCCAGGATAGCAAAAGAAATATTTGTTTGAATTGGATGCATATCCCATATTTGCAGCTTTTCAATCCTCAAAGGATATACTGGAAGTCTTGTCCTAATCCTATAAGCCTAAATTGAGCACTCAAGTATTTATGCTAATATCTTGAAAGCTATGCAGTTTTAAAATGGTAAGAAATATATTTTTTTAGAGCTAAACGTTCTGGAGATGAATCTGTAATAAAGATGTTTCAACATTTTCTTAGTTAGTGAGCAACCAGTAATTCCAAAACACTGGTCACCAGGTGGTATCAGAATATATATTCTCCAGAATCTTTAATAACAGGCCATGCTAGTTAAGAATTTCATGATTTATCTTCCAAAAATATCTGTGTACCCATGTTTGGGCCCTTTCTATGTAATGAACAAGGACTCCCTCCCCCCCCCCTTCCCCCAGCAATCAAAAGATTGTTGTGGATAGAATTAGAAGAACTAGAATTTACATTTCTTTAAAGACAATTATGCAGTGAGCAGGGATAAGTCATACCTTAGTTTCTTTATCCAAAGGACAGCTTCGAGCATGGCCATAACAAATGCACATACCTCCAACCGAAATGTCCTTTATTGAATAGTAATACTAAATAAAAGTAGAGGTCATTAATTTAATTACTATTTAATACTGGGTAAACAAAATTCCAATGTTCCTTTAAATGTTTATTGAGTGTAAGCAAAAAAAATTTCTAAAGAATTCAATAATGATTTGTTTTTATGTAAACTTTCATGAATGGCTTTTACACACATTGGCAAATCTACATAGGATACTGAGATTCTCTCAAGCAGAGAAGGGTGGCATAAAAATAAAATAAATACATACAATTTTCTCTTTCTCTCAAACACACATACACACATACACCACTATTTCATCTACTCATCTAGAGGTCAGGCACAAGATTTATGGTCTGTCAGCTTTTGAAATCTCACATTGGATTCAACAAACCACTCTAAATAAAACAACACCTTGCATGAGTACAAAACATTAGCAGTCTGAAGCATAGCTTATAAATTCAACTCAAATCTAATTTTGACCTTAAATATACAGTGTAACTGACAAAGATCCTTATGAATCTAATTTCATCCAGAGGCTGTTTCCTGAGCACAGATAGCTTTTCTGACAATAGCTAAAATTAAGTCTAAGTCAGGAAAATAATTAGAGAGAACTGCACGTGGACTTAGTCTTGGCATGTCTTTGTTTGCTCAAGGATGCTGCATGCCATGCTTTTTTAAACATAGATTTATGTCATCTGACAAGTTAACTTAAAATTTGTACATATTGCTTTTATTATAGTTTTTAAATAACCAGTTTTCCTGAAGTAACAATTATTATTTTTATTATATAATACCCACAAACACTATCCAATATGTATCATGGAATATCTAGCATAAAGAAAAATATCATACTTGCATATAAAATGTACTCTATATTTTGCTCCAATTTGGACAAACATTCTTTGCCATAGTTTAAGGTGCAAGGAAAGGATGTCAAGACACCCTTTCCCTGACTGCATCCTGACTTCACCATGGAAATCCTGCTTAAAACCCTATTAGTTTAAAGTAAGTTAACTAATCAGCTCAATGAGCTAGTACCAGATTCACTCCTACAAGTCCGAGCTGTTTCATGCATATATTAGGATGGAGGGTGGATACTAAAGTTGTCAAACAAGTGGGCTGCAGGAGAGGCCCCATGCTTCACTCACATATAGATGAGGACATTTATCCTCACCTTTCCCCAATCAGAACAGGATGTATCCTAAGGGCATATACTCTATCAGAAAATGATTTTGTAAAACAAAAAGTTTTTTTTAATGTTTCCTTCCATGTCAAGAAACCAGGATGAGATTTGGGTCTCCTCGTCGTTAAACAAGGTGAGGTTAAACAGTCAAGATGTCTTTGGTAACTCACAGGCCACAAAGAGAGTAGGATAAAATCAACATCTGCTTACCCTTCTTGTAACAATAGGATCAACATCCTTTGGATCATGATGGCTAAGGGTCATGAGATCAGCATTAAGGGTCCGTATACGCTGCAATCGAAGTCGGATATATCGTGCAGAAGTAAAGTTCAATAATCTTGGTGAAAGGTCATCTGCACTAGGTCTACCATTGATCAGTGATGTGTGGATCTAATGAGAGAGACTAAATTCATTAGACGCTTATTGTCCATACAGTCACGTCAAAATGTAAGAATTACTAATGGAGAAAGTTTAAACTTGATTACCATACCAGAATTTTTTAAAAAAGACAAAATGGTCTGTCTCCAAAATAGTTGTCCAAAGTAAAAAAGTTGATCTGTTCTCCCTTCTTAAGTACAAACTCTTTTCTTATACACATTCTCCCTGATGCATCCCCCTACTCCACAGAAGACACTCTAAATGTGAATTTCTGAAGGAGTTTCTATGGAAATAATTGGAAGAGATACTAGGTCTACATCTAGAATATGGGCACACTGATGAAAAATAAAAGACAAAGGGTTTGTTGTGCTTCTTTCCTAAGATAATGAACCCTGCCATGTCAATTTTAATGGAATACATTACGTAAGAATCAAAGTGTTAAAGAAACTGCTAAAATACCAAACAGGCCAAAATCAAGAAAGAAAGAAAATCACAAAGGTACACACGCTGCTTCATATATCACAGAACCTCCTGTGATGTTTTCAGTGTGTCCTATGGTATTAAAGAGAGTGTGATAGCTCTTGCTCACTAAGCACTCAGATGTTTGGACCAAAGTGTTATATTTTTTAAACAAACCTGTTTCTATTTTATTTTTCTTGGAGAAGAAAATATGTTCTTGAGATTGATCAATACTGAGAACCTACTCTCTCAGAAAAGCAATTTTCTATATGTCAAAAACATAGACTTAACATGTTCTACCAATAGGTATACTATAATTTCACATATAAGACTTTTTCCTTATGTATTTTTCTATAATGGGAAAACTTGTATTGGCAACAACTGACTTCTATGCCTTGTTGGCTAAATCAATGGGTGGTACAAGTCACACCAGAAAAACTCAAAAGCATGTATTTGTATCTTCTATGAAAACAGTTTGCATCCTTGAACATGTTTACTTTAGAGTAAATAATGTCCTAATAATACAGGCTAACTGTCGTAGGGGAGGTTGAGTTCCTGAGCTATATCCTCCTTTAATGTTGTTCCTTGTCCAGTGAGCTCCTTTCTCCATCTTCTAATTTGGCTTTGCTCTTGTGTACCCTCAAGAATGTTTGCTCCTGCCATAAAGCTCTTCCTGGATCTGAACTGGCAAACTTGAGATTCATATCCATTCAGAGGATCTTGAAGGCCATTCTCTCTTGGCATCTGCTGCTACTTCTCTCCTTATATTAATTGGAATGATACCAACAAGAGGGTATATTTTTTTTCAGCTGGTGTAAGTTTGAGGCATCCTGTCACTATATGCATGGCTTTATTAATGGCAATTTCAACTTGTTTTGTGTGTGTAGGTGCACTCCATACTGGAGCAACATACTCTGTTGCCGAGACGCTCAAGGCCAAAGCTGAAGTGCACAGCGTGGATGGTTGAATTCCCCATTTATAGTTTGTGAGTTTCCTGATGATGTTGTTCCTTGTACTAACCAAAGGAACTGAAGAAATCTATTGCTAGGGACATTTTAGAACATAGATATACAGTGGTAGCTCAGATAAAGTCCAATTCAGACAAAGTAGCTGTTTTCATGCACACGTAATGCATCGCATAAAGTCCAAAACTGCTTTTAAAATGGATGTTATACAAGGTATTTGGTATAAGAACCTCGGATAATGCAAGCGTGGCGCCAAAATGGCCGCCGCGCTCTTTGCGGCCCCCCCCCGGACTTGGACATCCGGGTAGTTAGGGGCGTGGCCAGCCCTCTTTAAAAGGGGTGGCCACGAGGCAGCCGAGCTGCCATTTTGCGAAAGCGACGGAGAGGAGAAATTTTTCCCTCCACCCCCTCCCTAGTGAACAGTGTGATATTTTGGTCGCTTCGGGGCCGGGTGGGAATTTTTGGCTGAAACCTACAATTGGCTTCCTGGTTCTGGCTTTTTTGCCCATCCCACACTGTTGCTACGGTTTGATATAGGGGCTTTGCTATTGACTTTGGTCACATGGGCGGGTAGCACTGGTAAGGTAAATATTTATGACCCACAGGTATCCGGCAGGTTCGCAATTGACTGGCCAACACTAGATAGGCACAAGTTGGTTAACGTTGTCCGGTCAACGACGAACCAGGCAATGGGGTGATGGCAGGAGCTCTTCAGCATGCATCACCCCGTGATTTTACGGATACACGTCAGAGGGTGGGGTCAGTAGATAGTTTATTGACTACGGCCAACAATTTGTTTGTTGTAAACAAACAAATTGATACAAATGGATACATTGTAGCCAATTGCCGTTGGCAATTTTGGGAGGAACCTTACCAGTGTTACTGCGGCCTGCTTGCCTTGAGAATTATAATTGGTCGAGTACCAATCAAAATTTATAATTCGGACTAGGGCATGAATCAATAAATGTGGCCCAATGCCGTTATCCACTTATACTGGTGTCCGAGTCCTTTTTTGGGGGGTGGGCCTGCAAAGTCCATTTTTTTCAATGTTATCTGATGCGGCGCCCATTTGATTCAGATAAAGTCCAAACTTGTGGAATGGAGTTTGGACTTTATCCAAGTTTCTATTGTATTTCATTCTCAAGAATTAGGAAGTCCCCTCTTAGAAGCTATTTTGCAAGGTCAAGAACTCTAGTTGCTAGCGCATAAAGAGGGACATTCACAGTAAACTGACTACAGCTTTCAATGTGTCATTTCCTCATAACACTGAACTGTCTCTATGATCTACTGTGATCTACAGTATAGAAACATAAAGAGAGCTGTTTAAAAGAAAGAACAATAAACTGTTGACCTGCCAACTCTTTTAATTATGCTTTCTCCTTGAAACAATGCCAATGCCTGTTTTGGAGCTCAAGCTGCAAAAAGCAATTTGGGTGATTTTTTAGTCCAGCACTCTCAGGGTTTTTTGTTCCAGTTCTAGATGGTCCTTATGAATAAACATATTTTAAAAATAATACACCATAACCAGAGTATAACTAAATAATCAGTCACTTACGGTATGTGACTAATGAGGTGTTTAAAAAGTTCTACATTATAAAAAATAGACACTCCCTTCCTAAACGGGCTACTTAAAATTCTAAGGTTCAGACTGGAATGAGATAAACAGTAGGCTGCAGATTAAATATTCTCTCCTCCACCCTCTGGAAAAGCAATAAATAGAAGGGAAGTAAAGGGGACTGTGGTGGCTCAAGAGGTTAAGATGCTGAACTTGTTGACCAGAAAGTTGGAGTTTGATTCCCAGGTACTGCACAACAGAGTAAGCTCCCATCTCTGTCCCAGCTTCTGCCAATCTAGCAGTTCTAAAGCAAAAAAAAAAAAAAAAATGCCAGTAGATAAATAGGGACCACTTTGGTGGGAAGGTAAACAGTGTTCCGTGCACTCCAGTGTTGAGTCATGCCTGCCACATGTCCATGGAAACGTCTGCAAACCCAGACAGCACTGGCTCTTTGGCTATAAACAAAGATGAGTACTCCACCCTAGAGTTGGATACAACTGGCTTTCGAGCAAGGGCGACCTTTACCTTTTACCTAAAAAGCTACAACACCTTATAAGTCTGATACAATCTGAACAGAAGGTAGAGAAACCAGCCAATTTTCATCAGACCTATTTAACATCACAATCTTTCTATCACCTTTATGCTTACAAACAATTACAAAAAGAAAAAGAAAACCCACCTCTCCATGTTCCAGGGGGACTAGCCTAGAATAATATGAAGTGCAGATTACTTCATCATCTCTCTTATATGTCGGAGGTCCAAGCCTTGGTGTAACATTGTATCTGGTCAGACATTCTGTGTCGCTAATTGCATAGTACTGCCAAGGGCTGAACTGGGTGCCATCCTCAGAATGTTCCAAAATCCAGTTTCCAGGTCGGGGAGCATTAGCTGCTTTGACAATCACATATGCAACTTGAAAGACCTAAAATGTAATGCAGGGGGAAAAGGAAAATTGGATCCTACCCATGTTTTAAAATGTGCTTTTTCTGAGGAGTTTAAAAATCAGTACTTAAGAATATCCAATATTGTTTCTCAAGATTTTAATCTCCTTTACAATGCAAATCCTTTTAGGTCACTTCCATAGCCTATTGGTTTTTGGTTAATGCTACTCCAACTTTGATATCTATTTTTCAGTTTAAAAGTTCTGACCTGCATAGATTTTTGACTTAAAGGCTATTATTTCATTAACATTAATATTTAAAAACTAGATGTGCAATTAAAAGCCTGGATTTTATTACAACAGATCATGCAAAACTATTGTTGGAGAAAAAATTGCTTTTACAGGATACAACTTCCAGAATTCTCCACACAGCATAACAGAGGTTTTATTTAGGCTAAGTAATTTTTCAAGCTCTTTGCAAAGTTGCTGCTGCTGCTGCTGGGCCCCACTCCCTCCTCTGTAGGAGGTTTAAAAGACCAAGAGGCAATCAGACTGTTGCTGCTGCCTCCGGTCTTTCCTGCGGGCATGGCGGAGCGCCCCCCGCAGCACCTGGGCGCCGGTAGCACCATCACCGCTGGTGTCCAGGGCCCCACCCATCCCCCATTTAGAACTTTGGGGTTTGCTGCGATGTCAGCACCTCTATTTCTATATTTGGACTTGCCGGGGTTGGGGTTAGTGCAGCGGAGTATTGCTGTGTCAATTGTATTGTGTTTTTTAATATTGTAATTGTGGTTTTTCCAATATCTTACTGCATTGATTGAACTGTATTATTGATATGATGATGTTTATTTTTTTATTCTTGCTGTATTGACTGTATTGTATTACTGATATGTTGTTTAGCCGCCCTGAGTGAGCATAAGCCTAGAAGGGTGGGATATAAATTAAAATTGAAATCGAAAGCTTCCTGAGCAACTATAAGAAAACCTCATAGCCAAGTGCAAACTGAAAAAGGAAAAAACACTTCAGGGGAAGAAGCTCTGGGTAACTAGAAACAGCAACATGCATTGGAAAAGTAGAAAAAACATTCGGGAAACTGGCATCTATAAAACAAATTGGTAACAATTTGAAAAGTTCAGCAGCACCTTGGTATCACATTTAAAAGTGAATTAAGCAAACAAGAATTCTTCTTTCACAAAAACACACTTCCGAATTACAAGACTATATAAAACCAGAAATGATAGATCAGGCCAATTGTATTTATGTATTAAAAGTCAATGGGATTCCTCAACCAGTTAGCTCCACAAGTTGTGTTACTCAACTTAAAATGTATGCTGAAAATAAATGCAATGGCTGGATTTTACAAAGTGAAAACAGTATATGTTATTTACTGTATTTGTTTTAGTCCTATTTATCATTAGATTGCATTTTATTCTACAGTTTTGTACACTGAATTTAGTTGTTTTTGAAGTCTACCAATCCAACGGCCTACATTCAACATCTTAGCAGTACTCTAATGAAGTTACATTGCTTATCTCCAGTTACACAATAATAGTATACAGTACAGTACTGTACTTTTCTTGTGGCCCTAGACACACTCTCATTTTTGCAAAGAGTTGTGCTACTACTTGTGTAATTGGGAACTATACTACATGCAACCCAGAACTAGGAATCTACAAATGCATCATTATTTCAACTAGCAAGGTGACACAATGCAAGAGAGGAGTAAACATTGAAGTTTTACTCTGCAATGTTGTTGGTTTCCTTTGGGGAACCTACCTATCTTAGCAAATCTTACAATAACAAGAAATACAATTTGTTCTGCTATGCATAGTCTACATTAAATGCTAGTGTAAGAAACAGCATTTTCTCTTGCTGTTAAAACAAACAACTCCCTCTTGTCTAAACAATAAGCCTTTACTTTTCCCCACCACATTCCTGAGCAAGCACAAAAAGCTAAAAATACTCACTGAAGTGCCATACTTTTAAATAGATGATCTTACCTGTCTTAGATCCAGAGTAATGGTTATCCAATGGTATTTTCTTCCATTCTGAATGCTAGGACTTTGCCACCAGTTATTAGTACCATCTATTGCATTTGAGATAGGATGTTGCTCTACAACAAGCAAATATTAAAATCAAAATTATTCACTGCTTTTTCTTGCTATAATCAATCTATATGCTGAAATAAATCATTCATTTACTAAGACCCACAATGCATGAATAATACTCCAGAGAGACTACTGAGAATTTATTCAGAAGACTCAAAAAGAATAGTGACCAAAGAATCAGTCCTGACAAACCCATTCAGTCTTCCTGGAATCAGAAAGATTTTAAAATAATGGGTTGGATCCCAACTCATTCAGATGTACTGCTAAGATCCAACCAATTACTGCTATTAGATCTGTTCCAACAAAGAATTAAGTTTGCATCAGACTCAGAATTTAAAGACATCAATGATTATAATAGAGCTTTGAAAATTCTGAATTGCAGATATCATTGACCAAACTGGATGTGAACCTTACCAATTATACATTCCAGAACTTTCAGTACCATAGACAGTGCCTCATGCAGCAACCCATGCTGGCTAGGAGATTTTGGAAGTTATAGTCCCCCCAAAAAAAACAACTTTTCTAACATCTGAGAAAAAGCATAATGCATTAAACTTGCCTTTAGGATTTGCACTATTGCTGTCACAAATTCGGCACTGTGCATTGCGTAGAGGTCTGCCTGGAACATGCTCCACAAGTTTACAAAACATCTCAGGGCCCTTTTCACCACACGTGGCATTAGTGCTGATATGAGCATTGCTAGCAAGATTTAGGATAGCAGGAAATAAGCCTGAAAGAGATATACATGGAAGTTATATAATAAATATCAGGGGCTTTGAAAGATATGCATGGCACCCCCCAAGACTTTAGGCCCATATTTCTTTAGTCGGTCATGATTCCGATACTTCCAAATGTAGGAGATTCTATTCATATTATATTATACTTTCTCCAGTTAAGCACAAGCTTTGCTGCATTTCTATAAGCCTTCCTAAGGATATAACTACAACTTAGGAACGTTATTTTGTATCTGTAGCAACATGCCCTGAATTTACTGCCAGTTCTTACTATGAGCTTTGGAGATGAGTGCCATTGAAAAAGAAATAACTGTTTTAGGAATACCCCTATAAAGCTAATGTATACATTTTATTTCTCCAACGGGATAAAAAAAATGCATAAAAAAAAAACCCCAGCTGTCAACATTTCTGGTACACATTACAAACTTTGAACCACATACAGCCCACAGGCCAGACTTCGCTCGCAGCACCATTTCATATGGCCCGCATTGCTGCCACCTCCACCAGAAGCAGACACATTTACAGCAATCGTAAATGTGCCCGTGGCTGTTGTAAATGCATTTACAAGTCATGGATGCATTTTACAGAAGCGTTTATGGCAGGGGAACCACCAGTCCGGCCCACTCAGCTGTCTGAGGGGGTGTGGTCCAACCCACAGCTTGAGAACCCCTCACATAGACAATTCAAATCTTTCCATGGGAGTAGCCAGGTGAATTTGTTGAAACAAAAGCAGCATGTGCATTGGTCTGTGGATCCCAGAATTCTCCATTTTGGGAACTCTGTCTGCAAGAGCAAAGTTGGACTACAAGGCTTCCTGACCTGGGACAGGCTAAGTTTCAGCCTAATTTTCTGTTGGAATTCCTAACAAACATCAGAGACCGCATCTTTTTCTAACAGGAAACTCCCTTTGATCTTGGCCTATTCTGAGCTGTAAAGCTTTCCAGCCCAGTCTTTCTCCAGGTGTGCACAATTTAGGTATCTGTTTGGCAGGTGAAACTTCCAGAATAAAGAATTTTGTGATTTAGAGTAAAAAAAAACACCACCAATACTGTATACATACCTAAAAACTATGTCACTTTTATTCAAAGAAAAGGCAAGATTTAAGAAGACTTGATACTTTGAGCTCTTGGAACAAATATAGGCAATATTTTTCCCTTCAAGCAGATGAGCTCAAGAGCAGTTACACAAACAGTCAAAAAAATATTCTGAAATTTTTCAGTTCTTAAAAGGAAGTTGTAAACTACAGTCCCATGAAGATATCGGCTTCGTACATTCAATTAACACATTTGGGGACTGGGTATACCCCTATCTTCATGCTTGCTACAATGTGCCTACACATCTACTGTATAGTTCCTCAACATTTTAAGAAATATATAAGCACACAGAAGTGAGTACAAAACCTACTAAAAGAGGTGTGATTCATATCCTTCCTGTTTAGTTTATGAAGTGTATGGGTTAGTATAGGTAGTCTAGCTGATGGCATAAAAATGAATATATTGAGTAACAAATGAAGGCTGCATAAGGGACAGCTAGGACAGTCAAGGCAGGGAGGAGAATGCCCACACAGAACTTGATTTTGGATGGCTGCCCTCAACTTCCCCCTCTAAGCAAGGAGGTGGAGTAGGTGTTTAAACAAACTTAAACAAGATAGGATTAGAGCCAGAGAGCACAAGATGCACAGGGGGGTGCAGGCTAGGATAGATATGAGACAGAGATAGCATAAGAGATGTGATTATTAATAAGAGTGTGACAGAGTAAAATGAGTAATGAGACAGACAAGGTTAGAATTTGATAAATTTGTGAGAATTGAGATAATGGTTTGTTTAAAATATGCATCAAACATCTCTAACCTGTTTTTACTCGTTATTCCAACCTTTCTATCAGTTACAAAAATGAAAACATTACTTGGCTTTGTAAATCAAACACCTCTTTATCTCTTCCTCCTTCTACTATATCCGAATCCGAATATTGGTGATCCTTATGATGAACAGCCATGAAGATTGTCCTGGGAACAATATAATGCTGTGGCCTTTCATCTGCCTTCCACATCGCAGCATAACACCCGTACAACTGATTCCATTCCATGAGTCACTTTCTGTTCCTGAGACCTTTTGGCATGCAAAGTCTCATCAGCCCCAGGGCAGTATTGATGAAGCTGCTGCCCTCCATCAAGATGGGTTCAAGTGGGATTTAATCCATTTAGGGACCATCACCCTTCCATGTGGACTCTGGCACCCAAGACCATTAGTCCTCAGGGTTGTCAGGCTAGTTAAACGCTGCCTGAAATTCGACGTTGAGTCGCTGGCAGTATGGTCTACTCCAGGAGTTCTCAATCTTTTTAAGCCGGGGGCCGGGTCACGCTCCCTCAGACAGCTTCAGGGGCCAGACAGCCATTTTGCCCTTCCTCCACCACATGGTACTTCCTTGTGTGATGGAGGCGGCGGGGGAGGGCACATGAAATGGTGCCGTGGGCTGCATCCGGCTCATGGACTGCAGGTTGAGAATCCCTGGTCTACTCTATTACCATAGCAGGATAATCTGGCCAGTCAGGACTTTATCTCCTAGTCCCAATTATCAGAGAACACCCCATGCTACTTATTTGGCCACAGCTTAGTAAGAACAGAGAAAAAGAGAAGACATAATTTAGAAGGCTTGCAGTTTGGAAATTGGTGGTGGCAAAATGATCGAAGTTCTAACAGAAAGAATGGATTAAGTGGAGAGGAAGTTAAGGAAGGGTCTAAGTATCCAGAACATATAGCAACAATAGTATGGAGCACATTAGCTGACTGTTTTATGTAGCAAGAGGAGCAGATCCATGACAGTCTCAAAGTACTACCAAAAATAACAAGCTAGCTGAAGGAAGCTTGAGGGGTGTCACAACCAGGTCATTAAAGACAAAGGATTGTAGGCAAGAATATAACAAATATCTAATAAGAGCCTACTTGTATTCTTTAGACATCAAAACAAGATATGGTTTGCTATAGATTTGCTGTGTTTTGCATCCCTTTAAGCAAGAATGTTTCCAATTTAGATTGGTGACTAAATGTAAACACCCTTGGATTGTAAATTTACTGCTTGAAGAAGAGAAACTCAATCAATTGGTTTATCTCTTAAACAACCTTTGTTAGTTTTACAGCAATAAGCAGCATGGTACTGCTCAGAAAACTGCAAATTAATTTGTTTTATAATTCTGCCTCAGGCAATTTCCTGGACTCTTATCTTGCTTTAAATATTGTTTGCCAAAAAAGTGTAAGGAGATTTTTTAAAAAAATACATATATCAATTGGGACTGGGATAAAGCAAGAAAGAGAGCCTTCCAAGTGCTAATTTAAACAAGCAAGCCTTTTTTTAAAAAATCTCAGCCAATCTCATTTTATAATGATTTGAAACTAGTCTTCCTTTGATTAGCCAGCTGTGCATTGCTATCCAAAATAAAAAAGAGGTTCATAAGAACATAAGAACGGCCTTGCTGGAACAGGCCACAGCCTATCCAGTCCAGCACTCTGTCTCACACAGTGGCTCACCATTTCCTTCCCGGTATTCCCAAGCAAATGCCTTCACCTGCTTAGGATTCCCTGGAAATGGCATTGAGAGATATCCTGCCTATCTCTCCAACCCGGAGGTTGTCCTTAAGTATCCATAATTATAGCCATTTATAGGTTCCAATTATAGGTTCCTATCAAAAGCATTAAAAACAATAGTACCAGGATATAAGCAGGAGACTATTTGAGCATTAATAGAGTTTACACCTGGAACATTAGCGGCAATCCATTCTAAATGTACAGTACATAAAAGAAAACATTAAACCCAGTGCATATCACCTGTTTAGGTTTGTAGGCTTGAAGGATTAAATAGATGCTAACTTAGAATAATATAAATTGATATTAAGATAAGCTTTTCAAAAGAATAAAGAGACTTGTACAGAAATTCAAGGCTTTTTCCAGAAAAAGATGTAAAAATCATTGACAGCAAAATTTTAATTGTAAATAATCTTAATTTTAAAAATTAATTTCAGCACTGAATATCAGTGGGAGGGCTTTACAGCGATTGCCCTTTACAAATCAGGTTAGTGGCAAAGTTCTTTTTCCTGTCACCAGCATTTGAGGGAAGCCCTTGTCCTCTCTTCCTGTTTGTTTTCTTGTTCTGTTTTGGTATATTGTTTTGCTAATATTTCTCTTCTTTCTCTGACCTTCCTCCAAGCAACAAGACTCCGGTTTTTTTCCTTCTGACTCTTAGTAGGAATATCATAATCACCATACTGTAAACCTGATTTCATGTGTTTTGATGCTTATTACATAATTCCAAATGACATATTTCTATTCCAAAGAAAAGGAACAGTACTACCTAACACATTTTCTTATTTTTAGTGAAAGTGGAGAATAAAGCAAGAGCAACTCATAAATTAAATGTCATGTTTATTTAATTTTTACCCAAGGGGTATAAATCATTTATTGCCACACCGTAGTATTACTGAACACAAGTATTAGTCCAAGTCTTAGGCAATATGGCTTCAGTTGCAAGTAGTGTTTGGGATCTGAAGCAATTATAACAATCCTTTCAATAGTTTTACCCAATATTAGTAACAAAGGTCAACAACCCAAAAGCTATATTGAAGCAATCAACACCAGGGGTTCTCAACCTCCAGCCCGTGGGCTGGGTCTAGCCCACAGCACCATTTCATGTGGCCCACATCACTGCCACCGCCACCATCAGAAGCGTTTCCGACATAAATGTGCCCACGGCTGTCGTAAATGCGTTTATGACAGCCGCAAATGTGTTTTACGGTAGAGTTTACGGTGGGAGGAACCTCCAGTCCAGCCCACTCAGCTGTCTGAGGGAGCGTGATCCGGCTTAAAATGGCCGAGAACCCCTGATCTACAAAAACCAATTTGGCACTTTGCATTTTGAAAGTAATAAGGGAAACCCTTTACAAGAAAAGCAAAGGGCAAATTAAATGCATAGTAATGAATCTTCCATGCACTGTTTTTGAAAATCAGGACAACTTTCTCTGATTTAGAGTTGTCACACATGTATTTATTTATTTTTACTATGATATTGTATTAAAAACCTCTTCAGATTGAGTTGTTCTTTTTTCCTTAGTTATAGAAAGAAGTTCAGCAGAAGGCAGTCATTTCACATGTTTTCACAGAAGTGGCAAGTATTACTGAAACATGAGATGGCAAAGAGACTGTTTATATAAGACACTGACAGATGTAAATGTACATTAGGTACTCCACATTCTTCAGCACATTTTTTACATGTGGTCCTAAAAACATAAGATGTGTCAACTCCAGTGTTATTCTAATTTTCATCAAGGTAAGAATACAGTAATTAGATATGGTATGAATAGCAGATAGGCCTGGACAATTGGGATGTAATGGAGAATCTTACTTGATATGCAACATAGGAATAAAGCAAGCACCGCCTAACTTTCAAAGCATCAGACAAAACTTTTGGTCAATGTTCTGAAGAAGTTAATAATCTGCAAGGGGAAACAATAAAACAGTCAGCAGTAGTTCTAAGCATCCTTTCAAGTTACTGACCAAAGAAACCCCCACAGAGAACTTGTTAGTTTGGCAATCACTACAGACTGTTGATTTTAAAAAGCAAAAGAAATAAGCCAATATACACAAGGAAGCAGACAAGAAAAATCCCAGGAGATATTTTACAGCTGGCAGTAAAAGGATAGCAGTGAGAGGGGAAAGAATGATCCTTATTTTGGAGAAAGTTTCATAAGCATACTTCTTCTTGAGACTCAAAAACACCAAGAAATAATTTACCAAAATATCTTCAGGCTAAAATCCTAGCTTCAGATATGAAGCTTTCATTCTAGATATCTTTTCAGAAAGTACCATCAGCCAGATTGTTGGTTGCTTGTCCCTGGATTATTAAAATATTTTCTCTACAAAAACACTTAAGCTGAAAAGGCATATCCTCCCAACACCAACAGAATGTTAGGTAAAGGTTGCCCATGCTCGAAAGCCAGTCATATCCGACTCTAGGGTTCAGTGCTCATCTCTGTTTATAGCCAAAGAGAGCACTGTTTGTGTCTGCAGATGTTTCTGTAGACATGTGGCAGGCGTGCCTCAACACTAGAGTGCACAGAGCGCTGTTTATCTTCCTACCAAAGTGATCCCTATTTATCTACTTGCAATTTCTTGTTTTCGAATTGTTAGGTTGACAGGAGCTGGGACAAAGACTGGAGCGCATTCCGTCGTGCACTACTCGGGTCTCGAACTGCTGACCTGCCAACCTTCCAGTCATCAAGCTCCGCATCATAACCACTAAGCCACCGCAGTCACTAACAAAATGTGGTGAATGATTGTGATGTGCCCACCTATAACAACATTATCTGTTGGAGTACACAGAAAGAGCCTCCTTGAAGATTGTAGTATTTTTAACCACAATCGGGCATACCCCAGCCAATGGCAAACTTATTGTGCCAGCTAATCTTTCTCACACTAGGTCAGGCAAATGTAACTATACAATGAATTTACCAAAGGTGGCTTTGTTTTGGGAGTTTAAAGTTTGACGTAGACACAAAAGAAGAAGCACTGTCTGTTCCACATAGAAGTTATATACAGTATTCGGCGAGAAGTGGGGAGCAGCTGGCTCCGTTGGGAAGATGCAGAATGTGGCATCATTTCCTCCGGTTGATGCTGCTGAGGATGTTGAGCCCCGGGCTCTGCCAAAGACACTGAACCCGGGCTTCGTCTGAGACGTTGAGCTGTCATGTTACTCTTTTGCACTGTAACTTGTTATTTTCTTATTGTATTATGTGCATATTTGGTTTTGCTGTATTGTATTCTTATGAATGTGTTGTAAGCCGCCCTGAGTTGGCCTGTGCTGAGTAGGGCGGGATATAAATAAATAAATAAATAAATGAATGTCATAGTCATGACATTTTATAGTGAAAAAGTACATACTAGTCTAGGGGTTACATATGACTGCCAGGGTGCTTGAGGCCTCAAAGGTCTCTCAGAGCCCTTCTTAAAATAAAAAAAAGTCACAGTAGCACCAATATCACCATGGGAAACATGCTGAATTATCAGTAGTAAAATCATCTAGTAATAGCAATTCACTTTTTAAAAAGGGGGAATCCTTTCCCATATCTTTCTAAGGTTATTTTTATAATCAACATGGAAATAAACTTAAGGGAGTTCTAAACTTGCTTTTAAAAATGTTTTTCCTTATTTGGGGGTTTGGTGCAAAGAAGGATCTCCCCATCCAAATCCAAATTGGTTCCAGAAAGGTTGTGTAATTTTTGCAATCATAAGATTCAAATGTAATGTATAGCATCTTCCAAAATAGATATACTGTACAGTGGAACCTCGCTTAGAAAATAGAAATAACTCAGTTAACAAAAAAATATCGGAACGGATTAATTGGTTTTCAATGCATTCCTATGGGAAACCACGTTTCAGTTATCAAATTTTGGTTTTCAATGCATTCCTATGGGGAATTTCATTCAATGCATTCCTATGGAAATTTTGCTTTACATAGAACAAAAGGTCCCAGAAAACGCATTAAATTTGTTAACCGAGGTTCCACTGTATAATGAAGGAATCAAAAAGATTACAGATAATACAGTGGAAGTCTCTGACATGTTCCTTGGAATTCTAGCCTAAGCTTTTAAATGGCAAAACAAGGGTATTATAGTTATTAAGTAACTCATAATCAAAACCTATGTAGAAAATTGACTAGCATATTTTCAAAAATAAAAATTAATATGCTGCTCAAAAAAATAAAGGGAACACCTAAACAACACAATGTAACCCCAAGTCAATCACACTTCTGTGAAATCAAACTGTTCACCCTGGTAGCAACACCGATTGACATTCAATTCCACATGCTGTTGTGCAAATGGAAAAGACAACAGGTGGACATCAGAGGGAATTTGCAAGGCATCCCCAATAAAGGTGTGGTTCAGCAGGAGGTGACCACAGACTTCTTCTCAGTTCCTTTGCTTTCAGGCCGATGATTTGGTCATTGTTGAATGCTGGCAGTACCTTCACTCTAGTGGTAGCATGAGACGGAGCCTACAACCCACACAAGTGGCTCAAGTAGTGCAGCTCATCCAGGATGGCACATCAATGCGAGCTGTGGCACGAAGGTTTGCTGTGTCTGCCAGCATAGTGTCCAGAGTATGGAGGAGCTACCAGGAGACAGGCCAGTACATCAGGAGACGTGGCGGAGGCCGTAGGAGGGCAACAACCCAGCAGCAGGATTGCTACCTCTGCCTTTGTGCAAGGAGGAACAGATAGAGCACTGCCAGAGACCTGCAAAATGACCTCCAGTGGGCCACCAATGTGCATGTGTCTGCTCAAACAGTCAGGAACAGACTCCATGAGGGTGGTATGAGGGCCCGACGACCACAGGTGGGGGTTGTGCTCACAGCCCAGCACCGTGCAAAACTTTTGGCATTTGCCAGAGAACACCAAGATGTGCAGGTTCGCCACTGGTGCCCTGTGTTATTCACAGATAAAAGCAGGTTCACACTGAGCACATGTGACAGATGTGTCAGGGTCTGGAGACGTCATGGAGAATGTTATGCTGCCTGCAACATCCTCCAGCATGACTGGTTTGGCAGTGGTTCAGTAATGGTGTGGGGTGGCATTTCCCTGAAGGGCCGCACAGCCCTCCATGTGCTCGCCGGAGGTAGCCTGACTGCCATTAGGTACCGAGATGAGATGCTCAGACCCCTTGTGAGACCATATGTTAGTGCGGTTGGCCCTGGGTTCCTCCTAATGCACGACAATAATAGACCTCATGTGGCTGGAGTGTGTCAGTGGTTCCTGCAAGATGAAGGCATTGATGCTATGGACTGGTCTGCCCATTCCCCAGACCTGAATCCAATTGAGCACATCTGGGACATCATGTCTCACTCCATCCACTGATGCCACATTGCACCACAGACTGTCCAGGAGATGGGGGTTGCTTAAGTCCAGGTGTGGGAGGAGATCCCTCAGGAGACCATCCGCCACCTCATCAGGAGCACACCCAGGCATTGTAGGGAGGCCATACAGGCATGTGGAGGCCACATACACTACTGAGTCTCATTTTGACTTTACTAAAGGACATTACATCACAGTTGGATCAGCCTGTAGTGTTTTCTTCCACTGTCACTCTGAGTGTAACTCCAAATCCAGACCTCCATGGGTTGATGAATTTGATTCCCATAGTTAAGTTTTGTGTGATTTTGTTGTCAGCACATCCGACTACAGTATGTGAACAACAATAGGAATACAGTATTTCAGTCATTCAGACTGTGGTATGCCTTATTTTTGTGTTCCCTTTATTTTCTTTGAGCAGTATATGTTTAGATATCAAAGAATTATGAACTGGTATCATACCACAGCATATTCCACTAATCTACATGCTGTTTCTTTGCTTTGTCTGAAAGATAACAGCATGGAGTTCCTCAAGGACAGCAGCTGCTGAGCCATCCTTCAACAAAAACAAAGAGAAGAAACCTTTTTTTTCTCCTTTTTAAAAAGAAGAGTCTTTTCTGTTTGGTTCTTGTAAATACCAACAGCTAATCACCATATGCTAATAATGCTTCAGTACATAGAAGACATCATTGTTCCGAAGACATAAACAGAAGTATTTATTGATGACAGTAGGCTTTATGTTAATCTTTAGCCTCCTTGGAATGCATTCAGAAGGTTTTTCTGTATCACACATACCTTTGTATTCTATCTGCAAAACAGACACTCTTTCACAACTTTTCTCTGAGCACGAAAATATGTCTTGCTTGCATTTTAAAAGAAAGCACAAGAAAGTTCAAGAAACTGTAACTTTTAATAACACAGTAAGAATAAGGACAGACATTAGATCCAGATTTAATCATGCAAAGAACAGCTCCACAGAAATCAATGGCATGAGAAAACCTTTGAGTGAGTGATAAAATGTTAGGGGGGGATTGTCTTCACCCTAAAGGAAGCTTCATTTGTCTGTGCAGCTCAAAGTACTGCTATCTTGATCTGAGATTTGAAGTGTGAGGTTTAGTCCAAGGGTTCAAACCACTGTGCCTTCCTTTAAGATATCAAAAGATAAGGCAGTATAAGAACTGGTTAAATAAATAATGGTCTATTCACTTGTCTGGCTAACTATCTGGAAGTCATATGTCAGCAATGTGTGCGCATAATTAAAATAAAACTGGGGTGGAGCCACCATGAAAGTCCCTTTCTTACATCAGGAGTTCTCAACCTTTTTAAGCCAGGGGCCAGGTCACGCTATCTCAGACAGCTTCTGGGGCCAGACAGCCATTTTCCCCTTCCTCCACGACATGGCACTTCCTGGTGCAGTGGAGGCAGTGGGGGCCACAGGAAATGGTGCCACAGGCCACATCCGGCCTGCAGGCCACAGGTTGAGAATCCCTAATATACATGCACAAAACAGATGTACGTTAGACTAAGAGCCAGTGGGTGGGGGGTTTTCAAAACTGAAGCCAAATGGTGGGTCTTTTCCAATCTAACTGCTATGGAAACAAAAGTTACCCAAAGCAGAAGACGGAAACTTAACCTACCCCTACCATACCTGTCAACCTTCCCGATTTGGCCGGGATTACCCCGTAAATTGATGTCGATTGACGTCATAACCCAGCCCCTGCTGCCAAACCCCCGTAATTTGGCAGCAGGGAAAACGATTTCCGCACATGCGCGGAAGGGTTTTACCCCTTCCATGCATGCGCGAAAGCGCTACGTCGCTTGCGTAAGGGCTGTGCAAGCGGCGTAGCGCTTCCGCGCATACGTGGAAGGGGTAAAACCTTTCCACGCATGCGTGGAACGCGACCTGCGCACAAGCGATGTGCGCAGGTCCCGTTTTTCCGGAGCTGCGGGTTGACAGGTATGACCCCTACCCCATCTTCCACCCATCCAAAACCAGCCTATGTAAGAACATAAGAACATAAGAACAGCCTTGCTGGAACAGCCCACAGCCCATCCAGTCCAGCATTCTGTCTCACCCAGTGGCTCACCATTTCCTTCAGGGTATTCCCAAGCAGATGCCTTCACCTGCTTAGGATTCCCTGGAAATGGCATTGACAGATATCCTGCCTATCTCTCCAACCCTGAGGTTGTCCTTAAGTATCCATAATTATAGCCATTGATACCCTTATCCTCCATGAACTTGTCTAATCCTTTCTTAAAGCTGTCAAGACTGACAGCTGTCACCACTTCTTCTGGCAGGGAGTTCCATAGACCAGTAATCCTCTGGGTGAAAAAGTACTTCCTCTTATTTGTTTGAGAACTAGTACCCAAAAGTTTCATGGAGTGTCCCCTAGTTCTAGTGTTATGCGATAGGGAAAACACTTTTTCCTTATCTACTTTGTCCACACCGTGCATGATTTTATAAACTTCAATCAGGTCACCTCTTAGACGTCGTCGTTCAAGAGTGAAGAGGCCCAACCGTTGCAGCCTCAGATGGTAAGGAAGGTGTTCCAGTCCCCTAATCATTCTGGTTGCCCTCCTCTGCATGTTTTCCAACTCCATAATATCCTTCTGGAGGTATGGCGACCAGAACTGTACACAGTATTCCAGATGGGGCCTCACCATAGATTTATAAAGAGGCAAAATGACACTTGCTCACTTATTTTCTATACCCTTCCTAATGATCCCTAGCATTGAGTTTGCTTTTTACACTGCTGAGGGACACTGGGTTGACACCTTCATTGAACTGTCCACCATGACACCAAGGTCCCTTTCCTGGTTTGTCGCAGAGAGTTCAGAACCCATCAGCTTATAAATATAATTGGGGGTTTTTGCCCCAACGTGCATCACTCTGCACTTACTAATGTTGAAACTCATTTGCCACTGTTTTGCCCACTCCCCCAGTGTCGAGAGATCCCTCTGGAGCTCCTCACAATCTCTCACAGTTTTCACTACCCTGTATAATTTAGTGTCGTCAGCAAATTTGGCTACCTTGCTTTTTACTCCTACCTCTAGATCATTTATGAAGAGGTTGAAAAGCAGGGGTCCCAGTACTGAACCTTGGGGGACCCCACTCTTTACTTCCCTCCACTTGGAGAAGTGTCCATTTAGTGCTACCCTCCGTTTCCTGTCCCTTAGCCAGTTGCTGATCCAGGACAAGACCTGTCCCTTTATTCCATGACTGGTAAGTTTATTCAAGAGCCTTTGGTGTGGGACCTTGTCAAAAGCCTTCTGAAAGTCCAGATAAACAATGTCAACTGGATCCCCCTTATCCACATGCTTGTTGACACTCTCAAAAAATTCCAACAGATTAGTGAGGCATGATTTGCCCTTGCAAAAGCCATGTTGGCTCTCCTTTAGCAATGCCTTCTCTTCTATGTGCCTATTAATTCTATCTTTTAGGATGGTTTCCATCACTTTACCTGGGACACATGTCAAACTGACAGATCGGTAATAACCTGGATCACCCCTGGATCCTTTTTTGAAAATTGGTGTTACATTCGCTACCTCCCAGTCATCAGGAACAAAGCCTGATTTGAGGGAAAGAGTATATATTTTGGCTAGGAGATCAGCAATTTCATCTTTAAGTTCCCTGAGAACTCGTGGATGGATGCCATCTGGTCCTGGTGATTTGTTAATGTTTAGTTTAACAAGACATGCAAGGACCTCCTCCCTGGTTATTTCTATCTGGCTTAATTCTTCGGTTTCCCTCCCTACGAAGATAGGCTCTGTTTTGGGCATGTGGCCTCTGTCTTCTTCAGTGAATACTGAAGCAAAGAATTCATTGAGTCTCTCTGCAATCTCTGTTTCCTCTTTAATAACCCCTTGCCTTCCATTGTCATCTAATGGTCCAATGGCCTTCCTAGTTGGGTTCTTACTTCTAATGTACTTAAAGAAGTCTTTGTTATTTCTCTGAGTATTTTTAGCTATACGCTCCTCAAAGTCTTGCTTTGCTTTCCTGATTGTTGCCTTGCATTTGTTCTGCCAGAATTTATGTTTTTGCCTGCTGTCCTCATTCGGACAAGCCTTCCATCTTCTAAATGAGCTTCTCTTGCTCTTGATCACTTCCCGAACAGCTCCTGTAAGCCACATTGGAGTCCTCTTGGACCTTTCAGTGCCCTTTTTCCTTTTGGGTATGCATTCCAATTGAGCCTCTGTTATTGTTTTTGTAAACAGCCTCCATGCCTCTTGGAGTGTTTGGACTCTCTCAATTTTCCCTTTCAGCCTCTTTTTTACTAGTTTCCTCAACTTTGGGAAATTTCCTTTTTGAAAATTTAAGGTCTCTGTGTTAGATTTTATCAGTGGCTTGCGGTCTATGATCAAGTTAAACATAATAGAGTTGTGGTCACTGTTCCCTATTGGATCAGTCACATTAACAAGTCAAGGATTCTTGTACCTCTAGTTGGGTCTTCAACCATCTGTCCCAGGGAACCATCATTTAGCATATCTAGGAACTTTATCTCTTTATCATGTGCTGAACAACAGTTCACCCAGTCTATGTGAGGGTAATTGAAGTCCCCCATTATAACCAGGCTTCCCTTCTTGGATGCCTCCTTTACAACATTCTCCAACTGCCAGTCTCCCTCAAGAGTTTGGGTCGGAGGCCGATAGTACATGCCTACTGTTAGACCATCCTTGTGGCCTGGTACTCTTACCCACAGAGCTTCTAATGGTGACTCCAAATCACCTAGATATTCCAATTCATACGATTTTATCACTTCTTTGACATACAAGGCCACACCACCTCCCATTTGCCCCTTCCTATCCTTCCTGTACAGTTTGTAGCCTGGGATAACTGTATCCCATTGGTTATCATCCGTCCACCAGGTTTCAGTGATACCAATAATATCAATATTCTTATCTATTGCTAAGTATTCCAGCTCCCCTATTTTGTTCCGGAGGCTTCTGGCATTTGTATACAAGCATTTATATATGCTTTTCTGACACAGTCTTTTGTGTCCAGTTGCATTGTTAGACTGCCTCTTGCATCCTTCTGCTAGAATGCTAGTGACTAGCTCCTCGCTCTGCTCAGTAAATTTTGCATCCTCCTCACTACTCAAGTACACACTTTTCCGAACCGGATGCTGCCCAGCTCCTGTCGGCTTTCCCCCAGTTATCAGTTTAAAAGCTGCTCTGCAGCCTTTTTGATGTTGAGTGCCAGCAATCTGGTCCCATCATGGTTCAGATGCAACCCATCCCTCCTGAACAGATTTGGCTTGTCCCAAAATGTTCTCCAGTTCCTGACAAATCTGAAACCCTCCTCTCGACACCACCGCCTCATCCACGCATTGAGGCTTCTGAGCTCTGCCTGCCTGGTAGGTCCTGCGCGAGGGACAGGCAGCACTTCTGAAAATGCTACCTTGGAAGTCCGGGACTTCAATCTTCTTCCTAACAACCTGAATTTGGCTTCCAGGACAGACCGCTTGGCCTTCCCAACATCATTGGTACCAACGTGTACCATGACAACTGGCTCATTCCCAGTTCTCTCTAACAATCTATCTAGATTTCTTGTGATGTCTGCAACTTTTGCACCTGGCAGGCAAGTCACCATACGGTTATCATGTGCATCACAAATCCATTTCTCTGTATTTCTAATTATTGAATCGCCTAGTACAAGGAGCCTCTCTCCTGCAATCTGTTCATCTACATGCACCTCATCAACCATATTAAGGGAGAGAACCTCAGTTTGTTCCTGTTGTTTATCTTCCTGGATCTCATCAAGTGTGATGAAGGAGAGATCATCAGGTGGAACCAGTTGTTCCTCTGTGTGTTCCTCATCAGGTGTGATGAGGGAAAGAGCCTCAAATTTATTCTGTAATTTCAGACTCTCAGAGTGATCCCCTACTCTTTTCCTCCTTTGAGTCACATTCCTCCAAACATCTCCCTCCTGAGTTAGTGAAGGGCCTTCTCCCTCAGAACTGTGCCCTGTCTCTACTTTGTCCAGCATAGTCTGTTCCGCTCTTTCCAAGAACAGCTCAAGCTCCTTAATTTGTTGATGGTTAGATATGCGGGCCTCTAGCTGCTGGACCTTCTCTTCTAGTAGTGCAACCAGCTTGCACTTGCTGCAAGTGTAGTTCTCCATATGCTTTGGCAAGAACACAAACATGGCACAAGTATTGCAGGTAACTACAACTGTTCCCTCAGAATCCATTTTAACAAGTGCAGTATTCCGGGCCTCAAAAATGTACACGTTTACTACCTTTCTACCTAGTAAGACTATATTCTTCCTTTGTTACTAGTTTGCAATCTCTAAAGCAGTTCTACTCCAACTGCAAAACTTACCAATGCTCACTTCCTTTGTTTGGCTCTCCTCAGCAGCAGCTCTGCTTAAGAGCACATGCAGAGTCAAAAGGGCTGACCCTGAAAGAGCTTAGAGCTTTTAAAGGCTAGTGTGCCTCCGCCCCTATGAGTCACAGTTCAGGGAAGGGCCTGGTGTGGCTCTGCCCCCCTGCTTCTGGAAGCTTCAAACTGCTTCCTCTGTTTGAACAGAGGTGGCTCTCAGCAGTTTAAATTATCAATTTAAATTAGTGGAGGCCTCTAAAGCAGCTCTACTCCAACTGCAAAACTTACCAGTGCTCACTTCCTTTGTTAAGCAGCAGCTCTGCTTAAGAGCACATGCAGAGTCAAAAGGGCCCTAAAGCAACTCAGGGTGGCACACAATCACATAAATATTAAACAAATCCCCTTTAAAAATTCAATAAAAAACTATTTAAAACCATCCCAAATTTTAAAAAGACCCTCCCCTCCCCACCCATCAATAAAAGGGACATATAATTCTAACAGAACCAATGAGCACCACATCAGCCCCCCATACTTGCCCTGCCAGCCAGGTTTTCAGCCCTTTTCTAAAGGGCAGCAATTCTGTCTGTAGCCGTAGGACAGCTGGCAGGAGGTTCGACTGGGTTGGGGTGGACACGGAGAAGGCCCTTCTCCTTGTGCTAGAGGGACGAGCCCCTCTAGCCGATGGAACACTGAGGGAGCCCCTCCGGTCCGCCCTGGTAGGCCGGGCAGACTCTCTTGGAGCGATGTGGTCTCTTAGGTAACCTGGCCCACTACCTTGAAGGGCTTTAAAGGTAATTACCAGCACCTTGAATTGTACCCAGAGACAAACTGGTAACCAGTGCAGCTCCCGGAGCAAAGGCGAGGCACGGACATAGCGCCCGCACCCCATTACTACCTGGGCTGCCGCATTCTGGACCAGCTGCAGCCTCTGAATGGTCGTCAAGGGCAGCCCCATGTAGAGTGCATTACAATAATCAAGTCTGGAGGTAACCAGTGCATGTGTGACCATGAGCAAGGAATCCCTATCCAGGAGCGGGCGCAACTGGCGAATTACATGCACTTGTGCAAAGGCCCTCCTGGCCACGGCTGCCACCTTTTCTTCTAGCAGCAGTCGCACGTCCAGGAGGACCCCCAAGTTGTGCACTGGATCTGTCTAGCACAGAATAGCCCCATCCAAGACCAAGGATGGCAGCTCCCAGGATAATGCGGGACCCCGAACCCACAGCCACTCAGTCTTGCTAAGGTTCAGCTGTAACCCTTGGCCCCCATCCAGACCCCCACAGCCTCCAAACACCCAGACAGGACATTGACAGCATTACTTGGGTCCCCACGGGCCGAGATGTACAACTGCGTGTCATCTGCGTACTAATGGTACTACACCCCATGGGATCGGATTATCTCACCCAGCGGCTTCATGTACATGTTAAATAGGGGAGGAGAGAGCACCGAGCCCTGAGGCACCCCATATTGGAGAAGCCTAGGGTTGGACCTCTCACTCTCCAACCACATTATTGATCTATGTACTAATTTTACTACTCAACTCTGAACAGAAATGCTCCTTTTGAAGCACCCTCATTTAAACTTTTGTTTCTTGATATATTTTAAGTGCTGTACCCCCATTTTAACTTCTGTTCCCTTTCCTGTTCTATGCTGGTCTTGGACCATAATAAAGATTTGATATGATACTTTATTACAGCACCCTCATAAAAGGGAGTACACCTCCTACATCTTGAGCAGCACTGGACACAGTGCATCAACTGGCCATGCTCACTGGGGCATTATGGCTATCCCAAAAAGTAATGTTTAAGCTTTGGTAAAGAATAACTAAGGAGATGTGATGGGTAAAATCAGGGCCAGTAAGCAACACAAGTTCTAGAAAAGAGATCACAAGCAAGTTATACAGAGAAACCAAGAGGCAAAAATGACCATGTGTAAACATCACCTTGCAAACAAAAATTCGCATAGACAAAGCAATGGTATTCCCAGTGGGAATCTATGGTTGTGAGAGCTGGACCATAAGGAAAGCTGAGCGCAGAAGAATAGATGCCTTTGAAATGTGGTGTTGGAGGAAAGTTTTGAGAGTACCCTGGACAGCGAGGAGAACAAATAGGTCAATCTTAGAAGAAATCAATCCGGACTGCTCATTAGAAGGTCAAATAGTAAAGATGAAGCTAAAGTGCTTTGGACGTTAAGTGAGAAGAGAGGATTCACTTGAGAAAGCCTTAATGCTGGGAAAGGTGGAGGGCAAAAGAAGACGGGGGCGTCCAAAAAATGAGATGGCCAGATGGTATTGTAGATGCAATGGGCAAGGAGCTGGGCTGTTTGAGGAGGATGGTAGAGGACAGACATGCCTTGCAGGCCATGGTCCATGGAGTTGCAAAGGGTCAGAATTGACTAAACAACAAAACAACAACAACAACAACAAACTCATTTACACTGCCTTGAGTTCCATGATGAAGGTGAAACAGAAATTTAAATCCAGGATTATAGGTACACACTGAAGTATGCAGAAATATATGTACAAAAGGAAGATGAAGGGTAGCCTTATATTATAAACAGATCAATTTTAGTTCACAGCTAAGCTTCAACTTATACCAGATGTCTCCCACTTTGTTTCCAGAACAGTTAAGATTTCACTTATCCTCATGACAAAAGGGATTTCTGGGTCAAAGGCTGGGTCAGATTTGCGACCCACTGTTGGAGCAAATAAAAGGACTACAGGCCATCCAAACTCTTCTTATAAATTACAAACATTTGTGCACACATTAGAAACAGATTTGCTGGCTGGAATCAAAGAAAACTGTATGGTGCAGAATATGGTCACAGCTAATGTGTGGCATTACTGCATGATCAGCAGTTTTCAACAAAGCAATGCCATTCTTATGTAGTGCAGCTTCTTGGTTTTCTCTCAGGAAATATGCACCCACATAATGAAAAACATGAAATGCTGAAGAAACTTTTATCCTTTCTAGTTTCAACTGTATTCAATTATATGAATTTTGCCGGTTAGCAACTGGTTCCTTTATATAGCGTAGTCCTTTCAGCAATATAAGAAACCAGATTCTGCTAATTTTATTATATTGAGAAGTAAAGTTGTTTTGATTCCCAGCTGGATGTATCTTTGGCAAGGGTGATGTAGACATTTGGATTTTCCTCACATTCTTGGGATTGCTTCTGGATTAGCCTCTTCAGATAAAAAAAAGAATGTTAAGTTCTGCATGTTAAATTCTAAAAGAATTTTGATAGGCAATGGTCAGACACACTTCTCTTTAATCTAAAAAATTGAAAAATAATTTCTTTCATTTGAATCTTTATAAAAATGGAGGAAGCCCTTTTTTAACCCACCAGAAACAAATTGAAAAGTTGCTGTGTATATTTAGAGAAACTTTTACATGGAATCTCTGGTGTACACTAGAGACATTGTGTCCAGTTCTTCCCCCACTCATGAAGCAACAGGGGATACATGTTACTTGCACATGAAAAGATATTTCATTGAAGTGAAAAGGAAGAAAACACTGTCCACAATAAAAACATGCTGGAACTCAAACAACATTCAATATGTCATTTACTCATTTTACTCTGATTGTGAGAACTACTGCCTCTATGTCTGCCTTCAAATCCATTATAAATGTTTTCAAAACACCAATACAACTGTGAGATTTATAACTTTGCACAGGCTGATCTGTCAACTATTCATTTGCTACTGTGCTCACACACTAACCTTAAATGCTTATGAAAATCTGATCAAATCAGATAACAAACCAGTTATGTTTGTCCAGTTTTTCTCTTGAATGCCAGTGTTGGTAATTTATTCCATTGTCATACTGCTCTAACAAATAAGATTTTTCCCCCTGATATTCAGCCTATATCTGGCTTCCTGTAGTTTCAGCCTGCTACTATATGTTCTAGAGATCATCCCAGAGTGATGGGCAAGTAACAACAGGCTGAAACTACAATTACCAACACTGGAGACATTCAAGAGAAAAATGGACAACCATAACTGATTTGATTTGGAGTCTTGCATTGAGCAGGGGGTGGAATTCAATGGTCTCATAATCTTCTTCCAACTCTATGAAGAATCATAGAGAAACAAATCTCAAAAATATAGTAGAAGACAAAATAATTGTTATATTGAAACCAGGCAAAGAATCTCAAAGAATCAGATCTCAAAAGCTAGAGGGCAATTTCGCAACTATGTCACTTACACACAAAGCGCTGAAATGAAATGAAATGGTCTAGCTCAGGGGTTCTAAACATTTTTCAGCCGTGGGCCAGACCACGCCCTCAGACAGCTGAGTGGGCCAGACTGGTGCTCCCCCGCCGTAAATGCTGCAGTGGCTCAAGTGGCTAAGATGCTGACTGGGAGGCGGAAGGTCTGCAGTTCGATTCCCGAGTACTGCACAATGGAATGAGCTCCCGTCTTTCTCCCAGCTCCTGCCAACCTAGCAGTTCAAAAGAAATTGCAAGTAGATAAATAGGGACCACTTCGCTGGGAAGTGCTCCGTCATGCCTGCCACATGACCACAGAAATGTCTGCAGAAGCAGACAACGCTGGCTCTTCAGCTTTGAAACAGAGATGAGCATTGAACCCTAGAGTCGGATACAACTAGCTTTCAAGCAAGGGAAACCTTTACCTTTACTTTAAAACATGTCCACGGCTGGTTTCTAGGTGATATTTCAAGAACACAATGCAAAAGTGGAGATATAACATCAATTTCACTTCCAAGAGTCAAGGTGTGTCTGGTTTAAGCCCAAAAAAATGAGACCCAAAGGGAATTTTTAAAGTGTGAGTCTCCAAAATTTCATTAACTACCACTTGAACATATGTGTCTTTCCAATGCGAAGGACTGTAGCCTTAGCTCAAAATCCAGAAGGACACAGTGATTAAAATGTTGGTCTACACTTAGGAGCTCCTAGTGTTAGTCCTGACTTAGACATGAAACTAGCTGGAAAATGCTGGGCCAACTCAACCATGAAACTAGCTGGAAAATGCTATGCCTGTGAACTGCTCATGCTCTCTGCCTGATCCATCTCTCAGCTGTTGTAAGAATAAAGGGGGTGGGGAGGAGTCATGTATGCTGACTTGAATTGATTAAATGAAAGCAGGATACAGTATAAGCAAGCAAGCAATTTTGGCTGCAACCTTGATCAGTCTCATGGAATTCAGCAGGTTCTAATTGTGATAGACATGTATTGAACAGCAGTCTTATTCATAAAACTCAGCCTATGGCTATGTTGTTGCTTAATGTTTAAAATGTTATCTTACTTTTAAATAAGACATCAGCTTATATGAGCAATACTAAAAAAAAACTCATTAGAAATAAAGATCACCTTCTGTAAACGGCAATGTTCATTTCTGGAGCCTGCAATGCTGTCCTAAAGCTACAAAGTTTTTGTGAGTAAGCCATTTGTGTGTGCAATTAAATATGCAAGAGAGCTAGCAGAGCTAACCTATGAACCAGAACCTCTCAGTCTTGTTAGTGACAGATCAGACTCCAAATACAAGAGAACTTCCCCGAGGGCCTCAGGTCATTGGACCAATTAGCTGGGTAGAGCTGCATGTGTGAAGAAAAAAATAACTTACCCAGAATAAAAAATGTGAAAGCAACATTGAGCATGTGATCAATGCTCTGTTAAACACACAATCCTAAGTAATATTAAGAAAATTGGATTAAAGCTGCAATGTTACCGGTACACCTATTCCAGAATCCATTTTTGTGAAACATAAGCAGGGTCTTGGTGTCAGTTACAGCATTTATGTGCTACTCATCATCAAAATTTTGTTATCAGTAGTATCCAGTGTATCTTCTTGTACCTGTGGCATGCCAATGAATTAAAAGACCAGACGCTGCCACCTTAAGGGATATATAACACAATACAGTATATGCTTCCAGTTTACCACTGCTTTTTAAATGAACATCCTGCTTCTGTTATAAAACAGTTTGTACTTTATTTTCAAAAGCTTAGCAATGTTTCAGAATGTGTAACAAACAAACAAAAAAGTATTTTGGCACCTTTAGAACTAACAGGTGTGTTTGAATGTGAGCTTTTCTGGGTTTCATTTCCACCTACCCAGATTACAATTCACTTTAAACAGGGGACAAAAATTTATACCAAAATTAATTTATTGGTGCTAGAATACTTTGCTGAGTTACAAACAGTAATCATGAGAGCAACATATATTTCTGTGTGCAGTATTAGCATATGCTCCCTGGGTCTGTTTCTCTTTAGTTGTCAACTCCAAGAGCGCTAGATGCCATCATATTTCTGAATGGCTGACTACACACTTGATTCAATGCCACACAAAAGCAACCTGATGAAATGCGTTCTTCTCCTTGGACACCACAGTTCACGTGCATCATTAGTCTGGGCTGCAGCAGCCTTTCTTACAGCCTGTGAGCGGGTGCCGGATCCTATCTATCTAATCCTCAAAGTGGCAAGAAGTAAAGCCTCCAAAACAAGAAAGGGGTGGGAGAGAGAAAACTGCATTCTTCAGAGATACATCAGCCCCTTCGATCAGAAAGAAAAGGGATAAGACTGTCAGTCTGGATGTTTGTCTGTTAGGAAACAATGGGAGAGCCTTGAAACAGAGCCCCTGCCTCCTCATTCATTCCCCAAAGCCACAGTCACGTGGCGAAGGGCAACAACATCAAATGGCTTTTCAACAACAAAAAAATGTGGTTTGTATATAGGGGGATCTCAGACTGGTCTACTCCCCCATTTCAGACTTCAAAGCATTCCCCACCATCCCAACCCACCCCGTTTCAGCTTCCACAAAGTAAGTGGGCGGCTCCTTCATCCTCAAGAGCAAAGGCAAGCGGTACTCTTCAAACCCCCATCCCACCACACACACACACACACACACACACACACACACACACGCACACGCACATAACTTCACTGGTAGCAGAAGATGAAAGAAAAAGACAGAGGGGGAGGCAAAGAGAACAGAGGGAGAGAGAAAGAGAGAGGAGTGTAAATTGCAAACAGAAAGGCCAAGAAGAGTAAAATAAAGAGCAATCCATATGGCCAAAGGGAGCAGGAGAGATGCAGGCTGGCCCAGGTGAAGAGGAGGTCCATGTGGGGAGGGGGGGAAAGACTCTTCTGACCACAGAATCACCCCCACCCATGTGTCCTTTCAAGTCTCCTTTTCCCCCCTTCCCCCTCGATTTCCTTTAAGAAAGAGCAGAGGTTCAACTTGTGACACGTGGGACATCTGACTCTCTTGGTGGTCTTAGGTGGGCTGGGTGAGCAGCAGCCAGATAACTAAGCAAGACAATGAATGACCCTCCAGGATCTGGAAGGTCTGGAGTCCAGATCCTCTGAATGGATATGAGCCTCAAGTCCACCGGCTCAGATCCAGGAAGAGCTTTATGGCAAGAACAAACACTCTTGAGGGTACACAAGAGCAAAACCAAATTAGAAGGTGGAGGAAGGAGTCAGTGGTAGGCATCAGCAGGTTCCCACCAGTTCACCAGAACTGGTAGCAGACATTCTGGCTGGCCTCACCCATCCAAGTTTTGAAATAAAGTACTGTAGTCCTAATTAGGGTGCAAAGCAGATCTTCCCCTCTGGCCACACCCACCATACCACACCCACAGTATGGTAGTAAAAATTTTTGGTGCCCACCATTGGAAGGAGTTTACTGGACAAGGAACATCTTTAAAGGAAGATATAGTTGAGGAACTCAACCTTCCCTACGTCACTTGGAGGCCCTTGAATAGGCTGAGGGTCAGAATCCCTAAATCAGGGATGCTCAAACTACAGCCCACGGGCTGGATCTGGCTGTTGACGTTAATTCATCCAGCCCACGAAGCCCTCATCACTCCTGGAAGCCCTCGTCGTATCTGGGTGTGTTTTACTTCCACTTCCGGGAGTGAGGAGGGCTTTGCAGGCCTGATGAATTGGTGTTGGGGCCAGATCTGGCCCACAGGCCATAGTGACCAGCCCCCTGAACCACATAACCAGCCCACAGCCCAAAAACTTTGGGCACCCCTGCCCTAAATGCAAGACCAACATGCTCAAGTGGAGAATGCTGGCGGACAACACTGAACTGTGTGAATGTAGAGAGACACAGAATCCAGCTCACATACTAGTCTGCCAATTCCTGCCAGAAACATGCACGGATGAGGACTTAAGTTTGGCCAAGAAAGTGGCTTCATTTTAGCAGTCCAGGGTTTGATCGGGACACGAAAGAAACAGCATCCAGACCTCGAAACCCACCCATTCACTCCTCATTGACATTCTGCCTCCTCCTCCTCTCCACTCCGACAGTCCTAATTGCCAGGTGCAACTACTTGCTGGCCACCAGGCCCCCCCCCACTCCATCCCCCCCCCACCGGGGAGCGCCCTAGGTCCGTGATGGCGAACCTTGGCTCTCCAGATGTTCTTGGACTTCAATTCCCAGAAGCCCAAGCACCCTGTGAATCCACACGAATGGCTTTACTGCAATTTATTTGGCCTGCGCTGCCCTCGTCGCTCCCGGAAGCAGAAGTAAAACGCGCCTGTAAGGAGGAAGGGTTAACCCGGAAGAGTCTTAAACGTACGGGCGCATTTTGCTTCCGCTTCTGGGAGCGACGAGGGCAGCGTGGGCAGGACGAATCGCAGTAAACCCATTTGTGTGGGTTCACAGGGCTTCTGGGAATTGACGTCCAAGCACATCTGGAGTGCCAAGGTTCGCCATGACAGGACTAGGTTGCCCGAACTTTTTGCTCGCCTCTCGCGAGGAAGGAGGCGGCGCGGATGAACACCTTTAAGCCGGGGAGGGCACCGGGAGGAGCCCGGTGGGGAAAGGCTATGGGGGGGGGGGTGTTGTTTCCCTCCTCACGTGCGCAAAGGCAACCCCTCCAGTCTCACCTCGGAGCTGGCCCTTCGCCACCGCGAAGAAGAGCAACGCCGGTAGCACCAGCAGCGCCCGGGACGAGCCCATCTCTCCCTCCCCTGCCTCGACGGCAGCGCCACACACAGGTGGAGCAGGCGGGAAGCGACTGCCCGAGCTCAGCTGAGCCTCGCTGCTGCTCCGCACACGAGGAAGACACGCTCACCCCGCGCCGGGTAGCGAGTGAGCCGTCCCGAATCCCGGACCCCGCCCCACAGCCGAAAAAAAAAAGGGGTCCGGACGAAACCATTCCCGCCCGCGCGGGGGGGGGGAGTGGTCTCCCACACCATCTCGAGGTTGAGAGACGGAGCGGCGGGGTTTTCCTCGGGGGCAGCTAAAACTGAGGCATTCTTCTTCGCTCCAGTACCCTCAGCCCGGCCGCCCCTCACGGTTATCCGAGACCCCATTGTCGTCTCTCAACTCACTGGTCTCCCCCCCCCCTGACTTGTGGTTCTTTCCAACAGTAGCTGTGGTAGCAGGAGACGCCGAGATAGGACGGAGGCGGGGGTTCGGTAATCGGTTGCAGCAGGAGGGACATTCTTGAGCTGCTTCGGGTTGGTTTAAGCCGCCCCCCAACCCCAAGTCAACAGGAGCAATGGGCGCGACAAAGAGGCTTTGCTGTGACCTTTGCATTCCGCTTAAAGAAGGGGTGCCCAAACTTTTTGGACCGCGGGCCAGTCATGCGATCCAGGGGGCTGGTCACTATGGCCCGGGGGCCAGATGTTGCCCCAATGCCAATTCATTCAGCCCACGAAGCCCTCGTCACTCCCGGAAGCGGAAGTAAAACGCGCCCGTACGGGAGCTTGTACGCAGGTCGCTTTCCACGCATGCGTGGAAGGATTTTAGCCCTTTCATGCATGCGCGGAAGTGCTACGCCGCTTGCGCAGCCCCTACGCAAGCGGCATAGCGCTTCCGCGCATGTGTGGAAGGGGTAAAACCCTTCCACGCATGCACAGAAAGCGTTTCCCCCGCTGCCAAATTACGGGGTTTTGTCAGCGCAGGCCGGGTTATGACGTCAATTGACGTCGAATTACGGGGTTTTCCCGGCCAAATCGGCATGGTTGACAGGTATGGGCTGGATACAGCCCCTTTGCCATAGTTTGGGCATCCCTGGCTTAAAGGATCCTTAGGTCGTCTTAACAGGAAAACAGAAGTGGAACCTTGAGAGGTGGTGAACGATCCAACTCTGGAAGCTTTCAAGAACAAATTGGGCCACCTTCTGTGGGAGCTGCTTTAAACTGGAGTCCTTCATTGAGCAGGGTGTTGGACTCCATGGCCTAAAAAGCCCCTTCCAACTCAATGATTCGATGAAAGATAGACAAAAATCTTCTGATAGGAACTGCTCATCCTCTATGCCAGGGGTGCCCAAACTTTTTAGACCACAGGCCGTTCACGTGGTTCAGCGGGCCAGTCACGTGGTTCCTCCCACTGGAAGCGGAAGTAAAATGTGCCTTGCAATCTCTTTTGCAATAGGATGAGAGATTTTAGGTTGCCATTTTGTCTGCTTAAACCAGGGGTGCCCAAAATACAGCCCATGTGCCAGATCTGGCCCCTGATGCCAATTCATTCAGCCCGCACAGCCCTTGACGCTCCCGGAAGCAGAAGTAAAATGCGCCTGTACAGGTGCGTTTTATTTTTACTTCCAGGAGCGACAAGGGCAGCGTGGGCCAGATGAATTGGCATCAGGGCCTGGATCTGGCCCACGGGTCATAGTTTGGGCACCCCTGCTCTATGCAGATGGTGTTCTGCTTAGCCTGGGGCAGGAATATTTCTGAAAGATATACTGCTATTACATAAAAAAGTCAAGAAGACAGAGAGGGAGTGTTTTGATTGATGTGAGGTGATTACATTTGTTTTCAATGTAGGGCTCAGGTCCTGAAAGAAGAACCCGTTGCGACAGATTGACTGCACCTATGGAAGCACATCTCATCAGTGCATTTCACAATACCATGTGTCTTAATTGTAGAATGCATATCATATATCTCCTTTAAAAAGTTTTATCAAGGCAGCTAACAGTGATATTTCATTCGATGTATAGATTTTAAAAAACTGGAAGTGCTATCATGAAATAATTTGAATCATTTTTAAAAACCATGAGCAGCAGAACTAATGTTAAAAATCAAAATCATTTCAGAAAATTTTTCAGCCACACATCGAGGAAAAAGAACAAAGGTGTTCAGATCAGGCAGTATTGCTTCCAGATAAGTAGATAAGTACAAACACCTACCGCTTCCTTTACAAATTAAATATTGGCCAGAATCCTCGTGAATTGTGCAACTGCACATAATTGGCTCTGTGGGTAAAAGTGCTGTGCTTGGAGACTAGAAGGACAGGGTTCGATTCCCCGAGAGCTGCATGATGGGAGACATGAAAGGGCGTCCCCTGCAAAAAAAAATTCAATCCGGAATAATCTCTGACATGGAAACACAGGGGTGATCACATAAGCATTTCCTCTACTGCAGGTTCACATTTGAACTGGAAAAACTATTGTGCAATTGCCTTCACATGTTCAGTGGGATTTTGCCCATATGTACTTTAGCGTCAAATTTACAGAGTAGCAGCCAGGCTGTAAATAAAACTACCAATGCTATTATCCATTCAATAGTAATGGTAAAGGTCGCCCTTGCTCGAAAGCCAGTCGTATCCGATTCTAGGGTTCGGTGCTCATCTTTGTTTACAGAAAAACCAAAACCGTTTGTATACACAAAGTAATCTCAAAACTAGGTGAATGATAAAATATATTGTAGGTTGTTGCAATAAAGAAATCTCTTGCAATAATTAATTTTGTAGTAAAACATTTATAACTTGACTGTTCAAATAAATCAAATTAGACACAATCTGTGTATAGATTCAGTAAGGAAGGCTATGCTGGAGTTAAAGGGACAGTAGGGGATTCTCATGAAGTATATAATAAAAAGTTACAGAAAGCAGGAAAGTTCCAATTCAGCATTGAGACCATGGGGTTCAAGACTATTAAAACTATGGATGAAGAAGGCCTCTCTTTGGAGAAGGTGTTTCTCGATATTGAGTTTTCCCCTACTGTCCCTTTAACTCCTGCATAGCCTTCCTTTTTCCTCTTCACTCACACCTGTTGGTCCGACCTCATTTGTTTAATATATAAGATTCCTCTTTTGCAAGCACCTTTTAACGTCATGAGCATTAAAAGAATACACTCTAGAGCAGAGGTCTGCACACTTGGCTCTCCAGATGTTCTTGGACTTCAATTCCCAGAAGTCTTGATCAGCAAGTGTACTGACTTGGGCTTCTGGGAACTGAAGTCCAAGAACGCTTCAGACGCATATTACAGGTATTTATTTTCTTCATTACAGCTGAGGCAGTACTATATATTTTTGAGACATAAACTTTCCTTATTGTCATTTTAAACTATGTAATATTCTCTTTCCATGCATTAACTCTTTACTGTATAGTAATGTTCTCTCTATTATTTAGTTATAAATATCAAATCCTGAAGAAGCTGAATGTGAAAGACTGATTTAACCGGGAACGGTCTTGATTTACTTTGGATTTACTCTGGATTGAGTTGTTGGATTTATTATACCTTTACCTGGATTTTCATATTCCTGAAAGCACCTTTGAGATACAATTTGAAGACTATATTGAAAATTACTTTGTTTTACTCTTATCTGAACAAATGAAAGCGCGGCGCCAAAATGGCCACCGCGATCTTTGCGGGGCCCCTCCCACCCGGACTCAGACATCCGGGTAGTTAGGGGGCGTGGCCACCCCTCTATAAAAGGGGTGGCCACGAGGCAGCCGAGCTGCCATTTTGTAAAAGCGACGGAGAGGGGAAGTTTTTTCTCCGTCGCTCTTTGACTTTAAGGAAGCCTTTTCGGTGGCTGCAGCCCCTTAGCGGTCCTGGCTGCTCGATTTTCGGCTTCCCAGCTAGCGAATTCTGATCCCTGAATAGGGATCGCTCTTCAATTTTATGCCTCCCGAAAGGAGGCTTTGGCGAAGCAGGCTCGCCTGCACAGGGGCAGCAGTCGGGTTGGAGGACCGCGACTGCACCCCCTCGACAGGACCTCCGGCCGGAGGTTCCCACCGGGACCGGTGGGATGGGGCAGCTTAGGCTGTGGCCCGCGGCCCTCCAGCCTCAGACCGGCCCTGCAGGGGCTTCGGCCCCCGGCCCGCAATTGCTGGCCATGGGTTTGGAGCAGGGGGGAGGGCCTGGGGCGGTTGCAGCAGGGCTTACCCCGGCACTCTCAGTGGGCCAGATTTCTGGCCATGGCCCCTTTTTGGGGGCCGGCCTCTCATGAGGGGCCGCTGGACCACTGCCCGGTGGGCCGTCCGGCCCACCTGACCCTCCTTATGCAGGGGGATCGGCATGCCTTACTGGATCGGCCTATCAGTTGATCTGGCCCTCGGCCCACGGCTGCCGGCCATGGGCCGCAACGATTGGGGGGAGGACCTGGTGCTGGCTCTCAGCACGTTTTACCCATAGGGGCCGGAGTTTTGGGCAGGGCCCCGTTCTGGCCCAGGCTCTCACATTGGGGCCTCTGGCCCAATACCGAGCAGGCCATCCGGCCCACCTGGCCCACCTTTGTGTCTGCCGGCTACGTCAACCGCTGCCACTATGCAACAGGCGGCCAGCTGGGTCGAGCTTCTCGCGACACGCCGGCCTGTACCTGCCGCTTTTTCGCAGCTGCCCGTTGGTCTAGGACTGCAGCTCCAGCGCGTTGGAGGTCACCCCAGAGCTCGATTTCGGTCGCGAGCTCTGACGCCCACCGTGGGCCGGAACCCCCAGTGGGGGCGGTTCACGGGGGGTGCAACTTGTGAGTATTACGTTCAAGTTGAATGCACACACATCACAGTCCGTTTACAGCATTGGGGGTCAGTGCTCTTTGCCTCGCCAATTTGAGGCTGGGGGGCATCACTCGCCATCCTATCCCAGTGCCCCTTGGTTGCATTCTGGCACGACGTTGAGGGTGGGGGCTTACCCTCCCAGGGCAGTGCGCGACGTCACAGGGGCTGTCCAGGTCACGCTGCGCATGCCCGGTGTACATCAGGTACCGGCAATGGCATTGCCAATGACTGTTTATTCATGCCCCCCCCCCCCCGTGATCATCTTCCTCAGATCAGGGAGGAGGGGATTGGGTGGGGGGGGGAGTACGTGGATGTATTCTCCCTGGGAAATGAGATCCGAATAGGGATGAGAGGTACGGTCAGGAGGACAGTGACATTGGGTAGTTCCCCGTAGTAAGCCACCACGCACTGGGGTGTCCGCACCCGGAACAGTGTTGAGCATCGCAGGGGCTGTCTGGATACTGCTGCGTGGGCCCCTTCATACAGAACGTCCCGTCACGGGCTTTGCCGCTGGACGGCTATTACTGACCCGGTTGATTCTGGGACGCAGGCCATGAGGGGCACGGGCTGGAGGGGGACATGTGGATATTCTCCCTATTGAACTGCGAGCCCACTGGGAGGAGAGAGAAGGACAGGACGACTGAGACAAAGAGATGTCCCATCGTCGTTAGCCACCGCGCACCTTGGGGCCAACTGGTTGTCGGCATACCTTGTACGTATTGTGGTATGCCCCAGGACTGGACCTGTTTGGGCCATCCTGATGTCGAGCGGATGGGCCCAGGTCACTTGGCTCATGGTGAGGGAGGTGGACGAGGGTGGCTATATATATCCTGAGGGAAGGTGGGATGAGTCCTGTCAGCAAAGGTACTCGTGTACATCAGTTCCACGGGACTGGTGCATGGTGATGGGTACCATGGGGGTCATGCTGAGCAGCGGGCTGTTCCGACACTGGCTCCACGCAAACTGGGCGGGCGGGGGGTTCCGGCCCGCCTATTGTATTTGGCCTGCTCAGCTGACGAGGTGTGTACTAAGCACCACGGTCGTTACCGACTTAGTGCCCCCCCTTTTTGCGCTGGCCTCACGCCGCCTCCGCGTGCCCGCGGTTTGGTGGGCTACGGGGCAGAGGTGGGGGTGCACAGGGGCAATCAGGGCTCCGTCTGAACCAACTAACCTTGCCTTAAACCCCCCCCCCACCGCCCCAATTCTAGTTAGCCTGGAGGGATGTCACTTAGTTCATCCAAGAAGGGATGGTACGGGAAACCTGCTGGAGGGTTTTCAAGGGGGCCCTTGTATCCATCCGGGGGTGTTGGGGGCCCCAGTATGCTGCTAATTTGGTTCCCTTCCAGGGTAACGGTGAGGGGGCTTCACCGTCCACAGTTAGGAAGTTGGGGGCTATGAGAGTAACGGGGGGCCCTTCTTTGAACCACCTTTCCTCAGTCGCATGTATCCCCCTGACGCTCATACCGAGCTAGAAGAAGGGTGAATGTACTATAAACCTCCATTCGGCTCACCTTGTGGGTGCTCAGTTCCGGGAGGCCCTTCCTGATGACCTTGTTCAGTCAAGTACCTGTAGTTACCTCGGCTACTATGGGTGGCGTGCCCACACAATTCTGGTGCTGTTTTGGCACAGTGTGATATGCACTCGACTTCCAGCTTTTCGCCAGTGCACCTCATGATTTAGACCTATCGGGTTTCTGGGTTTTGAGGGGAATTTTAATTAGATACGGCCAACCCCCCCTTTCTGACCACGTTAATTCATGTTCAGCGCCCGACCGATGTGGGACTTTCAGTCAGTGGGCATCCGCTCACAGGTTGGGGCCTCGGTCTCCAGCCCATTACCTCGACGACTTTGGGTCTGGGGTTAAACGGGGCTTGGACACGTGCACGCGTCTCCTCATCACAATTCAGACATTCAGGTGGGAACTGGGTGTCCCCTTGGCACCTGAATAGACCGAGGTCCCATATTCTGACATCACATTTACGCCTCGATGCTGTCGCGCGGGCATCCAGGTTGACCATTGACACGGTGGCTTGGATGTCCATGGCGATTTTGGCATTGATTGCCAAACACAGAGTATGCCCTTGTAAATGTAGTTAATTCATTGCCCCCCCTTAATTTGTTTGCTCTGGCTCAAATTACTCCTGGGTTGCGGGGGGTCTCTTATGGGATATCAGACCTGGCAGTCCGCCCTAGATATCTAGGACAGTCAGATACCGCCGGCTCTCTGACTTATGGGGTTTACTCTGAGGGTGGGCGCACGGGTTGTCCCCGCAATCACCATAATCATGGTTTACCCAGTTTTAGGGAGCACTGAGGCTATGGCACAATGAGTGGGCCTCCTCAGTGGTCCAATTTCGGCACGACAATGCGGCAGTGGTGCACATTGTCAATACCCAGAAATGCACATCCCCCGGGTTCTGACATTAGTTTGTCTATTCTTTTGTTAAGCCTACGCCTAAATGTGCTGTTCCAGGCCAGACATGTTCTAGGTATGAATAATGACCTTACTGCTGCTTTTCCCCACCAGCGGATCACCCGTTTACGTGCTTTAGCCCCGAAGCAGAGGAATTCCACTTGCCAACGTTTGGCCGATAACTGGGTGTTAGGCGAGCTGAAGGGAACCGGACATGTCATTGGCACCTCGCACGCGTAAGGCGTATCACTATGAGTTCATGTGTCGTATCTGGGCAGGGTGGACACGGGAACGTGCCCGCTTCCCCTACACACGTCACTCCTTTTCCCAGAATTTTGACACACCTTGCACGAGGTGGCATTACTTATTTACAGATAGGTGGGAGGTGGCTCTTGGCCACGCAGCTACCACGGTAGCCTTTTGGAGCGCTCCGCATCAGTGAGAGGGTGCCAGAGTTGGTACCAACTGTGTAAGACGGGGTGTCTCGTGGGGCACTGGAACTCGAAGATGTCTCTGTCACATATGGGTGGGCTCGAGTGGGGATACGGTTCCCACGGGTGTTTCAGCACGGTAGGCAGTGGTGTATACTGCTACTAAGTTTTCGAGACATCTGTCCGGTTGGTGCCCTACACAATTTTCGACAGTGCCTGCTGCGCGCCCCAACCTGTTTTCTGCCACCGGGATGGGTCTACCCTTACCATCGTACAGTCCCTAAGGGTGACCGGACCGCGTTTCGCGGTGTGGGGCCCGTTTTGGCACCATTTCCTTAAGGTAGGCATTGCGCTGATCGCGGCTACGTTTGGGGTACTACGAGGTGGATATGCGTGTACGCGCAATTTCAGATCTGTACGTCCCCTCATTGTGTGAGTACCTGTTTATGCCCTCACCTTTTCCTCCTTTTTTACAGATCCTATGGGTCTCAACACACCGGTGGTGGGGGGCTGGTGGGCCGCAGCTATGTACACTGGGCAGCGGTATAGGCTGCAGCGACAGAGAGTGGACCCCGGCCGGGCTGAGTGCATCCGCACGAAGGCTATGGTATGGTATGCGCGGCACATGGGGGTGTGAACTGAGGCCATTCCTGCTGTCTGCCAGGGATGCTCGACCGCCCTATGTTTTACAGGCACCCCGGCGGCAGCGATATTATACGGATCACTGCTGTTACTAAACCGTCTGGGGGCTGGGACCTGGCTTTTTACATCACGTATGGCTTACATACGGTTGCTATGGTCTAACTTCGTGCCGAGACACCAATTTGGGGGAGATGCGGATCTCCCTAGTTCGGACCGTTCTGACAGGATTAGACAAAACTTTTGCTGGTAGTGGGCGAAGGGGTCCACCTGTCGGCCAGAGGTATGTACCTCGTTCTTGGTGTGATGCAAGCAGGCCTGGCGACTGAGCTGACGGTCTTGGGGGGGGGCGGTGAGTCATCATGGATGCCTCCCCGTGTGGCGGGTAACACTGGTAAGGTAAATATTTATGACCCACAGGTATCCGGCAGGGTCGCAATTGACTGGCCAACACTAGATAGGTACAAGTTGGTTAACGTTGACCGGTCAACGACGAACCAGGCAAGGGGGTGATGGCACGAGCTATTCAGCATGCATCACCCCGTGATTTTACGGATACACGTCAGAGGGTGGGGTCAGTAGACAGTTGATTGACTACGGTCAACAATTTGTTTGTTGTCAACAAACAAATTGATACAAATGGATACATTGTAGCCAATTGCCGTTGGCAATTTTGGGAGGAACCTTACCAGTGTTACTGTGGCCTGCTTGCCTTAAGAATTATAATTGGCTGAGTACCAATTGAAATTTATAATTCGGACTAGGGCATGAATCAATAAATGTGGCCCAATGCCGTTATCCACTTATACCGATGTCTGGGTCCTTTTTTGGGGGGTGCGCCTGCAATGAAAGCGCGGCGCCAAAATGGCCACCGCGCTCTTTGCGGGGCCCCCCACCTGGACTCAGACATCCGGGTAGTTAGGGGGCGTGGCCACCCCTCTATAAAAGGGGTGGCCACGAGGCAGCCGAGCTGCCATTTTGTAAAAGCGACGGAGAGGAGAAGTTTTTTCCCTCCACCCCCTCCCTAGTTAACAGTGTGATATTTTGGTCGCTTCAGGGCCGGGTGGGAATTTTTGGCTGGAACCTACAATTGGCTTCCTGGTTCTGGCTTTTTTGCCCATCCCACACTGTTGCTATTTTGATATTGACTTTGATCACATGGGCGGGTAGCACTGGTAAGGTAAATATTTATGACCCACAGGTATCCGGCAGGTTCGCAATTGACTGTCCAACACTAGATAGGTACAAGTTGGTTAACGTTGACCAGTCAACGACGAACCAGGCAAGGGGCTGATGGCATGAGCTATTCAGCATGCATCACCCCGTGATTTTACGGATACACGTCAGAGGGTGGGGTCAGTAGACAGTTGATTGACTACGGTCAACAATTTGTTTGTTGTCAACAAACAAATTGATACAAATGGATACATTGTAGCCAATTGCCGTTGGCAATTTTGGGAGGAACCTTACCAGTGTTACTGTGGCCTGCTTGCCTTAAGAATTATAATTGGCTGAGTACCAATTGAAATTTATAATTCGGACTAGGGCATGAATCAATAAATGTGGCCCAATGCCGTTATCCACTTATACCGATGTCTGGGTCCTTTTTTGGGGGGTGCGCCTGCAAAGAAACCTTATTTGGACTTATGAATGTTTTTGAAATAACTTTGAAAAACTCTATAAATACTTTGAAGCATATTTGGATTTTTATTTTTGGAGTTTACTGAATCTATACACAGATTGAGTCTATTTTGATTTATTTGAACAGACAAGTTATAAAAGTTTTACTGCAAAATTAATTATTGCAAGAGATTTCTTTGTTGCAACAACTTACAATATATTTTATCCTCCTCCTAGTTTTTGGATAACTTTGTGTATACAAACGGTTTTGGTTTTTCTGCTTCTTATACCGTTTGGCCATCTGGTTTTTGCTTGCATCTTAATACAGCCAAAGAGCCAGTGCTGGCTGTGTCTGCAGAAATTTCCGTGGACATGTGGCAGGCATACCTCAACACTGGAGAGCATGGAAGGCTGTTTACCTTCCCAGTGAAGTGGTCCCTATTTATCTACTTGCAATTTCTTGCTTTCAAACTACTAGGTTGGCAGGATCTGGGACAGAGACGGGAGCTCACTCCATTGTGCAGTACTCAGGAATCAAACTCTTACCTTCCAGTCTTCAAGTTCAGCATCTTAACCACTTAAACCGCTGCAGTTCTATTATCCATTCAATACCTGACACAAATTGTGCAAGCTCATACTCTTTACTTTTAAGCAATCAAAATTAACTTGGACAATTTATGGTTAATTTGTGTCGGGCTACGTCATTGGCCAATTTAATGAGTGGTATAGGTCTGCAATCAAATCCATACAAATAGATTTTTTTGTAATACACCCACGCCATGAACTAGGCTACAGATCCCATTACAAGAGAGCATCAAAGGTGCTTTTTGCCTTGGACAACATTTTTCAAGTCCCTTGTGCACTTTGCTGTCCACTCCACACAGTATCATTTGTCCTGAAGATGGATACCATTAACTTGACTTTGAAAGAACTGAGGAGTAAATATACATAGTGACATAGCATGTTTCACTTCACACCTCTCTCAGTTGCAGCACTCATTTTGTGAGAGATGTATATGTCATTACACTTATGAAGAATTGGATAGATTTGGATAAACTTGCAGATAGATGAGATTTGAATGCTTGTTGAACTGATGCAAAGCAAAGGCCTGCTTCCATGTGACTCAAGCATGAAAGATGGTGGTGGCAGAGGCGGCTACAACTCATGCCCATGCCATCGGGGCCACAAAAGCCGGGAGGGATGGTGCGGCGGCGAGGAACTCTGCCGGCTCCAGCCTCAGCTGTGAGTGAGCCACCACACCCTCGGGCCTCCGCCTCCGCCCCCACGCCATCGGGGCCTCAAAAGCCGGGAGAGATGGTGCGGCGGCGAGGAACTCTGCCGGCTCTAGCCCCAGCTGTGGGTGAGCCACCACACCCCCGCTCTTCTCCCCCCAGACAATCGGGGATGCAAAAACCGGGGCGCTTTACTTTTATAGTGTTTATGAGGATCGATGATGTTATTTTGCCTGCTCGTTTGATGTAACTCTTTTCAGGATATCTGATATGTTTAATTGTTGTAATTGTTTAATTGCTGTAATTGTTATAATTATTATTGTATAACTACGTTTGGTGCTATTATTATTGTATAACTATGCTTGGTACTATTTTGCATCACCTGTGTTCGTTTTTTGTATTGATTATGTTGCTCTTATATGCTGTATTGTTTTTTGTGAACCACTTTGAGTTGCTCATTGGGTAAGTAAGCGGTATATAAATTAAAATTTCATTCATTCATTCATTCATTCTCTGCTCATTTTGCCGTTGGGACCAATAGGATGGTTTCCAATGGCTTTTCCTCCACTGAGAGGACCATTACCCCACCTAAAGGGGCTCATCCACCTGTAACCATTGGCCCCTTTAAGGATTCAGGTTATTTACCGCCGCCCAACACTTGGTGTTATTATCAGGATCCATAGAATATGAAAGAGGTACACCAAGTCAAATCCATGGTAGAAAATTAGTGATTATATCGGGATATGTAACATGGGAAACCAGAGGATTAAACGAGGCCCCTACGATCCCATGCCCTCAAAACATTTTCTGAAAAACAAATATTTTTGTAGTTTTCAGAATTGTGCAAGGAATATCAGGCAAGAAACAAAACAAAAATAAAGGCAAAAACATTGTAGCATCTTAAAGAATAATTGCCATATTTGAACGTGTACTTTTGCAGATCAAGTCCACTTAATGTGCAAAAGTGCACATTTAAACCTAGCATTTAGTCTTTAGGTAAAGGTTTCCCTTGCTCGAAAGCCAGTCGTATCCGACTCTAGGATTCAGTGCTCATCCTTGTTTCAAAGCCGAAGAGCCAGCGTTGTCTGCTTCTGCAGACATTTCCATGGTCATGTGGCAGGCATGACTAGACACCAGAGCGCATGGAATACTGTTACCTTCCCACCGAAGTGGTCCCTATTTATCTACTTGCAATTTCTTACTTTCGAACTGTTAGGTTGGCAGGAGCTGGGACAAAGACGGGAGCTCATTCCGTCCTGCAGTACTCGGGAATCGAACTGCTGTCCTTCCGCCTCCCAGTCAGTGTCTTAGCATAAAAATTTGGTACACAAACATTTTAACTCATAAAGTCCCTTGTGCCTCTGGGATGTGGCAGTCCTTCTTACAGAATTCATTAAGGAAATGGCCAACTGGTGTGTATCAAGTAAAGGAAGAGAAAATCGATTGAGGCTGCATTGGGTCAACAACAATATTTTTATATTGAATGCAGTCATATCTTCAATAAATAATAATAACTGTGTTGTCTTCAAAGAGTTTATTCATGAGTTTCTTGTCTTCAAAGAGTTTATTCATGAGTTACAAAGTCCTCCAGATTAGAAACTTTTTTCGAATACATTCTTCATCAGAAAAATATTTACTGTAAATACAAAAATACAAATAATGTGCCAAGTATTTTGAAAAAGACTACATAAGCTAATAATTGTGATAAAGCCCATACAAATACATGGCTGAAACATATTGAGGTATTTACAAATATGTTATAATGTTTACACATACTATACATATATTCTTTATTCTAGGCTAATGGGATATATACATTTGTTTATATTATTTGTTTGAGTGCATTCCTCGCCTCTCTCAACTTATCTCAAGTTCCATGCCTCTCTATAGCTTTACTCTTTTTGTGCTAAGGAACTAATTCGGTTTTCAGGCTCAAGCATAGTCAACCTTCCCAGATTGGCCGGGATTTCCCGATTTTTGGCACCGATTTGCACCATTTCCTGCCCGCAGCTGCCAAACCCCAGAATTGGCAGCAGGGGAAAAGAGGTACTGCGCATCCCTTCTGCGCAGATCGCCTTCTATGCATGCGTAGAAGGCTTTTACACTTGCGTAGAAAGGTTCTACGCAAGCATAAAAGCCTACGCATGTGTAGAAGGCGATCTGCGCAGAACCGTTCTGCGCAGGTCGCGTAGAAGGCGACCTGCGCAGAACTGTTTGCGCAGGTCCCGTATTTTCCGGAGCCGCAGTTGACAGGTATGGGCTAAAGAACTGTAATAATTAATATTCCCAATAAAGTGCCCCATAAAGCCCATAAAAATACTACACAAAGATATGCTAAATTTTGTTTACAAAGTTTACAGATATATAAGATTCAGTATAAAAATATTGTTGTTGACCCAATACAGCCTCAATCGGTTTTTTCTTCCTTTACTTGATACACACCGGTTGGCCATTTCCTTAATGACTTTTACAAGATTTCTTGGCTTTATGGCTTTTTCACACAGTTGCTTCTTCCACACAACTGATTATTAGTTTTATGACCTCATTGCTAACCCAGAAAGTCCTTATTATTCTTGCAACTTGAGATTCTTCAAGAATAAACAGCAAACTACAGTTTCGATCATTGGAAAGGAGTTGGATTTAATATCTACTATGTTGTGAAGAGATTCATCATATGCAAGATTGATAAGATTATTCTGTAGGAACAATGTATTAGACTCTTAGGGTTTTATTCAGCAATGTGGTCTGTCTCCTTTAAGGGTAACACCTCCTTTTGTGCACGCTCTATATAAGATTTTCAGATAGCAATTTTAGTTAGGTTCATTCAGCCTGATAAGAGAATAAGCTGAGAAAGGCATGGAACGTGATTAAATGTAAACAATTTAAGTAAATAAGGTATGTTATTCTATCAATTTAGACAAGCAGTAGGAGTTAGCAGCTGTATTCTATATATGATACTTGGCTTGTTATATATCTGTAAACTTTGTAAACATGTATAGTATGTGTAAATATTATAACATATTTGTAAATACCTCAATATGTTTCAGCCATGTATTTGTATGGGCTTTATCACAATTATTGACTTATGCAGTCTTTTTCAAAATACTTGGCACATTATTATCTTTATTTTTGTATTTACAGTAAATATTTTTCTGATGAAGAATGTATTTGAAAAAAGTTTCTAATCTGGAGGACTTTTTAACTCATGAATAAACTCTTTGAAGACAAAAAACTCATGAATAAACTCTTTGAAGACCACACAGATATTATTATTTATTGAAGATATGACTGCATTCAGTATAAAAATATTGTTTTTGACCCAATACATCCTCAATCAGTCCTTCTTACAGAAACTGCCTGGTTTTTATTTTTTTTTAAAAAAATTAGCCACTAAAGCATGCAAAGGACTATTTCAATTTTAAAAAGCCAAATAATTGTAAAAATCCGGGAGGGGAAATTAGAGTCACATTGCAGATGTGAGAATGCCTTAACTTATGAATGTTGCTCATCTTGAATTGCATGAATATCTAAGGAAGGTCTAAAACATTATACATGTTCAGATGGAGCTGAGGAACAAAAATGTGAATCTTGAATGATACAGAATGTCTTGTCTTTACAATAGCAACAGAGTTTTCATCATTTTATAGTAAAGATGAATTCTTCTTGTGTTCCAAATGGTACATGACATGGCCCAGGGCCATAGCCAAGATTCTAGATGTTGGTGAGTGAATATTTTCCCCGGATGAGCAATAATGGCTACAGTCCTGTGGCCCAGCAATTTTTGGAAACCACAACTGTATAAAATATGATGCCCTGCAGTCCGCAATTCAAAACAATAGAACCTTTGTAGAATCTTGCTGATAATCTGATTAACAGCACAATCCTGACTCAGAGGTTTGTCGGCAGCAAAGAGTTTAGAATATTCTGCCTATAGAAACCCTCTTTTATGGGCTGAAAAGTCAATGTATTGACAGAACATTGGCTTCTATTGGGTGGATTTACTGTAGATCTGCCAATAGGGAAATCTGACACAGCAGGGCTCAGCTACTGGCTAAAACCTATTGGTAGAAAAACCAAAAAAGGAGTGCAAAGGGGACTAAGGGGAAAAAGTGATATCAGAGCTAAATCCATACCTGTCAACCGCGGCTCCGGACAATCCGAGACCTGCGCAGAACGGTTCTGTGCAAGTCGCCTTCTACACATGCGTAGAAGGCTTTTACACTTGCATAGAACCCTTTTACACTTGTGTAGAACTCTTCTATGCATGCGTAGAAGTGTTCTACGCAAGCGTAACAGCCTTGTACGCATGCGTAGAAGGTGACGTGTGCAGAAGGGATGCGCAGTACCTCTTTCCCCCCGCTGCCAAATTCTGGGGTTTTGGCAGCTCCGGGCAAGCAATGGCGCAAATCAGCACTGAAAAACGGGAAATCCCGGCCAATCCGGGAAGGTTGACAGGTATGGCTAAACCTGCCCCAACCCAAATTCTCAGCCACTGTGCCTGCACAAAATCTGGGAAGGATTTAGATTCAATACTTCAGATCTAGCACAGCTTCAGGTAGCTCAAGGTTCAGTCACTCAGTCCTAAACTATCCTCCTGGCTCATTAGGAATGCCTCCCAAATAACCTACTCTGAGAGAATTCTCAAGTTTGTTCTTTCTCAATTCTTTTAGTAATGATATATAACTTTGTCAGTGCCTAAAACAGTGTTATGTATGTATGTTTGCATGTTCACTGGACTGTAAAGGCAAGAATGTAACCACTCCAAATACAATATATCTCAGCTGTAAAGGAACGCGAGCAAGCAGCCCATAGAGGGCAGCTGCGAGCGTTCAGTCTCACATGGTTCACATTGCTCAATCACGGACAGCCACGGGAAAACCTTCCCCGCATTCAGCAGCAGGAGAAAGATCTGCATTCAGCAGCAGGACAAGATCTACAGAAGAGAGGCGTGCCTGGGCGAGGCCACGCCGGTAGCAGCCAATGAGCTACCGTGCTACAAGATTCAAATGTATAGTGCTACTGTATATATTGAGATGTATCACCACCATTACCTCATGCTCCACCGGAACATCATGCAATAAACCTGTGTTAAGCCAACCCTTCGGCTGTTCTGTTGTCTTTGGTCCCATACAGTAAACTGGCGACGAGGATGGGATGATGGCTGCCCACGGGACCAAGACATGCGCCGGCTACGAGATCCGGAAGCCGGGAGACTTGGAGCTGTTTGAGATAGACTTCAATGGAGCGCTGGTGGAGCTTGAAGTCTCAGATGAGGACAAGAAGAGGGCCATCTTCGTCCGCATGCTCGGACACGAGACCAAGAGGACCTTGGTGGACCTGATCGCGCCGAGGAGGGTGAGCGACTTCAAAGCCAAAGAGCTTCTGGCGGCGTTGCGCACCCACCTCCGGCCCGCAATAGCGATGTTCCCCGCTCGGAGCGCGTTCTGGAGGCGAGTCCAGGCGCCCGGGGAATCGGTCGCTGAGTTCGCCGCGGCCCTGCGCTTGGCCACTGGCCCATGCAAGTGGGAGACCCCAGAAGTCACCCTCCGAGACTGCCTGCTCTGCGGCCTGAGGGACACCGAGACTCAGCGCGCGCTGATGAGACAGGAGCCGCCTCCCACGTGGCAGCAAGTCCTCGACACGGCACAGGCCGCGGAGGCCACGACGGCCGGGGTGCAAGAGCTCCAGGACTGGCGCCCGAAACCTGCCAAGGCAGAGAGCTCGGTACGCGCGGCCCGGCGAGTTTCGAACTCGTCCGCGGAGAGCGGCGACGACGAGGACGTCCGAAAGGTCCAGAAGGAAGGCCGGCGCTGCGACGGCTGCGGCGCCGCCCACGCCCGCGCCAAATGCCCATTCCGCAAGGCCGAGTGCCACAACTGCGGCCGGCGCGGGCACATTGCCAAGGTCTGCCGAAGACGGCGCGAGGCCAAGAGGAGTTCCCCAGACCGCTCGGCGAGGCAGGACCGCACCACGAGGCCCAAGGACGGCACCCGGACCACGAGGAAGCGGGACTGAGTAGGGCGCATCTCCGACGACAGCGAGGACGACGCTCTGGTTCTCAGCGTATCCACGGAGCACCCCCGATACTTCGTTGAGGTAGTAATACAAGGGGCCCCTGTTAGGATGGAGGTGGACTCGGGTTCTTCTTACTCTATCATCTCCCAGGGAGAGTTCCTAAAAATAGCCCCCCACGTGCGGCCCAAGCTCAAAGCATTGAGGGCCACGCTGAAGGACGTGCAAGGGAACCGCATCCCGGTGTTGGGGGTTGGGAAGTTCCAGGTCCAGTTCAAAAAGCGTGCCGCAAAGCTTCCCCTAGTCGTCCTCAAGGGAGGTAAATGCAGCCTCCTCGGGACTCAATGGTTCCAGCCCCTGGGGTTGTTCATTGGGGGGGTGCACGCCGTGGGAGTACACGCCGCCGGGACTGATCCAATACAGAGCGTGTGCGATGCGCACCCCGAGGTTTTCAAAAAAGGACTCGGAAAATTCAAGGGCCCCCCAGTGACTTTCGACCTGGACCCTGGAGTACGTCCAATCAGACTTAAACCGCGCAGAGTGCCTTTCGCACTAAAGGACAAAATAGAGGCGGAGTTGGACAAATTGGTGGGCCAGGGGATTCTTGTTCCTGTTGATTCTGCGGAGTGGGAGACTCCGATTGTAACAGCGCTCAAGGCCAACGGGGAGGTCCGCATATGCGCTGATTACAAGTGCACCATCAATAAGGCGATCCGCCCTAATGCGTATCCGGTGCCGGTAGTCAGCCACTTGTTGGCCAGGTTACATGGGGGGAGGTGTTTTGCTAAACTCGACCTGGCCCAAGCCTACCAGCAACTCCCGGTGACCCCCGCCGCAGCTGCTGCGCAGACCATAGTCACCCACAAAGGGGCATTCCAGGTATCACGCCTCCAATTCGGCGTGAATTCGGCGCCCGGGATCTTCCAGTCACTCGTGGAACGCCTCCTGAAGGGGTTAGAGGGGGTGTTACCCTACTTTGATGACGTATTGATTACAGGGGGGAGCCGGGCCGAATTGGCAGAAAGGTTGGGAAAGGTCCTGGCAAAATTCGAAAAGGCGGGGTTGCGGTTGCGGAAAGACAAATGCGTTTTCTTCGCAACTGAGGTTGAGTTCCTAGGGTTCCGTGTTACTCCCGAGGGAATAAGGCCATCCCAATCCAAGGTGGCCGCCATCAAAAAGGCCCCTCGCCCCACCTCCAAGCCCGAGCTGCAGTCGTTCCTGGGGCTGCTTAACTTCTACCACTCCTTCCTTCCTCGGAAGGCAGCCGTGGTGGAACCGCTACACAAATTGCTAAAAAAGGACGAGGCATGGAAGTGGGGCGACGACCATGAAAAGGCTTTCAATGACCTGAAGCGACTCCTGGCATCAGATGCTGTACTGACCCACTTCAATCCCAAACGCCCAGTGGTCCTGATATGCGATGCATCCCCGGTGGGGGTGGGGGCGGTGTTATGCCACGTGCTGGAGAACGGGAGGGTGCTTAAACTGCTGCACGTCAGCCACCCCGGGATCGTCCGCTATAAGGCACTAGCCCGCAGTTACTTTTGGTGGCCCCAGCTAGACGCCGACATCGAGCACATGGTCGGCACTTGCGAAGCGTGCCAAAGCTCCAGGCCAGAAGAGGCTCGCTTGCCACATAGGGAGTGGGACGCAGCAAGGGGGCCCTGGTCCCGGGTACACGTAGACTTTGCTGGCCCGTTCAGGGGAACACTTTTCCTCCTTGTGGTGGACGCGTTCTCCAAGTGGTTGGAGGTCATTCCAGTCTCGAGCACCTCCTCGGCCACAACAATTAAACAGTTACGGAGGGTCTTTTCCACGTTCGGTTTACCCGACACCCTCGTCAGCGATAACGCTAGCTGTTTCACGTCCGCCGAGTTCAGGACATTCATGGATCTCAACGCCATTCGGCACATCACCTCCGCCCCTTTCCACCCGGCCACTAACGGCCAAGTAGAGCGCCTCGTGCGTACCACTAAGGACGCGCTGGGGCGCATGGGCCCCGGAGATCTTGACTTACAACTGTGCCAATTCCTGCTACGGTACAGGGTCACCCCACTAGCGTCAGGGTACTCCCCCGCGGAGTTGTTAATGCGCAGGAAGCTGGCCACAGTAATCTCCAAACTAGACCCCACAAGGGTAGAGGACAAAGGGCGGAATGTACAGATGGATTCCACAAAGAGCTTCAGCGTAGGTGCCCCCGTGCATTGCAGGAACTACGCCAGCGCGGGACCAGCCTGGGTGCCCGGCATTGTAATAGAACAAACCGGCCCCGTTTCATACCGCGTGGAGACCAATACAGGCCTCCTGTGGAGGCAGCACGTGGATCAACTCAGGCGCAGGGTCCCCAGAGAGCAGGACGAAAACGAAAACAGCCACGAATCAGCGTTAGGGTACTCCCCCACCCGCTTAGCCCAAGGGGGAGAGAAAGGGGGACATGGGTCCCCACCAAGGGGGGAGGAAAGGGAATCGATCCTCAGAGATCTTTTGCGGGAGTTTGCGGCGGAAAGGAGGAGCCCCGATCTCGCACATAACCCTCGGAAGTTTCCCCAAAACACAGATTCCCCAAGAAGTTTAGACATTGATTTACAGTACCAGGGGGAGTTAGCGGAGTGGTCCCCCACCCGTCCTAGCGAAAAGAGGGGTTTCAGTTCAGCCCCTGGTACTTCCAGTCCCAGTAGCCCCTGTGAGTTAGAATGCAACATAGCGCCAATTTCCCGGAGACCGACACCCCCAAGACAGGAGGCAACGGCGAGTCCGCCCACCACAGTCTCAAGGTCCCCAGAGCGGGGAACAGAAGGTAGCAGAACCACAAGGGCAACCTCATCGGTTCCGCGGTTCACAATAGGAGGGTCCCCGGGGTCCGAGAGCAACAGGCAGGGGTTCACTTCCCAGCTGTTCATTCCATTCCCATCCCCCGGCGCAAGGCAGGCACGGACGCCCCACAGAGCCACTAACGAATCCCCGTTTCCCATTGCAGGACAAGTACCCACGGAGTCAGGGATCACAGGCTCTCCAGTACTAGGTCAGGCGCAAGCACGCCCCAAGCGCACTTGCGGCAAGCCACAATGGTTGCGGGACTTCGTCCCATCCTAGGGGGGAGGGATGTTATGTATGTATGTTTGCATGTTCACTGGACTGTAAAGGCAAGAATGTAACCACTCCAAATACAATATATCTCAGCTGTAAAGGAACGCGAGCAAGCAGCCCATAGAGGGCAGCTGCGAGCGTTCAGTCTCACATGGTTCACATTGCTCAATCACGGACAGCCGCGGGAAAACCTTCCCCGCATTCAGCAGCAGGAGAAAGATCTGCATTCAGCAGCAGGACAAGATCTACAGAAGAGAGGCGTGCCTGGGCGAGGCCACGCCGGTAGCAGCCAATGAGCTACCGTGCTACAAGATTCAAATGTATAGTGCTACTGTATATATTGAGATGTATCACCACCATTACCTCATGCTCCACCGGAACATCATGCAATAAACCTGTGTTAAGCCAACCCTTCGGCTGTTCTGTTGTCTTTGGTCCCATACAGTAAAAACAGGTAAATATAATGTTACAAAACAATAGCATTTAAACTCTTTAGAACGAAAATCCATTAAAATAAATGAAAACAACTGAAGAAAATAGGATGAAAATGATGGTATGCTCTTGGATATGTTTTTCACTAAGTATTTCGCCAATGTAAGCAATACAAGGAGCAACATAAGATATTAAGACAAAGAAAAGTAACAAAACACTAGAATCAATTTAATGAATTCTACGCGCATATAAAATCCTCATATTCTAAACAAAATGATTGAATTAACAGTGTTGCTTGGAATCTGTATATCAGATAAAAGGACAATTTCCTTTATTCTCTTCAGAAACCTTCTTAAATTTCAGTTCTGGAATGAAGGAGGAAAGTAAAACATCCGCAGGAGGAAAAGTCAACAGATTTCCAGAAACAGCATGTCAGTAGATAATGGGGTGGGTGGGAGGGGGGGGAATCCTGTTTTCAAGGACACGGGCCAAGAACAAAAGGCAAACATTTGGAAGGGAAACATCATAGAAGACAACTATAACCAGATCAAGAAAACTATGTAAACTACCTTCTCTTTGTTTGTTTATTATTTTTAATTAGTAAAATAACTTTAAAAATCAATGTCACATCCCAAGATGTAAAAATAGTGGACAAGATTTAACAGCATGCTTTTGCTGGATTCTTCAGCTTCTGTGAACAGACTTTGGACTTAGTTTCCCCTCTCCTGCACCAACATCCCTCCATTGCAAATACAATCTTTTAAAAATTAGTCTAACATCAATTTACATATAAAGACCAGAATCCTCATAGTGTTTATTTACGTTTTGTGCAGCTTTCCATGTTTTATTGACAAGATGCCCAACTATGCCCAACTGTGCAACTGAGATGCAACTTGGTGGCACATCATTCATTGTGGCAAATTACACAAATATGATTGTAGGTAAAATAAAAATTCATACTGTGTCGCAGAATTTCATATGGATGCACAAAAAGCAAGATGCAAAGGTTGCTTCAGGTAACAGCACTACTTCATTTCCCCACCTAAAAATACTACAGTTTTTGAAGCATAGGATTCTTTTCAGAGCATTTTAATGTGTGTGGCAGTGGTACATTTATATAAATTTACAAAGAGACAATTGAAAACTCATATTGTTTTACAATCTGGTATCTTTCTGTTTCAGATAAGCAAGAATAGAGTACAGTATTTGCAAAAATGTTCAGGATAGACTGGTGGCTAGGTAAGGGGAATTTTTGTTTCCATGTAAACAAAAGCGGTTGATTAGAGACATGTTACTGAGAATGACAAACATGTGGGATCATACCTAATTAAGTGTCTCAAGAGCTAAGCTTCCTGTCTTTATTTTATCATCAGTATCTGTTTTTATCCAAGTAAAATAACATTTCAGGTTCTGATTGAGCTTGCTATCACTGACTCAGCATTTTAGTTTGTTCATTTACTAGGGTGATATTCTGTCCTTGATCTTCTGCATAGATACTATGAGTACACCCCTGATTACATCTTCTTAATTAAAGAATTCATCACTCATAGATGTGAAGTAATCATGATCAAACTTCCCAGTGTTTTCTCTAATATACATTATGACCTCTCCATCATTCTATGGTTATTTAATTTAAAAATACTGTCTGCAACATTGTTTCCTCTCCTTAAAGCAGGGGTGCCCAAACTATGGCCCCGGGGGTGCGTTTTACTTCCACTTCCAGGAGTGATGAGGGCGTCACAGGCTGGATGAATTGGCATCAGGGGCCAGATCTAGCCCCTTGGGTGCAGTTTGGGCACCCTTGACTGGCCCGTGACCTGAAAAGTTTGGGCACCCTTGCCTTAAAACATGGCATGCAGTTCAGTGTTACATTTCACTTTTTCAATATATTTGGAGACCTAAGAAGCAGATGGAATAAAGATTATTGGGAGTATTACAGACTGATTGATCTGACTATACACAAAAAAACTCAGGTCAGATGTTACATAGCCATTGGTTCCATGATAAACATTGAAGTATTGGTGCTTATCTGAATAGTTCCTACAGTCATGTTTCTAAGACCCAGCCACCCCAAAATATAAACAGCTGTGTACATCCATAACAACAAATCAGTTTCAGCACTTCTCAAAGCTAATGCATTTTAAATGCCCATTCAAAGCCAAAGCCTTTTATGTATCTATATCTATCTATTTATCTATCTATCTAAATCTGAAGCACTAATGTTTAAAACCAACATAATTTTAAAAAGCATCAATCATCTCAAAATTTGCACATTTACTTATTTTCACTCTACTTTTCCAATATACAACAGTTCAGGCAAGGTGCCACTGATTAGTAGATGTTCAAAATCTTGTCTCTCACCACATTCCCATTGTTCACCATCATCAATGTGGCCCCACCTCTTTAGATTTGTTTTGCATTGTGTCACCTCAGTTCTCAGCCTATTCAGCATCTTCCATGTCCCATACTGGAGATGGTAACCTGCTTCTGCCTTCTCCTTCATTGCCCATAATATGATGTTCTTTTCCATAGTTCAGTTCCTCAGCTAAAGATGGAATTGGTGCCATTGTTTTTAGGAAGCTATTCCTTGATTTTAACCTGAATGGATGATGCTGAAGTCCAAACATTGGATGCCTTGGGTCTATTTTTTTGCTTTTCCCCTTTTTCTCTTTTTTGCTGCTACTTACATATGGAGGTGCTATATCCATGAGAGAGAAAATTTTATTATCAGGCATCGGTCATAAACAAGCTGTAACTATAGGGCCTGTTTTTATAAAGGGTGTCAGGATTTGCAGCTTCTTCTTGAAGTCCTGCCTGGAAGCAGCAGCTGAGCCTGATTTGTTCAGCCTGTTATCTAGTTGCCCTAAATCCCAGCATTTGTGTTACCTGCCAGATGCCTATGCCCCGGTCTCTGATAAATGACTATGTTAACTTGACTAGCATGGGCAGATTTTCTGCAGACTGTGGCAGCATACTCTGCAGCAAAGAAACACAGGGCAAAATAGATAGCATCCAAATGAGACGAACGTGAACCAATGAACTTAGATTAAGATCATAGGAGCAAATGCCAATGAATTCAACAGTAGCTTTGAGCAGATACATAGAGTAGAATGGAGAAGACAGCTACTTTGTGTTGCATAAGTGGGAGAAAGGCAATATAGAAATATGGGATGATGCTGTTAATCTTTTAACAAATGTAAATATTTCTTAATTACCTTTTTAAATTGTTAATAAGTTGTTTTATAATTCTCATAAATTCAGCTAGATAGCAATACAGTGGCACCTCAAGTTACGAATGCTTCAAGTTACGTAATTTTTGGGTTACAAATGAAAATCCATTGAAAATAATGCCTCGAGTTGTATTGTGATCCAGTCCTCATCAGACTCCGAAGCATACCTGTCAAGTTTCGGGAAATTTCTGTCAAACCCCCATATTTTACACTCTTTCCCACCATCATCCCATATTAGTTAGACTGCAATTAGACTGGAGTTAGACTGGAGGCCAGCACAGGATAAGCATAGCTGTCCAGTTTCCTGTTTTGGCCGGGAAATTTCCCTTATTTGACAGAAATTTCCCGAAACTTGACAGGTATGCTCCGAAGATGACCTGGATCAGGAGGCACTTCCTATGCCCAGCCCAGTTCTGCCTGCACCCAAACCTGAGGATGTCCTGAACCAGGAATCTCAGCCTGCTTCTGGCTCAACTCTGTTTCCCCAGGCAGATGACCTGTCTGTTCAGAAGTCTGACACTGATAGTGATCAGCTGTCAGTCAGAGAAAGATTCAGAAAGGAGCAACACTTGTGATGCAAACAAGCTAGAACTAGTTATCAGAGAAGGCTCCCAGCTGATAGCAATTAGTTGGGAGGCTTTTAAGCAAGCTTGTTGCAGCATTCCAGCGTCAGTTCAATTCTTCAGTGCAACGACTGACACCTAGCTTGACTTCAGATCCCTCTTGAGATTGCCTGTCTAGACAATTATTGCCATTCTGGAACAGAAAAATTACAAAACAAGGATCCAGAGAGAGACAGCAGAGATAAAGTACATCCATCTGTTAGACACGCATCTCAAAGGTTTGAGATGCCTGCTGTGACCCTGACTTCTTTGCCAACCCTGAAAATGCCCCTGGACATCTTTTGGACTAGATCAGAGATGGGCAGTCTTGGCCCTCCAGCTGTTCTTGGACTTCAATTCCCAGAAGCCCAAGTCAACACACCAGCTGGTCAGGGTTTCTGGGAATTGAAGTTCAAGAACAGCTGGAGGGCCAAGACTGCCCATCACTGGACTAGATGCTGCTTGAATTATTGGTAACCAGACCTCGGCTTGCTCTTTGGACTTTGCTATTTGGACTCTCCTTGAATAGACTTTCTGAGTAGCACCACTGTGCAGCAACCGTGCCCGCTGGGGTAGGTCAGCACAAGTTCTGAATTTAAATTTGTACTCAAAATGCAGTTTCCCATAGGAATACATTGAAAACCAATTAATCCATTCCAGAGGTCAGAAAAAAAGTTTTCAATGCATTCCTATGGGAAACTGTGTTTCGAGTTATGAATTTTTTGTAATCCGAAATGTCCTGGAGAACACATCAATTTGGTAACTCAAGGCACCACTGTAGTCCTTTTTAGGTGTGGAGAAGTTCATTGAGTTCTATTTCAATGTTGTAATTAACCAATCAGTAGCATGTGTTAACTTTTTGTTCAATTACTGTCTACTTTTAATTCCTTCTCACTGAAGCTATGGAGCCTCCAATATGGGTTTGTTACTTGGCTTGTTGTATCTTAATAACTAAAATCAAGGTCCGGTGCTGTATGTTGCCAATACACAGTGCCGGACCTGCACTCCCCACCCGGACAATGCTGGCCCTGCCTACCTTGCACTCCCAGAGTGTCTGGTGCAGGGTACCAGCAGCGCAGTCCGGGGGCCTTCACCCCAAAAGGGGCCACAAAGGGAGTGCCCAGGTACGTGTCGCAGAGGCCTGGACTGCACCTGCCCAGACTGGTGGTGTGCATGCATGGTGTGCGGTGCCCCACAAGGCACCAGGGACAGCGCAGGGCCGGATATCCAACCATGCACCCACCACTGGAAGCCAGAAACACCGAACAGCCAGACGACGACGCCATGCCGAGGATCCAGACGCCGGAGGGAAGAGGAGCTTCCGCCGCAGCCAAGAAGCCTCAGCTGGGGAAGACATGGGGCAGCGCGGATGCCCAGGGAAGGGAGACCCAGAGCGGCACCAGGTAGGCCTTCCCTAGCACTTCCGGGGGGAGCCGCGCGATGGGGATGCTAGGAGTGGGAGGGTTAGGGTCCCGCAAGGGTCCTACACATGGGTCCCACATGGGGGCAGGGTCCGTCATCGGGGGGCACCCAGTGAAACGGGTACCTCTGCTAGTTAATATCTAAAAATAAAAATTGCTTTCTTTTCTTGCTTTCAATTTTTCTTCTTCTGAAGCTTGTTCAGGAATACAGTAAAAACCCGACTTACGAATGGCTTGAGTTACATAAAATTAGACTTACATAATAATAATAATAATAATAATAATAATAATAATAATAATAATAATAATAATAATAATAATAATAATAATAATAATAATAATAATAATAATAATAATAATAATAATAATAATAATAATAATAATAATAATAATAGTTTATTTGTACCCCACTCTTCTAGTGCACGCACTACACAGAGCGGCTTCCAACAATAAATAATAAGCACTATACAATACAAGATAATAAAAGTACAATACATATAAGCATAATATCATACATAAAATTACAATCCATGCTAAAACCATGTCCCGATTTACACGATTTCCTAAAAATCCATTTCCCTATGGGTTTGCTTCAATTTACATAAAATTTCATTTTTCCTATGGGTTTGTTTTGAGCTACAAAAAAATTCAATTTAAGCATAAGCCTATGGAACATACATTTTTCATAAATAGGGGTTTTACTGTATTCCTCACAAAACAGGACAGAACCTTTTTCCTGCTGAAGTAATCACCGAAGCCCACTAGATGGCAATGTTCAATTACACTGGTAAATTTTTTTAAAGCATTTCTAGTTGGTAATGAAAATGTTGTTCCGGAGCAAAACACATCAGACTCAGAATATAAATCCAATATTAAGTAGTTGGGAGCTGAATATGGTTCACAGCTGAAGTAAGGAACCTCTGGTCCATAAGCTAGATGTGACCAAGGACAAAAAGCCTCTACCTTTCTTCACATCCTACTTCCCATCCAGAACAGTTTAGGCCATGGGTTCCCAACCTAAGGCTCGTGGGCTAGATCTGGCCCCTGGTGCCATTTTGTGTGGTCCCGCAAGTCCCCAGTCCTCTCCTAGGGCATTTGAGAAACAAAATGGCTGCCCCTTTCAAGCTGTTGGGACAAAATGGCCACCCCCATAGTGCAGGTAGGTCAAAATGGCCTCCGGCCCTCAAAGCTGACTGAGAGAGCATAACCTGGCTTGAAAAGGTTGGGAACCTCTGGTTTAGGCTCTAGAAAAGCCACCTATCTCCACAGCATAAGGGAGATTTGAGGAGCATCACAACTGAAAATGGAAGAGTAAACTTTCTCTATAGGTTGCAGATCCTACTGTCCAAAATCATTGCTCTTCTGCTTCAACGGGTCTTGAAAAAAGCCTTTCATTCTTTTTCCATGTCTAGGCCAGACATTAAATTGCCAAAATGAAGCCACCTTTTGGCACAACAAGGTTGCTGTTGCCCGGGGTACACCCAATTGTGGTTCAAAAATACCAGAATCTTCAAGGAGGATCTATCTGTGTACCACAGTTTTCATTAGAACCAATGAAATGTGTTTTTAAAATCTAATTGAAAATGTGTGGAGGGGCACAATTTTTACAGGTGTGTATGAATGGATGTGTCATATATGACACATGTATACATCTTTGTCATAGAGCAGGGGTGGTCAACCTATGGGCGGTGGGCCAGCCCTGGCCCATGGCACCATTTCATTTGGCCCACTGCCACCCTCACCGCTACTGGAAGCATAAGTGGACGCTTTTATGGCAGCTGTAAAATGCACCCACTTGTGCATAAACACACCTGTGCCTGCCATAAATGCTGCCATAAATGCACCCACAGCTGTTGTAAATGTATTTACAACAGTCATGGATGCATTTTGCTGCAGCATTTACGGTGGGAGGAACCACATGACCGGCCTGCCCAGCTTTCTCGGTAGTGTGGTCCAGCCTGTGGTGTGAAAAGTTTGGGAACCCCTATCATAGAGCCAAAACAGGGATGTTGAGTGTCAACTGGTGCCAGGAACCTTGGGTCTCTGGGCTGCAGAAGAATACTAAGCTGAAAGAAGAAATTCTGAACACAGAACACCAGCTTCCCACAACACTCCATTCTTTCCCCACATGTTGTGCTGTTGGTTAGGTTTTGCAATAGACAGTGGGAGTGATGTAGGGGAAGAAGTGTGGGTTGACATAATTATTGTACAAAGTTGTTTGCGTGTCTCATTTTCTGTTCACACCAGAAAGATGCTAAAGTTAATACAAGAGTTCTTCCCTCTTGCTGAGTTATGTTTTGCTAATATTGCTCAGATGCATCAGTGTTGAGGTTTTTTTATGTCTCAGCTGCAGATCTTTTCAGCACCATTCCTTGGCTGAGAGCTGATTGCTGTCAGAGTCATATCTCTGATCTGGCATGTCATTTGCCTGAGGAGTCAGAGTTGGGCCAGAAGCAGGCTGAGGTTCCTGGTTCAAGACATCCTCAGGTTCAGCTGCATGCTGCGGTTCAGGTTCAGATGCAGTCTGGGAAGGCAGAACTGGACTGGGTATGGGAAGTGCCTCCAGTTACAGAGTCTGACGAGAGCGGGATCACAACAAAGTGTCACTGGGGACCAAGACCACATCCACACCAGGTTTTATCAACCTTGGGCCTCCAGGTGTTCTTAGACCAGAATGAGCACACCTGCTGATCAGGGCTTCTGAGAATTGAACTCCAAGAACATCTGGGGGGCCTCAAAGTCAAGAAACCCTGACCCACACTTTTATATTCCCGATCACTATGTACAGTTGTAAAAGCTGGTCTGTAAAGACAGTTGATGGGGGTGGGAATGACTCGTTTGAAATATGGTTCTGCAGGAAAGCTTTGCAGATACAGTGCACTGTCAAAAAGATGAACATGTGGGTCCTACATCAAAACAACTGATAAAACAGAGGCTGTCTTATTTTGGGCACATCATGAGAAGACAAGGTTTTATGGAAAAGGCAACAATACTGAGAAAGGCTGAGAGCAGGAAAAGGAAAAGACGAATTGACTCCCTAAAGGAAACCACATGCTTGAGTTTTTAAGACCTGAACAGGATTGTTGATGACAGGGCATTCTGGAGCTCATAAGTTGGAGGTTTGACAGTCAATAACAATAAGAACAAATGTTTTCACAAATTCTTCATAAAGTATAAGTTTGACAGCATATAACAACAATAACAATTTGTTTTCAGGAATTCTTCCAGAAATATAAGTACCAACTTTCCCTTTCCTGCACCCTATCATTGCTCCTGAGACTCCCAGATAAGAAAATAAAATAAAAATTATGCTGTTGTGGACTTTGGATTATTTCAAAGTTAAACCAGGATGGACAGAACAGAATTTAGTCATCTCTAAAGCTCATCTTTTGGTTTAGATGTATAACAATTGAAAAAAGATTGCCTTATTACAAAAATTGCTATAAGGTTTTATTTTCTTGGAAGCCCCAAATAAAGTTTATGTGAAGAATTTGAGCTCTTTAAAACCTGAGCCATAAACAATGGAGTGAATATAAAAGTTGTTCCTCAGCTGAATAAACAGTACTGAGAGGCAGGGAGGGTCATCCTATCTCCATGTTTTTTATAGTTACTCTTCCTAATTGTCCTGCTGCTACCTCATGCACCAGATATCCAAGAAAGCTGACATGGTGAAGTTATATACAGCACTGCAATGACCTCTTTGCAATGAGGATCCGTATCCATCCAATAAAGCCCCAGACAAAATGACAGTGACAGCTGCCTTGTGGTATTCAATTTGAATGGAAGTCGTTTGCTCAGAAGGGTCAGTAGCAAGTGTGTCATTACAGCATATGTCACCAAGGAAAACATGTTAAAGCCCCATCCTGGAAAAGTGAACCTTCTTTCGGCAGCTGTAGAAGCCCTCTGGGAGGAAAGGTGCTCTTCAAAGTCTTTGCACATCTTCTTGGGCTGATCTTGTTTTATGAACCTTCAGGAAGCTGATACTTGCCATCAGGTGTTAATCACAGGAGGCAACAAACCGAAGCTCCAGTTAGCAGAAGTAGCAAAGCTGGAAGTTGTATGGGTGGAAAGAGCTCCACTGGCCAAGGGAAGCAAAACATGATGCTGATGAAGAAAAGCCAGAAGCTACCTCTGTGGGAAGAAGCTCTTCTACCTGGTAAAGACCCAAAAGCACTATTAAAGCGTGGACTACAACATGTCAGCTTGAGTCTTATCATGAAAGGGATGACTAGGACGCCTGACTTTCTGTGGGGACTGCCGCAGGTCCAGAAACTGAATCTCTCACACAACCAACTGGTGGTCCTTCCATCTGCGTTGGGGAAACTTGACAGATTGGTGGTGTTAAACCTGTGTGGGAATCGTATGAAATCTCTACCTAAAGAGATTGGGCTGCTCAGGCACTTGAAGGTTTTATTTGTGAATATGAATTGCTTGACCGAAGTACCAACAGAACTTGGACACTGCAGGAAGTTGGAAGTCTTGAGTCTCTCCCACAACTGTATCTCCCATCTCCCACCGAACATCACAGAACTGACAAACCTAAGAAAGCTGAATCTTAGCAACAATCGCTTCATGTACATTCCCCTATGTGTCTTTGCACTGAAGAACCTAGATTTTTTACATGTAGGCTGCAACAAACTAGAAAACATTGGCGACAGCATTCAATTTCTAGTCCACCTAAAGATCTTCATCGCCGACTCTAACAACATCCGCACATTGCCAAGGGCTATCTGCTTGGTCACTGCTTTAGAGCTCTTAAATGTCAATTACAATTGTATTCAAACTCTCCCGGATGAACTCTATTTGCTGCACCGTTTGACCAAAATTGCTTGGAATCCATTGGATAAGGGGCTCCATATTTCCCACAATCCTTTGTCTAAACCATTGCCACAGATGATAGATGGAGGCCTGGATGCACTCTTCACCTATCTCAAAGAGAAAAATCAGGTCCCTTAAATGTGCATGTCATCTGGATTATTCTTGGCTGCTCTTTCTTCTTAGTTGTTCCATTTAATTTTTCTGAACAATGTTTTTTTCATGCACAAATCAGGAGCTGGGATGCAGTTGCAATAAAATTTTCCTGAAAGCAAGTACATTGACTTTATGTGAATGTCTTTTCCAAACAAATATATATCCTGGCAATGCTAGTGTATCCTTTATGGTGAAAAAAATGTAAGTTTAAAAAAATGTAGCCGCAAGTAGAGTCAACTGCATTTACTTTCTGTTAGAATTCAATAATGTCAGTCTAAAACAGACTGACTTTGTATGGTGTGATAGTCTTACGGTATTCTGTGATGCTTCTGTGTATTATACAAAGGGGTGGGAGTGTTGCTAGTAAAAGCTTTACAGCAACCAACTGAAGTGTTTCTTTAGGAAGACAGTGTGATCTGTTCACAAAATGATTTGTTGTTATGTCTTGACTTACGTTGGTTATCAGCTGCTAGCTTATTGCTAAGACTCAATTCTCTTGATTCTCCAGTGTACGGGCACATTGCCTAGAAATAGAAACTAGTCACTAAATCTATAGAGTGGAAAATCCATGAATAAAGTTTGCCGCCACTGGAAAAAGGCCTAGAATGGAAGCAAATTCCTGCACATCAGAAAATGTATTTCATTTTAAAACATACACATCAAGAGCCAGTGGAGAAAACCTAAGTAAGTTACATGGCAAATGTTTGACCTTCAGCAATTGCTAGGTTAAATTATTGTTTAGTTGCTTTGGATATGAGAAGGGAGGGTCATGCTTTTAAATAATGATTGCATGATTATGATACAGCTAGTTACACTCAAAGATAACTGTTCTAATTTCAAGTAGCATGTCTACACTTTGCAATTTTGACTGCAAGTTGTCTTAAACATAATATCAATATTGCAAATTCCAGTTTTATGCTTATTATGTATTCCAATTACTTTTTAAAGAGATTTTGCCTTATAGGAATTATTGAATTTTAAGATTTTAAAATGTTTTAAAATGTTTTAAATCTTGGTATTAATATTGATTTTGTTGTGAGTCACCTTGGGTGCCCAATAGGAAAAAAGATGGAATATGAGTAAAATAAATAAATCCCTAGATTTTTATAGTAGATGAGCAAGACACATATTTCCATGCCTTCTTCATTCTAGAGTATAAAATTGTTATTTCTAAAGAAAACACTTTCTTTCCCACATTTTTAGGCATGAATATGATTTTTCCCCCTGTAATTGTATGTGGTGACTTGCCAGTTTGTTCCATCAACATATTCCTCTTGAAGGGCAAAGGGAGGGGCTAGGATATGCAAATTGTTCTCTAAATTACAAAGTGATACAAAACTACAGCGACTACTGAATGAAATGGGAAGGTCTGGGGGGCAGGGGGAGTTTGGCCATGGATCTATTTTTTTATACTCCCGTTAGCAGTTGCTGACTTCTCTGACAAAGTGATGAATATAAATAACAGGCCAGATAAGGGGTAACATGAATTTGTATAATAAACAGAGTTTTAAAATAATAAAACGAAAGGAAACTTAGGCTGCACCTATTATGACATTATTATAGAGAAAGAGTGTTATGTTCCCTTTAGGAGGTTTTCATTTTCACATCATTTCTATTTAAAAAATTGCCTTTTTTCACTTTTCACACTGCACTTGTAGTCAGTGCGAAATGACCCTGCAAGCAGTGGAATTAATGTTAAAATTCTGACAGCTATTTAAATAAAAAGAAATCTTCACTTCAGGAACAAGAATATGCTATGTGCAAAATGTAGTTTAAAAATGGTGTCAGCAGCAGCTTCATCTGTTTCCGTACATGAGGTGTAATGATGCGGAACAGAGAATATTGTCTGAGAATTTTGTGCTAATGGAGTACCTCAAAAGTGAGCAGGATTGTAGAGGATGTAAACTTGATTTGTATCTTACTTGGAGCAATTTGTGAAGGGAAATACAGTACATGAGTCCTAAATATACATCTTCAGCAGTTTTAGGCTCCACAGATGCAGTTACGGAAAAGGAAAATTAGTTGAGGAACAGTATCTGCACATTGAAGAGAGGGTAAGTGTCATGTATTTAGTCCACTGAGGCTGCAATTCTATGCAGTGTTATCTCAGAATAAGCCATACTGCGCTCAGCAGGGCTTTCATCAAATATAGGGTTGCATTGTTAGTGGGTGACTTTAGAAACTTCCACCAGCTTTCACGTACACTTGGGGAATAATATTCCCAAGTTTAATACACAAAAGACTCATATTTAAAGCACATCTTAGTGGTTTCATTAACCAAAAACTTAAATCACATGCTCCACTGTCCCGCTGAAATAATTGTAAAATGCTTTCTGGAGGAAGTGCTCAAATTTTAAAAAATTATGACCTTGGTTTCTCTTCAACATTTCCTGTTACAAAACATATGATGTAACCAAGTTGTAAGGATAAACATTTGATATATAATCATAGAATTAATGTAGTAATGCACAATTAGTTAGTACATCTAATGTACAATAAAAAAGCAATCTGTATATCTAAATCAAAGATAGAATATTCTTAAATTGTGGGGGATTTCTGCAGGCTTTGGAGGAATTTCCTCTTGGTGTAACTGGCACCTTTGCTTATATTTTGGTTACTAGTCTATGGCACGCTAAAATGGCCTAGTTTTTGATACCATAACTCTGTAGTACCTGTTACCTTATATAGAGTTGTTCAAATCTTAGCAATAAAGTAAAGCTGGGATGGTAAGGTAGGTGTGAGGGAATCTGGGTCTTGCCTTGCCCTCTTATTATTATTTCATCCTCCCCCCAATATCAAATACAGTACTTTTAAATTTGTGGAAAAGTTGAATCACTGCTTCAACTTTGTAATGGAATGAACATGGTGTGGTTGGCAAGTGACTCGTTTAATTTCTTCAAGGTGGGATGAGTGTCTTCTGAAGTAATATTTTTATATTCTTAGGATGTTAATAGATCTAGTCTTGTGTTTGGCTATCTGAACTTTGTGATGCGGAGAAGCTCTTGCCAGTTAAGGATGGTGTGACAGTTTCAACTTGTCTGGCAGAGAGAGCTTGGCCACAAGTTATCAATATCCCTAATGAAATTTTATTTGGACTGTTCCATTATATCCATATATGGCACCATCTTATTCAACTATTCAGAGAAAGTGATAGATTCAAAATAGCCTAGTTAGAGAGTGAAATGAAGAGATCACAAATCACTGGTTTTGAAATAACTGCACAGAATGTATATCCCTTTCTGAGCATAATTCCAAGAGCAGAATTTAATCTTTCAACCCCCTTAGGAGAGGGGTTCACAAATGCTGCTTGCCAGACAAAATTGCATCCTTTCAACATCCTTGGACATCCTAGCAACTCCATACCTCCAAGTGTAAAACCAGGAAATAAAATAAATCCCCTCATTCTCTCAAGGGGACATGGAAGGCAATTTTGCCATATATTGAAAGCTCCCAAGCATCCCTACAAAAAGTATTTATTAGAAAAGGTTGATCACTCTTTTGGTATTAAAAAAAATTAAAACAGTGGAGGTCATGGCAAGTGATGTTGTCTTTCAAGATGCAGAATTATTGGTATAATTTGGAAGTTGGCCAGCTCTGACTTAGGACCTAGGAATTCAAATCACTACACTTTCCTACATGAACCTGTCAAAACATTAATATCATATACTTTTTGGGACCCCATCGCCATAGGCATGGTACTGGTGGCAGGCAGAGTGAGGGCCTTTCACTTCTGGCACATGGCCTTTGGAACTGTTTCCCTGCAGAGACCCACTTAGTACCAACCATATGTGTTTTTATTTGAGCATCACACAATGACCTTTCTACTTGCCCAGTCCTGAAACTCTATTCAATTGTAGGCTCAGATGCTTGATCTACCTGCTTTTAATTCATACCTGTCAACCATCCCGGATTGGCCGGGATTTCATGGTTTTTGGTGCCGATTTGCGCCATTTCCCGCCCCGCGCTGCCGAAACCCCAAAATTTTGCAGCAGGGGAAAGGAGGTACTGCGCAGCCCTTCTGTGCAGGTTGCCTTCTACGCATGCGTAGAAGGGTTTTACACTTGTGTAGCCCCGTTCTACGCATGCGTAGGCTATGCCACTTGCGTTGGAGGCTATGCAAACTGCGTAGCCTTCTACGCATGCGTAGAAGGCGACCTGCACAGAACTGTTTGCGCAGGTCCCGTATTTTCCGGAGCCGTGGTTGACAGGTATGTGTTAATTATTATTGTTATGCAGTAATACAGTTGATTGGGTTTTTAAAAAATATATTTTCAGGTAGAATGGGAGCTTTGCTGGCCAATGAATATGGCAATATATCTACAGTATCACCAACATACACACATATAGGGGGAAATGGCAAACAAGAAAAATGCCACTGGCATGAATTTGTTTAAGGTAGATCGCAGATTGTCTTGAAGTGACCCACACACTGTGATAATGGAGCTATTTCCTGTGACACATATGAAATGAGATGTAGGAATCCGATTCATGTAAAGATCTCTAATCAGCCTCATTAGCAACAGTTTATAGCCCCAGAAAGACAAAGGAAGAGTTAAGCAGCCTCACGAAGTCCAGCTTCATTAGGCTGAGTAAGAAACAGAGATAGAGAGAACACACACACACACACGACTGCAGTTTTGGCTGAACAAAGCAATCATAATGGCGTCTCTTTATTCAAACAGAGTATATCAGAAACAAAACTTAAGGCACATCAACCAATCAGAATGTCAGAACCAAATAAGGAGAAATAAGGAGAATTCTTCTCACTGTTCTACGCATGCCCAAAATCCAGCGTTGTCTCTCATGCAGACAAAGAGGCCTTTGTTTACAAAATGTGAAGGCAGACAGGAAGACAGAAACCAGATGCATTCCCACAATGAGATATGCAGGATTTAACACTGGCACTACAATGGACTACCACAGCCTTGAGGATATTAACAATGTGCACCTTCACAGCCAGTCCATCTGGCATGGCCTCTTCCACTGGGAATCAGAATAGTGAAGTGATTCCTCCTCCGCTCATTTTACCATTAGGCCCAATCTGATGGATTCCAGTGGCACTTGGTGTTGAGTCGCTGGTTGTATGATCTACTCCATTACTGTAGCAGTATATCCGGCCAGACAGGAACACGCATACACACCCACTCGTGCCTCATACGTCATTGATGCATAGCTTCTAATCTCAAGGAATGATGCCACTTGAAATATTGTCCTTGAATGTCTGATTGTTGGTTATTGTACATAAGTATGAACATGAAAGAGTTTTTAAAAGTACATTAAATGTCTACGATATTAAGGGGGGGGGTTGCTTAGTTTTGATGTAATTTTAATGCAATGGTTCTGCATTGTAATTTGTATAGCAGTTTTAAGAGATACTGCACTGTAGGAATGTTTAGGTTTCTGTTTCATGAAATGATAAACAGCAGATGGTGCAAAGAAGTGATTCCCAGGTGAAAGATGTACATTAAGAAAAATCAAAACAGTGGGATGGGTGAATGCAGAAACTAATGGAATATAAGTGAAATACAGGTATATATTCTGTGCTGCTGTTACAAAACAATGTTATTTCCCTTGTGCTAATAAATATGGTTCACTAGATTGAACATTGAGTTAGGGATGGGCAACTGCAGTGATGCACTGCAGCAGGTTCTGTCAAGTTCTGCAGAACCGGTAGTGGAAATTCCCCCAGGCCACACCCACTTGGTTGACCACACCCACCTCCATAGCCCATAATGCAGGATGTTTGGCCATGCCCACAGTTTTGGCCACGCCCACAGAGTAGGTAGTAATTTTTTTTTGCAGTGTATCGCTGGGCAATTGCCAGAACCTCTCGAAGTGCACATCCATAACCTTGGGCAGCTGCACTTCCTCTAGTGTCCTGCCCTTCTTCCAGATATGTATCATCCAGAAAGGCTCTTCTTTAATGAAGGTACTGTGGTGGCTTAGTGGTCAAGATGCTGAATTTGATGACTAGTACAGGGGTTCTCAACTTTACTGCGCCATGGGCTGGACAACTCCCCCTCAGACCATGCTGCAGGCTGGACACGTGGTTTTCCCCTGCTACAAATGCTGTCATAAACTGTGATGGGTGCATTTGCACATGCGCCAGCACATTTACGGCTGTTGTAAACGCGTCCACTTCTGCTTCTGGGGTCATCACTGTGGGCTGGATGGAATGACATAGGGAGCTGAGGCTTGCCCATGGGCCATAGGTTGCGAACACATGGACTAGAAGGTCAGCATGTCAGCGGTTCGAGACCCAAGTGCTGCACAACGTAGTGAGTTCCTGTTTTGTGACCCAGATCCTGCCAACCTAACAGTTTGAAAGCAAGAGATTGCAAGTAGATAAATAGATACTGTACCACTTCATTGGAAAGGTAAACAGTGTTCTGTTCACTCCGGTGTCTAGTCATAGCTTTTGAGCAAGGGCGACCTTTACTTAATGAAGAACCCTCATCATGCCCTCTAGTGGCCAAAAGGGTGAAGGGTGAATCAGGAGTGCTAGCGACCCTAAAACCATGAAGGTTATTTTCCACACCCACTGAAGAACACAAGGCAAATTTCTGAGGAAAAAAAGTAGAAAACATATTCTGTGAGGGTCCCGAGGCCCTTCCGGGGTGTTGGGGAATGCATTTGGATCTCTGGGGTTGTATGCAGCCCACAGGAATGAATGCTGGGGACAAGCATTTAAAGGCTTTGATCTCATATGCCATATACTTAATAGTAAGTCCCACCAAAGTAAAGTGGGGCTTATTTTCAATTAGGCCTATACAGGATTGTGCTATAAATGATATTTCATAGAAATGTTTCTCATTTTCTATAAATGATAGACATCATGTTTTTCCAGAGGCATTCAAAATGGAGTACTGTGTGAAATACACTTTAATTTATGTGCACATCCTTCAGTTCTGCTCAGTTAAGCATCTTTTCCTCTCATTTCATTGGGATTTATGATGTATCATATTATGTAGGATTGTAGCTGAGATGTTGTGATTTGTTTGGCATGCAAACAACCGATATTGTATTTCACAATATTTGCTTTAACTAATAACTTTGATAGCAAAATTCCATGTCTTCATGAGCTCTTATTTGAAAAGGAAAGAGAATTTCAGTATCAACATTTATTCTTCAAATAAGAGAAGCAGAAGACTCAAAACAAAGAGCACGATGGCTTGAAGTTTACAGGGCATGACAGTCAGGTGGTAACCACATTCCTCAAACAACGGAAGTTTTACACCTTAGTACAGTATCTTCTATAATTCTGTTATCTGCTTTTTTAAAAGGTTAAAAATATTATGGTAAAAAAATGAAAATTATCTCTTTAGCAATGCATTTGATCTTTGTTAATGTAAACATAATTATTACATTTAAATAATGTTGAAACAGAACGTGGGTTTCCCCTCCCCGCCTGAAGTGTTTCTAATAATAGAATGAATCTCAATGTCACAGTGGAAATCTAAGAGTCTCCTCTTTCTAACAGTATAGAATTTCCATTTATAGTTGCGATCGGGTGCAAGATGTTAAGGATATCATAGACACGAGATGAAATATTCACATGTGTTGGTTAGAAAATGAGATGCATTTACCTGCAAGCTGTCTCATGGGTGTGAGTGTATATTTATTCATTTATGGAAAGAAATGGATCTCAATAGCAATTGCACTTATATACCACCCCATAGCACGTGTGCACTCTCTGGGTGGTAATTAACATTTTGTCCCAAACATGCTTGGTATTCATTTAACCATCCTAAGAAGGATGGAAAGCTAAGTCAACCTTGATTCCCTTCAGGATTGAGCTCACAATGTCAGCAGTTTTGGCTGCAATACAGCAGTTTAACCACTGCACCACTTGGGCAAGAGTAGTTGAAATGATTATTTGGGGAGTTTTGATTATTCCTTTTAAATAGCAGTGCAAAGCAAAACAATAACAGCAGCACAGACATGCAGAGAGTTCAGTGCCATTTAAGCTCCTGACTACCTTCTTCATTTCTTTTTCCACACAAACCATCACTTTGCATGATAAAGATACTCTAGTAGCATTTAAAGTAGAAAAGGGCATCTTTACTTACAGTTACCTTTTTGTAGTTTCAACCAGAATTTTTTAAATGGAAAATTGAGCTTCCAACACATGGAGAGAACCTCCATGCTTGTGGCTTGGTATGAGGTGAGAGAGAGAAAGTATTATCAAGAAAACAATGTAAGCAAAGAAATGAACAGGAGAAGGTGCTTGCGGCAAATGCCAATGGCAAGGGGGGAAACCCTTTACCAAGCAAATTAGTAGCAAAAACCCATCAGGGGATTAAATCATGAGCAGAGCTTTGGCTGCATTACTAAAGCTTAACCACTGCACTACAGGGCTCTGTATTGAAATGTTGTTCAATGTTTTCTGTAGTACAATAGTTTATCATGGTTTATCAACCAACCACAAAGTTCATGGGATCATCCTCAATCTTTCCTATGGAAGTATTTTGCAGTATGAGTCCAAGTTCAGTCACTTACATGAGGAGGGGATTCGCATTTATTCTAGTCTCTCAGTTAACCATTCAGTGTATACTTAATCGTTCCCTAGAGACTCCACACACTGTTTTAGAAGGTCCTTAAATTGTTTGCAAGTAAACAAACTCCCTTCTGAGAATAAGTTGACATACAGCCCTATAAATAGTGTTAGACCATCCCCAATCAAGCTGAAACTGAAGCTCGAAAAATAATCTCCTAACAACTGCAAATTAATTCAGCTTTGATTAAATTATGTTTTCTCCCTATGCACACTTTCCAGGTCATATCAGTGCCATCCATCTTGCAAAACACACTTAATCCTTTCCTATCTGGGAAATAAAAATGTTAAGAATACAGTTTAATGTAATATTAATGTGCTCTGTCCAAAAGCAAATGAAGCTACAAAACATTTTGAGAAACATTGCAATTCATTAAAGAATCTCTCTCTTTTTCTGCATGTATAATCTTGGAGCCAGTTTCAAGAACTAGTCTGCTGTTCCCAGTGCTTTCTCACATGAATGTAATTGAATAGACTAAAATAACATTTTGCTGCTATTAAGGGAGTGATAAATTCTACTTCTCTAAGCTAATTTTCAGGGTAGTTGTTTGTATTGCTGTATGTTAACGCTGTACATCGTCTTGCATATACAGTATTGATGATTTTTCTGGGAGGACTTGTTTTCTTGCCTTTTTCATAAACCCAGAATTGGATCTCATCAACTGTCCCACTACTTAATCTAGATCAATTTCAGTCTACATAATCACAATGTCATGTTTTCTTTGACTTATTTACTAGATTCTTTTTTTGAACTGGTATGCTATTTTTTTCTGAAATGCATGTTTTATGTTTATTCAAAAAGTCAATAGAGGGTGAGTTTGGAATTGCATAACTTTATATGAACATAATTCCGTTCAATATTCAATTTAGTTCAATTTAGTGGAAGTGATTTATTGACCAGTACCTTGTGTAGTGTGCTGGTCAATAAGTAGCTTCTATTAAAAGTTTAGGAAGATAGACTGGAGAAACTGAAGAGGTGGCTTTTTTGCCCTTCTAAACTGAAATGCTGCTATTACTAAGAAATAGCCTTTATAAGGGCTATTTTCCATATGCATTGCCTAGGAGACTTCCATCAATTTTAACTCTTATTCCCCTCACGAGTCATCCATTGTTTTCTGACAAATCAAAATTAGTTAACACAAACACTGGAAAGGGGCCACCTGTATAGTCTTGGGAATGTATAGTCTGGAAATCAACTCAAATACCAATTAAGGTAAAGGTTTCCCTTGCTAGAAAGCCAGTCAGTCATATCCGACTCTAGGGTTCAGTGCTCATCTCTGTTTCAAAGCAGAAGAGCCAGCACTGTCTGCTTCTGCAGACATTTCTGTGGTCATGTGGCAGGCATGTCTAGACACCAGAGAGCACATAACACTGTTTACCTTCCCACCGAAGTGGTCCCTATTTATCTACTTGCAATTTCTTGCTTTCAAATTGCTAAATTGGCAGGACAAATGCCAATTAGCACCCACGAAGAAGTATCAGGTGCCAGTTTAACAAACAAGAAGCAGCAAGTAGAAAAATGCAAATAATTAAATTTCTGTAGTAATGCTTGGTAGTAAAACTTGATGGGTGGAACAGTGATCTCCTTTGAAAGTTTACTAAAAAACAAAGCAGCTCTTCAAGAAACAGCAATACAGGTAGCTGAAGATCTTAAAGTACCCAGGACTGTAAGAAACACTGTTTTTGGTGAGGATGTCTTCTGGGTTCAGCTGCAGAATTCCCTGAAGATTCTAAAGCTAATTTCTCCAGCAATCACTGCATCTGAATCAGAAAATGCACTTCTGTCAGAAATTCCTTATGGAATTTTAAATGGCCAAGATAAAAAAAAAACTGTTTTTGGGAATCTCTGTGTAGCTCCACTTACAACTATAGAACAAAGTAGAGTGAAAGATTTTATGTTTAAAAAGGGAAGAATTTTGTTGCCATTCATTTCATGCTGTTGTAAACTTGTTGGATGCCAGATTCAAAGGTGGGAATATAAGTGATGATTGCTCTGTTACTGCATTTGACTGAATTACAAAACAAGCATCACACTTAAGAGTTGATGTTGGGGTGGTACTTTCAAATGTTGCAGAATATAGAACAGCTTCAGGGATCTGGTCCAGGGATGTAGTCTTTGTAAAACACAGCCTCTTAACTCCTCTTGCTTCTCCCCTTCTTCAGATTCCTCCATCTTCTGCATCCTGTGCAAGAATCTGGTCTATGTTTGGAAACACTCACACTAAATCAAGAAATAAACTAATGTGTGAAAGGGTAGTGTTGTGTCCAAAGGTATATTGCTTTATGTTTGTAATCGCCATTAAGTCTTTGCTGTAAAAGCAGCCCTTTCTGTATTCAATGTAATCTGATTGGTTTAACACAGGTTTCCCGTGTTAACAAAGCCCGGGCAAATGTATCACTGTAACTGCCGTTCTGTCTTATATAAGTTGATACCTCGCCCCTGTTTTCCCAGTCCGAACTGAGCTGTAATAAATGACTTGTTGGTTAACCCCCGAACTGCTGTCGCATTGCAATTAATACTCGGACTCAACAGATAGAGAAGCTTGTTTCAAGGTAAACCTTCAGGTTTTAGAAGTCCCTGATAACTATAATGATGATGAACAACAAAACAGCTGCAGAAGCAGAGAGTGGAACTGATACTGATAACTATGGCTCAGAAAATGAGTTTAATTAAATTTCAATCATATTCATTCAATCTTAGTCCCTTCTACATACACAAACACCCTCAGTTCCTTTTATGACAATGGGTGCTTTATGTCTATTTGAAGCTGTGGAGAGGAAATATAAAAAAATTTTTGTTACCAATGTTGATGGCTTCTTCTTTTTTTAAAAAATGTTTATATATATATCAACTGTGATAATTTTACGCCAAATCAAATAGCCAGAGTCATACCTGTCATCCTTCCCAGATTGACCGGGATTTCCCGATTTTCGGCACTGATTTGTGCCATTTCCCGCCCGCAGCTGCCAAAACCCTGGAATTGGCAGCGGTGGGAAAAGAGGTACTGCGCATCCTTTCTGCGCAGATTGCCATCTACGCATTCGTAGAAGGTTTTTACGCTTGCATAGAACCCTTCTATGCTTGCGTAGAAGGCGATCAGCGCAGAAGGGGATAGTAGAAGCCTTCTACGCATGCGTAGAAAGGTTCTACGCAAGCATAGAAGGGTTCTATGCAAGCGTAAAAGCCTTCTACACATGCATAGAAGGCGACCTGCGCAGAATGGGATAGTAGAAGCCTTCTACCCATGCGTAGAAAGTTTCTACGCAAGCATAGAAGGGTTCTATGCAAGCGTAAAAGCCTTCTACGCATGCGTAGAAGGCGACCTGCGCAGAACCGTTCTGCACAGGTCCCGTATTTTCCAGAGCCGTGGTTGACAGGTATGGTCAGAGTGCATAAATTAATTTAAAAAGTGGCATGAAAGCATTTACTCTTTAAAAGCAATGTATGAGGCTTTATGGACCAACATGGGTCAGCTGATGCAGAAAAAAACTGCTCAACAAAGCAATTAGGAAAAAAACCAAGGATGTTAGATAGAAGGAGGGGGATGAGACAACCCATGCCAGCCAAAATTAGCCCTGCTAAGAGATGCTTAACTGGTCAAGCTATGCCGAGTCAGGTAGCCCAATAAGGGGTGGGGGGATGAAATTCATCATTCCCTCAAAGTATAAATACAAGCCTCTGTATGGTTTAAACTCAGTGACTGGCTTCTGCCAATTTTGCTCAAAGATCTGACCTTATGTTCACAGACACTGATCATTTGGGAAGCGCGGTGGTGCAATATGGCTGTCACGCTCTTTGCTGGCCCCGCCCCGAAGATATGGGCACCTGGGGCTTGGCGGCGTGGCGTGGCTACATCCACCATAAAAGGGGTGGCCATGTGCGCACCCATCACCATTTTGAGAGATCGGCTGGGCCAAGAGCTCATTTGTCTCTTGCGCCAGCCGATCTTTCCACAAGGCTTGCCGGCTTAAAGCCATTCGAGCCACTGCAGCGGCCTTTCAAGGCCTTCTTGGGGCGAGCGATGGCCCCGAAGAGGAGGGTGCTATCCAGGCCCTCTGCCACGGAGCGTGGCTCGGCCCCTCGGGCGAGAAGACGGGCTCACCCGGCACCTTCCATGTCCAGTGTCAGGCATACCCCGAGCCAGAGGGCTCAGGCAAGGCCGGTGCGGACGGCCACTCTTGGGACCTTGTCCCCCTCTATCCCTGTTGGCCCTTCTGGTCCTTCTGGAGAGCTGGTGCTCCCCAGGATCGGTCCTCCCCCGGGCTTGAGGGCACGGGCAAGGACTGTGCAAACGAGCCCCTCGGGGCCTCTCCACCCTGTGGGCCTGTGGGTCCTGCTCGGCCTACTGGGTGACTGGGTCTCCATGCTGGGCCTGCCCAACAGTCCACGGGAGTGGTCAACATGATTGACCCATGGCCGCTCTTGGCCTGCATTGCGGTCCTGTAGTGTGCCGCGGGTATTGGGGCCCTGCCCGAGACTTACTGGGCGGCAGGGCAGTCTATGCTCGGCAGGCCTCCTCAGGCCAAGGCAGAGTGGCCACAAGTGGCTGCTCAAGTTCAGAGTCGGGTGGAGCTGCTGGAGGCCGCACGGCCTATTCCACGTGGGCAACTGCAGCTCCCCGGCCATCCCTGCCAGCCGGGCCTGGCTCAGGCGGATCGTCCAGGTCTAATGGGGTCGCTGGAGGTGTCGAGCTCGAATGCGTTCCTGAGCTCCGATGCCCATCACCAGCCGGAACCCCCGGTGGGGGTGGCTGGGGGGGTGCATCGTGTGAGTATGGCAGTCAAATTAGATCACACAGTACCCCTGCTACCTTCCCGATGGGAGTGCAATGGCCTTGGCCTCAACAGGCAGCCAACGCCTTAGTGACCCCTGCTTTGGTCCCCCGGTCACGCAGGTTAACACATGGAGAGCTCCTTATCCTCCTGTACCGCCCGGTGTTCCACCCGCAGGTCCCAACGTACCGTATCCGGTATGGCCATACAGCCCTCCTGTCAATGCGGCCTACCATTCTGTTCCGATATCTGCCATGCCTACAGCCGGTTACTCCCTGCCTCTTGGTGACCATCTTTTGCCGGCCACCAGGGATAAAATATGGTGCAGGGAGTAAGTGGATATCTTCAGCTTACTTAATAGGGAATCCACGCGGGAGGAGAAGGAACGGCAGGACGACCGGAACAAGGAATTGTCTTGTCGTTGCAAGCCCCCTCATACTTGGGCTAATTGGCTGCCGGCCTATCTGACATACACAGCTGTGTATCTTAGGGCTCGCCCAGATATGGCGATTCCTATAATACAATATCTAGACACAATTTACAGGGCGTATGTTGATTTCCCTGGCCCATCTTGGCTGGCCTACGATGAAGAATTTAGAATGAGGGCTGCTCTTCATCCCGAGATGTGCTGGGATGACCTAATCAACTCCTATGGCTGCTATACATGACGCCTTCCCGGCCGGTGGCCAGAGACTGCTATCACTGTGGTCATGCGGTACATCAGCCTAGTATGGCTCAGTTTCCCCGCCAGCCGGTGGGGCAGGGGGTTCCAGCCCACCTGCTGTGCTGGAATTATTCATCCTCAGGTACCTGCAATATGAGGCAGTGTAGATTCCGGCATGAGTGCCCTACATGCTCGGGACCTCACGCCACTTTCGCCTGCCCTCGGGCCGGAGGGTCCCGTGGAGGGGTCGTGGACAGCAAGGGCCAAGCAGAGATTCTTTTGATGCGACGGCAACTACAAAAGGCCCCCTCCCCAATTCAAATTAATGTCCTAGAACGCTGGTTGCATGTCTATCCGAAGAAGGAAGACGCAGTTTATTTGTTAGGTTTTATGTGCAGTTTCCGCATTCCTTTTATGGGTGTACACGCACCCCAGGATGCCCCCAATTTGCGATCACTCTGGGGCAAGGAAGATATAGCTAGGGAAAAGATAGTCAAGGAAATTAGGGAAGGGAGAGTCGCTAGTCCTTTTGACCACCACCCCTATGCTAACTTAATGGTATCTCCACTTGGCTTGGTACCTAAAAAGTCCTCTGGTGAATTTCGCTTAATTCACCACCTGTCCTACCTGGAAGGTTTGTCGGTCAATGATGCTATACCGGATGAACTTTGTTCAGTCTGGTATACATCTTTTGATCAAGCCTTACAAATGGTTTGCTCATGTGGTCGTGGGCGCTACTGGCTAAGTGTGATATTAAATCAGCTTTTCAATTGTTGCCAGTACACCCTGATGACTTTGAGTTGCTAGGTTTTTGTTTCAAGGGGAAGTATTATGTTGACAAAGCTATACCCTTTGGCTGCTCCATTTCGTGCTCGGCCTTTGAACATTTCAGTACTTTTCTACTTTGGGCCTTTGTTCAGAGGTCGGGGTCTCGAGCCGTTCCCCACTACCTAGACGATTTCTTGTTTGGCGGTGGTCACGGTTCGGGCACCTGTGGACAGCTATTACTTACTTTTCAGGAGCTTATGTCTGAGCTGGGGGTCGACCTCGCTCCTGAAAAGACGGAAGGCCCAGCCACTACTCTTACATTTTTGGGCATAGAGATTGACACTCTGGCCCAAACGTCCTGGTTGCCTCGAGAGAAGGTGACCCGTATTTCTGAGGCAATAGTAGCCATGTTAGCTAAACGTAAGGTGTCCCTTCTTGAGTTGCAGTTGCTTCACGGGTACTTCAACTTTGCTTGCAGGGTAGTTACTCCGGGCAGGGCATTCGCCAGGCGACTGTGCGATGCAATGATTGGTCTGTCCAGGAAGCACCACAGGGTATGACTCACCACAGGGTATGAGAGCCGACCTATTGGTCTGACTCACTTTCCTCAATGAGTTTAATGGGGTTTCTTTTTCGCGCATGGAGCTGGTTGCTACAGCCCACTTTCAGGTTCAGTCCGATGTGTCGGGCGCTCTCGGCTATGGCATTTATTTTGATGGCCGGTGGGATTATGGTAGGTGGCCAGACAAATGGCAGGGCACTGAGCTGTTAAGAGACCTTATATTCTTGGAATTCTTTCCTATACTGGGTGCACTCATGTTGTGGGGTGAGATGTGGGCTAACTCCGTAGTACATTTTTGGTGCGACAATGCAGCTGTAGTGCACATTGTCAATGCCCAAACTTCCTGTTCACCTAGAGTCATGGCCTTAGTTAGACAATTTATGTTACAGTCATTGCGCCTTAATGTGCTTTTCAAAGCCAGACATGTACCAGGCATTAATAATGATATTGCTGATGCTTTATCCCGCCTGCAGATCTCCCGGTTTCGGGTCTTAGTGCCAGAAACCGAAGAACTTCCCTCACCACTTCCGACCGAGATGTGGACGTTTGGCGAGGAGAAGTGAGCCCGGCGATCGGCATGTCATTGGCCATGCGCACCCGTAAGGCGTATCAGCAAATGTACTTGGTTTTTCTGGCGTTCCGCAAGGATGTGCCCCTCCCAACATATGGCCAATCCCTGTTGACCATATACTACAGTACATGGTGCACCTTCATAGGGAAGGATTAGCCCCACGCGCCATTGGCACTCGACTTTCTGCTTTGGCCTTTGCTGCCAGAGCCCGGGGTTACCTGGATAACACAGGTGATTTCCGAGTCTGCTGGGTTCTGGAGGGATGGGCGCATGAACGTGGCCGCCGCCCTGACACGCGGCAACCGGTTTCCCCAGCTCTACTTGCAAGCCTGGCTAGTGCATGGCATAACCTTTGCTATGATCACTTTGAGGCATCTCTTTTCCATGCTGCCATTACAGTGGCCTTTTTCGGGGCTCTTAGGATCAGCGAACTGGTAGCTCTTTCAAAACATGATAGGTCATGCAGGGCTCTAGAATTGGCCGATGTTTCTCTTATGCAAGAGTCGGCCCAGCTGAACATTCGTTCATCTAAGGCTGACCTACAGGGGAAGGGTAGTTCTGTTATGCTCCTCAGGTGAAATCTGCCCTGTCAGTGCCCTCCATGCCTTCGTGGCATTACGAGGCTCCCACCCAGGCCTGTTATTTTGCCACTGTGATGGGTCTCCACTAACCAAGTTCTAATTTTGGAAGATTACTGGGACTGCCCTTTACAATTTAGGGCTCCCCGGGGCTCGTTACAGCACCCATTCCTTTCGTATAGGCGCTGCATCGACAGCTGCAGCATTTGGGTACTCGGAGGCGGACATTCGAAGGATGGGCAGATGGGGGTCTGCCCATTTTGGATTATATGTTCGTCCTATCCTTGTTTGAATATATTGCTCTCCCTCATTCTCTTCTGTTTTCTTGCAGACCCTGAGTGTATGTGCACACCGGTGGAAGTGTGGCTGGTTGGACACAGCTACGTTTATTGGGCCGCACGTTATGCAGCGGCATCGGACTGGGGTACCCATCTCAGCTTATGCGCAACGGCCCGTCTTCGGTGGTATGGTTTGTGCGGAATGAGGTGGCGGGAACTGATGCCATTCCTTATGTCCGTTAGGGACGCCGAACCTCCGGATATATTAATTATACACCTGGGAGGCAATGATCTTGCGCAGATCACTGGCCTGGGGTTAATTATATCCGTGCGCAGGGACCTTGAGATTTTACACCGTACATGGCCGTGGACGCAGTTTTTATGGTCCCAGATCATACCACGTTACTGTTACAGGGGAAGAATGGATCCTTGTGGTTTAGACCGGGCCCGGCGGTCAGTTAATAGGGCTGTTGCCCGTTTTCTAGCCGAACATGGTTCGGGGACATCGGTCCAACATCTGGGGATATGGTTACAGAATTCCAGTCTGTACCGTAGAGATGGGGTACACCTTCCATTGGAGACATGGACCTCTTTTTGGAGGATTTGCAAGCGGGCCTGGTGACCGAATTGACGGTCAGGGGGGGCGGCGAGTCATCGGAGACGCCTCCCTGTGTGGCAGGTAGCACTGGTAAGGAAAAAGTCGATGACCCATAGGTATCCGGCAGGTGCGCAGTTGATTGGCCAACCCAAGGACAAGGTACAGGGAAACTGGGACTGGCCAGTGAAGGGCGAACCATGAACAGGGTAATGCTATGATCTATGCAGCCTGCATCACCTTGATATTTTACCAGATATACATCAGATGCTGGAGTCTACAGGTAGCATCCTGACTTGGGTCAACAATTTGTTTCATTGGTAAACAAATTGCTACAATTGGAAACAAAGTAGCCAAATATGATTGGCAATTTAGGTTGACTCCTTACCAGTGCTCTTGCGGACCGTTTGCCTTAACAACGTTAAGGAAAGTTTAAAGTTATAAGTTAAGATGAAGTTATAATCAATAAAGTGGCCCAAAATTTTAAATCCATTACTAGTGTCCGTGTCTTCACCAAAAAGTGTATGTTTACATTTTGTGTCCCAAAATAATGATAAGAGGTCTCACTGAAAACAGTTAATTGACCTAACTGTTCTATGATATTTTACAATAGTAATGCATTCTGTTTTAATTAAAATAAGCCAAATACTTTATTTATGGTTTAAGTATTGAAAATATTAAGACTCTTACTCTAATTGAATTTACTGTTCAGTCTTTGTTTCTTCTTCCATGTCTGGATCAAGCTTTAAACTGACAAAATGAAACCACTTTCTTAGCTTTGTTGTTCGAGAAACCTAAATCCTCATCAGTATATGTTTCCTCATACCAGCAAATGAGCTGGTTTCTGTATCTTTCCACATTTACACAGCATGTTGTTGTCCACTAGCAGCCTCCATTTGAGCATGTTGTTCTTACATTTAGGCACTCCAATCCTCAGCCTATTAAGGGTCCTCGAAGTGTATCCTCCTCTAATGTTGTTTCTTGTGCAGTGAGCTCCTTCCTCCATCTTCTATTTTGATTTTACTCATGGGTAAGTCAAGAATGTTTGTTCCTACCATAAAGTTCTTCCTGGATCTGAGTTGGTGGAATTGAGGTACATATACTGTATGTTTACAGCTGTGGTTCTCAACATGGAGCATGCACCCCACAGGGATGCAATTTATTTTATTTTATTTTTTTAAAAAAATTATTTTTTATTATTTTTTTAAAAGAAAAAGTAATATACAAAGAAAAAAGACATCAATACATAATAAAGGATAATATAAAAATACAAATTACAAGTAAAAATTAAAAATAATATCACATACTCAAAAATACTGTAATATTCATTTTACCTTATTTAAACCCTCTTGTTTAGACATATACTATTTTAATGTGAAAAATACACATTTATTTTAAAGGGGGCAGTTAGAGAATGAGTTATATGAAGCTAATGGCCTTTTAGGCTTCCTCCACATGAATAAGAGTTCACTTTTTGAATAATAAGAATTATATGTCACAGGGGAGGTATCAGGATTTTATAGATGGTTAGGTGAAGCATGGCCAAAAAAAGTTTGGGAACCACTGGTTTAGAGAATATTGAGGATCGTTCTCTTGCTTATTTCTCTCTTCATCCACTGCTACTCCTCTCCTTATCTTAGGTGGAGCAATACCAACAAGAGGATATATTTTCTCAACTGGTGTAAGTTTGAAGCATCCTGTCACTATACACATTGTTCAGTTAACAGTGATGTCAACTTGTTGCACTCCTTATTGAAGTAGCATGCTCTTCTGCAGAGATGCTCAGGGCCAAAGCTGACGTACACAGCATGGATGGTTCAGAACTTCATGTATAGTTTGTCAATTTCCTGATGTTCTTCGATATTTAGCCTTGGTATTCAGGCGGTGCTGCTTTAAAAAGCATGTCCTTTCTATTATATACTAGCATATTTTGCCCGGCGGTGCCGGGCTTTTTAAAATTGTGTTGGATAGTAAAGGGTTTCTTTTTTTTCTTTTCCAAATAGTGCTGGGCTCTTTAAAAAAATTTTCAAGGTTTTTGTGGTTTTGTGGCTTTGAGGCGCTGCGTCCGCCTGCGGCGGACCCGCGCTCCCAGTGTGTGTTTTATTTATTTTTTCTTGTGCGCTGGCTTCCTTAGTGCTGGGCTCTTAAAATTTGTTTTTGAAGGGTTTTTTTTGTTTATGCAAATTTTATTTTAATTTTTTAAAAAATTTAATTTTGTGTTATGCAAATTTTATTTTAATTTATTTGATTTCTGGTTTTTTTGGGAATTTTTTGAGATTAGTGTGAATATTTTTGATTTTTTGGCTAATTTTTTTGATTTGTTTGGGAATTAATCTTTTATTTTGAAATATTTTTGAATGTTTTTTCTCTTGTGTCCTCTGGGTGGGGGTGGTGAGCTTTGTTTCCTCTCTACAATTCTTCTCTTCTGTCCTCTGGGTGCTTCCGGTTAGTATTTCCTTTCTTAGCTCATTTGATTTCCGGTGGTCCTGAAGTCAAGACGTCTGTTGGTAAGCTCTCTGTTTTTGGGGGGTGGGGTGGGGGGGTTGGATTTTTTTGGGGGGGTCTGTGTGTTTTTTTGTTTGTTTTTGGCTGTGTTTGTGTTTTCTTTTTGGATTTTTGAGTGTATTTGGTTGTTTTTGGTTTGTATTTTGGGTTTAACTTTTTCAGTGGCTTTCTTTCCCACGGGCCATGCTGGCTGGCCCATGGGGAAGAAGGGCACCGGTGCTTGCTGGCCCGTGGGGAAGAAGTTCTTGGGGGTGGGGGCTTTTTTTGCTTTCTTCTTCACAGGCCAGGCTGGCTGGCCCGTGGGGAAGAACGGCACCGGCGGCAGGGGGTTCCCTTTTTTCCCCCACGGGCCATGCTGGCTGGCCCATGGGGAAGAAGGGCAGTGGCGGACGGCTTTTTTTGTAACTTTTATTTTTCGCGTGCCAGCCGCCTCAGCGTTCTGTGTGCTAATGGTGCACAGGACGCTGGGGCTTGTAGTTTTGCCTGCGCGTGTTTGCATACTTTAGCGGTTTGTTTTCTGCAGCTTTTTTTTATTGGCCGCGGCACGTTTTTGAACATTCCTTTTGCCGCGCCGCTCAGCCTGATTGGCTCTGGCACGGTGCGGCGCAAGGAACGTTGGGAATTGAAGTTCCCTTTTACTGTTTGCGACTGGGGGGGCTCCTGCCCCCGGGTCGAAAATTTAAACCCGACAGTTACCTGCGAACCGGGTTCGGGCGAGTGAACGGAGGCCCATTACGGGCTAGTGGGGCCTGGTGCAACATTCTTTGTCACATTCCAACGGTTAACGCACCATTTTATAGGTATAGATTCATGCCAAGGTATTTCAGTGCTGAACAATGCTGTAATTTTCTTTGCTACTTTGTTACTATGTAGTTTGCAAATGTCATTTTGTATGTTAAGCCATTTTGTTGCACTTACATGAATTTAATAATTACACTATATATCCATATATCCTTGCAATAATATACAAGTGTTGAGTGTTACATTTGTACTGTTTATCATGTTATTTTTCTTTCTACAACTAATGTAAGCAATAAGTACTTTCTAATTCTTTCTATTTGTCATTTATATTAAACCTTATTTTGAAATAATTAGTTATGCCATATATATTCATATATACTCATGTTAAATAAATGTTAAAAGGGATTTTTCCTTTGCTATGTTTCATCTTCTTCTTCAGCTGCTGTATCCATTCCGGATATTATCTGTCATCATGGTGATAGTCTTTTTGTTATTAACTCCTCAGAACAGTTCTTCCAAGGACACACCATGCCACGCCAGTCTCTCAGGTTCTTTAGCCATGAAGTCCATCTACATCCAGGGCCTCTCTTACCTATAATTGTAAAAATAATTGTAAAGGGTATAACACCTGCAAATACTTGCAAATACCTTATGCAAAGATGCTGGGAACCATACCCGTCAACCTTGTGCGCAGGTCGCTTTTCACGCATGTGTGGAAGGGTTTTACCCCTTCCACGCATGCGTGGAAGCACTACGCCACTTGCACAGCCTCTACACAAGCAGTGTAGCGCTTCCGTGCATCTGTGGAAGGGGTAAAACCCTTCACGCATGTGCGGAAGCGCTACGCTGCTTGCGTAGGGGCTGCGCAAGCGGCGTAGCACTTCCACGCATGCACGGAAAGCGTTTCCCCCGCTGTCAAATTACGGGGTTTTGGCAGCGCGAGGCGGGTTATGACATCAATGGAATGTCAAATTACGGGGTTTTCACGGCCAAATCGGGAAGGTTGACAGGTATGCTGAGAACACAAAATTTTCTTTGAGAATGTTAGATTTTGGCAAAGAATCTAGGATCTGGTTTATAAGGGCAAAAGACAAGTGTGTACAGTGTGTTTTTGTATAGGGGGACTAGTTCCAATCCTGGGTCCTATTTGATCTTGCCAAAATCAGTTCTCACAACATAATCAATTGCAGTTTTTTATATTTAATCCTATCTCATCCCACTCATGTCCTGAGGTTCCATAGGGATCTCTTTTGATCTGGAGAAGTCATTGGGGCTCTGAGATGGGGGAAGACCTTTAATGTCCAAAAATCTTTGCTGCTGGTAACTATAGATAACAGGCCACAACTGGTGGCATCTTTTAACCTTGCACACATAAAATTGCACTAATAGGATTCCAGCCACTTTGTCTCCTTTTGTTCCTTAAAACAATGAATAAATGTAGTATTCCAGACTGGGGGAAGCAATTCTCTTTTCTGCTCCACAAAATGGCCATGGGACTGGCAGTCCAAGAGGTGCAGCTGAATTATGCTACTAATTGTCATCTTCCAGACTTTTAAATGTGAGAGTCTAAAATCTTGTTCTAAGGATGGATCTTACATGACACAGTTATAAATTCTTCCACAGTCATTCTGTATCATATAGATTATAGTGTGTCTGAAAAAGCAGATGAAATCAAAGTGTCCATGTTAAAAGTGCCCTGTTGAAGCAATGAACAATTCAAGTGCCTGAAGCGATTGGGACATGCTAAAAGTTATTTGTGAAGCTTAGTGTTGTTTTTAAATAGGATTGGTAGCTAATTCAGTTTAAAAGTATGGTCTTACATGGTTCTAGAATTATTCAAGTCTTAAATGTGAAATCTTGTTAAAGAGATTGGCCAGAATCCAATTTGTCAAGGCATAAGGTTACATGATTGTAAGCCTACTGGACATTTCACTTTAGCAACAAGGACTGTGTAGTAAGACTGGTAGTCTTGGGCCCATCATGTTTCAAATGGAATTATGGGCGCAAGGTCATGGATCAGGCTGTAATTTCTTCAGCCCCTTCTTCTTCATCACTTTTTTTGGCACACTACTATTGGACGTACTGTTAGGAAACAGCATCAACATTATGATTTGTGAGTTGTTTTGATGCACAGTTCTTGGCAGTAGTGGTTTCTTCTTCCATGTCTAGGCCAGACATGAAACTGCCAAAATGAAGGCACCTTTTACTGAGTTCATTCTGAAGTTCCCTTTGCCTGACTGGTGTGAGAAAGATTAGCTGGCAACACAAGGTTGCCATTACGAGGGTATGTCTGATTGTGGTTAAAAAATACCTCAATCTTTGAGGGGGCTCTTTCTGTGTACCCTGGCAACAGTGGTAGCAGCACTTAAAGACTGAGGAGAGAAAACCATCTTCTCCATACTCTTATCTTCCCTCCTTCTGTGATACCACATAACTTCTAGTTTCTAGGTTTGGGTTCTGAGATCTCTGAGAGTAGAATGCTGATGACTTGATAACCCCATCTGAGGAAGATGGAAGCCAGGCATGGCAAGAACAGTTATGCACTATTTGGGACATGCCAAACACTGCTGTTGTGTGTGAATTTTTCAAAATTATTCAAGAATTCCACAGGCAGAATTTTGGGAGTTCCAATACCTGCACACACATACTTTGCACTTACCTGAACCAGGGCCTTCATGGCTTATCTCTGGCCTTGAGTCCTGTTAATATACAAAAAACAAGCTGCCACAGAGCTTCCTGGAAGTCTTGTACTTTGGGCTCTACAGATAGCACTTCCCAAAAAACTATGATCCCTAGGAAGCACTATGGTAATTAAAGACATTAAAATAAACATATCCCACAACCCATTGTGTTTCCTATCAATGAAATTGATTATACCTGCAAACTATATGCATCTAGTAGTCACACATATGGATTTTTCATCTGGGTGTATACCTGTCAAATGGACTTTGGAACAAATAATTCCTGCTTAAACATTTATAAGGTACTAAAACCTCCACTTAATCGAAGATGCATTTCAACAGATTTACACAGAGGCAAAGTTGTGCACATGGACAATGTGATAATGGGGAGATCATCAGGCAAGGGACATCAGAACCACAATGTTCTGCCTGAAAAATCCAAACTTTTGAATGCTACTGGCATGGCTGTTTGCCACAAATGCCCATTCATTCTTTATTGCTCAATAGCTAATAGGCTTTATACATAACAAAGATTAAACTATTCTTAGAAATTATCATTTGGCATGTAACATCTAAGTTTACAGAAAAAAATCAGCAAAGAGATAAAATAAATATTCTCATACGAACACCAGATAATAAAATTAACACATAAAAATTTATGAATTTCCATGGCCTGTTAAACCAATCTGGTGGTCTTATAAGATATACATAGTTTATGCCAGCTAGTAAAAACAAAACTATACATAATGGAGAATTGTTTCTAATCCCAACTGTTAAAGGTTCAAGATATTGGTCCCTCAGGCCAGCACATAAGAACATTCATTTAGGAAATATATAATTTCCTCCACCCAAGAGCAACCTGCAGAGCAATGTCTATTTGTACCATGTTGGTCCATGTAATGTCCTTGAACTTCTTTCAACTGATGAGGGAGGCTAAAGAATAGCCTAGCCTAGGTGTACAATACAGATGTTTTAGTTGCAAAGGAATCCATTCCCATATACTTATAGGTTAGTAGAACCAGGGATGAGACTAACTTCTTCTTCTTCTTCTGTCTCTAGGCCAGATATGAAACTGCCAAAATGAAGGCATCTTTTGGTGAGTTCATTCTGCAGTTCCTTTTGCATGACCTAGTGTGAGAAAGATTAACCTGCAACACAAGGTTGCTGTTACCAGGGTACAACCGCTGCCGCCGACCAGCTGAGGGGGAGCCCCATCCTTCCTCCCCTTGCTGGGAGGGGTGAAAGGGACACCAGGGCTGGCAGAAGTCTGCCGCCGCTGCCAACCAGCTGAGGGGGAGCCCCACCCTTCCTCCCCTTGCCAGGAGGGGTTAAAGGGACGCCCGGGCTGGCAGAAGTCCACCGCCACTGCCAACCAGCTGAGGGGGAGCCCCGCCCTTTCTCTCCTTGCCCTTGCAGGGAAGGGTTAAAAGGACATCCGGGCCAGCAGAAGTCTGTTGCCACCACCAACCAGCTGAGGGGGAGCCCCGCCCTTCCTCCCCTTGCTGGGAGGGGTTAAAGGGATGCCCGGGCTGGCAGAAGTCCACCGCCGCCACCGACCAGCTGAGGGGGAGCCCCAACCTTCCTCCCCTTGCCAGGAGGGGTTAAAAGGACGCCCGGGCCACCCGGGCCAGGCCGGAAACTGCCATCACCTCAGCTGAGAGGGAAGGCGGAGGTGAGACTGGCCAGGCTTCCTCGAGAGGAGAGGGGTAATAGTTGTGTGGGGGCCCGGGCCAAGAACTCCCGCCACCGCCTCGTTGCTGGAAGCCAGACCCTGCTCTCGGCCAGGTAGGCCACGAGAGGAGGACTTTTTGTTGCCGTCGCCCATGGACTTGGATTCAATTTGGGGCGGAGCAACCTGTTATGTATTGCTATATATTTGTACTTTTTAATGCTGTATTTTTTGATATGTCATTGCGAAAATTGTATTTCTGTCATATTGTTATGTGGCATTCTGTATTTTGTAACTTTATAATATGTTGTGAAGCCGCCCTGAGTTGGCCTGCGCTGAGAAGGGCGAGGTACAAATAAAAAAATGAATTGAATTGAATCTGATTGTGGTTCAAAAATACCACAATCTTCGAGGAGGCTCTTTCTGTGTATCCCATGAGACTAACTGGAAGACTATCTTTTGCAAGGGCAAATCATGCCTCACTAATCAGTTAGAATTTTTTGAGAGTGTCAACAAGCATGTGAATAAGGGGAATCCAGTTGACATTGTTTATCTGGACTTTCAGAAGGCTTTTGACAAGGTCCCGCACCAAAGGCTCTTGAATAAACTTACCAGTCATGGAATAAATGGACAGGTCTTGTCGTGGATCAGCAACTGGCTAAGGGACAAGAAACAGAGGGTAGCACTAAATGGACACTTCTCCAAGTGGAGGGAAGTAAAGAGTGGGGTCCCCCAAGGTTCAGTACTGGGACCCCTGCTTTTCAACCTCTTCATAAATGATCTAGAAGTAGGAGTAAATAGCAAGGTAGCCAAATTTGCTGACAACACTAAATTATACAGGGTAGTGAAAACTGTGAGAGATTATGAGGTGCTCCAGAGGGATCTCTTGACACTGGGGGAGTGGGCAAAACAGTGGCAAATGAGCTTCAACATTAGTAAGTGCAGAGTGATGCATGTTGGGGCAAAAATACCCAATTACATTTATAAACTGATGGGTTCTGAACTCTCTGCGACAAACCAGGAAAGGGACCTTGGTGGACAGCTCAATGAAGGTGTCAACCCAGTGTGCCTCAGCAGTGAAAAAAGCAAACTCAATGCTAGGGATCATTTGGAAGGGTATAGAAAATAAGTCAGCAAGTATCATTTTGCCTCTTTATAAATCTATGGTGAGGCCCCATCTGGAATACTGTATACAGTTCTGGTCGCCATACCTCCAGAAGGATATTATGGAGTTGGATAAAGTGCAGAGGAGGGCAACCAAAATGATTAGGGGACTGGAACACCTTCCTTACCATTGAGGCTGCAACGGTTGGGCCTTTTCACTCTTGAACAATGGCGTCTAAGAGGTGACCTGATTGAAGTTTATAAAATCATGCACGGTGTGGACAAAGTAGATAAGGAAAAAGTGTTTTCCCTATCACATAACACTAGAACTAGGGGGTACTCCATGAAACATTTGGGTACTAGTTCTCAAACAAATAAGAGAAAGTACTTTTTCACTCGGAGGATTACTGGTCTATGGAACTCCCTGCCAGAAGAAGTGGTGACAGCTGTTAGTCTTGACAGCTTTAAGAAAGGATTAGACAAGTTCATGGAGGACAAAGGTATCAATGGCTATAATTATGGATACTTAAAGACAACCTCGGGGTTGGAGAGATAGGCAGGATATCTCTCAATGCCATTTCCAGGGAATCCTGAGCAGGTGAAGGCATCTGCTTGGGAATACCCTGAAGGAAATGGTGAGCCACTGTGTGAGACAGAATGCTGGACTGGATGGGCTGTGGCCTGTTCCAGCAAGGCTGTTTTTATGTTCTTATCTTAAGTCAAAACAAAATGGCTGCTTTCTGGGCAAGAATACTTACAAAATAGCAAGCTGTCTGTAGTTAGTAGCCTTGGAGGTTGATCTTGGTACTCCTAATGCTCTGGTCAAAAATATATGTTGAATAGATTTCAATATCATGACATTTGAAAAACCCATAACCATAGGGAGCAATTTGTCATAGATTTTGTTCCAGAATACTCCCTTTGAAGACAACATCAGATCTATCCATCAAAGTGGGAAGAGGAAGGTGACATTTTATTGTTCTTTCTTCCACAGTGATATCTGTTACAGTATCACTTCCTGTTATTGCCCCCTACCTTTCCTTCTTAACAGATAATATATTTAGGAATTCCTGAAAAGCCTATAATCTCTTATCACCTGTCTTATTCGCTCAGCACATAACTTCTGACATTATATGCACACAGTGCTTTTGATGGAAGCCTCCCACTGAATAAATATAGTCTATCCTTGATGTCCATTTTGTATTTTCACAGCATGGTTTCATATCTTCAGAGGAATGAGAGCTGCATGCAATGAATCCATTCCACAACTCCAGCAGATTATGTGGACTTTAACATTGGCAGAATCACAGTGAGCTATTTTATCATCGTTGCTATGCGATGTACAAGGGGAGAAAAGAAATCACATTCCCAACTTCTGACAGAACTGTTAAGTTTAATTGTATAATTCATTATCTGGACCCAGCTGGGTTTTTTTGTTTTGCACACACCTGTACTGACACCATAAACCTCAAGCCATATGTGCACCACGATGTCAGGATGATGACAGAAAACAAAACAACAGAGACAGCTGCTGATAAAGGAGTTCCCAAAAGTGAGGTAGCTGCCCATTAATTCACATTCAAACTGTGGCCAGCCAAAGATGTTCAAAGTTGTGAAAAGCAACTAACTTTTCAAAGGCGGATCTCATTTGAATGTATTACTGATGAGAGATCAACAAGTGTTCCTCCTGAACAAGCTTTCGTCATGGTGTAACTGGAAGCTCAAAAGGGGGAAACTTTTAACTAGAAGTCCTGAAAGCTCATTTACAGAATTATTACAGTTGTTCTTATGGTTATGCTTTTTCTATATATTCCATTATATGCATGGCCCTACTGTTTAGAAGAGTGAACCTGCTTCTTGAAGTGAATGAGATGAACATATGGCAAGACAGCAGTGTGTCCTTCTCCATGGCTCCATGGCCCTGTAACCACTGTGGGAAGAACAAAAAGGATGTTTGCCATGAGAAAATAAACAAAATACTCTCCTATTAGTGTATGTAGCCCATCATTAACAAGGATCACTCCCAATTTTGTAATGGGTACTTTTCAGAAACAGATTTACAAACCTGAAGATTTCAATCCAAAACTTATCTAAAATAGAAGTCCACCTTGTAATCACTTAGGTCATTCTTCAAACTTTCCAGATGTATCTGTCTCCTTCTCTTTCAAATCCAGACTTATTTAGAAACGACATCAGTGGGGTATCACCATGAAATTTCCATTGAGCTTATGTTACTTCTACAGCAGAGTCTTGAAGGAAAACTGTTTATTGAAGATGTCACCATGCTTCCTAAGAAAGCTAGCAGTGTCAATGTCAACTGTATTTTGCTTGATATGTTTAGCTTGGATCACTGCTATGAACTCTGTTGGCAATATTCCAAATTCAAGGGGGGGGCATGAGAAGCAAAACTACTGGAATGTTAATGACACCTCCTTTCCAAGGCCACTTCTCCAGCCAATACATTTTTACTTCTCTTCCATCCATGATAATAGGTTAAGGATTTCTAATCATACCTGTCAAGCGTGGCCCTGGAAAATCCAGGAACTGCTCCAGCCCAGCCACGCATGCGCAGCAACAACTCCTTCTGCGCATGCGCAGGACCCTTCTGTGCATGCACAGAACCCTTCTGTGCAGAACCCTTCTGCGCAGAACCCTTCTGCGCATGCGCAGGACTATTCTGTGCATGCACAGGACTCTTCTGTGCAGAACCCATGCGCAGTAACTACTTTCCCCTGCCGGTCAAATTACGGGATGGCGGCGGCTGGCAGCAGGAAATTGGAGGAACAAGCACTGAAATACAGGAAATCCTGGCCACTCCAGGATACCTGACAGGTATGTTTCTAATGTGTATAAACATTACTAATAACTCCAGCTATTCTTTCTGATGCTCTCTTAAATTGTTGTCTTTTTAACATGGCTTTACATTCTGCCGTGTTGTAATATAACCACCAGTTGAAATGTGTTTTAATGCTACTTCTTGTTCATACTTTCCCTTCCGAACTGATTTATAGTGGCTCTGATAGGTTTTTCAAGGTAAATGGGATATTTAGCAGTGGTTTTATCAGTTCCACTTCCCCTTTGAGTTTCCATGGCTGAGTAAGAATTCAAACCCAGCTATCCTGAACTCTGTCACTATATTACACTGAGTATCTTTAATAGTATAATTTACTGTATTTTTATCTAAACCTGTTCTTAATTATGTCATAAACCTCCTCACAGAGACCAGCAGCCTATAAATAAAAATGTAGATAAGTGTTCATCGTTACTCCTACTCCCCCCCCGCCCCCCCCCCCCCCCCAACTATCTGTGAATATAGGAGCTGAAAGAAATCTGTCTTCAGAGAGCAAATAACATCACCTTATTCTCAGGGATGAGACTAACTTATACATCAGCTGTAAGCCATATTACTGCATTTTCCACTTGATTGAGAAATGTTTGTACTCACATCAGTACAAAGCTTCCTTTGCCACCTTTAAAATATCCCTAAAATTGCCTTGAATAGTGCCAGGATATATGCTAAGAATGGTTAGGCCATTTAATTTATTTATTAGAAGACAAATGGGTGTGTGAGTTAAAAGAATTTCTGTGCATGCTTTCAAAACAGTCTCTCTCCCTCTTTAACCAATAGACTTAACTGGATTTATTCTGAAGAAAGCCTGCATAGCACTGGAATGCAATTTTCTAAAAAGGCAGCAAAGATTTATTTGATTTCTTTCTCTCTCTTTTTTCCCTTCACAAAAATCTCAGAGGTCCAAAGATAACTCAAAGCTTCTTCCTCCTGGTTTGGGAGCCTTGAAACATAATACTCTCCCATACAGGTTAAATAATTAATGATGCAGCCAGATCTTATAGCTACTTTAATCTAAAGTAATCTTGCAAAGTACCAATGAGACAAAAAAAAGAGGGAGGAAAGAAAGCAAAAGAAAGAGCATAAGGGAATTTCAATCTGAATTACAGAACTACAGAAGCCAAAGGAATTCTGTATTTATTCTAGCAGCTTGTTCGATAAACATCCACATTTCAGAGAAACTGTGTGTTTGGGGTACAGGGAGTGAGAGATGGATGGGAGGCCTTAAAAAAACCCAGTGTGATGGTGGAGGAAGACTTACAATGAGTTCAGCTCAATTCAAAATAGAGCCAGTGTTGTGATGACGGCAGTGAAGAACACCCACTTTTCCAGCCTTATCTTAATCAAGTTTATCAGTAGAGCTTTGCCGGACACCAGAATTGGATTAAAAATTGGGCCACTTTATTAACTTTATATTAAACTTCCTTAACTACTGTTAAGGACCAAACGGGCTGTAATAGCACTGGTAAGGAGTGAATCTAAATCTAATACCCAATTGAGTGCATGTCACAGTTTGCTACCACTGCAACAAACTGCGGTACCTTGTCAACAACCTGTCTCCACTGACACACGTTGTTGACCCTTGTCAGGATGCTATTAGTTAGCTCCTGACTGTAAAATTGCCTCCAATCAATTATAGAGGTGTTGCATGCTGGTTAAGCATAGCAACATGTTTGCTTATCAGGTGGTTGGCCATTGCCATTTTTTCTCAACCTTGTCTTCCCTATGGCCAACCAACTGCGTGTCTGCCAAATTAAATGGGTCATGCACTTTCTCCTTACCAGTGCTAGCTACCACACAGGGAGGAGTTCACCGACTCACCGCCCCACCTTGACCACACGCGGTCAACAGGCCTGTTTGTAAAGCCGTCAGGAAGAGGTCCATACCTCGACCAGAGAGATGCAACCCATCACCGCGATAGAAGCCGGGGTTCTGTATGCGGATCAGGGGGTGCGGGACTACTGTCCCCAAACCATTGGTATACAAATACTGGGCTACTGCCCTGTTCACAGACCACTGGGCCCGGTCAACAGCACGAGGATTACCGCCTCCCCGGTAGGATACGCGTGGCACCATCTGTGACCACATGATCCGCGCCTGTGGCCAGTGATGACCCAGCAGGCTAAGATCACTGCGAATGGCGAGGAGCAAAGCTACACTCGTGATCTGCGCCAGATGTATCGCCAGGACATCCGGTGGGTCCCGGTCACCCACGGACATCAGGAACGGGAGCAGTGCGTGCCACCTCATTCCCCGGAAACCGAACCACTGCGCCTATCCCCAGGTGGATTCCCCCTGCAGTGGATGCAGTGTGGCGGGCAGCCCAATAAACGTAACTATGACCGACAATCCACACCCTCGCTGGTGCCATAGGGCGGCCAGGAGCTGAAAGAAAAGAAAGAGAAAGGGAACCAGCAAGGTGCTACTGCAACAAGGGGTGCACATACGAGTGGAAACGCATAGATCCCCACCTTCCCATGGATCGTATGGCATCCTCAGAGTATCCATAAGCCACTGCCATAGAAGCGGCGCCTATGCGGAACGAATGGGTCCCGTAACGCACCCCAGTAAGGCCTAACTTGGCCAAGGCAGTCCCAGTAACCTTCCAAAACTGGTACTTGGTCAAGGGTAGAGTATTCTGGTGACAAAAGAGGGGACCAGTGGCACGGCCATGCCGAGCCAGGAAAGAATGCAACGCACACACAGGGCAAATGGGTGCATTGCCACACCTGAAAAGGGTTATTAAACTGCCCCTGCCACGCTGGTCAGTCTTGGAAAAATGAGTGGTCAGGCGCACCCAATCTTTAGACTTTGAGACATCGGACAGCTCCAATGCCCTGTGGGACGCATCCCCAAGGGCTCTGATGACCAGCTCGCTAACCCTAAGTGCCCCAAAAATGCAACCATTGAGGCAGCATGGAAGAGAACTGCCTCGTACTGGTCCCTGCAAATGACCGGCCAAATCCCGGCCAAGTGCGTCAGTATGTCAGGGGAAACTGGCTGCTGAGAGTCGGGGCAAGGGCCACGTTTACGAGCCCAACCCTCCAACAACTGACGTACCCGGAAATCGGATGTAGCATCAGGCAGCCCATTGACCTTAGCTAAAAAGGCCAATGCTGACAAATGCCCGCCAATAGTGCGGGCGGCCAGCCCCTTGCCATGAAGATGGACCATGAACTGAAGGAGGTGGTCCACAGGTATGGGCCATGTACTTGGCAGGGAAGCCTCATGACGGAACGCCTTGAAGGCTCGGTGTGCAAGAGTGTATGCCTTACGGGTGCTGCTAGCCAGCGACAAACCAATGGCCCGGTTCACTTCTCCACACCAAACTTCCACATCTCTGCTGGGAGTGTCAAAGGAAGCTCGTTGGCCTCCGGCGCCAGGGCCCGGAACTGATCTATCTGCAGGCGGGATAAAGCGTCAGCAATGTCATTATTAATGCCCAGAACATGCCTGGCTTTGAACAGTATGTTAAGGCATAAGGCCCACGACACAAAACAGCAAATCAGAGCCATAACCCTGGGTGAACGGGACGTTTGGACATTGACTATGTGGACCACAGATGTGTTATCGCACCAAAAGTGGACCACCGAGTCAGCCCAAGTCTCCCCCCACAGCATGAGCGCACCAAGGATGGGGAAGAATTCTAGAAATGTAAGGTCACGAAGCAAGGCAGTGCCTTGCCAAGCCTCCGGCCACTTGCCGAACGACCAGTGACCATTGAAGTATATGCCATAGCCAAACGCTCCGGACGCATCCAACTGGACTTGAAACACGGGTGCACGGCGTGTCATGATGGAGGGCTGAGAGGGACGAGCTTTTCCCCGCTCGGAAAGGAGAGAATAGAAAGTGGCTTTTTTAAAGTGAAAATAGTCCTTGAAACCGGCTGAAAAATGGATTAGGAAAAAGAGAAGGAAAATTAGCAGTGGAAAATATATTGGATGCCCCAAAGCAGCGCCGAGAAAAAGAGGTAGGACAGAGTTTCGATCTTGAGAGTGGGGGGATGGGCGACCTGTAATGGCGACGAGTCCCCAGAGCTCCTGATCGAAGAACGGAAATTTTGGAAACGTGAGGAGAGCGGCGTTCTAGTAAAAGTGGCTAAAAGCGTGGATAAAGCATAAGTGGACGTCGGAACGAAAAGTAAGCTTGTTGGGGGGCTGAAAGAAGATTCCGTAGCGGGCTCGCTCGGTCTCGCCGCCCCCCCAATCGGAGACATACGGAGTTTCGAGGCGCTGGAAGGAGCAAAGGGGAGAAGCGAAGAAGATTGAGGGTGAGCAAAGCTGTAAAGATTTATAAAGAGGAAGGGGGAAATAGAAAGGAGAAGTAAAGAGACTGATTTTTTTTTTATTATTCTTTTCCCCCTTTTGAAATGTTTTATGCCGGTGGGAGCGGACAAATAAGTGGCTAAGCAAAAGGGGCAAGACAGTATTTCCTGCTTTCCTTTTTTTTTTTGATTTTTGATTTCTTTTTCCCTTTTCATTGCCTCCCCCTCTCGTTATTATGCTGTGGTCTAAGAGTATTGGTTTGTAAAGAAGAAGAGAGACGATAAGTCTGTTCCTGCATATATATATTTTTTGGAGATACAAAGAGAAGCAAGAAGGTGTTGTGGCATAGTTCCCTGAGAAATAAACTGCTTGTAGATTGGAACTTTGGAGAACAGGAAAGTGAACTCATCAGTGTCATTTTTATTTCTGCTGACTCTTCCTTTTTCTCTCCTTAAAAGAGATTTGGAGAACGTTTGCAATTTACAATAGAAAGTTGGCTCCCCCTACAGTTAAATTTTTGAGATAAAAAAAAAATTTTTTTTTCAACTGTTGTTATTTTTGTTCTCCTTTTCTTTTTTTTAATTATTTTTATCTGGTTTGAAGCTTTTCAATTTTTAAAATTTTTTTTTCAAATAAGATTTTCTAATTGCCCTTTTTTTTAGGGTTTTTTTTCTTTTTTTTTCTTTTTTCTTATTCCTTTTTGTTTTTATTTTTATTTTATTTTTACTTTTGTGGGGGGGGAAATATTAAAGTAAAAAAAATATAAGAGGGAAATTAATTAAATTAAATTGGGACCATGGAGGTTTGAATGACTCTCTGGGTATACATGTGTGTGTATATTTGGTTGTAAATACACACGCATATATAAGACAGAGAGAGGGAGGGGAGAGGAGGGGATAAGGGTTAAGTATTGTAATTGGAAAGTTTAATAAAACTGGTTAGAGTTAAAATATATGGTGAATTTTGAATGACTAAACTTTGTATGTAAATTGATAATAAGCAGTTAGAAATATATTTGAATGAAACGGCAGGGGAGAGGGAAAGAGAAGGAGAAGAAATTGGCTTGGACAAGAGGGCAAAGACCAACGTCCTCGGATAGAAGTTTCAGGAGGCTTACAAGATTGGATGAGGAGGAAGAAGAGATGAAAAAAGCAATGCAACAAGAGATAAAGGACTTGGAGGAACAGGAGACAGTGAAAAAGATGGCACAACAATTACAGCAGCAGCAGCAACAGAAGACAATAATATCACCAACGGCGCCTACTCCATCTGCGGTAAAATCAATCGTGATAACAACAGCAAAAGTAACAACGACAACAACAGCTATGACAACAGTGTCAACGACAGCGGCGATAGCAGGAACAACACCAACAACGATCGTAACTACGTCCACGGCCACAACACCAACGACATCGGCGACAGGGGGAGGAGAAGGAACAAAATCTGAATTTGAAACCCTTAACGAGAAATTTGATGCACTGGGGAATAATATTGGAAACATGTTTGCTCGTTTTAGAACAGAATGGAAACAGGATTTGCAAGATATGGTAGTAAACATTATGAAGGGAATTGAAGGCATGAAAGAGGAAACAAAGAACATTAAAAAAGAGCAAGAAGAGATAAAAAAGAACAAGCAACGATAAAAGTAGAGGTCATGGACTTAAGAAGGAAAGAAAAGGAAAGAGAAAATAAGGTTGGGGATCACGAAAAGAGATTGGAGAACGTAGAAGAACAACTAAGAAAAGCAAATGTTATAATTCGAAAATTTCCAGAGAATTCACCAGACAAATTAAAAGAAAGAATAGTGAAATGGCTTGACGAAATTATGGAAGATGGCTTCACGCCGCATGAGGTGGTAAATGTATTCAGGCTCGGTTCAAGAAGGGGAAAAACTGGGTCAAGGAATGTCATGTTAAAATTTGCTAATGTATCAGATAAACTGAGGTTAATGGCGCTTATACGTGAAAAAGGACCAGAGGTTTTAAAAGTAGAAGGCCATGATATTGAAGTATACAACGACATTCCAATGGAGGATCGTTTTTGGAGACAGTCGATGAAGCCAATCACAAAAAGATTCCAGGAAAAGGGAATAAGATACAATTGGAAATTTCCAAGACAATTAAGTTTTTTTTATTTGGGAAGAAGATATTTAATTAATGAAGATATTAATGCCTTGGACGTAATGACAGATACCAAATTATTGGAAGCAGGAACTAAAGAGTGGTTTGACTTGAAGGAAGAATTGATTATATCTGGTGGTTATAGAAGAAGGGATAGCAATGGAAATGAGAATATGCCAAAAGGGGCGGAAGGAGGAATAGCTCCAGACGGGGAGTAGGTTCAGGCCCAATCCAGACCCCTATGTATGACTGCACCCCCCCCTCCCCCCTCTGAATTTCGGAGGCCATTTGTAAAAAAAAAGAAATGGGGAGGGAGAGTAGTAGATTGTTTAGTGTATTTTTTCTTTTAGATGTTTTTTTTCTTTTTTATTATTACTATTATTTTTTTGTATAAGGTGAAGGAAATGTTATATGTTGATCACATGCCCATAGGAGGAAGTGGGAACTGTAAAAAAAGAGCGGGAGATACATAATAGATGAAGGATGTAAAAGTATTAACATGGAACGTGAAAGGTACTGGTTGTCAAGTGAAGAGAAGGAGGTTGGAAGCGGCACTCAGAAAAGATAGACCGGATATAATTTTTCTTCAGGAGACCCATCAGAATTCAGAAAAAACTAATAAATTATTCTTAGGATGGACACAAGTTTACGAAAAAGCATATGGCTCCTCAAAGGCTAGGGGGGTCGCAACTTTGATATCAAATAGAGCGGGATTCGAGATGATAAAAAGTATATCAGACCCAGAAGGTAGATACTTGATAATAAAGGGGAAAATAGAAGAAGAGGAAATAACGTTGGTGAATTTGTATGTGCCAAATGAACATCAAAACAGGTTTTTAAATAAGATATACCGAATATTAGAGAAGGAAAAAACAACAAAAATGATTGTAGGGGGAGATTTTAATTTAGTAGGATCAAATATAGATAGCACGAATATGAAGAGAAGTGTAGGTGGAAATAAGACGTTTGTGTTAAATAATTGGTTGAAATCCTTGGGGCTGAAAGATACATGGAGGGTACTCAAAGGACAGGAAAGGGCCTATACATATTTTTCACAAGTGTACAATACATATTCCAGAATAGATTATATATTTGTCACGGATAATTTGATAAGTAACTTAGATGGCATAGAAATTGGAATATTTAAAGAATCGGACCATGCAAAAGTATTGTTGGAGTTGAAAATAGATGCTATAAAGAGCCCGAAAAATTGGAGATATAACGCCAGACTGTTTAGAGATAAAAAAAAGTAAAGATCAAATGGTAGAAAAATGGGAAGAAAATTGGAAGTGGAATGATACAGGGGAAGTACGAATTGGTACCGTATGGGATACCATGAAAGCGATATTTAGGGGTGAAAGTATTAGGTTGGCAAGTATTAGAAATAAACAGTTAAAAAGTAAGCAAGAAGAAACAGAAAAAGAGATTAAAAGGTTACAGGAGATACATGCAATAACTAAGGATAGAAAAGTATATGAAAAGATACAGGGATTAAGGAAAGAATTAATTGGAAATGACATGGAAAAGGTAAAAAGAGACCTAACATATTTAAAAAGAGAATATTTTGAATATAGTAATAAAAACTCAAAAATGTTGGCAAGAGCGGCTAAAGAAAAGAGAGGCAGAAGAGAAATAGGGATATTAGTGGATAAGGAGGGTATAAGGCATAATAAGACCAAAGACAAATGTAAGGTGGTCAGAGAATTCTATCAAGCCCTATACTCTAAAAAGAAGATAAACCTAGACAAATTAAAAGATAGATTGGAAATGCAAATCAAAAATAAAATAAGTCAAGAGCATAAACAAAGAATGGAAGAATTAATAACTGAAAAAGAGATAAAAAAAGTAATAAATAAACTGAAAGTAGATAAAGCACCCGGTGAGGATGGATTACCTGCTGAGTTTTATAAAGAATTTAAGGATATAGTAATCCCGAAATTGTTAAAAATCTATAACAGTATTCTTAAAGGGGAACAGGTACCTGCATCGTGGTACAGAACAATAATTGTTTTATTACCAAAACCGGGAAAAGATTTAGAAAAAGTAGAATCATATAGACCTATCTCCCTGATAAACCAAGACGCTAAGATTTTTACGGCTATATTGGCAAATAGATTGAATAGTTTTATGGATAAATATATAAATAAAGACCAGGCCGGTTTTGTGAAAGGGAGACATATGGCTGATTTAGTAAGGCGAGTACTAAATTTAATAGATGTGGCAAGACAAAATAAAGAGAAAGTAGGCATACTTTCATTAGATATTTTTAAAGCATTTGATTCTGTACAATGGGTAACAATTATCGAGATAATTAAGAGTTATGGATTCGGTAATAGGTTTATAAAGACAATAGAACAACTGTACCAACAAGGATACGCTAAAATCAGGGTTAATGATGGTTTAACAGAAGAATTAAGATTAGAGGCAGGAACAAGGCAAGGATGTCCCCTATCTCCAATACTATTTATTATGGCGATGGAAATATTAGCCAACATAATAAGAGAAGACAAAAACATAGAAGGAATATTGGAAAATAAAATCAGTTTATATGCAGACGATACTTTGTTAATCATGAAACACCCCAGAAGAACCATGGAAAGGATTCAAAAGCATCTAAAGGATTTTGAACAAATTACAGGTCTGAAGGTAAATTGGGAAAAATCAGAATTGATTTTAAATAATATTGAAAAAGAAGAGCAAAGGAAAATTAGGGATGAATTTAAATTACAGATTAAAGGGAGCTTGAAATACCTGGGGATAAATATATCTAATAATCTAGAGGACCTGAAAAGACTAAATTATGATAAACAAAAGAAGGAACTTAAGACTAAAATTTCACAATATCAAAAACTGAAGCTGTCTTGGTTTGGCAGAATAGCATTGACTAAAATGATGTTACTACCAAAGTTAAATTTTTTATTTGATGCCTTACCAATTCAGCTGATAGATAAAGATATTGAGGAATTTCAAAAACTATTTGATAGTTATTGTAATGGGGGACGTAGACCTAGAATTCTAAAGAAAATGTGGTATTTACCTCAAAAAGAAGGTGGATTAGGAATGCCTAATTTAAAGAATTATTATAAAGCCTTCCAGATAAAGAACGTAGTTAAGATATTGATGAAGGAGTCGGTTATCTGGGAGGAAATCGAGATGAAGGAAGTAAAGGAAGTTGGTAAAAGTCTTTTCTTAGACAAGGAAATAGGAAAAATATTGGTTAAAAACAGAATGATGAGATCTATGTTGGGAGTATGGAAGAAAGTTAAAATGAAACTGGCCCCAAACATCTCACCGATAATTGAAATAGAAGACTTGAACAACTTCCCAATAAGATTGGATAACGAGACTAAGGAAATTTTGTTGACAAATAGGGTTCTCCTATTGAAAGATTGGATACGAGTCTGCAAAGATGATGGGAGGAAAAGAGAGTTATATACCCAGATGAAGTTGAATTGGTTTCAGATAATTATGGTGAATAAGTGGAATAATAAATACTGGAGGGAACGAAGCTTAGAAAGAGACAGGACGGAATTTGAGGAACTAGTTTGGAAAATTAGGAAAGAGGAAATTGGTATTAAAGGGTTGGTTAGTAAAATTTATAAAATAGTAAACACAGAAAGCAACCCACAAGAAACATTAAGACATACATGGGAACAGGACTTGAACTTGAAAATAACGGAAAAGGAATGGCAAAATAAATGGAAAAAAAGAATTATGAGATCCCTATCGGTCAGAATAAAGGAACACAATTTTAAAATGTTATGGAGGTGGTACCTGACACCCGTGAGACTGCACCAGATGGATAAGAAGAACAATAAAATGTGCTGGAGATGTAAAAACAGTTTGGGCACATATGTTCATATGTGGTATGAATGTAAAGAGGTAGAAAACTTTTGGACAAAAATTGAGATCGAGATAGGGAAAATTATAGGGGTACGTCTCAGATTGGGACCAGATACCACCTTACTGACAGATGTTGAGAATATTAAAATAGATAACGATAAGAAAGAGCTGTTGTCTATGATGTTAGTAATGGCAAGAATGTGTATTGCAAAAAATTGGAAAAGTGATATAATGTTAAAAGTGCAGGATTGGTACGGGCAGATGTGGGATCTCGCATTGAATGAAAAACTAACATGGGAACTAAACCTTAAGAAAGGTATAATAAAAGAAAGTAGATTTTGGAAAATATGGCGAAAATTTGTGGAATACTCATTGACAAGAGACGGAATAAAAAAATTGACACCAGACCAAATGAAATTTTGGGAACAATAGAAATGAATGGGAGATCCCACAACCTCCTAGGACAATGTATATAGCACCAGGGTGATGTAGTCTGTAAGTGTATGTAATACACAGTCTGTCTTAATTTTTATATTATGATTTTATCTTTATCAATTCTTTTTATTTTCTTTGTTATGTATAAAATGTTTGTTTTATGTCTTATGCTTTAAAAAATTAATAAAAATTTATAAAAAAAGAAAAAAGAAACACGGGTGCAGCCGAACGCTCGGTGCGCCAGAAGGAAATTCCATTGAAATCCGAGAGGAATCCTAACCACACCCTGAGATCATCCCTGGTACCCTTCGTGAGTCGGACCCTGTGGTGCTTCCAGGATAAGCCAACCATAGCATCGCACAGGCACCTGCAAAAAGCCCGGCCAGGTGCAATGACCCGGCACGCAAAATTGAGGTATCCGTGAAGTACCTGCAGGTCACGAAGGGAGGCCTTGCGCTTAGCAAGCATAATGCGTATGGCTTCCGAAATGCAGGTCACTTTATCCATGGGCAACTTAGATGTCTGGGCCACCGTATCTATTTCAATCCCCAGAAAAACCAAAGCGGTGGCAGGTCCCTCAGTCTTTTCAGGAGCCAACGGCACGCCCAACTCGGCCATAAGCCCCTGAAACATAAGAAGCAGATGTTCACACGCTCCAGAGCCCACGGCGGCCCCGAACAAAAAATCATCCAGGTAATGTGCTGCCGCATGCGCTCTGGAGCGGCGAACAAACGGCCAGTGTAGGAATGAGCTGAAATGCTCAAATGCTACACATGAGATAGAACACCCAAAAGGCATGGCCTTGTCAACAAAATATTGCCCCTGGAACCTAAAACCCAACAATTCAAAAATCATCCGGATGAACCGGGAGGAGGCGAAACGCAGACTTGATGTCGCATTTAGCCATGAGAGCCTCGGGCCCACATGCACGAACCATACTAAGTGCCTGGTCAAAAGACGTATACCAGACAGAGCAGAGCTCGTCCGGTATAGCGTCATTGACAGATGTACCTGCAGGGTAGGATAGGGGTGGATCAGCCGGAACTCACCAGGGGCCTTCTTGGGGACCAAGCCAAGGGGTGAAACCTTCAGATTGGGAAAAGGAGGCACCACGAAGGGACCCGCAACGTGCCCTTCCTGAACCTCCTTGAATATCTTTGTTCTGGCCAAATCCTCCATGCCCCGTAATGACATCAAATTGGGAGCATCCTGTGGGGCGCGTGCACCCACAAAGGGGATGCGGAATCCTACAGAAAAACCCCTCAAAAGATACTCTGCGTCAACCCTTTTCGGGTAGACGCGTAACCAGCACTCCAACACATCAATTTTGATTGGGGAAGGGGCCTTTAGAAGATGATGCCAAGTCGAGGTTAGCTCAGCCCACATCCTGTTGACCTCTTCCCCTCCCATGTGATCCCGCCGGCCTGGGGCAAGCAGTTGCCGAGTGTGGCCCCTGACAGATAGTGCACTCATGCCGGTATTTGCACTGTTTCCGGGAACATCCAGCTGCAGACGAATAGTTCCAGCACAGCAGGTGGGCTGAACCCCCGCCCCGCCACCTGGTGGGGTGACTGTGCAGTGCCTGGCTGCTGGACAGCATGGCTGCAGTGGTATCAGTTGCCCACAGCCGGGCGGGACAGAGTCATGTATAACAACCAGAGAAGTTGGTTGGGTTTGTCCCAACGCATTTCCAGGTGAAGCTCCGCCTGCATACAGAATTCATCATCGTACGCCAACCATGCTTGCCCTGGAAAATCAACATAGGCCCGGTAAATGATATCCAGGTACTGGATCAGGGGTATGGCCAAATCCGGGCGAGCCCTGATTGATACAGCTGCATATATCAAGTATGCGGGTAACCAATTGGCCCACGTGCGCGGGGGTTTGCGACGGTGGGCCAACTCCTTGTCCTCCTCCCTAGTGGGCTCCCTGTTCAGCAAACTGAACAAATCGACATACTCCCTCTGCCAGATTTTGTCTCTAGTGGCAGGCAACAAATGGTCACCCAAAGGCAGGGAGACGCCCACCATTGGAAGGGCTGAAGTCAGGACCATGTGGTAGGTGACGTTAGTCTGGGGGCCGTACGGCCATATCAGGTACGGCAAGTTTGGGCCTGCAGGCGGGACCCCAGGAGGGACAGGCTGGTAGGGAGCCCTCCACACCACCGGTTGGGGTGGCACCATAATTGGCGGCTGAGCAGGTGGCATGGGCAGTTGCTGCATGGGCGGCGTGGGCAGCTGGTTCACAGGCCAGGGCCATGGCTGGGTAAACGGCTGGAACACAGTGGATAAGACATGTGAGCTTACTTGACCAGCATACTCACCCATCGCTACCCCACCAGCCACCCCCACTGGGGGTTCCGGCTGGTCCAGAGCGTCGGAGCTCACGAGCGAAATCGAGCTCTCCCAGTTCCGGCCCGACGATCCTGGTTGGGCTGCGCCAGCTGCAGCAACAGGCCAGGTGGGCCGGCGCTGCTTGCGTCATCGCCATGCTGAGGTGCGGCAAGAAGTGCGGCCTCCAGGTGGGCCAACCTGCAATCGAGGCTGCCGGGGGCAGGGGCACTCCCGCACCCACACCCGGCTGCCCAGTGAGCCCAAAGGCATCAGCACTGGTGGATAGACCCACCGTACGTTCAAGGGCCTGCCCCCCACACGAGCCCTCTGGCTGGGCGGAGGCCCAAGGTCTACTGGCAGCATGGGGTGGGCACGGGGGCCGGGTGCGGGCCGTGCCGACTGGTGCAGGTGCCGCATTGCCACCACACCGCATCACACGGCCTTCTTCTTAGGCGCCATTTGCACTGATCATGGGCCGCGGAAAGGCCCACTCGGGGCCCAGAAGGCCCGGAAGCAACAGGGGGCAGCAGCCCAGACAAGGGCCAGCAAAGCCTCTGGGGGCAAAAGGGGGCGGCCGAGTGAGCGGCGCAGTCCGCCCATTCCCGGGCGAACCATGCGCTGAAAAGTCTTGCAGCCAGCTGCAGCCTGCGCGAGCGAGAAACTCGGCTAGGCTGGAGAGGGAGACAGCAAACGCGTCCCTGGCCCAGCCGAATTAGAGTGCAGGGTCCACGCGGGCAGCCACCCCTTATAAAGGGTGGCTGACCACGGCCCCGGCACCATTTTGTGTCCGTGCCTCAGGGCAGGGGTCGGCAAAGCACATGGCGGCCATTTTGTCGCCGCGGTCCCTTCTCAATTGTTTTTAATACAAGGACAATTTGTGGACTGAGCGGAGAAAATGTCTAATCTCCAAATTTTAGAAAGCCAATTCTCTGCTTGGTCATCAGCTGCCTATGATATGACATTTTGCATCAAGGAACTGGTGCATACCTGTTGGGTGAAGGGCGGAATGTTGTCTGCTTTGTGTGCTTGGAAATGTGAAGGGATGTTATGCAGATTTGCAGTTAGGTTTTAAATTGATAGGGAGGCTGTCCCAGGTTGGTTCAGTTTCAACAGGGTAGCTTCAAAATGCTCTGTGGCAGCAACGGCGGCATGAGCAAGACAGCCAGCCACAGAACAATTAAAGGCTCTGTGGGCATTTTCTTTCCACCACTGCCCTTCCCTCCCTCTGTACAATCTTCCCCTTTTTAAGTTGCATCTGTGGGGAAAGTTAAGTAAATTTGTGACATTCACCATTGGCATTGGTGAGTAGAGGAGAGAATCTGTTCAGCCTTTATTGCAGAACTTACTTTGCCTTGATATGTGCATGTGTTTGACAAAACATAGAAAACATCATTAAGAGAAAGAACATCCTTTTAGTGCAATACAACTGAGTGCAAAGTGTGGGTCTGTGAAGTTCAGGGAATCTAGGGGTGAAGCAGCAATTTAAGCTGAGCTAAAAGCTAAAGGACTGCTAGAGTGGTTTCTTTCTGGTTGTTCAGGTTATTATATCTTATTGGAAATAATAGCCGAGTTTTCATCTAAATGAAAGTGACATTATCTCTATAGTCCCATGCAGCTGTTCTAAATGCACTAGGAGGAATAATTGTCTAGTCTTTCCCCCTCAGGCAACATCATTTCTGGTAGGTAAAGGTAAAGGTCACCCTAGTTCGAAAGCCAGTCATATCCGACTCTAGGGTTCAGTGCTCTTCTCTGTTAATAGTCAAAGAGCCGGAAGCACTGTCTGCGTTTGCAGATGTTTCCGTGGACATGTGGCAGGCTTGCCTAGACACCGAAGTGCACGGAACACTGTTTACCTTCCCATCGAAGTGGTCCCTATTTATCTACTTGCAATTTCTTGCTTTCAAACTGCTAGGTTGGCAGGAACTGGGATAGAGATAGGCGCTCATTCCATCATGCTGTACTCGGGGTTTGAACTGCTGACCTTCTGCCTTCCAGTCAGTGTCTTAACCACTTGAGCCACTGCAGTCCCTTTCTGGTAGGTAGAAAAACAGCATTTTTCAAAAAAAAATGTAGAAATTGGGTGGAGGGTTAAAGAAAAAAAGGCAGCCCTCAGGGTATGATCCTGAAGAAAGCAATGCTTAACCAGCACTCCCCAGTCCCTTGAAGATAACACCCTAAATGTGACTAGGACATGCCCTGCATCCACTGCAAAATATCAAATGCAGATAAGCCCACACAAGCCAGAAAGCAGAAGTCCAGGGCAGATGTTGATTTTTGATGAGCTAATAGGGGAGACAAAAGACAGATGACTAATAGATCAGGACACACTGAGGCAGTGGAGGAGAGACCTATTGAGGCTTGGTTGATCTGGCCTCTAACCTGGATGTAGGAATGCAAATAGCATCCAGATGGATGGCTGATTTAACTGGATCATGGGTAAATTAGGCCTTCCTTGTTGGAGTGCCTGGGTACCTGAGGCACCTTACACCAGGACCTTTCTCAGGCATCCAAACCGGGCTGTTTTACCTGGAATGTAAGTGGACTGGGGCTTCACCATCAGAAGGATGGTCCAACTAAGACTTGGTAGACAAGCTCTCTGGCTCAGATGAGCAGTGGCATTAGAATAGATGATTTGTCTACACAGACAATGAGAAGGCCCTCCTTATCAGACCAGACCCTCCTTATCAGATAATGTGTCTACCCAAGCTTCCGCAACATGAATTCATGATCATTTTGTATGGTACATGAAGTAGTATTTCTTTTATTTTCATAGCTCTGATTGTGTTGCTGAGCCCTGTGCAGAAGGTGAGATGCTGTAATGTTAGAGAGTTTCAGATGGTTCGGCCCAATAACTCCAGGTTCAATCATTTGTCTTCAAAGTCTTTTATTTCCACTGCCCACATGGTGGTCAGTGATGGTCTCAAGGGTCAGGAAAGGGAATGGGTCAGCGGGTAAGCGAGGGTCCTTTAATAGGGTTAGGTGAGGTCAGAGGAGTAGGATTACATAGGCAATGCATTGTGGTATATGTAGTTCAGGGCAGTGTGATATTAAATCTAACAAAACCCCTTCTAATATCATACAAACTGAATGCATTATGGATAAGGTTAATGTTTTCTCACTTACTAAGACATAGGCTATCAAACAGGTAACCATGTTGAACCAAAGGGAGTGGCTTGGTCAGGATATCCGCTATCTGTTCCTTGGTCTCACAGTGTGTCAGATCTATAAAACCCTCCCCTATGAGCTCCCTCACATTCCTGTTCTTAATATCTATGTGTCTGGATTTCCGCCCTACAGATTCAGTCTTTGCTATGTCTATGGCTGCCTTATTATCTTTGTGGATGATGATGGGGAGATTGGGCCTCTCCCAGATAAGGGAGATCAGTTCACTTATCCAGATTAGATCATTTGCAGCGTTGGACAGACTAATGTACCCTGCTTCTGCCATGGAGGTGGAGAACAGTTTTTGCTTCTCAGTGTGCCAATATATGGGGCTGCCGTTTAGCAAAACTATGTAGCCAGATGTGCTCCTCCTGGTCTTTGTGCATCTGGCCCAGTCAGCATCCGCATAGCATGAAAGATTGATTCCATCGCCTACTTGAGGGGTGAGCAGCAGCTTTGTGTCCATGGTACCCTTCAGGTACCTCAGGAGCCTTTTGATCGCTACCCAATGGTGGGTCTTTGTATCACTAGAGTGACGTGAAAGAAGGTTCACCGCCAGCGTGATGTCTGGCCTGGTCCAGTTGGCGATGTGAAGCAGTGATCCAATGGTGGATCTGTAGAGGCTGATGTCTTCAAAAAGCTCTCCCTCTTCATGGGCATTTTTCATGAAGTCCGTTTGCATGGGTGTCCCACATGGGTGGGCGTCAGACATGTTACACTTGTCAAGGAGTTCAACTATCTTTTCTTTTTGAGAGATGGCGAAGCCGTTTGGTATTCTTGAAACTTGTACCCCTAGGTATTTGTTCGCCTCTCCCAGACTCTTCAGGCCTTGGGTGAACTCGTCACATCTGGACTTGCTTTTTCCAAAATACAACAGGTCATCAACATAAACCAGGACCTTTTCAACCCCCTCTGGTGATCTTCTTAGGAATAGACATTTGTCGTCCTTAACTGGGAAAAAGTTCAATTGTCCCATTGCCTCAGCCAGACATTCGTACCATCTCCTTCCGGACTGTTTGAGGCTCTTGCTGAGCAGCCATGTCTCTCTGCTGTTACGTCCAAAGCTGGGTGGTGCCTTGATGTATATTTCTTTATCTAGTTGTGCGTGTAGGTATGCTGTCTGTACGTCAAACTGGTACACTTGTTCTCCAAGTATGCTTGCCATCACTAGAGCGGCCTTGACGCTTTCTGGTTTCACCGTTGGAGAATATGTGTCCTCATAATCGTCTGGGTATCTTTGGGTGAAACCTTGGGCCACTAGTCGGGCCTTGTACAGTGTCTGCTTATCCTCTAGTTGTTTGACCTTGAACACCCACTTTGTCCCCAATGTCTTTTGCCCCTCAAGGACTTTTGCAGGAGTGTATACGTTAAGGGCCTTGAGGCTTTCCATCTCCTTTTCCATTGCTGCTCTCCACTTGTCCTGCTCCTCAGGTGGTAGCTTGGTTATGTCATCATAATTTGTGGGCGTCTCGGGGTAGGCGTCTATGCCTAATATTTAATCCTCCAGCTCTCTGGGGGTTTGGTTTTTGGTCAACCTGGTTGACCTTCTAGGTGCTGCTACTGGAGGGTTTGGCAATTCAGCATCGCCAACGTCTGCGGCGCTCAGGCATGGTTGCTGTCCCACAATTTCATCATGTGTTGCATCTTCTGACCCGCTGGGCTCTGCATTGGGCAGCGGTGCTCTGGCTTACTCATGTTCTAGATCACTTGTCAATATTTCATTTGCATGTATTTTGCTCCAGTTTGCATGCTCATGAAATGTGGCAACCTGGAAACCACTAACTTCAGGTTGTGGTCTAGGAATCGGTACACCTTTGAACCTGGTTCGTACCCTAGGAACCTTAGTCTTCTCGTTACCCTGTCACCTTTTTTCTCAGCTGTCTTGGTATGTGCACGTCTGCAAGCACTCCAAAGACATGAAGGTGGGCCAGTTTGGGTTTCCGGTTGTACATGGCTTCATAGGGCATCCTTCCAATGATGCTGGACCACAATCTGTTCAGTGTGTAGTTGGAGTACAGCAGCACTTCCCCCCAATATGAGAAGCTCAGGCCTGCGTCTTCAATTGTGCATGGTCTGGAGTACCCCGTTTCTTCGTTCAGCAACTCCATTTTGGAATGCTGAGAATGGTGCAGTCTTGAAGTGCAGCATCCCCTTCTCTATTATCCAGTTCTCAAACTCTTTGGACAGAAATTCCCAGCCTCTGTCCATCATCAGCTGCTTTATGTTTATGTTGTGTTGTGTTTGTACCCTCTTGTAGAATTCCTTGAATTTGTTGAAGGTCTCGTCCTTGCTCTTGAGGGTGTACATGAAGCCGTACCTGCTGAAGTCATCATCTATTGTCAGGAAGAATCTCTTCTGGCCTAGGGACCTTTTGAGTGGCCCAACGAGATTGAGGTGCACCAGCTGGAATGGATGGTCTGATCTTCTGGTGGACGTTTTTGGTCATGGGTCGGTCTTGGACTTAGAACTCTTGCTTACGGAGCACTCCAGGTAGTTCTTGCAATTCTTGACCTTTAACCCTTCAGAGCATTCCGGCATTTTCTTGACTAATGGGAATCCTATGTGTCCCAATTTCCTGTGTAGTAGGTGGGCACACTCGTCGGGTGTTGGTTTTCCTATGGATATCCTTGGTGTCCTTTGCTTTGTCTCATTGACCCCTTCATTTTTTGTAGAATTGTGGAGGTATCATTCTCCCCTTCTGTGTCCTCATCTCCGTGTTCCCTGGGATCATCTGTGGTGCATTCTTGCGTTACCTCACCATCATTGCCATCAAGTAGTCTTATTGTGACTTGCCTCTCGTCAGCTTCCTTGGCTATGAAATATGGTAGGCTGCCTATGAACTCCACGCTCCCTATTTCTTCTCCCTTCCTTTCAATGGATGCCTTTTTCCCCCAAAAATTATTCTCAGGCATGGATCTTCTGTGAGTTTGGTGGTGGCTAGCACGTTGTACAGAATTCCTGGAACATAAAGCACGTTCTGGGCCATTCCAATTCCAGGGATGTGCACTTTGCCCCTGCCAGCTACCTTTGCGTGGTCCTGGTTGGCAACCTTGATCCTGAAGGAGTCTTCTTTGAAGGAACTGAATATCTCCTTGTGGCATGATGTGTGGGTGGTGGCCCCAGAATCAATCAGCCAGCGTTGCAGATGAGCGTCTCTGGGTCTGTCTGCCCTGTGGTGTCTAGCCTCTATGCTATGTTTGACTAAGTTTATGGAGTCTGACTTGTGTTTCTCTTGTTCTCTCTGCGGCCTAGGCTCTCTTCCTGGGCTGGGCAATCTCCACCACCTGTCATCTCTAATCTTGTCATCTCTGTGCCTGTGTGGGTATTCGTCCTATGACCCATGCCTCGGTCTTAGTGTGCCTTCGTGGCGTGTTCTATCACGTGAGGGGTTGTGCTCTGTGGCCCTCTTATCCTTGTTGTTTCTTGGACAATCCCTTCTAATGTGTTTTCTAGATCTGTATGTGTAACACTCTGGGGTTGAGCTTGCTTTCTCGGTGAAACTAACCTTCTTGTGTGGCCTGCCTTCTCTGCGCATGATGGCTCTTTCCCTTCTATGTCACTGCCCATATTGTCCAATTGAGTCAGGAAATAGTCCCAGCTTGGATCAAGAGAGTTGTAGATAACACTAATCAGGTGCTGTTCTGTGATGCTCTCGCCCCTTCTTATGAGGTCAGATCTCATGTTGTTTAATTTCATTAAGTGTTCACTCATGGTTGTTCCCTCCCTGAGTTTGTATGCGAACAGCTCTCTTAATAGCAAACGGGTCGTACTCTTGTTTCTGCAATAAAACATATTGTATAATTTCCCACAGACATCATAAACGGGTAGCCCATTTGGGATACTTCCATACATAGCAGTGTCGATGGAACCCAAAAGTAAACAGAATACCCTGTGGTGCAGTCTGTCCACCTCTAGGGTCCATGGTCTCTTTGGTGGGTTTTGAATCAGGTGCAAAGCCCCCTCCCTCATCAGGATTACCTGGAATTGCTGAGCCCAGTCAATGAGGTTCTTTCCAGTCATGCAAAGGATTGGGAAGTTGGTTGGCAGTTGGTTCTGCTGGCCAGCGTTGTTTCCGTTGCTTGGGAAGTTCTGGTGTCCTGGACTGTCTTCAAATTGGCAATAAGGGATAGGGACACAGACTGTCACATTTGAAAGTCCCGCTTGTTCTTTTTCTGGTTGCCTGCAGGGGGAACTTGCTTGTCTCCTGGTGTTTGAGTGACCTGTCGCGACCTGTTCTTCCTCCTCTTTGCCAGAGGAGGAGCTCTCCTGCCTCATCTGAGCCTGCGCGAGCCTCATTCTTCGCTGGCTGTCGAGGTGAGCAGACCTCTGCTCTGGAGGTCCTGCTTGTCTGGGCTGGAGCATTACTGGGGGGCCAGCTTCATTGCTGGATTTGCCCTCTTCGTCAGAGGATCCTGTGATGTTGCCGCGAGGAGGCTACCTTCTCTGCCGGGTCAAAGGATTCCCGCGTCACCAGGGTTCTGCGTCTTTGGACCAGGGCCTCATATGGAAGCTGGCATCATCATCTGAGCTTCCCTTGAATTGGGCTGGGCGAGCGACGGGTCACAGTAGGTTTCCATCTTTCGCTTTTCTTTGGCGTGCATCTCCGGTACTTCCGCACAGGTGTGGGTTTTGCAGCATTCGTACCCCTTGTGTCCATGGCTGGGCTCGTCCCAGCTCCTGCCAACCTAGCAGTTCGAAAGCAAGAAATTGCGAGTAGATAAATAGGGACCACTTCGGTGGGAAGGTAACAGCGTTCCGTGCGCTCCGGTGTCTAGTCATGCCTGCCACATGACCACGGAAACGTCTGCAGAAGCAGACAACGCTGGGCTCTTCAGCTTGAAAACAGAAATGAGCACAGCACCCTAGAGTTGGATACGACTAGCTTTCGAGCAAGGGAAACCTTTACCTTTACCTATCCTGTCAAGAAAGGCATTAGGAGCAGGTGAGAGCAATTTGAACAAATTCAAATTGCTCTCACCTTGTGTGTGTGTGTGTACGCTTCTAGGCATCACAAGTGTTCTTGTTGCACATAAGAGTCACATTACTTCTACTTCATCAAAGCTCAATTTTTTTTAAAAAATCATCATTTCAAAGTGGCGGCAGCATGATAAAGTTCCAGTACAGCTTCCTTCTCCCACTTCCTAAAATGAATATCCAAGGTTTTAAAGATGATGATTCTCTGTATTATATGTACCTGGAAAATCTGTGGGGTTAATAACTAATGAAATTGGGCAGCAGATGGCGCTACTGCTTTGGAAACAAGAACACTATCTAACACACATGCGTCCGAACACAGAGACATATAAACATACACAGACATCATCCCAGCTTCTCTGAATTTTCTGACATTTTTCCCATGCCAGAAATCTGTAATAGTTTTACCAGTCAAAGTTATTTCTTTTCTTTTCTTCCCACCCCAACCCACCCTATTATTATAATGTGGGGTTGCTTGTTATGTACATGTTTGTGCTTTTGAAAAAGGGACATTGTGGAACTAGTGGGTGGAGAGAGAGTTGATTCAAAGCCATTGCTTTATGTATTAGGGATGGGTGGGAAACACAACTGTGTTTGAATTTTAATGTATTCCCAGTGGCTCCTCATGTGTGTCTAGTTGAAATGAGTTAGTTATATTTGAAAAACATTACTCTGGATTTCACTAGCAGTCTGGGAAGTTGGAACCTTTATTGCATCCACTGAATTCTATAAAGCATTTACAGTACTTCTTTCATAAGTATACTCCATGGAATCTGTTTGTATCATTGCATTTGTTGCTATGATGTTTATCAAACCAGTTTTCATGAAAGTATCCTAATGGTAACTGAATTTTCTACTTTTCTTAGGATGCTGAAAAAAGGATGGCTCTAATCATTGATGAACAAAAGATGTTGCACTGCTATAACAAGTTTCTTTCTGTAGGAAGAAAAACATGGGTGACTTTCAAATTGATTCCTCCCCATCAAGATAAGAGACTTTGAAGCTAGAGTATACACTACCAAGCAACATCTCAAAGGGGAACCCTTCTTATGGAGAATAAATTGATGTTTAGCTCTACTGAAGCAAATTGTTTCACATAACTATATGTGTATAGTATAACGTTAGTCCATGTAGTGCAGCGGATAGAGTAATGGACTATGAATCATGAGACCTGTTTTCAAATCCACACACCATAGAAATTTATTTCTCTAGATGGGCACTAAAGAAACCATCTGACTTATCTGGAAATCCCTATTAGGGCTTCTGTAAGTCTGTTCTGACTTCAAGGTACATAATGTGATTTAGGGAAAAGAGAGATCTAATCTGAAGAACCTATAAAACCTTGAAGAAAATAGGTTGCTCAGTCACCCATCCATATGAGAAGATCTGTGGCAGCAGTACTGTACATTGAAAAACCACTACCTGAAGCTTGGACAACCACAGTCACTCAGAGCCGAAATTACTGTGTTAGACACAACAATAGTTAACTCAGTAATTTGGACTTCTCTCTCTCTCTCTCTCTCTCTCTCTCTCTATCTCTGTGTGTGTGTGTGTGTGTGAGAGAGAGAGAGAGAGAGAGAGAGAGAACATGGAAACTTTCATTTTATTGAGCTCTGGAGCAGAGATGGCCAACTGATGCCCCAAGAGTAATTTGCAAAAAGCAACTCAAATCAAGAATGGTAAATGTGTCTGCTTCACTTGAGGGAGGGGGAGAGAGCTCTCACAAGTTTTTTGAGGCATTCAGTGCTATCATACTAGAGACAACTTGTAAGTATCATTCACACCTTAAGGACAAATAATATATCATGGGATAAGCTGATGGAGTAGATCCTAGCCTACTTAAAATATCTGAAGTGAAACAAAACTCTTGGTTTTGATGATGCCACACATTAAGTCTATCCCTCTGGAAAATGTCACATTGTTTCTTTTTGCTGGCTGCAGCTTTTATTATAGAGGCATAAACTAATGAAGAAGTTGGTTTGTCCATGCAAACATCCAAAAGATAACCTCATGGTTGGACTACGATGATGTACTTTCTGTGAAGTTGCCTAGTTTGGAAGCTGTGGCTAGTGCAGAATCCAACAGGTAGGGGTGTTGAAAAAACACCCAACACGCCTGTATTACATCTGTTTGGGGGGAAACTGCCTTTGGTTTTGTCACTGATGTATAGTGTACTAAATATTTTGGAACCAGCATGACTAGCATGTGTATCTCCACTAAAAATGCAATTGAAACATCATAGATTGTTCCACCACAAATATAACATCACCCAGTGATTTCACAGAAGTGTGTTTATTCAGTAAGAGACCATTGTTTGAAATTATTTTCCCCTACAGAATAGTGTTAACTTCAGAACACTTGCTAAGAACATACCCAGTTTATACAAGCTTTGGTTCTTAAGTGATTATTTTGCCGGCAAGCTGATGATTATTGAATGATTTTGTTTTTAATAATTAATAATTTTAGTTTATTTAAAATTATTTTTATTTTTATTTTTACTTTTATCATAAACTACTTGGAGATCTTGATAATGCATAAGAAAGAATAGTAATGTTATAGATAAATAAAAAAATATTATGAGCAAACAATGAATTACTATAGAGCCATAGATATAGGCCAGAATCCTTTTAATAATTATGCTGGCATATGTGCAATGGTGTAAATTGCAGTGGTAAATTGCAGTTAGTTACCTAGTCAGTACTTGCACTTTTTGTTGCATGCCAGTTGCATGAGTTGATGCAGGTTGAGAGATGTAAGTGGCAACTCATTAATTAGTCGCAATTTGCTGCTGCAATTTTTTGTACTTACACCAAGTATAACTAACCAATAGAATTTGGGATCTGTGAGTGTGCATGGGTGCATCTGTGTAGTTCCATCCTTCTCAAAAAATTGTCATAATTTTTACTCCTTAAAAAGCAGTTAGATATATAAATTGGAAATTAAATAAACATCTTTAAGATTTAAAAAATAAATTTATTGCCAACTAAAATCAACAGAAAATACAAAAATGGGGTGGGGGGATAACTGTCAGCAAAGAAGATAAAACAGTAAGAGAGAATTGTCTTCAATTTGCAGTAGGAAATAGATAAATAGGAAGACAACCCAATGTCTTAATGTTCCACACAGAAAGTGCCACTACTATGAAAACTCTCTTACACATGGTCAACAGCCCCGTCCCAGATAAAGGTAAAGGTAAAGATCATCCTTGCTCGAAAGTTAGTCATATCCGACTCTAGGGTTCAGTGTTCATCTCTGTTTATAGCCAAAAAGCTAGCTCTGTTTGCATCTGCAGACATTTCCTTGGACATGTAACAGGCATGCCTCAGCACCAGAGCGCACAGAATGCTGTTTACCTTCCTACCGAAGTGGTACCTATTTATCTACTTGCAATTTCTTGCTTTCAAACTGCTAGGTTGGCAGGAGCTGGGACAAAGACGGGAGCTCACTCCATCATGCAGTACTTGGGAATCGAACTCTGACCTTCCAGTCATCGAGTTCAGCATCTTAATCTCTTGAGCCACCGCAGTCCCTTCTCAGATACACACACAAAAGACAGACACAAAAGTTGATTGTGCAGTACAGCCTAATATTTTGTGGCAGAGGGTCCTACCACGAAGAAAACTCTCCTCCACTGAGTGTCTCTTACCCACCCACCCTCTCTCTCTCTCTCTCTCTCTCTCTCACACACACACACACACACACACACACACACACACACACACACAGAGACACAGACAGACAGACAGACAGACAGACACACACACACGATGGGCACAAAAGTTGAGCAGATTAACGTGGGAGGATACATGGTCCCAGGGAATGATTCAGAATGGCCCCAGACAACATGCATATGTGTTATGAAAAATTCTAGAAGAATAATGCTGAAAGGTTAATTGTCATTTTCATTAAACTGACTGAATTTTTGATGTGCACAGATTAGATACAGTTAGGCTAACAAGTTGAGTCATTTGAATAAAAGCCAAACAAGATGCTTGGCATAGCCTTGCGGATGGCCTTCAAGAAGTTATACATCTCACTTTCTGTTTGTTGCTCATAAATTATGAATAATACCACTTACCCACCTCACAGGGGGATGCACAGCGAAATGGCTCACAGCAGCTTCCTCAAAATGAGGAGTGTAAAAAGCAATAAAAGTTTAAAGTTGGCTTTGAGAATGTGCATTCACTGTATGGCATGGAATAATCTGCTTTAACAGATGCTACTATAAAAAAGATAGGAACACCTTGAATGTGGATTCACCACAAGAAGATAAGAATTCCTGGGTTTGAGAGTATGGAGAAGTACTAAGGTAAATGAATAAATAATTTTTTATAAATGCAGAAAGTTAAATAGTAAAGGTAAAGGTCTCCCTCGCTTGAAAGCCAGTCATATCTAACTCTAGTGGTTGGTACACATCTCCATTTACAGCCAAACAGCCATTGCATTTGCAGACATTTATGTGGTCATGTGGCAGGCATGACCAGATACACAGAACACTGTTACCTTTCTCCTGCCTATCTTTCTACTTGCAATTTCTTGCTTTCAAACTGCTAGGTTGGCAGGAGCTGTAATGAGAACTGAAAAATACAAATAGTTACAAAGAAATAACGCAAAAAAAAACAAAGGGTGCCGGGGGGGGGGGGGTACAGAAAGGAAAAGAACCTGATGGCTGAAAATCTTAAAGAATGGTTTGAGTACCTGTCAAATCCTGTTACAAAAGTTTTGGCTATGATGCTGCCCCTTTTCCGGTAAGAAAGGAAAATGGAGATGGTTCGCCAAGAGTTTTGTGGTTCATTTTTGTGAATAGAATGGAGTGCAATGTTCACAACATTCAGTGAGTACTCAACTAGCATGAGAGATAACATGTCATTTTGTGTTGTCTTCAGATGCAATCATAACTGTCAAGTATCCCGGGATTTCCCGTATTTCCGCGCCGATTTTCTCCATTTCCCGCCCGGAGCTGCCGCTACCCTCTAATTTGGCAGTGGGGGGGAAAGGAGTTACTGCACATCCCTTCTGCGCAGGTCCTTTCTACGCATACGTAGCACCCTTCTACACATGCATAGAACCCTTCTACGCATGCGTATAACCCTTCTACGCATGCGTAGAAGGCTTCTGTGCAGAAGGGGATGCGTAGAAGGCTTTTACGCATGCATAGAAGTGACCTGCGCAGAACTGTTCTGCGCAGGTCCATTCTACGCATGCGTTAAAGCCTTCTACGCATGCATAGAAGCGACCTGCGCAGAACGTTTCTGTGCAGGTCGCTTCTACACATGCGTAGAAGGCTTTTACGCATGCATAGAACGGACCTGCACAGAAACGTTCTGCGCAGGTCTCGTAATCTCCGGAGCTGTGCTTGACAGGTATGGATGCAATACAAGTACTGACATTTAGTAACAGAGCCACCTGACTGTTATGCAGCCCCACTGGAGGAATGTAGAAGTCTGACAGTTTGACTTCTCCACCGTTCCAGATGTTTTACCCCCAAGTTTTGTCGACATCAAACATGAAGATTTTGCTGAACTCTCTAAAACCTACTGAAATGACCTTCCCCTTCGCCAAATCTACAGAGTACAAATTTCAATAGCACAGCTACTGTATTTCCAAAATAGAGAGGATTATATCATATCTGCCTCCTATATAAAGGGGGGGAACCTTAGCTCTAACTGAATTGGCTATAATTCTGATTTAGGATTGGATACACAGTAGACATCTATTCAAACGTAATGTAAGTTTGCATAAGAAGTTGTTGCACTACTCCACTACTACTGATGGAGAAATGCTATCCCTGGAGGACTTCTGCTGATGCATTAAGCAATCAGTCATGTAGGAAACAAACAATTTCACAATTCAATAGTGTAATTCCTTGTTGCTGGATGCAATGCCCAGCACATTTATGCAGTGTAACTTTACATTATGCTGGCACAAACAGAGTACTTGCCGAATGAATTAAGTTCTAGAACAGGGTTACTCAACCTTGGACCTACAGTTGTTCTTGGACCTCAGTTCCCAGAAGCATATTTCAACACACCTGCTGATCATAGCTTCTGGGAATTAGAGTCCAAGAACATCTGGAGGCCCAAAGTTAAGAAACCCTGTTCTAGAATATAGCATCTGGATAGGTGTGTTTGTAAGTTTTGTTTTCTCCCACATCTGTTTTTTTTTAATTCAAGTCCTTTCCATTCTAAATATGATGACACTTGTAAATTTAATTTAATTATATCAGAAATGTCCATTGGCAAGCACTATAATGTCAAAAGTGGGTCAGGAGCAAAGGTCCTTTCTTGTCCTCTTTGCATCTGCAAGCTAAACAAGCAACACTGCATGAATTATCACTGAAAGTAAAGAAGAAATTGGTGAGGCAGCCCTGTCAAAGACATTCTGTTTATTTATCTGCCCATAATTCATTTTTCATCCCCAGTCTATCTGCATCCTTTGCTATGCCTGACAATATTAATATCTATACAGTATTGCCCCACAGTGCATCCACTTAGACAAGAAGGGTATTGAGCAATGTCAACACCTTTCCCTAGCTAGTCATTCTTTACCAGGAGACAGAGTTACAATAAATTGGAGCAGTTGAATCAAACATTCTTCTACCATGTTCCCTACATCAAGGCAGCATGAAAACATATGCTAATGAAAAAAAATATATTGTCTCTTAATCTAATACTTACAAAATTAGCACATCAATCATGAAAATTAGACAATAAAGTCTTGCTCCAAAAAATCCTGCAAAAATATATTGCAAAAATAATTAAGAGATAATGTCATCTGGATAGAGCTTCATCATAAGGCAACGAGCCCCATTTGCTAGATTTAAAAAAATGACAAATCACAGACATTTATTAAAAACTATAGAGTCAAAGGCATATTTTTTCAAAGCAAGAGACTCATATTCATTGACAACATTTCATTACAATGACACTATTTCTATTAAAGTGTGTGATTGATGGATGCTTAGGGCAATTGTGTGACAATTTGTTCATTGCATAATTTTTTGAGGCCCTGGATTCTGATTAGCTTTAGATGGAGGGAAAGTTTCTATCTATGCCAATAAATAACTGATGTAAATAAAAATAGATTTTTTAAAAATGAAGCTGTTGTTACTTGTTAATAAAATGGCCATCAGCTTATAGTAAACAATTAGCCATGATTCAACATGATCTGACTAGATCACCTTCCACTCATATTTTTCCACAAATGACTGCTGGATAGTAGCCAATTGCTGAGTTATTGCCAACCTCTTAAAATATATTGACAGTTTTTAATCAAAGGGATAAATTCCAGCTTATTTTTAAAAGCACTTTTGACAGGCTATATTTTTGCCAGGATCAACAGCAAATTCCACAAATCTGGTTGTCATTTCAATTAACCTTTATCATTTTGCTGAATTTGTTCAGCAAGACCAAGTAACCAGTGGTATAAACAGTCTCAATAGATAAAAATATGTTAAATTTCGACCTCATGCATTGACTTGGGCAAGATGAATTGGGCAACATAAGCTATGTTCTGTGCTATTGCATGAGGTCAAAATTTAACATATTTTATCATCATTGTCACAGCACAATCCTTTGAGCATTTACTCAGATGTAAGTTACATTATATTCAGGGGTGTTTACTGTAAGATACGTATCCATGAGATAAAAAATTCAATTCCCCACGCCCTTCTACTGTTTTAAATGTCATGATTTATCCAGAACAACCTACTACTCAGAATCTCTTCATCTTTACAGCATCTCTTCCAAACATATTGCACAAGACAGCAAAACATAACATGGTACAAATAACCAGCTCCAACCCAGGAAGGGAATGGGTATTCCATTTTGGTAGCCTCTCTTGAGAAAGAGAGCACATCATAATCATTTTTTTTAAAATAGTAGCTGAGTTAGTCTGTGTTCCAAGCATATCAGAGAATAAACAAAACAAAAACGCTGTAGCACTTTGAAGACTAGCTGCTATATTTTAATGTTAGCTTTCGTGGATAATGGACACAGTAAGGGATCAATGTGTGTACACTAATTTGCCCTCAGATTTATTTTACACTTTTCCTGGCATAAGTATTTCTATCTTTTATCCACCAGATGTACTCTACTTCCATCAAACAAAAGTTGGATGAGTGCTTTGTGGTATATCCTTAGCTGTCCATGATTCCTGGCTCCCAATGGTTTAATAATGAGAACTAAAATAGTCCTCTTGACTAAAACTAGACTGTTGAAATAAACTAAGCTCAGAAGAAAGCCAAGAGTTTAAACTCACTTTTGGTTCTGGAAACAAATTTCTGGACTGAGCACATGCTGAGATGCATCCTTTTTAAATTCAAATGTATGTCTTTAGAGCCCTTGTGGCACAGAGGTTTAGCGACAGTACTGCAGCCCAAACCAAAAATGATGTGAGTTTGATTCTGATGTGCACAGTGTTGACTCAGACTTCCATCCTTCTGAGGTTGGCAAAAGGAATACCCAGTGGGCCTACGGCAAAATGTTAATTACATTGTGAACTGTCCATGGAGTATTGTAAGCACTATGGGGAGGCATATACAGTAAGTTTAATTGCTATTGCTATGTCTTCTGCTATTCTTCACCTGGCTCTGATTGTGGTGTTATTCTTCACCTGGCTCTTTTGACAACAAAAGATTCCATGGCATTCCCTCTGTGGAGGAGAAATCTCTGTCTCCAAGCCCAACTGGCTCATGTTACCATTGTGTGTTATGGATTATATATACAGCATTCTTTTTCTAATGTATAATACTCACCAACTGTAGGAGAAGTACTCAGTTCGGAAATGTTACTTCTTTGATTGTAGTTTCCAGAATCTGTAAGCCAACATGGAGTTGTTGTCCAAACTGACCAGAATCTTCTGGTAGATGCAAGTCAACAAGTAACAGTTCTGAACTTGAGGCACCCTAGGCAATGTGCTAGGTCATAGATGATGTAGCCTTCAGTCTACGACCTTCATTATCTATTAACTGAACAAAGGAGGCTCACTAAACTTGTGGCACTTCTTTTTATGGCTCATGCTTTTATTTTAGATTTATATACACATATGAATGCATTTATTTATTTGTATTTTGATCTCCTTAATGATTAGGACTCAAATATTGCTGACAACCCATTCCAGAGGCCAAGGGAAGGGTTGCATGCAATCAAAAACTATAACAAGAGGAACAACAGAAAGAGAAATCCATCTTATTTTATTAATACCCAGGGGAATATTCTTATTAAACCATCCTACTGCTTTAAAATACTATAAGCTAGTGGGTTTTATGCAATACAGTATAACATGAATGCTGGTATTCTGTGTAATTTGTTTATATTTTGTCAGATAATCTGCATGATTATCTGGCTAGTTATAAACATAAACTTACTATTGCCGCTTTAAAATCTACAAAGTGTAGAATTGGGTGATTTTAGTGCTGGCTTATTAAGTTGAGTAATGCCAGAGGATATGTTTTGTCTCTCTCCCTCCAATTTTTGAAGCTGCTGGTAAGCTTTTTAGCATTTTGGAGTCAGATGCCCTCCTATGCAAATGACACTCAGCTCCATGTCTCCCTGTCATTTGAGTCAGTGAGGCACTGAACTGATGTCTGAAATTTACAAGAGATGAGCTTCAGTTGTAGCTGTTCCTGGGTGAGGACAGGTTGGCCACAGCAGGTCACAAACCAGGAATGCCCCATCTGAATTATTGCAATGTGCTCTAAGTAAGGGTCATATGTATGTACATGAAAGCTGCAACTAGAATGTAAATTGTTGCCTGGACCAATAACAATGATTTTACAGGAATTGTGGAGGCTGTCAGAATATTTCTGATCCACGTTCAGGATGTTGGTGATTATATTCAAAAGACTAAAAGTCCTGGGGGCCTTCATTATGGAAGGATGGCATCATTTCTTTACATATAGATCAAGTGTTCACAAACTTTTTGCACCATGGGTTGGTCATGTGGTTCAGCGGGTCAGTCATGTGGTTCCTCCTTCTGGAAATGGAAGTAAAATGCACCTGCAAATGCACAAAACACTGTCGTAAATACACCCACGGCTGTCGTAAACACATTTAGGATGGCCATGGGTGCATTTACAGCAGCATTTTGCACATGTGCGGGTGCATTTTACTTCTGCTTCCAGAAGGAAAAACCACATGACCAACAGAGGGAGGAACCACATTTATGACAGCTCCGGGTGCATTATGGCAGTGTTTTGCGCATGTGCTGGTGCATTTTACTTCCACTTCCAGGAGCAGTGAGGGCGGTATGTGCCGGATTATGTGGTGCCATGGGACGGATCCAGCCCATGAACCATAGTTTGGCCACCCCTGATATAGATGCTTTAATTATGGGAGTGAATTTGTTAATGATCCGGGGGAAGGCTGTGGTAGCATGGTTGCAGAGCACCTATTCCACACCAGCCTGGCTGGTGCTTAAAGTGGTTTCATTTCAGTGCCAAACTGTTCAACTAAGGCTGTGGAGATCAGTAATCATGGTTTAGTTTTTGGTCTATTCAGCAATGGATTTTAAATCTATTTTGCTAATTTGTTTTATGCTGCTTACATTGTTTTATATTATTTATTTTAATTAATTTTATCCTGCCTAAGGTCTCAAAGCTTTTAGAAGATCTGAATGGCAGTAAATGAAATTATTGCTCACATAAGGCACAAAAAATGTCTCAATACAAGATAAAAATAATCAATCCAAATTGATTCTCTGATAATTGTCTTAGCTATCAAAAAGATTTTACGGGCTCTTGGCTCATGCACAGTTTTCCAATATGTATTAATCATCACCATCATCATTTTAGGACTGCAGAGCTGGAAGGGACCTTATGGATTAAGTCTAAATGTAAGGTTGAAAAGTACACACAAACTATGAAGTTGATCTTTAAGTTCATAGGTTTATCCCCCCATCCCACTTCCCGCCAGGTCTGGGAGCTCACCAAGCAACAGGATCTCTATCTTGGCAGGGTTCAATTTCAACTTGCTTTCCATAGTCTAATCCAGCACTGAGGTCAGGCACAACTCTAGGCACCATACTGCACGCACTGCAGAAACAGAAAAGTATATACAGTACAGGATGATCTCCCCCAATGGTCTTACATATATGTTGAATATCACTGAGGACATAATTGCTTTGCAGCCTTTCGCCCAACTTCGGGTGAGTCGCCAGTTGCGCCCACTCCTAGACCGGGACTCCTTACTCAGATCAACTCTAGACTAGATTATTGCAATGCACTCTACATGAGGCTGCCCTTGACGACCATCCGGAGGCTGCAGTTGGTCCAGAATGTGGCTGCTCAGGTGGTGATGGGGTGTGGGTGTTATGCTCGCGCCTCACCACTGCTTCGGGAGCTGCACTGGCTTCCAATTTGCCTCCAGGTGCAATTCAAGGTGCTGGTCATTACCTTTAAAGCCCTACATGGTAGTGGGCCAGGATACCTAAGAGACCACATCACCCCAAGAAAGTCTGTCCATCCAACCAGAGCTGACCAGAGGGGCTCTCTGCTTGTACCATCTGCTAGAGGGGCCCGTCTCTCTAGCACAAGAAGGAGGGCCTTCTCTGTGTCCGCTCTGGCCCTATGGAATCTCCTGCCAGTGGAACTAAGGCTGCAGATGGAATTGCTACCTTTCAGGAAACATCTGAAAACATGGCTGGCGGGGCAGGTGTGGGGTCCTGAAGATGTCATGACCCCCACCTGCTGGTTGGTTTAATATCAAAGCGACTTTCCTCTTTTTAATATGTGTGGGGGTTTTAGTGGGGTAATTTGTTTTAATGGGGTTGTTCTTGTTTTGAGGGTTTTAAGATTGTATGCCACCCAGAGTCTTTGTGAGTTGGGCGGCTGTATAAATATCAATATTAAATTAATTTTTTAATGAAATGAACGATGTGGAACCTTTACAACACAGGGCCCAAAATTTCTGACACAACATCCCAAAACCGAATCCTATGGATAAAGACCATCAGGAAAGGACCAAAGCTTGCACCAAGCCAGGCTCCCAACCCCAAATTCTGACAATCAGTTCAGGAAGATACCATGGTTAACAGTATCAAAGACCACTGAAACATTCCGAAGAATTATCAGAGTCAAATTGCCCCCATCAGCAGGTGATTATGCAGCAGGACCAGTGCAGTCTTGGTACAATGCTGTGACCTTAACTTGAACTGGAAAGAATCAAGAAAGTCAATTTCCCCCAAGAAACAGCTGCAGTTGATCAACCATGACACTCTCAATCAGCTTGAACCTAAATGGAATATTTGCAACATGTCTGAACTCATTTGTTGCTAAATTAGATTCTTTTTTCAGGATGAGCTAAATAATAGTTGTTTTGAAATCGGAAGAAACGTCACCTTCCTAGAAGGAAGAGTTGATAATGTTTGTGACCTGTCACTGTCTTTGATAATTTTAAAAGCCAGGATTGGCAAGGAACAAGCAGAGAAGTGGTGATTTTACAGAAGGCAATTGCCTTCAATGCTGTAAATCAGGGGTTCTATGGTCCATGGGCCAGATCTGCAATTCATGTGGCCTGCACTGCCACCGCCGCCACCGCCACCACTAGAAGCAGAAGTGGACACATTTTACAGCAATGTTTACGGCAGGGAGAACCACCAGTCCAGCTGACTCAGCTTGAGAACCCCTGCTGTAAATAGTAAAACTGATCTAACAAAATTGGCACATTGGATAAAAGTTGAAAATGATCCAACATGTCTCAAGCTGATCTACTGAACCAAAATTGGAATCAAGATTCCCTTGGATGGTTTCAAGACTATGAAAAAAATCTCAGCCTGATGATTTGAAGCTTCACTGTTTGTTTGTTTGTTTGCTTGCTTGCTTGCTTGCTTGCTTGCTTGCTTGCTTATACCCCACCCATCTAGGATATTTTTCTACTCTGGGCACTGGGCAGCTAACAACAGAAAACTCACACATTAAAAACAGTCACACATTTTTTAAAAAAAAAATACATATAAATATGCCAGGAACAAAAAAAAAACACTATTGGTGATGGAGAGAAATAAAATAAAATACCTAACAATATTTATTTATTTATTGTTTAGATTTCTATACCGCTTTACTCCCCGAAAAGGGAACTCGAAGCGGTTTACAATAATAATGCTAAACAATACAAAATACGACACAAATAATACAAAAGCAATATACAAATAAGATACAAAATGTCAATGATACAACATATCAATTACAGTAAAACAAAGAAAAAACAAAGTCAGGAATCATACAGTACAAGTTAAATCAGAATAAGCAAAAAGATCCAAGGGGGGGGGGAGGTCGGAGCCCAAGCTCAACGACCTTAACAAGCCTAAGAGTGTCTTCACCTGCCAAAGTCCGCAACATAGCCAAAGGCTGAATGTCCGTAACCACAGCAAAGCCAGGGAACACCTGGCCCTTACACAGCTGCAGCTGCTCCTGCGCTCTTTTGAAGCCCTCCTGGCGGGTGGGGCCAGGAGGGAACGGACTGCCTGCGGCCTCAGCTGTCGCTCATCTCCCATCCTGGGCCGGTGGAATGAGCCCAGGAGAGACGCGGCGAAGACCCTTAGGTGGACAAAAGTCTGGGGGGGGGGACAGCACAGATGGGAAAGCCGCCTCTTTCCTGCTCCTCTTCTGCCCACCCAGGCCTTAGGACAATATATTCTTAAAAGCCTCTTTAAAAAAGAAAATATTTTAACTGTTGTTGTTTTTTAAAATATAGGCAGAAATGGTAGTTCTTCTTCACAGGATATGGTATTCACATAGCTACCAGACCAATTCTTCACCACAAACAAATTATCTTTCAAGAAATTAAACTCCCAACCTCTTGCTCTGCAGCCTAATCTAACTACTGAGCCATCCAGGAGCTCTGCATTTTTCAATAGATTTTAATTGGATGATATTACTTATGTCTCCATGGTTGTTATTTTAAAGAATAATTCAGCCTTTCACAACAATATTCCAAAAGTTGCCAGAGAAGATACAAGCTCCCTGCTTTTATTTTGTTAGGCAAAAGAGTGCATCTTTTTCTTTTAAACTCTAAAGTAAAGCATGAAAATAATTTTGAATACTTACCATATAAATTTGGTAAAAGTCAGTTCCTCACTATATATCCCAATTAAAATGTGCAACTTTCCAATTAATCCACATGGACAGATAAAAGCATTGTTGCCCAGTGAGAATGCAGCTAAACAGAAGATGCTCAGATGTAAACTTCAAAGAGCTTTCTGAAAAGGGGGGAATGCCAGCTGGAGGACAATGTACAAAACTACCCCTGGGTATGATTTGCTTTGTAGACTTGGTACACAGTTAGTATGGACAGAATGACACTCCTATGACACCTCCTACCCCCTCAGTAGAGGGATTGCCCTTGTAGTTGATTTTAAACACCATGAGGAACATTGTATGAGAAAATAATACTGTATATAAGGCTCCGTTCTGCATATTTCCTCTCTTGATGGTCATAGGTTGCAATTGTAAACAGATGTGCAGCAGAGTAAACAACAATGAACACAAGTAGCTCTGACTTCAAAGGCAAAATCCATAGGAGTGGATTGTAAAGAACAAACAGCTCTCTTCCCTTACAAGTCAGGCCTTTTATACATCAGTAGATTCATACTACTGGTTTTCTGCACTTAATTCAATTTCACAGCTTCACAGTATTCCATTATTATCACATACTTACTGACATCCAGCCTCATTAGGCCATTTATCTAGACTATTTTGCACTAGGTTTTTATTCACACAATATAAGCTTGGTGAACATTAAGATGTTACACTTTGTGAATAATTGTAGCACAACGTTGCCTAGTGTTTAAACAATGGTGTGTATATAATGCGCATGAAAACATTTACTACTTATATGCATAGAAATCAGCAACAATCACTTTGGCAGCACATGTACATTTCATTGCTGAAGGCCAAAGAAATCTAGGAGCTTGTGTGTTAACTCAAGCACCAATTTTGTACTGTGTGGAAAATAACCCACACATTACAAAGAAACCAGTTCAATATGAAGTGGTATATTTTCATTATTTGAGCAGACAGAAGAATTTAAGCTGACACGTTCTGTATTCCCAGTTAAAATTCTACCACAGAATACCATGCATGTTTACTCAGCAGTAGACCCCATTGAGTTCAATGGCACTGAAGTTCAAGTAAAACTTCTTAGGACTGCAGCCTTATAGTCCCATTGGGTCCAACAGCTCTTGTTCATCACTAAGCAAATATATTCAGGGTAAGCTTAGATGACTGCTCCTTGGAAGGACAAATAATGAAGCTGAAACTCAAGTACTTTGGCCACCAAATGAGAAGAAAGGCCTCACTGGAGAAGACCCTGATGCTGGGAAAGATTGAAAGCAAAATAAGAAGGGGACGGCAGAGGATGAGATGGCTAGATGGCATCATTGACGCAGTGGACATAGATCTGCGTGGACTACGGAGGATGGCACATGACAGAAGAGCCTGGAGTGCTGTGGTCTATGGGGTCGCAAAGGGTCGGACTCGACTGTCCGACTGAACAACAACAAACTTAGATGTGTTGCTTTTTTTAGGGTACCTCCAAAAGCCCAGATGAACCCTAGGCCATGCACATTATGAGGCTCCTTTGTTGTTTGGGAAGAGGGGTAAGGTTATTTATTATAAAATATGGCATGTAAAAATACTTTTTAAAAATTTAAACAATGATGCATGAGAGAATGCATCTTGGCTGGGTGAGGCCTGAGTCAAATGTAGCTCTCCCACCAGGTCGTAGAGTATGGCTATGGCTAGACAATTCGGAAAATATTGTCCAAAAGTTTCCAAGTTCTAGTTTCATTTTAGGATGGTAGTTTAAGACAGAATAGGGGTTGAATTTAGGTAGCTTCAGTTATTTAATTGAAGTCTCCAATGTAATAATGTAAATACTTGAAATGGGTCAGCATGCTTATGTTGATATGACATCATCTTTCTTTTATCTGCTAATTGAAAAGTAGAAATCTTAATATCCAAGGTTGTTGTCCTGCCCTTATCTGCGCTGCCTCTTTTGTTCAAGGGTTTTACAAATGTTTGCAATGCCAGTTAAGGCTTCTTCATACAGGTGTATTTATTGAAAGCACTTCCTTGTCATTCAAAGAGTATGTTTATGACATGTTCAACTGAATTGTTAGAATTCATAAAAATATTGACTAAGTCGGATCACAACAGTTATTCTAATTATTGTTCTAAAGTGTTAATACAAAATGAAATCATCCCCCCCCCTCCTGGGTGACCTTGTAATGGGGCCAGATGCATGCAGTGCAACATGAAATGTTCACGTTTATGAAAATATGCCCTTGCCTCTTGAGTGCTGAAAGAGCCACGTATGTACTACAATAGATAACATGACAGTTGTATCATTTCTGGAGTAAAGGGCTCATAGTGTTCAAAGAGACTAGATTTGAGCTGTTATAAACAAGGACATATTTTAAACCACTGGAAATAGAGGTCTCCTCCTACTTCTACTATTGCTTCCATGGGATAGTGGGACAATTTCCAGGTGCTTCTTAATTGTAAAGAAAGAGCTTTATAATGTATCAGCATTATAAAATATAGAAGATAATCTATCTGAGTGAAGGTGAAATCACACAGCTAATTTTAAGTTACAATTACAATCTGGAAATATATTTCCTACAAAACAGTTTATACAGTATGCCTTTGCACACACAAGTGAAGCTAATTGTGTCCTACAGTAATTATGTCATTCTTTTAAGTGCCAGTATACAAAGGATTACTAAACATAGTTTTCTGTCACATGCACAAAATATGTTTTATGGTTTAAATGAAGAGTAAAATGCACATTTCATTTTACATTGTCTTACAGAGATATTGCAGATCAGTGTGAAATATTCAGCAATATAGAAAGTATCCATATATTATTCAGGTGCAACAAAGAATCAATCATCAGTACCTGCTAAAAACATAATTGTAATCTGTGGAAGTTTTAGAGGACATTTCAGTTTATGCTGTATGTTTCAAGAGTCTTTTATGTTTCTCTAAAATGCAACCTGTTCAATTTTAGAAAGATGATTTTGTGTCTATGAGCTGCAGTTTTAAGAAGGCTTTATTTTGCTCCTAAGTGCTGTTTCCTATGAATTAGATCTAGCCATGTCTGTCACATTCAGTTTCAAAAAAAAATTATTTTTCCGTTGTGCTCTCCCTGTGCAGACATCTAGGATGATGATAAAAAGAAGGATCTTAACATTTATTATTGCCCCCAAAAGCTACTGAGATGAAGGAACTGTAACTGGAAACTAACAGTTATATAACATCAACTGCTCAGCGTAGGATAAAAATGTTGGGTTATGTACATCCAATGCTGTGCCAGCAGAAGAGACTTAATGGAAATGGCTTTCTTGGCCCCCTCCTTCCCAAATGCCCCACAAGGTCTCCTGGAAATTCTAAGCAGAGAGTTGTGTTAATTTGTAATTTCTCAAGTTGAGAAAGGAATTGCCCTTGAGATCAGGTAGACACCTTTTATTAGGAGCAGTTCTTCCTGTCTTTTTTTGATGGGATGTTGTATACAACCTAGAACAGTGATGGTGAACCTTTTAGAGACCGAGTGCTCAAACTGCTGTCTGTGCCATACCCTTGTGCCGCATGTGAGTGGCCTGCCTTAACCCATACGAGAGGGAGGAAGCACCCCCATCGGGTTGCTAGTCAGAGGGGTGGGGTGAACTCTGTGCTGGGGGAAGGGAGGAAGCACCCCCATTGGGCTGCTGGGCAGAGGAGCAGGGCAAACTCTGTGCTGTGGTGGCAGTGCACATGCTCACAGAAAGGGCTCTGAGTGTCCCCTCTGGCATGCATGCCATAGGTTCGCCATCATGACCTAGAACATTGTTGGATACAACCAAGAAAAACAGATGAAACCCAAATTATATTTAAATTCTGAGTTTCATTTTTATTTCCTAAACTTTCCTACACAAAGACTAAATACATGCTTTATTTACACAGGCTGGCTTCAGTCCCTTGTTACTGAAAGTACGTAGCTACAATATGCCTGTTGGTAATCTTACCCCTTGGAATTTATATTGTAACAATTGATTTTGATATTTTGTTGTTGGGGTTGTCTGTGGTAATATTGTTTTTTTTATTTATCTGATATTTACTAGTACAGTATGTGTATTATTATATCACTGTAACTTATATGTATACTAGCAGAGGTTGCCCGGCATTGCCGGGCTGTTTTAAATGGTGTTGGAAAGTTTTTGTTGTTGTTGTTAATGTTTGTAAAGAAGAGGTTAGTCTATAATTGAAATTTTTAAAATTTTTATTTATACAAATTTTTTGATGGCCTGTTATAAACTGTGATGAGTTTTGTTTGGTGTTTTGGTTTTGTGGATGAAAAAAAGAATAAAGGATGATATACTTTTTCCAAATATTTAACCCAATATTTTTAAGATATGTTTTTTTTAAATTGTTGTACTGTAGGTATTAATTTAAAAAATGTGAAAGTACATGTTTTTCACAATAAATGTTTTTAAACTGTGTATTGATGTTTTTGTTTTTTATTTTAGTAAAAATTCAGCACAGGAATTTTGAATAGTTTTTATTTTATTTTTTTGACATCTGTTTTTGATTTGTGTAAAATTGTGATTTTGTGTTATTTGTTTTTACTCTTGGGGCCTTTTGTGTGGGGCTATTGTGTCTTTTTGAATTTTTTTTACTATTGTGGGCAGCAAGTGGTGCTGGTAGGGGTTATCTTGTATTTTGACTGTTTTTTCTCTTGTGGCCTCTGGGTGGAGCTTCTTCCAGTAAGTAGTCTCTTTCTTTATTCATTTCTTTTCCAGGCGTTGTGTTGTGAGGACGTGTGGTGGTGAGTTGGCTGTTTTTCTTTATTTGGGGTGGTGGTGGTGGTGGTTGGATTTTGTGGTGTTTGGCTGGGTGCTGGGTGTGTTTGGAAATGTTTGTTGTTGTTTACTTTGTATTGTTTTTTGGTGTTATTTTTGTTTGTTTTTGTGTATTTTTGAATGTTTTTGATTGTTTGTTTTTGTGGTTTTTGGTGTCCTATGGGGGGATCCCCTCTCTGCCGTCTCCCCTGGCTCTGGAAGGCTTGGGGGGGACAGGCTCCTTTTGTCCCCCCAAACCTTCCAGACTCATGGGACCCAAGAGAGGGGATCGAATCCAGGCCACCTTCTGATATTAAAAGGGAAATCTCAATTGTGGTTTCCCCTTTAATATCAGTGGGGGGGTTGTGACCCCCCTCTCCGCTGGCTTCCTTGGGTTTGGGAGGGTTGGGTTGAGAAACGGGGTCTGTCTCCCCAACCCTTCCAGACCCAGGAGAGCCATCGGAGAGGGGGATTCCCCCCCAACTCCGTTTTTAAAGAGAAGTAACTGCTTGGTTTCTTCTCTTTAATATGGGGCGCGTGTGTGTGTGTGTGTGGAGGGGAATCCCCTCTCTGCCAGGTCCCCTGGAGTCAGGAGGGTTGGGGAGACAGGCTCCTTTTGTCCCCCCAAACCTTCCAGACTCATGGGACCCAGAAGAGGGGATCGAATCCAGGCTACCCTCTGATATTAAAAGGGAAATCTCAATTGGGGTTTCCCCTTTAATATCAGGGGGGTTGTGCCCCTTTAATATCAGGGGGGTTGTGATCCCCCTCTCCGCTGGGTTTGGGAGGGTTGGGTTGAGAAAAGGGGTCTGTCTCCCCAACCCTTCCGGACCCAGGAGAGCCATCGGAGAGGGGGATTCCCCCCCAACTCCATTTTTAAAGAGAAGTAACCGCTTGGTTTCTTCTCTTTAATATGGGGCGTGTGTGTGTGGGTAGGGGAATCCCCTCTCTGCCGGGTCCCCTGGGGTCAGGAGGGTTGGGGAGACAGGCTCCTTTGGTCCCCCCAACCCTCTCAACCCCAGGGAGCCAGTAGAGAGGGGGAGCACACCCCCCCACCCAGTGATATTAAAGGGGAAACTCCGATTAGGAGCTTCAGGCGCCGTTGGGGAGGGGGGCTTTGGTTCCCGCAGCTTGGCGGACTTGCTCTCCCGGTGTTTTTGTTTTATTTTTTGGGCGCCAGCTTCCTCAGCGTACTGTGCGCTCATGGCGCGCAGGACGCTGGGGCTTGTAGTTATGGCTTTGTGCTTTGTGTTTGTGCTGCGTTTTTTTAAACAGTTTTCTTTTGATTGGCTGCAGTGCATTTCCGAACGTTCCTTGCGTCGCGCCATGCAAGAGCCTCTCAGCCTGATTGGCTCTGGCGTGGCACGGCGCAAGGAATGTTGGGAAATGAAGTTGTTTCGCTTTTTTCACGTTTGTGGGGCTGTTGCCCCACTGCCTGTTTTCTCAATCCTTTGTTGACCTGCGGACCCATATGTGCACGAAGGGTGAGTGCAGGCAAGTAGGGCGATGCATAGCAACCTATAGCAAGTTCCAAAGGTTAACCCTTGGTTTTATAGATTAAGATTAATCCTGTTGTTGCTGCTCTGAACCGGCCTTTGGCTTGAGTAAAGCAGGGTATAAATCCAATAAATAAATAAATAATTTTACAAGTACATTTGTGTATGATTAAGCAATGTTTTGTCACATTGTCTTGAGATAAACTGGACTTATATTAAGGTTTTACTAGGTTCTCACAGACTGACAGTCAAACTAAAGACAGGAGAATCTGATAGCATGTTATTCCATAGAGGTTGGGCAGGCTTCTAGCCTTAAATATTTCCGCCACCAACTGAAAACCTATCTTTCTGCTAACTTATCTCTAGCCATTCCAGAAACTGGAAATTATTATTATTATTTTATTATTAAGTTTATTTCTATCCCACTTTCCTGACACAAGTGCCACTCAAAGCGGCTTACAACATATATAAATACAATAAACAAAGCAAAATATACAATAGAATACAAAAGGCAACACACAATTAATACAATCAAAACATCAAATTATGCAAAAAATACAATACAAAATAAACAATATACAATACTGTATAATAGGAATACAATACATATAAGCATAATATCATACATAAAATGACAATGGGGGGAAGGGGGGGAAGTCACATAAAAATAATAATAACACATACATTATAAAAATTACAGAATTAACCTCAACCACCCAGCAGCCACAAAGGTGCCCAATGGTTCAAAAGACCATAAGGGCAGCTGCATCGACAGCAGTGGTTCCCACCTGTCACTCCCCTCGTGGAGAATGAGTCCCAGACAGGGCAGAAGACAAAAGTCCTAAAATAAGCGACTTTGGTCCCCTGAGCGATGGTGTGGCTGCGGGGTGAGCGCGGACCTCTCTGTGGCGGCGGCGGCTTTTCACCCCTCCAGCCAGGCATGGCTTGGAGGGAGCGGCGGCAGCAGCGGGTGCAGGTGGGCTCAATCCCCGAGCAATGGTGAGGCTGCGGGGTGAGCGCGGGCCTCTCTGCGGTGGCGGCGGCTTTTCACCCCTCCAGCCAGGTGTGGCTCTTGTGACACTTTCTATTTTTCTTTCATTTGACTTGCAAAGCCATGTATAAACTATTTTGATATCATTATTTTGGGGGAAATTTGTCTGTTTTTATTATTATTATTTACCTGGAGGTATACCAGTCTATGGAGCTGTGGTGGCTTAGTGATTAAGACGTTGAGCTTGATGAACAGAGGATCAGCAGGTTTGCAGTTTGAGACTCAAATGTGCAGTGGAGTGAGTGTCCATCATCTGTCAGAGCTCCTGCCAACCTAGTAGTTAGAAATCAGGAAAATGCAAGTAGATAAATAGATACCAATTTGATGGGATAGGTGACAGCTTTCCATGTGCTTTGGCCTGCCACATGACCATGAAAATGTCTCCACATGCAAACAGTGTAAGCTCTCTGGGTGTAAGATGAGATGAGCACTGGCCCCTAGAGCCGGACACAATTGGTTTTCGAGCAAGGGTGACCTTTACCTAATCCAGTCTACACTATATTGTAAATTAATCAGTTTCCTCAAATTTTGTTTTAACCCATTCTCAGCCCAATTTGCCTTAATATTATTCTGCAAGCCTCTGACATTTCTGTTGTGGGGTTTATTCCCTACCCTTCTTATATTTTTAAATATGTGTCTACGTTATTATAGGCAGCTTTTATGTTTATAATTATACACATAAATGATATGGTGTTTTAGAAAGAGAAAAATAAGCTCCATGAGTTTGCATAATTTTCCCCATTGCCTTTAACTTTTGTCTTTGCTCTCACAAAGGGTAAGGATTTGAAAAGGAGACAGTATCCTTCACTGAGGTCTTTTAGTCGGCATTTTGTTTTCGATAGCTTTCTTTCTTCCCAGCATTTCACATTCACTGCTTGTAGCATATCCATCCTCCACTCTTCATAGAGCTTCTTCATGGTCTCTCTGGAGATTTGTGCCCAATTTTGCAGGCAGAGAATCGAAGGATCTATCATTAGAAACGCTACTCACATTTCTGTGCTGAACACATAGTGGGAAAGTTAGGGAGGTTCTAAAGGACTTGATATTCCGAGATGCCAGACTTCTAATACCTTGCCAGAACGCCAGAAGACATCTATGTACAGACGGCATCCAGAAATTGCTGCTGCTGCTGTTGTTGATTGAGCAGCAATTGTATGTTCCTTTTTTAAGCAGTTCTGTAACAGTAGGCAAGCGGTTATAAACAATCAAATCAATAACCTGAAAGCATCTTGCTAAACTCAGAGCTTTTATAAATTCCTCTCCTTTTGCTTGTTCAGATTCTGTCAAAAGAAATAAACAAAAGAGTTTTGTCTCTGTCTTTCCCTACCCCAGGTGTGTGAAACTCAGTTGTGTATTCCTAATGTTCCCATTTGAATTCATCAACTAAGCTAACGTTTTGTGCCCATTTTTACTACATGCATGGCATGTAAATTAAGAGTGTAAATTCCACATGCTTGTTTTTAATCTTAGATCAGTGGTGGCAAACCTATGACATGGGTGCCAGATGTGGCACTCCCAGGCCTTTCTGTTGCCTCATGCATCGAGTTTGCCCCACCCCTCTTCCCAGCAGCCCAATGGGAGCACTTCCTCCCTCCCCCTAGCGCAGAGTTTGCCCCATCGTGTTAGCACTTTGTGATAAATAAGTAGGTTCTGGGCTGCAGTTTGGGCACTCGGTCTCTAAAAGGTTCACCATCACTGTCTAAGAAAGTACTTTTCCTAAAATCTACATTACAAAAGCACATTCTAGTATCATCATGAAGGCTAGGATTGCAACTCATTCATTGTAAAGGAGTTACATTCAAGATGGCAGAAGCGTAATGAAACCAGGGTCTATAATAAGGCTTTCTCCACTATCTTGATGTAGCCAGTACACAAATCTTTGCATTTGTCTTACAGGAAGTATGTTGTGCTACTGACCAAAAGATGCTGTTCAGAAAGTCCATAATTAGAACACAGAATTCATAACTGCTGAGAACATCTGACTATTGTGGCACGAGTTCCCCCCCCCATCTCCCCTGTTTTGCAAATTAGCTTTCAGCATTTCATGGACAGTGTTTAGGAAGTAAACAATCTCTTTGCTTGCAAGTATGATCATCGAGTCATGAAGCTCTGCTTCAACCACTTCTTTGGAACACTAACACATTCCAGCTGTTCTAAGTGAGATAGCTCAGTGTGTTATGTATGTAGCTGTAAAACCAGAGGTTGCATGTGATTCCCTGCTGCACCTCTTGGGAGACGAGTTAGCCTGTGTAGCCCTGGACAAGCTGCACAATCCCAGAATGCCCCCAAAAGAAAGGATTGGTAAATCACTTCTGAGTATACTGCATCTAGAAAACCCTGGGAAGGGTTGCTAAGTCAGAATCAACTGACAGAGTGTAATTATTGTTTTAACAACTGGTTAGTTGTTATATAGTTTGGCCCTGGGACATACAAATCTATAGGACCAGAAACTAAATTGTAACAATTAAGCTAACAGCAGAGTTTGTCAAAGGCATCCCAAGCTGAATCATACTAAAAAAAAGATTTATTTTTGTTGCTGCTTCTGGAAGTTTTTTCTCTCCTGCCCCCTCCATCTACATGAGGATTATAGTTAATAAGTGCTTGTGCAATGGGGTAGCGGAATACAGAAAAACGTTCTTGGTAGTTTTCTAATCCTAAAATGTCTAATCTTAAGAAGAATGTGAATCACTTTGATAAAATACAGCAGGCTTGTTCGCCTCAATGAATAAGGGTGGCAAATTCTTAAAAGCCTGGCAGAATTAATCACAACAGCCAGAGAAAACATCCAGAGTAGGATCTGTTCATGGCAGCTGCCATCTGTAACTAGATGTGCCATTATTTTCTTTAGCTTACATGGGCAGCAGTGGCAAATTGAAAGGAAAATAAGATCAGAGTATGCCAAGTCAAGCAGGCAAATTTATTATGTCTCCTTAAATGTGCAGCGGTCTTCCTTTTCTGTTTGATTTCTACTTAAGGAAACACAACCAACATTGTAGTGCCTGCTGAATCTGTTTTAGAACCATTCCACACAATTCCCCACCCATATTGTATTTATAAAGGCTTGTGCTTCTGCAAACAAAACCGTCTAAGAAAGCTGAATCTTTCATTGTTACTCTGACTTACCATTTCTCCTCTGAATAGCACATTACCTTATCAGAAAAGTTCATAAAGAACATAAGAGAAAAATTGCAAAATTCTCTCAGAGACATGCTATTTACATGGAGTTAGACAGATCAGGATTGCACAAGCTTTGCCCACAAGGGATGTGGGAAGTATATATAATATATACGTGTATTAATATGCTAACAAAGTAAAGAACATCACAGATTTCTCTTTTTTCTTATAACTTTTATTACCTTTCCCCCCCTTTCCCCCCTACTGTTTGCATTTCATTGACATCCCTCTCCACCTTCATTGTCTTCTCAGATGGTAGCTAATATTCTACTCTGACTTTCCACACCTGTGCTCTGGTTTCCACCAATACATCTACTCTCAGAGCAGATACAACAGAGTGACACCTGAAATATTTCAAGAAGAGTGGAAGAAATAGGCCCTCTAATCAGGTTGTAGCTGACAGGGGTCACCTGCTATGCCAGATGTGCAGTTTGGGACACCTGAAAGGATCTCAGAACATCATCAGGAGGAAGTGACTGGTAAGCCACTTCCAATTACTTTATATCTAGACAACCCCAGAAACAATCACTATCAGTGCATAGTTCTTAAATATGTTATTTGGGTTTGTCCTCAAGTAGCTCTTACCAATGACAGTTACCACAAAAAATAGTGGTGATGACAACAGGCTAGAGTTGCAAGATGGGGGGAAACCTGTCGATGGGGAACATCAAAGGCAGTAGATGTAGTGTTTGTGATGGAAGCAAACAAGTCAGAGGGGGTCATTTTTGGATGGCACAGGGCTATACTGAACATCTTGGAGGAGCAGAATTTCATCCTGTACCATAACACCTAAGCAGCCAAGGGCAGGGAAATTGACAAAAAATATTAGGTATTCAGAATGTTTCACAAGACCATCTGGCCATGGAGGATGAGACCACCGCTAGTATGAGCCAGACCTAACTCTATTTGGCTTTCAAATGAGGCAAGATTGAGTGTACTCATGGTAGTACCATAGTGCTTCAGGCCCAGATACCTTAGTGAGCAATGTGAGGAAACCTCACAGGCATAAACTGTCCTAAAGGTAAGCAGGTAACCTTAGATCTTGCCACACACACACACACCACACCTCTGAAACTAATGCCTTAAAAATTACTCCCCTCCCCCTAATAGTCTATTGAGCTAGTATTGTACAGTACTGCTCTTTCTCCTGTAGTGGTATGTTGTGTTTTTCAACAACAAAGACAGGCAGGAGGAGGATAAATTTGGCATGGATCAGAAAGCAAAAGACAGCAGTCAGCCATTGGCTTCCCACAGTGAAACCTTCATCTGACTGAGGAAGTAAAGCATGCTGTGAGTATTATATAACAGGAAGCAGAGTGTGCTCAGTTCTCATTACTTTTCTAACTTCAGAACTCAAGAGAATGCATGGTATAATAGATTTCCTTTCAATGACTCAGATTAATGGAACACATCTCAGAAGGTTCCATCACTCCTTCTTTATTACCATTTGGTAGCAGATATGCCCTAAGGAGCACTGATGTTGTGAACCCGGAGCAGAGCTCTGGGGCTCTTTTTTATTATTAAAGACGATAACATCATGTCCTTCTCCCAAGATTTTACTGTTCCCTCCAAGTTTGGATTACTTTCTCACAGTAGTAGGAAATAGAAGCAATAGATTTACCTGGAAATAACATGCCATTATGAGCAATCCTTCTCACTGTCCAAAATATTTGCAAATGGCTTGGTTAAGAGTAAATAAAAAATTAAGACTCATTCACTTTACAAGAAACCTGCTCCTGATGAGGTGAAGACTGCCAGAATTAATTTGTTGTTATGAGTCAGCACAGCTTTTCTTTATTCGTGTCAGATGAACCACCAGCATATAATAACATACAATGCTAAAATTAACACATCTAAAAACAAATTAGAATTTAAAAGGGCTAGATAACATCTGTCCAATATTGGGCCACATTAACAGCATTTCCTCTTGCCAACATAAGGTCCTCCTCATTGCATGTTGAGGCTCATCGTGTGCATTGTATCATATGGGAGATAGTTTGTACTTCTCCGCATTCACACAGGCTGTCATTTACAGGGAAACCCCGCTTTCTCAGATTAGCCCTTGATTTTCCTACCCCGGCATGCAGTCAATTCAAAGCTTTCCACACAGGCCATGGTTGTTCTGGGCCAGGTGGTAGAGAGTCATGTGGTTTTGCCCAGTTATCTGGTAGCTCCTTGCTTGCCTTCCATAGTTCTAAGGCGGTCTGTGGGGGCTGATTATTCAGAGGGGCAGAAGTTGTGAGGAAGCTATGCCTTGATTTCAGTCTCTCCTTTGGTAGTTGGTAATCAAATATCAGATGTGTTTTTGAGGAACTTGCTTTGACCCACTGTGTCTGAGCAGCACTTTCTTGACAGAATTTTAGTGGAGGGTTGCCAGCTAAGTAATGTACTTTTTGTATTGGGCTTAGTTTAAACATCCTGTGACCATTTCAGCACAGCTAACCAAAGTTTGTTAGTCTCTTTGATGATATAACCATGGCAAGAGTTGTGATGAGTGCCTGTACTTCAAACAGGGCCATAGCCCCTGGGGGGGGGGACCCTCCGGAGCTAACAGCCCATCCTCTAACCCACCCCGCGATGCCAATGTTATATATGTGAGTGTGACATTGTTGCCCCTCCTGAAAAAAAATCCCTCCCAAATAATAATAATAATAATAATCTAGAATCCTGGCTATGGCCCTGACTTCAAATGTTTCTATTCTGCCACTGCTCAGGGGAGAAGCAAGGTCACCCAGAGAAGCTACTTGCTTCCTTAAAAATTTGAAAGGAATACTGGTTGGATGAAGCCCTTGTACCATCGTCCCATCTCTTTCTACCTATCCTTCTGCTCATCCTCTTCCCTCATCTGCTATAATAATAATTTTGTGTCAGAAATTATTCTGGGTTGAAAGGATTTTTGCTGGAGGAACTCTGCCCAGGGGATGCCCAAATGAGGCTCCTTTTATGTCTCCAAGATCTCTTCCCATTGAAGTGGTCCCTGTTTATCTACTTGCAGTTTCTTGCTTTTGAACTGCTAGGTTGGCAGGAGCTGGGCCAGAGAGGGGCATTCAAACCGTCATGCAGTGTCCGGGTCTTGAACTGCTGACTTGCCGGCCTTCCAGATAACAAGTGAGCTTCTTAACCACTGAACCACCACAGCCCTCATCTGATACTGCAAGCAGTCTAATTCCACCTACCCCCTCCAGTTTGTAGGGAAGGACAGAGGGGCAAAGGGCCTTGTAGAGGAATGAGTTTATAGCTCATAAAAACAAAAGCAAAAAATCAAACCTGCCTTCTTGAAGTTCCCTTGACCTTTGCAATTTCCAAATGCAACAACTAGGAAGCAGGATTAGCTCAGCTAATGTTTGATAGGCTCTGATTTCAGCTCTGTGTTCTGGGGTGAGAAGGGTGACTTTCTTTGTGTTGTTTTGTGGGTTTCTGGTTATAAGAGGTTACCTTGTAACCAAACAATTATGTCTTTATAGCATCTCCAGCCTGCTTCTTTTGTGTCCTCTGGGCCTGAGCTATAGTCATGAGAATCTTATAAAATCTTTCCTTAGCCCCATTAACTTGTGAAACAGCTACACTGTGAAACATAATTTGTTACTTTATGAACGTTAAGCTATTTCAGAACAGATGGAGCTTGGTTCTCTGGGAGAGGGGTGGGGGAGAGAATAGTGTTGTGATGCTCAACACAATTTCTGCTCGGAAGGAAGAAAAAGCTTCTGTTTCCAAAGCGCTGGCTGTTTCAACCCCCCGGTGCATTTCAAGATGCCCCACTGATTGTGCTAATCCCTTTCCCAGAAATGCCATTGTTCAGAATGCTTGCTCCCCAAGTGTGCATAGTCCTTGGAAGAAATTATGAAGAGAATCATTCTTCTGTACCGCAGTGCTGGCAACCTGCACCAGAGAAAATTCCACAGAGCCGCCACCACCCCTATCCAACCCCACCCCCCAAACCCCGATCCTTCCTCAGCTCCAAGATTTTCACTTTATGAAGGCAGAGGACCCTTGAGTTTTTCAGGAACCATATTGCACCAAACAGGAAATCCTGCTGTAGCGGCAGTTCTTTTTGAATACTTTTTGTGTCCCTCTCTCTGTTTGTTTTATGTGCCTTGAAAACTGTGTGGATGCTATTTGGCATTGATGTCAACAAGTCAAACAGGAGCACAGGGGATTGTCTGGAATATTCAGAGCCAGGTCAGAAAGAATATGTGGGCATTGATGTAAATCAAATATTAGAACCCTAGAGCTGATGAGAGACAGTGATTTGGTCAGAAATCCATGAAACTAACTCCATAATTCAGAGAAAAGAGTTTTGTGGAATGGCTCTCCTTTCCTCTCCCACAATATTATTTTGCTGGTGTATCTCTACATTTACATAGGAGTAAGTCTCATGCTGGCTGGATAGCTCAGTGGTTTAAGTATCTTGCTTTAGAGCCAAAGGATGGGTGTTTGATTCCCTACCATTGCCTCCTGGGAGAAGAGCCAAGCTGTGTAGTCATGAGCAAGCTACACAGTTCCATGGCAGCCCCAGAAGAAGGGAATGGTAAACTACTTCTGTGTATTTTCTACCAAGAAAACTCTGGAAAGGGTCACTATATTTTAGAATTGTCCTGATGGCAAGCAATACATACATGAATCATATGGAAATTATTCATATTTGTTCATTATTAGATTATGCAAAATGTTGCAGTATTTATTTATTTATTTATTTATTTATTTATTTATTTATTAGTGGATTTATATCCTGCCCTCTTGCCCTAGGGCAACTCAGGGCAGCACAATTACACCTAAAAACTGTAAAATCCCCTTTAAAAACTTCCATAAAAACAACCATGACCCTCTCACAGTTTAAAAAACCCTCCCTTCCCACCCAACAATAAAAAGGGGCCACTGCTTCTAGCAGAGCCAATGGACAGGAGTCATTACCCTGTTGGGCCCCCATACTTGCCCTGCCAACCAGGTTTTCAGCCCTTTCCTAAAGGGCAGCAATTCAATCTGCAGCCGTAGGTCTACCGGCAGGAGGTTCCACAAGGTTGGGGTGGACACAGAGAAGGCCCTCCTCCTTGTGCTAGAGAGGTGGGCCTCTCTAGCCAATGGAACACTGAGGGAGCCCCTCCGGTCCACCCTGGTGGGGCCGGCAGACTCCCTTGGGGTGATGCGGTCTCTTAGGTAACCTGGCCCAATACCATGAAGGACTTTAAAGGTTATTACCAGCACCTTGAATTGCACCCGGAGACAAACTGGTAACCAGTGCAGCTCCTGAAGCAGAGGCGAGGCACGGACATAGCGCCTGCACCCCATCACTACCCGGGCCGCCACATTCTGGACCAGCTGTAGGCTCTGAATGGTCGTCAAGGGCAGCCCCATGTAGAGCGCATTACAATAATCAAGTCTGGAGGTAACCAGGGCATGTGTGACCATGAGCAAGGAATCCCTATCCAGGAGCGGGCACAACTGGTGAATTACACACAATTGTGCAAAGGCCCTCCTGGCCACAGCCGCCACCTGTTCTTCAAGCAGCAGATGCGCGTCCAGGAGAACCCCCAAGTTGTGCACTGGGTCTGTCTGTGGCAAGGCAGCCCCATCCAAGACCAAGGATGGCAGATCCCGGGATAATGTGGGACTCCAAACCCACAGCCACTCAGTCTTGCTCAGATTCAGCTGTAACCCATTGGCCCCTATCCAGACCCCCACAGCCTCAAGGCACCCGGACAGGACATTGACAGCAACACTTGGATTCCCATGGGCCAAGATGTACAACTGAGTGTCATCTGTGTACTGGTGGTACCGTACCCCATGGGAACGGATGATCTCACCCAACGGCTTCATGTAAATGTTAAATAGGAGAGGATAAAGCACCGAGCCCTGAGGAACCCCATATTGGAGATGCCTAGGGCTGGACCTCTCACTCTCCAACCACACTGACTGGGTCTAGCCCTCCAGGAATGAGGAAAACCAGGACAGCACAGTGCCCTGGATCCCCAACCCTTTGAGCCGTCCCAGAAGGATACCGTGGTCAACAGTATCAAAGGCCGCTGAGAGGTCGAGGAGAGCAAGGATGGATGGATGAGCGCCATCCCACTCCCTCCAGAGATCATCCACAAGTGCGATCAATGCTGTACCATGTCCGGGCCTAAATCCCAACTGAAAGGGGTCCAGATAATCTGCTTCATCCAGAACCTCCTGTAGCTGACGCGTCACTGCCCTCTCCTTGCCAAAATAAGTACAGTGGAACCTTGTATAATGAATGCATCATACAATGAAAAAATTGTACAACAAAGAGAATTTTGGAACAAATGGGTGCCTCATACAATGAAAATCTCTATGGGGAAAACTGTACAATGAAAAAAAAATTGTATGATTTTTCCTATAGAGACTTTGTTGTACAATTTTTCCCATAGGGATTTTTGTTGTACAACTTTCCCACAGAGATTTTCATTGTACGATGCATGCATCATACAACTAGAACAAAAAAATCGTATAACAAAATGCCTTGTGGAACCAATTATTTTCGTTATACGAGGTTCTACTGTATATAGGAAATGGGTCACATTTTGTATTTGTTTCACTGTGCCACCAAAACATTAATGAGTGTGAGTGGCACACCTTTGAAATTATCCAATCACTTTCACCTGGCTCTAGAGTCACATGTTTAGTGAAATTCCACCTTGGCATTTAAGATACATAGAACAAATGGAGCACCTCCATCATCTTCACACTTTGGTTGTGCATTTGTCAAGGCAGCTGTTGAAAAAAGATGGATTTATCACTGGTTCAACATCTGTTTCATCTAGCAAGCCAATTATGTGTCCTTCTCCCCTGATTTACAGATTGTTTTATTAGCATTTTCTATATACAAGGCCTATGATTGCACATAGGCTACAATGAAGCATCCGAACAACCACAGCAAAATCACTGCCTTTTTATGAACAGAACTGCAGCAAGGATGGCTTTTAAGAGGATGCAGAACATACTGTTTCTGATTATGCTGATGATTTCAGAGGAAAGCAGGAGAAACAATAATGTTCCAGACCAATGTGCACCAATGGAGCTGAGCCCAATAGCTGGCTTGCATGGCAGTCAAACTGTGGCACCATCCCTCCCCTTCTCAGCCAGGCATAGAAAGGTGAGATAATCAAACAAAATGACAACGGCAGCTGCAATGTCTACCTTACTGATGTTTCCACTAGTGTCTGTGCACTATAATTAAGACACATTGGAAAGTCGTGATAGGAAAAGGGTATTTTGCTTGTCTAGAAATATTATTTATTCAGCAAGCAACCAGCACTGGGAAGTACATTGGTTGTACTAGAACATGTACCTCTTTAAAAGAAACCCCAAGGAAGCCTGTGTTCTGCAATCAGAATAAATCATGCAAAATGGCAATTTCTTGTCTTGCATAATTTATTCTGTTTTAAAAGTTCACTTTGAAACACTTTAATGTTCTTGTTTACTTGCAAAGGATAACAGTAAAGAAAAGAGATTCAGAAATGTGGATTGTAGAGCCAGAACTTTACAGAACAATGGACACAAAGGAGAGACTCAATCAAACATTGCAACATGGAACACCATAATTCAGAATTACTTAGACAACCATGCTCCTTTCCAGAATACTCCATTCCATCCCAGTCCTCTTTTTTCCACCTTCCACCTCAGGCTTTAGGCCAGGGGTTGGCAACCTTTAAAAGTCAGGGGCCAGGTCATGCTCCCTCAGACAGTTGAAAAGGCTGGACTGGTAGTCCCCTTGCCATAAACACTGCTGTAAACGCATCTGCGGCTGCTGTAAATGCATTTACGCTGCCATAAACACATCCGCACCTGCCATAAACGTGTCCGCATCTGCTTCCACCGGTGGCAGTGGTGGCAGTGATGGCAGTGGTGGTGGTGATGACGACGGTGGTGGAGGTTGGAGTGAGGGTGGGGGCTGGATTATTTGCTGCCTTGGGCCATAGGTTGCTGACCCCTGCTTTAGGCACTGACCATGGTTATATGCATCCACCATGAACTATACTGTGTGTGACTAGGCACGTTCTGACCTCCACCTATCCCCCTTAGAGTTTCCCCTTCTAAAGATTACTTTGTACTTCCATAGAACCTGACTTCTACTGAGCCTACTAATCCCTCCTTCTCATTTGGGAAGTGTGCTCTTTGGATGTTTAAAGAGTGGTGCTCAGAACCAGAGTTTCCTGTTTTCATATAGGCAGGGTAGGTCGAGTGCAGAGTCTTAAAAGTGCTGTGTATAGAAATGCAAAGCAAAAGCAAAACAATTACACTTATATACCGCCCCATAGCGCTTAGTGCACTCTCTGGGTGGTTCACAAGTTAATTAGCATTTTGCCCCCAACATGCTGGGTACTTCCTATTTCAGGGCCAATGTCTTTGTAACTCAGGGTCAAAGATACCAATATTTTTAGTTCTTATGTTGAAACACGAGAGGACAAACCATGGCACACTAGCAGATTAACTTGAAAGATATAAATGCTCTGGCCCATGTGACTCTTGAAATAATAAACATTTATGCCAAAAGGAAAGGAAAAAGCACTTCATTTGTTTCTGCTCATGCCATCTTTTACATCACATCCTGAGTGTACGCTCTCTCTCCCCCTCTCAATCTCTTACAAGTTACAGGCAAACACTTTAAAAGTGAAGAGCATTTCTTTAAAGCATTATGTTCTTAAAAGTAAAAATGTTAAAATGAAAGCATTTCTTAGCCTTTAAATATGTTAAAGGACAAACACCACTTCTTCTTCTTCCTCCTCCAGTAATTGTCATAAGTCTACTTCTGCTGTAGGTGGAATGTTATGTGCTTTATGTGTGCTTTATAGTAAATAGTTATCTGTTGGAGGTAGGTTTGATAAACTTCTATATTTCTATTTTATTGTTTGTATGCACCATCCAAATGCTTGCAGAAGTCAACACAGACAAGATCCCTAAGCACGCCTGACTAACTATTAGTCTTCTACACTTCTTATTCTTCACTTTAAATTAGATATTACTGTGCTTACTCTAGAGCTGCATTCATCTGAAAATGAGTAGAGTTTTGATTCTAACCTTTCTGCACCACAATACAAAGTTAGGGGGTGGGAGTTGTACCCCAATAGGATCCTGGAAACAGGGATTGCCTGCACAGTCCCATCTCCCCTTTCAACCCTCATGGGATCAGTCTCGTTCTCTTTGGAAGGCATGCCTGGTCCTTGTGTAACGCATGTCCCTCACAAGCTATCTTGGAGCCATTTTCCCAAAGGTTGCAGGTTATAGTTATTTATATATTTCTTTTAAACATTTATACTCTCCCTTTTTCCTCAAGAAAGATACGTGTTTGCATGCAAGCACACATGCTGCATACACACAACTCTATGCAACCACACACAATTCTTTACCATTCGTATGGATTGATATACCCTATTGTATATACCCTATACCTTAAGTGCACCTTTACAGAACAAAATGGAAGCTGCTTTATTGGCCACAAGGCTGATTTATTGAATGAGAAGGAGCTCCAAATGATCTGTTATTTCTAAGATTTGGATCCAGAAGGAAAAAAAACAAACCTTAGACCAAAAACCTTTTATTACCCTCTCCTGGCTTCTTTTTCCATGCTTGCATTCTGTCTCAACTTGAGTGTCACATTTTCCTGAAAACGATTACAAAACATACATTACAGGTATATGCAGATAGGTAAAGGTAAAGGTTTCCCTTGCTTGAAAGCCAGCCATATCTGACTCTAGGGTTCAGTGCTCATCTCTGTTTCAAAGCCAAAGAGCCAGCACTGTCTGCTTTTGCAGACGGTTCCGTGGTCATGTGGCAGGCATGACTAGACCCCAGAGTGCACGGAACACTGTTTACCTTCCCACCCAAGTTAGGGTTACCATAATTCCTTCTCACAAAAATTGGGACAGAATTAAAGGTTGCCCTTGCTCGAAAGCCAATCATATCCGACTCTAGGGTTCAGTGCTCATCTCTGTTTCAAAGCCGAAGAGCCAGCGATGTCTGCTTCTGCAGACATTTCTGTGGTCATGCAGCAGGCATGACTAGTCACTAGAGTGCATAGAACGCTGTTTACCTTCCCACCAAAATGGCCCCTATTTACCTACTTGCCATTTCTTGCTTTCAAACTCCTAAGTTTGCAGGAGCTGGGATAGAGACGAGAGCAGACTTTTCCGTGGTCATGCAGCAGGCATGACTAGACACCAGAGCACAGGGAACGCTCCCCCCCCCCCAAGTGGTCCCTATTTACCTATTTGCCATTTCTTGCTTTCAAACTGCTAGGTTTGCAGGAGCTGGGACAGAGACGGGAGCAAACGTTTCCGTAGTCATGTGGCAGGCATGACTAGACACCGGAGCACAGGGAACACTGCCCCCCCCCCCCAAGTGGTCCCTGTTTACCTACTTGCTATTTCTTGCTTTCAAACTGCTAGGTTTGCAGGAGCTGGGACAAAGACGGGAGGTGGAAGCTCATTCTGTTCTGCAGTATTCAGGTATCAAACTGCTGCTGCTACAGAGAACAGAGGGCAGGCGCGTTTCTCCCCACCCCTTGTTTACCAAGCTTTTGCTGCTGCCACCTACTGGTCGTTCCAATAGAAGTACAAGATTTTTTTCTTCCAAATCAAGTAGTTTGAAATCCGTGAAATTTCCATGTTTTTTATCGAACCGTGCAAGACAGTTACAAAACATGACATTCATTGTTTTCCATTACATATGGCAGCTCTAACCGAAGTGGTCCCTGTTTATCTACTCGCAAGTTCTTGCTTTCAAACTGCTAGGTTGGCAGGAGCTGGGACAAAGACGGGAGCTCATTCCATCCTGCAGTACTCGGGAATCGAACTGCTGACCTCCTGCCTTCCAGTCAGCATCTTAACCACTTGAGCCACTGCAGATAGACCAGTGCTTTTAAAATATAGTACTGTATTAACACCTAGAATTGGCCTATCTTCACCCTGCCTTTCTCAAGCTGACACATTGTCATGAAAATGACAGGAAAAACTGGACACTAACATGGTGTCGTCACCATTACTAGAACATATGTTGCCTTTAAACTGATAGGACACAGATTGGCAAGGCATGGAGAAAAGTGATCCAGAAATTTCCTTGCCCAGGCTGAGAAATTGGTGCCAGATGAGCTGAAGGCAGGGATTTTGCAGTTAGAACCATCTATGCTAACATGTTTATTTTATGCAAAACCTATGATTCAAAAACAAATTGAAACATGAACTAGTCTCAGTTTTGAGCATTACAGAATAATTAAAAGAAAAATCTTCACATTTTATCAAACTCTTTGCTCCAACAGAAAAATGGACAAACATAACAAATGATTGATAGTGGAGATTATAAATAACCCTGAGGCTTCTCAGATATAGAGGACTGAACCCTTACAATGGCACTGAAGCTTGAATGATGAATAAAGTCAGGAGCTGGCATTGGGGAAACTGAAGCTGTACCATGGATATTCCAAGGTCATAAAAGGTAGAAACAGCACTAACTCATTGAAGAAGTAGATGTGATTTGCTTATTATATTGAACATCTGCAACAGAGTCAGCTGGATATTTTATAATGTAAAGAGTTATCAAGCCCCTCACCTTTGCAAAAAAAAAAATCTTATGGCTGAAATTCACTTTCTCCCAACTACTGGTGTAAAGCAAGGGTTTTCTGTTGTTGGAATGCCTACAAACATTGTTGTCACACTATTTAATAGGGTAGGGACTTTTATTCAAAAATGAATGAGGAAAACATATAAAGAGGCTCTTACATTTGCTTTCAGATACCTTTGAGCAGGAATAGGTAAAAGCTAGGATGGAATGGAGAGGGCTAGGATAAGCCCTTCTTAATAAAAGTTGATGTCAAAAATAGGAGGATGCAATGGATAAACATCTGAACAATATCTTAGATTTCAAACCCAATAAATATTACACTTTCACTAACCTTTCTATGCCCCCTAACCTGCCAAGGACTAGAATGGCAACCCAATCAAATTCATGACATATATGTGATTAGATGAAATTGAAGCAGCAAGCACAACTCATTCCCAGAAAGAACATACCAGTACCCACTCAGGGTAGAAAACTGATACCTGTATTGAAAAATCATCATCATCAACAACAACAACAACAACATCATCAACAACAACAACAACAACCCACCTTACAGTGACTTCCAACAAAATTCACCCACCCCATCCAACTGGAGCAATGTTTCCAAACCTTTGGTTATTGGACTTCAATTCCCAGAAGCCTAAGTCAATTCCCTAAAGCACTGATCAGCCAATGGCTTTGGCTTCTGGGAATTGAAGTCCACTTGTGGGGCATGGTCAGAGGTGTGCTGAGCACCTTGGGTGGGCATTGGACAGGAAGTGATGGGGTGCCTATTGGGGGGTTGGGTGGGAGAAATCCCATATATTCCCATTACCTCTGCCTGCCTCTGGGGGGTGCCAGTCACTGGGGCGCACTAGGATGAGTCCCTGTATCCCTGTGGGCCAGCACACCACTGGGCGTGGACCCAACATTGGGAACCACTGAACTAGAGGAAGTGATGCAGTAGGACAAAATATACCACTAGGAAGAATCTTCCAGTAGCTGTTCTGGGGAGAAACTTGATTTTATAGAAAAACAACCTCGAATTGTGACTTCATAAGTAGGACAATGAAATATCCCACTTCCATCTAACTAGAAGGGATAGCTGCAACTAGCCACAAGACATGTCAGGGGTTTTGTTTTCTGGGCAGAAAATCAAAACTGTGGGAAACTTTCAAGTAGAACAAACCCACCCATTGTAGTAGATAAATCTTCTGTCCGTTCTTGAAAAGCTGGAGTCTCTGGGAACAGAGCTTTCTCTAAAGAAATTAGAAAAGTCTTCTAGAAAAGACATTAGTAATAAGATTTAGGATTAGTAGATTTATTCGTGTTGAAGAAGCTTCTACTCATGAGATTTCTTCCTTGGCAGCTAAGCCTTTCACCTGTGGGACTTCAACCTGTATTGAGTCCTCAGCATGCATTATTCTTGTCAGCTAGAAAGAGTCTAGGCTTTCATATCTATACCATGCAGCTACATCATATGCAAGGAAAGGTTGTCAGATTTCATAAATGAAAAAATAAATAAAATGTGATATGCAATTATTTACCCTTTAAATGCAATATATGTTCTGTTTCACCCATATTTTTTATTTTACATATGTGAACCTAATAGTTACAACCCTATATATGCTATAATATACAAATGTTATAAGAAAGTTTCCTTTGAAATGCCATATTTACATTGTTTTTTTCTGATATTTCTTTTTCTGCAACTAAGGCAGTGGTCCCTAACTTGGGGAGGTTACATGGATCTTACTCCCTGCTTTTGTTGCCCACATGTTTAAGATCTCCCCTACTTGTAAATAAAGCAAGCTTCTCCCACCACCACTTACTATATGTAGTTACAGAGCCAGCTAAGAACCAATTACAGTGGCACCTCGCTTAAAGAGCATCATGCGTTCCACGGGACTGCTGTTTAAGCGAGTTTGCTCTTTAAGTGAAACACCATTGTAGTGACCAATTGTGACTTCTGGCGGGGGGATTGCAAACCCTGATTTAGTTAAGCGATTTTTTTCTTGGTTTTAGTTGTTAAGCAAGGCGGCCATTCAGAGAAAATTCTGCTCTTTAAGCGAGTTAGTCTCTAAGCGAGGCACTCTTTATGCGAGGCTTTACTGTACTATGTCTACCTAGTGTCAGATAAAAAGAATCCTATAGTTTGTTCCCTGACTTGCATCTTGCCTAAATTAATCTGATTTTCACAGAATGAAGAGATGACAATTCATATCCATTAACAACTATCTATTTTGTCTCTCACACTTTCCCTCTTTAATACCCTGTCCCTGTATTTTATGTTCTGATTCCATGCCAAGCTGCCACTTAGATTTGTCTATTTGTTCACCGCTTTTCTCTACAGGGGTTACCCATCACCACCTTAAAAAAAACCATAAAGAGACCTCCTTACAAAATGCTACCTATTTGCAGCATGCATTCCCCCCACCCACCCACCCCGGCCACACACACACACACACACATACTCCCTGTGCCTTTCTTCTCTATTCCATTCAGTTATTGCATTATTCTTGCTCCTAATCATCAAGGCATCTTACTCTCTGTACCTTTCGATCCTCATCCACAGTCTCGCCCCTTTCTTTCTTTCTTTCTTTCCCCTGCATCCTGCCTCCAGTGATCAAATGTCAAGATGGCTCAAGAAGTGTTTTTGACTGATGGGGCTCTGCAGTGATTACAAAGTAGAGCTCTAGACCTTGACTCACACAAAAAAAGCTGATTCTTTGTCTTGCTTGTGTGTATTTGCCATTCATTTTCTTCTCTGCACACAGTTTCTTTTGGATGAAACCATTTATCATTTCTGTTTCTATGACATTCACCCCCTCCCCTTATTTCACTTTGTGGTCTGGTCCTTGGGGTGTTCTCTAGTTTTCTCATGAATAATTTTCTCATGGAAGACTAGCCTCTGCAGTACTAGTTGGCAGCCTTTTGTAAGGCTAATAGGACCCTAATCAGAGCTTGGAAATATTCTCTAATGAAAGAGGACTATCATATGGGTCAAGCACTGGGTCATGCTGGACCTTGTTCCATTACCTGGACATTCAGATGTCGACAAAGGTGGGGCAGTGCACCAGAAGCCAGAAACTTCTAGCATTTAGATTTTGGTAGCATATACAGTGGTACCTCATACAACTATTTTAATCTGTTCCACGGGGTTCGTTGTGTTACAAAACAATTGTAATACGATGCATGCATCATATAGCGATTTTTTTCCTATGGGGTGCATTGTACAATGATTTTTTTTGCTAAGTGTTTTTTCCCATTGAAAATTTGTTGTACGATTTTTTCCATAGGGGAAATTCCATAGGGACACCATTTCCCCCCCCCCCAAAAAAAAAATCTAATTGTTATGCAATTTCATTGCTATACGGGGTGATTGTTGTATGAGGTTCCACTGCACTTTTAAAATACTTTTAAAAACCAGATTTTACTTTCTTAGGATCCAAGATCTCTGCAGATGGGGATTGCAGCCATGAAATAAAAAGGCGACTGATTCTTGGGAGACAAGCTATGAAAAACCTGGGGAACATAGTGAAAAGTAGAGATATCTCACTGCAAACAAAGGTCCGCATAGTCAAAGCAATGGTATTTCCGGTGGTAATGTATGGCTGTGAGAGCTGGACCATTAGAAAGGCTGAGCGAAGAAAAATAGATGCCTTTGAGATGTGGTGCTGGAGGAGAGTTTTGAGAGTCCCCTGGACAGCGAGGAGAACAAATAGGTCAATATTAGAAGAGATTAGCCCTGAGTGCTCCTTAGAAGGACAAATAACAAAGATGAAGTTGAAGTATTTTGGACATCAAATGAGAAGAGAGGATTCACTTGAGAAGGCCTTGATGCTGGGGAAGGTGGAGGGCAAAAGAAGAAGGGGACGGCCAAAGATGAGATGGCTAGATGGTATTGTAGACACAATGGGCACGGGGCTGTGTGGACTAAGGAGGATGGTGGAGGACAGAGGTGCCTGGAGAGCGATGGTCCATAGGGTCGCAAAGAGTCGGAATCGACTGTGCGACTGAACAACAACAACAAAAAAAAAAAAACATACAGGAACAAAATTGACCTGCTAACTTCCTTGCCGATATGATAGTAGTCGTAATGGTAGCAGTGAGTAATTCAAACAGATATACATACCTATGAAGTTCTAAAACATTGCATTTATAATCATTAAATTAAAATAAATGGGAGGGAAATTGAATAGATGCATCAGCTGAAACTGCTATATGATCTGTTGGGAAGCCACTGTTTTAAGACTTGAGGCTCCTTATACAAAACAAGAAAATGCTATTTCAGTTGTTTCTTTACCAGCAATAGATTTCAAAATACTTGATTAGCCTTCCTCCACGGTGATACTGTAGACTAGAGGTAAGCACTTGGCTGTTCCTGTATACAGCAGATACAGAGTGCAAATACATGTTTCTTGTGATTGCCTTTATGGTACAGGTACAGGTACCAGACCCTCCATCCCATGGAATTCTAGGAGCCATAGTTCCCTCACTCCAAAAAGAGAGAGACTTATCTGGCCATGGTTCATGCTTTAATAGAGATTTCTGAAGGGTGCTGTGGTGGGTTAGTGATTAAGACACTGAGCTTGACAGCAGGAAGTTCAGCAGGTCAGCTTGAGACCTGAGTACTGTGCGATGGAGTGAGCATCCATCATCTAACCTAGCAGTTCGAAAGCAATAAATTGCAAGTAGATAAATAGGTACCTCTTCGGTGGGAAATGTAATAGCATTCCATACACTCCAACATCTAGTCATGCCTGCCACATGACCATGGAAATGTCTGCATACGCAGAGAGTGCTGGCTCTTTGGCTGTAAACAGAGATGTGTCAAACATGACTGGCTTTTGAGAAAGGGAGACCTTTAACCACTAAAAGACTACATTGGCTACAGAGTCCTGATAAGCTTTTTGTACCATAAACTCAAGGAAAGACCATTCTAAAAGCATGCAGAGGGGTGAATCTCATGCTGACAATGGTATTAGAGCAGGAAGCACATTAGTGTTGGAATGCCGGGATTCAGGTACACTTTTATGTTTCAGAAATGGGATTTCAGAGAAATTCCGCCCCCCCCCTTAATTCTGGAGACCGATCGCAAAATAAAGTCAGCTAGTTTGAAAATGAAATGAAATGAGAAAGATTCTTGCTCCGCACTCTGACATTTTCAACAGTTAGAGCAGGGGTCCCCAACCACTGGGACGCGGTCTGTCCCAAACCAGGCCATGGGAGGGGGGGTGGCACTGGGAGCCCCAGTGGCAGCCTTATGCCCTCGGCATACCCTTGGTTTGCCAGGTGGGCGGGGAGGGTGCATGGGTTCATGGGCTTCTGGTACAGTGGATGGGTGAGTGGCCTGTGTGCCGTGTGATGCTTCACTGCCTGAGTCGAGCGGTGTGCACTTTATCATATTTTGTTGTGTGCTTGCACCGTCTGGTCCCACTGCCTTCACTTGCCAGTTCATGGAAAGTTTCGCATGAAGCCGGTCCATTGTGTGGGAAAGGTTGGAGACCCCTGAGTTAGATACCTTGCCTTTAATATCTGATTCTGCATTAACTACACTCTCTTAAGATTGCTGCCTCTGTCACTTTCAGATGGAAGTTAGTTTCCCAGAGGGAAAATAAAGATGAGGGATAGCAAAGAGGAAGCTAAGATTGATAATGATAAACATAAATGTTGGAGGGTCTTGGCATTAGATTTCAATTCTACAATTAATAGTGAAATGATCCTCCTTTTTTGTAAAACTGATCTACATGTTTCAAAAAGGTGCTGCCAGGTCCAAACCACATTAGAATGCAGCTGGATGATGGACATGTTTTAAATGCTCCTCTTCATTTAAAAAAACTCTGTGTATAGTATACCAGCATGGCAATGAAACAGGGCTAGAAATTATTTTACAGATAGGATACACTTATTTTGCTGATACCTGGGTTTATACAAGATGTGAATAAGAGGATAAGCAGCCAATTATGTGGATTCTCCAAGAGCTTTCTATAGTCACACAGATCTGAAAGTAAACAATGTCATTTTTACAAATAGTAACCCGCCTGGGAATAAGTCACTTCATTAGTCTGAGTATATTAGTTCCCAGTCTTTTCTCAAGTGGCACCTTCAAGACATAAATGAGACTACACCTCCCATCAGCTCCAGCCTCCGTCAGCTCCCATCACCATGGTAAATAGTCAGGGGATAATGGGATGTGTAGTCTAGAATACCTGGACAGCACCAGATTTAAATGTTTGCTTATATTCTGAATTTTGCCGCATCTGATGCTTCCTTGAATATAATATCAACATGGGATTATACTTGATTTATCAGTACAGTAGACCCTCGCATAACGATGTTACTTGGTTCCCCAAGTAGCGTTGCTAAGCGATTTTTGTTGTTATGCGGGTTTCCATGGAGTTTCCCACATAATGACGTTTTTAGCGCCATTGTCCGGTTATTTTAGCATTGTTGTCCGGACAACAACACTAAAAATGTTATTGGGGGGGACACGTGGTGCATAATGACGCATTGTTAAGAGAAAATGATGCTACCCGAACGCGTTGTTATGTGAGGGTTGACTGTACATCCTACCTTCTTGACTTCACACTGAAAGATATCCATAGAGTTTCCTGTGTTTCTTTTTATTTATGTGGAAACTATCAGTGAGTCTGCAAATACATATTTTGCCTTGTTACATGTGAGCAGAATTTGTAAGTGGGTAAAAAAATGTTCAATGACAATACTATTGTAACAATAACAGGGTTTCTGAACAGTTAGTTTCTATAATTGGGTAGATGACACACATGAATCATTGTAACTGAGTACAGTGTATATCTATATCTTCTTCACCATGAGGCAAATGCATCATCAAGTATGTCTAAGTAGAAAGGAGCCGCTGTTTCAAGAGAGTTTTTGCTTCAAAGACTATTCAAAGAATCTCAGAAATATAGGATTTTCAGAAATGTCACTTCAAGTTCAATTTATTATGTAGTATGTAGAAAGCAAAGAAAACAGTGATAGTTTTTGTATAGGTTTATGTTACTAAGGTCACATAGTTATAAAAGACCTGGTTATAGTCCACATGAACAAAACATATAGACTGCAGTTTCACTTATTAGGCCACCCTACTCTCCTTGGATGGAGGGAAGGACCTTTGTTACAAGAACTGACAGGCTTTAGGGGACAAGTAGAAAACTAGTGGCAACCACAAAATAATGTTGAAGGAATCAATTAAAATGAACAGGGCTTTCTCTATGGCAGACTAGGCATCATTCTACACAGTGGTTTGAAGAGAATGGAAATATATTGTAAGTGGAGGCTGTGGAAAGATGAGACTGAGGGAGCTGCTTGAATCCCCCAAAACAGAAATAAGGGAAATGACAGAGGCCATAACAAAGAGAAATCATTATTGCTTTTATGAGGGCTGTCTCTTCTACTTGTCAGGATTATTGACTGCATTATTGCCAAACTTAAAAAGTGTTTTATCCCTGGGCTTGGTATTTGTTTTTGTTTTGTTTAGGGGGGAAATCTAATTCACTGAGAGGATAAGGGAAATCTGATGTCGTTTTTAACAGGAATTGGATTTGTTCTTCAAATACTTATAGCATCCCTTGATATACAGTGGCCGTAAACAATTTTAAATTTGTGGCAGTGTTTTCTATAATGGGAAACAAGACCTTAATTTAAGATCTATTCAGAAACATTACTACATCCACAGGATATCATTGTGCTTATAAAAATATCAAGACACAATAAAAGTTTCATTTCAGCTACAATTTCAGCTCTCTCCGCTGCTTTGCTACATAATTGCAGGAGAAGCAAAACCTGGCATTACAATAACACTATCATAATGATGGATGGACTTCATTAATTGGCATTAAAGAGCATTTATGTTAGAGAGACTGAAGTTAAAAACTTTAAATGATTAGCGGTACTCGGGTAATACTGGCTGGTGAATTGTATCAGCAGCAGCCTGACATAAGCTTATCTTTACTGTCAATGGTGAAGCCACATAAAGAGGATAGTGTCAGTGTAATGTGTTCAGGGTAAGAAAGTGACTTTAGATTTATGACACAGAAGAGCTACAGAGCAACTTGCTATACTAGCTTCATGGCCTGAATTACAGATTTTCCATTTAGCCGGACAACATGAACCTGCTTTTACAATTATGTCTACAATTACAGCATTTCCAGGACGTGCATTGCATCATAATGCTATTGTTTACTCTGTCATGTGTACTTTCATTACAGCAATGGCATTTAAACTATGCCATAAGCAAACTGCAAATAGATTGTAACTCCTCATTTTCCAGATGGCTGAGCTTACAGATTTAGTAGGCTGTATCTTTCCAGGGCTAAAGCCAAACCAGGACCCTCCACTTTCTATAACTCTTATCATCCCCATGGAACGTGCAGAAAGTGTCCCATCAAAGGGCATAGAGTTTCCTGGAAATCCTGCAGAGAAAAAGTACAATCTTTTCTCATACTCATATGTATATGTAATATTCTATAGCAGGGTATCTATATATAAATATGATATGGTTATTCCAAAACAATCTTATTCTTGGTGATTTTTCAGAGCTTGCCATACTGAGATTTCTTGTCAAAATCTGTCTCTCTACCAGTTAGATTTTTTCAGCTTCCTGCCAAATAAAACCCCTGCAAGTAGATAAATAGGGACCACTTCGGGGAGAAGGTAAGCAGTGTTCCATGTGCTCCGGTGTCTAGTCATGCCTACCACATGACCATGGAATACGTCTGCAGTAGCAGACAGTGCTGTCTCTTCAGCTTTGAAATAGAGATGAGCACTGAACCCTAGAGTCAGATACGACTGGCTTTTGAGCAAGGGCAACCTTTACTCCTGTCCCATTTTTGGGGAGGGAAATATGGCATCCCTAGGCAAAAAGAAGATGGGCAGGCCATATCGCCCACCTAAAGGAGGACAGATGCACCTGTAAGCTAACATAATAGATACCAAGGGACCAAAAAAGACCACTAGGCAGACTCCAAAAATGATGGGATGAGCCAATGGTAAAGCTGTTCAGCCAGAGATGAAAACAGAAGGCAAAGGAAAGAATATTTTGGAGTTCAGTTGATTTGCATTAAAAATGATGACAAATCAATATTGGAAAATATCCAAGAAAGCCCTTAAAATGTCTCAAAAAAGAATTGTGTGCAGGGGGAAATGACTAAAAAGAAGGAGTCTCCCACTACTTGGTTTTCTCATGGAGAACAAGAGGCTGTATGTTTCACACACCTGCTCCCTGGGATTGCTTCATGAACAGTGAGAAATGGAAGTTCAGACAGAGTCACTCAAAGCAGCCACACTCAAGAAGACTGCAAGGTCACACCAGAACTGTGTCAAATCTGTATCCTGTTTCCCTCAGCGATTAGTCAGAAACATGTGGGAAGCTTGAAACATCTACTGGTGGTCCTCTGACCAAGGAGTGATAGGAACAATACATGCATATCTCCTGCTGACAAATTATGAAAGAAGGCAAGTTAATCTTCAAAGTGTAGGAGGTGTAAAACTTTTCTGCTGCAACTATCAGCTGTTTCGTGCATTTAAAGAATTCCTTCTTCCAATGGTACAATGTTTTGTACCGCTGAGTCCAAAGTCTCGGCCATTCAAAATGCCCCTCGCCCCACCGCGAAACCTGAGCTGCAATCCTTCCTGGGGTTGTTGAATTTCTACCATTCCTTCCTGCCCAGGAAAGCGTCGATTGCAGAGCCCCTACATAGGCTGCTTAAGAAGGACGTGGTTTGGCGGTGGGGGGAGAGCCAAGAGTGGGCTTTCAGGGAACTCAAGCAGCTCCTCTCCTCAGAGGCCATCCTGACCCATTTCAACCCAAAGAAGCCGGTAGTCTTAGTCTGCGAGCCTCACCAGTGGGGGTGGGGGCGGTCCTTTGCCATGTGTTAGAGAGCGGGCGAGAAGCCCCGGTTGCCTTCTATTCAAGATCATTGTCTAAGGCAGAATGCAACTATGCCCAAACAGATAGAGAGGCCCTTGCAATAGTAGCGGGCATAAAGAAGTTCCATGATTTTTTGTATGGTCGTCTATTCACCATTGTAACTGAGCACAAGCCACTGTTGGGCATTTTCACCTCAGACAAGCCCACTCCGCAGATCCTCCTACCAAGGATGCTTCGGTGGGCCATCTTCCTCAATGCGTACAGGGGTTCATTAGTGTACCACCCCGGAAAAGACATAAGCCATGCTGACGCACTTTCAAGGTCTCCTCTTCCCCAGCTGGGAGACCCGAAATGCGAAATAGAGCAGGACAGCCAAGTTCTCCTTATAGAAGCCCTAGATGCGCCCCCCCATACTTCCCGTGGAAATCGCTGCAGCCACAGCGAAGGATAAAACACTAGCTCTTGTCAGATCTTGAGTACAGAAGGGGTGGCCCACAGCTCCCCCCGCAGATGAGTTTGCCGCGTTTTTCAAGAAGAGGGTTGAGTTGTCCACAGAAAGGGGGTGTCTCCTGTGGGGGGAGAGGGTGATCATCCCAGAATCATTAAGGGCAAGGGTACTCAAGCTTCTACACGTCAGCCACCCGGGGATCGTGCGCTCTAAAGCACTGGCCTGAAGCTACTTCTGGTGGCCACAGTTGGATGAGGATATAGAGCACATGGTGAACACCTGCAAAAGTTGCCAGAGCTCTCGCCCTGAGGAGTCCCAACTTCCACACAGAGAATGGGACACAGCCAGGGGACCATGGTCTCGCCTCCACAAAGACTTCGCAAGTCCGTTCAGGGGTTCTTTTTTTCTACTGGTAGTAGACGCATACTCTAAGTGGTTGGAGGTGATTCCGCTGCACAGCACCTCATCAGCCGCAACCATAAAACAGCTGCGCAAGCTGATAAGTACCTTCGGGATACCTGACATCATTGTGAGCGATAATGCTAGCACTTTCACGTCCGCAGAATTCCAAGTGTTCTTGGAATCAAACACCATTCGGCACATAACCTCAGCCCCTTTTCACCCCACAACAAACGGCCAGGTGGAATGCCTGGTGCGAACCATGAAAGAGAGGTTGCGGCGCATGGGCCCGGGGGATCTGGACCTGCAGCTCTTTTTAAAAAAAATATTTTTTATTAAATTTTAACATAAATACAATATATAAAGACATACATCAAATTCACATCCTGTAATAACACTATATTTCAGTTGTGACTCGATATTATATTACTTCCCCCTTCCATTTCTCTCCTTGGTACAATGTTTTTATCAATGTTGTTTATAATTTTTCCAAATCTAAATTTTTAAATGTTCACCATCTATTTGTGCATTTCATAATTTCTAATATATCATATATCCACCAAGTCACCCTACTACTTCGAAATATCAATACAAAAATGACATAACTAAATTTTAAAATTAATAAATTTAAACCAAATAGAAAATAAAACAAAAAGACTAATCACCCTGTGTTATATACATTGCCCTGGAGAGCACGGAGTAACATTATGGAATCATTCCCAAAAACCCTTGTGAACGGGTGCAGGTCTGTTCAACTCTTCTCCCTTCAAAGAGTAATCCACAAAAGTTTTCCAAATCTTCCAGAATCTATTTTCTTTAATAATCCCCTTTTTCATATTTATCTCATATGTTAATTTATCATTCAATGCCAATTCCCACATTTCCTTATACCATTCCTCAATTTTTATAATCACATCATTTTTCCATTTTCTTGCAATGCACAATCTACCCGTTATCAGCATTATTTCAAGCAATGCTTTTTTATCTTTACTTAAATTTATATCTTCCATATCTGTCAGCATGATGGTATTTGCACTCAGTTTGATTTTTGTTCCCATAATTTCATTTATCTCATTCTCAATACCTTCCCAAAAATCCTTTACAACCTTACATCTCCACCACATATGTTCATATGTACCCAATGCACTCTTACAACGGCAACACATTTTATCATTTTTTTATCTAGCTGATGCAATCTCACCGGTGTCAAATACCATCTCCACAACATTTTATAATTGTGCTCCTTTACTCTAACCGACAAAGTTCTCATAATTCTTTTCTTCCATTTATTTTTCCAGTTTTGATCCTCAATCTTTATCTCAAGATCCTGTTCCCATCTCGCTTTCAGCTCCTCTTGTGGATTACCTTCCTTATTTATCATTATATATATTTTACTCACCAGCCCTTTTATACCACTTTGTCCATTTCTTATTTTCAAAACTAAATCTTCCAACTCTGTCTTCCCTCTTTCTAATCCGGCCTCATTCATAAATTTACAATTCCACTTATTTACTATTTTTATCTGAAACCAATTTAATTTCAATTGTGCATACAAATTTATTTTTCTCTTGTTGTCTCTGCATGCCCGTATCCAATCTTTCAACAGGAAAACTTCATTCTTATCCAATACTTCTTTAATCCTTTTATTAATTCGTATTGGAAAATTTGCAATATCCTCCAATTCAATAATAGGAGAAATATCTGGTGCCAACACTTTTCTCACTTTTTTCCATGTTCCCAATAATGTCTTCATCATCTTATTTTTAGTATTTACTTTCCCAATGTCGCCTCCTAGAAAGACTATTTTTCCCATATAACTAAGTTCTTTCATTTCAATTTCTTCCCAAATTGCCTTTTCCCTTGCTAAGATCTTCACAACGTTCTTAATTTGAAAAGCTCGATAATATGTTATTAAATTTGGCATTCCTAACCCACCATCTTTTTGAGGTAAATACCAAAACTTTTTTGCCAATCTGGATCTTTTCCCCCCATTACAAAAATTATTAATCATTATTTGAAACTCATTGATTTCCTTATCCTTAAGTTGAATTGGGAGTGCATCAAATAAAAAATAAATTCTTGGTAATAACATCATTTTACTTATTGCTATTCTTCCAAACCAGGACAACTTCAATTTTTGTAACCCCTGTATTCTATCCTTGATTTCTTTTTTCAGTCTTACATAATTCAATTTGTTAAGATCTTCAAATTTGTTTGAAATATTTATCCCTAAATATTTCAAATTATCCTTAATTTGTAAATTACCCTTTCCTTTTATCTTTTGTTGATCTTCTTTGCTCATATTATATAGAATCATTTCTGATTTATCCCAATTTATTCTCAAACCAGCAATATCATCAAAGTCCTTTAATAACACTTGTATTCTATCCAATGCCCTTACAGGATGTTTAGTTATTATTAGAGTATCATCCACATAAAGATTTATCTTATTACCTAAAACCCCTTCTATTTCCATATCTTCCCTTATAGCTTTTGCCAACATTTCCATTGCCATAATAAATAAAATTGGCGAAAGTGGGCAGCCCTGCCTAGTACCTGCTTCTAATTTCATTTCTTCGGTGTTCTCATCGTTTACTCTAACTATTGCGGTACCTTGCTGCTATAGTTGTTCAATTGTCTTCCTAAATTTATCTCCGAATCCATAGCATTTGATTATCTCATTAATTGTTACCCATTGTAAAGAATCAAATGCTTTGAAAATATCTAATGATAATAGTCCTACTTTTTTTTTGTTTGTCCAACCATGTCTATTAAATCTATAACTCTTCTTGTCAAGTCCGACATATGTCCACCTGATCCTCATTTATATAGCTGCCCAGAAACTTGTTCAATCTATTAGCCAATATCATTGTGAACATCTTAGCATCCTGGTTTATCAAATGAAATTGGTCTGTATGATTCAACTTTTTCCAAATCCTTCCCGGGTTTTGGCAATAACACTATTATGGTCCTATACCATAAAGTCGGAATTTGTCCACCTTCCAATATGTAGTTATAAAGTTTAGTCAATTTTGGAACCACTAAATCTTTAAACTCCTTATAAAATTCAGCCGATAGTCCATCTTCTCCAGGCGCTTTATCTGTTTTTAATCTAGCAATAACCTCTTTTATTTCCTTTTCTGTTATCCTATCTTCCATTCTATTCCTGTGTTCCTGATCTATCTTATTAATTATTAGTTTCTCCAATTTTTTTAATTTTATCTCATCTATCTTCTTTTTTGCATATAACTCCTGATAAAAATCCTTCACAATTTTGCATTTGTCTCCAGTTCTGTTACATCTAACTCCATCTTTTCTAAACAAAACTCCAATTTCCCTTTTTTCTCTTTTTTCTTTTGCAGCCCTTGCTAATAATTTTGAATTCTTATTACTGTATTCAAAAAAATTCTCTTTTTAAATATACCAAGTCTCTTTTTACCTTATCTATATCTTTTCCTATCAATTCAGTCTTTAATCTTTGTAAATTATCAAAAACCTTCTTATCCTTAGTTCTTGCATGCTGTTCTTGTAAATGTTTTATCTCATTCTCAATTTTATCCTGTTCCACTTTACATTGTTTATTCCTAATACTAGCCAATTTAATACTTTCCCCTCTAAAAACTGACTTCATGGCATCCCATACCACATTAAAGTTCACCTCATCCGTGTCATTCCAATACCAACTCTCCTTCCAATTCTCCATTATTTGTTCTTTAAATTTAAGTTACTTAAATAATTTTGCATCATATCTCCAGACCCTTCTTTTTTTCTCCCAATCCTCTACCCTCAACTCTATCATCATTTTAGCATGATCTGATTCCTTGAAAATACCTACGTCTACCTCATCTATGCTTTTGATTATATTCTCTGTTACAAATACATAGTCTATTCTAGAATATGAATTGTGTACATGTGAAAAATAAGTGTAAACCCTTTCCGACCCCTCTCTCCATGTGTCCTTCAATCCTAACGCAGTCAACCAATTGTCCAAAATCGGCTTCTTAGTTCTTTTCCCACATTTTAGTAGATTTGTACAATCTAGATTTGACCTTATTAAGTTGAAGTCTCCAACCACTATCATTTTAGTCATTCTCTCTTTCTCTAATATTTTGTACATTTTCTCTAGAAAAGCCTCTTGCTGATCATTTGGAGCATATATATTCACCAATGTTATTTCTTCCTCATCAATCTTTCCTTTTACTATCAAATATCTGCCCTCCGGATCGGAAATACTACTTGTCATTTCAAAACCCAACTGAGTCAAAATCAAAATAGCCACCCCTCTTGCCTTTGAAGTACCAAATGATTTTTCATAGATTTTTCATCGATTTTAAAAATATCTTGTTTGTATCCTGAGATTTTTGATGAGTTTCCTGAAGAAAGATCACATCCCTTCTTAAGGCTGATTCAATTCTTCTCCTCTTAACTTGAGATCCTGTACCCTTCACATTCCATGTTAGAACCTTTATATTTCTCATAGTATTGGCAAATGCACTCCTCTACAATCTCCAATTTCTCCATTGGGCATGCAACATTCAACCCTACAATTAAAACTAAACCTACTACATAAAACATTCATCTCTACCCTCCCCAACTTTTTACCCAAAAAAGCCGCCTTTGTACCCAAAGAGGGGGGGGGAGAACGTGGAAGATATGACCTAAACAAAAAAAGAAGACAGTGCTCCAGCGCTATATTCTACAATAATAGATTTAAATTTTAACTACTCTTTTAAACTTTGAAGACATTTATATTCCTTACCCATCTATCCTGACCTCTCTCCTCCAGATACTTCACCCTTCTCCAGCCCCTTTCTCTACCTTAGATCCCTCCTCCTTCCCTCCAGCTGCCCCCTCCTGCTCCATTCCCCCTTAATCTCTTTTTATCCCTCCAGACTCTAACAAATCTTTTTTTAATGCCAGCCATTCTCTTGATGACACCTCAACCAATTCAATTGAGCTCAAATAATCCAATGCATCTGTTTCTGCATCAATTGTATGCATTTTCTTGTCATGGAAAAATCTTAGCTGCTGTGGAAATCTCCAATTGTATTTTATCCCACGTGAAATCAAAATTTTGGTTACTGGTTTCATTTTATACCACCAAACCCGCTCATTGACTGCAATATCGTTATAAACCTCCACATCATTTCCGTCAATTTTCAAAACACCAGACCCAGCTTGTTTTATAAAGGCCATCACCTTTAGCTTATCCCCCCAATTTGCAAATTTGACTAAAACATTTCTAGGAGCACTTCTTCCTCTTCTCACCCCAATCTATAAATGTTTGCAATATCTTCGTTGACAAAATCTTTCCCCATTTTCAAATTATTCAGCCAGTCAATTATTCTATCCTTCAGCTGGTCTGGTGTTTGTTCCAAAAGATAGCGTATCACAATATTCTGCTTTCTCATCATCTCTTCCACCATATCTAACCTTTTCTCTTGCACCTCCACTTTCAACTTTACTTCCCTATTTTCCTCATGCAATCCCTTCATATCTGTTTGCATCAATTTCATATCCCTTTGCATCAAATTAACATTTGTTTCCAACTTTTGAAAAGTGAAATCAACTTTATGAGCAAAATCTTGAAACATTGTAACCAATTTATCTTGTTTTCCCATAATTTCATTTTTATCTTCCCCCCTTGCTTCATTAATTTCCCGAAAGCCTTTCACATTTGCCTCCTCCATTCGTTCAAATTTCTGAAACAATTTACCCATCTCAACCATTAATTGTGTTTGGTCCATTGCTGCAGGCTCCGGTGATGGTGTTGATGATGTTGTATCTTCCACAGCAGCCTTATCTTTTTTCTTAGATCTCACGACCTCTTCCTCTTTTCCTTTTCCTTTCACAAATTTATCCATTGTAGTGTCAATAACCAATTTCAAAGCAGCCACTCCTTTTATGTCCCCAAATTCTTGCTCTAGCTCCAGTATCAATTAGACTAATAATATAACTCCTAGATTACACCTTTCACTTTATATACTATTAGCCCCAGCAGATCCTTTTTATATCAATCAAGAAGTAAAAAAAACCTATACAATTTTATTGTAATTCAAAATCAAGGTCCATTTCAACCTTCCAAATTTAGATTAAAAAAATTAATTCCACTTGAGTAGTGCTGCCCAATTATCTTCCAATTATATTCCAAATTTAAATAGCAAAGTCAATTCCCCTTAAGTGATGCTGTCCAATTATCTTCCAGTTATATTCCAAATTTAAGTTAAAAAGTCTAATTCCGCTTGAATAATGCTGTCCAACTATCTTCCAATTATATTCCAAATTTATATTAAAAAGTCTAATTCCACTTAGGTAATGCTGCCCAATTATCTTCCAGTTATATTCCAAATTTAGGTTAAAAAGTCTAATTCCACTTGAATAATGTTGCCCAATATGTCTTTCAATTATATTCCAAATTTAGATAACAAAGTCAATTCCACTTGAGTGATGCTGTCCAATTATCTTCCCGTTATATTCCAAATTTAAATAAAAAAGTCTAATTCTACTTGAGCAATGCTGTCCAATTATCTTCCAGTTATATTCCAAATTTAGGTAACAGAGTCTAATTCCACTTAAGTAATGTTGTCCAATTATCTTCCAGTTATATTCCAAAATATAATGAGGAGAAGCAGTGCTGCAGGTATTAGAGTTATAACTTTGAAAATAGGCTGGCTCTTGTTGTAATCCACAAAGGGAGCACAATGTATCGAATCACACTATCCCAATCGCAAGACTGTATTTGCTTATGTCTGTCTGAGTCTGTGCCCAACTCAAAGCAGTGAGGAAGCAAAACCGGAGAGAGGGGGGCAAGGAAAGAAGAACAAAAACCCATCCAAAAGTTGTATTCCAATTATTGCCCCATTGTAATCCAATTCCTGCATCCAGAGGGTACCCTTTTTTCCCTTTTATATATATTATGCTGCTCCTGTTCTCAAAAAAAAAAAGTAAACTAAAAAGTCTCTTCTTTCGTCTCCAAAACCACAAACGTGCAGGAACGATGGCAGCGGGTTGGGGAAAAGCCCCTCTCTCTCTCACAACACCACTCGAACCAGTTCAATGTCCATCAAAATCTCCTTATTTCTTTCATGTCCCTCTGCCACGCTCCAACTCCTCCGTTCTATTTCACCCACTTTCCACAGCTCCCAGCTCCTGGCTCGGGTTCCTCTTCTTTTAACTTTCATTTTTACAATCACCCGCCGCCATTTCTCCTTCTTCAGCCACTTTCCTCTCCGCACACACTCTGCACTTACTTGTCATTTCTGGTGTTTAACTCCACACCCGGACCTTTCCCCTCCGCGACCACTGCTCCAATGATTATGATTTGAATACCTTTCTCTTGGAGACTTCTGTCAATCAAGTCCAATATTTCTCCAAACTCAGGGCTCCCGTCCAGAATGCAGTGGTTTGTTTGACCCAGCTTGCGCCACGTCTCGCTCACCCCTCCTTCTCCGAACTCCGAGCCCATATTTATATTTTTCAAATCTTCAGTGTTCAATCAGGTCAGATAAGTTGTTTTCACATCAACAGGTTTTTAGATAATTCCACATTTAAACCCCATTTCAGCGCGAGCTAGTCAATGTACGTGTTATTCCATACTCATCTTAGCCACGCCCCCCTGGACCTGCAGCTCTGCCAGTTTTTGTTAGCATACAGGGTGACGCCGTTGGCGTCGGGATTTCCCCCCGTTGAACTCCTCATGAAAAGGAAATTGCATTCGTTGTTAACCAGGTTGGATCCCACCAGGGTGGAGGATAGGGGAAGAAACATTGAGCTCAGGTCCACAAAAAACTTCGAGATAGGTGAACCTGTGCACTGTAGGAATTACGCAGCTGCAGGGCCAGCCTGGGTTCCAGGAGTAGTCATTAACCAAACAGGACCAGTTTCATACTGTGTCGAGACCAACACGGGTCTCCTCTGGAGAAGGCACGCCAACCAACTAAGGCACCGAGTGACTGGGGGGCAGGACAGGGGTGCCCAGCAGCAGAACTCAACATTAGGGTCCTCCTCCACCCGCTTATCCCAAGGGGGAGAAAACGAGGGGCAACAGTCCCAAACAGGGGGGGGGGAGAGCAGACTCAAACCCGTATCCTTTTGATACACCAGTTTTCCCCAGCGCCATGAAAGATAGGAATGAGTTTGTCCCTGTTGTCCCTGAGTTAGATTTTGAGTTACCAAACTGGGGGGGGGGGTGTTTCTGGAGTGTTCCCCCACCCGTCCAAGCGAGGAGTGGGGTTTTTCTTTAGACCCTATTGCCCCTGGTTTGCCCACATCCGCATCAGAATCCAACCCTTTCCCTCCTGCCCAGCCCATAGCTGCAGACCCGCAGCAAGTCGCTAACGAGTCATCCTCTCCAATTGCAGGACAAGAGCCAGGAGGACACAGACGAGGGGGCACGGCCGAGTCAAGCATATCGGCCACACGCCCAAAACGCACATGCAGAAAACCACTTTGGTTAAGGGACTTTGTCCCATCTTAGAGGGGAGGGATGTTGTGTATTGAATGTAATTGTAACCACACGAATGAGCGAATGTAACAATCTGTAACTACATGAATGAGCTAATGTAACAATCTGTATCTTGCAATAGAAACAATGTAACAAACCATATGAGAACACGAGCTAGTGACCACTAGGGGGAAATAGCGAGCGTTCAGCTCACATGGTACATATTCCTCAAATACCTTCAGCGGCGCGGGAAAGATTCCCACCCTCACCTCACCTGGACAAGAAGGGCGTGACTAAGGATGACGTCATATGGACAGTAGCCAATGCGCTATCAAGGAGCCACATTCAATTGTATAGTCACTGGATAAAAGGAGCTGTTTGTCCGCCATTACCACATGTTTGTGCTGTACTCCATGCAATAAAGATGTGTTAGGCTAGTTTACTGCTGCTTCCATTGTCTTGATTCCCAAACACTAAAATTACTGTATCAATGACATCATTCTGACGTACTGTATACCTGGCGTGGCTCACCTGTGGTGGGAAGGTTTCCCGCGCTAATCACTGGTTGGGTGATTGGAGCCATGTGAGCTGAGCTCCTTCAGCTGCGCTATCGCTGGCAGCTGAATCCTATGTGAGTGGCAGACGACTTACATGCATACACAGTAACTATACAATAGAAGTATTCACAAGGGAGGGGAAAGGAAGGGGGGAACATGGAGGATTGCTAGATCCGATTCATTCACATTACACTTGGTTACATACACAACAACTCCCCACTGGCTAAATTGAGGTAGAAGGTATATTTGCAGTACTCCATTACATTTGTTTGTGACCACTCTAAGCATCATGGCTCATGGAATCCTAGGCTTTATAGTTTAATGACCGCCTGTTTTAAAAATTAATGATGTACTTTCTTGGACTACATTTCCCAAGATACCAGAAAAGAGGATTGAGGATTAATTAAATGAATGTTATAATGATCAGGTAACTTTTCCAAGCTCTGCTGCTTCAGGAAAGGACTTAAGCCCTGCTGGCGGGGCAGGTGTGGAGCGCTGAAGGCAATGTGGTTCCTGCTCGTTGGCTCTTATCATGAAATGTATCTTCTTTCTGCCTCTCGGGGTGGGTGGGATTTTTTAATGTGGATTAGGGGTTTTAATCTGTTTTTATGTGGGGGGTTTTAAGTATGTGAGCCACCCTGAGTCGGGTTCCCCCTAAGTGGGCGGAGAACAAATTGAAATATTAAATTAAATTAAATTAAATTAAATTAAAGGTAAAGTGTTCTGGGCAAGCCCGGAACAAACTTACTTTCACTTACCTGATATTCAGGGGCATCTTACCCTTGATCTTGAAATTCCATAGAGCAGTCAGATTGGGGCATTTGACACCACTCTTCTCCGCTGTTAGCTATAACAGTACCAGATGGGGTTATTGGGCAAAGAAAATCAGATGAAATTTCCTAGTGGCATTTTACTAATGCATAATTCTTGAAAGCTGCTTTTATGCAGCTGTAGTCACTCTAAATTACTAGCTCATGTTTCATTAAGTCTGATCAAAAGTCATCATAGATTTGTTTCCCATTTACTATTTATATTTGAGTGCCACCAGCTGGAATAAATCTTTTCTTCTTCCAGCCATGCTTGTTATCACTCTTTTTAGGGTTATTAATTTGCTGCACTACACTGTAATGCACTATAACATTTAGATATGGCAGTTTTATGTGCAATAATATTATTTTGGACAATTAATTCCTGCTTCCCCTCTATATGACTGCATTCAAAGATAGTACCTGTTAGTTCTGTATTGTTTTCAAATTACTTTGCCTTGTGTGTAGTCCCTACCAGTTGGATAGCATTCTTTGAAGTATTAGCATGAACTGTTTATCAAAATATGTCCTTTTGAACACTGCAAATGCAAGCGCGGCGCCAAAATGGCCGCCGCGCCCTTTGCGGCCCCCCCCCACAGGACAGAGAATCCGGGTAGTTAGGGGCGTGGCCAGCTCCCTTATAAAAGGGGTGGCCACGAGGCAGCCGAGCTGCCATTTTACCTCAGCGACGGAGCGGAGAAGTTTTTTCCCCTGTGTCTCCGTCGCTCGTTAGCTACCGAGAAGCCTTTTGGTAGCGATTCTGCCTTGCCGGCTTCCCTTTTTTGCTTCGGTGGAGATGCCTTCGAAGAAGAAGGCAGCTTCGAGTTCAGCTCGCGCTGTTAGGAGGCGCAACCCAGGTCGGAGGACCGTGGTGCCGCCTCCTCAGCAGCCACCTTTGCCAGCCCCGACCGGGGCCGGCGGAATGGGGTCTATTGCCCCTTGGCCCGCTGCGGGCGAGCAGAGTGTGAGCGCGGATGGCGCTCCGGCCCGCGGCCCACGAGCGGTGGACACCGCTCCTCCTCCTGCTCACTCCGTTGGGCCTGTTCCTTTTGGGCCGCAGCCTCTCCCCGGGCCCTCTAGCCATGGGGGGTGGGGCGGCCCCCTGCCTTGGCAGGTTTCTCCACCAGCTCTGCCGGGCTTTGGTGCTGGCCAATGGCCATATGCTGGCCCCGGGGTGCAGGGACCTGTACCCGTGCCTGGCTCAGGCGGGCCGGCCGGCCCTTTGCCCATGGTCAACGTGGACACCTTACTGGCCCGCATTGCGGCCCTGGAGGCGTCTTTGGCCCGGGCCAGTCAGGCGGGAGCCCCCTTTGGGGTTCCTTTTGAGGTGCTGTCGGCAGCAGGACAACAGCCGGCGGGGAGGGTCGAGCTGCTGCAGGCGGGTGGCGCGGCTTCGGCCACTGCCTCGCAGCTCCCCAGCCAGCAACCTGGTGCGGGTCAAGCCCCGGTGATGAGCTCTAGGTCGGTCGTGAGCTCCGACGCCCCCAGTGGGCCGGAACCCCCGGTGGGGGCGGCCCGCGGGGGTGCAGCATGTGAGTATACGGTGCAAGCAAGTACATCCACACACATTCCCAATATAGGGGGGGCCTTTCAATGGCCTTGGCCTCGCGTGGGTGGTGCGGGGGCCACGCTGTCTACTGCCCACCCGGCGACAACAACTGCCACCTTGGGCAATGGGGTGGGCATTGGTCCTTACACTGCGGGGAATGTTCTGGGGGTGGCTGGGTTAGCTCAGGCCCCTTTTACTAGGCCGGCTGTCCCCTTTTCGGCTTTGCCGACGGCAGGGTATTCCTTGCCATTGGGTGATCACTTGGCACAGGCTACTAGGGAAAAGATATGGCGTGGGGAGTACGTAGATATCTTCTCACTCCTGAACAGAGAGCCCACCAAGGAGGAAAGGGAGGGTCAGGATGAGAAGGATAAGGAGCAGGCACGCCGCCGTAAGCCGCCGCGTACCTGGGCTAACTGGCTCCCCGCCTATTTAATATACATGGCGGTATATTTGAGGGCACGGCCGGATTTAGCTATCCCCATGGTCCAATATTTGGACAACATATATAGGGCAATGGTTGATTTCCCGGGCCCCTCATGGCTAGCATATGATGAGGAATTCCGTATGAGGATTCCTCTCCACCCCGAGATGAGATGGGATGAGCCGTGCCAGAGACTGTGGCTCTTGTACATGACACCCACACGCCCTGCCCCGGGGGATAGATACCATTGTGGACACGCGGTCCAGCGAGCGGCTCCAGCGCAGGTTACCCGCCAACCGGCGGGGCAGGGGGTTCCAGCCCGCCTGCTGTGCTGGACTTTCTCGTCAAATGGTTCCTGCAATCGAAAGAATTGCAGGTATAAGCATGAGTGTCCCACATGTTCTGGCCCCCACGCAGCCTCTGCTTGTCCCAGGCCTGGGGGGGCACGAGGCAGAGGGAGGGGTGGACAGTGGGCTGGCAAAGCTGCCGCGGATGGAGCTAGTCCTCCAAAAGGCCCCCTCCCCAATTAACGTGGACATGCTGGAGCGCTGGCTCGCATCGTACCCGAAGGGGGAGGACGGGGAGTATCTACTTCAAGGTTTTAAGCAGGGATTTCGTATCCCTTTTATGGGTGATAGGTCCCCTCAGGATGCTCCCAACCTTTTATCCCTCAGAGGAAGGGAGGAGGTGGCTTCGGCCAGCATTAAAAAGGAGTTAGACGCGGGCAGGGTCGCTGGACCCTTCCCCGCACCCCCGTTTCCCAATTTTAAAGTTTCACCACTGGGTTTGGTGCCCAAAAAGTCCCCAGGTGAGTTTCGTCTTATTCATCATTTGTCCTACCCAGCCGGCCGATCGGTCAACGATGCTATCCCTGATGACCTTTGTTCAGTCTGGTATACATCGTTTGACCAGGCGTTGCGCATGGTGCGCGCGTGTGGCCCGGGTGCCCTGCTGGCCAAGTGTGACATTAAGTCGGCTTTTCGCCTTTTGCCAGTGCACCCGGGCGACTTTGAATTGCTGGGTTTTAAATTTAAGGGGGAATATTATTTCGATAAGGCCATGCCTTTTGGCTGCTCCATATCATGCTCGGCTTTCGAGCGTTTTAGTACCTTCCTAGAATGGGCCTTCGTCCGTAGGTCAGGGTCCCGGTCTGTAGCCCATTACCTGGATGACTTTTTATTCGGGGGTGAACGGGGCTGGGACACGTGTGCACGTCTCCTTAACACATTTCAGACGCTAATGCAGGAACTTGGTGTCCCTTTAGCGCCCGAAAAGACCGAGGGCCCATCGACCAAGCTAGTATTCCTGGGGGTTGAGATTGACACAGTAGTGCAGGCTTCTAGGTTGCCGGGTGATAAGGTGTCCAGGATAGTGGCCCTTATCTCGGAATTGCTGGCCAAGCGTAAGGCATCCCTGAGGGAACTGCAGGTGCTCCATGGGCACCTTAATTTTGCCTGCAGGGTGGTCGCTCCGGGCAGGGCTTTTGCCCGGCGCTTATGTGACGCCATGGCAGGGTTATCCAGGCCCCACCACAGAGTCAGGCTCACCCGGGGTATCAGGGCAGACATGTTCGTCTGGTTGCAATTCCTGAGGGAATTTAATGGGGTCTCATTTTGGAGGTCTGACCTCCTGGCATTCCCCAATTTCCAGATCCAGTCTGATGCCTCAGGATCCCTGGGTTATGGGATGTACTTCAATGGGAAGTGGGCCTATGGTGGGTGGCCACCGGCATGGGCAGGCACAGGTCGCCTGCGGGATCTCACATACCTGGAATTTTTTCCCATCCTGGGGGCTTTGATGCTATGGGGCGAACAGTGGGCAAATTCGGTGGTGCATTTCTGGTGTGACAATGCTGCCGTTGTACACATTGTCAATGCACAGACTTCCAAATCGCCCAGGGTTATGGATCTAGTGCGCCATTTTGTGCTGCGCTGCCTGCGCCTCAACGTCTTGTTCAGGGCCAGGCATGTCCCAGGGGTTAATAATGATATTGCTGACGCTTTGTCCCGCCTGCAGATCTCCCGGTTCCGCGCCTTGGCCCCGGATGCGGAGGAATTTCCCTCGCCACTCCCGGACGAGATGTGGACTATTGGCAAGGAGAGGTGAACCGGGCGATTGGCCTGTCACTAGCGCCACGCACGCGTAAGGCGTATCAACAAGCATTCTATTCATATAGGGCATTTGCTGCTCAATTTCACTTGCCAGAGACCTGGCCGATTCCGGTGGACCATGTTCTGCGGTTCATGGTTCACCTGCATGCACAGGGCCTCGCACCTCGCACCATAGCATCCAAGCTTTCGGCGTTGGCTTTTATGGCCAAAGTAGGGGGTCATGTGGATACCACCTCTGACTTCCGTGTGAGACATGTTTTGGAGGGGTGGGTGCGCGAGCGCGGGCGTTGCCCGGACGACCGGCACCCTATTTCCCCAGGGGTTCTTACCCAGTTGGCCCGGGGCTGGCCAGGCCTCTGTTTTGATCATTATGAGGCAGCCCTTTTTCATGCAGCCACAACGGTGGCATTTTTTGGAGCGCTCCGCGTCAGCGAACTCGTGATGCTGTCTAAGGCGGATGCAAGTGGTAGGGCACTGGAACTCGAAGATGTCTATGTTGCCAAAGACTGGGCCCAGTTGAGGATACGCTCCTCTAAAACAGATCAGCACGGCGTAGGCAGTGGTGTAAGACTGCTACGTTGTTCTTTGGCAGACATCTGTCCGGTTGGTGCCCTACAGGAATTCCTGGCACTGCGTGGCATGCACCACGGCCCGTTTTTCTGTCACCAAGATGGGTCTCCCCTTACTAAATTTCAGTTTTGGAAGGTGACAGCCAGAGCCCTCACCAGGGTGGGCCTACCAGGTGCCCGTTATGGCACACATTCGTTCCGTATTGGTGCAGCCTCTACAGCAGCTGCTTTTGGGTACTCTGGGGCTGACATACGCAGCATGGGGAGGTGGGGCTCGCAATGTTTTCAGTTTTATGTGCGCCCACTCCCGCCATGAGTACCAATCCAGTCACCTTACCGCCTTTTTTCTCAATTTTCTTACAGACCCTGGGTGTCGTATTACACCGGTGACAGTATGGCTGGTGGGCCACAGCTATGTGCACAGGGCAGCGCGTTACGCTGCGGCGACAGAGTGGGGACCCCGACTGGGACTGGGTGACCACGCCAGTCTCGCATGGCATGGTAAGCCTGGGATGTTATGGCGGGAGCTGCGGCCTTTCCTTTTTTCTGGCCTGGGTGCTGACCCGCCTGACATTCTAATCATCCACCTGGGGGGCAATGATTTGGGCCAGGTCACCGGCTTATCGCTCAAGCATGCGATTTGCGAGGAACTCGCCTACTTGCATTATGTCTGGCCTGCCACAACCCTGGTTTGGTCGGACATTGTTCCGCGCCATTCTTACAGAGGGGGCGTTAACCTCCTGGCCCTTGACCGCGCTAGGCGCGCGGTCAATAAGGCAGTGGCGCGGTTTCTTGCCACCAGGGCTTGGGGACGGGTTAGTCATCACCCCGATATTAGTCTACAAAATTATGACTTGTACGCAGGGGATGGGGTCCATCTGTCGCGAGGAGGTATGGACCTCCTGTTGGGTGATTGGCGAGCAGGCCTGTTGACCGAGCTGACGGTCTGGGGGGGGGTCAGGTCTTCTTTGAAGCCCCTCCGTGTGGCGGGTAGCACTGGTAAGGTAAACAGTATGACCCACAAGTATCCGGCAGGTTCGCAATTGACTGGACAACACTAGACAGGAATAAATTAGTTAAACGTTGTCCGGTCAACGACGAACCAGGCGATGGGGTGATGATGATTGCTAACCAGCATGCATCACCCCTGTGATTTCACGGATACGCGTCAGAGGGTGGGGTCATAAGTTAGTTATTGACTACGGTCAACAATTTGTTTGTTGTCAACAAACAAATTGATACAAATTGATACATTGTAACCAATTGCCGTTGGCAATTTTGGGGTGGTACCTTACCAGTGTTACTTCGGCCTGCTTGCCTTAGGAATTATGATTGGTCGTTTTACCAATACAAATTTATAATTCGGACTAGGGCATTGAATCAATAAATGTGGCCCTATGCTGTTATCCACTTTCAATGTTGTCTGTGTCCGTTATTGGGGGGGTGCGCCTGCAATGCAAGCGCGGCGCCAAAATGGCCGCCGCGCCCTTTGCGGGCCCCCCCCCACAGGACAGAGAATCCGGGTAGTTAGGGGCGTGGCCAGCTCCCTTATAAAAGGGGTGGCCACGAGGCAGCCGAGCTGCCATTTTACCTCAGCGACGGAGCGGAGAAGTTTTTTCCCCTCCACCCCCTCCCTAGTTAACAGTGTGATATTATGGTCGCTTCGGGGCCGGGTGGGAATTTTTGGTTGGGACCCATATTGGCTCCGGGTCCTGGCTTTTTTGCCCATCCCACACTGTTGCTATGGTTTGATATAGGGGGCTTTCTGTGTTCCTATTGTTGACTTTGGTCACATTGGCGGGTAGCACTGGTAAGGTAAACAGTATGACCCACAAGTATCCGGCAGGTTCGCAATTGACTGGACAACACTAGACAGGAATAAATTAGTTAAACGTTGTCCGGTCAACGACGAACCAGGCGATGGGGTGATGATGATTGCTAACCAGCATGCATCACCCCTGTGATTTCACGGATACGCGTCAGAGGGTGGGGTCATAAGTTAGTTATTGACTACGGTCAACAATTTGTTTGTTGTCAACAAACAAATTGATACAAATTGATACATTGTAACCAATTGCCGTTGGCAATTTTGGGGTGGTACCTTACCAGTGTTACTTCGGCCTGCTTGCCTTAGGAATTATGATTGGTCGTTTTACCAATACAAATTTATAATTCGGACTAGGGCATTGAATCAATAAATGTGGCCCTATGCTGTTATCCACTTTCAATGTTGTCTGTGTCCGTTATTGGGGGGGTGCGCCTGCAAATAACAGTATTCAGATAGAGATCTTGTAAGTAGTTTAAAAATATATTGAATGCCCCCAAGAAAGGCTGCCTTTCATGTAAAGAGCAAAATCTGTCTCAATGCACGTTTATTGATTTAAGCAGTTGTCTTTCACAAAATCAGTGGGGCCTAAGTGCATAACAAAAGCACAATTATTTTCAAAATGCAAATCTGAGCCCAAATGACTTAGATAAATTACAATGTTTATGAAAATGGCATGGAAAAATGAATCATGGGATTGTGGAATAATTTAGTTGGAAGGACCTATAAGGCCATTAAGTACAACGCCCTGCTCAATGCAGCAATCTAAATCAAAGCAGATCTGAAAGATGATTGACCAATTTTCTCTTGAATGTCTCCAGCATTTAAGTGTTTACTACCTCTTGAAGTAATTGGTTCCAGTGTTGTACTCCTGTAATAATTATGACTTTTCCTAATATTCAGCCTATATCTGGCTTCCTGTAGTTCCAACCCATTATTAAGTGTCCTGCATTCTGGGATGATGGAGAACAGATCTTGGCCCTACTATTTATGACTATCTTTCAAGTATTTGAAAAGTATTATCATATTCCCCTCTCACTTTCCTATTCTCAAAGCTAAACATATTCAGTTCTTTCAGTCTTTCATCATAAGCTTGGTTTCTACTCCTCTGATCATCCTTGTTGCCCTCCTCTGGACTTGCTAGAGTTTGTTGGCATCCTTCTTAAAGTGCAGTGTCCAGAACTGGACAAAATATTTATATGTGGTCTGACATTTGACAAATAGAGGTCATGCCTGCCACATGACCACAGAAACATCTGCAGAAGCAGACAGCACTGGCTCTTCGGCTTTGAGACAGAGATGAGCACTGAACCCTAGAGTAGGATACGACTGGCTTTCAAGCAAGGGAAACCTTTACCTTTAGTACCCCATGGGTTTTGGAAACTATGCTTCTGTTAATATCTAAACTATGCCTAAACTAGCATTGGCTTTCCCCCCTGCCATATCACACTGTTGGCTCATAATCAGCTTCTAATCTACAATAATTTCAAGATCTTTGTCACTCAAGTATTACTGAGCCAAGCACACACCCCATCTTGTAACTGTGCATTTTGCCCCCACCCCCGATGTAGAACTTATCCCTTTTAAATTTCATTCAGTGCAGAAGCCTATCAAGATCTTTTTGAATTTTATTTCTTGTCTTCCTAGGTATTAGCTATTCCATCCAATCTTGTCTCATTATTGAACTTGATAAATGTTCCCACGATCCGTCTTCCAAGTTATAAATGAAAATGTTACTTTTTTAAAAATGGCAATTTAACAGAATACACAATTCTGGCTGGTGATATATTTGGGGTGTACCAATAATGGAGCCAGTGTCTGTCTTAAAATCTTTCAGATGAAGAAGTCACTGACTAACTCAAGTTACAATGTGTTTATAAAATAAACAGGCTCTCATCTGTGAATCTGATGTGAAGACACCTAACCATTAACTAGGGTAAGAGCTGTGTTTCCCAAACTTTGGTTTTTGGACTTCAGTTCCCAGAAGCCGGATCAGCCAATGTACTTACTTAGGCTCCTGGAAAATGAAGTCCCTCTGTGGGGTGTGGGCCCCACTTTGGGAACCACTGGGTAAGAGTGTGTCTCTGATAACAGGAGAGGGGTAGCAGCATAAATTGTGGATTCACAGAGATGATGAACAATCTAAACATTGTTTAGTGCATTATAAGATAGCAATATCGACTGACTATCCAGTAGAGAATTTCAACCAGGCCAGTCTTCTGAAAAGAGTACACTTTTATTTCATTTTTTTGTAAAAATGTGTTCATCAAATTGCTAATATGACACCGTTACCAAGCATATGCATTGGCCTTCCTTTAAAAGAAAGATGAAGATTTTTTTAAAAAAATTGCAGTACAATCCCACATCTGTTTTTTGTTCTTTTTAACCAGTTTTAACTAGATTTGTTCAAATATCTCATTATGATCTGGAATATTATATATGCCAGCTCTTGAAAGTATCTCTCTTTTCCAGTTTTTTCCCTGGCTATTCCAGGAGCTGGAATCTAGGACTGTGCATTGACAGTGTATGTAGTTCAACAAACACAGTGTTATAACTGCTGTACGAATGTGATATAGCACAAATGCATTGCTAACAGATAGGTTTCATTCAATGATGGACTAGAGGTTTAAAATGAGCTACAGCAGTAATGGTGAACCTTGGCATTCCAGCTGTTCTGGAACTTCAATTCCCAGAAGCCCTGATTAGCAGGAGCATTGACTTGGGCTTCTGGTAATTGAAGTCCAAGAACACCAGGAATGCCAAGGTTCATCATCATGGAGCTATAGGATGCTCTCCTCCTTTACTTAGTTCCCCACAAATCACAAGCTAGTGTGCTAGTATATAAAGTATGGATACTGTTTAGTTTATATAAAACAGACATTATAGATGGCTTGTGGACGAAGGAGGAAGAAGACCACAATTTGTTCAATGTCTGGTACAGGCAGTGGTGGGATTCAAATAAATTAACAACTGGTTTGCCAAACTCAACAACAAAAAATTAGATATCGGTTCTGCTGAATCTCACTACTGGGTACAGGATGCTGTGTTGAAGATACACAGTATTTTTAATGTTCTGACAATTTCATCACATGCTCATTTCCAAAGATGGAAAAAGTTACTTTTTAACATGACAACTCCCAGAATATCCCATCTAGCCTGCATGGAAAACTCTTGCTCTCTCAGTCTTGCTCTCTTTTGCTCTCGCCCTGCCTTCAGTGTTTGATTGAGTCACATTTTGTCTTTGTTCAAGGTTTGTCTCAAAATATACTTTCTGTTTTCATTTAATCATGGAACAGCAGTAAACATGGAACAGATATCTCCACAATAACATACTAAAGGAAATTAAAAATACTTTTAGTTATTTATGTAGGCATCAGTCTACAAACAGGCTTGTCTTTCTTGCTTTTACTATTACATATTGCATTCTAGGACAGAATTAGCAGTTCACACAAGGTCCAGTAAGAACAAAACACCACAACAGTTTCATTTTTATAAGTGCAGAGGGAAAGAAAAGCCATGTTTGAACAGTCAAGCTGGCTAAAACAAGAACTGTCCTGGAATATACAAGTATTCAACATAAATCTTGAAGGTGGTTCCATGCATGGGTTTGAGTACAGAGGGCTGGATAAGTTTACACATTCTGAGAGTATACCCATCCAGTGTAGTATAGTGCAGTGATGGCAAACCTTTTAGAGACTGAGTGCCCAAACTCAACAGGCTGCCATCTGCACGGCAGAGGGGTGGGGCAAACTCTGTGCTGGGGGGAGGGAGGAAGCACTCCCATTGGGCTGCTGGGCAGAGGGGCGGGGCAAACTCTGTGCTGGAGCAACAGCATGCATGCCCACAGAGAGGGCTCTGAGTGCCACATCTGGCATGTGTGCCATAGGTTTGCCACCACTGGTATAGTGGATAGAGTGATGGATTACAACCCAGAAGATATAGTTTTGAATCCCCACTTGACCATAGAAATTAATGGGCCAGAGATGGAAATGGTTAAACCACTCCTTAACTATCTCACTTATCTTGAAGACCTGTTTACTGCAAGTCAATGTTGACTTGATAGTCCATAACACGTGTAAGAGTACATTTACCAAAATTGATGAGGCAAGTGATTCATAATTATCTTGTTTCACAGATCTCATGGGGTCTTTCTTCGGTCTCATTAAATCTGGATTCAGATTGTATCTGTAAGAAGTAGCAATATATTTCCCATAATTAATGTTTGGATCACTCAATAGTCACATACAGATATGAGGGCTGGCTCTTGCATGAGAAAGAGTGAGGGAAATGTCTGAGGCAGGATGTATTAGGTATTTATTATTATAATATGTTTTACTGCCAGGGAGAAAGGGAGGTGCCTGTGAATTTTCAGTCTCATTCAGCCAAATTACTTCACCAACTCTAGTTACTATGGCTGGAGTCATAGTGACCTATTCCACTCAAGCAACATTCAATTACTTACGTATGAGTATTCCCCTCAACCAGAACTTACACAAGTACTGTACCTGTATCTCAAGCATAAACCCCATTTAGGCTAATGGGGTGAGCTTCAACTTTCACAGTGGCAAAGTAAAGATTCCAATACACCATAAGTGGAGCTCCAAGGAAATTCTGGATTGCATTCCTTCTCTACAGGTATTTGTAGTTTGCAGTTCTGCCTCAGGCTGCAAAGTGTTTGGACTTGACATGAATGACAGTGCTTGACATGAATGACAGTGTATGAAATAAAATAGTGTTCTTACACAATTTATTTGTTGGTGGGGGGCGTCCACCCTTCTTTCCAACAAAGTGGAAAACTGAGCAAAAAATAAAACAACCAGATCCATTTAAACATCTAGACAATCAGAAAATTATCTACTGGAAATTAGCTATGTTAGGACATCTGCATTGGGTAGGGACAATAAAAAGAAGCTGGGGTTTGGCTAACCCATTTATAATTAGCAATTGCATTGCGCTTAGCTGTATCCTCCTGAAAGAACATGAATATTCACACTGAGGCAGAACATTATGTTTCATTGGCTTCTGTAACCATAGCTGCTTATACAAAAGTCAAGCACACTCTTCCCAGAAAACCTGAATAGCTGCTCCCAGAGCTGAGGGAAGATGTTATTTGCAATAAAATGAGGGATGGGTATCCATCCAAAATGGTTCACATGGTAAATATCAGCTCTTGCCTACCCATATCCTCTCCCTTCCCAGTGGAACATATCTAAAGCTTGCTATGAAATTCATGGGGAAAATTGCTTCTGGTTATAGGAGGTATTGACATGCTTTCTTTGTTTTGAAAGAAAAAGCTCTACTTAAATACTGGGTTGCTATAAGCAGGTTTCATGAGCATTTCTAGAACATTTCAGTTTTGGAAAATGCTGAAAGTTTGAGCCTGTACAGCTACTTTTCAAAGCAATGATGTGCCTGTCAGAACAAACACTATGCCAGTATAGTAAAAAAATACTTTACAGTCAATATGCATGCTTTGTATAAATGCACACTGCACTGAAACACTATTGCACACTATATCATAGCCTTTGCAGGATACCATTATTAATATTGTTGTTGTTGTTATTTTTGTTGCTATTGTTTATTTTGACAAATGTACCTCCCCCCCCCCCCCAGTGTTACAGGTGCAGGACCAAAATACCAGACCTAAAAATTAGGAGTTTACTTCTGAAAATTTGCAAGTGAGATGACATTTTTGCAGAATCACAGATGTTTGCATTTCAGAAAGCAAATTAGCAGCGACTGGCAATTATTTTAGATTGATAGCCAAGGACTTTGGAACAATTCCAATTGTGGAAATTAGTATAAGAAGGATCATAAGCTGATCTTTCATATTATTTTAATTTCTTGCCTTAATGTTTGGTCATTTGCAATTTTAAGACTTTCTGTATTTTTGAGATTGCATGTTGATGGAACTCCTACTTCCATAAGGTATGTTTTCCTTAGTGTCTAATCCAGAAGTATAATAACCATCTTACTAAAGTACACTATTGCAGATCATTTTCTAAAACTGGACACACTAGAATGTAGGAAAAGATATGAGTAATCAATAGCAGGAGCAACAGAACTGCAAAAAATAGCAATATTAGGAACACCCAGTGGTGGGATTCAGCAGGTTCACACCAATTCGCCAGAACCGGTAGCAGAATTTCTGGCTGTCCCCACACACCCAAGTTTTGAAATAAAGTATTCCTAATTTGGGTGCAACACAGGGATTTTCCCCTGGTCACACCCACCATACCACGCCCACAGAGTAGGTAGTAAACATTTTTGAATCTCACCACTGGACATACCTGTCAAGTGTCCTGTACTGGCCGGGAAATCCAGTATTTTACCCCTCTTTCCCCCGTCATCCCAAATCTGGAGCAGCCAGAGGGGGGGTTACTGTGCATGCGCACCCATCAGAGGCGGAGGTGCACATGTGCGAGGGGATTCTGTGATTACGTGATGGGTTTCTGTGCATGCGCGAAGGGGTTTCTGCACATGCGCGAAGGGGTTATTGCATATGTGTGCCCATCAAAGGCAGAGGTGCACATGCATGAGGGGTTTCTTGACAGGTATGCCACTGGGAACACCATACATACTACAGTATACCATTTTAACAGATACTTAGATTAGTAGTTAAAACTTGCATCTGTTATATAAAACCTATCAAAAATTTCCAACTTTGTTTGTTTTGACAGTTTTATGTTTCTCATTTGCTGCTGTTGTTGTTGAAGCCTCCTTCAGAGGAGAGCTCTACAGATACCCAAGGCTGCTAGAAAGAAGGCAAGGCTCCACAGAAAAGTCAATCATGCTGGGAAAGATGGAATGCATCAGGAAAAGAAGAAGACAAAGCAAGAGATGGATTGACTCTGTGAGAGAAGCCAGAGGTTTTTGTTTGCATGAGCTGAACAAGGTTGTTGAGGAGAGGACATTTTGGAGATCTCTCATTCATAGGGTAGTCATAAGTCAGACATGACTTGATAGTACATAACAACAGTAACAACAACTATTATTATTAATGTTTTATTCTGTGTCCCTATTTATCTACTTGCAATTTCTTGCTTTCGAACTTCTAGGTTGGTAGGAGCTGGGACAAAGATGGGAGCTCATTCCGTCCTGCAGTATTCAGGTATCAAGCTGCTGACCTCCCACCTTCCAGTCAGTATCTTAGCCACTTGAGCCACTACAGTTCCTTTGTTTCATTTACAACAACAACAACAACAACAACAACAACAACAACAACGATGATGATGATGATGATGATGATGATGATGATGATGATGATGATAATAATAATAATAATAATAATAATAATAATAATAATAATAATAATAATAATAATAATAATAATAATAATAATAATAATAATAATAATAATAATAATAATAATAATAATAATAATAATAGTCGTCATCATCTCTCAAGTCATTTCTGACATATGGCAATACTTTTCATGGTTTTCTAGACAGAGGACATTCAGACTTGATTTGCCATTTGCTTCTTCTGGGAGTGCCCTGGGACTATGCAGCTTGCCCATGACTACATAGGCTGGCTCTTTTCTTGAAAGGCACAATAGAAAGTCATACTCCCAACCTGTTACTCCACAGCCTGATAGCTAAATCTCTGAGCTTATCCAACCAGCCATTTAAAGCACTACATAATGATAGTCTTTGTATGTACACTTTAGAAAATATACCAACTAAAATGTACTGAAAACACTAACCCTTGCAATTCTAACTGTTTAGACAGAAATAAATTCCATTGTGTTTGGTGATAAGTATATAGAGAATTGTAGATCTAAAGGGTGAAAGATGAGAAGGTCATTTATGTTTCTAGAAAGACTGGAGAAATAAGTTACTCCTTAGTATAGTCAAACCAATCAATGGTATATGCTTCTTCAATTCAAAACATCACCACTGGAAGAAAAACTCTTCATATCCAGCTTGCTTTATATTTAAGAAATATATTTATTTGTAGAATAAGCAGGCCTGTCTAAATGTTACATGCCTTTTATACCCTGAACTGTCATTGTCTGCACGTCCAGATTTGGATATGCAGACTGTAAGGCAGAGGGAAGAGACACACGGATGTTCTAACAATGAAAGCCAATATATGTAACTTTTCAACTATGGAAAATGTAGCATTTTTTATATTTATGTCAAACAACATGTATATAAGATGAGAAGTCACAAGTAATTTCTGTACAACCAAATTTAAATTTCTTCATTTATGACCAGAAAAGTGTATTTTATTTCTAGGCATTGTCTATACCAGAGGTGCCCAAACTATGGCCCATGGGCTGGATCCAGCCCCTGACGCCAATTCATCCAGCCTGCACCACCCTCATCGCTCCCAGAAGTGGAAGTAAAACACACCTGCACAGAAGCGGGCACCTTTTACTTCTGCTCCAGGAGCGATGAGGGCAACACGGGCCAGATGAATTGGCATTGGGGACCAGATCTGGCCATTGGACCATAGTTTGGGCACCCCTGGTTTAAACAAAGAAAATGGCAGCCTAAAATCTATCTCATCCTGTTGCAAAACATATCTGTTACAACATAGATTTCAAGACACATTTTACTTCCACTTCTGATGGCAGGAACCATGTGACTGGCCCGATGAACCATATAACCGGCCCACTGTCTGAAAAGTTTGGGCACCCCTGACCCATTCTTTAGCCATTTTACCAACAGAAATGGTAATCTCAGTTTCTAGGGCTAGTCCTACCAGTAAGAAGTCCTATCAGTAAGGAGTGTGAAGCTGTCATATCAACTGGCAAAGGCTAGAAGAAGTCAGCCTGCTTTGTGCATCCTAATCCAGTTTACTGTCTTCAGATGTTAGTAGGGGATGCTGTCCCATTCTTGCTTTGTTGAAAAACAGTCAACTGCCAGGCCTCTTGGCTTTTGTGAGAGATGCTCTCTTTTTCTTTGCCTAAGGCAGCAAAATATCTTGGGCTGACAGTAAAAAAAAAATAGCATTCCTCATTGTTAGATCCAAGGGCATGAAGCAAGAAGTGACAAGTGAGGTACTGCTTGGACCCAGTGGTATTCAACTTCTTTAGAAGTGACATGGATGAAGGAGTATTGGAGCTGCTCATTAGATCTGCAGACCACACCAAGTTAGTAAGTACAGCTAATTCCTAAGAGGACAGAATCAAGATTCATGAAAACTTTCACAGATTGAAGGCTAGGGTAAAAAAAATAGAGTTTAAGCAGTGAAAGTTTTATATTGAGACAGGAAAAATCAAATGCACAAATAATAGGTGACATTTGGCAGGAGGACTGACTGTTGAAAGGGATTTACTGCATAGAGAGATGACCAGTGCTTTTGTATGGCAAGGCATGGTTGGTGTCCTGCATGCGTTCTTCTTCTATGTCTAGGCCAGACACAAAACTGCCAACATGAAGCCACCTTTGGGGAGTTTATTCTGTAGTTCCTTTCACCTGATCTAGTGTGAGAAAGATGAGCTGGCACAAAGTGGTCTTTGCCCTGCTCTTTCTGTGTGCCCCTCCATTTAAAAGGCGGGATTCGTAAATAACTCGTATACAGTTCCTGAAAGTGAATTAAGATTTCAAGTCACCCCACCTGACCCAGTGACAAATCCTGAGTCGTTTTTCTCATTTACTCAAGGATTTCCCAAACACGCCAAAGGTAGGCCAAAGGATAAAATACATGGGACGTTCTCTTCTCCCCCCCCCCATCTCTTCTAGATAGGAGTGACAATATTGTAACAAGTGAGTCTACTCATATCTCTGTCACCTTCAGTAGAAGAAGCGATGAGGTGAGATCAAGAGCCAGTGAAGACTGCATTTTAAGCAAAGTCACCCAAGAAGCTAGCTCTGTTACTGCTGATCTCTGACCTCACATATGTCCAGTTTTGGCAGCAGAGTATATGAGGGTTACTGGCAGGCTAATGTGTCCACAGGAGGGTGACCAAGATGATAAAAGATCTGCAAACTCTAGTCTTGGAGAAACAATATGTTTTGCCAAGAGAATAGAAGAATGAGAGACGAAGGGCTGCCACCCGAATGATGAAGCCAGCTTATTTTTCTATGGTCCCAGAAGGAAGGATTCGAATTAGTGAATTTGAATGTCAAGGAAGGCAATTCTGACTAAACATCAGGAAAAACTTTCTAACAGTAACAGCTGTTTGACAATGGAACACACAACCTCTGAAGCTTATGGACTGAATTTCATCGGAGGGGTTTTAAGAAAGATTGGGTGGCCATCCGTCAGGTGTGCTTCTGCTGTTTATTTCCTGCTTTAGTAAATGTAAAGGTCTCCCTTGCTTGAAAGCCAGTCATGTCCGATTCTAGGGGGCAGTGCTTATCTCCATTTACAGCCAAAGAGCAGCGCTGTCTGCATCTCCAGGTGTTTCCATGGTCATGTGGCAGACATGACTAGACATTGGAGTGCATGGAATGCTATTACCTTTCCCACTGAAGTGGTACCTATTTATCTACTTGCAATTTCTTGCTTTTGAACTGCTAGATTAACAGGAGCTGGGACAGATGATTGGAGCTTACTCCATCACGCAGCACTCAGGTCTTGAACTGCTGACCTGCCCACCTTCAGGTCATTAAGCTTGGCATCTTAACCACTGAGCCACCATAACTTTATTATTATTATTATTATTATTATTATTATTATTATTATTATTATTATTATTATTATTATTATTATTATTATTGCTGTTGTTGCTGTTGCTGTTGTTGTTGTTGTTGTTGTTTTTGTATTTCAACTTGTATGCCGCCCCACTCGCAATGCGACTGGGCAGCTGACAAAGTGGCAGCTATGGCCACTTCTCCCTCCAGCCGGGCAGGCAAGGGCAGGCATCCGGTGGCCATGGTGGCAGAGTTCTTAAAGCCGCTGAGCCCTGGCAGCTGTGGCCACTTCTCCCTCCAGCCAGGCGGGCAAGGACAGGTGTCTGGTGGCCGCAGCAGCGGAGTTCTTAAAGCCGCCAAGCCCCGGCTGCTGCTGCCACTTCTCTCTCTAGCCGGGCGGGCAAGGGCAGGCAGAGAGTTAGTCTTGAATATCTTTTAGTTCCATGTTTGATGCTCCAGTTCTATTTTTCTATGATTTGATGACAAGCGTTATGAGTAAGACTCAAAATATATTTCCCTGTGACTCAGGCACATCCACAGAGAGGTTAGTTTTCAGAAATATGAACCATTTTCCACAACAGCTCTTTAGTCCCAAAGTGACATCTTCACAGGAGGCTCTGCTGAACAGCTCACCAGGTGCAATAGTTCTAAAGCCATCAGGCAGGAAATTCTTCATGAGACAAGAGCTAGCTTTAGAGGCCAGGAGAAAGGAAAAGGAAAAGGAAGGGCATCCTGTCTGCAGATATTTTTGCCAGAAAGAAAAGGCAAAGGCAGGAAAGATAGTTTTCTAAGATAGGTCTAGGACCGATTGTTTTACACAATGAAGTTATAATTGCAAAGTACGTCATACATGTGAATGGACAATTTTGTGTTGGTATTTTGTATGTACTGTTTATTATTTAGGGGTGTAATTCTTTATACCATTAGTCCGCTTAAATACACACATAAAAAATTAAAATAGATTAATGAAATGATACTAAGTCAGAGGGCACACAAGTCTAGACAATGGTATAAACCAGGGGTGGCCAAATTATAGTCCGGGGGCCGGATTCAGCCCCCAACGCCAATTCATCGCTCCTGGAAGCGGAAGTAAAATGCACCCGTACGGGCGCGTTTTACTTCCGCTTCCAGGAGCAATGAGGGCTTTGTGTGCCGGATGAATTGGCATCAGGGGCCGGATTCGGCCCCTTGGCCATAGTGACAAGCTCCCTGAACCACATGACCAGCCCATGGCCCAAAAAGTTTGAGCACCCCTGGTATAAACCACTGTTTTAAAGGAGATATATTGCATTGTTGCCTGAATGTTATAAAACCAGATTCTACTTGATATGTAAAGGATTGCAGATAATTCCTGATTTACTTTTCTTTACACATCTTATAGACAGTACTAGTCTTTGTGGGAATCCAGACATCTTCCCCCAAAGAAGTGATTCTAAAACATTATCTCTGCATTTAAGATTCTTTTTAAGGTGAGAAAACAAAAGCTACCTTTTCCCATATAGCAGTGGCCTGATGTTTCACAAACCCTTTATTTTCCCTCCAAGGTTTGGTACATAAAACCTCCAGCCTTGAACATCTCGGAGGTGAAGTGTCTAAGAATAATAAATGACAATACAACCAATATTCAGAGAGTTAGCTATATCAGTTTATCACAGTAAAACCAGTATGGATTTGTGGCATGCTAAACAGCTGATTACAACTCTGTTTCATTAATTGTGGCATATGTTTTAGTAGACTCAAGGGAACATCAGTTCATCCAATAAATAAAGTCATAAAGTATAATAGTCATTTGATGAATCTCTCTCTGTGTTGTACCATTCATTTTTTCTGAGTAAATGCCTTTCTAACTCCAATTCTTTTAACTACTGCTTTTTACTTTGCTATTGTTGTTTCTATTTGTTATATTCTTTTCCTAGTTGTTCTTTTTTTAGACATCGTTCAATGCACCTCAGTGTGTAGAGCATTGAGATAAAAATTGTTGAATTGCTTTTTATTTATAAGTGGGTGAGTAAATAGATTTTATCTTGAAATTCCAGCTATACTGATGTACAGAGAATAAGCTGCACTGCTAGTGGAATGGGTACAACTTTACCCCATAACCTCCTGTGCATACCCCTCCTTTTGTAGTCTGAGAGACCTGCAAGAGGAGATGGGTGTGTCAGAGGATGCAGAGGAGAAGAAATTATATTAAACATGCAGAAATCCACTTGTATACCATTGTGTATAGCCCAGAAGGAAGAATGCTAAGACACAAGTGAGATCAATGCAAAATAAAGTAGTATTTTGCTATTTAGTAAATGCTGTTTAATAAGTATTGAGACCAGGTTTGGCCCACTCTCAAGTGAAAAATAATACGCTGACTCTTGTTCATTCATATGAATATATTCTAAAATTATCTGAACCAGCAAATCCAGGGATGCCCTGGGATCTCAGAACCAAACAATACATTGCCGATAACCCGTTATTAGAGCTGAAAATCGAATTAGTCTACCAGAGACAGGATTGAAGCAGACATTGCATTTGACAAAATGAGACTTGTGAATGAAGATTGAGCTTATGTCCCAAATGCCAGCACAAAGCGAAATAAGCCAATTTGTCAACTACAGAAGAAAACCTCCTGAAATAACAATCACCCACAGCTATTACTTTAAGGAATTCAGCTCCCTTGTAATAGATGATATCATGATAACTGATGTGGTGTTGAGGGTTGTGGGTCCTTGGGTCCTACAGCCTTCTTCTGGCATAATAGAGAATATGGCTAAAGCAACATCAAGCTCTGTTAGGCATCTCTTCTAATTTATTTTATCCCACATCAGAAAGGGGGACAAAGTTAGAAGTGACATCTAAATTAGGCTGGTTTAGGCACAGCCTTTACAGATCTTCAAGAGAGAATAATATTGTGAAAACATGCCAGTCTGTGTCCTCTCTCCAAGGTAGGGTGTAATGTCTTGTTTACACAGAAGCCTTTCATGGAAGGGCTTTTCAATGGTGGAAGTGTGGAGAGTACTGAAGCAGAAACATCATCAAAAAGCATTGCCCTGAGAAATGAACTTGATTTGGGCAAACGAGCGAAATCGGCATTGTGCTGCCCTCAAGCAAATTATTTCCTATATTGTGCCTCTTTGACCAGTGGCCTGTAGGGGCTTTATCACAGCGCTTGCAAGAATAAGCAGGAGACTGTGAATGGCTTTGATCTCTGACATGCTGTTTGCTCTTGTTGTTTAAGCTGACATAATTTTCATGAGGGAGAGAGAGTATGCAAAAGAAAAGACCCTACAACTATTGCCAACTCCAACACTTCACTGAACTGGGATCAATGGCTCTCAGCTTTGTACTTTACAGGTAAGTCATTGCTTCAGTTTTGCTTCGTGAGCATACCAAGGGGGAAATGCCAGCATAGGAAATCAGTGAATGCAGCAAGTAGAGAGAAGAATCTGGCAGCCCAAAAATATAAAAGCTCTGCAAACAGGGCCGTAGCCAGAAGGTGGCCAGGGTGGGAGTTGCCCACCCTGAGTTAACGCTCTCAGGCTGAGTTCCTGGGTGAAGTGCAGTTCCCAGTCTAGCCACCTGTGGGTCAGATGTGAGATACACGTCTTTCTGATGATTAAATGTACTGTCCCAGGACGGAATTAAAAAAGCAGGTGTCTGTCTCACGCAGCACCCCGGCACACGTTCTCACCAAAACAGTATAAACGGTCCTGGCGATCAAGCCAAGATATGAGGGCTAGGGCAGTTATCTCAGATCATCTCGAGATGCTGCTCTGCGCTTTCCAGAATCGATCCGACCCGAATACCTGAATGGGTGGCACTTTTGCCGCACTCTACTTAGATAAGTATTGCTTTTGTACTGGGTTTTATTTTCTTAGCAAATGTATTTTTCTTCGCATAGTTTAGAGAGGATTTTTATATGTTGGAATATTCTATATTTTTATTCCAATAAATCTTTGAAATGATTTTCTTTGTCAAGAACGGTTATTCTGTCTCCTTTCTGCCTTGAAGGAGAAGAAGGGGAATTTCTTACATAAGGCCTTGTTACTTTTTAAAACACTCTTTGTTGAATCAGCTAGCCCAGCTGGGTCCGATAATCAAGGGAGCTAGAGAGGGGAGAGATTCGGGAGTCAAGGCTTCCCAGGATTGTGCCATCCTCCCCCTCACCTAGCTGAAACATCGATGGCCAAATTCCCGTAAGAAAAGCTGTGATAAGGGTGAATTAGATCTAATGGAAGAAGCTGCTTCTGGTCCCAGAAGGTGTTGCAGAGTTTTTCAAACTGTGACACTTTTTAAGGCATCGCCATTACCCATTAGACCCCCATTTTTCTTACAGGTTTTCCCTGCCTGGGTTAACTTAGAAAGAGCACCCTTGCCATTTTGCCTGCTTTACTTTCTCTTTCTGAGTTGGCATACCGTTCCATAAACCCGGGAACGAGGTGACCAGCCCAGCCGATTAGCTAAAGCAGGTGAAGTGGAGGGTGCAGCGCGGCCTTGCCCCGAGTTAGCGGCAGTGGGACGACTTGGGCCAGGGTCGGCGTGTGCGAGACTGTATATTTTTTGTTGTTCAGTCGCACAGTTGACTCCGAACATTTGCAACCCCATGGACCATTGCTTGCCAGGCACCTCTGTCTTCCACCATCCTTCTCAACCCGCCTGGCTCTGTGCCCATTGTGTCTACAATATCATCTAGCCATCTCATTTTGGCCGCCCCCTTCTTCTTTTACCCTTCAATTTCCTAGCATCAAGGCTTTCTGAAGTGATGTACAAAGGACTTTAGCTTCATCTTTACTATTTGACCTTCTAAGGAGCAGTCAGAGTTGGTTTTTTCTATGATCGACCTATTTGTTCTACTCGCTGTCCAGGGTACTCTCAAAATTCTCCTCCAACACACCACATTTCAAAGGCACCTATTCTTCTGCACTCAGCTTTCCTTTTGGTCCAGCTCTCACAACCATACATTATCACCAGTAATACCATTGCCTTGACTATGCAAATTTTTGTTTGCAAGGTGATGTCTCTACTTTTGACTATGTTCCCCAGGTTTCTCATAGCTTGCCTCCCAAGAATTAGTCACATTTTTATTTCATGGCTGCAATCTCCATCTGCAGTGATTCTTGATCCTAAGAAAGTAAAGTCTGTCACTGCTTCTATTTCTTCCCCATCTATTTTCCAGGGAGTGATAGGGCCTGTTGCCATTATCTTGGCCTTTTTTTTTGTTTTTTGTTTTTTTTTGTTGTTGTTGTTGTTTTGTTTTAAAATATATGTTAAGTCTCAAGCCAGCTTTTGCATTCTCCTTCTTTAACCTAAGCAGGAGCTTTTTTAGGTCAGTTTCACTTTCTGCCATTAGGGTAGTGTCATCTGCTTATCTCAAATTGTTGATGTTTCTCCAAGCGATTTTAATTCCAGCTTTTGACTCATCCAACCCTGCATTGTGCATTATGTGCTCTGTCTATAAATTAAATAGGCAGGGTGACAAAATGCAGCCTTGTCTTACTCCTTTTCCTATTCCAAACCACTCCATTATTCCGTATCCAGTCCTAACTGTTGCTTCTTGTCTTATTTATAGATGTCTCATGAGATATGTAAGGTATTCTGATATTCCCATCTCTTTAATTACTTGCCACATTTTATTGTGGTCCACACAGTCAAATGCTCTGGTGTAGTCAATGAAACAGAAGTAGACTTGTTTCTGATATTCCTTTGTTTTCTCCATGATCCAATGTATGTTGGCAATTTGGTCCCTAGTTCCCCTGCCTCTTCTGAACCCAGCCTGTACTTCTGGTAGTTCTCTCTCCACATGATGCTGAAGCCTGTCCTGAGCATGACCTTGCTAGTGTGTGGGATGAGCGCAATTGTTCGATAATTTGAGCATTCTTTGGCATTGTGCTTTTTTGGGATTGGAACGTATACTGATCTTTTCCAATCCCATGGCCATTGTTGTGTTTTCCAAATCTGCTGGCATATAGAATGCAATGCTTTAATTCCATCATCTTTTAGGACTTTGAATAATTCAGCTGGAATCATGGGCAAAATATTATTATGTAAAGTAAAAACCAGATATTGCACTGAAAAAGTTATCTGAAATACAGTAAATGAAATCTTCTTATCTCCACATTTTCATGTTCTGGGGGTTCCTTATGCTGGTGGAGCCTTTGGAAGCCTCAGGATGGGGAGGAGAGAATTTAATAGCCAAAAAACAACCATCTGATCACTGTTGCCATTATCCATACTGGCAGGGGCAAGGCAGCAGTGATTTTTTACTACTATGGAAGCGCGGCGCCAAAATGGCCGCCGCGCTCTTTGCGGCCCCCCCCCACCGGACGAAACCATCCGGGTAGTTAGGGGCGTGGCCAGCACCCTAATAAAGGGGCTGGCCACGAGGCAGCCGTGCTGCCATTTTGGCGAACCGACGGAGCGGAGAAGTTTTTCCTCCTTACCTCCGTCGCTCGTGTCCTCTTGGGGGAAGCCTTTTCGGGCAGCTTTCTCTTGTTTTAGGCTTCCTAGCTACCTTAGCCATGCCCTCGAAGAAGAAGGCAGCCGCGAACGTGGCTCGATCGGCGCGGAGGCGTCAGCCGGGTCGGAGGACCGCGACTGCGCCCGTTCCGCAGCCACCTTTAGCAGACCCCACCGGGAACGGTGGGATGGGATCGGTAGCTCCTTGGCCTGATGCGCGGAGCATACCTGCTGCCCCGGACGGGGCCTCGGCCCTTGGCCCCTGCCATGGTCTGTGCGGCGGGGCCCTCTTGCCCAGGTGCGCAATTCCCTATGGGGGGTGCGAGCCACGAAGGGTGGTTGGGTTCCCTGCCTTTGCAGGGCGTTCCCACGGCTTCCCAGGGGCTGAGCATGGGCTCTTGGCCTTATCTGGCCCCTGGGGCTCAGGGACCTGGACAGGTACCCGTGAATTATGGGCCGGTTGCCCAATTGCCCCCTGTTGGGGCTGGGGCCTATGTCGATGTGGAGGCCCTCCTGGCCCGGGTGGCGGCCCTTGAAGCGTCCTTGGCAAGGGCCAACCAAACAGGGGTGTCTCTAGGTTTTCAGGTGCCCCCTTTGGCCGCCGAACAGCGGCCGGCGATGGGTCGGGTTGAGCCGCCTGAGGCGCGCGGGCCGGTGGTGGCCACTGCCTCGCAGCTCCCCACCCCACAGGTGCAGCAGTCTGGTGCTGGTCTGGCCCCGTCGACGAGCTCAGCTTCGGTCGTGAGCTCCGACGCCCCCAGCGGGCCGGAACCCCCGGTGGGGGCGGCCCACGGGGGTGCAGCGGGTGAGTATGCAGTCCAAGCTAATGCACCCACACAACTGACTTCCTTGGGGGGGCTGTTCAATGGCCTTGGCCTCGCTCGGGTGGCCCGGCGGCCCAATGGCCCCCGGCCCACCCAGCGACTTTGCCCGTGACACAGGGCCTGGGTCGGGGTGGTGCCCCCAATGTGCTGGAAATGTGTTGGGGATCCCCGGGCTGGCTCAGGCTCATTTTCCTTTGCCCGTAGTTCCCTCAGTGCCGGTGTCGGCTTTGCCAACAGCAGGGTATTCCTTGCCCTTGGGGGACCATTTGGCCCAGTCTACCAAGGAAAAGATTTGGAGGGGCGAGTATGTAGATATCTTCTCCCTTCTAAATAGGGAGCCGACCAAGGAAGAGAGGGAAGGGTTGGACGAGAAGGATAAGGAGCAGGCACGTCGTCGTAAGCCGCCACGCACGTGGGCAAATTGGTTGCCAGCGTACCTGATTTACATGGCCGTTTACCTCAGGGCTAGGCCGGATTTGGCTATCCCTATGGTCCAGTATCTGGACAATATTTACCGGGCTATGGTTGACTTCCCGGGTCCGTCATGACTGGCTTACGACGAAGAATTCAGCATGAGGATTCCGCTGCACCCAGAGATGAGGTGGGATGAGCCCTGCCAGAAGCTGTGGCTTCTGTATATGACCCCCACGCGCCCGGCGCCTGGGGAGAGATACCATTGTGGACATGCGGTCCAACGAGCGGCCCCGGTACAGGTACCCCGCCAAGTGGCGGGGCAGGGGGTTCCAGCTCGCCTGCTGTGCTGGACCTTCTCGTCCAATGGTTCTTGCAACAGGAAAAATTGCAAGTACAAGCATGAGTGCCCCTCTTGTTCTGGCCCCCATGCTGCCTCCGCCTGTCCCAGGCCGGGAGGATACGGGGGCAGGGGTAGGGGCGGACAAGGGGCAGGTAAGACTGCCATGGAGGGAGCGGGTTCACCAAAAGGCCCCCTCCCCAAATTAATGTCGACATGCTGGAGAGTTGGCTCGCATTGTACCCGAGGAGAGCAGACGCTGTGTACCTCCTTCAGGGTTTTCAACTGGGTTTTCATATTCCTTTCACGGGGGATAGGTCACCGCAGGATGCACCTAACCTTTTGTCACTTAGGGGAAGGGAGGAGGTGGCTGCCGCCAGCATTAATAAGGAGATTGCTGCGGGCAGGGTCGCTGGCCCTTTCCCCGCACCCCCGTTCCACAACCTTAAAGTGTCTCCGCTAGGACTAGTGCCCAAGAAGTCCCCGGGCGAGTTCCGCCTGATTCACCATTTGTCCTACCCAGCCGGCCACTCGGTCAATGATGCTATCCCTGATGACCTTTGTTCTGTCGGGTATACATCCTTTGACCAGGCATTGCGCATGGTGCGCTCATGTGGCCCGGGTGCACTGTTGGCTAAGTGTGACATTAAGTCGGCGTTTCGCCTCTTGCCCGTGCACCCGGGTGACTTCGAGTTGCTGGGTTTCAAATTCCGGGGTGAATATTATTTTGACAAAGCCATGCCGTTCGGCTGTTCCATATCCTGCTCGGCTTTCGAGCGTTTCAGTACCTTCCTACAGTGGGCATTTGTCCGTAGGTCAGGGTCTCGGTCTGTAGCCCATTACCTGGATGACTTTTTATTCGGGGGTGAACAGGGCTGGGACACGTGCACACGTCTCCTCAACACATTTCAGACGCTAATGGAGGAACTCGGTGTCCCTTTAGCGCCCGAAAAGACCGAAGGCCCGTCTAATAAGTTAATATTCCTGGGGGTGGAAATTGACACGGTAGCGCAGGCGTCTAGGTTGCCCGCAGACAAGGTGTCAAGGATAGTGGCCCTTATATCGGACTTGCTGGCTAAGCGCAAGGCATCCCTTCGGGGATTGTAGGTGCTACATGGACATCTCAATTTCGCTTGCAGGGTGGTCGCACCTGGCAGGGCATTTGCTCGGCGCTTGTGCGACGCCATGTCAGGCTTATCCAGGCCCCATCATAGGGCGAGATTGACACGGGGCATCAGGGCAGATCTGCACGTATGGCTCCAGTTCCTGAGGGAGTTCAATGGGGTCTCATTTTGGAGGTCTGACCTCCTGGCTTCGCCCCAATTTCAAATTCAGTCTGATGCCTCGGGATCCCTTGGTTATGGGATGTACTTCAATGGGAAGTGGGCATATGGTGGATGGCCACCAGCCTGGTCAGGCACGGGTCGCCTGAGGGATCTCACATATTTGGAATTTTTCCCATACTGGGGGCCTTGATGCTATGGGGTGAGGAGTGGGCCAACTCTGTGGTGCATTTCTGGTGTGACAATGCGGCTGTTGTCCACATTGTCAACTCACAGACCTTTAAATCTCCCAGGGTCATGGATCTTGTGCGCCAGTTTTATTGCGCAGCCTGTGCCTCAATGTACTGTTCAGAGCCAGGCATGTCCCGGGGGTGAATAATGATATTGCTGACGCTTTGTCCCGCCTGCAGATCTCCCGGTTCCGTGCCTTGGCTCCGGATGTGGAGGAATTTTCCTCGCCACTACCGCAGGAGATATGGACCATTGGCAAGGAGAGGTGAACCGGGCGATAGGCATGTCACTGGCGCCACGCACGCGTAAGGCGTATCACCACGCGTTGGTTGCATTTCGGACCTTTTGTTCCCAATCTCGCCTGCCAGATACCTGGCCAATCCCAGTGGCTCACATCCTCCGTTTCATGGTTTACCTGCACGCCCAGGGCCTGGCACCCCGCACCATAGCATCTAGGCTATCAGCGCTGGCTTTTATGGCCAAGGTGGGAGGTCACGCGGACAGTACCGCTGATTCCCGTGTGAGACATGTTTTGGAGGGGTGGGTGCGGGAACGTGGGTGTTGCCTGGACGACCGTCACCCAATTTCCCCTAGGGTACTTACCCAACTGGCACGAGGCTGGCATGACCTATGTTTCGATAGGTATGAGGCAGCCCTGTTTCGTGCGGCTACAACGGTGGCCTTTTTTGGAGCGCTCCGCATCAGCGAGCTTATGATGCTGTCTAAGGCGGATGCAAGTCGTAGGGCACTGGAACTCGAAGATGTCTATGTTGCTATGATTGGGCTCAGTTGAGGATACGCTCCTCTAAAACAGATCAGCACGGCGTAGGCAGTTGAGTAATACTGCTACGATGTTCCTTGGAAGACATCTGTCCGGTTGGTGCCCTACAGGAGTTTCTTGCACTGTGTGGCACGCACCATGCCCCGTTTTTCTGTCACCAGGGTGGGTCTCCCCTCACTCAGCCATTCCTGCAGGATGGGGGCGGTTTCTACTGCGGCTACTTTTGGGTACTCTGGGGCTGAAATACGCCGCATGGGAAGGTGGGGATCACATTGTTTTCAGTTTTGTGTTCACCCTCTTCAACCGTGAGTGCCAGTTTAGTCACTGCAATGTTTCTCACCCCCCCCTTTTTTCCTTGACAGACCCTGGGTGTCGTTTTACACCGGTGACAGTAGGGCTGGTGGGCCGTTGCCACATGCACAGGGCAGCGCGTTACGCTGCACAGGGCAGCGCGTTACGCTGCACAGGGCAGCGCGTTACGCTGCACAGGGCAGTGCGTTAGGCTGCGGCGACAGAGTGGGACCCCGACTGGGACTGGGTGCATCCGCACATCTCAGGTGGTGTGGTAAGCGCGGCATGTTATGGCGGGAACTGTTGCCATTCCTTTTCTACATCAGGGATGCTGACTCGCCTGATGTTCTGGTTATTCACCTTGGGGGCAATGGTTTCGGACAGGTCACTGGCCTATCGCGGAAGCTTGCGATTTGCAGTCACCTGGCCTACTCACATTATGTGTGGCCTGCCACACCCCTCATTTGGTCGGACATGATACCGCAGTACGCTTACAGGGGAGCGTTTGGCCTCCAGGCGCTTGACCGGGCTCGTCGCTCCAGGGCTATTGCCCGGTTCCTTTTTGATATGGGTTGGGGACGCGTCATTCGCCTCCCCATCATCAGTCTGCAAAATTATGAGCTTTATTCAGGGGAGGGGGCCCATCTGTCGCGAGGAGGTATGGACCTCCTGCTGAGTGATTGGCGAGCAGGCCTGTCGACCGAGCTGACGGTCTTGGGGGGGGGCGTCGAGCCTTTATTGAAGCCTCTCCGGGTGGCGGGTAGCACTGGTAAGGTAAACATTTATGACCCACAGGTATCCGGCAGGTTCGCAATTGACTGGACAACACTAGATAGGCATAAGTTGTTTAAACGTTGTCCGGTCAACGACGAACCAGGCGAGGGGGTGATGGTTACCACTAGACAGCTGGAATCACCCCCTGATTTTACGGATACACGTCAGAGGGTGGGGTCATTAGTTAGATATTGACTACGGTCAACAATTTGTTTGTTGTCAACAAACAAATTGATACAAATAGATACATTGTAACAATTGCCGTTGGCAATTTTGGGTGGTACCTTACCAGTGTTACTTCGGCCTGCTTGCCTTAAGAATTATGATTGGTCGTTTTACCAATAGAAATTTATAATTCGGACTAGGGCTTGAATCAATAAATGTGGCCCATGCCGTTATCCACTTTCATTTGTGTCTGAGTCCATCATTGGGGGGGGTGCGCCTGCAATGGAAGCGCGGCGCCAAAATGGCCGCCGCGCTCTTTGCGGCCGCCCCCCCCACCGGACGAAACCATCCGGGTAGTTAGGGGCGTGGCCAGCACCCTAATAAAAGGGGCTGGCCACGAGGCAGCCATGCTGCCATTTTGGCGAAGCGACGGAGCGGAGAAGTTTTTCCCCTCCACCCCCTCCCTAGTTAACAGTGTGATTTCTTGGTCGCTTCGGGGCCGGGTGGGAATTTTTGGCTGGGACTCGCAATTGGCCTTTGAGTCCTGGCTTTTTCGCCCATCCCACACTGTTGCTATGGTTTGATATAGGGGTTTGTCTGTGCTACTGTTGACTTTGGTCACATTGGCGGGTAGCACTGGTAAGGTAAACATTTATGACCCACAGGTATCCGGCAGGTTCGCAATTGACTGGACAACACTAGATAGGCATAAGTTGTTTAAACGTTGTCCGGTCAACGACGAACCAGGCGAGGGGGTGATGGTTACCACTAGACAGCTGAAATCACCCCCTGATTTTACAGATACACGTCAGAGGGTGGGGTCATTAGTTAGATATTGACTACGGTCAACAATTTGTTTGTTGTCAACAAACAAATTGATACAAATAGATACATTGTAACAATTGCCGTTGGCAATTTTGGGTGGTACCATACCAGTGTTACTTCGGCCTGCTTGCCTTAAGAATTATGATTGGTCGTTTTACCAATAGAAATTTATAATTCGGACTAGGGCTTGAATCAATAAATGTGGCCCATGCCGTTATCCACTTTCATTTGTGTCTGAGTCCATCATTGGGGGGGTGCGCCTGCAAAGTCCCACCCAGCCAGCTACCATTTTCATTAGGGTAAAACAGAGCCCTAAAGAGCCTAGGAACCTGAAAGGGGGGATAGAAAGCTTTGTATTCATTTAAATTAAAATATTTCAGATGCCAGAACTGGTTTATCCTGATATAACTTTACTCAACAGGATTTTGCTGATTGTATAGAGCTGCACGTAACTGCTGCATATAATAATATTGTTATGTTGTGACTTACTAGAAAATCTGTTGAATCATTGATACTGGACTGAGAAACATGCAAAAGGAAAAATTAAATGTCATGTGTGGCCATCTAGCACCAAAGCCCTTCAAATAACCAGAAACAGATCAGCAAGATTCTGAAGCTGAATTTTATATATTTATTTAAATAAGAGGTTTTCTACCTTATTTTGCTCCCAGAGGGGCTTTCCAGAAATGAGACTGTTATCTTACTATCTAAAATAAAGGAGACAAAAAAGGGGGGACCGGGAGGAAGGAGGAATAAAACCAATCCGAGCATAGATGGGGAAGAAGTAGAAGCAGTGGCAGACTTTACATTTTTAGGATCCAAGATCACTGCAGATGGTGATTGAAGCCATGAAAAAAAAAGACAATTGATTCTTGGGAGGCAAGCTATGAGAAACCTGGGGAACATAGTTAAAAGTAGAGACATCACCTTGCAAACAAAAATTTGCATAGTCAAAGCAATGATATTCCTGGTGGTAATGGATGGTTGTGAGAGCTGGACCATAAGGAAAGCTGAGCGCAAAAGAATAGACGCCTTTGAAATGTGGTGTTGTGGGAGAATTTTGAGAGTACCCTGGACAGCAAAGAGAACAAACAGGTCGATCTTAGAAGAAATCATCAGTGACTGCTCCTTGGAAGGTCAAATATTGAAGATGAAGCTAAAGTACTTTGGACATGAAATGAGAAGAGAGGACTCACTTGAGAAGGCCTTGATGATGAGAAAGGTCGAGGGCAAAAGAAGAAGGGGATGGCAGAGAATGAGATGGCTAGATAGCATTGTTGATGCAATGGGCACAGAGCTGGGCGAGTTAAGGAGGTTGGTGGAGGATAGGGGCACCTGGCATGCGATGGTCCATGGGGTCACAAGGGGTCGGACTCGACTGTGTGACTGAAGAACAACAAGGCATGGGGCCAGCCTAGAGACAGAACTAGTCTTCCATACCTAGGGTTGCCATAATTCTCTCCTGCCAAACCAGGACAGCCATATGATGTCATTGCATTCTTCAAACTGTGCATGCATCACATGGGGCTGTCAGGGAGATGGCGGCTCTAAGACCCCGTGGAATCCCAATTCCAAGGCAGACAGCCTTCATCAATTTAAAATAAGCTGTAGTCAATAGGTTTTTTCCCATGTGATTCTTCTTGAAAAATACTATTCTTGATGGTTCTATTTTTATTTATTTATTTATTTTGAATAAAATGTCTTGGGCCACTCTTGAAACCACCCTTCCTCCTCCTGAGGTCACCCCACCCTCCCCTTCACACACACACACACACACACACACACACACACACACACACACACACACACACACACACACACACACACACACACACACACACACACACACACACACACACACACCACTGAAGTAGACTCACCCTCAAACCCCACACGAGGATCCCTTGGAAGAAAGTTCTAAAGAGGGGCCCGGAATGGCAATGCAGTCCATGGCGCCTCAGTTTCCCTCCGGAAGGAGAAAAGCAGGAGACAGGAAGGGACTTATTATGGAGGAGGACCTTTGCAATGGAGGACTCTTCACTTTCTGTCCACCCTGTTGCCTTCCTCTCTAGGAATAATGACCCTATGCGGTCACGTGGAGAATCCATCCCAGTGTATAGTGGAGGTTTGGCTTCTTAGATATGGGTATTTCTTGGTCCCTCCCAGCTTTTGAGGGAAAGGGCTAAGGATGACTCCTTGTCCCCCAAATTCAAGGTGAGCCAAGGGATTTTTGCAAAAAAAATATTTCACTGCCTCCATGCCTTTCTTTCAGTTATCTCACTTGCAAGTGTCTCCCCTCCCCAGCAGGCTTCTTAGGGTGCTGTTTTGCCTTTGCCACTTTCAAGCAGGATAATTGAAAGAAAGGCAGGGAGGCAGTGAATTAACTCTTTGCAAAAATCCCTTGGTGAGGGGTGATCTTGCTCCTTTGTTCAACTTTAAAAATTCGGGACTTTTACATATTTTTTCTTCAACCAGACGGGACAGCTTGAATCTGGGAAAATCCTGGAAAACCGGGACGTATGGCAACCCTAACCATACCAGGCACTCACAGGTTTGAAAAGGTGCTGGGTTTCTATGGATTCCGCGAGCACAATTGGCATAATGCGGCGGCTGGCAGAGGCCACTCCGGTCGAGAAGGCTCCTGGTCCGTGGGCTCTGCGGGCCCAGAAATTGGGGGAGCGGATTAATAGTAATAATCATAGGGTTTATTCACCCACATCTGACCTGACCGGCGATTCTGCTGAGGAAGGCAAATCACTAACCTCCGTTACGTATTAGGCAATTACTGACTCACAGAAGAGCCTAAGCTTTAGTGCAAATAGTGGCCATGTTTGCTCTTGAGCAAGCCAGGAACAATGGTTTTCCCCTGTCAGTGCTTGCCTTAGTTAATTAACTTCCCCAAGAGAGGTTCTCAATTAACCCGGGTAAATGGGTGATGTGATTCTCTGTCAGATGACCATTCTACCATACGCAGCCTGAACATAATATATACTGATGATTTTCCCTCAATAAATCACTGGTCTTCGCTCCATCTTGCCTCGTGTCATTACTCGACCAGTCTCCTCCGGGACCTCAAGGGCCACTTTACGGCCCCAATCCTACATCTGGTGACCCCGAGACGTGATCTTACCCGAGAGTAAGCGATCACACGGTCCGGTTCTATGCTAGAACCGTGTCCAATCACCCCGGAGGACAGCGCGGCAGCCCCAGTCGGAAAGCCATCCAATTGGGAAGACAGCTACGTGGCGAGGCATCCTACAGCTTGCTCCGGCTATCGCGGCGGCTTGCAGTAACAGAAAAACGCGTTCCGCTCAGGGTCAGCTGTGAACCCCTGACAGCGCAGAGGCCACCGAGGGCCCGTGGCAGCAGGCCACGCTCTGAGCTCTACCCAGACACTCGTCACGCAAAACCTATTGCCTGAACTACAGACGCGTCGACCCGTCCCGAGGAGGAAACTTCAGAGGACCCCGCAGGTAATATGGGGACTTGACCTCAGCGGCAACGTCCGTCCGCTAGTCAAAGAATTCATGAGGATGAATTCAAAATCCTGGCCAGGGTATATCAGATAAGCTTTCACAGTGGAGAACTAGCGAGACTTTTGGTGTTCTTGAGGGAACACTGCCTGCTTTACCCAGAAGTAGGTATGTTATCCCTTCAGCTCTGGGATCAGATAGGAGACTGCATTCAGCAACCCCCGAAAGCTCCAGAGGGCATAATTCGCACATGGAGCAAATGTAGGAAACTCTCAGTAGAGGATGACCCAGTCCGGATAGAGACCCAGAAACCCCCAGCGCAGTCAGAACCATCAGCCCCAAGGAGTCTCTATCCGTCATTTCAGCTTAAGCAGGGCAGTGTAGGGAGCATTCCCCCAGTGACAGCTGCAGACGTCACGGAAGGAATTCATGGCATGAGAGGCCCTGGCGCTTCTCTGACAGTTAAAAGTTCCCTGCCAATTAAGAACACTCAGCGCAGGGGTGAGGAAGATCCATTCACGGGAAAATTGCCAGTGGCACAATTAGCTAGCGCCCAACTGCTGTGCTCAGCCTATCTAAAGGCAGACACACGTTCAGGCAGGGCTGCTCAGCGCTCACTGCTCATGGAAATCTGCACGGCCCCTGGCCACGCAGGGCTCCAGAGCAGACCCATTACCACACTCAGGCGCAGAGCAGTGCCAAAACCCCAAGGCGCCTGCTTCCAGTGTGGTAAAATGAGACACCTTAGAAGAGAAAGCCAATCTAGACCAGGCAGATCTTCAAAAGGTTGTCTTAATACCAAATGGCCACGCTGGCACTGGAAAGGAGGCAGCCATCGCCCTGGCTATGCCAGAGAAACTCACCCCTAAGTAGAAGCACCCAGATGGCTGTAAAGGGCCAGCTGTGTATAAGTCATCTCCTCATGTGTAGGATAGAACACTGCAGATCAGGGGAGGAATGTGCGAATGCGTAAATAAATGTGTGTATGCGTGGTGCACCACTGAATGTATGACTGCAAGAACTGTGTATGATTGCAAAAGCCTTGTCTCTATGACCACAGTATGATTGAAAAAGTGTTCCTTGTGTGTAACTGCGTGGTAATGTCACTGTGAAGTATGTGTTAAACAGTTTGCACTCTGCTCATGGGCAGGAACTATTTAAGGTTTGAGAAAGCATGGTGAGCGGAACCCCTTTGCCTTGCCTGCTTAGCAGCTTAAGGGCAGCGAAGGCAGGAAGGTGGAGGGGGGGGGGAATCCTAACCTGCAAATAGGGCATGGTGACCCCCCTTCTTCCCTTGAGACTTTTTTCTTTGTCAAAGGGTTAAGCCACTCTTGGAAACCGGTTTTGCAATCTGTGCCACTCAGGAAAACAGATTTTTCTTTTCAGAAGCGCGATCTGAAAACAAAAATCACTTCTATGAGTTTTCCTCACTAACTCATAAACTATGGGGCCCCTCCCTACGTCTGTGTTCCTCAAACCCCCATCTCTGTGTTTTAAGGTTTTTTGAATGTCTCTTAGCGTCTTGGAGTCACGTATCTCACTAGGAGTGAGAGAATTGCATTGTCTTCATGTGTGTACTGTGTTATCATCTTGTAACCTCGGTTCTCAACCTTTTAAAGTCAGGGGCCAGGTTCCGGGGCCTCAGGCAGCTCTGGGGGTCCGGACAGTCATCCTGCCCTTCCTTTGCCGCACAGCCCTTCTTGGCTTGGTGGAGGTAGTGGCAGAGCAACGTGGGCCGCATCTGGCCCACCTGCCCGCATCTGGCCGGGAGTTGAGAATCGTTCTAACTCTCCTTCATTCTCTTAAGAAAGATATTGTTCTGGTATTTTGACTTTAATCTGTGCAAAGTAACTCACTCATTGTACCCCTTTCACAGGAAAAAGCACGCAAACATTCTTGCGCTCTGTATATTCAGAACCTTTTTACAGGAACAAAACTCCTCTCCAGGCCTTAATAGTAACCAATTTATTTATTTCTACAGCCTTAAATTCCTTCCTTTCACAGGGTCCAGAGTTAATTACTGGTAGGGATTTCTTAACAGGAGGACCCGGTTGCCTTAATTACCTGATCTAATCTGATTTCGTTATGATAAGAGTTGTTGCATTCTCATTGTGCTAACTTCTGACTTGTCTTTCCTCCTTTCCTCCTTTCGCCAGTGGAACTCCCTGCTGGAAATGTTTAACTTGTGTGTCTTTTCATTTTTGTGTATTATTTCCTTACAGCTGGCACGTCATAGTTGGCTTGTTTTAATAAGTCTTAGGTCATTTTAAGTATGGCACCTGGCCCACAGCACCCTCTCTAGTGAGCAGACACATTTCGCAAACTCCAGAGCACAGAGGAGGGGTTAGTCCCTGAGCTCCTGAGAATGTGCAGAGTGCCACTCCTTAGCCAGGACTGCCTAGTACCATTTTAAGAGTGCAGTCAGGTCACACCTTTCAATCAGATACAGGCATTGAGAAATTTACCTAAGGGAAGCCTGGCGCTTCATGTGCCAAGGTTTGCCATAAGACCCCAGACTCGTCTTGCTTCAAACGCAGACAGTCACCTTGTGTGGATGAATGTCACTGGTTCCTCTTTGGGGGGCTAGGACAGTTTTCACTTATGGGGGTCGCACATATTAGGTTCTTACTTGGCAAGAGAACCAAGCTTGGCGCACGCTCCTGACTCTTCCGCAAGCGGGCAGAGTTGGCAGCCGTGAACCTCGCTTTGCGCACCTTTGCCAAAGAACGCTTCAACATAATTACTGACAGCCAGTTTCCTAGGAATTTGCTTCACAGTCTACTGGGAGCATACATCACTCCCGCGACAGACAAAAACTTGCTGAGTTTGTTCCTCACAACTCCTATTCAGAGTCATGCATTCTTTCATCAGAATGCCAAAGCACTTGCAAGGCAGTTCAACCTGCCACTTTCCCAAGCCCAAGGCATAGTCCGTTCCTGCCTGCATCGTGCAGGGGCACCGGGGGGGCCCTCGTGGGGGGTCAACCCACGAGGGACAGAGGCCATCCAGGTGTGGCAAATGGACGTCACACATGCCCCACATTTTGGCAAATGGCAGTACATGCACGTTTGCATTAATACCTTCCCACAGTTTGTTTGGGCAACAGCACAGAAGGGAGAAACGGCTCCCCATGTGGAGCAGCATCTCCTTTCCCACGGCCAAGGGCGAACCTCGGCACACGAAGTCCGATGACGCCCCAGCTTATAGCTCCAGGCAGCTGGCCACCTTCAGGGCCACCTGGGATATTAAGCGCACCTTTGGCGTTCCGTACAATCCACAGGGACAAGCGATTGTGGAATGGGCCTATCGGACACTTTAGTCCTACATTGACAAACAAACAGAAAGGGGGGGAACAACATCCCATAGTTGCACAGCAATTGCTACCCTATAAGTGCGAAAACTAACTAACTCTTTCAGAATTTTTATCTCCCAAACAAGTCTCTTCCCCATGCAGGTCCCAGAGGCCAGAATCAGGCCCGGATGCCAAGTTTGGCTATTGCAAAGTCACTGCCAGTCACTGCCTTGGATGTCATCAGCTGTCCATCTTCCTTTATGACTTACATCTCCAAAGACATTTCTATGAACATTTTGCATACTCAGTGCTACTTCTGAGGACCATGCCTTTCCCCAAAACAAGACTTTTCCAAGCTCAAGTTACACATGAAACCCCACCAAGAAGGGAAGCCTCATCTTCGAAAAGCTGCTGAATCTGTGGTTGCTCTTTATTTATTCATGCCTTGTACAATGCTCCAGTTGGGATTTGCAAGGGACACTTGAATTTCTGTATATTGCTAATAACGGCCAGCTTCCACCAAAGGAAGCCAGACCGGCCCATGTTTGCACCGGCCCATTGCTTGCAAAGATTGAGCACCCGGTAGCCGGTAATCCCCAGCTTATTTTCACACCTCCCCATAGGTGCTAGAAAGACATTTGCACAACGCCAAAAGCTGCAGAGATAGCTTAGAAACACCCCAGGTCACAGTAAGAGATCAATGACACATCTCGTTATCTTGCCTTGCTACAGAAAGCAGTCTGGATTCAGACCCAGAGCTCTGAAAAACCAGGCTGCAGTCAGTATATTCAGCATGCCAGGCTTAGCCATAGGCAACGCTCGGAGAATTGGTCAATTGGCTTGCGGATTAGCAAAGCCATTAACCACACCTCCTCGGCAATAGCGCTGCTCAACCAGGAGCAGGCAGAGCTTCACCATGCCATTCTTGACAATCGGGCAGCTATAGACTATCTTCTGTTGTTACATCATTTGGGTTGCGAGTCTGTCCATGGCATGTGTTGCTTTAATCTCACAGACAATACCCACAAGGTACAAAGCCAGCTCACGGACCTCCACACCCTAGTTAAGGACATCAAGGAGGATTCTTCATGGGGGTGGTGGGATTCGTTGTGGTCGTGGTTCCCATGGGGATGGCTTCAGACGACACTCAAGGTGATTGTGGGGGTGATAATACTGGACATAGCAGGATGCTGTTTCATGCAATGTATTCCCTCACTGCTATCAAGGTGTCCCCCATGGGGGGAACCCCGAAGCGTCATTCCCGTACACCAGCTGATGCCCCTCTTGCGCAGGGTCGCCTGTCAGGTCCAAAAATAACAAAATAAGGGGAGATATGGATTCCGCGAGCACAATTGGCATAATGCGGCGGCTGGCAGAGGCCACTCCAGTCGAGAAGGCTCCTGGTCCGTGGGCTCTGCGGGCCCAGAAATTGGGGGAGCGGATTAATAGTAATAATCATAGGGTTTATTCACCCACATCTGACCTGACCGGCGATTCTGCTGAGGAAGGCAAATCACTAACCTCCGTTACGTATTAGGCAATTACTGACTCACAGAAGAGCCTAAGCTTTAGTGCAAATAGTGGCCATGTTTGCTCTTGAGCAAGCCAGGAACAATGGTTTTCCCCTGTCAGTGTTTGCCTTAGTTAATTAACTTCCCCAAGAGAGGTTCTCAATTAACCCGGGTAAATGGGTGATGTGATTCTCTGTCAGATGACCATTCTACCATACGCAGCCTGAACATAATATATACTGATGATTTTCCCTCAATAAATCACTGGTCTTCGCTCCATCTTGCCTCGTGTCATTACTCGACCAGTCTCCTCCGGGACCTCAAAGGCCGCTTTACGGCCCCAATCCTACAGGTTTCATTTACTTGTCTGTAAAACCAAGGCCATCGGTACATCCAGTGAGTAAGATGTAGTATTTGTTTTCCTCAGCTAATGCTCCAACATAGGTACATATTCTGATGTACTTTCTGATGCCTCCTAATCTTCCATTAGCACATTCACAAGCAGTTTGTTACACCGCCATTGCCCACGTTACATACCTTTTTGCCATACAAACCAGAGGCTTGAAGCTGTGTATTCAAGCATACAACATTTGAAATTCAGGTAGCATTCTAATTTAATAACATAAAATAAGAAATTTTGGCCTGTGTTCTTGTCTAGGAATTGCAAGTTAAAATTTCCCTGGATGAAAAAAACAAAGGAAATACAAATCAGATTCTTATGCTTTCCAGTGTTTGCTCAGTAGCATCCAGTGCTGTTCTTTTGTCCTGTCAGGATGTTTGGCATGAGCAGAATTTTAAGCAAGTGGTGGGCCCAAGAGTGGGAGGGAAAGGTTCCTTGGAATGTTTACAGCACTTTGAGAGGTTAAAAGCCACTCTCATGTTCTTCCTTAAACTATGCTTCATTCCCTTATTCAAATTCAACAACAGTCTTCGTTTCCTACATTTTAGAAACTCTGTTTCTTTTTTAAACTCTAAAACATGATAAATGTTTCACTGCAGACCTTGGAAAGGCTGCCTTTCAGACTACAGTTCCCAGAGATGGCTGGAGATTCTAGGCATTGTCCAAAAAAGTAACATTTCCATATTCTGGTTGGCAGTTTGAAAACACAGAAAGGTTTGTTTGAGGCTTTGGCTTTTGGATTTCTATTTCTCATGTACCTAAAACATGTACCTAAAATGTGCAACATTTTACTTTCCATGCACATTTTTCTACTTTCTAAAGCCAGCCTAAGATATTTTGCTATCTCAGGCAAAGCAGGAAATAAGGCTTACCAGCTCCATTAAGTCCAAGTGAGTACTCAAAGTGTAATAAGTGGAACAGAGTAAGTACATTTGATAACATCTCTCAAATCCTAGCCCATTTGAATTGGCTTCCTGTTTTCCATGCCAGGTTCAAAGTATTGTTTTTGACATATAAGGACCTTAACGGTTTGGGACCGCCAGAGCTGTCAAAGCATCTCCCTCAAAGAATTGCTAACTGTTCCACCTGGTTCTCCCAAGCTTGTTACTAGAGGTGGCCACTATCGGGGTTTCTCCGCCTGTCAGCAGGCTCCACTCCCCTTCCATTAGTGGTTCCGCAAGCAGAAGCCCTGAGTTGGCTAGTGGGCCATAAGGGTGGCTTCCTCAAGGCTTGGCAGAGGAAGGCTTGGTCCAGATAATTCTGGCTCATAGGTTCATAGAGCAATGGCAAACCAGGACTAACTACACAGGGGATTTTAAGATGTAAAGGCTCCTGGGATGGAAACGCCATTTTCCTATACGAAAATCACCCTTATCTTGCTTCTGGGGAACTTCTGTCCTTGGCTGTGTGATGGTGTGTGGGGGTTGCCCTGTTACCTCTTTGTAGCAGCAACTTGCTGATCTCACGGTGTGGAGCAAGGTTTCCTCTCCAGGATAACAGGCCCCACGAAATTGGTAAAAATAGACCCAGTCCTTCTTTCAATAAAGGCTTATTGTTAAAGTTCCCCCTCCATAATTTGCTCTGATGGCAGTAGGAGCAAAAAGGAGTAAGCTTGACAATTGAAGTCCGTTTTGTCAGTTTATTGAGAAAATAGAAAAGTTCCAATAAATGCAGAATATGAAGAAAACTTATTTTAACTAAACTAAGACATAACTTGCCCTATGAAAGTAATAAAAGCATTATCTAACCATCCAAGATGGTGCCCTTCGAGATGACAAACGACAAGGGTTCTCCTAGCAATGGAGAATAGCCTCCTCAATGAAGAAATTCGGTAGGTTTTTATACCTTTCTTCATGAGAAACTGTCCTGGAAAAGTGCTAATTGACTTGTCAAGGTGACAGTTTTACACATAGATCAAAGATACTAGATGGCTGGTTATCAGAGATTGAATTGAATTGAATTGAAATTTATTCTTATATACCGCTTTCCTCATCCAGCAAACAACCCAAAGCGGTTCACAATGCATAACGTACAGAAATACAATATAGCACCAATACAAAGCAAAATACAATTTCACAAGCAAAACAACAATGCAAAATTACACAACAGTACATGGTATTACACCAACTACAATACAAAAATGCAATAAATATAAATCAGCTAGAACCACCCACAAATTCCCATGCCTTCAGAGACCCTCAAAGGGGGAGGGCGGGGCCTGGAAGCCTCTTCGCCCCCAGTGGGGCCAGGTGTGTGGCGATGGCATTCTGCTGGGCGTCCCCCTCACCTTTTAAGTCCTAGGGCGAGGGGGGCGGGGCCCAGGGCTCCGGCCGGTGGAGTGGCCGAGAAGCCTCTTCACCCCCAGTGGGGCCAGGTGTGCGGCGGTGGCGTTCTGCTGGGCGTCCCCCTCGCCTTTCAAGTCCTAGGGTGAGGGGGCGGGGGGGCGGGGCCCAGGGCTCCGGCTGGTGGCGTGGCCGGGAAGCCTCTTTGCCCCCAGCGGGGCCAGGTGTGCGGTGATGGCATTCCGCTGGGCGTCCCCCTCGCCTTTTGACTCCTAGGGCAAGGGGGCGGGGCCCAGGGCTCCGGCCGGTGGCGTGGCCGGGAAGCCTCTTCGCCCCCAGTGGGGCCAGGTGTGCATTTTTATCTCTTCTCGTGAGAGAAGTCCACCTCTTGGGTCGCTTCCCAGACCTTGGCCTTGAGAAAAGAACAAGAGGTGATTTCCCAGTTAAAGGGTAAAATGGTGGAGTGTGCTTTTTAAAATGACTTCACATAGGCTAAGTGACATAACTCATAAAAAGAAAAGAAAAGCACTGCTAACATTTCTATTTAAAATCCTACTTAGCTAACAGGTAAATAATGTAAAAAGATGTCATCCCACATAGAATCTTTACAGCCATTACGAGGGAAGCAAGAAGAGTTCCTACTAGGTCCTGTCTTTGTAGAATGAGCTTCTATTGGGGCTCCAACAGTCCCCTTCCCTTCAGAAAACTTGTGAAAATCTTTCTGTTTAAGGAAGCCTTAAAAATAAACTTTCCCTCAGGTAGCATTTTTTCAACCAATAATTTAGTTGACAATATTAGATGCCCGCTGCCACCATTTGTTTATTCATTTATTTTCCTTTGTTTGTCATTTGCTATATTGCTTTTCGATGGCAAGGTTTACTTTCTGTAGTGGGTTCCCACTAAGTGGTGTGGCATTTTATAAATGAACAATACAAGGACAGGACAAGATGCTCAGCAGATGAAAAAGGAAAACCTTGAAGTGTTCCTCCCTCTCTGTCAATAAAAACACAATAATAATAAATCGAACAGTTTTTGCCACCCTTCAACAACACCCACATTCAAAACTTGAGGGAGCTGCTTCATATTACCTAATGATGTCAACTCTGCTGCTAGGAATCTGCTTACTTTGGAGCCTCTAATCTGTAGGATCAACTTGCTGCTATGTGCAACTTTTTCAGGTATTATGGTGCTGTATCATGGTCCTAGATCAGGGGTTCTCAACCTATGGCCCATAGACCAGATACAGCCCATGGCGCCAAATAATCCAACCCCCGCCCTCACTTCAGCCACCGCCACTGGGATCAGCTGCAGACTCATTTACGGCTGTGTTTACGATAGTCGTAAATGAGTGTGCGGCCTTTGTAAACGCATTTACGATAGCCATAAATGGTGGAGGGGACAACCAGTCTGGCCCCCTCAACAGTATGTGGGAGCATGATCCGGCCCCTGACTTTAAAAGGTTGAGAACCCCTGTCCTAAATGTACTGATAAGGGCCATATTATCAAACTCCCTTGTGACAAGACTGCAGAAAACCTTCTGCTGTCCCTCTCCGCTGGGAAGCTTAGAGAATTTCCCCCTTTTTGTGTATACTGTGAGTTTGCTGTTATTCTCTTATTCCTCCCAGAAAACCACACAGGATAGTTGAGGTATTTAACACAGACCTCTACTGTAAATCTTGCCAGGCTTGTGCCAGCCAGGGCACCAAGAGAATAATATTTTTCTCCCGTTTTCCCATTATTCTCCCCATATTAATTTTTCCGTATATCTATCAAGAAATTAAAGACTTGGATTTATCAGAATATGGATTCTGGTGACTGGTTAATATTCCTGAAAGCCTGTGACTGCAGTGGCTCAAGTGGTTAAGACACTTGGTTAAGATTTGATGACTGGAAGGTAGGCAGGTCAGCAGGTCAAATACTGCATGATGGAAAAAGCTTCCATCTCTGCCCCAGCTCCTGCCAACCTAGCAGTTAGAAAGCAAAAATTTGCAAGTAGCTAAATAGGGACCACTTCAGTGGGAAGGTAAACAGCATTTCGTGCACTCCAGTGTTGAGGCATGCCTGCTACATGTCCACGGAAACGTCTGCAGATGCAGAGGGCACTGGCTCTTTGGATATAAACAGGAATGAGCACTTAACCCTAGAACCGGATACAACTGGCTTTCGAGGAAGGGCGATCTTTACCTTTATCTAAGCCTATGAAGATGATAAAGAGGAACAAGGACATCTCATGCCTTCCTGTCGTATCTGTGGACTCTGAAGATCACGCTTCTGTATCACTTGCTGAGCAGAAGAGGATGTTGCAAATCAAAAAAGATGCTTTTAGATAAGTACGTATTTAAGATGTTTTCCTGCATGTTGACACTGGGAAATCAAAATCATCTATTTTCTCAAAGGCAGATGTGGATTCCGGCAGTAAACAGCTTGTCTTGGTAGATCTTCAAAAGAAATTAAGAATAATTAGGATGATCAGTTGATAGTCCATTGAGCTGTTAAAAGCTATAGTCAGAGAATAGGTGTTGAATATCAGCCAGTCTCTGAAAGGGAATTGCTGCTCCCATGAGAATTGTCTCTAAGGAGAGAAAGGATTGTTTCTGTGCAATACCAGGCTGTATCTGACTGCTTTACCTCTCCATCTCTGTTGTGAATATAGAGATAAGGTAGGAAGGTTTGTTATTTGTGTTATTTTTATAATCTCATTTTGAAATAACAGTTTGGAATTGCTCTCTTTTCTTGGATTTTTCCCCTTTTGTTTTTCTTTCATTTTTATACAACTTTACTGACTGCCAGTGCATTTCTGGGCCCAATTCAAAGCGCTGTTTATGACCTATAAAATCCTACATGGCGTGGCTGCAGGCTATTTGGAGAAATGTGCTTCCTTATATATCCTGCTGGTCTTTGAGATCTTCGGGGGTGGACACGGAGCCCCACTCATTTGCTCAATCATTCCGGCCTCGGCACTTTGAATTGGCACCCAAGAGGGTGCCATGATACTGGGGGCCTGGGAGGTACCCTGGGCTGAGTCCTGGTTGCCCTATGAGCTAGCCCACCACTGGCCATTGGCTGTTAACAGAACAGTAGGTAACCAACCACATATTATCTTTTGAAATGTCTGTTTTAATTTGGTTTGGAATGCATCAAGAAATATGCTTGATGTGAGGATTAATGCTTTCTTCATGTCAAGGCTAGAATTTGTCATCACATGATCATAGGATGCTATACCATATCTTCACTAAGATTATGATGAAAAAGATTACCGTCTGATAACAGTGCATGATCCACAGGGATAAAATATAATTTTCTTATCGTTAAGAAAATGATAGAATAAAAAGACTGGAGAGGTCATTGTTTTTATGCCTTTGGAGTTAAAGTCTGGATAAACATTGATGCAATGCATCCTCAAAGTTTGCTTGCTCATAAATAAGTGTCACTGGCAGAATTCTCGCCTTTGTCTTCTGCCACAGCCCGTCTCCCTGACATACAGTCCCTTATCATTCTGAACAAGCATTCAAGCATTATGCTATGAGGCCATATTTATGCTATCCTTTATGTCATTCATGTAAAATAGTAACAAAAATACTGTTATTGCATTCTTAGTCTAAAGCACAAGTACTACCTGCAGACCACTCTGTGTTTCATGTGCATTGGATTGCAGCCTCCATAATAATGAGGAAATTTACAGCTTTGCCCAGGATCAATTTCCCTTTTTAGTGCAGTACAAATATATCCCAAACGTTAAGATAGCAAGACTAGGATTCTTGGCTTACTGTGTTTATGCAAAAGAAGGCTCTAAGGCAGGAGTTCCCAACCTTTTAAAGCCAGGGACTGTGTCACGCTCCCTCAGACAGCTTCGGGGGCCTGATGGCCATTTTGCCCTTCCTCCACCACATGGCACTTCCTGGTGTGGTGGATGCGGTGGAGGGCCACATGAAATGGTGCCATGGCTGCATCCTGCCCACAGGCCACAGGTTTAGAATCCCTGCTCTAAGGTGTAGGTGAGAAAACAAAGGGAAGAGATAGTCATTATGTATCAGTGCTAGAGCATGATTTCAAGAGCAATACTCCATAACATATTATCTAAAAATGAAGTAGACATTATACCTTTACTAGAGACAAGTAAAGTCTGGCCAGATAATCCTGCTATGGTAATAGAGTTGACCATACTGCCAGCGACTCAACACTGATGGTCAGGCAGTGGTTAACTAACCTGACAACCTGAAGACTAACAACCTTGGGTGGAGAATCCCACTTGAATCTATGTTGATGGAGGGCAGCAGCTTCATCAATAGTGACCTGGGGCCAATGAGGACTTTTTGTGCCAAAAGGGCTCAGGACCAGAAAGTGATTTGTACAAATGGATGACTACTATATTATATTGTTCCCAGGACGCTCTTCATGGCTGATAGCCATGATGATAGCTAATACTGCATTCAGAATCAGATATGACACTTAGAAGCAGCAGCAGAAGAAGGAGAGCAGACAAGTATAAAATGTATAACACCCAGCCAGAAAAGAGACTGTTGTGCCCAAGAAACAATGTGAAATAAGGAGAAGCTACACAATTGAATAATAGTAAGGCAAAGTAGAATGACAAGAACATTTCTCCCTGGTCTCCTAGCCTTCTTCCACTCATTTCCCTCAGCCAGCTCCTATCAAATGGTCCAGGAGGTCAAAGGGATTCAACAGAGTCACAATCCTCCTGTCAGCCTCCTGACAGATATTGTCCACAGCAGTCCTGACAGCAAATTTCTACCCATAAGCGGTTCTGGCTTTGAATGCAGTGCAATGCAGTCTATGAGGGAGCTTCTGTATATAGTTTTTAGAGTTTTTAGAGTTTTAGAGTTTTTAGAGCCAGTTTTAGAGCTTTTTAGGGGTTAAATGTGTATATGTGGGGTGGGAGTATGTTGATAATTTTGTATAGTTGTATTTTGTTTAGGTTTTGTTGGGTTGATAAGTGTTCCTCCTCCCCCCCCCCCCATCTCGTTGTTCTGTGCAGGACAATGACAATAAAGATTTATCTGTCTGTCTGTCTGTCTGTCTATCTATCTATCTATCTATCTATCTAAATTTCCACTGTGAAGCTTGGCCTGAATTCTAAATGACATGGGCCTTGAAAATCCCCATGCTTGGGATATAATGGAATAATTCAGCAAGCAATGGTAAAATAAAGATGAGAGCAGGCATGTAAGCAGAACTCAAACTACGCTGAAGTACCTATTGTCCTCCACATGCTCTTCAGCTGTAACTCCCATCAGATGTAGCATAGCCAACAATGAGAGACCACTTGAGTTAAAGTCAGAAACATTCCCCCCTTCTCCACCCCTTGTCATAGTGCATCACTACTGCAAATCTGTGAGAGGACCAACATCACATGACAATATTCTTCTTCATTTGTACAATGTGCAAATATGTCATAACTAATATAGCATTAATTAGAGGTTTTCCAAGATTTGCTTTTGCCTGCTGACCCATTTGTTGTTGTAATAGGTGTTGTTTTTAAAAGCCTTATTTTCACATATCTGCATGTTGATACTGTTTGGTTCCTACATCAATTTTAAGTTCAGCATTAGATAGTCAGTATTTGCACATACTTAAATAAGTGGCATAACAATAATAACGGCTGACATAAACCAAATCTAGAAACTAATGAAAATACCAGTATTTTAGGGGGAAATTAATGAGTTGTCATCATCAAGAAGCTGTTTCTGGCAGCTGATTCACAGTGTTTAGTGATAGTGAGAAAATCTCCAACTACTGTATACATATATGAGAGGAGATTATGTGCTCCACATAGGCACAGTCTATGGGAACTTGAAAGTGGGAGACCTTGTATGGCTGTATGTTGATGAGCCAAGGCAAAGACCTGTCATGAGCAATCACACAGCCACCCATATTCTCAACTTTGCCTTACATGCTGTACTCGGAGAGCAGGGATCCTTGGTTGCACCACATCGGCTGCGGTTTGATTTCACCGCCAAAAGAGCCATGTCAACAGAGGAGATCAAGAAGGCAGAAGAGATTGTTAATCAGATCATCCAGGAAGCCAAGGTTGTCTATGCCAAGAATTGTCCCCTAACTGCTGCTAAAACTATCCAGGGCATCCAAGCAGTGTTTGAGGAAACATACCCTGACCCTGTCTGTGTCATCTCGATTGGCATACCTGTCGAAGAGATGCTGGCTGATCCATCCAGCCCTGCAGGAGCCATCACATCTGTTGAGTTTTGTGGGGGAACGTAAGTAACACAAGAGTGCCAGAAGACACCATCCTCACCCTTCCTGTACAACGAATGAGCAAGTGGGACTTCTAGGTTGAGGTTTTCCCTTCCGCTCTTTGAAATGTTTTCAAATTTATATTGTATTATTGATACATGTATTGCTGCTGCCTTTGTTTTATGGGACTATATTGTATTCTATTGTAACTGATTTTTTATTGTTTATGGCTGAGTATATGTATATTGAATTGTGGAACTTTGTACTGTATATGGTATTTTTGCTCTGTCGTTAATTTCCTATGTAAACCACCTTGAGTCGGCCATTGGCCTGAGTAAGGTAGTATATAAGTATTAAATGAAATGAAATATATATTGCCCTATAGTGATTAGTACACTCTCTGTGTAGTTCACAAGGTCAATAGCCTTTTACTTCCATCATGCCAGGTACTCATTATACCAACATTAAGGATGAAAGGGTAAGTCAACTTTGAGGCCATCAGGATCAAAGTCAGATTGTGAGAAGAGTTTTGGCTGCAATACTGCAGGGTCACAACTGTACCATAAGGACTCTTTTAAATGATTTGCTTTAGAACAGTGTTTCCCAACCTTTGGTTTTTGGAGTTCAATTCCCAGAAGCCTAAGTCAATTCCCCAAAGCACTGATCAGCCAATGTATTGACTTAGACTTCTGGGAATTAAAATCCCCTTGTGGGGTGTGAGCCCCACATTGGGAATTACTGCTATAGAGTCTCATTTGGACTGCCTTGCAGGATATGGCCGCTTGCGCTTGATTCAACTATAGCCCCTACTCTTGGATTACCTCTGTCTAGGCTGTCTGTTACTGTGTTATTTTTATAATATGGATTTTTCAATAGGACTGCTAAATGGCATGAATAAAGCCTGTCTTGCTCTAGAACAGGGCCTTATCCATCTACCTATGATGATCTCAAATGATGCCTCATGCCTTCCTATAATGTAGTGCCTGCCTAATAGTACAGCACATCTTAAAAGTATCTGTTCACTAAACCAGCATGCGGATCTGTGGCTGTTCCTCCTGTTGGGTCAGTCTACTTGATTCCTCCCTCAACTTGCTACATTGGGGAAGAAAAGAGGGAATAAAGCCAGTATCACTACACCTGTCACTATTGCCAGGACACACGGCAACATACAAAGATGGCTGCATAGCCAGTGAAAGCTTAAAAGACCATTCCTCTAGGTTCCAGTTATTTTTTTTAAAAAATCTAGCCCTTTCTTCTTGCAGAGATATGGAACAATATGGCCAGATATAATTTTCTACCCAAGTATCAGAAAGTAGGAATGTTGATTTAACCTTCTCTATACTTACACCATGCCTAAAACAGTAAATAGTTTTTCAGAATCATTCTAAATCAGAGGTTCTCAACCTACAGACCACGGGCCGGCCCAGTCCCATAGCACCAAATATCTGGCCCATCCCACGCTACTGGAATCAGAAGCAGACATGTTTACGACAGCTGTAAACATGCCCATGGCTGTCATAAATGCATTTATGACCGCCACGGATACACTTTATTGCAGTGTTTGCGGTGGGGGAAACCGCCAATCCGGCCCGCTCAACTGTCTGAGGGAGAGTAACCTGGCCCATGGCTTGAAAAAGTTGAGAATCCCTGTTCTAAAGGCTAATACATTTATTGTGGCATTCATAGAAGTAGCCCACTTTATCAGATTCATTTACACAAGATCTCAGGACAAATAGTTTGAAATCCTGTTGCTTTTTAATACATGCAGAAGAAAAAATGGTGTTAGCTGTGTTAGCTGGCAAATTACAAGCATCACAATGAACTTGGTCGTGATTTTTTAAAGCAACATAATAGTCAGGTCATCAGAGCACCTGGGACCTTCATATGATCCAACCAAATTTAGCCATCTTAGTACAGATGAAGTTCAATGAGAGAGTTTGGTATCTCATCACAAGTTGTTGTTTTGGGGGCAGGGGGGAAGGAGTTCTATTAGGCTTGAAATTGTCATAAATAATAAGTTAAGATTTGGTGTATATTTTGTACAATTGAAAAATCATAACAAACCAGCTCCAGGACAATTTAAATACCATTCATTCCCACCCAAGCCAAGACATAGGAAATCAGAAAATCAACCTCTCCCAACTTAAATGCTAAGCTTCTCAGTCAATACTATTTAGCGTAGGCCCAGAGAAAAAAGCCCACATATTTAAACCTGAATGAACTTTTTTAAAAGCCCATGACATATGGTATATAATGCAATTACAGAATGTCCCCATAAACCCTCAATCTATCCAACAAAAAACTCCAAATGACCTTCTAACCTTCACAGCAGAGTAATGAAATAGGACAGATTTTTCCGCTTGCAGCAGCAGGGGTACATCTTTGTTAATTTTTATTTGATAGCTTGCTCTGGGCAGTTCCAGGTAAGATGGGCTTCACTGCACAGATTAATTTTGTTTCTTCCTGACTAACTAAGAATGGCCAGTAACTATGATTCCATTTCTAGACTGTGGGCCGTATCAGCAGTGGCTTCCAAGAAATATTGATTTGGGCCAGCTGTTACCTCCAATATTTGATTTTCAAGAGGCTCTGAATTGCTCATCCCACACAGAGCTTCATGGGCAATGTTTCCAGAAGATCAGAGGGGTCTCTCTTTCAAGCAAAACATAAAAATAAACAAACATGGGGCTTCTTAAAGACCAACAATCAGAGCTCTAAAAAGCAATCTTGGCACCTGGGGCTTCACTGTAATATTGGTTATGCATAGGTGACATGATGAGATTGACATACAAAGGGAAAGGATATAAGAACAGTGTGGTGGAGAGGATGCCTGCGTCTCAAAGCATAGTCCAGTGATGGTGAATCTTTTAGAGACCGAGTGTCCAAACTCAACACACTGCCGTCCGTGCTGCAGAGGGGTGGGGTGAAGGGAGGAAGCACTCCCATTGGGCTGCTGGGCAGAGGGGTGGGGCAAACTCTGTGCTGGGGGAGGGAGGAAGCATTCTCATTGGGTTGCTGAGTAGAGGGGCGGGGCGAATTGTGTGCTGGGGTGACAGCGCACATGCCCACAGAGAGAACTCTGAGTGCCCCCTCTGGCACACATGCCATAGATTCACCACCACTGGCATAGTCTTTATCAGCAGTTCTCAACCTTTTCAAGCCAGGGGCCGGATCATCCTCTCTCAGTCAGCTTCAAAGTCTGGATGGTCATTTTCCCCTGCATGCACGATGGGTGTAGCCATTTTGTCCCAATCGCTTCAAAGGGGTGGTCATTTTGTTTCTCAAATGCCCTTGGAAGGGTGGAGCCCCACATGAAATGGTGCCATGGGCCAGATCTGGCCCACTGGCCTTAGGTTGGAAACCACTAGTCTATATTTCTATATTGTTTCTGCATTGGTCCTGCCCAGGAGGGGGGTCTGCCCTGGTGTAGCATCTGGAAGCTCATAGCACATGTACAGCAGCAACTATCAACATGTAGGGTTCACACCATTCCAGCAACAAGTTTCACATCCTCAGTTCTCCTAACCTAGTTATGGCTAAGCTAACATTCTTTTTTTGCATAGGATTTCATGGACTGTGCATCTGGAGAAGTAGGCTGCTGTCCAAAAAAGCATATGCCAAACCAAACTGGGTTGTCTTTAAAGTGCCACAAAGTCTTGTGGGGCTTTTTTCCCCTGCGAAAAGAGAGGGGGAGGGAGCAAAGACATGGTGTTGGAAATATTCAGTTCCTAAATGAGCACATCCAGTCCAAATCCCATTGCCTGCAGGAGTACGGTACCCCCCCCCCCCGGCTTATATAATGAAGGGTTGGGAGGGTATTTTTAGTGGGTTTTAAGGTTTTTTAAAGTTTTAAGGTTCTGGTAATTTTATGCTTGTGTGATGTGTTCTATTTGTGAGCCGCCCAGAGTTGCCTTGGTGAGTGGGCAGCAATATAAATTCAAATAAATAAATAAATAAGTGATGGGAATGTTGGGGATCTGCTTTGTCTTCTGGGCAAAGTAAGGTCCTAAAAGAGACACATAGGTATCAAAGGAGAATGTCCCAATTTAAAACGGCAATATGGGGCTATCATATTTTTTTGATGTATTCCAGCAAAATATTCTGGAACAGCAAAACACCTGGGATGACACGATTCATATTTAAGATTCAAGCCCATGTTTAATCATGACATTAATTGGAAGTTTGTTCAACATTTGCTTCATTTTTTATTACTACACAGAGTTTTTCCATAATTAAGATGGATGATATAAGGTTTATTTGATAAGCTTAGTTTTGAAAGTGACTGAAATTTCTACACATTATGGAAAGCCTGAGATCAATCAGAAAAGCAAATTTCAGTATCCCCAAGTGTTATTAAGAAGAAGTTCATTTTGCTCCATATTAAAAATACACATGCCAGTTCAGATTGGTATGCAAAATACCACCGTTTCTCAGGTTAAAACTGACCTGAGATCATGTTGATTTTGGTACTGTTACCATTACTTTTAAAGCTCTTTCCCACATTTGTCCTGCCATGTAGTAGCTCCTGCTTCATGGTACTGTCCCAAGGTATGCATGTGTGAATATGAACATGAATGAGCTGGAGCTCTGGGAGTGAAGTGAATAAATTCAAAAGCTTTAGTAAAGTGCTATGCTTCACCATCACTGGACCCTTTCAAATTAGGCCTTCATTGTGCAGTTAACTGGACTTGTTCATTGCACTGAGACAAATGGTGGCTTCCAGATCAAACTTATCATCCTTCTTCCAGAAAAGAAAACTGTTATGGAAGGAAAAATAGAACAGTTGTGCAATGCATTTTTTATTTATGGTATTAAGAGCTCTTGTTTGGAAGCACTCAATGCTATCTTATGTTAGATGATCCACTATAGTGAGGGGAAAACCCAGAGGTCTGAACCAGTCCTCTTGGCTTTCCCAGATGGCTGCACATGCTTCCAAATGAGCACATCACTCAGTGCAGGGTTTCTCACCCTACGGTCCATGGTCCAGATCCAGCTAGTGGTGCCAAATAATCCAGCCACCACCACTGGAATCGGCCATGGACTCATTGACATCCATCGTAAATACATTTGTGACAGCCGTGGACTCATTTACGGCTGTTGTAAACACAGATTCTGATTCTGTTGGTGGTGATAGTGGCGGCGGCTGGAGTACCAGTCCATCCAATCAACTGTTTGACTTGAAAAAGTTGAGAACCCCTGGCTTAGTGTTTTAGGTTTGTTTTGTTTTTCCTTCTAAAAGACTGAAATGCCTTTCCTAAAGTTGACTTTAAATTGGAATAGGTGCTGTTTCTGCTCCTTTACTTTGGTACCACCCACCCCTACATACCTGTCAAGTTTTGGATTTGGAAATAAGGGAAATTTCCAGGCAAATAAGGGATACTTGACAGCTATGCTTATCCTGTGCTGCCTTCCAATGGTGGCAATAGGGCATTGCAGGGGATGGTGGTGGGGCAATAGGGCATTGCAATAAGGGATGGTGGTGGGAAAGAGGGTAAAATAAGGGGTTTCCCCGGCCAATAAGGGATACTTGACAGCTATGCACCCCTAGCCTATGATCCCTGATGATGTCTGTCAAACTTAACTCTGCCCCTGAGCTGAAAAAAATCCCCCATCTTTTAATCATATAGTCATTACAAGCATGCTGCAACCAATAGAACATGTCTACACAGCAAATGAAAATTAGTTTAGAACCACTTTGACTGTGATGGCTCCCAGGTAAGGAGACTGGAAATTTAAATTCAGTGGTAGAGTCATAAGCTCTATGAAATAATTTCTGAAGGTTTTTATTCAGAATGCACAGAAGTCCAACTGGTTTCCAAATGCTTCATGTGTACACTGAAAAGATTAATAACTTAATATTCTGCCTGTAGTACAGCAACTTGTTAGTTTGGCTTATTTCCTCTTCTAGGATACCTGTCTTTTGTTTGTTTTTTAACGGCTTTGTCATGCAACCTTTAAAAAACCGCCCCCAGTTAAAAATTATTCTTTATTACTTCCATGGTTACACATTCAGCACTTAACAGATGCACACTGACATCTCTTTAATACAATGTCAAATGGAAAAAGCAGTCTATTAGTCTAAATTTAGTGTTATCACTAGAAATATTGTCAAAAAAACAAAGAAATGTAGTTGTTTACTTAAAAGCAATTAAATTGACTTCACAGCTAAATGAAAAATAATTAAACTCAACTACTTTAAAGTTATGGCAGAATCTAGCTTTGTTTATATAGATTTATTGTTGTTGTTCAGTTGCACAGTCGAGTCTGACACTTTGCAACCCCATGGGCCATTGCATGCCAGGCACCCCTATCCTCCACCATCCTCCTCAACCCTCCCAGTTTTATGCCCATTGCATTAACAATATCATCTCATGCTCTGCTGCTCCCTTCTTCCTTTGCCCTCAACCTTTCCCAGCATCAAGGCTTTCTCAAGTGAATCCTCTCTTCATATTTGATGTCCAAAGTACTTTAGCTTAATCTTCAATATCTGACATTCCAAGGAGCATCCGGGGTCGTTTTTTGTTGTTGTTTTTTAAGATCGACCTATTCGTTTTCCTTTCTGTCCAGGGTATTCTCAAAATTTTCCTCCAATAAAAAGATGACTTGGGAGACAAGCTATGAGAAATCTGGGGAACATAGTTAAAATCAATCAATCAATCAATCAAAGTTTAATTTATACCCCACATTTTTTTGCTAAAAGCAACTCAAAGCGGCTTACAGGCACAAGAAAACAAATAAAAAACTTAAAATGCACAAAACAAAGTAATACAGTAAATAATAATAATGCAAAAAGTCAGTAATCATTACAATAATTACAATAATTGAACATATTACAATACAGTTACAATATGTAATATCAAGAGAATAAGCAATACAACATCAATTACCCTAAACAATATAACAATAAAACATCTCAATAATAAAAAGAAAACATGAAGTAGAGACATCACCTTGCAAACAAAAGTCTGCATAGTCAAAGCAATGGTATTCCTGATAGTAATGTATGGTTGTGAGAGCTGGACATAAAGAAAGCTGAGTGCAGAAGAATAGATGCCTTTGAAATGTGGTGTTGGAGGAGAATTTTCAAAGTACCATGGACAGTAAGGAGAACGAATAGGTCAATCTTAAAAAAACCAAAAACATACTAATGGTTGCTGATGAGATTAGAAGACTTGACTGTGCATAACAACACTCTAAAGCTAGGCCTATATACTGTCCTAGGATACTTGTTTTGGGGATACCATCAAAGGCCAAATATTAGGCTATTATTTTAACTAGGATGGGCAAGCAAACGATGGCTCATCTGAAAAATGAATATGGCCACTCAATGAGAGTTCTCAACACCAGTACCTGTTGGGATGTGTGACGATTTTGCACTTCATAAGTTTTCTGTATATGTCTGTGTTGCCTTTCATGGGTATTATCAATAGTAGGTGGCATGTGTACCAGGATAGATGGTTAAGAAAACTGAGAAGTGTGAAAGAATGTTTATTCTTTTAGATAGGTGGCCTGCTGTTGTATGTCAATTCTCAGTAGGTTTTTAGTAGCACAGACACCGGTATTGGATTAAAGGCATTGGGGCACTTTTATTGAATAATGCCCTAGTCCGAATTATCACTTTCAATTGGTGTATCATCCAATTGTAATTCTTTAAGGTAAGCAGGCCGCAGTAGCACTGGTAAGGTTCCACCCAAAATGCCAATTGTAATTGGCTACATGTATCAATTTGTTTGTTGACACAAACAAATTGTTGACCGAAGTCAATATACTATCTACTGACCCCACCCTATGATGTGTATCCGTCCAAATATCAAGGTGATGCAGGCTGTGAAGCTCCTAACATCACCCCTTTCATGGTTCGCCCTTGACCGGCCAATCCTGTTTCCCCTGTCCCTATCTATGTGTTGGCCAGTCAATTGCGAACCTGCCGGATACCTATGGGTCATAAATCTTTACCTTACCAGTGCTACCCGCCACACGGGGAGGCATCCATTATGACTCACCGCCCCCCCCCCCCCAGACCGTCAGCTCGGTCGCCCGGCCTGCTTGCACGTCCTCCAGAAAGAGGTTCATACCTCTGGCCGACAGGTGGACCCCATCTCCTGCATACAGGCTAAAATCCTGCAACCCTATCCCCGGGTGTCGAATGGCTGTCCCCAAGTCATTCTCAACAAGAAACCAGGCAACAGCCCTGTTCACTGACCACCGGGCACGGTCCAAACCACGGAGATCCATGCCTCCTCTATAACAATGTCTCGGCACGATGTCAGACCATAGCAACCGTGTGTACGGCCATAAATGATGTAGAAACGCCAGGTCACTGCACACCGACATTTTCAAGGAAAGGCCAGTGATCTGTGCTAGATCATTGCCGCCGAGGTGCAGAATCAGAACATCAGGCGGTCCAGCATCCCTGATGGACATCAGGAATGGCAACAGTTCCCGCCATCTCATGCCGCGCACACCATACCACCGCATACGTGCGGATGCACGCAGCCCGAGATGGGGTCCCTACTCCGACGATGCAGCATACTGTGCCGCCCAGTGCACATAACTGTGGCCCACCAGCCACACTGCCACTGGTGTGTGTAGACACACAGGGTCTGTAAAAGAAGGAGAAGAAATTAAGGACATAACTGGTACTCATACAGTGAGGGGACATACATATAAGGAAAAACGCGCGGACCCCCACCTGCCCATCCAACATATATCAGCCTCATGTACCCAAACGCAGCTGCAGTTGATGCGGTGCCTATCCTGAATGAATGGGTGCCATAACAAGCCCCAGGGAGGCCAACACTGTGAAGTGCCATACTGGTCACCCTCCAGAACTGAAATTTGGTAAGGGGAGACCCATCCTGGTGGCAGAACAACGGGCCAGGGCGCGTACTGCCAAAAATGCATGTAGGGCACCAACCGGACAGATGTCAGCAAATGTATATCGTAGCAGTCTAACACCACTGCCTACTCCATGCTGATCGGCCTTCAAGGAACGAATCCTCAACTGATCCCACTCCTGATAGACACATCGTCGAGTTCCAGTGCCCTACGAGACACGTCCCCCTTTGACAATGGGACCAGCTCGCTGATTCTCAGAGCTCCAAAGAAAGCTACGGTGGTAGCTGCATGAAAAAGAGACTCCTCATACCTATCATAACACAGTCTATGCCAACCTCATGCAAGGTGGGTCAGAACACCTGGTGAAACAGGGTGACGTGTGTCCGGGCGGCGGCCACGTTCACGTGTCCACCCTTCCAATACGTGGCGTATGCGGAAGTCATTCCCACAGTCAGTAAAGCCGCGTGCCTTGGCCATAAATGCCAAGGCGGAAAGCCTGGTGGCGATGGTGCATGGGGCCAACCCCTGATCATGAAGGTGCACCATATACTGTAAAATCTGGTCAACCGGTATCGGCCACATTTCAGGCAACTGCCTTTGCCTACAAAAGTTCCTAAACTGAAGGAGTATATGCTGATACGCCTTACGCGTGCGAGGTGCCAAAGACATGCCGATCGCCCGGTTCACCTCTCCTCACCAAATGTCCATATCTCGGCCAGGAGTGGAGAGGGAAGTTCCTCTGCGTCCAGAGCCAAGGCACGGAACCGGGAGATCTGCAGGCGGGATAAAGTGTCAGCAATATCGTTATTAATGCCTGGCACATGTCTGGCCCTAAAGAGCACATTAAGACTCAAGGACCTATGAACAAATTGGCGAACTAAGGCCATGACTCTGGGGGATTTTGACGTTTGGGCGTTGACAATGTGCACCACCGCAGCATTGTCACACCAAATGTGAACCACCGAATTAGCCCACCTGTCCCCCCAGAGCATAAGGGCCCCCAAAATTGGAAAAAACTCCAGGAACGTAAGATCGCGTAAGCGATCCGTGCCCTGCCATGTCTGAGGCCATTGACCATAGGCCCACTGTCCTTCAAAATAAATCCCATAGCCCAGGGAGCCGGAGGCATCCGACTGTACTTGGAAATGGGGGCTGACCATAAGTTCAGATCTCCAAAAGGAGACGCCACTAAAGTCCTGTAGGAATGTGAGCCAAACCGAAAGGTCTGCTCCTAAACCCCTAGTCAGCCGTACCCTGTGGTGTCATTTAGAAAAGCCCACCATAGCGTCACACAGACGCCTGGCAAAGGCTCTGCCTGGTGTCACTATCCTGCAGGCGAAGTTGAGGTGGCCGTGAAACACCTGCAACTCCCGGAGAGACACCTTACGCTTGGCAAGCATTGCCAAAATCGCATCAGAGATCCGAGTCACCTTTTCCATAGGCAACCTGGATGTCTGAGCAACAGTATCGATTTCAATATCTAAAAAGGTAAGGGTGGTGGCTGGGCCCTCTGTCTTTTCAGGTGCTAGGGGGACACCCAGTTCCCCCATAAGCACCTGAAACGTGGTGAGCAGGCGTACACACGTGCCCGTGTCATGTCCACCCCCGAACAAAAAATCGTCGAGGTAGTGGGCTACAGACCAGGACCCCGACCTACAAACAAAAGTGGAGGAAGGTGCTAAATCGTTTGAAGGCCGAACAGGAAATTGAACAGCCAAAAGGCATGGCCTTGTCCACATAAAACTTGCCCCGAAAACAAAAACCTAACAGCTCAAAGTCATCCGGGTGCACTGGCAACAATTGGAATGCCGATTTGATATCACACTTTGCCAATAGCGCCCCGGGACCACACAAGCGTACCATCTGTAAGGCCTGGTCAAAGGACGTATACCTGACAGAGCAAAGGTCGTCCGGTATAGCGTCATTGACCGAGGAACCCGCAGGGTAAGAAAGGTGGTGAATTAGACGGAATTCACCTGGGGACTTCTTAGGGACTAAACCTAGAGGGGATATCTTCAAGTTAGGATATGGGGGGTTGTCAAATGGCCCCGCCACCCTCTGTGCCTTAACCTCCTTTGCTATCTGCTCCGCAGCAATGTCCTCATTACCCCTGAGAGACAGTAGGTTCGGGGCGTCCTGAGGCCCATGAACATCTTTAAAGGGTATGCGGAAGCCAAACTGGAAGCCCTCAAGCAGGTAGATCGCATCATCCTGTCTAGGATAAGCGCGCAGCCATCATTCGAGCACCGGGAAATTAATTGGGGAGGGGGCCTTTTGAATGGGTAGCACCGTCAGAGGGAGCTCTGGCCGCCCCCTGAAAACCCCTTCCTCTGCCTCATGACCCACCGGCCCGCGGGCACGCGGAGGCGGCATGAGGGCCGGAACAAGAAGGGCACTCGTACCTGAATCTACACTGACGTTTGGTGCACACTCCGTTGGCGGAGAAACTCCAACACAGCAGGCGGGCTGGAACCCCCTGCCCCGCCGGCTGGCGGGGAGTCTGTGTAGTAGCAGCCCGCTGTACGGCATGGCCACAGTGGTACCGGTCACCAGGCACTGGCCGCGTGGGGGTCATATACAGCAGCCACAACTGCTGGCAGGGCTCGTCCCACCTCATCTCAGGGTGAAGGGCCGCCCTCATCCTAAATTCTTCGTCATAGGCCAACTATGACGGGCCAGGGAAATGAACCATGGCCCGGTAAATATTGTCCAGGTACTGGACCATTTGGATGGCCAAATCAGGATGGGCCCGTAGGTATACCGCCATGTAAATCAGATAGGCCGGTAACCAATTGGCCCAAGTGCGAGGTGGCTTATGATGACGGGACAACTCCTTGTCCCTGTCGTCCTGCCCCTCCCTCTCCTCCTTAGTGGGTTCACGGTTCAGGAAGGTGAAAATGTCAATGTATTCCCCACGCCATATCTTCTCCCTAGTAGCCTGGGATAAATGGTCACCCAGGGGTAGGGAGTAACCGGCCATCGGCAGGGCTGCTGTTGGCACGGATTGAAGTGGGGGTACCCGTAATGGGCCCTGTTGGACCCCCGAGAAGTTAGGCATAATCATAGGGGCGGTCACCCCTGCAATAACCGGGGGATAATTGGGCACCCAGGAAGTAACAGGATAGTGTGGATTAAACTGCCCTCCCGCAGTAATTTGTTGCGGCCATGGTCACTGGACACCCCCCCCCCCCAGTATTATGAGCTAGTGTCACCGGTGTACTGACTTGACCAGGATACTCACTTGGTGCACCCCCATGGGCCACCCCCACTGGCCTGATGGGGAGCTGCAAGGCGCCAGCCTGCGCTGGCCTGATGGCCTCCAGCAGCTCAACCCTGTTGGTGGCCCACTGCACAGCCATAGCCGGCATGTGGGCCGGAACTGAAGAGCTGGCAAGCCCACCATCCGAAGGTGGTGGAGAAATTCCCATCGATGCCTAAAGTGCCGATATGCGGGCAAGGAGAGCATCCACAGTGTCTGACCCACCAGGATAAGGTGGGCCGGATGGCCCACCAAGTAATTGATGAACGGGCAGAGGGATAAAACTGTGTGTCAATCCCTAACCAGAATAGGGCCATGCCCAATAATCCGGCCCATGGGGGGGCGGTAGAACGGTGGGGCGCAATGCCGCACCACACCCAAGTGGGCCGCTATGCCCCAAGCCGGGCAAAGGTGCAACAGGGGTAGAAACCCCAGGGAGCAGGCCTGCACAGCCCCCGCCCGAGTCCTCCGACTGGGCGGGTAGGCAGAGGCCTGGTCACACTCATTGGTGGCAGTGGGGATTATGACCCTGCCACCCCCCTGTGGGGCGGCTGCCTGAGCCCTCCGGCCCGGTGGCTGCCTCAAGGAGGTCGAGGGGGTGGGCCGAGCCCTCCCCCTCGGTCGCAGCCTAGGGGCCGCCTGGGACTTGCACTTGGGTGCCATAGCCACCCAAGCAGGCACTGATCGGAGGAGAGATATCCTCCAATCAAATTTGTAAATAAAAAGGCGAGCAAACCGGGGAGCAGCATCGGAGCGAACTTCTCCACTCCGTCACTTCTCTTAAAATGGCAGCGAGGCTGCCTCGTGGCCACCCCTTTTATAAAGGGGTGGCCACGCCCCCTGACTAACCCGGATGTCTGCGTCCGGGGGGGCGCAAAGAGCGCGGCGGCCATTTTGGCGACGTGCTTGCATTCTTATTACCCTTGTCCAGCCTAGCTTAGGATGTGATGTTTATGCTTTCTGTGTTCTTGTTATGCTGGTCATGGGCCATAAATAAAAGTACGTACTGTATGTATTTAAGAATGGAACTGTGAGCAGATTGACCTCTATGATTCCTGGCTGCAGGACTTCTGTTTTGTATATAGGGATATATGAAAGAGCTGTGAGTTAGCCAGTGTCAATTAGTTTGTACTGTCTTGGCCAGATTATCCTGTTAAGGTAATAGAATAGACCATACTGCCAGTATACTGCCAACTCAACGCCAAGTGTCAGGCAGTGGTTAACTCACCTGACAACCCTGAGGTATAACGGCTTGGGTGCTGAGGTACACAGGGAAGGGCAATGGTCCACAAGTGGATTAAATCCCACTTAAATCCATCTTGATGGAGGGCAGCAGCTTCATCAATACTGGCCTGGGGCCAATGAGGATTTTTGTGTGCCAAAAGGGCTCAGGACCAGAAAGTGAATCATGGAACTGGATCAGTGGTACAGGTGTCATGCTGCGATGCGGAAGGCAGATGAAAGGCCTCTGCATTATATTCTCAGGACAGTCTACATGGCTGACACCATGAGAATCACCAATATTCTGATTCTGATATGGCAGAACAAGAAGAAGAATTAATTTGTGTTGTTAGTTATGATGGTGAATAAAAATTTTGGACTTATTGAAGAACTAGCAAGGGTTGCCCGGCGTTGCCGGGCTTTTTTCTCCGTGTGTTTTAATAAAAAATGAACCAATGTTATTTTTGCAATAGTTTTAAATTGTGTTGGAAGGTTAAATTGTGTTAATGTTTTTTAAAAATTGCTTTGTCTGTAATTTTAATTTTTTAAATGTTTATTTATGTAAAATTTTTTTGGCTTGGCTGTTATTAACTGGGATCTGCTTTTTTTGGGTTTTTTTGAGGTTTAATAAAAGAAGAAAGTATGATATAATTTTTTCAAATTGTTTTATGTAAGTGAATAATGTTTTATTTTTTTGAATTTTTTTAATTAGTTGTACCGTAGGTCATAATTTTAATAATGTAAAAGTAAATGTTTTTTACATTCAATGTTTGTGTGTTTTTGAATTGTTTTTACTATTGTGGCCAGCAGGTGGTGCTGGTAGGGGTTATTGTATTTTGACTTTTTTTCCTCTCCTGGCCTCTGGGTGGAGCTTCTTCTGGTAAGTAGTGTCTTTCTTTATTCATTTCTTTTCCAGTCCTGGTGGAGGTAGCACCTCTTTTGGTAAGTTTGCTTGTTTTCTTTCTTTTGTGTGTGTGTGTGTGTGTGTGTGGTTGGGTGGGTGGGGGGGGTTGGAATTTGTATTTTTTGTCTGTTTGTTTTGTTTTGGATTGTGTCTTTGTTTACTTCCTATTGTTTTTGTTGGTTTTGTTTTTGTGTATTTTTGGATGTGTTTGACTGTTTTTAGTATTTTTTTAAAAAATTATTTATTTATTTGGTGGTGGGGAAGGGACGTGGTCATTGGGGGTTAGGAAGGGTGGGCTAGGTGGTGGGCAGAGGGGCATGGTCGTTGGGGGTTAGGAAGGGTGGGTTAGGTAGTGGTGAGGGGGCATGGTCGTTGGGGGTTAGGAAGTGGGGGCTGGGGGGGCGTGGTCGTTGGGGTTAGGAAGGGTGGGCTCGGTGGTGGGGAGGGGAGCTTTAGTGTGTTATGGTGCTTTGTTTGTGTGGAGTCATGAAAGTAGATCGGGTTTCCCCTTTAATATCAGTGGGTGGGGGGTTGCGATCCCCCTCTCCGCTGGCTACCCTAGGGTTGGGAGGTTTGTGGGGAGAAAAGGGGTATCTTACCCCCACACTTCTGGAACCAAAAGATCAGGCAGACTGGATGGAATCCCCACCCCCCCTCCTTAAAACAACTCCGTTTTTAAAGAGAAGAAAAGACGGAGTTGTTTTAAGGAGGGGGGGTGGGGGATCGCTCCTCTCTGCCTGATCTTTTGTTTCCAGAAGGGTTGGGGCAATATACTCCTTTTCTCCCCACAAACCTCCCAACCCTAGGGTAGCCAGCGGAGAGGGGGATCGCAACCCCCACCCACTGATATTAAAGGGGAAACTCCAGTCGGGAGCTTCAGGCGCTGTTGGTGAGGGAAAGAAAGCCGGCTGGTGTGTGCTTGGCTGTGAGTTGTTTTTCTTTTTCATTTTTCGGGCGCCGGTTTCCTCAGCGCTCTGCACGCTCATGGCGCACAGGACGCTGGGGCTTGTAGTTATGGGTTGCTGTTTTGTGTTTGTGCTGCGTTTTTTTAAAATGCTTTTCTTTCGATTGGCTGCGGCGCGTTTCCGAACGCTGCGCCGTGCGAGAGCCTCTCAGCCTGATTGGCTCTGGCGCGGCGCGGCGCAAGGAATGTTGGGAAATGAAGTTGTTTCCCTTTCTTAGCATTTGTGGGGCTGTTGCCCCACTGCCGGTTTTTTCAATCCTTCATTGACCTGCGTACCCAGATCGTCCGTGTGCACGAAGGGTGAGTGCAGGCAAGTAGGGCGAGGCATAGCAACCTATAGCCAGTTCCAACGGTTAACCCTTGGATTTATAGGTTAAGATATAAATGAGGGTGACTTGCTTTCAGAAAAGACAGTAATAATGTGGTCTTGTTGGACTCTTGTCATAGCAAGTACAGTACAGTAAAACCTCAGGTAACATAATTAATGCATTCCCCAGGACATTTCTTAAAGCGAAAATTACTTAAATCAAATTTCCCATAGGAATGCATTGCATGCAATTTCTCATAGGAATGCACTGGAAACCAATTAATCCGTTCCGGGGGGAAATCTGTAAACCAAGCCACTATTTTCTATGGATTTCCTTTTGTTATGTGATTTTTGTGTTAACCAAGCCGTTTGTTAACCAAGGTTCCTCTGTATCTACATACCTATATGTAAAGAACAGTTAGTGTTTAAATTCTAAAGAAGAAAAGTGAAGGCTTATTATACATTGAAGAAATTTACAATTGAAACATTCAGATATTTTATTTCTACCTATTCACTGAAACTTTTTTATTTTTTAAAAAAACCTCTCCACTTTCAGACCTATTTATTATTGTATAGATAGCTCAAGAAGTTGACTTAACATAGATGACTTATAGCAACTGACATAGTGACTGTGTCACTGTGTCAGTTTAGAAATGACTGACATCAGTTCTAAACTGATACTGTGTTTTAAACTGTGATAATATGCATGATGTTATCTTGGTTTAAACTGTGATAATATGTATGATGAGGGGAAAATGGCGTAGGGAGTTTGCCAAGGGAGTTGGCACGCCAGGGAGTTTGCCAAGAGAACCCTATTGACCAAAGCAAAGGCAAAACAAAGGGACAAATCAGAGGAAACAGGAAGGATGCTCAGCACATTAGATGGACAGAAAGGGATGGGCAGGAAAGGGGGAGGAGAAATACAGTGTTGTAAGGAACAATATTGCATAGGGACATGGAATGTAAGATCTATGAACCAAGGAAAGCTGGAAGTGGTAAAAAAGGAAATGGAAAGAATAAGTATTGACATCTTGGGAATCAGTGAACTAAAATGGACAGGTATGGGCGAATTCAGCTCTGGAAACCATCATATCTACTACTGCTGGGGACTGTGGTGGCTTAGTGGCTAAGATGCTGAATTGTATGACTGGAAGGTCGGCAGGTCAGCAGTTCGAGACCCAAGTGCTACACGAGGTCCTGTCTCTGTCCCTGTGGCTCCTGCCAACCTAGCAGTTCGAAAGCAAGAAATTATAAGTAGATAAAATTTAATAATAAAAAAATAAATACCTTCGGTGGAAAGGCAACAGCATTCCACATGCTCCAGTGTCTGTCTAGTCAAGCCTGCCACATGACCATGGAAACATTTGTAGATGCAGACAGCATTGGCTCTTTGGCTGTAAATAGAGGTGAGCACCATACTCTAGAGCAGGGGCTCTCAATCTTTTTTTGGCCATGCCCCCTCCCCCCCCACCTAAGCATCTCTAAAATCCTGATCCCCACCCTGTGACATATAATTCTTATTATTCAAAAAGTTAATTCCTATTCCAAATTGCTCTCCTTAAAAATCAAATTACCCCTCCTTGCCATACCTGTCAACCCGTGGCTCCGGAAAAACGGGACCTGCGCACATCGCTTGTGCACAGGTCGCGTTCCACGCATGCATGGAAAGGTTTTGCCCCTTTCACACATGCACGGAAGCGCTACGCCGCTTACGCAGCCCTTATGCAAGTGACGTAGCGCTTCCGCGCATGCGTGGAAAAGGTAAAACCCTTCTGCGCATGCGCGGAAAGTGTTTCTCCCGCTGCCAAATTACGGGGTTTTGGCAGCGGGGGCTGGGTTATGACGTCAATCGACGTCAATTTACGGGGTAATCCCGGCCAAATCGGGAAGGTTGACAGGTATACTCCTTGCAGAGCACGTGCCTCACATTGGAAATCACAGCCCTAGAGTCTGATACGAATGGCTTTCAAGCAAAGGAGATCTTTATCTACCTCATTCTGGCCTAACCTAAAGCAATCCCTTCTTTCTAGCTGGATGGAGGATCAGAACCAAGAAGATAGCTTTGTAAGGTGGCATCACAAAAGCCAAACAAGGCTACTTATGGAAATTCAGCTGTGCTGTTCTGAATAATATTCTAACACCATTTCAGACCAAAGCACCAGAGCGATTTGGACAATCTCTGCCTTCTTCTACCATCTTCTCTAGCACTGACTTTTAGAATGTGAGTTTCTCCAGTCAAGGACCTATTTTTCGTGTTTTTGTTGATTGCTTTGTTTCAGTTTTATTTTACTTATTCAGTTTTGGAAAGAGCTTTGGCAACTGAGGGTGCAAAGCAAAAATAACAATTGCAAACAAAACAGCAGAAGTTTAAACCTCTTCTTGTGACTGTTTTAGGGAACCTGTCTTATGAATTGCAAATGTTACTTGCATGTCCTTCAGAGTCTTGGAGAAGAAAATGTATGTATTTACCTGCACGCCTTTGTCACTCATAACAATATTCTTGTTGCTTGGTAACAATTCCGTTAGTGGCACTGTATTTACACAGCTCAATCCTTGCTCTGGCATCCTGAACATTGTATTTCCATGTCACATCGTCTGCCACTATTATCCCACCCCCAATTTGTTTCTACTGATGGAATCCAATTTTGTAAATGAGCTGATGCATTTCATACAACTAACCAGCTGCATAAAATGAACATCTCTTTTACAAAATCACCTTTTCTGGTTTGTGTTATTGATGCTTTAAGTATATTTGCAGGTACATTTTTTAAAAATCATAACAGGTGTTGTAATTAGAGTCCATGTGCTTGCAATTTGACAAACATATTATTAACATTCTTTGGAGTAAGTTCTCCCCGCCCCCCTGATTTAAACAACTCTTCTGCCTGTTCTTTCTTGACAGGTCAGATACTTCCTGACTTCCTGTCATTGTTTAATTGTGTACTCTGTTATTTGATTGCCATTTTGACAAACCACCCCTTCTACAATTATTAAGAAAAATATGGGCAATGTTCATGTTTACAGAGATTAAAACTAAAATGCACAGCATTTGGTTAAAAAAAATACACATGCACGATGAATTTATATTTTTAACTATTATTATCCTTGTATTGTGTCTGCCAAAGAACTTGTTATATCCTATTGACAAGTGAAGTGGGAAGTCTCAAGAAAATATGCTAAAGGGAACAAACTGACAGTTTTTCGCATATGATTAATTTGTGTTCTACTGTAGTTATACTTCTTGTTTAAAATTTTGTACTTGTTTTTTACCATGGATAAATTCTAAAAAATTGGGTTAAAATGCTAAGATTATACAACAAATAATTGTCAAATACTGTATATCAGAAGGAAGAGGTCCAAAAGGAATTACATACCTCATACAACGTCCAAACTTGGTTCCACAAGTTTGGACTTTATACGGATTTGGACTTTGTATGAGGCATGCAAAATCCTAGCCATCCCGCCTCATACAACGTCCAAATCCTTGCCGCGATGCCTCGGACAACGTCGTTTCCATAGAGATACATTGTACTGTAACAGCACAGACTTCAGGGCAAAGTCAAGGAAACAGACATGAAACTGACAGAAATTTAAGAAATCATTGTCTAAAGGCTAAAAACATTACAAAAACATGTCAAACAACCCTGATTGTCCAAGAACCTGAAGAATGCTGCAAAAATCCCAGGAATGCTTCTAAAAATTCTGATGAAAAAAAATTCAAAAAAATCCAACACCATGCTCAAAACCATTCCTAAACACTCTTCGCCTCATGCAAAACTCACAAGAGCAATGCAAGCATGTGTCCTGCCTTTTATCCTGCCCAGGCACAATGCAACCTGGGGAAAAAACCAATGCCTCATACAAAGTCGCACGACTTTGTATGTGCCAACTTTTTTCAAGGAATTAGGCGATGTTGTATGAATCCGATGTTGTATGAAGCGGACTTTGTATGAGGTATTACTGTACAACTATTTTTTCACTTGTTCTATAATGACAAATATTTGATTTTGTTTAAACTTTGCAAAACTAAGAAGACTTTCAAGCATTTGTCAATGCAGTAAGACAATCTGAGCAACTTAGACTTTCAAAAAAGATTAAGCTCCTTCAAGAATAGGATTTTGCCACAGAACGATGTATTGGAATTTGATATTTCACCAGGATTTTTCCAGCTCTTTGACAATAAAACTAGACAAGTTCTTAAGCTTTAGTCTTTTGGTACAATAGACATGTTAATTTATTGCATCAAAAATAACAAAAATGGGCAAATTTTATTCGGTGCATGATTGTTGTTGACTGCAGTCTATTACATCTGGTACACCTTCTTCTTGGAGTACACAGAAAAGTCCTAAACAACCTTCAGATATAAGCTTAAACTGCATTCTCCAAACATTTACACTCAATACTGCATGCTTAGAAATATAGTACTGTAGTTCTCTTTTGTATTGTGGTTTTTATGTTTGTTAAAGAGGAAAGTTGTGTGTGGGTGTCAATGTGCACATACACACACATACTTTTAAAGTGACTGGCTTTAGAGTACAATGCTACTTCCTTCCCCCACCCCTCCCAAGAGGCTTGCAAAATATGTGTCAGTAGTTTTGTGCCTACTTCAAATAAACCCAGTGGTGGCTGCCTTTGCCCTGTTTAACCTTTTAGATAGTCCTGATTCATCACAATGTAAGGAAATGTGTTACAAAGGCTGCTCTTTCCTGAGCATAACAGACTTCTGACCTTGCAGTTGCTGTAAGTCAATCACAGTGTCATAGATCCTAATGTGCTGGATCATGTGCTTACAAATAAAGGTAACTTACTCATCAACAAATTGTCAGCACCATTCTCTCTCTGCACCCAGAAAGCTATTGGCTTGTTGTGGAGCCTACAGCCTCTGTTCAGATCAAGAAGACCCTTCATTCCACACTACCACTGCAGATAAAGACTTCCTCCCTCAATGTAAATGGAGTGTGGCTGAACAATCTATATCTATAAAAGAGAGATGTCCCCTTGTGGGTTCTGTATACAAATCTACACCCGTGAACTGTCCGTGACCACACTGTGCACAGAGTTACCTGGCGCTCAAGAGAAGGTCAATGTCGGGATCAGGACTGCCATGGGGGCCCCTACGCCCCACAAAATAAAAAAAACCACATCCCCCAGCAGCCATTGTGGCACACCGCAGCCAATCAGGGAGGCCAGCACAAGCACGACAGAGGCGGGACAATGACACAGCCAATCAGGAAAGGGGGCATGGCCAGAGTGGCCGTTGGCCTCTGGAATGTACTGACTCAAGCCCCTTCCCCTTCGCATGGGCTTGCAGGGGAAGTGGGAAGGAGGTATGTTATGTATGTTAACTGTGTTTTCTGACAGAAGCAGAATGTATCTTTTCTCATGTATCTATTCTTATGCAAATAAGTGGATCGAAAAATGTGCACACTCTGTTAGCCAATGGGCTTGTTGTATTATTGTTACTGTTACTGTTTATAGGAGCGGAATGTATCTTTTCTCATGTATCTATTCTTATGCAAATAAGTGGATCAAAAAATGTGCACACTCTGTTAGCCAATGGGCTTGTTGTATTATTGTTACTGTTACTGTTTATAGGAGCGGAATGTATCTTTTCTCATGTATCTATTCTTATGCAAATAAGTGGATCAAAAAATGTGCACACTCTGTTAGCCAATGGGCTTGTTGTATTATTGTTACTGTTACTGTTTATAGTATATATAAGTCTGAGTTTTGCCCCATCCAAACTGTGTTCAAACCCCACTAATAAAGAGCTGAATTTCACTACTTCATTCATCTGCTTCTTCATTCCTTGAACACTAAAAGGTGCTATGGAGCACAGCTGCCCAACACGGCTGGCCTCTGTGTGTGTGTGTGTGTGTGTGTGTGTGTGTGTGTGTGTGTGTGTGTGTGTGTGTGTGTGTTCAGAGGAATGAATTGAGTGTGTGTGGAAAGAGATAGTGTGTGTGGAGAGGAATAATGTGTGTGTGGAGAGAGACAGTGCAGAGTGTCTGTGTGTGTGTGTCTGTGTGTGTGTGTGTGTGTGTGTGTGTGTGTGTGTGTGTGTGTGTGTGTGTGTGTGTGTGTGTGTGTGTGTCTGTGTGTGTGTGTGTGTGTGTGTGTGTGTGTGTCTGTGTGTGTGTGTGTGTGTGTGTGTGTGAATGGATAGTGTGTGTGGAGAGGAATGGGGTGTGTGTGTGTGTGTGTGTGTGTGTTTAGAGGGATGGATGGAGTGTGTGTGGAGAGGAATGGTGTTAAAGGATAATCTCATAAAGCATGGGACTGCTTGTGTTGTTCTTCAAGTAGTACCCTGTTCGGTCTATTCTGGGTGATAGATCTCAGATTAATTATTATTCAGGAGTAGAGATTCTTGATTTATATCACTAATAAATATGTACTTTGTGCTGCTGCCAATTCAAGCTGCTTGGAATGCAGGATGGAGATGCTGTGAATTGATATGCCCATACCACAGGCCTTGCTAACCTCGAAAGGGAGACAATGCTGTAAAAATAACAGCATGTCGTATATCATGGACCCAAGAAGCCAACTTTTCTATATGCCATAGTTGCAGTTTGGCCACTGAACATCTCCCATAAGACACTTGCCTCATCTTGAGCATTTGCCTCTTTGGGAGATGTGGGCATTTTGTTATGACTTTCGCATACAAATTAATGTACTCATAAAAAGAGCCTGTTTCTGGGCTCCTGTGACATGGCTGCAGTGGGATGTGGCTGCTAAAGCAGCATCCTTGCTGATCCCATTCAAATAACAATCTAAGCAAACTCTAGCCTCTGAAGGAATGTACAAGCATAGCAGCAGCAACATTTGCTTAAAGAAACCTGCTATAAACTCAGACATATAGAAACAGGCAACTTAGTTTTAAAACTCTCTCTCTTCTGTTTTCTTTAACATCTCCTCTCTAAATCTTGGTGTCAGTAATAGGGCTTCCTCTTGAAAATGGGAAGAGACTGCTCTTCTCTCCTATCTCCACGGTAGTAAAATAAATTGAGAATGAAAGAGGATTTTTGTCCTTGAGAAAAGCTTGTTTTTCTAACAGAACCCAGTAAGCAATATGTGAAATGCTGGCAAGTACGGTATGTTTTCTTTTAAGAACAAGATTCTAGACACATTGCAGCAATTTAGGAGGTACAGTACATAAATGTTTCCCAGGTACTCTTCATTCCAACTAGGCACAAGAAGGGAGATTTCTTAAGTGCTAAAAGTGTCTGATTGTCTTAGAAGGTTACTTGCACAGCTCCTATTTGCAATTGTGATTGCTTTCTTCTGTGATTTGATTTCACAGTAATCAAGAGCTTCATTGGGGAAATGATTTTTGAGACAAGATGTTCTGCTAGAATCACATCTAACATAGATTTAGTGAAAGTGATATCTTAACCTATAAAACCAAGGGTTAACCGTTGGAACTTGCTATAGGTTGCTATGCATCGCCCTACTTGCCTGCACTCACCCTTCATGCACACGGCCGATCTGGGTCCGCAGGTCAACAAAGGATTGAGAAAACAGGCAGTGGGGCAACAGCCCCACAAACGCGAAAAAAGGGAAACAACTTCCTTTCCCAACATTCCTTGCGCCGCGCCGCGCCAGAGCCAATCAGGCTGAGAGGCTCTCGCACGGCGCGGCACAAGGAACGTTCGGAAATGCGCCGCAGCCAATCAAAAGAAAACCATTTTAAAAAACGCAGCACAAACACAAAGCACAAACCCATAAATACAAGCCCCAGCGTCCTGTGCGCCATGAGTGCGCAGAACGCTGAGGAAGCCGGCGCCCAAAAAATAAAACAAAAACACCGGGAGAGCATGTCCAACAAGCCACGGGAACCAAAGCCCCCCTCCCCATCGGCGCCTGAAGCTCCTAATCGGAGTTTCCCCTTTAATATCACTGGGTGGGGGCGGGGGTGTTGTGCTCCCCCTCTCTACTGGGGTTGAGAGGGTTGGGGGGACCAAAGGAGCCTGTCTCCCCAACCCTCCTGACCCCAGGGGACCTGGCAGAGAGGGGATTCCCCTCCCCACACACACACACGCCCCATATTAAAGAGAAGAAACCAAGCGGTTACTTCTCTTTAAAAACGGAGTTGGGGGGGAATCCCCCTCTCTGATAGCTCTCCTGGGTCCGGAAGGGTGGGGGAGACAGACACCTTTTGTCCACCCAACCCTCCCAAACCCAAGGAAGCCAGAGGAGAGGGGGATCACAACCCACCCACCCACCCACTGATATTAAAGTGGAATCCCCAATTGAGATTTCCCTTTTAATATCAGAGGGTAGCCTGGATTCGATCCCCTCTCCTGGGTCCCATGAGTCTGGAAGGTTTGGGGGGACAAAAGGAGCCTGTCTCCCCAACTCTCCTGACCGCAGGGGACCTGGCAAAGAGGGGATTCCCCTCCCCCCACACACACACACACGCCCCATATTAAAGAGAAGAAACCAAGCGGTTACTTCTCTTTAAAAACGGAGGTTGGGGGGGGTAAATCCCCCTCTCGATGGCTCTCCTGGGTCTGGAAAGGTTGGGAAGACAGACCCATTTTCTCAACCCAACCCTCCCAAACCCAAGGAAGCCAGCGGAGAGGGGGATCACAACCCCCCTGATATTAAAGGGGAAACCCCAATTGAGATTTCCCTTTTAATATCAGAGGGTAGCCTGGATTCGATCCCCTCTCCTGGGTCCCATGAGTCTGGAAGGTTTGGGGGGACAAAAGGGGTCTGTCCCCCCAAGCCTTCCAGAGCCAGGGGAGATGGCAGAGAGGGGATCCCCCCGTAGGACACAAAAAAACACAAAAACAAACAATCAAAGCATTCAAAAATACACAAAAACAAACAAAAATAACACCAAAAAAGTAAACTACAACAAACATTTCCAAACACACCCAGCACCCAGCCAAACACCACAAAATCCAAACACCACCACCACCCCAAATAAAGAAAAACAGCCAACTCACCACCACACAACCTCATACCACAACGACTGGAAAAGAAATTAATAAAGAAAGAGACTACTTACTGGAAGAAGCTCCACCCAGAGGCCATGAGAGAAAAAACAGTCAAAATACAAGATAACCCCTACCAGCAGCACTTGCTGCCCACAATAATAAATTTTTTTTAAAAAGACACAATAGCCCCACACAAAAGGCTCCAAGAGTTTTTCGAAAAAGTATATCATCCTTTATTCTTTTTTTCATCCACAAAACCAAAACACCAAACAAAACTCATCACAGTTTATAACAGGCCATCAAAAATGTGTATAAATAAAAATTTTAAAAATTTCAATTATAGACTAACCTCTTCTTTACAAACATTAACAACAACAACAACTTTCCAACACCATTTAAAACAGCCTGGCAACGCCGGGCAACCTTTGCTAGTTTTATCTATAATATCCAGTTTGAGCCCTAAAATGATTTTCTAGCAAGGATAGGAGTAGTACTGTCTGCAAGCCCAGAGGGTCCTGAGGACTTCAGGAAGGGAGAAGAGAGGCCAGGATTATTGCAGTACAGGCAGGATGTAATTGCAGTACAGGCAGGTAGCAGGGCCATAGCCAGGGGTGTGGGGGAGGGGCAACAAAACCTCCTGAGCTAACAACCCACCTCCCCACCCCACCCCATGGTGCCAATGTTATATATGTGAGTGTGACATTGTTACCCCTCCTGGAAAAAAATTCACACACACACACCCCAAATCTAGAATCCTGGCTACGGCCGTGGCTGGTAGACTCGTATCACAACCTAATAAAAGTTATTCAGATGTATTACAACTTAGAGACCAATTATGTAGAAATATTTATTCTACACTTTGCAATTCCAAGAGCCAAATTGGAATTTATTTATTCCTTTGCCATGAATTCACCAAAAAGGAAAGATGGCAGAATATTCCTATACTCATAAAATGATGAACAAGAGAACTAGGGAGGTACTACTTCAGACCCTTGCTCACTCAGATTTGTGCATCTTTCCTTGCATCCATGACATTGGTACTATACACACAGCACGAACCAGTGGCTGTTACTAGTGAAATGTTAGTCACAATCTTTTATTTATTGGGTTGATTTTTTTAGAACTAGTGTCAAATTTACTTTATAAGCCAACTAAATGTTAATCAAGTCGATAAACATTTCAGATTTATAAATATTTTAATAAAAATAAAGTACTCCTGAATGACTTCTCCATTCATTATCCTAAATCAAGCCAATGCTAATATAAGGAAGGAATTGAGAAGCTGTTCATTAGAAGCTCTATCTGCCGAGTGACCAGAAGTTAGCAGACAAATATAATTAAATCTCCATTTAGTTAAAATTGCAGCAGGTTCCCGATTCAGTCCATGGCAACTCTAGTTAAAAGGATCAGTAGCAGATAATTTGAAAAAGTCTGTGTGCAATGCTACAGGCAGAGTGGGTGACAGTAATCCTATGATTCTGGAACACAAAGACTTAATCTTCTGAAAAGATTAATTTTTATAATTAAACAGATTATATTTCATTGCACATATAAGGAACATTCTCTATTGTCCATGGTGTAGACCAGCATTTCCCCAAACTCTGATTTTTGGACTTCAGTCCCAGAAACCTAAGTCAATTCCCCCAAGCACTGATCAGCTAATGTACTGACTGAGAATTAAAGTCCACCAGTGTTCAGCAGAACATAGTTTGGGAAACACTGGTGTAGACTATTCATTTGTAAAAAGTAGTAAGAGGAAAGAAGATTCATTCCAATGGTTTTAGCTACACCGTGATGCTAAATGAGTGATACTGGCATTGCTCTGATTTAAATCAGCTACAGACTTGAATGTTCTGTCAAATGTTGTTGTTATGTGCCATCAAGTTACCTTTGACTTACAGAAACCCTATGAATGTTTGGTTTTCAAAATGTCCAATCCTCAACCACCCTGCTCAGCACTTGTAAACACAAGGTTTTTATTTTCTTTAGGTAGTCAATTCATCTTGTACTTGGTCTTCTTCTTTTCTTGCTAAATTCATCCTTTCCTAGCATTAATGTCCTTTCCAGAAAATCATACCTTCTCATGATGTGCCCAAAGTAGGACAGCCTCATTTTATAATTTTTGCCTCCAGAGATAGTTCAGGCTTGATTTGCTCTAGGATCCACTTGTTCATCTTTCTGGCAGGCCAAAGTATCTGCAAAATTCTTCTGCAGCACCATATTTCAAACAAATCTATTTTTTTTCCTGTCAACCTCCTTTACTGTCTATCTCTGTCCAGCTTTCACAGTAATTGGGAAAACAAGAGTGTGAATGATTTTGGTCACATCCTTATACCTGATGATCTCTTCTAATATTGTCATTGCTTCCCTTTTATGTCTCAATCATCTTCTGATTTCTTGGTTTGATTGGTGGCATTCTTTTCCTGATAGCCCTTTTACACCTTTTGAGCACAAACATCTCAAACTCCACATGTACCTTCAAAACACCGTAGTTTCATCTTTTGCGAGGCCATTAATAGTGCCATCTGTTTCAAGGCCAGTTAGGTCAATAAAGACAGAGGCTATTTTTTCCAGTCCAATTGTTACTCACTGCTTTGATGTCTGTTGTGTTTAAAGGAAATCAACAAGGTAAAAGTCTTCTATTTGTAGCTAGACATCATTGACTTCTTTTTATGTGTGCCTGTACAACTTTTTTGTTATGTTTTTCTTCAGTATATCGCCTCAGCAAAAAGAAAGCTTGGGCTTTTTATCTTAGTATGCAGTTGCTGACACTTGATGTAATCAGCTATTGGGACAGACTGTTTGATTTTAGCAATCTTGTTGGCTGCTTCCATTATCAGTTTGTCACTTTGCCCAACTACCTAGCCATCTTGATCAGATCAGCTTTCACCCTCCATTCAAAGCTGATTACCTGTTTAGAATCATCAGAAGCTTCGGCTCTGAAGTTGATGCTTCCCTTGGAAGTCAGCTTATTAGTTTCTTTGAGATCTTCAGCTGTGTTGCTATTATTTTCCTTGACTTAATGAACAAGAGCCATCTGGACTCGTATTTGGCCATGTTTGCACCTGTGACTGCATCTGCCCTGTCTGAGCACATCAGGTGGAATTTAACTTGTAAGACACTTCTTGGTATTAAAGGAAAAGTGGAAGGCAGGAGACCAGAGTTGCAACAGCAGACATGCCAGATGGCTCATGAAATAATTGAGGTTGAAGCACCAGAGTTGATACTTCATGTGGTGTGGTTTGTAAGTGATCAAAGATAGGACTTTCTCAGTTAGCAAAATTAATGTCCATTTATGCTCCTTATGCATTACCCAGGTGACAGATCTCAAATCTTGGGCAAAGGACAGCTTAACTACAAAATAATCCAAATGTAAATGCCAGTATAGCAACTGTTTGCTAACATTCAAATGCATACAAAACGTTAGCAATGTAAACATTTACTTTAGAATCATGTAGCTGGAGGGTGCCAAATGGGTTGTTTGCCCCACTATTTGAAGAACATACAGTATATGTGAATGAAACATAGTAACACTGTAAAGACTGCTTAATTTACTGAGGAAAGAGATTCAGAGTAGGCCTACATAGCTGGATCTGTGGAAGAGTATGTTCTGCTTGGGTGAAAGGTTATATGGATATGGAAGGGAATACAGCACATGATAAGATGTAGCAGTACTGTACTGTATAGAAAAGGCAATTTACTCATTCAGATATATTGAACATATTGAGAAGTAATAAGCATAAATAACATGTTTCAAAATAAATTTAATTAGAAATATCAACAGGAACATCCTGTGTAGGATTGTCATATCTCAGGGTATTTCTCCAGGTTTCCAGATGGAATGACAAAGGCTAAAATCCTGGTGTTTATCATAGAAAGCTGCAACCAGAATAAACAGAGCAGTGGAACTTAAAATAGGAGTTGAGTAACTAAATACCCACTGCTTCAATGATTTTACTAGGTAAGGAACAAGATTTCAACCACTCTTTAAATTTTGTGTGTATCAAGTGGCTTTAAGTCCTAAGATCCTATCTCTATACTGTACATATCCAAGTCACACAAGTACATATTAGCTTACTACAAAGGTGTTAGCATGTGTATGGCATTTGTTCACTCTCAGTACACCTAGAAGTCAGGAAGAAAGTGATGAGACTGGAGCAGTGGCGGGCTTCGGGGGGAAATTACTACCACACTGTGGGCATGGTATGGTGGGCATGGCCAGGGGGGAAAGCCCTGTGTTGCACCCAAATTAGGATTACTTTATTTCAAAACTTGAATGGGCGGGGCCAGCCAGAATTTCTGCTACTGGTTCTGGTGAACTGGTGCAAACCTGCTGATGCCCACCACTGGACTGGAGTGAGAGCTGTTAAGTGCCTTATGCTACATAAAGGAAGTCAAGCAGTGGAGTGCCAAGCACTGCATTTAGCAAGGCTTCTTCTTGCCTGTCCCATCTCTGTGGTGTCAGAAAAGCCTACCTTATGACATGACATCACAAGGACTTTCCTTCTATTTCTGAGGCTTTGGCCCTGAAATGGGAATGGGATGTTACTAACCAGGGACCTCATAAAGCAGGCTATAATCCATGGCATTGTTCCCATCCAGTATAAGAAGGCACGTGAAGCTGCTTACACTGCCAGCTGGCCATTACATTGCTCAGGTGAGGAAACAGCTGATCACCTGTTCACAGTATGAATGGTAAGCAATGTGAGTGGGAGGCAAGCTGCTCTACTGCCTGTAAGTATGTGGTTTCTCCCCGCCCCCAAGCAGATTTTAGCCATTATTTTCAATTTTATTTAGCTAATAAACCCATTATGCTGGACTCCTATCTGGTGCCTTTCCAATATCTTGGTCTGTAACCTGGAACTTCCCCAGAATGACGAGGATGGGATTAGTTGTCAAAACATTGGAAGGGCAACAAGTTGGGGAAGGTTTACTTATATTATTGTGTCTAATATAAAACTAAGTATCCAGAATATGATATAATCAATGCTTAGTGCAATCTAATACAGCTCTACAGTGTATATAGCCTTGCCATCTAGCTATACACTGGACTACAACCACAGTACATGTAGCTTCAGGTGTAACAAACGAAGCCAAATTTAACTTTTAAAGCTCTCTTTAAAAAACTTAAGAGGATTGCAGCTTAGTGTTAACTCTTCTGATCGTATTTACATCATCAGGTGTTGTCAGTACAGTGTGTTTAGCAGTGCAGCCTTCATCAAGTCTTTAGTTCCACATACCTATGGAGGATGATATTCAAGACCCATTTGTTAGGTGATGCCAGGAAGGCAGGTAAGATGCAAGAGGTTTTGTCAAAACAGGAGCCCTCTGAGGACTATCTCAGAGCATTAAAAGTTCCAAGAAGTCACCAAACGTCGTCTACAAGCATCAGGTAATTTCCTTGTGGACCTGGAGAAGCCCCCCAAAACTCTAATCTCACCTCCTAAAAGCAGCAATGCCCAGGCAAGCATTCTTCTTCAATGCGTCTTTACAGCCATTCCTAGCCTTGGTACATGGTATGGTGGGAGCTGAAGCCGTAAACCTTGCCTACCCCTGTTTTGCAAGCCTATATGAGGTAGAAATGGTCGTTAGAGGCAATCTTTGGTCAAAAGGACCATTCATTAATTACTAAAAGCATCTGAGTGCACAGCAAAAGCTTTTCTCACCATACCTAATTTGCAAATTAGTTTGCTTTGTTTTGTGATTGGTTTTAGGATCTTAAGCATGGTATTCCTCTGAAGTCTGACTTCATAAATATGAAAGGCTGCCTCAGTCACACTCACTTTTACACTAAAATGCTTTAAAATTCTATTTCTGCCCTGACTTTCAAACAGGCCCACTCACAGCACTCACCAATGAGAGAGTGACAGCAAGTCGATTGTGCTTTATTCAACTTTTCCAAATGCAAGATGTAAGCTATTCCAAATAGTTCCTGATGAGACATTAGGTGATGGTTTTGAAGGGAGGGGGGAGATGCTTTCTGAATACATCTGTTTCTTTTATTGCATACCTGCTGGTGCCTTTGTACTGCACACTGTATTTGAATTTGATAAATTTTTCATTAGTAGTGCTAGGAATATATTTAATCCTCTGTAGTCATCAAAGGTGCATCTAGAGTTCAGAGTTTTGCATTCTTGATTCAGCATCTGCTCTAGAAACAAATATACAGAAAAATGCTCAAACAGATATCTGAAAATAGCATATTTATATGTCCATCTTCTATATAATGTTCCCAGTTCACTACCGGATCACATGTTACAGCAAATGCATGTTTTGTTTATATAATTTTAAAAAATGAAAATAAGCAATCTTACAATCTTATTCCTTCTTTGCATGCAAAACTTTCAGTGCCTTGTGCATGAGAGCTGAGACAGGCAAAGAAATTGTGCTATCTTTCAAATGAAAAACAAAAGCAAGATTATTTGGCACATGCAAGTTGATGCAGGATTATATCAGAATAAGCAGTTATGCTTTTCCTCATAAGGTTGCACTGCTCTTAGGTACAGTGTCTCACATAATGAGGCCTTTAAATTGCCTACATTTAGTCCTACAAAGTGCAATCTTTGTGATTAACACAGCTTGTAGATAGAACATATAGATTTCATCCTTAATTTGATTTCTTTAATTATAAATTTTGAGCCAGTGTGATGTACTGAGTAGAATGTTAAATAAGGACTCATGAGGTCTAGGGTCAAATTCCTCTTCAGCCATGGAAACTCAGGAAGTGGGTGTGGCAATGGTTAACACCTCTATGAACAGCTCATCTTGAAAACTCATTAGGGTTGCCATAAATTGGAAGCAATGAAACATCACTAGATTGCAACAAAATCAGGAGCTCCCAAGTTGTATTTAGGAACGTTAAAGCAACAATTCATGTACAGTGATACCTCATACAACGTTCAAACTTGGTTCCACAAGTTTGGACTTTATACGGATTTAGACTTTGTATGAGGTATGCAAAATCCTAGCTGCAATGCCTCATACAACGTTCAAATCCTTGCTGCGATGCCTTGTACAACGTCATTTCCATAGAGATACATTGTACTATAACAGCACAGACTTCAGGGGAAAGTCAAGGAAACAGACAGGAAACTGACAGAACTTTAAGAAATCATTGTCTAAAGGCTAAATACATTACAAAAACATGTCAAACAACAAGTCAAAAAATCCAAAAAATCCAACACCATGCTCAAAACACTCCTAAACACTCTTTGCCTCGTGCAAAACCCACAAGAGCAATGCAGGCATGCATTCTGCCTTTTATATTGCCCAGGCACAATGCAAACTGGGAAAAACCCCAATGCCTCATACAAAGTCGCAGCTACTTTGTATGAGGCAATTTTTTTCAAGGAATTAGGCGATGTTGTATGAATTCGATGTTGTACAAAGCGGACTTTGTATGAGGTATTACTGTACTGTATTATTTCCTTCACAAAGAGAGTGCAAGAAAGTCACAATCACATTTGCCTTCTTTGTAGCAATATGTTGCATTTTGCACAACTTACATTCTCACACTTCCATTTCACTTCTCAGCAGTTACCAGTACTGTTTGTCTGCAACAAGTCACAGTAAAAGTGATGATTGCTTTATGAAGAAGTCACCACTCTAATACATTGGGTTTATTCATTAGCAAACATTTTGCTAATGATGCAAATCATATGGTAGGTTGAATGGGCCAGCCAGCATATCCATATAATTAATTATCTATTCAAAATAGTTCTTTTCAAAGTTGCTTTATAGAAAGCAAAGATCTGTGTGTTCTTCAATTCTTTGCCTGTTATATAATGGAGAGAGCGCAACATCACCCTTCAAGGTGATTTGTGCACTATTCATGACCTTTTTGTTTTACTTCTTTTTCACTACCTCTTCTCATCACAGAGTTTCTGTGTTTTGGAAAGTTTCAAGAAAGGCAGATATTCCACAACTAATGATTTCTAAAAATGGGGATTGTACAAAGTTTGACATTGATTTGTGGTATCAAATCAATATTTGCTATCTTCACAACAAATGCCGCCACCCCCCCTCAAAAAAGTAGGGAGGGAGGAAAGAGGGAGTAGCAAATATCCGTTTCAGAGGAGAAATACCCATTTTGATGTTTCCAGATCTAATCATCTGAGAAGAGTCTGCATGGCATTTTGCAAACAAAGTAGCTCAGATCTGCTCTGACTTAGATGCTATAGTCAATGCAGGTCCTGTTGGTATAGCTTTTCACCCCTGCATATAATGGCTACATTTCAGTTGATGCAGCTTGAGGATGTGGATAGGAGGTGAAAGCCACTACGTATGTGCTGAATGCTTGCCTTTTCTAGTTTACAGTATAAAAGCAGCCACAGGGGGACTGGCTGAGTGGGTTAGGGGAGTGGTGAATGCTTTCTTGTTTCAAGGCAGGGTACCAGCATGCCTGAAGGAGGCAGTAGTAAGACACTTCTTTTTTAAAAAAAAAACCCAGTCCTTAAGTACCATTGTATAGTTCCCTGTTAGCCAACCTTGGCACTCCAGCTGTTTGTGGACTTCAATAACCAGAAGCCCAAGTCAGCACACGTGCTGATCAAGGACTTCTGGGAATTGAAATCTAAGAACAGCTGGAGTGCCAAGGTTCACCATCACTAGTATAGGTTAATTATCAGCCAGTCTCCAATGTTCTATTTTTGGGCAAGATTTTGGAGAATGTTGTTGTGTCCCAGCACCAGAGGTTCCTGGCTAATGTAGATTATCTAGATATATTTCAAATTGGCTTCAATCCTGTTTATGGAACAGAGATGACTTTGATCACCTTGTTGGATGACCAATGCAGGGAACCAGACAGAAGGAGTGTGTCCCTATTGGTTCTTCTGGGCCTCTCAGCAGCTTTCAATGACAACAACCTTGCAATCCTTCTGGGACGTCTGTCTGACATGGGACTTAGCTACTGTCTTAACCAGCGTTCCAAACCTTCCTAGATGGCCACACTCAGATACCAATGTTGTGGTATGTAACAATAGGATGCCTTACTCTTGAGTAGGCCCTATCATTCTTCTGAGATGCAGCTCCCTGGCTGGATATGTGTAGATAAGGTAGTGTCAAGCCAAGTAACCACTCCGGTCCTGTTTTAAAAGTATATTGAAATCAGAGCAAAGTTCAGAATAAAGCATCATAAGCTTAGAAAACATTTCGAAACAAAGAAATAAAGAAAGCTGGTTATTCAAGGGGTTGCCCAGGGGCCCCCTTTTTCACAAGCCTCTACATTTTTGCAGTTCAAAAGCATAGCATCCAAGAGTGTCTCCTGGCCCCACCTTTCTCTGCATTATATCTCCAAATGGTCCACCTTGTGGCCCTCCTCCTTAGGAATTCCAGCCAATGATCTTACAGCATGACATGTCTATCACACGTTAGTTTTCATTTCTATAAAACTACGAGGCAACGCATGAAGCAAGGATGTTTACATTCCATTCTCTATCCCCTGATCTGAAATCGCCATATTGAAGGCTAAATCAAGGGTAATTAGGTGGACAAAATTATCATTAAAAAAAACACCGTTTGAAGCAGGACTTATTTCATGACAGGGTAATCCTGTTCATCACCAAGTCATTATTCTGTGGTGTCCTCCAGTATTCAGTTCTTCCCCCAATGTTATTCAACATCTACATAAAACTGCTGGAAGAGGTTATCCTGAGTCTTGCGGTTCAGTAAAAGCAAAGCAATCACACGTATATACCACCCCATAGTACTTAGTGCACTCTCTAGGCGGTTCACAAATTAATTACCATTTTGCCTCCAGCATGCTAGGTACTCATTTACCAACCTCAGAAGGATGGAAGGCTGAGTTAACCTTGAGCTTTGGCCAGGATCAAACTCACAACCTTTTGGTTGCAGTACAGCAGTTTAACCACTGCACCACCAAGGTTTCAGGTACCATCAGTATTTTATTTATTTACTAGCATATTTTGCCCGGCAGTGCCGGGTTTTTTTAAATTGTTTTGGATAGTAAAGGGTTTCGGTTTTTTTCTTGAACCAATGGTGCTGGGCTGTTTTAAATGGTGTAAGGTTTTGTGATTTTGTGGCTTCAAGGCGCTGCGTCTGCCTGCGGCGGACTTGCGCTCCCAGTGGTTTTTTTGTTTGTTTGTTTGTTTGTTTTTTGCGTGCTGGCTTCCTCAGTGCCGGGCTCTTTTAATTGGTTTCTGAACGTTTTTGTTTTATGTTTATGCAAATTTTATTTTATTTTAATTTATTTAATTTAATTTAATATTATTTAGTTTAAAATTTAATTATGGTTTTTAAAATGTTTATTTTTACGCATTTTTATTTATTTATTTTGTTTTTTGGAGTGAAAAGTGATTTCTGGGTTTTTTTGGTAATTTTTGAGATTAGTGTGTTTATTTTTGAATGTTTTTATAACTTATTTGATTAATTTTGGAATTAATCTTATTAATTTTAATATTTTTGAATGTTTTTTTTCTTTTGGCCTGGGTGGGGGTGGTGAGCTTTTCTGTCTCTCTTCAATTGTTGCCTCTCTACAATTGTTCTCTTCTGTCCTCTAGGTGTCGCTTCCGGTAAGTTTTCTCTTCCTTTTCTCATTTGAGTTCCGGTCCTCATAGATGGAAGACGTCTTTTGGTAAGTTCTCTGGGGGGGTTTTGGGGGTGGGGTGGGGTGGTTGGGGTTTTTTTTGGATGGGGGTGTCTGTGTGTTTTTTCTTGTTTCTTTTTGATTGTTTTTGTGATTCATTTTTGGATTTTTGTGTGGTTTTGAATGTTTTTGGTTTGTGTTTATTTTTTCAGTTGGGGGGGGTGGCTTTCTTTCCTGCGGGCCATGCTGGCTGGCCCGTGGGAAGGAAGGGCAATGGCGGGGAGGCTTTCTTTCCCACAGGCCATGCTGGCTGGCCCATGGGAAGGAAGGGCATCGGCGGTGGGGGGTTTCCTTTTTCCCCCCACGGGCCATGCTGGCTGGCCCGTGGGGAAGAAGGGAAGTTGCGGGGGGGGGGGGGGTTCTTGAAATTTTTTGCGTGCCGGCTGGCCCTTTGAATGGAAGGGCAGCGGTGGCGGGGGGGGTTATTTTTTTTCCCCACAGGCCATGCTGGCTGGCCCGTGGGGAAGAATGGCAGCGGCGGTGGGCGTTGTTTTTTTAAAATTTTTATTTTTCGTGCGCCGTCCGCCTCAGCGTTCTGTGCGCTAATGGCGCACAGGACGCTGGGGCTTGTAGTTTTGCCTGCGCATGTTTGCATACTTTAGCGGTTTGTTTCCTGCGGCTTTTGTTTTGATTGGCTGTGGCGCGTTTTTGAACGTTCCTTTTGCCGTGCCGCTCAGCCTGATTGGCTCTGGTGCGGCGCAAGGAACGTTGGGAATTGAAGTTCCCTTTTTTTGTTTGCGACTGGGGGGCTCCTGCCCCCGGGTCGAAAATTTCAGACCGACAGTTACCTGCGAACCGGGTTCGGGCGAGTGAACGGAGGCCCATTACGGGCTAGTGGGACCTGGTGCAACATCCTTTGTCACATTCCAACGGTTAACGCACCATTTTATAGGTATAGATTTATTTACTTTGTATTGCCACCCCCTCACCGAAGCGACTCCGGGCTGACAACATGACATAAAAACATTTTAAAATCCTCAATAAAATCATCTAAAATCAGTCCAATTAAAAAGACCCACCCACCCTACCACAGAAGAGGGAATTATAACAGCCAGCGGACAGGGGTCACCTCCCCATCGGAGCCCCACACATGCCTTGCCAGCAAGGTTTTAAGATATTTTCTAAAGGGCAGCAATTCCGTCTGGAGCCGTATCTCTGTCAACAAGAGGTTCCATAGGGCCGGAGTGCACACGAAGAAGGCATTCCTCCTTGTGCTAGAGAGACGAGTATGGTGATGACACCCAGCTCTTTCTCTCCTGTTCTGTGCCTGAACCAGTGTCTGTTGTCAGTAATACTTTGGGTAAGGGCTAGCCAAGTGAAACTTAATCCATACAAAAGTGAAGTGCTCCTGCTCAGTCACAACGCAAATCAGAGGACAGGGACACAGCTTGCACTAAATGGGGTTAAATGCGCTGTTTTTTTAGCTATAAATGGAACTGAACACTGACCCCTAGATTCAGACACAACTGGCTTTCAAGCAAGGGCAACCTTTATCTATAGTATTTTAACTTCTTATTTATTGTACAGCTTTAATTGTTCTGAGCTGCCTTGGGTCCCCGATAAGGAGAAGGGCAGCACATAAATAATATAAAAAATAATGGCACCCAAAATTCCAGTTTTGGCACAGAGACTAAGGGGAACAACAAAGCTTTTTACCTCAGAAGTTGAAATTAAATGGTCATTAAGGAAAAAGCTAAGCATTTCACCTATACATCTGATCAAGGTATATGAACAGCAGTGTTTTTTGAGAAAATGCAATGAGCTCATTACATTTTCTTCTCTCACAATTGTCTGGTGGTTTAGAGTCAATAATAGTTTAAATTATAAATGTATCTATTCTGTGTCAGGATTCTCCAGCTCTATAAAGGATATAAAAATGGGCTTCATCACCTGAAATATTACAGGAAGCAGCAAACCAAAATTAGTTTCATGTTATACATAAGGAAACACAGAAATAAGGTCCCTATCTCCATCAATATTTTTTCTCGTCATAAACTAATATTAACTAACAAGATAAGGCCCCGTTTTCTCCTCCCTCCCCCATGCTCACATTGGAGAAGGCATTTACAAGATCACTGAATATGGATAATCTGGTTTATACTCCTGTAGTTATATGTGCCACTGCTCCCACAGATGCTCCAGAGACTTCAGTTAGCACAGAAAACAGCTCCATGAGAAATGATTCAGCCCTAGTGTGAATTCACCATCCCACTGATTTCTACTCCATTTCAAGGCATAGTTAAAAGAGCAAAACTGTTCTCTCTTGAAGGTCACATCATGAAGTTAGATGCAAGATTTGAGAAGAAGATTCCAAATTTAGGAGAGTTCATTTGTTTGTTTTAAATTAACTCCACTTCGGAAGTAGGGCAAGAGAGCATGGCACTACTTTTGCTTGTCAGGTCTAAAAGCAAATTTGAACCTTTTGCCATTATGAGCCAAAGAAGATAATGTATGATACGTGAGGGACTGGAGGCATGGATTGTTGCAGGGCCGGTCCTATCATTGGGCATACTGAGTTACCTTGTGTAGCAGAAGATCCCAGACACTGGAACCACCAAGTTCCTTCAAATTGACCAGTGATGCAGCTTTGGTTCAGACAGTGATGCATGACTAAAGCATTTTTAAAATAGTAGCCATGTTAGTCTATGAAAGCATGTCAGAGAGTAAACAAAACAAAAAGATAAAAAATGCCGTGGCACCTTAAATACTAACTGCTGTATTTTGATATTAGCTTTCGTGGATCAAGTCCACTTTGTCAGAAGTATTTATTTAAAACTGTTCAATAGTTTTGTGGGGGTGGGGAAAATACCCTACATATGACAGAACAAGAATGAACAAATCTTGTTCTGTTTCGACTAGACTATTTGGGGCTATGCTCATGAGTCTAGTTTAAAATAGGATGCCATAGAAAGGCATTACAGTTCTTACATTACATAATAACCATTCATGAAGAAATGGCTTTGAGAGACATGTAAAGCTGGAGGCACCCCTTTATTGCTACTGTTGAGATTAAAAATATCTATGACGTTGCCCTTATTTATAAAATGTGGCTGTTTGTGAGTCCCTCTCCCTATCCTGATTGGCAGAATCCTCAGGCAATAACTTTGTGAGTATCAGCAAAGCTTTCTCCTGCATCTTCAGAGGGTTGAGTTTCTGGCATTAACTCTCTGAACATAGGTCATGAGGTCAATATCCTATTTCCCATAAGGTCCAAACAAATTATCTGGAAATCCTACAAGCATGATGTGAAGGTAATCACTCAGGAATGTACTTATTTATTAATTGCATTTTTATACCAACCATCTGGGATATTTCCCACTCTGATGTGTATTCTCCACCACTGTTGTCCTATACCCAGATAATGTGTCACAAGGGGCTGTTTGAATCCAGCTTTGGTTAAGCAGATGTTACTTACTGCTGTTCACTGAATTATGATAGGTTTGGTATCTTATGTTTTATTGACAAAATCCTATTGGTTAGTTATGCCAGCTTAACTACAATAGCATAAACTGCTGTGGCTAATTACCACTAGTAAATGAGTCGTTGTTTGTATCCCTCATTCAATACCAGTTCATACTACTAGAATACAATGAGGGATACAGCAGTAACTTAATTAGCAGCAATTAAAAGGCTAAGAAATTGTGTTAAACACAATTTTTATGGACTGCAGATGCATGGAGTATTATCTGAGTAGGTAGATATTGCTGTTTGGGTAAAGGTTTGCTTGAAAGCCGTTTGTATCTGACTATAGGGTTTGGTGCTCATCTCCTTTTATAGCCAAAGAGCCAGCGATGTCTGCATGTGCAGACATTTCCATGGACATGTGGCAGGCATGACTAGACACTGGAGTACACAGGACATTGTTTATCTTCCCACTGAAGTAGTACCTATTTATCTACTTTCCATTTCTTGCTTTTGAACTGCTAGGCTGGCAGAAGCTAGGAAAGAGATGGGAGCTCAATCTGTCATGTAGCACTTGGGTCTAGAACTGCTGACCTTCCAGTCATTGGGTTCAGTGTCTTAACCACTAAGCATCACAGTCCCATATGCTGTTTGGGAAGCACACTTCATTTCTGTCATTCAATGCCCAGACCATAAACTCAAAACTGTAAGCATAATTTTAATAATCATAACAAAGAGAAATAAGGTAATAAATTTGATGGACCACAAGGTTCAGGGAATCCTGCTCTAATTACTCAGCGACACTACCCTGCTGATCCCTGAATGGGTAAGCCTAGGAGAGTTTAATGTGTTAATGGATAGGGAATTGACTTGTCTCAGGAACCTCCCAAAACTCTAGTCCAGTGATGGTGAATCGAGTGCCCAAACTCAATAGGCTGTCATCTGTGCCGCAGCGGGGTGGGGGTGAAAGTTTCAAAAATAAAATGCATCAAAAGTGTTTTGGATCAAACAATGAATAAAAATCTAAGTATCAATTTATTTATTTTATTTATTTTTTATTTTTTATTCAAATTTATATGCCGCCCAATCAGGTAAACCCGACTCTGGGTGGCTCACAACAAGTTAAACACACATAAAACAGTACAACCAATTAAAACCAATTAAAACTCAACATACCCACCCACCTACCTCATTCCTCTTAAAACCCACATAAACCCACATTTAAAAAAATGACAATTAAAAGAAATGGGGGCTTAATTTATAAGCCAGCAGGCAGGGGCCACTCTTCCATCTGGGCCCCACACCTGCCCTGCCAACCAGGTTTTTAGGTATTTTCTGAAAGGTAGCAGCTCCATCTGCTCCCGCAACTCTACAGGCAGGAGGTTCCACAAGGACGGTGCAGACACGGAAAAAGCCCTCCTTTGTGTGCCAGAGAGACGAGCCCCTCTGGCAGATGGAACAATCAGGGAGCCCCTCCGATCAGCTCTGGTTGGATGGGCGGACACTCTTGGGACAATGTGGTCTCTAAGGTATCCTGGCCCACTACCATGAAGGGCTTTAAAGGTCAAAACCAGCACCTTGAACTGCACCCGGAGGCAAACTGGTAGCCAGTGTAGCTCCCGAAGTAATGGTGAGGCACGAGCATAACGCCCATGCCCCATCACCACCCAGGCTGCCGCATTCTGGACCAACTGCACCCTTCAAATGGTTGACAAGGGCAGCCCCATGTAGAGCGCATTGCAATAATCTAGCCTGGAGGTGAATAAAGAGAATAAAGAGAATAAATAGAGAATAAACACACAAGAAAATAAGGACGCTAATTAAACTAACTAGTATTTACACACTAGCATAGTCTGAGAGCATGCACAAATTACATCCCTCACAGCAAGGCATAACAGGGCAACCAGTGAACATAGCTTTCCTAAGCCTACGAAAGTAATTTCTGAACTTCCTTTTATACCTTATTCATCACATTTTAGACTAGAGATCCTCAACCTGTGGCCCATGGGCCAAATGTGGCCCATGGTGCCATTTCATGTGGCCCACCACCACCTCCACCACACCCAGAAGTGTCATGTGGTGGATGAAGGGCAAAATGGCTGTCCAGCCCCCAAAGCTGTCTGAGGGAGCATGACCAGGGCCCCGGCTTTAAAGGTTGAGAATTCCTGTTCTAGACCTTTCAAGACAGTCTAACAATTTAAGGTCAAGTTTCCTCAAATATTCATGAAGACAAGAGCAATTTCTGCTCCTCTCCCTGACACACAACAGAATAAGCACAGTACCAGGGAACAAGACTTGAAATCTTAATCAAAAGGTAAAGTACAAGTGTTACTTCTATTCCTTTGAGGACAAAAGCTGTCCTCTCTATACTCTCACCCAAGCATTCCCAGGCATTGGGAAAAGTCTGAATTTTCCAGAAAGGTCCCCCAATCTATGTTCCCCTAATTTCTCAGTTTCTTCATAATAATGTTTAGACCTTCCAAAATAATATAACTTGGATGAGGGATCAGCGCACACAATTGATATACTGGCCCTGACAGAACCCCGGTAAGGGGTGATCACATCGTTACCAGGGGTTCCTGAAGGGACAGAAATTGGGGGAGCGGAATATTAGATAGGGTTTAATTCATCACTAACTGATCTGACAAACTGCTCGGTCAACAGAGAGCTAATGACTAACGTGTTTGGTGCGTAATAGGTAATCTCGCGCCTGCGGATTAACTTTAGCCCTAAAGCCAATACCAGCCACATGTTTACCCCGGATAACATGGAACAATGTATTTCCCCTGCCGTTAATTAAGTTAGTTAATTAACTTCCCCTCTAGACTTCTCCAATTAACTTGTGTAAACATGGTGTGTGAATTCTGCCAGATCGCAATGCTTTTACATGCAGCCTGTACATGATAAATACTATTGATTTGCCTTCATTAAATCACTGGTCTTCGCTCCATCTTGCCTCGTGTCTCATTGCTTGACCAGTCTCCTCCGGGACCCAACAGCTGCTTCGCGGCCCAGATCCAACACTTGGAGTTTTGTTCTTCTTTAGTGTCCAGATCAAACTTTGAACTGCCAAAGTGAAACCACTTTCTTGGCTTTGTCTTTGGCCAAAATTAAATAACTTGGAGTAAAGAATTCTGAAATCAGGTCTCTGACAACCTTAAGCTTCAACAAATTAAGGGGCAAGACCCATTGATAATACCACCCTGCAGCCATAAAAGCATTCCTATGAAAATGCAAAACAATTGCCCTTTTTCTGCTTTGAAACAATCCTAGCTGGGTTGTGTTTGAAAAAAATACACACAGAGAAATCTGGTCCCAAGGCAACCGTTAGAAAAACATAGCCTGTCACTACTGCAAAAAAGAAACCCAGTCTGCCAACGTGATTTTAGACAACAGACAACAAGAAGCACAAATAGATAACCCAACTTTTTAAAAAAGTGTTAGCAGAATAATAAGATGACAGCTAGCCCATCACATCTATGAACCCATCACACATTTAGGAAGAGAAAATAAATGTGAGAAAATAAAAATTAAGTGAAAGCAACAGCTGAGACTAGGAATTAAAAGAAAACAAGGTCACCTTGGGTCTAATCTTGTAATGCTGTTAAAACATACAGTATTCACAAACCAACAGTTAGCCTGCCTGCCATTCTGAAAAGCACTCTGCATTTTATTCAAAGTTTTGAACCATATTCTCCATAGAAATTCAGGATTTTTGCTAACCATGGAAGAGGCAGACTAAAATCCAGAGAGAATTCACATCATTCCTAAAACAAAACCTATCACCTGCCATTGCTGCAGCCCTCTAGACCCAAACCCTTGCACAGTGAGTCAAATCACACCTGAATCAAGTTACAAAACCTACTTTGTTGGCAGATCAACAGACATTCCACTGAAAAGTTTGAACAATACCTGTCAAGCGCGGCTCTGGAGAATACGGGACCTGCGCAGTAGCCTTCTGTGCAGAATCCTTCTATGCTGTCAAATTACAGGATGGCGGCGGGAAAGTAGAGTTTGCGGCACTGAATTATGGGAAATCCCGGCTAATCTGGGATACTTGACAGGTATGGTTTGAACCCAAAATATCAACAGTGATCAGGGAAAAAGGCATACCTTCAGTCAATTGTTAAACTAGCATTTTTAAAAAAAGATTTTAAAATATTTAACAATTTAAATGTCATATTGCTCACCATAATTCCAAATGCATTTTTCAAACCCACTCATTTTTGGAAATGGCTGAGAAGCAGCAGTCACTTGGAACTGTAATATTTATTCTTAATAGAATCAAATGAAGGTTCCCCCTTTGTCAATTCAGGTTTCAACACTGAACAAACATTTAATGGGAGCTTTCCTGTGTCTTTGGTATCATGATCACAATGATGAAAGAGAGAACGAACAAAAAAACTCAGTTACCACTAAAACTAGTCTTGCAACATCCCACTGCTCTATCAGCTGTAACATGTACTGATGTTAATTATCTCTTTGTAGTTGCACCACAGACCCACAGTTAACATTCCAACTCTTGGGCTTATTTTATTTCTTTAATGTATTTAATTATATTTCTATGCTATCTTTCTCCCAGCAGTAAGTCTCAAGGCAGCTGAGAAACCACACAAAAAAGACAAGAATTAAAAATGACATTTAAATAGGCATTTAACAAATTATTAAAGGACTTATTAGAATACCCATATAAAGACAAATTAAGAAATACTAGAGTATATGAAAACACATTAAAAAGGATTTATTGGGAGTAAACATTAAGCAACTAACTATTAAAATTAGATACAGTATTAGATACCAAATGCCTATTATGATTAAAATGTTTTTCATGGTCACCAAAAAGTCAAGGGGGTCAGCCAGGCTTCAAACCATCCAAAATGCCTGCTCTTAGGTCCCTATCAAACATATTTGTAAAGAGAAGGACCTCTCCAAATGACTTTATGACCTAAAGTCAGTTGGTTTTATATACTCGGGACACCATTGTGCACTGGTTTTCCCACTTCTTCCTCACTTGTTTCAGAAGTAAGGTGAGTGTGCTTCCAGAATGGAAGGACTGGGTCAGTGATGGTGAACCTCGGCACTCCAGCTGTTCTTGAACTTCAATTCCCAGAAGACTTGATCAGCAGGAGTGCTTACTTGGGCTTCTGATAACTGAAGTCCAAGAACACCTGGAGTGCCAAGTTTCACCATCACAGGACTAGGTTATAGAGTATCACCAGAGTCTGGTAAAGACTCAAATGTGATTAAAGTCCTCGTATTTTATTTTATTTTTATTTTTTATTTTTATTTTTATTTTTTTTTGGGAGGGGGCTCCTTCCATATCCTGGCAGTCGTGGCCAGGAAGGTTATCGCACAACTTCGTGTTATCCTTTTAAGTCAGATTTCAGGCCTGGACATGGCACAGAGAAAGCATTGGTCGCACTTGTGGATGATCTCTGGAGAGAGCAGGACGGTGGCCATCCATCCATCCTTGCTCTCCTTGACCTCTCAGCGGCTTTTGATACCATCGACCATGGTATCCTTCTGGGACAGCTCAAAGGGTTGGGGATCCAGGGCACTGTGCTGGCTTGGTTTTCCTTATTCCTGGGGAGCTGGACCCAGTCGGTGTGGTTGGAGAGTGAGAGGTCCAGCCCTAGGGTTCTCCAATATAGGGTTCCTCAGGGCTTGGTGCTTTCTCCTCTCCTATTTAATATCTACATGAAGCCGCTGGGTGAGATCATCCGTTCCCACAGGCTATGGTACCATCAGTACGCGGATGATACACAGCTGTACATCTCGGCCCGCGGGGACCCAAGTGATGCGGTCAATGTCCGGTCCGGGTGTCTGGAGGCTGTGGGGGTCTGGATGGGGGGAAACGGGTTACAGATGAACCCTGGCAAGACTGAGTGGCTGTGGGTTCGGGTCCCACATTATCCCGGGAGCTGCCATCTTTGGTCTTGGATGGGGCTACTCTGCCCCAGACAGACCCAGTGCGTAATTTGGGGGTGCTCCTGGACGTGCGTCTTCTGCTAGAAGAGCAGGTAGTGACTGTGGCCAGGAGGGCTTTTGCACAATTACGTGTAATTAGCCAGTTGCGCCCGCTCCTGGATATGGATTTCTTGCTCATGGTCACACACGCCCTGGAGTTACCTCCAGACTTGATTACTGTAATGCGCTCTACATGGGGCTGCCCTTGACGACAATTCGGAGGCTGCAGCAGGTCCAGAATGCGGCAGCCCAGGTAGTGATGGGGTGCGGGCGTTATGTCCATGCCTCGCCTCTGCTTCGGGAGTTGCACTGGTTACCAGTTTGTCTCCGGGTACAATTCAAGGTGCTGGTAATGACCTTTAAAGCCCTTCATGGTAGTGGGCCAGGTTACCTAAGAGACCGCATCGCCACAAGAGAGTCTGCCCGACCCACAAGGGCAGACCGGAGGGGCTCCCTCAGTGTTCCATCAGCTAGAGGGGCTTGCCTCTCTAGCACTAGGAGAAGGGCCTTCTCTGTGTCCACCCCAACCCTATGGAACCTCTTGCCAGCAGATCTGCGGCTACAGACAGAATTGCTGCCCTTTAGGAAGGGGTTGAAAACCTGGCTGGCAGGCAAATATGGAGGACCGACGGGATAGTTGCTCCTCCTCATTGGCTCTATTAGTGGATTGGTCCCTCTACTGATGGGTGGGAGAGGGAGGGGTATTTTAAATTAGGGATGTTTTTATAGAGTCTTTAATGTATTTTTATTATTTTAATTTGGATTTTTAGGGGTGTATGTATAGTGTTTGTGTGTTTTGAGCCGCCCTGGGTTTCCTTAGGGCAAGTGGGCGGGATATAAGTTTAATAAATAAATAAATAAATATCTGCCAATTGCGCCCGCTCCTGGACCGGAACTCCTTGCTTATGGTCACACATGCTCTGGTCACCTCTAGACTAGATTATTGTAATGCACTCTACATGGGGCTGCCCTTGATGACCATTAGGAGGCTGCAACTGGTCCAAAATGTGGCTGTCTGTGTGGTGATGGGGTGTGGGTGTTATGCCTATGCCTCACCCCTGCTGCGGGAGCTGCATTGGCTGATTGTGTACCTCCGGGTGCAATTTAAGGTGCTTATAGTGACTTTTGTGACACCCTGTATTTCTAAGCATATCCTCTGCTTTTCAGGAAAAGGCACAAAGAAACAGAACTGTGTTTGTTCTTTCTACAGCACCGAAGACTAAAAGCTCAAGAGGAAACAAGCCATGTTATTTGTGATCCATATTTTAAGATTAATACCTCTGCTGGAATCTTCAGGAAAGATACCCACACAAATTTAGTGTAGAAAAATAGACACAACTATATTATAGCTTTATATGCACTACATCATGAAGTGGACACAGGTATCACATATTCAGCATGTTGATTGATAGATTACCCTATCTTGCTTGATAGGAAGGCATAAAATGACAGGAATGAGGCATAATCTTGGCATTCAACCACTACGTTGGCCTTGGACCATCTGTTGCAATGGCTAAAGCTGTTCCTGAGCTAGCTGAGTCCCTAAAAGATGTTCAACCCAACAGGAACCTCAAGAAGAATATATGGTCATACAGACCCCATTCCTTCTACGAGAATTATATCTACTGTGATATACTACCTACCCACCTGACTAATCAAAATTGTGATTAAGAAGTGGAAGCATTTACAATTATCCAGTTCCCAAGCAAGCATCTTCAGAATTTTCAGTAGAAAACTAGATACTAAATACATCTTGAAAATAAGTTGTTATGAAATAGAATGCAGAAATGTAACTGTTAACATAGCTACCTAAGTTGAAATCTTCAGATATAGTACAACTCTATTTTAGCATGACTGTTGTATATGTGTGCTACTTCTTTTTTTTAAAAAAAATCCCTGTCTATTAGTTAGAAGGAGAAAGAAAAATAGATTAGGAGTGGCATTATTTGAAAGAGTTTGGAGCTCTATTCACACAGCTGCAAAGAGAATCCATGCATGAAGTAATCAAATATAATGGCAGGGTTTGGTACAAATCACTGAGTCTTCAGTGAAGCTCTAGTCTAACCTATTTGCCTGTCACTGAATACAGATCAACAGATAAACTTTATCTGATTATTCATTGCCACAAATCCAAAAAACTGAACTGCAAATGTAATCCAAAACAGTAAGTTTCCCAAGCTTTAAGCAGACTTGTGTGTCTCCAGGAGGTGGAATTTGCTAGTATCCAAGACAGTTTTGGGAGCAATAACAAAGAAGACTAATGATACATACATAGTCAAGCTCACTTTCTGAACAAGGCAGTTTGTGTTGTGAGTATCAGTAGTAGTAGTAGTAGTAGTAGTAGTAGTAGTAGTAGTAGTAGTAATAATAATAATAATAATAATAATAATAATAATAATAATAATAATAATAATAATAATAATAATAATAATAATAATAATAATAATAATAAATTTAGTGTCAGAAATTATTTTACGTTGAAAGGATTTTTGCGGAAGAAACTCCACTCAGGGATCACCCAAATGAGGCTCCATTCATGTCCCCAAGAGCTGGGACAGAGATGGGCACTCAATCCATCATGCAGGACCCAAGATTTGAACGGCCGAATTGCTGGCCTTCCAGCTAACAAGGCAAGCTTCTTAACCACTGAGCCACAAAGATACAATCATTTGAAATGTTTTGCAATGATAAGTTGCACTGAGTATTTCTGCAGTACTGTAGTTTATTTCCAGACAACTCCTATGACTAGTCTATCTATCATACATGGATATTATCAAGTATGCTTATTAATATATACTTATTACATTGTTCCTTTAAAGTACTGTCCCAGTGAAAGCATTAGCAAGCTTTCAGTGTATGCTACACAAATGGTGAGTGATTTGGTTCACTAGCATATTGTTTCTGCATGTAAATACAGTAGAACTCCATATAATGATTTTAATCCATGTCACGGAGCTCATCGCTATGCGATTTCCATCGTTGTACGATCATCCCTATGGAAAAATCCGTACAACAATTTTCCCTATGGAAAAAAACTGTACAACAATTTTTGGCACTAAGTTGTTTTTTCCATTGAAAAATCATTGTACGGGTTTTCCATAGGGACGATTGCTATGTGGAATGCCTTTTCTCCCTCCAAGGCTAATCGCTATGCGATTTCTTCACTGTTTGGGGTGATCGTTATACGGAGATCTACTGTATCTGCTTTACTTTACAGCTTTCGGGCAAACACCCCAAATATAAGCAGCCATACAAAAAGGTGTTATTTCTCAGTATATCTACCACTTAAAGATAAAATATCTCTTGAGAGGCCTCAATCATACTCTCTCTTTGTGTAGGTAACCTTCTAATTAACTAGATGTCCTCAAAATATGATGCAGGATGAAAGCAAGCTGCATTGCACATCAATAACATGCCCATGTTCAACAGATTAAAACATCTGTTGTTCTGAAAACAGCAACACTCTCGTGGTTGCCATAATAACAAATGCTGGCCTGTAGTTGATATCCCTAAAAATAACAAAAGTATAATAATCACAAAGTGGTGGAAACGAAAACGTAACAAAGCAACAGGAGCTGGCTGACTTCATTTCCTTTCCAGATGCCCAGTAAACTCAACTATACAAAAATGACTTCCTGCATGTGACATTCTAATCTAACAATGGTGGCAAAAAGTTAAGGCATTCTCTAAAAGGTTAAAATATATTTAAGGTTAAAATATAAAAGGTTAAAACATATTTTCAACTGTAACTAACTGTTCATTTTGTCAATCAATGTGCTTAACATATTGGCATTAGCGGAGTTATATGAAAGACTGCTAGGAATTCTCCACAGAGAAAAAAAATGAATATCAGGGTATAAAAATTTTTCTTCTCCCATGTCTAGGCCAGACGTGAAATTGCCAAAATGAAAGCACTTTTGGGTGAGATCATTCTGTAATACCTTTTGCCTGACCTAGTGTGAGAAAAAATAGCCAGCAACACAAAGTTGCTTTTACCAGGATAGGCCTGTTTGTGTTTCAAAAATACCACAGTCTTCATGGAGGGTCTTTCTGTGTACCCCAGGCTATAAATAAATCCAAAGTAAAATATTGATTTTGTGTACACCTACCAAGTTCCCCAGTACTAGTTTCTTTCTAAGGACTTTATGAATGTTACTTTTGTCTTGTGTGAACCGGATTTTCATGATGTAAACAAAGACTGTACTGCATTGACGGATTGAGTGCCCGTTTCTGGCTCTTGGGAACATGAAAGGAGCCTCATTTGGTCATTCCCTGAGTGGAGTTTCTTCCGCAAAAATCCTTTCAATCCAGAATAATTCCTGCCATGAAATTATTATTACTAACATGGTTAAATGACCTGAGACCAATTGTGTGGTTATTGACCATGAAGTCAGTACCCCATCAGAGTAAGTGTCAACCTCTAGGGAAAGAGTCAACTGAATACCTTAGAACTGTAGGATCCTCTGACATAGTGAAAACAGCTCAAACTTGTCTAGATACCTTCAGTAACAGAATAATGGGAAACAGATGGGAACAAGTTGGAAGGAAGCTGATGTTAATAGATGGCCATTGTGTAGTAATAACAATGAAAAGTCCATAATGCAAAGAATCTGACTGTTTCACCATAGCTTTCTGAGCTTGCAAATGAATTACACAATGATAACCGTGGTATCGTCACTCAGTGAAAGGAGGAAAAATACTTTTCATAAACTGTAGCATTTACAAATGCTATTGAAGTGAGAACATTTTGGATACATTTAGAGTGACTCAGTAAAAGTTGAAAGTGATAGTAGTACAGTATTTGAAGCAACTGGCACATTTGTTGGCTGCAGTAGGTTTTATTGTTCCTTAATATATTTTGTCTTGTTACCTAAAGTCATAAGTGGTCTGGGTAGAGGTTTGTTATAAGAAGTCACACTGAAATAGACATTAGTAAAACCAGCTCTTGGGTAAATTATGTTTTCATATTAGCTGGTATAGTTAGTGACTAACTTTTGCAAGATGTGGTGAACTCACAGACAATGAGGGCATCTCAATCAGACCTTGAATTTCACAGCAATTGTGCAATGAATATTTGAGTCCTTCCCTCTGTTTACGAGTAAAGAGAGAGGCTTTAAATCCACAGTATGCAGAGAAAATAGATTTAAACATGAAGGGACGATCATAAAATCTTTGTTAAACCTTCCATTTTCAAAAAAAAAAAAAAGCTTAGAGAAATGTCATTTACTATTGTGCCTTACACCAAAGGTGAATAGATTATATACCAATTACAACTATGAAGTGCAATTTCATCTCCTGAAACAGCATCCGTTTGGAGATACAGTAGACGGCGGTCCATTCCAACAGCCTCCGTTATAACCCGAAAAGAACGTAACCCGAAACATCCATAGGGATGCGTTGAATTTTTTTTTATATGGTCCTGAATTGAGCGTTGTAAACCAAAACAAATATATTAAAAATTTGTAAACCAAGATGGCATTTCCATAGGATTTGCCATTGTAAACCAGAGCAAACTTAAACCGAGGTAGTTGTAACCTAGGGTTTTACTGTACAGCACAAACTTCTATTACTGCAAGGAAGTTGGTTCGATGTGTGGCTTGAAACTGCATGTAACTCCAGATCACTCACTACAGGTGTATTTTGTATAGTGACACATGATCTTATGCAGTTAAAAAGACAGAAAAGGGTACCTCTGTACAAAGACTACATATGATGCTTTGCTTTTTATTAAAAAAAGTCTTAGTAAAGTGAAGGTTTGGTATGGGAGAATAAGATAAACTTTTCTTTAATCCTTTTTTAAAAAATAGCATTGTTTCCATCTTTTCTGAAATTTATTTGCCATGAACAAAGATAGCACTTGAAAGTATTTCTTATACATTTAAGTATTGCATAATGTTAGAGGTGGAATCATTTTAAAGTATCTTCTTCTTCTGCCATATCTAAAACCGAATATTCGCAAAGTCCTCCTCAGCTCCAGGTCAGTATTGATGAAGCTGCTGCCCTCCATCAAGATGGATTCAAGTAGAATTTAAACACCCTCCCTGTGGACTTTAGCACAAGGTCGTTAGTCCTCAGGGTTGTCAGGTTAGTTAACCAGGGCCTGCTGATCTGCATTGTGTCGCTGGCAGTATAGTCTACTCTATTACCATAGCAGGATAACCTGGCCAGACTGGAATTTTAAAGTATAACTCACTGTTATTTTCTTTTTTTCAATAAAAGCATTGACAGAAGAGGAACAGAGCTCAGCAATAAAATGCATGCACAACCAGTTTCAATCTCAATCATCACCAAGGAAGGCTGGGAAAGACACCAAGCAACATATTGACTGTAGAGTTCATGAAGTTTTCCATGGCCATCTTTCCCTATGTTCTGGCACCACTAAAGGAAAAAATAAGGTACTGCTAGATTTCAACAACATGCCCCGCTTTGCTGCCTCTTTCTTCTGACATGAAGATGCACTGTAATATCAGAGGAAACACTCTATGTATTGTACAGTATGCCACACCATTGATAGCTAATATAGTTGCCACTGATTTACCGTGAGAACTATGGTGGCTCCAGGAAACTCATCAGCTTCCAAATATTGGTAGCTAATGAGAGATCATGCCAAGAGATCAACAACTTAGACTATGTGGAATAAAATTGTTAATCTATATCTATAAACCCAAGACGTACGTTCATATGTCTGGTATGTGTCGTCCCGTCCCCCCCGCAACACATTCCCCTGACAGGTTCACAGGGCCTACCTTGCCTGTCCCAGCCGAGGGAGAGGGGGGTCCAGAAGCTGCGGGTGGGGCATAAGCCCCACCAAAAAGGATCATAAGTTTGTTGTCGGTATGCATGCACACACGAGCACGCATGCATCACCACTGGGCGGCCAACACTGATGCGGGTGTGCACGCAGGTGCATGTGCATGCGCGTACATGCACCAGCATACATGCATCACATCCAGGCCTCTGGCAGATGGTGACGTGGGTGCGCGCGCACATGCCAGCATGCACGCATCACATCCAGGTCTCCGGCAGAGGATGCCACTCATCACCCGTGGCCTCAGCCGTCGCCCCTTGTGTATGCCAATGCGAACAACATGTCCCAAGGTCCGCCTCTTACAACCGCTGCCTGGCGAGCCTCCATGGCAGACACCGCCTTAGCCCTGCCGCACTATCTGGCCAGTGCCAGAGGCGTCCGCCACGCAGAACACAGGACAATGACGCTGGCACCCCAGAATGTAAGAAACTGTGCCCACCCAGCCCTAGAAACCACACCGCCTGGGATACCGTTGCGCCGCCCCCCTGTATCCCCATCCCGGCTTGGCTCCCTCCTGGGCGGAGTCCGGACACCACTGCTAGTGATTCTATAAGCATGAGAAAATGACAAATCCGGAAAGGACTGTCTCACAGGTTCCTAATAAATCCACAGTTCACTGAAAATTAATAACAGGGAGAATAACATTCTGGTCTCACTTTTTGGATTGGAGAGGATATGATATTTCTAAGGACTCCTTTTAAATAAAGCACATATAAAAGGATGTTTTCTGTGAATTAGAACTAGGAAAACAGGTTCTGTCTATTGTCTCCAGGGCAGATGTGTATTCTAACAAATACCCTTTTCCTGATAAACTTTCAAAGGAGGATTAAGGAAATTGAGGATAATCACCTTGAAGACCAAGTGCTGACATAACAAGCCTGTCCAGAGAAAGTGAAATCAAATGTCTGCTACTCTTCAGGGAGAAATGTGACTTCCACAAAGCTTGTCTGTCTAAGCCAGGGGTGCCCCAACTTTTTGGGCTGTTGGCCGGTCATGTGGTTCCTCCCACTGGGAGTGGAAGTAAAATGTGCATGTGTGGGCACAAGAAAGGCCTGTGTGTGTGCATGCACATAATGCTGCTGTAAATGACCAGTGGCTGTTGTGAATGCATTTACAACAGCCATGGGCAATTTACGGTAACATTATCTGGATCCCTTTCAGGCCTGGATATGGTACAGAGACGGCATTGGTCCCACTGGTAGATGATCTCTGGCGGGAGTGGGATGGTGGCCATCCATCCGTCCTTGCCCTTCTTGACCTCTCAGCAGCCTTTGATACTGTCGACTACGGTATCCTTCTGGAACGGCTCAATGGATTGGGGATCCAGGGTACTGTGTTATTCTGGTTTTCCTCATTTCTGGAGGGACGGACCCAGCCGGTGTGGTTGGAGAGTGAGAGGTCCAGCCCTAGGCCCCTTATGGGGTGCCTCGGGGCTCAGTGCTCTCTCATCTCCTATTCAACATCTACATGAAGCCGCTGGGCGAGATTATCCGTTCCCATGGGGTGATGTATCATCAGTATGCTGATGATACCCAGCTGTACATCTCGGCCCATGGGGACCCCAGTGATGCGGTCAATGTCCTATCCAGATGTCTGGAAGCTATTGGGATCTGGATGGGGGACAACAGGCTACAATTGAATCCCTCCAAGACTGAGTGGCTATCGATAGGGGTCCCGCGTTATCCAGGGAACTGCCAACTTTGGTCTTGGATGGAACTGCTTTGCCCCAGATAGACCCGGTATGCAACTTATGGGTCCTCCTGGATTCGGGACTGCTACTTGTAGATCAGGTGGCAGCCGTGGCCAGGAGGGCTTTTGCACAGCTTCGCATCATCCATCAGTTGCGTTCGTTCCTGGACCGGGACTCCCTGCTCATGGTCACAGATGCTCTGGTGACCTACAGGCTAGATTATTGCAATGTGCTCTACATGGGTCTGCCCTTGACGACCATTCAGAGGCTACAGCTGGTGCAGAATGCAGCAGCCTGGGTGGTGATGGGGTGCGGGCGTTATGCTCACGCCTCACCATTGCTTCGGAAGCTGCACTGGTTACCAGTTTGTCTCCGGGTGCAATTCAAGGTGCTGGTTTTGACCTTTAAAGCCCTTCATGGTAGTGGGCCAGGTTACCTAAGAGACCTCATTGTCCTAAGAGTGTCTGTCCGTCCAACCAGAGCGGATCGGAGGAGCTCTCCATCTGCCAGAGGGGCTCCCCTCTCTGGCACACAAAGGAGGGCCTTTTCCGTGTCCGCACCAGCCTTGTGGAACATCCTGCCAGTAGAGTTGCGGGAGCAAACGGAGCTGCTGCCTTTCAGAAAAGAATTAAAAACCTGGTTGGTGGGGCAGGTGTGGGGCCTGGATAGAAGAGTGGCCCCCGCCTGTTGGTTTATAAAATGAAGCCTCCCCATCTTTGTAATGCGGGCTGTTTTAATGTGGTTAGTTTTTAATAGGTGGGTGGGTATGTTGGGGTTTTAATTGTTTTTAATATGTATGTTTTAATCCTGTTGTGAGCCGCCCTGAGTCGGGTTCACCTTATTGGGCAGCATAGAAATTTGAATTATAAATAAATAAATAAATAAAATATTATGCACATGCACATTTTACTTCTGCTTCTGGGAGTGGTGCAGGCAACGCAGGCCAGATGATTTGATGCTGCAGGCCGGATCCAGCCCATGGGCTGTAGTTTGGGCACCCCTGGTCTAAGCCAAGAGAGACAGTTTCTAACTACTTTTCTCATCTGTAAGTATAGAGACAGGAAGCTTTCTCACAGCTTCGCGTCATCCGTCAGTTGCGTTTGCTCCTGGACCGTGACTCCCTGCTCATGGTCACACATGCTCTGGTCACCTCCAGGCTAGATTATTGCAATGCGCTCTACATGGGGCTGCCCTTGTCAACCATTTGGAGGCTGCAGTTGGTCCAGAATGTGGCAGCCCGGGTGGTGATGGGGCACGGGCGTTATGCTCGTGCCTCACCATTACTTCGGGAGCTGCACTGGCTACCAGTTTGCCTCCGGGTGCAGTTCAAGGTGCTGGTTTTGACCTTTAAAGCCCTTCATGGTAGTGGGCCAGGATAGAGACCGCATAGTCCCAAGAGTGTCCGCCTGTCCAACCAGAGCGGATCGGAGGGGCTCCCTGATTGTTCCATCTGCCAGAGGGGCTCGTCTCTCTGGCACACGAAGGAGAGCCTTTTCCGTGTCCGCACCGGCCTTGTGGAACCTCCTGCCTGTAGAGTTGCGGGAGCAGATGGAGCTGCTATCTTTCAGAAAAGACCTAAAAACCTGGTGGGCAGGGCAGGTGTGGGGCCCAGATGGAAGAGTGGCCCCCGCCTGTTGGCTTATAAATTAAGCCCCCGTTTCTTTTAATTGTCTTTTTTTAAATGTGGGTTTATGTGGGTTTTAAGAGGAATGGGGTAGGTGGGTGGGTATGTTGGGTTTTAATTGGTTTTAATTGGTTTTACTGTTTTATGTGTGTTTTAACTTGTTGTGAGCCACCCAGAGTCGGGTTTACCTGATTGGGCGGCATATAAATTTGAATATAAATAAATAAATAAAATTTTGTATTTTGTTGCTATTCAGTCACACAGTTGATTCCGACCTTTTGCAACCCCATGCACCACTGCACTCCAGGAACCCCTATCCTCCAGTATCCTCCTCAACCTGCCCAGCTTTTTGCCCATTGTGTCTACAATACCATCTAGCCATCTCATTTTTGGCTGCCCCTTCTTCTTTTCCCCTCCACCTTTCCTAGAATCAAGGCTTTCTCAAATGAATCCTCTCTTCTCAGTTGATGTCCAAAGTACTTTAGCTTCGTCTTTACTATTTGTCCTTCTAAGGAGCAGTTAGGATGGATTTCTTCTAAGATTATCCTATTTGTTCTCCTCACTGTCCAGGGTAATCTCAAAACTCTCCTCCAACACTACATCTCAAAGGTGTCTATTTGTCCGCGCTCAGCCTTCCTTCTGGTCCAGCTCTCACAACCATACATCACTACCGGAAGTACCATTGCTTTAACTATGCAGACTTTTGTTTGCAAGGTGATATCTCTACTTTTAACTATGTTGCCCAAATTTCTCATAGCTTGCTTCCCAAGAATTAGTCGTCTTTTTATTTCATGGCTGCAATCTCCATCTGCAGTGATTTTTGATCCTAAGAATGTAAGGCTGTCACTGATTCTACTTCTTCCCCATCTATTTTCCAGGGAGTGATTGGGCCTGTTGCCATTATCTTGGTTTTCTTGATATTAAGTCTCAAGCCAGCTTTTGCACTCTCCTCCTTCAACCTAAGCAAGAGCTTCTTTAGGTATTCTTCACTTTTTTCCATTAGGGCTGTGTCATCTGCATATCTCAAATTGTTGATGTTTCTCCCAGCGATTTTAATTCCAACTATTGATTCATCCAACCCTGCGTTGCACATTAGGTAAAGGTTTCCCTTGCTCGAAAGCCAGTTGTATCCGACTCTAGGGTGCAGTGCTCATCTCTGTTTCTAAGCAGGAGAGCCAGCGCTGTCTGCTTCTGCAGACGTTTCCGTGGTCATGTGGCAGGCATGACTAGACACCGGAGCGCATGGAGCACTGTTACCTTCCCACTGAAGTGGTCCCTATTTATCTACTTGCAATTTCTTGCTTTCAAACTGCTAGGTTGGCAGGAGGCGTTGCACATTATGTGCTCTGAATTTCTTATTTTACTATGTGTGAACCTCTGCATAACTCAACAGTGTGTTTGTTTAATTTTTTTAAATGAAACTTAATTTGAATTAACAGTTTGAAATTGTTGTGTTTTACTTGATTTTCACTTTTTTCTCTCTTTTTCTTTTTATCATAGGGTTGCCATAATTCTTTCCCAACAAACCGGGACAGCCATGTGATGTCATTGCATTCTTCAAACTGTGCATGCATTGGATGGGTCTGTCGAGGAGAACTACTGGAGCGCCTTTGTCCTCCCCCCTCCCATGCAACCCTCCTTTTCCTCATTCTCCTTTCAGAGACCTTCAATTTATCCCATCGCCAAGCTGCCTGTCAGCTGGGAGGTGGGTTCAGTGAAGCCCCCCCTTCCCCTGGGGACCTCTGCTTACCGATGATCAGGCCATGCTGATCAACCTAATCTCCTTCTTCTTCAGCCACCAAGCTGCTGTGGCTGCTGCTACAGATGCTGGCTGGTGCTTAAGTAGAGGCACTGATCTAAGGCAGCAAGAAAAAAAGCGATTTTTTTTTTCAAACTAAGAGCATGCCCCTTGGTTTGAAACTTTGCAAATCTGGAACTTTTCAATGATTTTTACAGAACCAGCCAGGACAATCAAAATCTGGGAAATTTCTGGTTTTCCGGGACATATGGCAACCCTATTTTAACAAAACTTATAAACTCCAGTCCAGTGGTTGGTTGGATTTGGATAAAGGGAACCTACAATACTTTACTCAAGTGTCTTAGCCTCACATGCTACTGACTTTTAAAAGAAAATTCATGTGAATGGTGGCAGCAATTAGAGGAAAATGCATTCACACATACACATGAGCTATGTGGTCATTTAGCTAAGCTACTTGAAAGCTATGCCAGACTTGTTAGTTTTCCACCACTGTTGTCCACCACGAATGTTCCTGTCCCAGGAATAAAGGAGAACAATATGGCAAAGAAACGGAGGGGATCTGGCAGGGGTTAATCATCACAGTAGCTGCTACTGAACATTAGAACAGGTGTAGCTTTTGTGTATATCTCAGTGTCACTCTTTGCCCCCACTTTCAGGAAGTTGTTCACTGCATGTACAGAACACTTTGATTTAGATAAAGAATATAACTTATTTTTAAAAATGGCTTCCTGTGTTCCAATGCTGAAGACATTTAAAATAAAATTAGATAACCAGATCTGTCAGATTTGCATTTCTGCATTGAGCAGGAGGTTGGGCTTAATGACCTCATAGGCCCCTTACAATTCAGTTATTCTATGTTTCTATGATTATTGAAGTACCACACTATTTCTTCTGTGACCCCAGTTCCCCGCTGTCTTACACAACTAGGAGAGTATTGGGGGGGGGGGGGGGGACAAAATAGATACATTTCTCTCCTAACTGAAAAACAAGTGATGCACACAGGAGAGCTAACCCTAATTTCTTACAATAGTGTGGCCTGGCAAGAGACTAGAATCGACAATAGTGTGCAGTTATCTCAGTCACTGCATTCATATATCAAAGTGAGAAGAATCAGGGCATAACTTCAAAATGTACATTATTGAAAAGCCTATGAGTTCTAATTACTTTTCTTCATATAGCCCTGCTGAAATGAAACTACAGTAGGATCCACTCCAACCTATGCAATCATCTGTCTGTAGCTAACAGTTTTGAATATTTCACACAGACTGGATAAATGAAGTTATTCTGTTGAGACCTATTTGCTTATGGTTTTTTTCTAGTTTATCTTCATAATTATGTTACTTTTTCTATTCAAGGCAGTCTTGAATATGTAGAATCAACATTCTGGTGATGAGAAGAACAAACAAAATGAGCCCCTTTACTTACTTGTCCTTCTGCTAACACTAAACAATACATTCAAGGTCTCTTTGTTTTGAAGAGCAAAAAGAGATCTGTTAACTGTGCATTCAGTTCTCTGTCTAAAAAGCACTTCACAAATTTATTCAGTGTGCCAAAAATGTTTCTTCTATTCTCTTCTTAAAGCTATGTGCAAGAAAGACATACATCTCACCATATGATTTCTTTTTTAACATATTTTTTATTATTTTTTAAAAAGATAACAAAACAAAACTAACATCAATACATTCCAATACAATACAAAATACAGTAATACCTCAGATAACGCTAAAACTTGGTTCCACAAGTCTTAGCATTGTCTAATTTTTAGTGTTATCCGATGCATGCATTGGATAATATTAAAAAAAACCGCCTTCCCTTCCCCGAAAGGCAGCCGTCGAATGGAGCGCCTGTATGGCAGCTGCCCAAAAAGTACGATGTGATCCCCTACCTTTTCACACTGTTTGGGGACAAAAAATCACCATCATCGGGTGCATGTTTTGGGCTCTCCGCCTTCCCTGCAGTCTCTGGGAGGGTTGGATGAGCTTTTTCGTGCTATTCCCGCCTTCCTAGGACATCCCTGGGCTGCACAACAGCTGAAAACAAGTGTGGCCAGACCACAATTCTGCCGCCGCCGCTTGGGTGCTCCTGCCTCCACCGCCGCCCCTCTCCTGTGGTCCCGGGGCAAGGAGGAAGAGGGAACCGCCTGGCTATAGGGTCCCAATAGTCTATAACCACACAGACCAGAGGATTCTGGGATTGGAAAAGCAGCTTTTCTAGGCCCCATTTTTTTCTAATCACAATAAGCCTCTCAGATTTTCAAGCTGCAGTGCTTCACTAATTAAAGTGAAGTGGTATGTAAGCAGTGGTGGGCTCCAAAAAAATTACTACCACACTGTGGGCATGGCCTACTTTGTGGGTGTGGCTATGTGACTGGGTGGATGATCTAATCATGCCTACCACATGACCATGAAAATGTCTGCAAATACAGACAGCACTGGCTCTTTGGCTGTAAATGGAGATGAGCACTGCACCCTAAAGTCTGATATGATTGGCTTTTGAGCAAGGGCGACCTTTCCCACCAAAGTGGTCCCTATTTATCTACAGTACTTGCAATTTCTTGCTTTCAAGCTGCTAGATTGGGAAGAGTTGAGATAGGGACGGGAGCTTACTCTGTCATCAGTACCTGAGAATCAAACTCCAGAAGCAGGGGGAAAAAACATGTTAAAAGTTTTGCTCTTAGAAGCATTGGAGGGCTGAGTTACCAAAAGACCTTCTGAGGGCAACATTCGCTCAAGACAGTAAAGGAGGAAAGTGGAGGGGGAGCAGAGGCTGGAGGAGAAAGGAAATGGTCCCTTTCTGAAAAGCCTCCCTTCCGGTCTGTCCCTTTTCTCTCTCCCCACAAGGAGGAAAGGGGAGGGGGGGCAGAGGCTGGAGGGAACAGGAGTTTCCACCCAGGAGAGAGGTTTTTTCTTGGGGTGGAGGTGTGTGGTTGTAGTTGGGAGGGGAATTAGTTGGGGGATCTGTTGTGTCCAAATGTTTGTTAACATAGTTTGCTTAAGTTGCATTCATCATTATGTCTTTGCTATATTCACACCCTTTTCTGTAAGGTGCCTTATTCATAGATATTCAATGTACCTTGATTGGTTCCGCACGGGTTTCCCACGTTAACTGATGTCCGGGCAAATATATCACTGTAACTGCCTTCCTGTCTCTATATAAGTTGCTGCCTCGTCCCTGTTTTCAGAAGAGTTCTGTTAGTCCAACTAAAGCTGATCACTCCGAACTGAGCTATAATAAAGGACTTGTTGGTTAACCCCCGATCTGCTGTGGTGTTGCTGATTTATGCTCGGACTCAACAGGACCCCTCCCCAGACCCACACCTTGCCCTGTAGATTGTTTGTTGGTGTGCAGGAGGAGGCCCCTGGAAGGGAGACCCAGGAAGAGAGCCAGCAGGGTGCAGTGAAGGAAATGGGTGTGACCATGGGGAATTTCTAACACACACACCTCACACGTGAACCGGTGCGATCCGGAAGCTGCCCATCACTGTATGTAAGTCTAAAGCTTTGAGTGCTTGAAGGCCGGAAATATTCTATACATGATCTATACATATTCAGAAGTAGTTTTTCTTAAGCTTTGCAGAAAACTAGTTGTTACAGTAGTAACTATATATAAAGGGTCCTGTTTTATAATCTGGATATGGCATCTTTCTGAAGAAATCTGCTTTTTGATAAGTGATTGGGGTCAGGCTGGAGTGATTCTTACATACCCTATTTGCTGGCGTATAAAACCCACTCCCCCCCAATAAAACACACTGGGAAAATGGAGTGTGTCTTGTGCTGTATATAGTGGCCTATAATGGGCTAGTTTGCGTCTTGTATGCCAGCAAATATGGTAAATGTAAGTCTTGCTTTAAGGGAGATTGTGCTCAACAAATCATCTCTTTCCAATGAAATCAGACATTATCTCTTTTTTGCCATCTGATCATACTCTACAACTGTAATCTTTTTAAGGTCAACTCGGAAGTCATATCGTCAACTGCAACTCGTATCTGAGAATGCATTTTTTCCTGAAGCAGGAAAAATGTCACTGGCGTGAATTTGTTTAAGGTGGATCCCATCTTGCCATGATGATCTTGGAGCCATCACCCATGGCACACATGAAGCACGACATGCAGAATTTAACACCAGGACTGCAATGGACCGCCACAGCCTTGAGGATATGGACAAGGTGCGCCTTCACAGCCAGTCCATCTGGCATGGCCTCTTCCACCTCCATGACCGTTGAGAATCAGAGTTCTTCCTCCGCTCATTTTGCCATTGGGCCTCAGAAGTCATATAATATCCAAGGAAACACATTAACTGGCATGTAGATGTAAGTATAATCTTAGTTTTACAATTTTTAGGCCAAGGAAGGTATTTCTTTAAAAGCAAAAATAACCATCTGGTCATTTTCTTTTTTTTCTCTCTCTCTCTCTCTTTAGTGCTGGTTCTGAATCCTTTCTTGGCTTAAAATACAGGTCAAGAGGGTACAAATGCAAATACAGCTGCATATATACAGCCCACAGTGATACTCTCCTTCCAAGGTAAATATACACACTATAACTTGCCCATAACTATAACTAAGTTTTTTCTGACCCCTGAAGGGTGGAAGGCTGAGTCAGTTTTGAGCCCATTGGGACTGAACTCAGATGTGATTAGAGTTTTGACTGAAGTACTACAGCTTTATTGCTCTACCCAGTGGTGGGCTTCAGCAGGTTCGCACCAGTTCGCCAGAACCAGTAGCAGAAATTCTGGCTGGCCCCGCCCATCCAAGTTTTGAAATAAAGTAGGCCTAATTCAGGTACAATGCAGGGCTTTCCCTGGCCACACCCACCATACTACTCCCACAGAGTAGGTAGTAAAAAAATTTGAATCCCACCACTGGCTGTACCATGGGGATTCACATAAAAAGGGTGAATTGTTCCTCCAGAGAATATTTTGGGAGATATGACTTGCAATGTTCTAAGGAGGTCAGATATACAGTAGCCCTTGGATCCTCAGGAGCTACTCATCCCTGTAATAGTAGGTGCTCCAACTAATCTATGCTGTACCAATATTCAAGATCTTTACATGGTCACCAGCTGTACTGTATCAGTGGTGGGCTCCAGCAGGTTCAGACAGGTTCGAGAGAATCGGTAGTAAAACTGGTTGGCCCCGCCCACTGCCCTGCCCTGCCCACCTCCTCTTCCTCCTCTCACCCCACTCTGGACACGACTCCAACATCCTTGCTGCTGTGTCCAGGTGCCCGGAGTGGGGTGAGGCTGAGCCAGCAGTTACTCTGCTGCAGTTACTCTTTAAAGGAAAATTAGAGCATCGAAGTTTAATGCTAACTAATGGTCTGATGAAATGGACTCGATCCACAAAAGTTCACATTAAAATACAGCAGTTTAACCACGCCTACCCAGTCACCTGACCATGCTCACAGAATTGGCCATGCCCACAGAATTGGCCATGCCCACAGTGTGGTAGTAAAAAAAATGAAGCTCACCACTGCACTGTATGGCTTGCAGGATCTCACTGCATTTTCATACACTGAGCCCTGACACCAAAAACTAGTTCTGGGGCTGTCTGTTGGCAGGGATTGACTCTTATTTTATGCTGGCACGAATCCTCACAAGTTCTGACCCCTTTTGCAATCAGCTACTCTCATTCCCCAAGAACATCCTGCTGGCTGAAGTATGATTCTTTTAATAATTCAGAATCTTAGACTGCAGGATTTTCTGAGTGATGAATTGCAGTCTGTCTACCAGAGATATAGATAGCCAGTGATTATATCAAAATTATGCAAATCCATGAGGGGAGTCCCATTCCCATTCTGTTCCTCTGCAATCAAATGAAAACAAAGGGGGGGGGGAGGAAAAAACCCCCAGTGTGAAAATTATAACTGAAAGGAAAATCTTCCTATTCCATTTTCAGCCAGCCCAGAATTTCTGCTTGTTACCATTGTGTCTCTTGAGCACTTCTTCTTTCTGTTTGGTTCCAGACAGCCTTTTGTCCAATGTCTGAAATGGTTTCCCTCAGTTTCCAGCTATATTAATTCTACATGCATTTTTGTCAAAATATACTGATCTGTTCTTTAGCCAGCATGATACCATTTATGCCTGTCCTTATCCTCAGCAATGGAAGCCTGAACAATGGCCAAAGAGCTGCTTCTCAAGCAAGGCAACAGAATGCTGTATCACAATAGATTTTTGTAGGAGAGAGGAGCTTCCCTTCAAGGCAACATGTCCTATTATAAGACCCGCTACAACCTGAACACAATTGAGAGAAATGCAAAAGAGGGGAAAGATTTTGCTTATTGTAAACCAGGAGTTCTCAACATTTTAAAGCCGGGGGCCGGGTGACGCTCCCTCAGGCAGTTTTGGGGGCCAGACAGCCATTTTGCCCTTCCTCTACCACATGGTACTTCCTGGTGTGGTGGAGGCGGTAAGGGGTCACATGATATGGTGCTGCGGGCCACACTCAGGCCACAGGCTGCAGGTTGAGAATTCCTGCTGTAAACATTCAGCCCCTAAATCTTTCACCTGCTTGATTTCCTTACATTAAAAATACAAATAATCTGCTAAAAGATAAAAGCTAGCTTTATTTTGCATGCCACACAAAAATTTCATTTACCCCTCTCATGTTTTGGTATTGTTCTGGGAACAGAGCATAATGGCAGCTGCTCGTACTTCAGTAAAAGACACTTTATGCGGCATTCATGGGTAAAACATGTAATCACTCCCAACATGGGCATCAGGGATTATTCAGAGTTCTCACATACCTGTGGAAGGCTGTTGCTTCTGACTACAAAGATATGCAGGCCCAGTGGAATTACCACCTCCTGCAAATGGCACAGATACAATATTTTCTTCAGAACATCAAAAGCTGAAAAGCTCCGCTCTAACAAAACATTACACTTCAGAAAAATTGTATTCCACTGAGGGGGATCTGCCTTATAAAACGCCTGTGAAAACTGCTGGGAGTAGGAACTGGAAAACAATTATTTGTGCAGTCATTTACTTTATTTATTACGTTTATTCCTGACCAGTAGATGTTTTCCGGGTGGCTTAACAGCATCTATTCAATCTGAAAAATACTAAAATATAGCAATCAATACAAAGCAATAGCTGTAACTATGATATAATAAGACAACAGTAGCAGTTGATACTATAAAACAACAGACTGAAAGTCAATCAGAATTCATTTTTCTTGAAGAACAGTGGGAAGTTTGTGTGGCGGGGCACTGAAAAGAAAATGCTGTCAAAATGGCTAGAGAGGAGAGAACATGACATTTCTTACTCCATATGTATTACATACTAAGTACCTTTGTATTGTAAGTACATAGAGCTTCTGGGGTTTGTCTTCTTCCTTTCTCCTTAAAAAAAGTCCCCTGGACATTGTGATCAGTCATCAGCATCACATCCTAGAATGCTCATATGACCATGTAATATCACAGGATCATATGAGCATACAGGAAGTGTCCTAAAAATAAAAAAGACCTACTCTTTGGCTATTTTGTGTTTTTAGGATGAACATTATCCCTTCCTCACAGTAAGAAATAAATTTAAAAGAGAATTCTCCTTCTCCTGGAAATTAAGCAAAAAAAATTGGCCAAAATCCTGTCGCTTAGCATAGCAAATTGCAGTACATAGGCCCATTAAATCAATGAGGATTTAGTGAGTCAACTTCTCCCTATGTTCCATTGATTCAAACGGACCTACTCTAACTGCAATTTACTGTGCTAAAGTAAGTCGCACTTAGTTTAGGCTCATTTGAATTTATAGACCTTATATACTCACCAAATTTCCACTGATGCAATAGGCCTGAAATGGCTTAGTGGTTAAGATGCTCAGCTTGACAACTGGAAGGTCAGCAGATCAGCAGTTTGAGACCTGAGCACTGTGTGATGAAGTGAGCTCCCATCGCCTGTTCTAGCTCCTGCCAACCTAATAGTTCGAAAGCAAGAAATTGCAAGTAAATAAATAGGTCAGCAGGAAAGGTAAAAGCATTCCACGCACTCCAGTGTTTAGTCATGCTTGCCACATGGCCACATAAACATCTGCAGATGCAGACAGCACTGGCTCTTTGGCTGTAAACGGAGATGAGCACCAACTGTAGAGTCAGACACGACTGGCTTTTGAGAAAGAGTTACCTTTACCTTTAGAGCAATTTACTGTGAAAAGTAACAGGATTTTGGCCAGTGCTTCTTTCATAAGGAGGAAAAACCCACTATATTCCACTTGGCAAATGCATCTAGAAAAGAATTATCTCAAGGTCAGATAGGTATATACGGCAGAAGAAAGTGTTTCGGATAACCTGATCCCCAGTTCTTATGGGTTTTCAAAGTCAAAATCATCATTTTGAAATGAGACTAGAAAAAGATAAAAAGGCAGGGCACATGATAAAACACTGGTTTAATATTTTCAGAATGTTCATTCTGGGCTGACAAACTCATAAACTCTATTCTGCACTAACTACACTTTCCAGCTGTTTTCAAAGGCAGTATCCTAACGTAATCCAGACAAGGAACCAAAACATAAATGAAGTGAGGCTAACCCTGCCCAGGCACATCATATAGATGGTATGTCATCCTAAATTGATAAAAATCCACTTGAACCTCACAGCAAAGAATCTGTTATTTTTACTCTAATAGCTAGTATCCTGTTGCCTAAACACAGATAAGTTAAATTATATGTCCTCTCTGCCCACTGCTTAACCATGAGACATGGAACTGCTAGCGGCAAAAGAAGACTTGCCTGATTTGCCTTCTCCTCCATGTCTAGGCATCAGGATACTAACCAGCCTTTCAAGCTAATACATAAAAAAGACTTTCAAGCATCTGCTGTCAAAATTCATAGGACTTTAATTTGAATAATAATAATAAAGTGGCTTGCTGCCTTCTAGTCTGTCTTTATTTACCATTTCTAAATAATGAGTTAGATACGTTGTTTCTTAGCATTTAACAATAGCAATAAGACTTCTATACCACCCGATAGCACTTAGTGCTCTGGGTGATTCACAAGTTAATTAGCATTTTGCCTCCAACATGCTGGGTACTTGTTTTACTGACCTCAGAAGGATGGAAGGCTAAATCAACCTTGATCCCTGGTCAGGATCGAACACACAATGTTATAGGCTGCAGTACAGCAACTGTGCCACCAGGGCTCTTTAAAAGTGTTATGTATGTTAACTGTGTTTTCTGACAGGAGCAGAATGTATCTTTTCTCATGTATCTATTCTTATGCAAATAAGTGAATCGAAAATGTGCACACTCTGTTAGCCAAAGGGCTTGTTGTAGGAACGGAATGTATCTTTTCTCATGTGTTGGATTGGGGCCGCGAAGTGGCTGTTGGGTCCCGAAGGAGACTGGTCAGGAAGGAGACACGAGGCAAGATGGAGTGAAGACCAGTGATTTATTGAGGGAAAATCATCAGTATATATTATGTTCAAGGCTGCGTCAGAAAGAGCTGTGACCCACATGACATGTTTACACAGGTTAATTGGGAACCTCTCTCGGGGAAGTTAATTAACTAAATTAAACACTGACAGGGGAACTCCATTGTTCCAAGCTTATCCTGGGGTAAACATGGCCACTGTTGGCTTTAGGGCTTGGGGTAATCCGCGGGTGCGATATTACCTATTTCCTAACTGATTAGTTAGACATTCAATCTCCTCTTGCTCGGCCCGCTTGTCATGTCAGATATGGGTGAATTAAACTATGGCTATTAATCCGCTCCCCAATTTCTGTCCCCTCGGAGCCAATGGCTCAGAGAGTTATCTCCCAAGTTATGGCTTCTGTCAGGGACAGTATACCAATTGTGCTCGCGGAAACTGCACTCATGTATCTATTCTTATGCAAATAAGTGGATCGAAAATGTGCACACTCTGTTAGCCAATGGGCTTGTTGTATTATTGTTACTGTTACTGTTTATAGTGAATATAAGTCCGAGTTTTGCCTCATCCAAACTGTGTTCAAACCCTACTGATAAAGAGCTGAATTTCACTACTTCACTCGTCTGCTTCTTCATTCCCTGAACACGAAAAAAAGGATCCAGTTAGGACTAGACTGCAACTACTAACCATTCTACCTTTTCTGTTAGTTTTTAATCCCTTTAAAATTCCAGGCCTACACAATTTCTTCTATGTCTGAATGCCATGGACAAAGAACAGTTTATTAGTTTAAAACAGCATATTTAGTCACACAGATATTTTGTCATGTCATTCCCAGTGACTCCTGGATATTACATTTTTTGAGTAACAATCCGTATGCACTGTCTGATTTGTTATCCAGCCAGCTTTTGTTATACACATTAAAGTGGAAATTAGAGATAGGAGGTAATCGAAAAAAATATTCACATCCCTCCATAAAATCTCTTTCATCCCAGGCTTAGTGCTCCTACAAGCAAAAAAGGGAATGTCAGGGTGTTATGAGGAGGGTGGCTTCATAAATACTCTTGGCACGTAGAAAAGTAGCAGATCAGGATTTCTTCCTCATGTGTCAGTTTTCTGCGTACAGGTGAAAGGGTTCTATTTGATGTTCAATTTATTCATAACGAGTCACAGGCAATGTCCAAAATGGAGACCTCTCTCCAGAGATGATCAAAGGAAGTTATTACATTAAAGCAGAAGATGGGTGTGTCAGTTGTCAGTATGTTCTCATGATGTATAACAGAGACTTCCAAAGATTTCACTTGAAAAATGAGCTCTCCACTCCCTCTCTCCACTCCCTCTGGAAACACCCAGGTACCTAGGACCCTGCCTTGTTCTTTAAATTAGTTGCACAGAGACCATAAAGAAGACTAAAATATGTTTAGCTTTGCCATATCTTTAAAAGGAAAGCATGTGAGGAAACAGCCAAGCTTACAGGAATGTTCCAGAGACTTCTGTATAGAAGAAAAGAACAGGAAGGGACTTATTGAATTTTGTCACAGAATGCCACAGAATAAACAATCAATCTCATGACATGAATCTCAGAAGAAAAAGCCAAAGAAGGGGAAGTGAATTGCTATATTTTCTGCCATCATAAATTTAGAGCTGAAAGAAATGGCAGTAGTGAAAAAAGGAAAGTGACAGAACTAAGGGGGTGTTTATATAAAGATCTGAAAGACAATAAACTATAAACAGATTTTTCTTTAAAGCTCTTCTAGGAGAAAGCAAGAGGTTTGATTTGTCCCCAGACCATTTTGCTTGTGCTTTTTGTTGCCACTTGGAAAGTCTTAGAATGATTAAAAATGCAACAGTCAAAATTTACTAGCCAATATCCAAGTCCATCTGTAGTAGTAAATGGTCAGCTGGGGACACTACCTCATTAAAACAAAGTCTGTAACATGGGGTGGGGTTAGACAGATAGGATGAAAGAGATTAAATTGCAAATTCTTCAACCTGCAATTAACTATAATTCAATTCTTATTCTCCCTCCCAGTGCTCCCTCCTAATTTTCCTCCCAAAGAACAATAGACCTTAAGAAAAAAGACACTTCTAAATTGCATAACAAACATATTTTCAGTGTATGTATTAAAACATGTTTGAAGTGTGAAAATCCTTCTCTGCACTCAACTAAATTGTATTGATGTAAATGTAATGTTGAGCAATATTTGCTTTTCCCATTGAGCTTTGTATAATTTATTTTAGTTGCAATAAGAAAAAGGCAGCAAAGATGATGATAAAGTGTTTGGAATTTGTTACATCAAAGGATAGCCTAAAGGTACTGGGCATGCTTAATATGATAGTACTGTACTGTATATAGAGAAAATAATAGCAGCTTTGAAAAAGCTAAACAGTTGAGAGAGGGAGGGAGAGATGTTTTATTCGACATGCTAAAGGTTCTTTTTTGCATTGCCTCTAGGATATTTATTCACAACTTATTTATAAGTTTTCCAATGGAAATGGTTGATTAGCATTAATATTCACATGGCAGGACGGGGGCGGGTGAGATATTACTGCTAAATGATCCAGATTTAGTCATGCTTTAAGTAGCCCTATGACACTGAAGTTAGTTATGTCTAATTTATATTCCACTGATTACCTAGATATAGATAAATCTCCATATTTGGAGATGACCTGTTTTGCTAGAGTCATTTGGGTTGTCAGAACATAATGTGGGAAATGTCCCAGTATAACAAGTGAGTTGTTCAAGTTGAAAGCAAAACAGATTTAGGAAATTATTTATAAGCATCTTTAATAAGAATTGGATAATGCCTGTTGCCCAGGAGGTTGTGAATCTCTTTTTTGGGAACAATCTTTTTAAAAGGGGAGAATAAAGAACAGAAAAGTAAATAAACTGAGATAGCTAATACTTCAAGTCTAAGCAATATCTCCCTAATACACATTTAGCATGTACTTATCTGGCTCTGAATACCAAAGTCAATGTCCCTTCCTTTTTGCAGTAGATCATTTGATCCAGTGGACAACAAATGGAACATGCATGAGAGGTGATTTCCTTCTCCCCAAAAAAATTTTTAACTTCTGTAATCCAAATTCCCAGTCCTGACTTAGCAGACATCAAGACTAGCACATATCAAGAGCCAAAATGAACAAATGCTGAGAATACAATGAACCAAATTGCTTGCCAACATCAAAGTGCAAAGTGTCTGTAATAACAAGACTAGACAATGCCATAGCTATTTGTTTAAAAACTAGTTACCAAATCAGCATGGATGCAATTTTCATTGCAAAATGCAACACAAGTGAGTGCTTCTCTCTCAGCTGTAAGCTGGGTAAAACACCCAAAATATAAGAATTGAAGTCAGAGAAATAAAAATATTGATGAGGGGAAGATGAAGTGAAAAGCATTTATAGAGGAGGAGAAAAACGTGAAGAATAAGTGAATGAAAAAAGAGGCAAAAATATAGCTCAACCCTTGATGGTAACTAGAAATCTAGTTGTGAGGATAAAGAAAGCAAGAGGCATCTTTTCAGGCAATTAACATTCTACTATAACATTGCATGCTAGCTGGATAGCTTTAGTGGTTTAGTTTTTTAAAAAATAGTAGCCATATTAGTGTGTGGTTTAGGCAGATCAGAAAACAAATAAAAATAAAATCACTGCTTCACTTTAAAGACTAACTGCTATATTTTTACTGTGAGCTTCTGTGGATCAAGTCCACTTCTTCAGACAAAGGAGTAAAACTTCCAGGTACAGTTTGTATACACCAGCTGCAGAAGTCAATGTTACAAGGTAAATGGTTTACAAGGTAATGAGGTGAAGAGTAATCAAGCAGAACGACAGATAAGCATGCATATCAATACAGCTTCCTACAGCTAGCAGTAACAAATGATCCACCCTGGAACCAACGTTGGGGCCAGCCTCGTTTGCCCGGCAACTGGCCGGAGAGAGCCAGCAACACCTGTGGCTTGGGGCGGGGGATGGCTTCAAAAACCGCCACCCTGCCACCCTGGAGCCAGCATTGGGGCCAGCCTCGTTCGCCCGGCAACTGGCTGGAGAAAGCCAGCAACACCTGCGGCTTGGGGCGGGGGATGGCTTTAAAAACTGCCCCCCCCCTGCCGCCCTGGAGCCAGCATTAGGGCCAGCCTCGTTCGCCCAGCAACTGGCTGGAGAGAGCCAGCAACACCTGTAGCTGGGGAAGGGGACAGCTTCAAAAACCACCCCCCTTGCCACCCTGGAGCCAGCGTTGGGGCCAGCCTTGTTTGCCCGGCAACTGGCTGGGGAGAGCCAGCAACACCTGCGGCTGGGGTGGGGGATGGCCTCAAAAACCACCACCCCCCTGCCACCCTGGAGCCAGCACTGGGGCCAGCCTCATTTGCCCGGCAACCGGCTGGGGAGAGCCAACAATACCTGCGGCTCAGGGTAGCCCTGGCATTGACAGCATGAGGAAATGAGACTGGCTATGCCCCTATCATTATTGCAGTTGAGTCCTCCCATGTTGCAGTGGGATAGTGAAAAGTTGGATGGGGGGGGCTGCAGGGGTGAAGGTTTTATACCGGGGAGGGTGAGAGGGTGGGAAGGGGAGGGACTGCCCTGCCAGTCATATAAGGAAGGCAGCACTCTGTCTGGAGTGAGTCGGGGGGGGGGGTTCCGGGGGCCCACATAAGGGTTGTGACAGGCATGGGACGATATTGCGGGCGCCGAGGGGCGGACCACACTCGGGGAGCACGGGACAGATGTTTAGTATCTGTTTCCCGCTCCAGCCCCTTGGTTGCTCCTCCAGGCCCTGAGCAGTAGATCCAGAGTGACCCCTCCCTTAGGCTGCTGATGATGAATGCCAGGTCGGTGTGTAATAAGGCTCCCCTGATTGCACATTCCATCTTGGGGGGGCAGGCCAACCTGGCATGCATCACCAAAACCTGGCTGAGACCAGAGGATGGTGTACCTCTTTCAGAAATTTGTCCAGCCGGGTTCGATATTTGGCACCAGCCTAGGGTTGAGGGGAAGGGTGGTGGCATTGTCATAATAGTCAGAGAGTCTATGAGAGTTGCCAGGGCCACTGCTCCACAAGTACCGGGTTGTGAGGCTCTGCTTCTGTGATTGGGCACTATGGGTCAGTTGGGAGTCTTACTCCTGTACCTGCCCCCTTGCAGGGTAAGGGACTCTCTGTCTGAGTTACCCGAGGCCGTCTCAGCGTTGGCGTTGGAGTTCCCTAGACTAATGGTTCTGGGGGACTTCAATTTGCCTTTGCTGGGTACTGGCACAGAGGTTGCACGGGAGTCAATGGCTTCCATGGCAGCCATGGGCCTGACTCAGGTAATTCAGGGTCCAACCAGGTGCAGTGGCCACACACCGGATTTAGTTTTTCTGTCGGAGCAGTGGCAGAGTGATCTGAGATTACAGAATTTAGTCATAACACCTGTGCCATGCTCAGATCACTATCTGGTGACTCTGGACTTTCTGGGGGTGACGCTTCACCATGGGGAGGCAGGGTCTATTAAATTGGCCCATACCTTTCAAGTGCAGCTCCAGAGATTACGGGACCTGTGCAAAACACTTCTGCGCAGGTCCGTTCTACGCATGCATAGAAGGCATTTACGCATGCGTAGAACGGACCTGCGCAGAACCATCCTGCACAGCTCACTTCTATGCATGTGTAGAAGGCTTTTACGCATGTGTAGAAGGCTTTTACACATGCGTAGAACGGACCTGCGAAGAACTGTTCTGCGCAGCTCACTTTTACACATGCGTAGAAGGCTTCTACGCCTCCCCTTCTGCACAGAAGCCTTCTACGCATGCGTAGAAGGGTTCTACGCATGCGTAGAAGGGTTCTACGCATGCGTAGAAGGATTCTATGCATGCATAGAAAGGACCTACACAGAAGGGATGCGCAGTAACTTCTTTCTCCTCGCTGCCAAATTACAGGGTAGTGGCAGCTCCGGGCGGGAAATGGCAAAAATCGGCGTGAAAATACGGGAAATCCTGGCCAATCCGGGATACTTGACAGGTATGAATTGGCCCACCCTTGGAAACTAATGGATCTGGTTGGATTCTAGTGGGAACTGGGGGATTTTCCTCTAGAGCAGGCACACGATTCATCTGTGGTGCTTGTCGACCTGTGGAACAGGATGACGACAGCAGCCTTGGATGAAATCATGCCACTGCGGCCTCTCCAAGCCCATGGGGTAAGGTCATCCCCATGGTTCACAGATGAACTACAAGAGCTCAAATGGGCCAAGAGACACCTAGAGCGTCGCTGGATGAAGACCTGGAGCGGTTCTGATTGGACACTAGCTAGAGCCGCTATTAGGGCCTACCTAGTGGCGATGGGGGTGGTGAGGTGGCAATACTTCACCACCCTTATTGCCTCTGCTGATAATTGCCCAGCCACCCTGTTTCGGGTGACCAAGTCCCTTCTTGGAAAAGGGGGACCAGTACCTGGTTGGCAGGGTTCGGCTGAGGATTTTGCGGACCATCTAGTGGAGAAAATCGATCGGATTCGCTCGGGGCTTAACCACGGTGTGGGCAGTAAAGGGCCGGGGATGGCTGGAGCACAGTCTTGCTGTGTGATCTGGGATCGGTTTGATCCAGTTGCCCCTGATGAAGTGGACAGGTTCCTTGCAGCGGTGCAGGCCACTACATTTCCCTTGGACCCCTGTCCCACCTGGTTAGTGAAAGCTTTGAAGGTGGTGACATGAGGCTGGGTTGGGGCAATAATAAATGCATCCTTGCAGGAGGGGGTGTTTCCTGCACCACTAAAACATGTTTTGGTGCACCCCCTCCTGAAGAAACCGTCCCTTGACCCAGCTGTCCTAACTAACTACAGGCCTGTCTCCAACCTCCCCTTTTTGGGGAACGTATTGGAGAAGGCGGTGGTGCGCCAGCTGCAGGGGGCACTGGAGGAAGCGGATTATCTAGACCTATCTCAATCAAGATTCAGGCCCGGACATGGTACGGAGATGGCATTGGTCGCACTGATGGATGATCTTTGGCATGAGCGGGATGGTGGGCACCCAACCGTCCTTGCTCTCATTGACCTCTCAGCGGCCTTCGATACCATCGACCACGGTATCCTTCTGGAACAGCTCAAAGGATTGGGGATCCAGGGCAGAGTGTTGTCTTGGTTTTCCTCATTTCTGGAGGGTCGTACCCAGTCGGTGTGGTTGGAGAGTGAGAGGCCCAGCCCTAGGCCCCTCAAATATGGCTCAGGGCTCTCTCCTATCCTATTTAACATCTACATGAAGCCGCTGGGTGAGATCATCCGTTCCCACAGGGCGCGGTACCATCAGTACGCGGATGACACTCAGGTGTACATCTCAGCCCGTGGTGATCTCAGTGATGCGGTCAAAGTCCTGTCGGGATGCCTGGAGGCCATTGGGGTCTGGATGGGGGACAACGGGCTTCAGCTGAACCCTAGCAAGACTGAGTGGCTATGGTTTGGGGGTCCAGGGTTATCCAGTGAGTTACCTTCTTTGGTCTTGGATGGGGCAGTTTTGCCCCAGACAGACCTGGTGTGCAACTTGGGGGTCCTCCTGGACTCGCCGCTGCTGCTGGAAGAACAGGTGGCGGCCGTGGCCAGAAGGGCTTTTGCTCAACTTCGAGTGATTTGTCAGTTGTACCCACTCCTGGATCGGGACTCCTTGCTCATGGTCACTCATGCTCTGGTCACCTCCAGGCTAGATTACTGTAATGCGCTTTACATGGGGCTGCCCTTGATGACCATTCGGAGGCTACAGCTGGTTCAGAATGTGGCTGCCCGGGTGGTGATGGGTGTCGACTTTATGCCCATGCCTCCCAACTACTCCAGGAGTTGCACTGGTTACCAGTTTGCCTCCGGGTGCAATTCAAGGTGCTGGTTTTGACCTTTAAAGTCCTATATGGAAGTGGGCCAGGATACCTGAGAGACCGCATGGTCCCAAGAGTGTCTGCGAGTCCAACCAGAATGGACCAGAGGGAATCCTTGGTGGTACTTTCAGCTAGAGAGGCTCACCTCTCTGGCACGTGGAGGAGGGCCTTCTCCGTGTCCGCACCAACCCTCTGGAACCTCCTTCCAACAGAATTGAGGCTACAGACAGAATTGCTGCCTTTCAGGAAAGGAGTGAAAACCTGGCTGGCAGGGCAGGTGTGGGGCCCTAATGGGAATACGGCCCCAGCCTGTTGGCTTATTTTCAACTAGAGCTCAACTGTCCCTCCTTTTTGGGTTGTGTACTGTGGTATTCATCCATTCCCTATTTCCTTTATAGTCTTTTATGTGGGGTGGGATTGGGAGGGTGGGTTGGTGGGTGGTCGAGTGAGGGTTTTAATCTGTTTTGTTATATTTTACTCGGGTTCCCCGAGTGGGCGGCATAAAAAAATCTAAGAATAAATAAATAAAAGAAATAAATCCATAGTTTGTTATTCAGATTAGTTTTAAATGTCCCTTTTTCAATCTTAAAAGTGTGAAGTTGCCAAGCAGAGCATATGTTAATGAGTTTAACCTCTTACTTGTTTAACCCCTTGTTTACCTTTTAACATCTTGGCCTCTGCATCTGATGTATATAAACCATACCTGGAAGTTTTACTCCTTTGTCTGAAGAAGTGGACTTGATCCACGAAAGCTCACAATTTTTAATTAATTAATTAATGTGTTCATTTATTTGTTTGTTTATTATAAGATTGCTATGACTACTAACATTTAAATAGATGTTTGCTAGAATTGGTAGCTACTGTATTATGCTGATTATGTTTTCAAGTGATTGTTTCAGAGCTTTGGCTACTTGGTTTCTCTCTGTGAAGCTAACAGTTACATTGCCATTAGAGGTTGTACTTTGACATCTGAAAATGAAAGTCTTTATGACCTACAGGCTGCCTCTATTAATTGTGAGGTGTAATTATATGGATGATTATGGAGAATTATGCCCCATCCCCAAGTTTATGTTTCCATAGATTTGTACCCTGAGGATTAAATCCAATTGTCCAGGCGTTACTTATGTAAAGGTGTGACTATACTGGGAAAATGCAGGAAATGCTTTGGGTTTGAAGTGAGCTGATTCACATTTTTTTTCATTGACCACACAGTGCAAAGGAAATGCAAATCAGCCCAGAGTTTCCCAGCCTTAAATCTGTAGTTTTTCTCATTGATGCTGGGGCTGCTTCTGCTGATGCTTACTCCTACTCCTACTCTTCTTCCTCAGTATCCGAATCTGAATATAGGTGATCATCATGGCAATCAGCCATGAAGACTGTCCTGAGAATATAATGCAGTGGCCTTTCATCTGCCTTCCGCATCACCGCATGATACCCGTACCACTGATCCAGTTCTGTGAATCACTTTCTGGTCCTGAGCCCTTTTGGCAGGCAAAGTCCTCATCAGCCTCAGGCCATACTGATTGATGAAGCTGCTGCCTTTCATCCAGATGGATTCAAGTGGTATTTAATCCACTTGGGGATCATCACCCTACCCTGTAGACTTCGGCACCCAAGACGGTTAGTCCTCAGGATTGTCAGGTTAGTTAACCACCGGCTGACGCTTGTCTGACACTTGCCTGATACTTCTATGCGGTATCCGCAAGCACAATTGGCATAAACGGCCCCTGGCAGAGGCCACACCGGTCGAGAAAGCTCCTGGTCACTGGGCTCTGCGGGCACAGAAATTGGGGGGCGGATTAATAGTCATAAGATTGATTCACCAATATCTGACCTGGCAGGCAGTTCGGCAGGAGGAGGTTGAATAGCTAACCCAAGTTAGGAATTAGGTGATTCCGCACTTGGAGATTAGCCCAAGCCCCAGTGCAAATAGTGGCCATGTTTACTCTTGAGCAAGCCATGAACAATGGATTTCCCCTGTCAGTATTTGCCTTAGTTAATTAACTTCCCCAAGAGAGGTTCCCAATTAACCCGGGTAAATGGGTGATGTGATTTTCTGTCAGATGACGATTCTATCACACGCTGCCTTGAACATAATATATACTGATGATTTTCCCTCAATAAACCACTGGTCTTCGCTCCATCTTGTCTCGTGTCGTTACGTGACCAGTCTCCTCCGGGACCTCAAGGGCCGCTTCACGGCCCCAATCCAACACTTCTACCTTAAAAAAAAGAGAGAGATCAATTTGCAACAATCCAGACATGCAATTGTTTGAAATGATGAAGAAAAGCTGCAACACAGGCAAGCTCAGGAACAACGAACAAAGTTCATTGGTTCGTTTTCTCTCTCTTTTGTAGCTAAGGTGAAACAAAATCTCTCTTGGAAAGCTCAGCAAGTGTTTTCCCCTTTTTTTACAGCTTAGATGAGCAAATCCTCTCTTGGCAAGATTTTTTTTTTACAGCTTAGAAGCAGCTTGTAACGCTGACAAGATTTTCTTTTTTAAAAAAAATTAGAAAGCTTGATGCCAGTGGTAATGCACTAGAGTACCTAAACACAAAAGGAGAAAAAGAATGGAAGGAAGAAACAATAGACAGGAAGAACCTCTTATTTACAGTTTGTCTAGACCAGGGGTGCCCAACCTTTTAGTACTGTGGGCCTGACCATGCCCCTGGAACAGCTGAGTGGGTCAGAACATGCCCCCCGGAAGCAGAAGTGGGCACATTTATGGCTGTCATAAATGTGCCCACTTCTGCATTTATGTCAGCCATGGGCGCGATTGTGCATATGCAGGTGCATTTTATGGCTGATGTAAATGCACCCAGTTCTACTTTCAGGTGCAGAGGAGATGGTGACAGGCCAGATGGAATGCCATTGCAGGCTGGGTCTGGCCCATGGGCCGTAGTTTGGGAATCCCTGGTTTAGTCCCTTCTTTTTAGGTGCATTCCACACTAGGCTTTATTAGAGCTGCAAACAAGTTGCGAAAAACAAGACCCTTCTCTTGTTTTTCTTTTGTAGCCATTTAAAGTGAACAGACCCAAATTACCCAGTGCAGCTTTGCAGCGAGCAAATGGGAGTGAATGTGTATTTGCCTCATGTAAAGTCACACCTTGGGTCCTATTGATAGAATGGGTCTCCTCTGCCTGGAATGAACAGTTGGACCTAGACTTTAAAGTCCAATGTGATTGTGACAGCAACATTAGAATATGGATAGTGCCAATAAAGGGGGGGAAAGGGGAGAGAGAGCAGTATGTGTGAAAAGAATTCTGTGGCAGGGGCAAACAGCTGTAGAAAATTAAACATCAGGCAGGTAAAGAAGTCAAAAACCTCCTCTTAGCCACAGTTTACACTAGGATTGTTTTATTTATGTTATAAATCTAGGATGGATGAATGGAGAGACTTCTGACACCCACTATACCAGTGATGGCAAACCTTTTAGAGACCAAGTGCCCAAACTGCAACCCAAAACCCACTTATTTATTGCAAAGTGCCAACACGGCAACAGGGGAAGAAGGAAGTGCTCCCTTTGGGCTGCTGGGTAGAGGGGCGGATGAAATATGTGCTGGGGGAGGGAGGAAGCGCTCCCATTGTACTGCTGGGCAGAGGGGTGGGGCAAACTTTGTGCTGGGCAATTGCACAGGTACCCACAAGCTTCAAGTGCCACATCTGGCATGTGTGCCATAGGTTTGCCATCACTGCACTATACTGTGGAGAGGGTAAGACTTGCAGTGTTTGAAGCTGGTATTTGGAATCAAGAAATGCTGGGGCCTTACTTTCAGGTCCTCCCCCATTACTCTACTAAGGGGGGCTTCTGCTTAGGATTGCAAGGTCTCAGTGTGCCAATTGAATTCTCAGGGAACTGTTATGCTTCCCCAGGTTTCCAGGATGGGGCACAAGTCTCAGGGTAACTAGCACCAGTGGCAAAGAAAGTTTGATTTAGGTTGTGAGGTAGCTCACAATCTTAGGAACTTTAAACTAGTTCCACCACTTACCCAATGGCACCAGATTTCACTAGCTGGTAATGGTATTTGTGCATGTCACACTACAAACAGCACAATGAGTATAGAGCATACACCTACTGGTTCTCTTCCAGGTTTCCTCTCTTCACATCTGGCTTGTTGGTGAGCTAATATTATGCCATCTGGAGCAAAGTATGGAGTACATCACTGGGCCCGGAACTTATAAACCTCCTTGTTACACAAGTCCTACTAACAACAGCACAAAGCCTGGGAACAATCCACTCACAACTCTTGCCTTGTTTGTGTGATATCACAAGTGTCCATTCTCCAGATTCAGGTTTTAGTCCTGAAATTTCAGGTAACTGGATGCTACTGTATTGGCAACCCTACTTTTATCAGTCATACAGCTCTTTCATCAAGGGCAGAACAAACTTGGTTGGGTATCTGAAGTAGTTTTCGAGCTAAAATACCTGAAACTGAGGCTAGACTTAGGACCTGCTCGATACATGTGGTGTCATGAGAACGTAAAAGCTGCCTTGTACTGAAGTTAGGATGCTGTTCCATCTGCTGCAGAAGTCTCTGCACTCTTTGGCAGTTTCCCCAGGGTTTTGAAATTGGGTGTAGCCTTACCTAGAGCTATCAAGGATTGAACACAACGCTTTTCTTATGTAAAGCATGTGGTTTACCATTGAATATCAGCCCTTCTTGTTAGCTTTTATCTGGGTCAATCAATCAATCTTTATTATGGTTCAAGACCAGCATAGTACAACAAAAAGGAACAGAAGCTAAAATGAGGGTACTTAAAAGATATCAAGAGACAGAAGTTAAAATGAAGGTGCTTAAAAAGGAGCGTTTCTGCTCAGAGTTAGGGAGAAGTAAAATTAGTACATACGATCAATAATGTTACAGCTATTACTAAGCCTATAATGTAGCACTAGTAGTTTATTTAGCTGAAGGACCTGCCAGGATTGTTCTTCTGATCTTACACACTGCAGCGCAGAACCTGGCAGTGCTGTGGGTGAAGGTGGGACTTTCATCTGATAGCAGCCAGTGGGGGTATGTGCTGTTTGACTGGCCAGGATACTTGCAGAGCAGCGTAAATATGAACTATTCCAGATGCCTCTATAAAAAGGGCAGCTGCAGGGAACTTGTTCCGTGGTTTCAATTTCTCCAGTGTCACAGGGGCATTGTCTCTCTGTCATTGGTGTCCTTTGGAACTTACCCTTGAGGACTGCGGAAGGGAGAGCCTGGCAGTGGTCTAGCATAAATGCCCTCTGATGGCTTGGTGTCTCAAGTTGGAGCAGGTACAGGGCTGGGGCAACAATGTGTCTCCAAGACTCTGGAGCCAGGAAGATAAGGGCCCTGGCTAGGTCTTCTTGCCTTTCCATGTCTAGTTTGTTGTTGTTCAGTCACACAGTCGATTCCGACCCTTTGCGACCCCATGGACCATTGCCCACCAGGCACCTCTGTCCTCCACCATCCTCCTCAACCTGCCCATCTCTGTGCCCATTGTGTCTACAATACCATCTAGCCATCTCATTTTCTTCCACCCCCTTCTTCTTTTGCCCTCCACCTTTCCCAGCATCAAGGCTTTCTCAAGTGAATCCTCTCTTCTCATTTGATATACAAAGTACTTTAGCTTCATCTTTACCATGTCTAGTATCCTCTGTTTTGCCTGGTTGAGACACTTTCATTTGGGTGTCAGGCTGCAGTCTTATGGGTGGCAAGATTTTCCCTCTGCAAAATCCAGTGGTAGAGTGTTTAGTTTGTCTTGTATTTATTCATGGCCAGCTCTCTTCCATGGGTGTTTTGTACAGAATATAAGGATAACACTTGAAGATGAGCTGTAGACCTGCTGTTGCTAGTTAGGTATTGTCTCTCCTATCCTAATACTCTTTACTTGTCAGAAATGTTCCAGTTCTTTAAAAGTTCTGTAGCATTGCAAACTTTCCCCATGTGAATGGTACTCATGCTAGCTCAAGAGTCTGAGAGTCAAACACTAACTTTATCCTCCTATCAGAGACCCATAATTACAGCTAGGTCATGGGATATGTGACACTACAGTAATAAATTACATACTCCTCTTCTTCTTTACTTCCTCTTTTACCATCAAGTAAATTCTGAGTTATGGCAACACTTTCCAGAATTTTCTAGGTAGAGAGTATTTAGAAGTGGTTTACTATTCTCTTCTTCTGGGAGCATCTTGGGACAGTGCAGTTTGCCCAAGAAGAAGAGCAATTGCACTTATATAATGCCCCGTAGCATTTAGAGCACTCTCTTGGCCGCTCACAAAGTAATTAGCATTTTGTGCCCACCAATGCCGGGTACTCATTTTATCAACCTTCAGGATCAAACTCACAGTGTCTACAGCAGTTCTGGCTGCAGTACAGCAGTTTAACCACTGCACCACCAGTGCTCATTATAGGCTGGTCTTCTCCCTGGAGGTACAGTGGAGAGAATTTTCCACTGTACCTAAACCACTAATAAAAATAAAAGTAAAAACAAAAAATTGTGAAGCTAGATGCCTAGGTTTATTTATTGTCCCTGTTTAATGTTTTAAGTTGCTTGCTTAAAACGAAATGAGTGGGTCAGAAATTGTTTATAAGATTGATGTGATAATTTTTAAGTATAAATGCAATTTTAAAATTGGCTGGCACTGTAGCATTGCCGGAAAACTGCCCGCATAGTTTGAAAATTAAATCATATTGTAACCTTTGATAGCTAAATAATTCCACCACAATAACACAATACCATAAATGCCAAAGAACATAAGGAGAGCTCTTCTTGATATGACCAGAGGCCTTTTTAATCTAGCACTCTGTTGGCTAACCAGTTGCCTTTGCAGGACAGCAGCTCTTTCCTGCTGATATTTTCTAGCAATTGGTATACCGGCATATGGTACATACAATTCACTGTAAGGGTCTCCTCCCACCTACAACTTGTGTATTTTATTCTTATGATCACTCCTAGGCATGCAGCAAGTTTTGTGCTGCTGTTTTTATGAGGGGGTGTTATGTAAAATACTCAGGCTACATCCAGTTGCTCATCATAACTCAAGTAAATGCACAGATCAGTTATTTTGTTAAATCTGCACTAATGTTATTCATTCCATGGATATATGTAGGGCCAACATGGGGAACGGGATCTAGAATAATTACAAAACTTATACACCTTACCATTGTCTCCCCTTCTCTACAGGAAATCAACAATACGGTGAGAGCTAAAAAACAAACAAATTGAAAGTATGTTTAATTTTTTTCATAGTTTAAAATACTATATTGTAGATCATTATTCCTAGGATACCTTGGAGACATTATTCAGCGAAGAGTCCTTGTATGAGTAGATGTCTCCGCAATGACATTCCGCACAACTTCTGTCCATAACAATCTGTCCCTGGCAGTTCGTCTTCATGTTGGTCCAACATTTTTCTTGAGAAAATCTTCCCATCTGTGATGTGGTCTTCCCCTAGGCCTTTTGTGATCTCTCAGATACCAATTCATTATTCTGGCACTCCATCTATTGTCACTTGTGCATACAACATGGCCAGCCCACCTTAATTTATTCAGCCTTTAAAAGCTCTGAGCTCTTTCAGGGTCAGCCATTTTGACTCTGCAATTGCTCTTAAGCAGAGCTGCTGCTGAGGAGAGCCAAACAAAGGAAGTGAGCACTGGTAAGTTTTGCAGTTGGAGTAGAGCTGCTTTAGAGGCCTCCACTAATTTAAATTGATAATTGAAACTGCTGAGAGCCACCTCTGTTCAAACAGAGGAAGCAGTTTGAAGCTTCCAGAAGCAGGGGGGCAGGGCCACACCAGGCCCTTCCCTGAACTGTGACTCATAGGGGCGGAGCCACACTAGCCTTTAAAAGCTCTGAGCTCTTTCAGGGTCAGCCATTTTGACTCTGCAATTGCTCTTAAGCAGAGCTGCTGCTGAGGAGAGCCAAACAAAGGAAGTGAGCACTGGTAAGTTTTGCAGTTGGAGTAGAGCTGCTTTAGAGGCCTCCACTAATTTAAATTGATAATTGAAACTGCTGAGAGCCACCTCTGTTCAAACAGAGGAAGCAGTTTGAAGCTTCCAGAAGCAGGGGGGCAGGGCCACACCAGGCCCTTCCCTGAACTGTGACTCATAGGGGCGGAGCCACACTAGCCTTTAAAAGCTCTGAGCTCTTTCAGGGTCAGCCATTTTGACTCTGCAATTGCTCTTAAGCAGAGCTGCTGCTGAGGAGAGCCAAACAAAGGAAGTGAGCACTGGTAAGTTTTGCAGTTGGAGTAGAGCTGCTTTAGAGGCCTCCACTAATTTAAATTGATAATTGAAACTGCTGAGAGCCACCTCTGTTCAAACAGAGGAAGCAGTTTGAAGCTTCCAGAAGCAGGGGGGCAGGGCCACACCAGGCCCTTCCCTGAACTGTGACTCATAGGGGCGGAGCCACACTAGCCTTTAAAAGCTCTGAGCTCTTTCAGGGTCAGCCATTTTGACACTGCAATTGCTCGTAAGCAGAGCTGCTGCTGAGGAGAGCCAAACAAAGGAAGTGAGCACTGGTAAGTTTTGCAGTTGGAGTAGAGCTGCTTTAGAGGCCCGCGCGCCAAAACTAGGAAAAAAAATTTATAGTCTTACTAGGTAGAAAGGTAGTAAACGTGTACATTTTTGAGGCCCAGAATACTGCACTTGTTAAAATGGATTCTGAGGGAACAGCTGTAGTTACCTGCAATTCTTGTGCCATGTTTGTGTTCTTGCCAAAGCATATGGAGAACTACACTTGCAGCAAGTGCAAGCTGGTTGCACTACTAGAAGAGAAGGTCCAGCAGCTAGAGGCCCGCATATCTAACCACCAACAAATTAAGGAGCTTGAGCTGTTCTTGGACAGAGCGGAGCAGACTATGCTGGACAAAGAAGTGACAGGGCACAGTTCTGAGGGAGAAGGCCCTTCACTAACTCAGGAGGGAGATGGTTGGAGGAATGTGACTCAAAGGAGGAGAAGAGTAGGGGATCACTCTGAGAGTCTGAAATTACAGAATAAATTTGAGGCTCTTTCCCTTATCACACCTGATGAGGAACACACAGAGGAACAATTGGTTCCACCTGATGATCTCTCCTTCATCACACTTGATGAGATCCAGGAAGATGAACAACAGGAACAAACTGAGGTTCTCTCCCTTAATATGGTTGATGAGGTGCATGTAGATGAACAGATTGCAGGAGAGAGGCTCCTTGTACTAGGCGATTCAATAATTAGAAATACAGAGAAATGGATTTGTGATGCACATGATAACCGTATGGTGACTTGCCTGCCAGGTGCAAAAGTTGCAGACATCACAAGAAATCTAGATAGATTGTTAGAGAGAACTGGGAACGAGCCAGTTGTCATGGTACACGTTGGTACTAATGATGTTGGGAAGGCCAAGCGGTCTGTCCTGGAAGCCAAATTTAGGTTGTTAGGAAGAAGATTGAAGTCCCGGACTTCCAAGGTAGCATTTTCAGAAGTGCTGCCTGTCCCTCGCGCAGGACCTACCAGGCAGGCAGAGCTCAGAAGCCTCAATGCGTGGATGAGGCGGTGGTGTCGAGAGGAGGGCTTCAGATTTGTCAGGAACTGGAGAACATTTTGGGACAAGCCAAATCTTTTCAGGAGGGATGGGTTGCATTTAAACCATGATGGGACCAGATTGCTGGCACTCAACATCAAAAAGGCTGCAGAGCAGCTTTTAAACTGATAACTGGGGGAAAGCCGACAGGAGCTGGGCAGCATCCGGTTCGGGAAAGTGTGTACTTGAGTAGTGAGGAGGATGCAAAAATTACTGAGCAGAGCAAGGAGCTAGTCACCAGCACTCTAGCAGAAGGATGCAAGAGGCAGTCTAACAATGCAACAGGACTCAAAAGACTGTATCAGGAAAGCATATATAAATGCTTGTATACAAATGCCAGAAGCCTCCGTAACAAAATAGGGGAGCTGGAATACTTAGCAATAGATAAAAATATTGATATTATTGGTATCACTGAAACCTGGTGGACGGATGATAACCAATGGGATACAGTTATCCCAGGCTACAAACTGTACAGGAAGGATAGGAAGGGGCAAACAGGAGGTGGTGTAGCCTTGTATGTCAAAGAAGTGATAAAATCGTATGAATTGGAATATCTAGGTGATTTGGAGTCACCATTAGAAGCTCTGTGGGTAAGAGTACCAGGCCACAAGGATGGTCTAACAGTAGGCATATACTATCGGCCTCCGACCCAAACTCTTGAGGGAGACTGGCAGTTGGAGAATGTTGTAAAGGAGGCATCCAGGAAGGGAAGCCTGGTTATAATGGGGGACTTCAATTACCCTCACATAGACTGGGTGAACTGTTGTTCAGCACATGATAAAGAGATAAAGTTCCTAGATATGCTCAATGATTGTTCCCTGGGACAGATGGTTGAAGACCCAACTAGAGGTACAAGAATCCTTGACTTGATTCTGAGTAATACTCAGGTTCTGGTGCAAGATGTTAATGTGACTGATCCAATAGGGAACAGTGACCACAACTCAATTATGTTTAACTTGATCATAGACCGCAAGTCACTGATAAAATCTAACACAGAGACCTTAAATTTTCAAAAAGGAAATTTCCCAAAGATGAGGAAACTAGTAAAAAAGAAACTGAAAGGGAAAATTGAGAGAGTCCAAACACTCCAAGAGGCATGGAGGCTGTTTACAAAAACAATAACAGAGGCTCAATTGGAATGCATACCCAAAAGGAAAAAGGGCACTGCCAGGTCCAAGAGGACTCCGATGTGGCTTACAGGAGCTGTTCGGGAAGTGATCAAGAGCAAGAAAAGCTCATTTAGAAGATGGAAGGCTTGTCCAAATGAGGACAGCAGGCAGAAACATAAATTCTGGCAGAACAAATGCAAGGCAACAATCAGGAAAGCAAAGCAAGACTTTGAGGAGCGTATAGCTAAAAATACTCAGAGAAATAACAAAGACTTCTTTAAGTACATTAGAAGTAAGAACCCAACTACGAAGGCCATTGGACCATTAGATGACAATGGAAGGCAAGGGGTTATTAAAGAGGAAACAGAGATTGCAGAGAGACTCAATGAATTCTTTGCTTCAGTATTCACTGAAGAAGACAGAGACCACATGCCCAAAACAGAGCCTATCTTCGTAGGGAGGGAAACCGAAGAATTAAGCAAGATAGAAATAACCAGGGAGGAGGTCCTTGCATGTCTTGTTAAGCTAAACACTAACAAATCCCCAGGACCAGATGGCATCCATCCACGAGTTCTCAGGGAACTTAAAGATGAAATTGCTGATATCCTAGCCAAAATATATAATCTTTCCCTCAAATCAGGCTTTGTGCCTGATGACTGGAAGGTAGCGAATGTAACACCAATTTTCAAAAAAGGATCCAGGGGTGATCCAGGAAATTACCGGCCTGTCAGTTTGACATGTGTCCCAGGTAAAGTGATGGAAACCATCCTAAAAGACAGAATTAATAGTTACATAGAAGAGAAGGCACTGCTAAAGGAGAGCCAACATGGTTTTTGCAAGGGCAAATCATGCCTCACTAATCTGTTGGAATTTTTTGAGAGTGTCAACAAGCATGTGGATAAGGGGGATCCAGTTGACATTGTTTATCTGGACTTTCAGAAGGCTTTTGACAAGGTCCCACACCAAAGGCTCTTGAATAAACTTACCAGTCATGGAATAAAGGGACAGGTCTTGTCCTGGATCAGCAACTGGCTAAGGGACAGGAAACAGAGGGTAGCACTAAATGGACACTTCTCCAAGTGGAGGGAAGTAAAGAGTGGGGTCCCCCAAGGTTCAGTACTGGGACCCCTGCTTTTCAACCTCTTCATAAATGATCTAGAGGTAGGAGTAAAAAGCAAGGTAGCCATATTTGCTGACGACACTAAATTATACAGGGTAGTGAAAACTGTGAGAGATTGTGAAGAGCTCCAGAGGGATCTCTTGACACTGGGGGAGTGGGCAAAACAGTGGCAAATGAGTTTCAACATCAGTAAGTGCAGAGTGATGCATGTTGGGGCAAAAAACCCCAATTACATTTATAAACTGATGGGGTCTGAACTCTCTGCGACAAACCAGGAAAGGGACCTTGGTGTCCTGGTGGACAGCTCAATGAAGGTGTCAACCCAGTGTGCCTCAGCAGTGAAAAAAGCAAACTCAATGTTAGGGATCATTAGGAAGGGTATAGAAAATAAGTCAGCAAGTGTCATTTTGCCTCTTTATAAATCTATGGTGAGGCCCCATCTGGAATATTGTGTACAGTTCTGGTCGCCATACCTCCAGAAGGATATTATGGAGTTGGAGAAAGTACAGAGGAGGGCAACCAGAATGATTAGGGGACTGGAACACCTTCCTTACCATCTGAGGCTGCAACGGTTGGGCCTTTTCACTCTTGAACGACGGCGTCTAAGAGGTGACCTGATTGAAGTTTATAAAATCATGCACGGTGTGGACAAGGTAGATAAGGAAAAACTGTTTTCCCTATCGCACAACACTAGAACTAGGGGACACTCCATGAAAATTTTGGGTACTAGTTCTCAAACAAATAAGAGAAAGTACTTTTTCACCCAGAGGATTACTGGTCTATGGAACTCCCTGCCAGAAGAAGTGGTGACAGCTGTCAGTCTTCACAGCTTTAAGAAAGGATTAGACAAGTTCATGGAGGACAAGGCTATCAATGGCTATAATTATGGCTACCTAAGGACAACCTCCGGGTTGGAGAGATAGGCAGGATATCTCTCAATGCCATTTCCAGGGAATCCTAAGCAGGTGAAGGCATCTCCTTGGGAATACCCTGAAGGAAATGGTGAGCCACTGTGTGAGACAGAATGCTGGACTGGATGGGCTGTGGCCTGTTCCAGCAAGGCTGTTCTTATGTTCTTATGTTCTTATCAAGTATTCTGTTACTACGTTGTTGCCTGATATCATTTTTTACTTCATTACTCACTGTACATATTTTCCTTTATAGTTGTGAGAGAGAGAGAAAGCCAGTATAGTAATACCTCATACAATGTCTGCTTCATACAACGTCGGATCCATACAACGTCGCCCAATTCTGGGGGGAAAGGTGCCTCATACAACTTCGCCGAACGTTGTATGAGGTATTAGGGTTTTTACCACGGGAGTTTGGACTTGCAGCTTGGAGGCCCCATGGAGTTCGACTGGCAGCCGGCCGGAGGAGGCGGGGAAAGAAAGAACTTGCTGCACTTGGGGCTCGTTTCTCCGGTGAGTTCTTTCTTCCCTGCCTCCTCTGGCCGGCTGCTGGTCGAACTTCGTTGGAGGCGGGGGGAAGAACTTGCCGGAGAGACGAGTTCTTTCTTCCCTGCCTCCTCCAGCTGGCTGCCGCTCGAACTCTATTGGAGGCGGGGAAGAAAGAACTCGCCGGAGAGACAAGTTCTTTCTTCCCCGCGTCCACCGGCCGGCTACCGGTCAAACTCCATTGGAGGCAGGGAAAAAAGAACTTGCTGGAGAGACGAGTTCTTTCTTCCCCGCCTCCTCCGGCTGGCTGCCGGTCAAACTCCGTTGGAGGTGGGGAAGAAAGAACTTGCCGGAGAGACGAGTTCTTTCTTTCCCGCCTCCTCCGGCTGGCTGCCGTTTCAACTCCGTTGGAGGCGGGGAAGAAAGAACTTGCCGGAGAGACAAGCCCCAAGTGTGGCGAGTTCTTTCTTTCCCCACTTCCAATGGAGTTTGACCGGCAACTGGCAGGAGGAGGCGGGGAAGAAAGAACTTGCCGCACTTGGGGCTCGCCTCTCCGGTGAGTTCTTTCTTCCCCGCCTCCTCTGGCCAGCTGCCAGTCAAACTCCATGGGGCCTCCCAGCCCTGGCGTCAGTGGGGTCCGTTGGAGGCGGGGAGCTGCTTTTGGGGCCATGGAGAGGCGAGTCCCAGGTGCAGTGAGTTCTTTCTTTCCCCACCTCCTCCAACCGGCTGCCAGTCGAACTCCGTGGGGCCTCCCTGCCCCGGCGTTGGTGAGGTCCGTTGGAGGCGGGGAGCTGCTTTTGGGACTGGCAGCCGGCCGGAGGAGGTGGGGAAAGAAAGAATTCACCGCACCTGGGGCTCGCCTCTCCGCGTTCCCAAACACGGCTCCCCACATTTGGAGATGTAAACCGCATTGAGTCTCCCTTTGGGCAGAGAATTGTGGTACAGTATATAAATTATTATTATTATTATTATTATTATTATTATTATTATTATTATTATTATTATTATTATTATTATTATTATTATTATTATTATTATTATTATTATTATTATTATTATTATTATTATTATTATTATTATTATTATTATTATTATTATTATTATTATTATTATTATCGCCCCCCCCCCCGCTGGTGGAGAAATGCACCCCCCTGGCCCCTCTTAAAGTTCTGTTAGTTTCCTGTGTTTCTTTGACTTTGCACTGCAGTTTGTACTGTTACAATGTATCTCTATGGGAACGACGTTATACAAAGCATCGGTGGCAATAATTTGGATGTTGTATGAGGCATTGCAGCTAGGATTTTGCATGCCTCATACAAAGTCAGAATTCATACAACGTCCTAACTTGTGGAAACAAGTTTGGATGTTGTATGAGGTATTACTGTATAGTAGATAGGGTATCAGACTATAATTCCAGAGGTAAAGGTAAAGGTCGCCCTTGCTCGAAAGCCAACTGTATCCAACTCTAGGGCTCAGTGCTCATCTCTGCTTACAGCCAAAGAGCCAGCGCTGTTTGTGTCTGCATACATTTCTGTGGCCATTTGCAGAGCCATAGCCAGAGGGGGCCGGGGGGGGGCAAAAGCCCTCCTGAGCTAACAGCCCACCCACCCCGGGATGCAAATGTTATATATGTGTTTGAGATATTTTTGGCCCCCCTGAATTTTTTTTGCCCTCCTGAAAAATGTTCGCCCCCAAAAATCTAGAATCCTGGCTACAGCCCTGGACATGTGGAAGCTCATTCTGTTATGCAGTACCTGGGAAACGAAATCTGACCTTCCAGTCAGTGAGTTCAGTGTCTTAACCACTTGGACCACCACAGTCCAGAGATTACGGTTTAAATCCCCACTCAGCCATGGAAATTCATGGGGTAAATGTGGCACATCTAAAACATTCTTCAAATATCTAATACCATATATACTTGACTATAAGTCATCCTGAATATGTCAATGTACCTAATTTGGACCTCTAAAACTAGGAAAATAGATTGACCTGAGTATAAATCAGGGGTTGAAAATGCAGCAGCTGCTAATTAGTTTCAGTAATTAAAACACATGAAAATATGGTAAAATTAATTTATCCAGACATTTGTATGGGTATGTTTTTGAGTTTTTTAGGGTAGTGTTAGTGCTTTTTTAAAAATGTATGTTTGAATTTGCACCACTGCTGTTTTGGGACCCTCAGGGTTGTTGACCTGAGTATGTCGAGTCCCTTTTTTGATCTCATTTTGGGGACTAAAAAACTAGACTTATACTCGAGTATATACAGTATTTTCAAAGTTCTACTATTTATTGATTGATTGATCTTCATTTCTGTACCACTTTTATCCCAATTAAGTAACTCCAGAGAGCTCAAAAGATATTTTTTTTTAAATTCCTTTAACAAACAATGAACTGTAACACTAAAAACAATAAAACATGTAACAGTATTAAAGCAATAATTTGAAAAGGCATATTACTAATAGTGTTCAAAACACAAGATCAAATTAGTTGCTAGTGGTTATAAGCTTTCTAAGGATTGCATTCATCTGTTGCTAGTAAGATAAAAGAGAAGAAAGCAATGTAACCTCGCAAGGGAGGACATTCAACAACCTGTGGCCAGCCCCTCTTTTGTGTTCCCATCAGTTGTGCCTGTGAAGGCTTCTCCAGAAGATCTCAGGAGCTAAGAGGCCTCATATGGGGACATGCTGTCCTTCAGATAGCTTGGACTCAAACTACATATGGCTTTACAGGTTATAACCCAGAGCACTGGAGTCTGCAGAAATGATTTTATGGCACATAGTACATAGCTTGTAGTGCTTCATTTTTATGGCCATAATGCCACATTTGTAGTTTCAGCAATCACTTTATTACTTCAAAATCCATTAAAATCCTCATCTCAGGATGCAATATAAACAACCTATATTCATTGCTGGCTACAACCCTATTCAAAACAACAGAGTATAACCCCTTCAGAGACAGAGAACTCTACCATTCTCAAGCAATTTCCAGCTTTCAGTTAGCAAACACCAGAGTTTGCCCAGTTGCAAACAATGCGCTTTACACATGTGCAAATAAATAGAGGAATTCCTCTGACTCAAATGGCATATTTTGGCAACCATATGTACAACAGAGCCATTCCATATCCAAAAAGGAATAAAGGAACTCCAACCTAACATGAGAAAAACTAGGCACCTGGAAACTGGACATCTGAGACTTTGCCCTGCCTAAACATTAATAAACTTTTTTTAAAAAAAACCTAACAAAATAAGGGCACACTGAAGAAAAAACGTTAAACACCCTACTTCAGATCATAAAATCATCTAAACATATAATGTAAAGAAAATAAAAATGCAGAAGAGTTTCCCTTTCTGCAAAGTTTTTATTTTACCTATGCTTTGGATTCATTTATTATTTTGCTGCAGATTAATGCTGCTTGCACATCCTATGCCTATATATTTTTTATGCTGGAGTTAGAAATAAGAGCTAATTCCAGCTAGAAAACAATAATTGTTATCCACTGAGTCGAAAGCATGTAGCTATGAAAAGACGCTGTAGAGCTGAAAACTTCATTTGCAGGGCAAATGATAAAAGCAGTCCCCTGATGCTCTTATTTAGTGAGCTGTCATTCAAAGATAAAAGACAGAAAAAATTGTCCTAGTGAGTTATGAGTGCTTTCTAACTGCTCAATAAACAGACAATTCTGGCAACTGGACACGACTTTAATTGGGCAATCTTGTGCATCATTGCTGACTCAGGTTCAGAGGTTGTCAAGTTTCAATTACAGGTGGAGGGAACCATCAGTCAAACAGCCCACCTGATTTTCTATCTCATTATGTATCATGCCAGCAGAGTTGAGGTACAAAAGACACAAAAACAGGTAGGCTTAGATAGTAACCATCTTATTTCTAAAACCTAAACGACAGTGGAATAAAATGAAAGGATTCTACAATATCACCACGTAACTAATATAAACACCAATACATGCAGCAATTACTCCCAAAAAATTAATCTAAAAATAGCAAAGCCATTAAAATAAGCATTGCAAAAAAACATTTCAATTGCTGTATCTCACATTCTGGGTGAATATCGCCTTAATTTAACATAGGCTGTCTTGACTAATAGATTCATACACTCCTTAAGAGTACTGTATGTGTTTAAAGGAAATAGCCCACTGCTATGTGATTTATCACTTATATGCACTAACTATTGAGCCCAGTTCTTAATTACTCTCGCTTCTGTTTGGTGTTTACCCAGCAGAAGTTACATTTAATGCTTTTGCTATATATATTTCTTTTCATTAGTCTCTTTTCATCCCATAATCAGGGTTTGTTCCTGCTTGGGGGGGGGGAGTCCTTTTACTTTAGGACCTTCTAGCAGGTAAGGCTCTATCTAATTCTTGGCATGAAGGCAGGAACAGTTTGCTCCATTTAAATGCAGGAAATAGTTGTTGCTGTCAAATTGTATAGGAAAATCTGGTTCTTTCGCACATAACATTACACTTGCTTTTAAACACTCAGTATGGATTTCTCCTCTTTTTACCATTTACTAGCCTGTCTCCTATTCCACCTCTCAGGTGAATCATGCTATTTGTCCTCTGAAACATCATAAAATCTATTTCTTCCACAAAGCCTTTCCTGGACTACAATACAAACACCAGTTCTCTTTCCCTCTTTTTAATAATTTCTTGGCTATATTTCCCACCTTTGCTGTCCTTTTTCAAGCTAGGTTCTACCTACCAGTCCTCATTTTTCATGTTTGTTATAGCTTGACCAAAACACTTGTGGAAAGAGATGCATTGGCTGAAATCCTCTTGCTCAGCATGGTATGTCACAAGTGGAATAGACCCACTGAAGAAATGGAAATTACAAAGGAGTTGATTCATCAAATCCCCACTGATACTCTAGTTCTGATTTAGGCTGGAATTACACCTTCTGAAGAAAACTGTGCTTCCTCTGGGTTAGTTGCAAACAGTTGAGAGGTTGCTTGTTAACACAGGTCCAAATTGTAGTGCATTTTCCTTGTTTTCATCCATTGCATGGATACACACATGCTGCGGACACAGTAGGAGATTGGTACAGCATCACAGGATCAGAACACCAAGCCATGCCATGGGCCTACTTTTTATTTGTTTATTGAAAATTTGTTTTATAAGCACCTTTGGATCTGTAATTTTAATTAGTTTTTTTAAGGAGTCACACATACTGTACATTAGGAAAAATAGAGGGGGGAATCTAAGCTATGATGGTGATTGAGGGACAGTGAGGAAGTAGAGAAGGGGCAAGATGGGGAAGGGGCAGATAGATGCCTGAAAGGGGGGATATGGCTCTGAATTGCCTAAAACAGTGGTGTATCCATAAAATCAAAGAAAGAACCAATCCTGGCACCATTTTATTTATTTATTTTTATTTTTGAACTTATAGACCGCCTTTCTCGCCTCAGCGACTCAAGGCAGCTCACATCAATTAAAACATTCTATACAATAAAATCAATACTAAAACATTAAAAATACCTATAAAAACCTGACCCCTCATTAAAACCACAGACAGGGTTAGATGAGCCAGCAGGGGTGGGATGTGATGCCAGATGCCCCCCACACCTGCTGGCAGAGCCATGTTTTTAATGCCTTCCTGCAGGGGGGCAACTCTGCGTGGAAGCGCAATTATGGTGGCAGGAGGTTCCAAAGGGCAGGGGCAGATACCAAGAAGGCTCTCCTCCTGGTCCCAGTGAGGCATGCCTCTCTTGCTGATGGGACCACCAGAGAGCCCCTATGGCCTGCCCTTGTAGAACAGGTCAAAAACATTGGGGCAATGCGGTCTCTTAGATATCCTGGACCACAGCAGTGTTTGACATCCTACAATATGGCAGCAGTTGCTGTGGATTAATTTCTTTCTGGATGGTATAGTTTTGGCCCTACTATGCTAAGGAACAAGATTTCAGCCTATATTCCCCTCTTTTTTCTTTTCTTTTCTTTTTTTTTTGGGGGGGGGGGATGGCACCAAACCAGGCCTCTGGGCCACTACTAGTGTAAAGTCTGCACTGTAGAAATTTCAAGTATGCATTAGCATCATAATACAGGCCTGGCAAAGAGAGATAAGGAAGATATAGAGAATAAAGTGGAGCCACTGCCAGTTCCTTGTGCCTTATCCTAAGGGTAACTGGAACAGTCCCTTTGAATGCGCAATTTCCTGACGCAATTGCTGTCTACAATCTAATGTTTTCTGAATATATAAGACTAGCCATGGCGGATGGGAATGAATAGAGCTGCAGTTGAGCACACCAGTAGAAAGACATATTTGAGGAACCCTGGCACAATGGCAGCAAAATATTTTTTTGTATATTGTATATTTCTTTTGTTCAGATTGTGTTCAAATCCTGGTCACTTGACCAAATTCTTCCATTACACCAGCAGAATTCCACTTAGACAAATTGATAGGCTCTAGGCACACACCTCATTATAGACCACCATTTGCTACAAAAACAAGTTTTAAATAAGACTCACAAGCCCTTGTGATATCACAGAACAGATTCAGTTAAATGCAAACGGTTCCTGAGATAAAGGCAATTTTTATATACAGGCCACTGTACTGCCATTTAAGCAATGGTTCAATCTAGGCCAGTCAATCAGGACAAGGTCTGGAGTTTTTAAATATGGTAACAGTAACACAGACAGACAAAAGCAATTCAGTACTGTCTTCCTGAGAGTATTTTTACCTCCTGCGGATGAACAAGTTTACATATCAGAAAGTTCCATATATGATGGGGCTTCACTAACTTTGTGTGGGACATAGAAGGAGTGTTGGGTATTAAGGTTTATTAGGTATTAATTCAAACTGTTATCAAAAGGTTAATTATTGCTGTGTCATGGACGCCATGTTCCTCTTGTAACTATTAAGCATTCCCATATAAGGCTAGGCCTGGTTTCATTATACTCGACACCTGATTGGTTCTCAGTGCTCCTGCTTCCTGAGAAGCCAGGGTAAATGTATCTCTCTGTGCACCTGCTGCAGAGACTGTATATAAGCAAGTGGCTCTGCCCTTGCTTTAAGCCTTAAGCCCTGAGCAGCTAGACCAGGGTTGGACCGAACTACACTTCCCACTCTGTACAGGTAGCCAGATACGTGCTAAGCCTGGGTCTTCTCCACTATGCTACGCTTCTATGGTAGCTAGTATTTGCCCCGCTGCGGATTCCGCATGGCCAATTGGCATTATTAGCCCCTGGCAGAGGTTACACCGGCGAAAGAGGTTCCTGGTCACTGGCCCTTGCCAGTACAGAAATTGGGGGGGCTGATTAATAGTATAAATCATAAGGGTTTATTCACCCACTTCTGACCTGACCGACGGCTCTGCCGAGTAAGCAGATCGCTAACTTCTGTTACATATTAGGCAATTACTCATCTCTGAGTTAAGCGCAATCTCTGGTGCAAATAGAGGCCATATTTACCCTGGTCTAAGCCCTAGACAATAGTTTTCCCCTGTCAGTGTTTGCCCACATTAATTAACTTCCCCAAGAGAGATTTCCCATTAACCTGAGTAAATGGGTGATGTGATTTTCTGTCAGATGATGGTTTTTCCTGCCTTGCCTTCTGATCTATATATGATGATGCTTTTCCTTCAATAAACCACTGATCTGATCTCGCTCCATATTGCCTCGTATCGTTCCTTGATCAGTCTCCTTCGGGACCTAACGGCCGTCCTAGCGGCCCGGATTCCTACACCTGGTGACCCCGACGTGATCTACTCATGAGTAAGCGATCACACGGTCCGGTTCTACGCCAGAACCGTGTCCGATTGTCCCCGGGGACAGCGCGGCAGCCCGGCCGGTAAGCCAGCCGGTCGGGAAGACGGCCCAGCGGCGAGGCATCACAGAGAGGCATCCTACAGCTTGCTCCCGACTTTCGCGGCAGCTTGCAGCAGTGGGAAACGCGTTCCGCTCAGGGTCAGCTGTGAACCCCTGACAGCGCAGAGGCCACTGAGGGCCCGTGGCAGCAGTCCACACTCTGAGCTCTACCCAGAGAATCGTCTCCAAAGCCTATTACCTTGCCCGAAGACACGTCGACTCGTCCCGAGGAGGAAACTTCGGAGGACCCCGCAGGTAATATGGGGACTTGTCCTCAGCGACAAGGTCTGTCCGCTAGCCAAAGAACTCGTGAGGAAGAGTTCAAAATCCTGGCCAGGGTATTTCAGTTATGTTTTCACAGCAGGGAGCTAGCGAGACTTTTGGTGTACCTAAGGGAACACTGCCTGCTTTACCCAGAAGTAGGTACGTTAACCCTTCAGCTTTGGGATAAGATAGGAGACTGCATTCAGCAACCCCCGAAAGCTCCTGAGGGCGTAATTCGCACATGGAGTAAATGTAGGAAGCTCTTAGCGGAGATAGAGCCAGTCCGGGTAGAGGCCAAAGAACCCCCAGCGCCAGTCGAACCATCGGTGCCCACGGCGCTCTATCCGTCATTGCAGTTTAGGCAGAGTAGCATAGGGAGCTTTCCCCCGGTGACAGCTGCAGACGTCACCAACGGAATGCATGGAATGAGGAGCACAGGCACTTCTCTGACAGCTCCAGGTTCCCGAGTTACCAAGAGTCCCCTTCAGCGTACAATTGAAGAGGAGATAAGGAAGGGGGAATTGCCAGAAGAAGAGCTAGCTGAGCTTAGTCAGATTTGTCCAATTCGCATGGAAATGGACGCCCTCACAGGGGCCCAACAGATAGTTCATTCACCAGTCCCGTATAAGCTTCCCATGGCTATACGGAAGGCCATTTCAGAGACAGGGCTACAAAGTCGCTTCACTAGGGGCACGCTTCAGCAAGTGTGCGAGAACACCATGTTCATCCCGCACGATTGGAAAGCCGTCATGCGGATGATGCTTAACCCTAGCCAGTATTTGATATGGGACAGCGAGTTTCGCCTCGAGGCTCAGACAAGGGCTGCCAGGATGGGAGGCGCAGTACTTCCTGACCAGCTATATGGTTCAGGTGCCTTCGAATCCATTGATGCCCAGATCAACTTGCCACTCGCCACTCTTCAGATGTCAGCCGAGGCTGCCTTTAGGGCTTTTTTCAAGGTTCCAGCGACTGGCAAGGTGGCTAAAAATTACACCGCAATCAAGCAGGGAGCCCAGGAGCCCTACATGGACTTCATCAATCGCTTAGAGGAAGCAATCAGTAGGCAGATCGATAATGAGCAAGCCCAACAAGAGCTCATGATGAAGTTGGCCAAAGATAATGCCAATTTAGACTGCCGTAAAATCTTGCAGTCCCTGGGTAATCGTCCCGACTTGACTCTCACGGACATGATTAGAGCTTGCGCCGACGTTGGCACAGAATCCTATAAAATGGGTTTGCTAGCGGCAGCGGTGCAAGGGGGTAGGAAACCCAAGAGCAAGAACCAAGGAGCGTGTCACACTTGTGGCAAGGTCGGTCACTTCGCTAGGGAGTGCCGATCCAAGGGAGGTGGACAAAATTCCGGCCGTTCCAAGGCTCCGAACACCCCATGTCTGAAGTGCAAGAAAGGCTACCATTGGGCCAGACACTGCCCGAATTCGGGAAACCGGAACGCGGGCATGTCTCTGGCCCCGGTCCAAACAGAGGCTTCCCTCATTCAGAGCTCGCCAGAGCTAGACTAGATTCCGATCACATTCCAGGCATTGCGAGGGCACAGGCCAGCCCCAAGGGTAGTACAGGGCTAGAATTGACTTGTCAGGCAGACGTTACATGCGACCTGCCAGGCACGGTCTATCTGGTGGACTCCCAGTACATGGGTCCACTGCCCAAGGGCTTTATAGGTTTAGTTTTGCCCCGCAGTGTAGCTGGAGCACGCGGAATTCTTGTAATTCCAGGAGTCATTGACTCCAATTTTTCAGGCGTTCTCCAAGTTCAGCTTTGGACACACCTGCCCCAAACCATTCACAAAGGAGACACCTTAGCGCAACTGATCATGGTTCCTTGTCACTCGCCAGCAGACAGCCAGGGAAGGCTCAGGGACAGCTCAGAGTCCCGGTCAGAGGACCGCTCGAGCGCCAGTGAGGCAGTACAAGGATACCAGGTCTTAGCGACAGTGGAGACCAACATTGAGTGGAAACAGCGCCCAGTTATTGAGGTATTTTTGAATAAAAGATCGTTTTCAGGGTTGCTAGATACCGGAGCTGATGTGAGCGTGATAAGCAGAAGCCAGTGGCCACGGGAGTGGGCCATTGAGCCGGTCTCCGATGTGTGGGGGGCAGGCGGCATTCAGGAAGCATTTAGGAGCCAGGAGTGGGTGGAAGTCACAATCCCAAAGGCTGATGGCACAGCGGTAATTCGGCCGCACATTCTTGACGTGCACATCAATCTTTGGGGGCGAGACATTTTGCAGCAGTACGGTGCCACCCTTACCTTTGGGTAATGGCGTTGCCACTTAAATGACTCACCGATACGCCGGTCTGGGTGGAACAATGGCCGGTCGTAGGAGAGAAATTAGTTGCCCTTAAGCAGCTGGTTAAAGAGCAGCTAGACGCAGGACACATAGAGCAGTCCACTAGTCCTTGGAATTCGCCAGTTTTTGTCATCAAAAAGAAGTTGGGGAAGTGGCGACTCCTCCACGATCTCAGAGAAATCAATAAATGCATACAGCCAATGGATCCGCTTCAATGCGGCATCCCAAATCCTAATATGATTCCCGAGGGGTGGGAGATCTTAGTTGTAGATCTCAAGGATTGCTTTTACACCATTCCCGTAGACCCCAAGGACCGGGAAAGGTTTGCCTTTACAGTGCCGGTTGTGAACCACAGTGAGCCCACGCAGCGTTACGCGTGGAAATATTTGCCACAGGGCATGCTCAATTCGCCCACCCTGTGCCAAATTTATGTTCACAACACACTGGCAAAGTTTCGAAGCCTTTATCCCACAGCTTTAGTTTGCCATTTCATGGATGATATCTTGGTCGCGGTGCCGCAACTTGGCAGCGAAATGTTTACAGACCTCCAGGCCAGCCTGGGGGAGAAAGGTTTACTCATTGCCCCAGAGAAAGTGCAGAGAACCGAGCCCTTCTCATACTTGGGTCATCGGCTTCTCCGCTCTTTCGCAGCACCAGTTTTGCCCCAAATCAACTTGAAGGACTCAGTCACCCTGGTAGAATTGCAGCAGGTTTTAGGTAACATTAATTGGGCCAGACCGTATTTCCGATTGGATACGGATCTCTTAAAACCACTCTTCTCGCTGCTAACATTAGGTAAGCAGCCGGCAGACCGGATACGAATTTCTCGAGAAGCACGCTTGGCTCTCGAGAAAGTCAACCAAATTCTCAGCCAAAGGTGGGTGGACAGGATTGCTCAGGGGCCATATGCCCCGATCCTGAATCTGTACATCGTACGGGCAGGATTCATGTTCACCGGAGCTCTAGGAGTGGATTCCGAGAAAGGGGCGAGTATCGTGGAATGGGTGTACTTGCCGAACACCTCTTCCCGAAACATCGTTCCTCCCCAGGAATTGGTCTCCGCGGTGGTCTACCGCGGCAGGCTGAGAGCTAGGGACATCTCAGGGCACGACTTAGCAAAGATCGTGGTCCCGTTCACCAAGGAACAAATTCAGCAGTTGATGCAGCTCGGTGACTCGCTTCCGATTGCTTTGGAGGGATTCACCGGATGCTTGGCATACCACTTGCCAAAAGACCCCAGACTTGTCTCGCTTCAAACGCAGACAGTCAGCTTGTTCGAATTGCTCTCGCTGGTTCTGCTCCAGGGGGCCAGGACGGTTTTTACTGATGGGGGTCTTAACTTGGCAGGAGGGCCAGGCTTGGCGCACGCTGTTAACTCTTCCACAGAAGTCCGCGCAGCGGGCAGAGTTGGCAGCGGTGAACCTTGCCTTGCGCACCTTCGCCAAAGAGCGCCTGAACATCATTACTGACAGTCAGTATGTTAGGAACTTGCTTCACAGTCTACCGGGAGCATACATCACTCCCGCGATAGACAAGAATTTGTTGAGTCTGTAACTCACTGCTCAATTTCATTTGCGAAACCGCACGGAGCCGCTCTATATTGCCCACATCCGAAGTCACCAAGACCTACCGGGTCCGATTTCCACGGGCAATAGCAGAGCGGATGCGGCCGCAAAGGAAATTCAGCAACGTTCAGTGTTAGGTGTTTTCACTACTCCAATTCAGAGTCATGCATTCTTTCACCAAAATGCCAAAGCGCTCGCCAGACAGTTCAATCTGCCACTTTCTCAAGCCCAAGGCATAGTTCGCTCTTGCCAGCATTGTGCAGGGGCACCGGGGGGGCCCTCGTGGGGGGTCAACCCACGAGGGACAGAGGCTAACCAGGTGTGGCAGATGGATGTCACGCACGTTCCGCAGTTTGGCAGATGGCAGTACATGCACGTTTGCATCGATACCTTTTCACAGTTCGTTTGGGCGACGGCGCAGAAAGGGGAGACTGCTTCCCACGTGGAGCAGCACCTCCTTTCATGCATCGCGGCAATGGGCAAACCGCGGCACGTGAAAACCGCTAACGCCCCGTCCTACAGCTCCAGGCAGCTGGCCGCCTTCATGGCCACCTGGGACATTAAGCATACTTTTGGCATTCCTTACAATCTGCAAGGGTAAGCGATTGTGGAACGAGTCAATCGGACGCTCAAGTCCTATATTGACAAACAAACAGAAAGAGGGGAGCCACCAGCCCTCCCCAAGTCACAGGGTCAGGCACAGCATTGTCTGAATAAGGTATTGTTCACATACAATCACCTTAATGTTTTTTCGGATTGCACGCCACAGGAGAAGCATTTCCGCCGTTCGGAAGTTCTCCCGCGACCGATGGTCCGATACCGGGTGCCACCGGACCCTTCATGGAGGGGCCCGGCGCCACTCGTAACCTGGGGAAAAGGGTATGCTGCAGTTATGTCTCCTACAGGTGTCGTTTGGATTCCAGCTCGGTGTGTCAAGCCTCACTTGGAACCACATGGCGTGGTCCCAGGCCGACCCGAGTCCGATCCCGGAGATGGAGGACCTCACCCTGACCGAGGGGACCCGTCGGAAGAAGCGGCGACAACGGACGGAGCCGAAGGTCACCTGGGGGATGGTCAAGATCCTTTGCCGTGAGGCCGAGGATGTCGTCCGGCGCGAGGAGAAGGAACTGACACCAGAGAACTTCATGGCTGCAGTCCTTGTCCAGATTAGTGCCAACACCGTGGCAGTCACCATCATCCTGACCCTCTCCCTACTTGCGGGGGGAGGCGTTCAGGCTGCCTCATTTGGGGCCAACGGTTTGATACCAGATGGAGATCTTTCCGCCCGAATGCATTACAACCTATGGGAAAGGTTGGCGGGTCTCGTCAACCAGTCCGATTTTTGCCTGAGGCAGGACGCGGGTTCTGCCTCGATTCTGAGCACTTGTCTCATCCCAGTGTGCCACACTCTAGATGCGCACGCCAGGGATGGCGACTGGCTGCTGAAGAGGATTTTTGGACCACATCTCCCTGCGAGCTTCGCAGTGTACGCTCGCTGGGGGGGATTGCGGCTCACTATGACTTTGCCGGCTGACGCAGCCACTCTCCACACTCCGCGGGTGGCATTCAGCCCGAACTCTACTTGTGCTCGAATGGTCGGCTGCGCTGCAGTCGGCCGAACTCAGCGCCACTGCCTCGACACTGGCAGCAGCAACTGGACTTGTGATAAACCAGAGACACTTGGTTCAATGTATGCTCATGTTACCCTGCCTTCGGGTTGGTTCTTTACATGTAATCAGTACACTTGGAACTACATTCCCGCAAATGTATCAGATTCCACATGTTGTATCAGTCATTTGACACTGCTACTTCCCACTAAGGATATGGTTACCCCAAGCACAAATGTTACAGAGGTTACAGCACCCATATAGCACACTCGAGCCACCCAGTTAGACAGCTCATGTGATAGCAGCATTAGAGTCTTGAGTCCAGCTGAGTACGTCTCGCTGGCAGTCAGCATTCTCGGCGTGCCAGCCTTAGCCGTCGGCAACGCTCGGAGAATTGCTCAATTGGCTTGCGGATTAGCCAAAGCCATTAACCATACCTCATCGGCGATAGCGCTGCTCAACCAGGAGCAGGCAGAGCTTCGCCATGCCATCCTTAACAATCGGGCAGCTATAGACTATCTCCTATTGTTGCATCATTTGGGTTGCGAATCTGTTCATGGCATGTGTTGCTTCAATCTCACTGATAACTCCCGTAAGGTACAGAGCCAGCTCACGGACCTCCACACCCTAGTTAAGAACATCAAGGAGGGTTCTGCATGGGGAGATTGGTGGAGTTCGTTGTGGCCCTCATTATGGTCGTGGCTTCCGTGGGGGTGGCTTCAGACGACGCTTAAAGTGATTGTGGGGGTGATCATACTAGGCATAGCAGTATGCTGTTTCATGCAATGTATTCCCTCACTGCTATCAAGGTGTCTTTCCTGGAGGGAACCCCAAAGCGTCATTCCCGCTCATCAGCTGATGCCCATCTTGCGCAGAGTTGCCGGTCAGGTTGCTAAGTAAAAAGAAAAGAGGAGATGCGGATTCCGCATGGCCAATTGGCATTATTAGCCCCTGGCAGAGGTTACACCGGCGAAAGAGGTTCCTGGTCACTGGCCCTTGGCAGTACGGAAATTGGGGGGGCTGATTAATAGTATAAATCATAAGGGTTTATTCACCCACTTCTGACCTGACCGACGGCTCTGCCGAGTAAGCAGATCGCTAACTTCTGTTACATATTAGGCAATTACTCATCTCTGAGTTAAGCGCAATCTCTGGTGCAAATAGAGGCCATATTTACCCTGGTCTAAGCCCTAGACAATAGTTTTCCCCTGTCAGTGTTTGCCCACGTTAATTAACTTCCCCAAGAGAGATTTCCCATTAACCCGAGTAAATGGGTGATGTGATTTTCTGTCAGATGACGGTTTTTCCTGCCTTGCCTTCTGATCTATATATGATGATGCTTTTCCTTCAATAAACCACTGATCTGATCTCGCTCCATATTGCCTCGTATCGTTTCTTGATCAGTCTCCTCCGGGACCTAACGGCCGTCCTAGCGGCCCCGATTCCTACACCCCGCTACGGCAAGAGTCCAGAGGGACTGATTCCTTTGGGATTGTATAGCCATCTCTGTGTCTGGAAACATCTTGTAAGCTCATCTCTAAAAGACTGTTGAATAAAGACTTGTTGCTGTTTTGTTCATTGCTGTCTGGACTGGTGCTTATAAGGGCCGGACATAACAAGGAGCCTCCCCAAAAGGTGGAAAGCCTTGTGGATACACTTGGGTGTCCCCCGGGAATGGTGTAAGTACAAAGAAAGAAATAAACTTTGGATTTATATATGCTTCATTTTTTTTATTTATACAATTACAGTTTCTGTTACCTAAAATGTTGTTCCCATGTCAACGTTACTAAAGACATTTTTAGAATTTACTTTTATGTGAAAAATAGGATCATGAGGTAAAGATTAGAATGTGAATAGAGAAAGCAAGATCCACCTTCATAAAAATGTGACTATGGTGTCTAGTCAAGCCTGCCACATGTCCATGGAAATGTCTGCAGATGCAAAAAGTGCTGGCTGTTTGGCTATAAATGAAGATGAGCATTGAACCCTAGAGTTGGATATGACTGGCTTTCGAGCAAGGGTGACCTTTACCTTTGAGAAGTGGTTCCCAACCTTTTTTTGGCCATGCCCTACCTAAACATCTCTATAATTCTGTGCCGGCCCCCGTGACATATCATTCTTATTATTCAAAAAGTGAACTGCTATTCATGTGGAGGAAGCCTAAAAGGCCATTCACTGTTAATAACTCATTCTCAGGTTGCTCCTCTGTGGGGCGTGTACCTCACATTGGGAACCATGACCTTAGAGATTTAACTCTCGCTATAAAGATCTGAATAGTGAGATGTTAAATATTCCCAGTGTTGCTATATGGAGTCAAAGCTCGGACATTGACTAAAGTAGGGGTTTGCAACCTATGGCTCATGGGCTAGTTTGGCCCATGGCACCAAATAATCTGGCCCCTGACTTCCCTCCAGCCTCCCCCGCCTCTGGAATCAGCCACTGACTTATTTACGGCTGTCGTAAATGCAGTTATGCAGCCGTAAATGAGTCCACGGCCAATTCTGGGGGCAGGGATGGCTGGAGCGAGGTCAGGGGCCGGATTATTTGGCACCGCAAGCTGGATCTGTTTACTACAGCCATAAATGAGTCTGCAGCCATCATAAACACGTTTACGACAGTCACAGATGTGTTTTATGGCATCAGTCCAGCCCACTCAGCTGTCTGAGGGAGCAAGGTCCGGCCCATAGCTGAAAAATGATAAGAACCCGTGGACTAAAGTATCCGAAAAGAAAATCGAAGCTTTTGAAATATTTATCTACAGATTGCTGCTAAGGATATCATGGGCTGACCATGTGACTAAGGTCGAAGTGTTGCACCGGGTGGATAAAGAACAAGAACTGTTTAAGACCATTAAGCTCCAATATCTTGGGCATATCATGAGAAATGACATGAAGTAAAGCCTCCTTATTGAGCAGAAAGGAAAAGAAGGGAATAATAGAGTGGCAGTTGTGCCCATTGGGCAAGGGATTCTCTGTGTCACCCAGCGGTCTTCCCAAGGTATTGAAAACATATATATCTTTCATAACCACCGGACATTTGGCTGTAATTGATATGGTAAAGCAACAATGACTGAACCAAGCCACACAGTGAAGTAACCAGTAACTGTGGCCCTCACAATGACATAACTGCCAAGAGAAACAAATGTGAGACTGTTGGAAGAAAGAGACTGGGGGAGTTGAAGGGACTAGACTTTCTCTCTGAAGGCCATGGAAGATAGTAGGTGGGCTAACAAACTACATTTACTGAGACACAAGTTTTTTTATAAAATAGAAATGTTAGGCAATTCTGTGAAGCAGATAATTAAAAAGCCTATAATTGATTGCTTTCAAGTCAAATTCTTTCCAGGGGTTTCTAGGTAGAGAATATACAGAAGTGCATCCTGGGACTGTGTAAGTTACCCAGGACCAATTGTCTGGCTCTTCTCATAGGATGCAAAGTGGGAACTGGATCTCCCAACGTCTGGTCAGATACCCAAAGCACTGAGTTATCCTGTCAGCTGAAGAACTTTGATAATTTGTATGGTTGGACAATAGCATCACAGAGTTTACTGTTATAGAGGTACAGACTGTGACAGGAACGCACACCATTAGTATCGTATAATTTAAATGAAGAAAAATTCATTGCTCCATAATATTCACCAAAGTTACAAATACAATAAGCTAACATTTTTGGGAAGAGGCAATTATCTGTGAGTTTGGCTGTGCCAAGAAAATTGTAATGGATTGATCAGAAATCTTTTTAAATGTGATAATCTATGAATGATCTATTAAATGTTGTGATAATCTATGAATGATCAGACTTATGTTAGATATGCAAACACTTCCTCTCTTTGTCATTTCTCCCCAGAAAGTTCATTTCATACATGTGTGTAATATATTTTTCTACTCGGCCAACAACATTTTGATATGACTTTCTCTCTGCAAAATGAATTTGAAGTTGCCGACGGCAATGTCCATATCACAGCTTTACAGTCCAATTGTTTCTTGGATGCTACACTGTGTTTAATTTTTATGTATCCAGAAGACCAGTGGTTTTGGTGAGATAACATTATCTTGTGTGTACCTCTTCTGGGATTGCATATGATAGATGGTTGAGCAGGCAGTATTTAATTTTAGCCATCCAACCACCTGGTCTTTCAGTTATTTGTAACAATAATAAGGAGAACAAAGGATAAATCTCAAAACTAGGTGGAATTCAAATAACTCCTTCTTGGTCTTTATTGTGGAACTGGCAGCTGAATATCTACAGAAATTCATGGCACAAGCCCTACTGTGGTTTTAAAATGGTTTCCAGCCCACACTTTTAAAAGCTACAATAGGGCTTCCCTCTGGCATTCATATCTGTTGGAAGATTGCCTCCAATGGAAGACTTTGGGAAACCCACAAACTGAGGGAAAGAGGGGGAATGCAACTGGCTGAGCAGATCAAAGAGACATAAAATCTGCAACACTCAAAAAACCAATGCACAGGAAGTGCTTTTAACAATAACAAAACCCATCTGCTCATTGATTTCTATAGGAAGCCTTTTTCACTTGTTTCTCTACCTGTCTTTGGCATGAACTGGGTAGGAAATCATGGCTCCCTGGACAATATGGCAAGACTGCATTGCTGGCACTACCTTACCTTACCCTGTAACTCATACCTAGAGAGTAAGAAACATGGATCAGGGAAGCAGTGAAGAGAGAGTGAGAGATCGAATGAGAGAACAGTTGCTAAGTTTGGGAGTTTTCTTTGTGAGGAATGGCATTAAAACAGGATGTCTGCTGCAAATAGGTTCATGCCTATTTGCAGTTGACCTGCTGTAATAACCTTTGCCTTGGTTTATTGCAAATCTCTAGTTCCAGCCAAAGAAGAACATGATTTATTAAACACTCTGGATATAATGAGATAGTTGTAGAAATAATTGGAACATAAAAACCACAAAGCCCAAGAGTTTGATTTTTAAAAGTGTGCACACACACAACCCAGTCAAGTCTCCCTAGTCCAGCATCTTGCTCTCCACAATGATCAGAAGTAGGAACAAAGATATTATACTCACGTATAGCCCAAGCAGGAGTCTGCAATTTAGTCACAATGTCACATCACATTTCAAACTCTTGATTTCTTATGGACACAGTAGACCAGAGGTTCTCAACCTTTTCGAGTCAGGGGCCTGGTCACACTCACTCAAACAGTTGAGGGGGCCAGACTGATCCCCCCTCCCATTTACAGCTGTTGTAAAAGCGTTTGCAAAGGCCATAAATGAGTCCGCGGCTGATTCCACTGGTAGTGGCGGTGGCTGGAGCAAGGACGGGGGCCGGATTATTTGGCACAAGGGCCGGATTCGGCCCATGGGCTGTAGGTAGAGAATCCCTGCAGTAGACAAAAGGAAGCAAGTCATATGTGAGCAAGAAGGTAATGGAAGGTAGATTCCTACAATGCTTTGCAGGTAGAGTCTGCTTCTACTTGGAATTGCAATTGGTTCAGCATACAGCAGCAAAAAGGCTTGTGTCAGGCTTACTCCATCAAAGCTGAGCAATAATGAATTTACCAGGTCCATTTCTCAAATGTTTCACCCCGTTCTGTGCGTTTCCGTCATATTTTTAGAACAAATCAACATTCATGTATAAGTAAGAGAACTGGAATGGTCGCTTTTCTTTCCCCAGACAATTTTATGTTAAAGGATTTATTACTGTTGCACAATTCAAAAAAGCTGCCTATTTTGTCAGTCAATCCTGGTTAGTCTTTGTTATAGAAGACAGCAGTTGAATGTCTACAGAAATATGTATAGTTTGATAGTGTAGCAAAATTGTTCTTCAAATGACTCATTTTATTTGAGAGATTCAGTATTACTTATTCCTCTAAAGCAGGGGTCGGCAACTCTTTTAAGTCGGGGGCCAGGTCATGCTCCCTCAGACAGTTGAGGGGGTGAGGCTGGTGGGGACCCCCACCGTAAACACATCTGCATTTGCAGCTGCCATAAACATGTCTGCAACTGCCATAAACACGTCTGTATCCACTTCCAGCTGCAGCAGCGCCTGGAGAAAGGAGGGTGGTGGTGGATGATTTGGTGCCATTGGTGCCATGGGCCAGATTCATCCCATGGGCCATAGGTTGCTGACCCCTGCTCTAAAAAGAAATTTAAGGAGGATTGCCCCATTCTACCAATTTTAACATTGTCCAGCTCCTGCCAACCTAGCAGTTCAAAAGCAAGAAATTGCAACTAGATAAATAGGGACCACTTAGGTGGGAAGGCAAACAGTATTCTGTGCGCTCCAGTGTCTATTAATGCCTGCCACATGACCATGGAACATCTGCGGAAGCAGACAGTGCTGGCTCTTCAGCTTTGAAACAGAGATGAGCACTGAACCCTAGAGTCAAATACGGCTGGCTTTCGAGGAAGGGATACCTTTACCTTTCTCTGTTTTTTAAGGTTTCTTTCAATAACAAAATTTTGAAAACTAGAACAAAGCAAACAAATATTTAAGGATATTTTTTTTGTTGGGGAGGGAGAATCAAATATTAATAGTGCAATCCTATGCATGTCTGTTTCACTTTAGTAAGATTTAACCCTAAATAAATGTGAAAATCAATCTATGATGTGGTAAAACAAAGGGGCAGGGTGATTTTATTCAACTACATCATCTTAAATTACAGGTCCCATGCTCTCCCCAGAGCCGCACCATAGCTCCGGGGATGGGAGCCACCTGTGAGCCGCGGCTTGTCGCTATTCCAGAGGACTCCATTTGCCGTACTCTGTTTTTTTACATAAGTGCAGGCTGTACTTGCTTAATTTTGTATTTGGGCTTTTGATTATATTATTTTGAATATTGTATTTTGTACTTGATTATGCTATTTTATTGTATTGTGTTTGATGTACCTGAATTTCTGTGCTTCTATTATTGTATCTTTTTTTCACTTTTCTGCTGCTGCTCTGCAGACAGCATGCAATTATGTAAACTGCTCTGAGTCGCCTTCGGGCAGAATAGAGCGGTATAAAAATAAAGTGAAATGAAATGAAATTCTCCTCCAATGACCTTCTTGTGGGCCCCAACTGCAGGGAGGCACCTCCTCCTATTTCTGCAGGTGTTCTACCTCAGTGGCTGTCTCCTTTCCCTCCTGGGACATGTGCTCCCAATTCTTCACCCTCCTCAGAACGAGTAGCTATTGATTCTAAACACTCTTTCCTGGGTGTCTGAAGTAGAGTCCAAAGGCCTGCCAGGAGTTTCAGCAGAGACTTCCTCACACTACACTAGTAAACAACTAAATTAAATTAAATTTGTAAAAAATAAATTAAAAATAATGATGACATTTTCTGAGTACTCAAAAGTTGTTCACCAGTCCCTTTTCTGGGATCCCTCTTGGACTGTGTAGCTTGCTCAAGTCTAGATAGGTTGGCTTTTGTCCCAGGAGGCACGGTGGGAAATCAAACTCCACAGCAAGGTACTCAATTCATGAGGCAGCCAGCTGATAAACACAATTACATCAATTCTCATATTAAAAAAAATACAGCTAAAAATAAATTCAAACCTTACAGTTAAAATAATTACTATAACAAAATAATATATCTTCATATTGTTGGTCTCTTCTATTCTTTTAAAAATTTAATTCACATCTCTTTAGCAATTATTTTTACATCTATTGCTGGCAATATTTTTGCTTTCATTTCTTTACCTGTTGTAAACCACCTTGAACTCTGAATATTTAGCTTCATAAATAAATACACCAGTCTTTTGCCTCTACAGGAAGCTCTCTGAGGATGAGGTTTTTCGGGAGCCTTACTGGAAGAGATCCTTTTAACCAGTCCAGAGATTGAAGTTACCATGTGCTCTAACCTATGACTTCTTGATAGCAGCTTCTTTTCACAAAATGTGCCTCTTGGAGTGTCATTGTGTGTGTTCTGCAGCATAAAGGTAATCTCTCAGAGGCTCTCCGAAAAAGAACATGGTTTAGTTAGCAGTAAAAAAAAATTTCAAAAAAAAAACATAGCACTAACTAGCAGAATTTTAGTAGTGTGCATCTGATACGTTAAAGAGTATAATAATGACCAACATATCAGACAACATTATAATTGATGAATACTAAGCCCTGTCTTGGGTAAAATACAAATTTTGGCTGAGAATCACAGTCATGTTAATGCAAGAGTTTGTAATTTTTCCGAATTGCGGGCCAGTCACACCCCTTCAACACAGGTGAGTGGGCTAGAGGTGTGATTCCTCCTGCCACTTCTGGTTGCAATGGCAGTGAGCGCATTCATGGTGCAATCCCAGCTGTTTATGCCACTTCTGCGGTTTCCCGTGGTGACGGGAGTGAGGGTGGCATATTTTTGCCACATTTTCAGCTTCTTTTGCCATATTTTTACCACATTTGCACTGCATTTTCACGCCATTTTCACTGCTTCCGGCACATTTTTGGTGTTTCCAGTGGCAGAGATGGCTCTGAGGTCCTCACTGTGGGCCGGGTTAATTGGTACTGCAGGCCGGATTAGGCCCAGGGGCCACAGGTTGTGAATCCCCGTGTTAATGAATTATTTCTCAGACTACAGATATTATGTATCTTACAGCAATAGTTTTGGTAACCTTGTGGCGCTTAAGTGGTTGGAGCACTTTGCTGCAGAGGCAGAGGTGGGACTTCTGTGAGAGCTGAAGTCATCTGGAGCTTGTGTGGGTGATGGGATTACATGCCCAGCCAACTGTCTGATTTTACAAAAGCTACACAACCTTTCAGTGCCCCTCAAAGGTTTATTAAACCTTTAAAAGTCACTGATTTCCATTAACTTGTACCATGGCAAACATTTTTTTTAAATGTTCTAGTCAAACAAATAACATTGACAGTCATTATAAGCAAAATGGAGAAATCAACAGTTTAGCGGTCAATAAACTAAGGTCTGTCCATTCATGCACTTAATGCCAGAATAGCCTAGCTTATTGAAATGGCATCAGATCAGAGTTTGACACCTGATCATTGCCCCCAAAGAGCCATACAGGATTTTATAGACTTTGTGGAAAAGTCAGAATCCTGGGCTAGGCACAGCTAGCATTAACCCAGAAAAATCCTGAATCCAAAATGAAAGCAGATAATCCTTTTCAATCATATCAAAATTCATATGGGCATCAAGGTCTTGTCATCATTGCAATAATTTCAGGCAATGTCAGCTTATCTATATCTACAAGCATTATTTATCTACACTGCGTCTATGCTCTATAACAGGGGTTTGCAATGTTTTCCCGCCAGGGGCCAGTCCATCCCCAACCCACAGCTGCGGGGGCCAGAGGCATGGCTGCGCCTGATACTTGCATTTTCATCATCATCGGTGGTGGTGGTGATCGCATCAGTTTGGCAGCTTCTTCCACAGTCTCTGCTGCTTCTTCCAGCATCAGGAAGCTTTGGGGGGCATAATCGTTCCATTTTGGGGTTTGTACGATGCTTCTCCGAGCACTTTGGCAGGGAAAGCATGCCATTCTGGGACTTCCTGTTTCTGCACTAGAAGTGCAGGTGCTGACATAAGCTTCGCCCAGCACTGGAAGTCCCAGAACGGCATGCTTTCCCTGCCAAAGCACTACAGGGGAGCGTCAGACAAACCCCAAAATGGAGCAACTATGCTCCCCAAAGCCATCCGCTACCAGGAGAAGCAGTAGAGACTCCAAATACCCTGAAAAAAGTGCAGTCCTAGAGGTACCCGGATGACCACCGTGGGCTGGATTAATGATATGCATGAGCTTAATTAGGCCCACAGGCCAGGGGTTGCGAATGCCTACTCTATAAACACAAAAATACTATTCTCTATAAACACAACTCAAAGTTGTGAAAATATCCAAAAGTCTTAGAGTAGGCATAAATACTTTAAAATACATGAAAACTAAAACTGCAAATATTTAAGTCAGAATTCAATCCAAAATAGAACATTCTAAAAATACAATAAAGTACCAAAAAGAATGCTTTAATTAAATTCTATAAATACTACACATTATAGCCTAAAGGCATATTGGAAAAGCAGAGAGTACATCTTTAAAATATCTAAGTTTTTAAAAGTAAGAATCTATGAAATAAAATACCTTTCATAGCCAGAAGCATATTAAAATAAAACATAAAAATTATTCTACCCAGCCAAGCCAATTTGAATTTATGGAGGGAAATCCATGCTGCTGCTGCTACATGTCTCTGCCATGTGTGGTGTGTCTTTCTTGTAAAGTTGTGTTGTATTGCCAAATATGTGTTTCCTAACTCCTTATATTTATATTTCTCTCAGATATTTGCATTTTCATTTCAACAGTAAACATTTTCTACTGCTAGTGGCTGGAGATCCAGGGGTTTTTTGCACAAAAGAAAAAATGTAAATAGGAAATTCTACCGTTTCTGCAATCTGTGTAATTCCAAGGGTCTTTGTTGTTGTTCTTCAGTCGCACAGTCGATTCCGACCCTTTGCGACCCTATAGACCATTGTTCTCCAGGCGCCTCTGTCCTCCACCATCCCCCTCAGCACTCCCAGTTCTGTACCCATTGTGTCTACAATCCCATCTAGCCATCTCATTTTGGCCTCCCCCTTCTTCTTTTGCCCTCCACCTTTCCCAACATCAAGGCCTTCTCAAGCGAATCCTCCCTTCTCATTTGATGTCCAAAGTACTTCAACTTCGTCTTTACTATTAGACCTTCCAAGGGTCTAGAACTTAGATTTTGTCAGGTTGTCCTTATGACAATAACATTATTGTTTTAACAAAAAAATTGCAAATACTAGATGATTAAGTCTCTGTAGCATAAAGTTATTGATGTATCAAAGATCTGTAACTCCAAGATACTGTAACAGCAAAGTCCAGGAATGCCAGAATATTGTAGTTATAAGTACTGCAAACTCCACTTTCACATTTGAATATTGCAATATAAACATGTTCAACTGTCAGAAATACTATGCTGCAGCGAATTTGCTTAGCTGGAGAGTTGGTTAACTGTTTTGCAAGGACTATAGTAAACTATTGTTTAAGCTTCAATTTTAAAGCACTTTCACTTTTAGGACTATTTTTTATTGTCACAGTTGTTTTGGGGGGGGGTTCAGGGGTTTTAAGGGGGGACCCCTCATTTAGTTTGGGGTCCCAGGGCTTTGGAAGGGTGGCAATGCTTTTAATGAAGCTTTTCGCTATGGTTGCTAGCTGGCATGAATAGTCCCTTTTTAATGCCACCTTTTGATTACAGTTAAACCCCGAGTTACGAAAAAATCAGCTCCCTGGCCTATTTCGTAACTCAATTTTTTTCATAACTTGAGGCATGCATGAAAAAATAAAAAGGAGAGATTTCCTACCTTCTGGCTGCTGCTGCTTCCTTTGGCTGGAAGTGATTTTTAGTGCACAAAATGGTGGCAGCTGCATTTAGGGCGCTAAAAAACTGAATTTCCGAGTTACAATTTTTTTTGTAACCCAGGGTATTTTGTAATTGTATTTTTTCATAAGTCGTGACCCCAGTTTATGAAAAAAATTCATAACTTGAAAAATTCGTATCTCGAGGCGTTCATAAGTCGGGGTTTTACTTAGAGATATGGAGTGGAACAGACTGCTTTTTGGAAAACCACTTCAAGAGTTTATTTTTACTCTTTGAAGATTATGGAAAACAAGCGATCAATTCTTCCCCAAGCCTCAACTATGGGTGCAGGTGCAACTCCTTCTGAAAGTTATCCTGGCAACCCTTATGTTGCCTTTAGCAAGGAATATTATTATTCTCACTCTGATTCCCTACACACACACACACCCTTTTACCTGTTTGGCCTCCTCAAGGTTAATGGTGTAGAATTGTATCTGTAGTCCTGTTTCTTCCCCCAAGCTTACCTCCGCAATGGCTTGGCTCTGAAAATCCTCCCTTCTTTGTCCAAAAATGAGACGATTCAATGTCTTTTCAGAAGTTTATTTCATAGAAGCCGAAGTAATATCCAGATACAAAGAATAATAAAAATAGATGCACAAAATCTAGCTAAAATAACTTTTGTTCTGACTACTCTATCAATGATCCCAGATGGATCTTCTAAATCTACACTACAGGTAGACTTAAGAAACTACTAAAATAACAAAGTATTAACTTTTCTAAGAAAAAGAAATGCTTTTTCTTTTCAGAGACTAAGACATTTTTATTTTTGCCTTGGTTTGCTTTTGGTAAGTTTTAGAAAATAAGTTGGGCCAAATGGCCCCCATAGCTTCTTGCTAGGCTTCCATCACAATATTCTGAGCAACAATAGCTCACTCTGGGTCTGGGTAAGGTCCCCCCTAAGCTCTCAAATCTGAGGGTTTATATTGCATTTGCAAACTCATTCCCCACCTAAGGAATGAGAGTTATGTGGGTATGATATCCCCTCACAGATGTTTTTCCATAAACAATTATGATACATTGATGTCAAACCTTCCTCACAGGTGTTCTTCCCCATGATGTAAGATTTCCCACGCAGGTGTTGTACTCCTGAGTGGGCACCAGAATGCTTTGTGTGTCACTTTTACCTTTCCCCTTTCTAATGATGTGAAAGTGTAAACTGACTGTCAAAGTTGAAGTGTGACAGGCGAAACAGTTCCTTCCGTAGGAAATGGGTGAGAACCCCTCCCACCTTTGGAATGTGTTTAATGACATGTTAATTCTGAGTTAATTTGAGTTCACCTCCCTTGTTATGCAAATGTGCATGCTTCGGGGAATCTTGCAGGTGTCTGTTTGCTAATGACCTAGCTTAATGATGCTGTGTCTGTGTTATGTAAATGGAATGTCTGTCACTTTCCCTTGCTTTCTCTGAGAATCAGGCTTTCTCAACCTACAGAAATCACACTATAACTACTGTGTAACTAAATATATTAAAAAATAATTCAAAAGAATAGTAATGATCCTTGAATTCCACGACATTTATATACCCACTTTATTATTTCAACACTCTATACCAGTGGTTTCCAACCTTTTTTTGGCCATGCCCCACGTAAGCATCTCTAAAATACTGATACCACCCCGTGGTATATATAAATCTTATTATTTAAGAAGTGAACTCCTATTCACTTGGAGGAAGCATAAAAGGCCATTACCTTGGTCTAACTCATTCTCAAATTGCCCCCCCCCCCCATGGGGCATGTGCCCCATGTTGGGAACCACGGTTTTATACACACAAAATTTCACAGACAACGCTAAATTTATGGCTAATGCCATATGCCTGAATAAGATGGATGGCAAGGATGATAATATGCCAGTGTCCACATCACAAAGAGTCCAAGGACATGTAGCATCCTGCTGCTCAGAGTGGGAGCTACTAGCAAGTTGTTTTCCAGGAGACAGAGCTTCTTCTTCCCTGTTGTTGTTGTTGCTGCTGCTGCTGTTGTTGTTCGCTTCAATGACCTTTAAATATTCTGTGCCCAGTGAATAAGCTAAGTCCATAATGGAATGTCCCAATGTTGTTACTTCATTCTCGCCTCTCTCCTGGCCACTTCCAAAGGCAATCACATTTGATTCTGTTCCTCTGTCCAGTGATTCTGTTTATGCATGTCCACGCAACTGGTAATGTTTTTTCTCTCTTCCCACTGTCTCTTGCAATGCCTTCCTCATCATCCTTGTCCTACAGTCCTACTTTCCCCACTCTTCTACCCTCATTCATTCCAGCCCCTGCTTTACTTATCTTAATTTTCCCCCTTCTGACTCCTGTCTTCCTACCTCTGTGATTTTATCTCTCTCAAAGTGTTCTTTCCACTTTATAAATGCATCAGACTCCTTTGAATCATCTGTTTCGCAGTCGACAATTAGTAGTTCTGAATTGTGGGCTCAGATCTACATGGGATGATAGAGCATACATACCCTTGGATTCCAACTCATATACTCCAAGGTATTTATAGTTTAGAGGGATTGTGGTGGCTTAGTGGTTAAGATGATGAACTTGATGATTGGGAAGTTGTCAGGTCAGCAGTTCGATACCCGAGTGCTGCACGATAGAGTGAGCTCCCATTTCTGTCCCAGCTCCTGCCAACCTAGCAGTTCAAAAGCAAGAAATTGCAAGTACATAAATAGGTACCGCTTTGGTGAGAAGGTAATAGCATTCTGTACACACCAGTGTTTAGTCATGTCTACCACATGACCATGGAAGCATCTGCAGACACAGACAGCACTCGTTCTTTGATTGTAATCGGAGATTAGCACCGCACCCTAGAGTCGGATACAATTCGCTTTTGAGCAAGGGTGACCTTTACCTATTTATAGTTGTCATCACTTGACAAGAATTTTATAGTATTTTCATTTCTTACCTCTATTCAATCTAGTTTAGAAATCTAGATGAAACCTGAAAGTGCTTGAAACAAAAAAGAGCTTTAAAGCCCATGAAAAACAAAATCATCAAGGTTCTGTCCAAAGAGGGAGAAATCAGGAAATTATCAGTTTTCTAACAAGTTTTTTTTAACAGTTTCAACACCAATTGCAGAGGTTACCATTATGCTATAAAACTTTATTATTTATTTATCAAATTTGTATACCGCCTTACTCAGCACAAAGTGCGACTCAAGGCAGTTTTCAACAAAAATATGATACAGCTAGAAAATATCAAAAATACAATTACAATTACAGCACAACATGACAATAAAGATACAATACAAAATATTATAGAGTACAATAACATCTCACATAATAATAAGCAATAAACACAATAATATCAAAAAGTCATATCACAGTATAGAACAATACAATAAAACACAGTTATACTAAACTCATATTGCAATATAGAACACTACAGCAATATCAAAATACAATAACCTCTCCATACCAGCCCCAGAAAAAGTCCAACGGGGGCAGCGGTGCAAGTCCTGTTGCCGCCGCGACCATTTGAGCCCTGGGCGAGGGCAAAGGGAGGGTTCAGGATACCGGTGGTGATGTAACTCCCGGCGTCCAGCTCCGCAAGGGTCCCTCTGCCCCGGGTAGGGCCCACTGGGTCCAGCGGCAGCTATAACAAAGGGCAGGCGACAGGGAGGAAAGTCCTTTTGAGCCTGCTGAGCCTCGCCCCAGATGTTTCAAGTTCCCCCTGGCCCAGCTGGCTGGAGGGCAGGCGCCAAAGGCATCGGTGGGGCCAGAGGCAGGAGTCCTTTTGAGCCCGCCATGCCTTGCCCCAGGTGTTCTGAGTTCCCCCGGCCCAGCTGGCCGGAGGGGAGGGCAGGCACCAAAGGCATTGGCAGGGCCAGCGGCAGGAGTCCTTTTGAGCCCGCCATGCCTCACCCTAGATGTTCCGAGTTCCCCCAGCCCGGCTGGCTGGAGGGCAGGCGCCAAAGGCATTGGCGGGGCCGGCGACAAGAGTCCTTTTGAGCCCGCCGTGCTTCGCCCCAGGTGTTCCGAGTTGCCCTGGCCGAGCTGGCCAGAGGGCGGGCACCAAAGTCATCGGCGGGGCCAGTGGCAGGAGTCCTTTTGAGCCCACCATGCTCGCCCCAGGTGTTCCGAGTTCCCCTGGCCCGGCTGGCCAGAGGGCGGGTGCCAAAGGCATCCTTTTCTCTGATATCCTAGCAATCTCTGTGTAGTTTTTCTTCATTTCTTTTATAAGTTTTAATGCATTGCCATTTTAAAAAAAGCAATACAAGATGCGTGATCTTCATTTTCCATCTGAAACGACAAGGTGCACCATAGCCTACAGGCCTTCAGACTTGTTGACCATTTAGTGGGCGTGGGGTGGGGGATGCATAGCTAAATTTCATCTCACCTGAGGCTTTTCTACCTGCTTTCATCATATACTTCTATTACCAAGTTCTTTTTCATCCCTTTCTCTTGATCCCTTTCCTTTCTTTCCTTTTCATCCTTGTTTATTTCTTTAGCATTTACACCCCCTATTCCACAATACCTTTGATGTTGCTTCTTTCTAACCACTGATCATCATGTAGCATCTATTCGTAGGCTTCTTCATTTCAAATCTCCAAGTATAAAGTGCAAGCATTTATTTAAAGGCTTATAGTCAAGTTATATCTTGATTATTTCAATATGGGACAGCACTGTTGAATACAGTGTCTTAACAGAATTCAATCATATAGAAACAAAACACAGAATTCAATGAACACCGGAAGCATGATAGAATTAACAATAGGAATAGGAATAGAACAATGTTCTTTCATCAAGATATTTAGTTGCTAGCATAATTACTGGAACATGTGCAATGCATTTTAATCCAGAACTGTACCTTGCAAATGCAAATGATATTTTATTTGGAAGCCTTTAATGACCTTTCTGTGTGAGCTGGGAAGCAAATGAATTCGTTATTGTAGACTATTTAGAGTTGTATTTTTAATATTTTTCTTCAGCTAAATCAAATTTTAATCAAAGCTCTTTTTACTCTATTTTCTCTTCTTGAGCTTTCAGCAAGACAGTGTGTATATTTTTATATAGTTATTTAAACAAATAATTCCTGAACTCCATCTTCATTTGGCCTTGGATCCCAGGATAGTATATATAAATAACAAATATATCAACACAACTTTAAAACAACAAACCCAACACAAGGTAATGCAGTTGGAGATGTAATAAAAAATCAATCAATTTGCTAGAACACTACAATGTATTTAAAATGCTTGGGGAAAGAAAGCCACTTTGAAAAGGCAATGTTGATAAAATGTGTTCTAAGCTCATTAAGGCTCTCTGAATCCTTTAGCACAATGCTGGATCAAGAAGTACCCTTGATAATTCAAGAATTTATTTATTATTTATTATTAAATTTATATCCCGCCTTACTCAGCACAAGTGCACCTGCTCTTTCAAAAGAGAACACAACTCCACCAGACTTAGCTGTGCGCCCCATTTTCAGACATAGGAACAACCTACTTACAATGTCTCAATCTTGCAAAAATTCAATTTGGGCTTATTAGCCCACATTGAGCCAATTAATTGCATCAAAATAGTGGTTCTGTAACAGGTGACAAAGAGAAAAAGAATTTGTCAGTGGCATGTTGATGAAACCTCAGTTCATATTCCTTGATGAGTTTAACCACCTGCTTCACACTTCTGTTAAAAAGCACGGGGAATGCAAGAGAATCTAATGAGAATCCACAACTCAAAGACCATAGGACTGAGCAGAAATTCTCCAATGTAAGCTATGAGTGGAACCTCATATCCTTAGCAACTCCCAATTCTGGTCATAAAACAGATGCCACTGTTTGGACAACCGTCTGTCAGATCTGCTTTGATTCCTGCACTGAGCTGGGAATTGGACCTGACAGCCTCATAGACCCCTTCCAACTCATTTTATTCTAGGGTTCCATTATTCTAAAAGGATTACTGAATGAAAGACCTAACACTTGCTTCTCTTGATCCTCCACAAAGGTAAGTATAATTTAATCCAGTGATTTCAAACTTGGGGTTTCAGAAATCATTGCAGACAGCTCTCAAAAACCTTAGCCACTATAGCACTTCTGGGACTTTTTGTCCGGGAACTTGTGTGGTCCCTCGTTTAGGAACCATGGATTTATTTGATCAAACAGAAACCACCCCAGTTTGCTGTAGATATGCTTTACTTCAGTTCGCAATGCTCACACTGGGTACCTAGAGTAGGGTAGCAAATAGAATGATGGACTAGGACTCCAGAAACCAGAGTTCAAATCCTTGCTTGGCCACATAAACTCATTGGGAGGATAGCCTTGTTAAAACCTTTCCTTAAGTATCTCACTTGCTTTGAAAGCTGTATTAGAGTTGTTATAAGTAGGTTCTCACTTGATGTTTTAGATAACGTAAGACAAATGCTATCTTATTGTAATTACATTGAAATTTCAACGGCTGAAAGGGCTACAAGGTGATATAAAATGTCCTTATAAATAAATGATAATAAATAATTCATGAATAGATAAAATAAATCATTTTCAATACTATACCTACCTACTTATGTATGTTTCAGTAGCTTAAACAGTTTACAGGAGAAACTTACCTATGATTCTATGTGACACAATGGATATAAAGTGGCATAATCTGCATACATCATGCAGAGCATGCAGTCCTTATCACATCCATCACACTCCTTTATTTCTGATAATGATGGTGTTATGTTTTCTTCCCAGAAAAAATAAAGAATGCATAGAAATGAAGGCCACCTGCAAAGCTCAAAAACAATAAATCACACTCGGAGTCTACTGCTCAGTTGTCTCCACTAATCTTAAACCTGGATGGCAAGGGAACATACTGAAGATGCTCTCCATCACATTAGGTGCCAATTTGTTCTTCTCCCCGTTGTTCTCCTTCCCTTTCTGTCTACAGCTGTTTCTTTCCCTGGATGCTACAAAATCCCTCCCCACACTTTCTTTTGGTTTCAATCTACGGTACATGCTGACTTTGTTTCCCGTCTCTTCACTTGTTTTGGGTATATTGGATTTATTTCTCCAATCCTTGCCATAATGCATGTATGTACACGCACACTCATTTATTTGTGTGTACGTGTATGAGAGAGAGGGAAAAGTCAAGGAAGGTGAATGAAAGAAATGAGTGCGGAAATGAAGCATTCCCAAACAGTACCTTGTTCAGTGTGCATAGGGATACAAATCGCTTTCAAGCAAGGGCTTCTTTTTCTTCTTCTTCCGTGTCTAGGCCAGACGCGAAACTGCCAAAATGAAGGCACCTTTTGGTGAGTTTATTCTACAGTTCCTTTTGCCTGACTTAGTGTGAGGAAGATTAGCCGGCAACACAAGGTTGTCATTACCAGGGTACGCCCGATTGTGGTGCAAAAATACCACCATCTTTGAGGAGGCCCTTCGAGCAAGGGTGACCTTTTCCTATTTATAGTTGTCATCACTTGACAAGAATTTTATAATATTGTCCTTTCTTACCTCTGTTCCATCTAGTTTAGAAATCCAGATGAATCCAGGGAGTCCCTTGTTCAGTGTGCACAGGGAGCACAGGACTGCAAGATCATTTCATTTATGTTTTTATCAGCAATTTGTTTTATCAAATCTGTCTTGTGAGTTTAGTTTTCAAGAAATGCAAGGTGAATTTTGATAAAGCTGCAATATCTACTAGAAAGAAATACAGAGGGTACCAGAGATTTATACACATTTTGAGCGATGTTATCTATGTCTTACTTTTTGAAGCTAAATTGAATTATGGTAACAATGTGTAGTATGACATTCACTCAAAAGAATGAATGCTACCACCACCATAACAATGGAGATGTGACTATGCAGCAGAACCTCCAACACGTCTAACAAGTGTACGCATTAGTGATAAGTTTGACACACATGGTACAGTGTGGGATGTGTACAAGGGAAGTTAAGGGAGGCTTCACAGAGTAATAAGTGCAAATGCATAATCTACAGCATCTCTTAACCTATGAACCTGGTCTTTAAAAAGTACAATTCAAATGCCAACACACCAAACCATTGATCCACCAATACACTGAACTTCTGCTGTGGCTGGACTGAGTTGCAATTTGCTAACTTTTTTTGAATTTTTTAAATATAAAACATTTTATTAGATTATCTGGAAGAAAATAGTCAAGAGCAATCAGTAATAAAGACCAAATAAACAATACAAACTGGCACAGTAATTAGAAAAGCAACAAATGCAGCCTGAAGCAAAGGTTCAACAGAGAAAAAAACAGAACATAATTAATCAAAAATTCTGGGGAATCACATTTTCTTCACCTGATACCTAAAGTACCTACATCCACTTGTTAGTTAAAACTATAGTAGATTCATTAAAACAATAGGATTTGCAACAGTGTTAATTTGCCATTCCACAATTGATTTAAGGAATCATTGAATTTAGACTTAAGTTTGTTAGTTCCTCCAGAAGCCTTCAATAGGTTTGCTCAACAGAGCACTGTATGTTGCTTTGCTAGTATTGAAGGGGGGGAGATAGCTGTAGATCTATTTCTGTAGCTTTCGTGTTCAGGGAATGAAGAAGCAGACGAGTGAAGTAGTGAAATTCAGCTCTTTATTAGTGGGGTTTGAACACACTTTGGATGGGGCAAAACTCAGACTTATATACACTATAAACAGTAACAGTAACAATAATACAACAAGCCCATTGGCTAACAGTGTGTGCACATTTTTGATCCACTTATTTGCATAAGAATAGATACATGAGAAAAGATACATTCCGCTCCTGTCAGAAAACACAGTTAACATACATAACAGTAGCACCTGTAATAGGATGTTGTTAGGTAATTTATTGGGGGAAATAATCACTTTTCCCCTAACCTCTTCCAAGGATAGTGAATCATATATTCAAACTGAAATGTTTTCCCCAGACTATGCCCATTTCTTACAAACTCAAATGACTCTCATTTGAAACTTTTAAACACTTTCCTCTCATTTACTTTCTGGGGCTAACACCTCTCCCCAGTGCCATAACAGAATACAGTACTGCAGATTGGAATCTATTTCTTGCCTGTTGGATTTCATTTAGTCTGCATCATTTTTCTGGAAATTGCACTCATAGCTCATGGCCTCAGACAATAGCTTGCCACTTTTTCAATACACAGCACAATAATTTTACACAATAATACTCAATTCCACTCAGTACACAATGCAGGAGAAAACAAAGAATTGCTATTGTTACCACTAAGAGTTATATAGCCACAAACCAAGAGAAGAATTTTAATGCAGCCTGCAAAGTTTCGATATATTTCACTGATACATACATAGCTGTTTGATGATGATGATGATGATGATGATGATGATAGCAACAGCAATAGCAGCAGCAGCAGCAGCAGCAGCAGCAGCAACAACAACAACAACAACTGTTGATTTTATACCAGTCTTCGACTGTGAATCTAATAGTAGATTTTAATAATAGTATGCAATCAAGTCAATTTTGACTTTTGGCAATGCTTTCCAGGGTTTTCTAGAATCTATCTATATATAAAAAACAGAAGTATTGTGCTGTATATTACTCATACACACTGACACCCTTGCACTGATCATACAGGGAACTGCGCATCCGCCTACCTGGCACTCCTGGGTTGTCCAGCGTGGGGGACCGTCAGCCCATTTTGGGAACTGTCACCCCGAAAACTGGCCATAAAGGCCCCCCCACTGGCAGCATGAAATGTCTGGGGAGGCGCTAATGCTCATGCGCCAGAATCCGTGCAGGCGCAAAAGTCAGCCTGGAGTTCCAGGCGGCAGTGGCACCTGGAACTCTGGGCAGGCTTCTGCGCCTGCGTACATTCTGGTGCATGTGCATTAGCACCTCCCCCCACTGGCAGCATGAAATGTCCGGGGAGGCGATAATGCGCATGCGCCAGAATCCACACAGGCGCAAAACCCTGCCCAGAGTTCCAGGTGCATGGGTGGCCCTTCTCTGGGGAGGGCAGGGCAGGCCTTCCACCTTGCCTTCTCCAGAAGGCATGGGCTGACCGGAGCGCTCCGTTTGGGCCATGCCTACCAGAGAAGGCAAGGCGGAAGGCCCTTCTCCGGAAGGCATGGGGCGTACAGACCGCCCATACGCCAGCCGCCAACAGAAATCCATAGGGAGGCCACCACCAACAAGAGCACAGCAACGCTGGCCCCAAAGAGGCCTAGGCCAACCCCGCCAGGAGGGCGACAGACGTGGACAACCAGGTATTGCCAATGGGGTGGGATGGAGGGTCACAGGGCCCGGGCCTCTCCTTGGCCCAGGTTGGGTCCCCCACCCGGGTAGCAGCAGTAGGGGGGGCTGGGGGCTGGGGGGAACCAGGCCCGGGTCTTTCCTCGGGCCGGGTTGGGTGGGGTACCAAACCCGGCCTGAGGAGAGACCCGGGTCCAGTTCCCCCCGGCCCCCAGCCCACCCTACTGCTGCTACTCAGGTACCCCTGCTAGTACAGTATACAGAAGTAGTCTACCATTCCCTTCTTTTAGGAGAGCCCTGGGACTATGTGGTTACACAGGCTGGCTCTTCTCCTGGGAGAAACAGTGGGAAAACAAACTTCCAACCTCTGGCTCCATGTGCAATGGTAAGGCAGTCCTAAACCATTGAGCTATCCAGCATGCTTTTGACATCAAATTGATCAGTGATGGTGAACCTTGGCACTCCAGCTGTTCTTGAACTTCAATTCCCAGAAGCCCTCATCAGCAGGAGTGCTGACCTGAGCTTCTGGGAATTGAAGTCCAAGAACACCTGAAATGCCAAGGTTCGACATCACTGAAATAGATCCTGCCATTGTGTACTGCCATTGTGTACTATGCTCCGTGGAAGAAAGTCTGGCTACTGTGCTTTTCTGTGACTTCTCAATTTGGCATGCTTCCCAAAACCTCCATTTCTAGAGTCTTTCTGAGAATCCTTCAATCAGGCTTTGTGTTCCTCCAAATCTTTGTAAAGAGAAGAGCAGTCAGAGAATTCAAGAGAAAATTGGACAACCATCTGTCAGATCAGCTTTGATTTGCAGGAGGTTCAGCAGGAGGTTGGATTCAATGTTCTAAAAGACTTCTTCCAAATCAGTGATTCTGATTCTATACAAACTCCAAACCTCCTGGAAAATGCCAGATCTTGTCATCTTTTGACATCTGTTGCTTAGCACAGTAATTCACACTAGAGCAGGGGTGCCCAAATTACGGCCTGGGGGCCGGATCCTGCCCCTGATGCCAATTCACCCAGCCCACAAAGCCCTCATCGCTCCGGGAAGCAGAAGTAAAACACACCCATACAAGCGCATTTTACTTCCACTTCCAGGAGCGATGAGGGCTTCATGGGCCAGATGAATTGATGTCAGGGGCCAGATCTGGCCCCTGGCCATAGTGACTGGCTCACTGAACCACATGGCTGGCCCATGGCCCAAAAAGTTTGGACACCCCTGCACTAGAGCAAACCCGCTGAATCAATGGGACTTTGGCGAGCCATACCATGAAGTGGCTTAAGAAAACAGTCCATTCAGAATAATGGCAAAATAAACACTTCCTTTGCTCAGTCAAGGGGCAGAGAAAATGGTGTTTTACACTATCATGGATTTACCATTGCACATTCAACCGGCTTCTTCTCTTCATACTTAACACAAGCTGGTAAAGGCTGAGCTGTTTGAGGTGGCATTCAAGAATACCTTGCCCCTAGAATGTTTCCTAAATTTTCTAAACTACGTTTACTTTTTATCACACCCTGTATAACAGTGGTGCACACCTATATTAGGCTTTTTGGTTTTTATTAAGATTATGCTCTCATTTGAATAATTTTTTTGGAATAGTAGCCATGTTAGTCTGTGTTTCAAGCATATCAGAAAGCAAAACAAACAAACAACAACAAAACACTTCAAAGACTAACTCACATATTTTCAATGTGAACTTTTAATGTGAGCTTTCATGGATCAAGACCACTTCATCAGACATAGGAGTGAAACTGCAAGGCATGAACCATACACAGAGGCATAGAGTGATTAAATCAGAATGACAGATAAGCATGCAAATCAATACAGCTTCCCACAGCTGTTCATTTAAATAAACAATCTTTTCTTTTGTTCCAAAGCAGATCACTTTAGACCATATCTTCAAATCTGCAAAGGCCACAAGCAAAGGTAGGCATGTGAGGAAATATCATACGGGGAGCATTTACTGACTCATATAGCCTCTGTTTCCTCTTCTCAGATGTTGCTTGTGCCCCATTGTGCACATTGAGGATTGCATAAGAATGTTGTTTCTCTTCATTTTTGTCAAGAATTTGCTTATTACATTTCTTCACATTAAGAACAGAGAGATACTAACAAAAATTTTTCAAGGGACTAAATTTGTGGTATAGGACACAACGTAATCACTAGTGATGAAGGAAAGTCCAGCCTGCATCTCTATGTGGAATGGGGAAAGGGCATCAACTTGTTCTTTACCTCAGGCAGCAAAAGTTCTATGGCTGGCCATTTTAGGTCCTTTCTTCAGCTTTGCAGCTGGAAAATCTGTTACTACCAAACTCTTTCAATTTTTCACTACAATTCAAACTCCCAGTTAATATAATATACGTTATGGTGACTAGTGATAAGCACTCTCTCATATGATGTGAATGGATTTGACAAATCACAGTCAGTTCTTACAGGCCTTTATCTGCATCTTGAAAAATACTTTGTGGCATGCAAATACAGTCATTTTCACCTGAACACACATTTCATTTCATGCTTTTGCTTGATCAGGGCTATATATGCCATTTAAATAAACTCTTTTTACTTTCACTAGAGTGACCTGATGGAGGGGAATACTTGTGTCCCTTCAATGAAATCTTCTGTTGGTACAAAGGCAATCAAGGGGAAAATGACTCCATGAAGTTTTCATGCCTCCCCCTTTTTCCTCCTGAAATGAAGATTAGGCAGGTCTTCAATCAAAAGTATTGTTAGATGAATCTATCTCACCTCCAACTCCTCATTATAAAAAGTATTCCACACCTGAGAAACTGACAGACAAACAAATATTAAATGATAATTTGTTCCATTCCCAAAAACCATACCTGTCAAGTTTTGGGAAATTTCTGTCAAATAAGGAAAATTTCCTGGCCAAAACAGGAAACTGGACAGCTATGCTTATCCTGTGCTGGCCTCCAGTCTAACTCCAGTCTAATTGCAGTCTAACTAATACGGGATGACGGCGGGAAAGAGTGTAAAATACGGGGGGTTGACAGAAATTTCCCAAAACTTGACAGGTATGCCAAAAACACCCCCTCAGTATTTTATTTACCATGATAGAATTTAAAAAGTAATCATCTGTTCAAAACAATAAAAAGTTTGCCTGAAAACTTGCCAAAGAAAGATTGCTATACATTCCAATCAGATGTTCACATCTAATTTCATGAATAGTTAAGGTAAAATGGGCAGACCATATAGGAAACAGGAGTAAGAAACTACAGTGAACCCATTCTGTTAACATTCTGTAGTGGGTCTGAATACCAATTACAATATTTACTTTTCCATTTTGACTGAATGGTACTGAAGTGAACAAGCAAGCACAAAGCATTCCTTTCCTCTGGTGTTCATATACAACAGCTAAAAAGACAAAGAATCACTTCAAATTCCTGAAGGGCCTGGCATCACTGCATGACCAAGCCAGCTGCTGAATTAAATCTGGAATGTGTACCTCACAATATTAATGCAACATCTCAGGGAGATGATCCATTCTGAGAGATAAATATGGATTCTGGCTTCAAGCAATGTAAATTTACTGGAAAAATAAAGCAGAAAGAGGCACATATTATATGGCGCTAGGGGGAGGCGGCATGAAATAGATAATCAGGTGTATGGCTCTTAACTAGGTTCTGCCGAGGTTACTGTATTAAAGTGAGAATGAACCTAAGATAGTCAGGATGCAAAACATGTTGTCTGCCACTACGTCTTCCCCTGATCTGGTTCTGTTGCTAGTTTTTAATTATAGTACTATATTGCTACTATTGGGGTACACAGAAAGAGCTCCTTGAAGACTGTGATATTTTTGAATCACAAGCAGGAGAATCATTGCTGGCTAATGTTTCTCACACTAGTTCAGGTGAAACGAACTGCAGAATGAACTCACCGAAAGGTGCCTTCATTTTGGCAGTTTCATGTCTGACCTAGACACGGAAGAAGAAGTGCTACTCTTCATTAAGAAGTAATAAGACAGTCCTGGATCTCATAAGCATGTGCTTCCCGCTTCTACCTGTTCCAATGAGGTATTGAATCTAGATCTGCAGATCAGTAAAATCTGGAAGACAATCTAACATATTAGTTGGCTTTTCAGTATCTAGATATTGCAATGAAAGTACCATGTCCCCTAATATCCTGGATCCATATTTGTATAGGAAGTCTGACATTATATTATTGACTACATAAAATAATACTGGAGGTTTATAAGGTTTGTAAATATATTTTGTTCAGCTTTGCAAGAAATATAGGTATATTTGTGTATGAGGGAGCATTTGCTTCCTTTTTAAAAATAATTGTGGGAGACTTGAACCTACTCAGAAACATATGACACTATAGGAAGAACACACAGGATAAAAACAGTCTTTACTTGCAAAGAAAACAATGTCCTCTAAATAGCCTCAAAGGTTATGCTGCAATTTACTAGAACTTCCATTACATCAAACAAGTAAGTTTTTGACCCACACACAAAATTTAATCTATGCCCTGTATATAGTGCAAGGAAAGGTGAAAAGCCTCCTCTCGACTGCTAAAGCCTGTCTCCCTGCAGTGAAGCAGAGACATAACAAAATTATAACAGAATACCAATGGGGAAGCCTGAAGGCAATCTTCTCTTTGATATTTCTAATGCAGCAAATGATTGTATAAAGATATTTCCAAGCACAGAGACCACTTGGCATTGGTTACTTGGAGAAGCTGTTAACTAAGGCAGGGGTCCCCAACCACCAGGTCATCGACCAATACTTGGCCATGGGCTGTCCCGAACTGGGCCACGGGGGTGGGTGGCAGGCACTGGGAGACCAAATGGCAGCCTTCTGCCCTCAAAGTGTTCCACCAGGTCTGCCTGGCAAATGGAGGGAGAGCACAGGCTTCAGACACAGCAGTTAGGCAGGTGGGCGGGCCCTCCTTCATGTTGCTTAACCACAGTGGGGTTCCACCCCTTGCCTGTGTGCAGTGTGATACCTCACTGCCCATGTTGAACAGTGTGGCTGGTAGGCGGCTGGGCCCCTACTCCTTGTTTTTGAGCTACAGAAGGGCTCCTCCCCCACCTATGGTCAGTGAGGTATCGCATTGCCCATATTCAAGTTGTGGCTGGCAGATGGGAGAGATTTAAAAAAGATTTTAGCAAAACTGAAATATATACTCTGGCAGTATATTTTGAGAATATTTTAGTAAATCCAAACACCCCCACTTACCGGTGTGTGGAAAAATTGTTTAGCATGAAACCGGTTCATGGTGCAAAAAAGGTTGGGGACCCCGGAGCTAAGGCATGCACACACACACATCCTTTTGTAATCTGGCTCATGTAAACTTAGGCCACAATAGATTTGTTAGACTTTTAAGGTGCTATGAGACTCTTTAAAAAAAGATTCACATCTATTGCTTCTAAAGAGATTTTGCAATGTGTACAGCATTGAAATCTTGAGCTGAAATTATAGGGCAAACCTAATTCAACTGTGTACTGTACATAGAAACAGAGAATATCAGTAAATAATCAAAACCCAGGTGAGCAGCCATTTTGAAATTGGTTGTTCCAATAGTCTCTTGCGGCATCATTGTATAAATTTTGACAGAAGCAAATATTTCCTATCACAAGAGAAAACAAAATCTCATGGCAAAAACTGAACAGCTACAACATTCATGAAGGTTATTAAATTGAAGGAATGCCAAATTTACCTGAAAAAGTGTCAAGTAGGATTTGAACTGTAATACTGTACAATGTGGAATATATACAAAATAGCTGTCATTAAGCAGGATCACTGGGGCAATCAGGGTAGAGCTGTCAACATACTCAAAGGAGTAAGAGAAGGCAGAGAATAGGGAAAAAAGAGATAGCAAAAAAGATTTCAGAGGATGCATGAAAAACATTTATCCTGTTGTTACTAAGGATGGGATATTCAGACTTTACTTAGATTATAATCTCCTAGTGCTAGTTGAGTATTTTCTTTCTGAACAGCTAGTTTGGAAAACCTAGGCTTAGTTTGGTAAGGCACTTTTAAGCGTATACCTGTCAGGCAGAACTCTCAGAATGAAAAATTGTGGAATTTGTAGTCTAAAAATTGCAAACATTCCATCCTTAGTTGTTAAATGTCATCAAGTTGAAAGTTTTCAAGGTATGTGAGATGATCAACGAGTGGTTTACCATAGTCACCACCCAGTGAGTTTCCATGGCCAAGTGGAGATTTGAACCCAGGTCTCAAGTGTAACATACTATGCCACTCAAATACTCAACCTGCTTTCTTGATGCAATGCCACAATCCTGCATATGCCTTACTGAGACAACAGTAAAACATGTTTTTGTTTCAGCTGCTAGCTTTAAAAATTATGTCTAAGCAATTAGAATGTAAATTAAGAGGCTATCTTCAGCATACCTGTCAAGTATCCCGGATTGGCCGGGAGATCCTGTATTTTGATGTGAGTTCTTCCCCTTTCCCGGTGCTGTCCCATATTTAGAATGGTGGGGAAACGGGTTACTGTGCATGCGCACGCAGACCCCATCTGCGCATGCGCAAACGTGTTCTGCACATGTGCAAAGGGGTTCTGCACATGCGCAAAGGAGTTTTTGCTGCGCAAGCGCACCTGGGCGGAAACAGTTCCTGTATTTTCCGAAGCGGCGCTTGACGGGTATGATCTACAGAGGCTCACTCTATGGAGAGAGTTAGTCTGAGCATGCACACACAACGATCAGGACCATCTGTTCTAACCTGCTCCATTTCAAGGCCTCTGTCAGGGGTTCAAATAAACTGGCCCTCCAGTGTAGATCAACCCTATACTACTGACTTTACTATTGACAACCAACTACAAAACAAGGTCAGCTGATGTGCAAGTTACATGGGATCAGAAAAAACTCAAGGCACTAAAATCAAACAGCCTCTAACACTTAAGAACAGTCCCTCTTAACAATGAACAGTCTGTAGTTTTAGATAAAGTCTTCAGGTGTTGGCCCTCACTCATTTCTTAATAGCATACAGTTTAAAGTGGTGCAGTTTGATTCATCCCTAGGGGTAAAATAGATGTGAAATGCTGCCTAGAAAATAATTAATTTAATTTATTTTAATTTTTAAATTTATATGCCACCCAATCAGGAGAACCCGACTTAGGGCGGATTCACAACCCAATCATAATTGTTTTCATTTGATTTTGCAGTTTTGTGTACTAATGTCCCTGTTTTTTCAGTATATTAAGATTTGTCAAAATGTGAAAAAAAGTTTGTTGATCTAACAAGATTTCAATGTTTAGTGTGTGAAAACGCAGTTTACAATGTTCACATTTGTAGCTTGTTGAGTTTGATCATTAGTGTATATAAATAAAGGGTAACACAAACAATTAGTGCCATGAAAACAATTCTTCTAGTTTTCAGAAGCCAAACTGCGTGTGATCTATTTGTACTCTATTGTTATTTCATATAATTTCTTTTCCTGGGTTTTTTAAAAGAGATATTAGTGCTTCAGAGTAGCACAAGGCAAAAAACAATAGAGGGGAACGGACAGGCCTCCACTGTCAAAGATAGAGCAAGAGAATTATTTTCTAGTACAAGTGGGGAGGGATTTACTACCTTTCATGGAGACCTGTACATTGCTTTTAAGCTTGATTATTTTTATTTATGTTCAAACTACAACTGCTGCCTCCTCTTTGTTTGCTGATAGAAGATATAGCCAAGTGAACAAGTTTTCTAACTTCACTTGTGACTAGTGCAGCTGAGGTTCTGGCACATTGCACTAAGTGAGAAAGTTAATGAGCTGTTTTTGTATCCCGTGTGAGATTTGAGTTTCACAAGCACACCCTTTCTCCTCTAGCTGAAGCAGCTTCCTGCCAGGAACACAAATCTTGAGCAGACTCCTATACAAACAAAACAGCTGTGAGGAAAGGAAATGCTGTCATGCTTTCCTCTGGGGTAAGAAAGAAAGAAAGATAGATAGATAGATCGAAAGAAAGAAAGAAAGAGTGAACTACATCAAACCTGCCTTCTTTTGTTTCTGAGCAGTTCTTAATAGTGATGGTAATCCCTTGCAAACCAAACCGCTTCCAAGTTGTGTTCACCCTCCCTGCCCTTGTCCCCAAAGAGATGAAGTAAAACAGCACCCCACCCTCAAACTTGTGAATTTTGCAAACTACTTGTTAAGAAGTGTATGAAGAAGAATATTTTGCTCTGTGAAAGTTCATACTGAAATAAATCTATTAATCTTTAAGGTGCAGTCCTCGAGAAGGTAAATTTAAACAGCATTGAAGCTTCCATCATAGGCCATCGTCTTAGATGGATAGGGCATGTCCACTGTATGGATGGTTCCAGGCTTCCTCACCAAATTCTTTATGGGGAACTTAGCTCTGATACAAGACCTTGCGGAGCTCCTTTGAAGCGTTATAAGGACCAGCTGAAACAAACCATGAAGGTGTCAGGTATAAACCCACAAACTTGGGAGGCAGCCGCTGAAGATTGTCCACTTTGGCGCCAAACCATCTCTGCTGCTACAAATAACTTTGAAGGGGAACACCGCAGACATGAAGAGGCTAAGCGACTCAGTGTGGCCGCATGTTTCATGCCATGATCGGCTTATTGAGTCACCAGAGACACATCCATCAACGAAAAACATTTATGCTCAGACATGAGTAGCTGCTGCTGACGACGCTACAATATTATGCTTTCTCTCACTTTTCTCCTTTTTATTTTGCCAACAAACTACTTATTATGTTAAACATTTTTGAAAAGCAGGGATAATACTTCCACTTCCATTAAAATGAAAATGTCTATCAGCAGCCCCATCAAGAGCAAAATCAAATTAGAAGATGAAGGAAGGGGCTCACTGGACAAGGAACATTAAAGGAGGATATAGTTGAGGAACTCAACCTCCCCTAAGTCACTTGGAAGATCCTCAAAAGGCTGAGGGTTGGAGTCTTTAAACATAAGACCAACATGCTTAAGTGGGGGCTGCCGGCAGACAACAACACGCTACATGACTATAGAGAGATACAAAATCTGGCTCATTTACTGGTCTGCCGATTACTGCCAGAAATATGCACCAATGAGGACTTAAGTTTGGCCAACAACAAAGCCAAGAAAGTAGCTTCATTTTATTTATTTATTTATTTATGATTCACATTTGTATATGCCGCCCACTCAGGCAGAACCCGACTCAGGGCGGCATTACAACAAATCTAAAAAATACATACATAAAAACATTTATAAAACCTTATAAAAAACCCACATCCACCCCAATTAAAAAACCCATATCCCACCCACCCATCACACCCACCATACAAAAAGGGAAGAAGAGAGAGTTCCTATAAAAGCCAACCGGCGGGGACCATAGTCCCGTTCGGGCCCCACACCTGCCCTGCCAGCCAGGTCTTTACTCCTTTCCTGAAGGCAGCAGTTCACTTTGAAGTCTTAGATCTATTGGCAGGAGGTTCCAGAGGGTTGGTGCGGACACGGAGAAGGCCCTCCTTCGGGTGCTAGACAGATGTGCACCCCTCGTTGACGGCACCACTAGAGAGCCCCTCCGGTCCGCTCTGGTTGGATGGGCAGTCACTCTTGGGGCGATGCGGTCTCTAAGGTATCCTGGCCCCCTGCCATATAGGGCTTTAAAGGTCAAAACCAGCACCTTAAATTGCACCCGGAGACAAACTGGTAACCAGTGCAGCTCCCGAAGCAGCGGTGAGGCATGGGCATATCGCCCACACCCCATCACCACCCGGGCCGCCGCATTCTGGACCAGCTGCAGCCTCCGAATGGTCGTCAAGGGCAGCCCCATGTAGAGCGCATTACAATAATCTAGTCGGGAGGTAACCAGAGCATGAGTGACCATAAGCAAGGAGCCCCGATCCAGGAGCGTGCGCAGTTGGCGAATCACCCGAAGTTGGGCAAAAGCCCTCCTGGCCACAGCCGCCACTTGTTCTTCCAGCAGCAGCCGTGAGTCCAGAAGGACCCCCAAGTTGCGCACTGGGTCTGTCTGGGGCAAAACAGCCCCATCCAGTACCAAAGATGGTAACTCCTTGGATAACCTGGGGCCCCTTATCCACAGCCACTCTGTCTTGCTGGGATTCAGCCGAAGCCCATTGGCCCCCATCCAGACCCCAATGGCCTCCAGGCATCCGGATAGGATTTCAACAGCATCACTGGGGTCCCCACGGGCCGAGATGTACAGCTGAGTATCATCCGCGTACTGATGGTACCGCACCCCGTGGGAACGAATGATCTCACCCAGTGGCTTCATGTAGATGTTAAATAAGAGAGGAGATAGCACAGAGCCCTGAGGCACCCCATACTTGAGGGGCCTAGGGCTAGACCTCTCACTCTCTAACCACACCGACTGGGTACGGCCCTCCAGAAAAGAGGAAAACCAGGACAACACGGTGCCCTGGATCCCCAGGCCTTCGAGCCGTTCCAGAAGGATACCGTGGTCGACGGTATCGAAAGCCGCTGAGAGGTCAAGAAGAGCAAGGACGGATGGACAACCCCCGTCCCGCTCCCGCCAGAGATCATCCATCAGTGCGACCAATGCCGTCTCCGTTCCATACCCGGGCCTGAATCCTGATTGAAAGGGGTCTAGATAATCCGCTTCCTCCAGGACACTCTGCAGCTGGCGCGCCACCGCCTTCTCCAAGACTTACCCAGAAAGGGCAGGTTGGAAACCGGCCTGTAGTTGTTAAGGACAGCTGGGTCGAGGGACATTTTCTTCAGGAGGGGGCGCACCAAAGCATGTTTTAACTGTGCAGGAAATACCCCCTCCCGTAATGAAGCATTTATTATCCCTCCAACCCAACCCCCTGTAACCTCCCTGGAGGCTTTCACCAACCAGGTGGGACAGGGGTCCAGAGGACATGTAGTGGCACGAACAGCTGCAAGGAGCCTGTCCACTTCATCAGGGACAACAGGATCAAACTGATCCCAGATCGTACAGCAAGACTGTGCACCGGCACCCCCCCGACCCTCCCCATCCACGCCAGGATTCAATCCTGAACGAATCCGATCGATTTTCTCCACCAGATGGTCAGCGAAGTCCTCAGCCGAACCCTGCCAACCGGGCACCGATCCCTCTCTACCGAGGAGGGACCTGGTTACCCGGAACAGGGCGGCTGGGCGATTATCAGCGGAGGCAATAAGGGCGGTGAAGTATTGCCGCCTCACCACCCCCATCGCCACTAGGTAGGCCCTAATAGCGGCTCTAGCTAGTGTCCAATCGGAGTCATCCTGGGTCTTCACCCAGCGGCGCTCTAGGCGTCTCTTTGCCCGTTTGAGTTCCCGCAGTTCCTCTGTGAACCACGGGGATGACCTAGTTCCACGGGCGCGGAGAGGCCGCAGTGGCGCGATTTCATCCAAGGCAGCTATAGTCGTCCTATTCCACAGGTCGACGAGTGCCTCGGGTGAATCGTGTAGCCGATCCAGAGGAACATCCCCCAGTTCCCTCTGGAATCCGTCTGGATCCATTAGTTGCCGAGGGCGGACCATTTTAATAGGCCCTGCCTCCCTACGATGAAGTGTCGCCCCCAGGAAGTCAAGAGTCACCAGGTAGTGATCCGACCATGGCACAGGTGAGATGACTAAATCCTGTAATCTCAGATCACTCTGCCACTGCTCCGACAAGAAAACTAAGTCTGGCATGTGACCACTGCCCCTGGTCGGACCCCGAACTACCTGAGTCAGGCCCATGGCTGCCATGGAAGCCATGAACTCCCTTGCCACCTCAGAAGCCACCCCCAGCGATGGCAAGTTGAAGTCCCCCAGAACCATAAGTCTCGGGAACTCCAACGCCAGCATTGAGGCGGCCTCGAGGAGCTCAGGCAGAGCATCCCTTACCCTGCAAGGGGGCAGGTACAGGAGCAAGATCCCCAACTGACCCTTGGGGCCCAGCCGTAGTAGCAGGGCCTCACAACCAGACACTTGTGGAGCAGTGGCCCTAGCAACTCCCAAAGACTCCCTGGCAACAATGGCGACACCACCGCCCCTTCCCTCACCTCTAGGCTGGTGCCAAATACCGAACCCGGCTGGACACATGTCCGAAAGAGGTACTCCATCTTCAGGAGTCAGCCAGGTTTCGGTGATGCATGCCAGATCGGCCAGCCCATCTTGGATGGCATCTTGAATCAGGGGGGCCTTATTACAGACCGATCTGGCATTCACCAGCAGCAGCCTAAGGGCGGGGTCACTCCGGATCTGCTGCTCAGGACCCAGAGATGTACCTGCAGGGCTGGAATGAGGGACCGCACTTAAACATCGGACCCGCATTCCCCGGGTGCGGCCCGCCCCACGGTACCCGCCATACCGCCCCATGCCCGTCACAACACCTTTTGACAAGGTTTGATCGGGACATGAAAGCAGCAGCAGCTCCATCCATTTATTAGCAATCTCATTCCCCATCCTCTGCTGTGAATGGAATGGTGGAATGTATTTGGGGTGTTGTGGGAGAGGGAGAGCATTTCTTCCCAGAAGGACCTGGACTAGTCCTCTCATGCATCTTCACTTCTAAGCACTGCTGTTTAGTGGAGGGGAAGAGAGGACGCATTACAAACAAGGAGAGGTGGTATCTGTCTTTGTCTGTTGACCTCTCTCTTCTCTGGGCAGCCTGATGTGGGAGAAATGGATTTGTTTAGCTCCATCCCCATCTTGGTGTCACCTGAAGGTACAGCAAAGATAAGTGCAAAAGTTAGAGGATAAGGCAGGATGATTAGAAGACATGGAAGACATGCTGAGAGACCCTCTAGTTTGCGGCCTACGGGATGAAAAGCTGCAGAGGCAGTTCTTTGCCACCAAAGAGCTCACCTTCAAGAGGGCCCTGGAGGAAGCTCTGGCTTCCAAGACCACAGACCAGTCCACTAAAGAGGTCCGGCAGCCCAGCAGTCCGGGGACCCAGAGAAAGCCAGCGGTGTTCCATGAGAGCGTAGAGGTCCACCGCACCCACCAGAGCAACCGGTGCACACCACGGAGCCAGCCACCATGAGAGCCCTGGACGTCCGGCGCTCAGCATAAGCCATGCAGCAGTTGCAGAGAGGACCACGCTCATTGTTCCTGCCAGTTCCGAGATGCCACGTGCCACGTCTGTGGGAAAACAGACCACATCGCCCGAGCCTGTGGCTCGCGCGCTTCAGGAGAGGCCTCCAGTAGAGCGAAGCCACGCCAGACCGCCTGAATCCAGGAGAGTTCACACACCCAGGACTTGTTTCAGGTATGCAGCATCTCTTCCAAGGGGCCCAGAGAAATAAGGGTGGTAGTCCACATCGAGGGAACACCTTGTGAAATGTTTTTGGACACTGTGTCCCCCGTGTCCATCATCTCAGAAAAGACATTGAGGGCTTTACACCTCCCCTACATTCCCCACTTCCGGAAGACCCCATTCGACCTAAGAGACTTTCAAAAGAATAAAATTGCCATGAAGGGCGTGGGAACCTTCTGAGTCCAGTTTAAGGGGAAGCGGAAGGACTTGGACTTGTGGGTCACAGAAGGGCCTTACACCAGCCTGTTGGCCGGAGCGCATGGAACGCTGTTTACCTTCCCACCAAAGTGGTCCCTATTTATCTACAGCACTTGCAATTTCTTGCTTTCGAACTGCTAGGTTGGCAGGAGCTGGGACAGAGATGGGAACTTATTCCGTCCTGCAGTATTCGGGAATCCAACTGCTGACCTCCTGACTACAGTGGCTCAAGTTGAAAACCTAGGGGAAAAAAATAGGAGAGGAGGGGAGATATATTTTTGGTCACAAAATGTGCCCAACAGCTGCAAGTGTGCTCTCATGTCAACTAGTGCTCATAGGTAAGTGTTGTGTATGGAACTTGTGCCTTTAAGAAATGTAACCTTGTCTTCTAAGTAACCTTGTATCCAAATGAACTGTGAATGAGTCCCGGTGATTACAATGTAACTCAGCTATTCTTGCTAGCGATTCAGCTGCCACTAGAGGCAGCTGCAGAGCTCAGCCCACATGGTTCAAATCACCCAATCACGGAGTAGCGCGGGAAACATTCCCGCCACAGGTAAACCTTGTAAGGTATTCAGTACGTCCCAATGACGTCACTGATACTGCAACCAATAGGTGCCCATAGGGCAAAATTCAAATGTACTATAAGCATATATAAGGAGCTGTGCCTCCGCCATTAACTCATGTTCAGATTGCATACCTTGTAATAAAGATGTGTTTGGCCCCCTGAATGCTGCCTACTGCATATCAATCTTCGAACATCAAAGTAAGGTACAGCTTTCCCCACCACATGAAGAATTCTTCCAGACTCTCCTGCTGCTATGAATTAGTGGAAGCCTTATCACCAACCCAAGGCAAACAAGGAAGATTAGCCGTGTGATCCATATTCAAATTGTAAAGATGCGAAAGATGCAGGAAACAGGTGATACCTTTATTGGATCACTAAGAAAAACAAAACATTATGCAAGCTTTTGTAGTTCAAGACCGCTTCTTCAGGCATGTATTATTGTGTTCATGGTGTGGTGGTCTGCCAGGCTCTCTTCTTAAGGACAGCAAAATATTTCATGGAGTTAGGATGCCAATCCCACAGGAACCTTTCATTTCGGCCCTGCCCTGTTGGTGTCAGAACTTGTATAGCGAGGGGCGTGGCTAAGATGACCGACGAGTAACATCTTGATCCGGACGCTCGCGCTTATCAAAGGGGTAATCGATGGGATGGAGTGAAATCGAAAAATTATAAAGTGGTAATTTCTGTGGCTAAGACTCCTGCTTGCCTTTTTGGAAAATTTCGGGAAGTTTTGAGGTCGGATGGTCGAAGTTCGGGAGGTTTTCCTTGGTGGGTGAGGCCTGCGACGGCAGTCGCGGCTTTTCTGCCGAGGAGCCGAGAACGGGACCAGCGAGATTGCGGAGGAGTACTGGAACTGGCAAGAAACTCTTTGGCATGAAAACAACTGCATGTAAGTGCATGAAAGGACATATGGAATATTAAAGCTTAAAGTTGGCTGGGGATTTTGTTTAGAAGAGCCTGGACTTTGAGATGGAAATGGGTGGAAGTAGTTGAAACCGAGTGGCTGTTTCGTTAATGGCGGAAGCCCTGGAAAATGAAAGTGATCCTGTCTGAGTTTTTTGTTTCTTCGCACCCCAGGAGAACCGCGGCACGTTTTGGCGATAACAAAGTGGATTAAAAAGTTTTTGTCTGGGCTATAATATTGGAAGGTAGCAGTGTGTTTCCCAGCTTGAAGCGTGTGGTAAAAGTTTGCGGTTCCACAGAAGAAGAAGGGGGGTTTCAACTCCGAAGTTAAGGAAGCTGCTGAATAATGGCGTTTTGATTTGTCCGCCTCAAGAGGTTTAATAGGGCTCTTTTTTTGCCCCTTCACCGTGTGGATTACAAATACTTTTTCTCTTCTGGAGTATACAGCTTCTCACGCCTTTTTCCTTTCCTGCTTGGAATTTGGGCTTCCTTTCCCTTTCATTTCCCCCTCCTTTTTTCTTCTTCGGCGGCTTGGACTTAAACGAGAAGTTTTGGGTGACTGTTTCCTTGGAGCCTTTATTTTTGTAGTTTGGAAAACAACCAGTTGGATTGCTTGCCTTGGGGAAACGGATTTGCTGTGGATTTTGCTGCCTGTTGGGAGTACATTTTCATTCCTTCTGCCTTTTTTGTGGAGTACAGTATTTAAACTGGATTTCTTCCTACATACAAGTTTTCCTTCTGCATTTGTGGAACCAGGGGTTGCAGTGTTACAGGTTTTATTCGATTGGCTAATTTTCACAACGTTCTGCAACATTGGACTTTGATATACTGTATTATTATGGATAAAAGTACAAGAGGGAAAGCAAAGGAAGAAGACCCAGTTGTGAAGCCTAAGAAGAAAGAAAAAGTACCAATGGAAGAAACATCTCAGTCTTCATCTCCCCCTACAGTGCCCTATGATCAAACCCAAATTATGGTGGAAATTGGCAAGTTGTTTCAGAAATTGGAGAAGAATGAGGATTCAAGGGTGAAAGATAGAAATGAAATGATGAAAAAGCAAGATAAGGTGGTATCATCTGTTGCAGATTTTTCAAAAAAGGTGGATTTAAGTTTGAAAAAAATTGAGGGAAATGTGAAATTGGTTCAAACTGAGGTAATTGCCATAAAAAAGGAAATAAAAGGGACTCAGGAGGTGGTGCGGGAGAACAAGCTGAAATTGGATGAACAAGAGAGAAGGATTAATGCTGTGGAAGATATGATGAGAAAGCAGAACATTGTGATCCGTCAGGTCGTGGAACGGACTCCGGACTTGTTAAGAGAAAGAGTGGTTCAGTGGTTAAATGGTCTGAATATGGGAAAAGAATTTGTCCAGGAAGATTTTGTAAGTGTATTTCGGGTGGGCCCAAGAAGAGGGAGGGTGGTCCAAAGAAATGTGTGGTAAAATTTGCAAATTGGGCCGATAAGCTAAAAGTAATGGCCCATCTGAAACGTGCTGGTCCTGATGCTCTGAAATTTGATGGTTCCGACGTAGAAGTTTATAATGATATCTCATTGAAAGAAAGAACGTGGAGATATAAGATGAGGCCTGTAACTAAATTGTTGATGAGTAAAAATATAAGGTATAATTGGAGATTTCCACAGCAACTGCGCTTTTTTATGACAAAAGAATGCAAGTAATTGATGAAGGGGCCAACCCATTGGAGTACTTGAGCTTGTTGGAACTGGTAAAAATAGATTCGGAAGAATGGTTAAATCTTAAGAAGGAATTGATGGAATCGGGAGCTTTGGGGAGGGAGTATGAGAGGGAGGAAGCTGGTGGGGCAACAGGTGGAACACCGCAGCGAAGGGAAGAGGAGGAGGAGCTGTCGTTGATCATGGTGGAGGAGGAGATAAGTAAGGAGCAATGAGATTTAGATTATAACAATTTAAAACATTTAACTGATATAGAAAGGTGAATAGCGCATAGCACCGGTAGGAAGGCACATCTTGCATGTCCCCCCTCTCCCCTCTTTGGTGGTCAAGGGCAGCTTTTTTTTTTTTGCAAGAAGGTGGGGAGAGAGATATTGTGTGTTGTATGTAGTTTTATGTGGTATAGGGGTAAGGGGTTGTTGGTGGCATGCCCAATGGAGAGTTTAGAGCTTAGAAAGGAGATAGGTTATGGGTAGTATTAAAATAATATCATGGAATGTGAAGGGTACAGGTTCTGTTCTTAAGAGACGTAGATTGGAATTGGCGCTGAAGAAAGATAGACCCGATATATTGTTCTTACAGGAAACGCATCAGAAGTCAAAAGATATGAATAAACTTTTTTTGGGATGGATGCAACATTATCAGATGGCGTTTGGAACTTCAAAAGCAAGAGGGGTAGCAATCATGATTTCTAAAAAACTAGGATTTGAGATTACAAAAAGTATTGTTGATCAAGAGGGCAGATATTTAATTGTGAGAGGAAAAATAGAGGATGAGGAAATCATGTTGGTAAATATTTATGCTCCAAACGATCATCAAGCAGAATTCTTAGAAAAGGTTCGGAAAATAGTGGAATTAGAGAATGTTCCAAAAACCATTGTGGCTGGAGATTTTAATTTGATAAGGTCGGGACTAGATTGTACAAACATAGCAAGAAGTGGAATTGGTTTGAAAGGGAAGGTTTTGGATAAATGGATGGATGCAATGGGTTTGAAGGATTCTTGGAGAGAGTTTAAGGGCTCAGAAAGAGCATATTCTTTTTTTTTCACATGTTCATGGGACCTACTCAAGAATAGATTATGTTTTTCTTACGGAAAATTTGATCAAAGATATAGAAGGAATGGAAATCGGGATCATTAAGGAATCGGATCATGCCAAAGTATATTTGGAATTGAAAATACAAAAAGATACTCGAAGAGGAAGAAGTTGGAGGTACGATCCTAATCTGTTTAAAGATCAGAAGTGTAAAAAGCAGATTATGGAAAGTTGGAAAGAAAGCTGGCAGTGGAACGACAATAATGAGGTTAAGTTTAATATTGTATGGGATACCATGAAGTCGGTTTTTAGGGGGAAAAGCATAAAGTTGGCGAGTTCTAAATATAAAAGATATAAAGTAGAACAGATAGAAAAAGAAAGAGAAATAAAGCAGTTACAGGAAGAGCATGCGAAAAGTAAAGATAAAAAAATCCTCACGAAATTACAAAGACTTAAAGCAGAATTAATGGGTAAGGATATTGATAAAGTTAAACGAGATTTGATTTATTTAAATAGAGAATACTTTGAATTTAGCAACAGAAGTTCAAAACTACTAGCAAGAGCAGCCAAGGCTAAAAGGGAAAAAAGAGAAATAGGGGTATTGGTTAATAAACAAGGCTTAAGGTGTAATAAGAATAGAGATAAATGTAACATTGTTAGGGAATTTTATCAAGTATTATATGCAAAAAAGGTAGTAGATCTGGAGAGGCTCAAAAAGATATTGGAGAGACAGTTAGGGAATGGAATAAAACAAGAACATAGAGAGAAAATGGAGGAAAGGATCAGTGATAAAGAGGTTAAGGAGGTAATTAGTGGGTTGAAGATGGGGAAAGCTCCGGGGGATGATGGATTATCGACAGAGTTTTATAAAGAATTTAAAGAAGTAGTGGTTCCAAAATTGGTGAAGCTATATAATTACATTTTAGATGGAGGATCAATCCCAACTTCATGGTATAACACTACAATCGTTCTACTGCCAAAGCCTGGTAAGAATCTGGAAAGAGTGGAATCGTACAGACCAATCAGGATGCCAAGATATTCACAGCAATTCTGGCTAATCGTCTAAATAGTTTTATGGGGGAATATATAAATGTTGATCAAGTTGGGTTTTTAAAGGGTCGGCATATGGCGGATCTGACTAGAAGGGTATTAGATCTAATTGATAATGTTAATCAAACAAAGGAAAAGGTAGGCCTATTATCATTAGACATTTTTAAGGCATTTGATTCATTACAGTGGTCTTCAATCAAGGAAATAATTAAAAATTACGGGTTTGGGGATAGATTTAATAGGGTAATAGATTTATTATATCAAAAAGGCAATGCTAGGATTAGGGTAAACGAGGAGCTTACTGATGTGGTAAATCTAGAGGCAGGTACCAGGCAGGGCTGTCCATTATCTCCTATCCTGTTTATTATGGCAATGGAGATATTAGCTAAAAATATAAGGGATGATTTAAATATAGAAGGGATTATGGGTAATAAAGTGAGTATGTATGCGGATGATACATTGCTTACGGTGAAACATCCGGAGTTGGTAATGGACAGGATTAAAGATCATCTACAGGTATTTGAAGCTATAACTGGACTAACGATAAACAGGGATAAATCAGAATTGATGTTGTGTAATCTGGGGATAGGTGAGATGGACAAGATAGTGGAAGTGTTTAATATACAAATTAAAGATAAGTTGAAATATTTGGGGATAACTATTTCAAACAAATTAGAAGAACTTAAACGATTGAACTATGACACTTGAGAGCCGAATTCAAGAATAAAATACAAGAGTTTCAGAAGTTGAAGCTGTCATGGTTCGGAAGGATTGCAATTTGTAAAATGATACTGCTACCAAAGATTAATTTTTTATTTGATGCATTAGCGATCCATTTGAAGGAGAAGGAGATTAATGAGTTTCAAAAGATGTTTAATTGTTTCTGTAATGGAGGTAAAAGATCTAGACTTTCAAAGAAGCTCTGGTATCTGTCTCAGAAAGAAGGGGGTCTGGGCATGCCAAATTTGTTAGCATATTATCGTGCATTTCAAATTAAGAATGTTGTGAAAATTTTGGCAAGAGAAAAGACAATTTGGGAGCAAATGGAGATGAAAGAAAATAGAAATATTGGCAATATGATTTTTTTTTGGAATAAAGGATAAGCTGAAAAGGCCAAACAATACTATGATGAGAGGTCTCATGGAAGTGTGGAAAAAGGTAAAGATAGATATGGTCCCAAATCTTTATCCAATTTTGGAATTGACTGATATGGTGTGTTTCCCAATAAAATTAGATAAGGAAAAAAAGGAAATATTGGTTAAAGATGGGGTGTTTTTATTGAAGGACTGGTTGAAAGCTTGTGATGATGATACTAAGAGAAAAAAATATTTGAGAAGTTAAATTTGGACTGGTTTCAGAAATTAAGGGTGGATAACTGGAATAAAAAATATAAAAGAGAAGTAGGGATAGACAGAATTAAGACGGAATTTGAGGAATTGGTAATAAGGATTAGAAAAGGGGAAAGAGGAATTAAGGGTCTTGTAAGCAAACTTTATACTATATTGAATAAGGATAAAGATTCACAGGAAGACCTGAAACGTAAGTGGGAACAAAATTTGAATATAAAAATTGGGGAGGTTGAATGGAGAAATAAATGGAAAAAGAGGATCATGAGAACAATGTCTGTAAGAATTAAAGAACATAATTTTAAAATGTTGTGGCAATGGTACTTGACACCACTAAGGCTTCACCAGATGGATAATAAAAGAGATAAGTTATGTTGGAGATGTAAAGAAACTGATGGAACATATGAACATATGTGGTGGAGTTGTAAAAAAATAAGGGTTTTTTGGGGAAGAATAGAAGGGGAGTTTGGTGAAATAATGGGTAAAAACGTTAAGTTGGAGTCAGGTACCATTCTTTTAACAAATGTGGAAGGTTTGGGTTTGAATAAGGAGGAAAAAGAATTATTGGAAATTGTATTAACTACAGGTAGACAATGCATAGCTAGAAATTGGAAAAACGATGTAGATATACAGATCGGAGAATGGTATAAGGAAATGTGGAGTCTAGCATTGAATGACAAATTGACATGGGAGATTAAAGTGAAACGAGATAATTTAAAAGAGAATAGGTTTTGGAATATATGGAAACCGTTTGTGGAGCACTCTCTCATGGTAAATGATTGCTCAGGACCTGTACCATCTCAAAGAGGTTTTTGGAGTTAAAATAGAAACTAAACTCTCCGGGCATTGTACATATTCACAGGGTGATTTGTAAGTATTAAAAAACTATAATAGAGGTAGCACAGAAAGCTCTTATTGTTTGATTGTGTAATATTCTATATTGTGGTATCTAATAATGATGGTTATATGGTAAATAATTAGTTCAAGTATTGTTAGGTGCTAGCCTCTATGAATGTGAGTTAATATTGCGTTGATGTTATTTCTGAGTTATTATTGTATTGTATTGTTACTGTTTTCTTTTCTTTTGTATGTCTGTCAAAAAATTTAATAAAAATCATAAAAAAAAGAACTTGTATAGCAAGAAGGCTCCCAAGTTACAGCCCTGATGTTTCACTTCTTGCCTTTTCTCAACACACACATTCAGGTGCTTTTCATTCTGCACCAGTAATCTATGGTATCTCCTGGAAATGGGCAAAGATATATGGCTGGTTTTAAAGCCACTTCGCGCACACAATCAAATCCTTTTGTCCAGCACAATTGATCCTCAGATTTGTCTCCCCATCTGGACATAGAAGCATAGCAATTTCCTGCGATTTTGTCTGGCACCCTCAAACCTGGCAAATGTATTTATTGCTTTAGCAGGCTCTTCTTGCCAGCAAGTTGCTTATTATCTGTTTTCTACCAAAATAAACATGGCAGTGTCATTAAGAAAACTTGTAGTTTGACCCAGAGAAATAAATAGTAGAGCAGAGCCTTGGGTTTAGGAGGGTAAGTGTCTGGGACTAGTGTTGATTTAGTTTTCATTTATTTGGTCTTGTCCAGAGGACAAGGCTAGTTCAAAGATTACATGTTTTTGCCATGGAATTGTGAAAGAGGTTATTTTTACATTCCCATTTTCAACCCTCCCCTTAAGTTTTGGAGTGAGGAGGACACAATCTTTTCTTGGCTTTCTTATTACATGTTTGCTGAAAGACTCAATCATTGGTGTTTCTATTGGGGTAATAACTCTAAAAGCAATACTGTAGTTTCTCACACATAAAAAAAATGGAAGAAAGGAAAAGACAGCCATTTGATGGGATCTGATACACATCTTTCGCTTCCTTACTTCCTACCATTTCTCTGCAGAAGCACCACAGCTGGTTGATATCATCTCTTTGAAGGGAATGATACAAAAAGTAAATACAGACAACGTAGGACCGTGATGGTGAACCTTGGCACTCCAGATGTTCTTGGGCTTCAATTCCCAGAAGCCCAAGCACCCTGTGAATCCACACGAATGGGTTTACTGTGATTCATCTGGCCCTCATCACTCCCGGAAGCGGAAGTAAAATGTGCACGTATGGGCATGTTTTACTTTCACTTCCAGGAGCAACGAGGGCAGAGCGGGCCAGATGAATCACAGTAAACCCATTTGTGTGGATTCAGTGTGCTTGGGCTTCTGGGAATTGAAGTCTACGAACATCTGGAGTGCCAAGGTTCGCCATCATGGATGTAGGATAAAGATGAATGAGCAATACTATCAACACCTTGGGGAAAACATCCATTCATCAATGTTTCTTTAAATTTCCAGACCCCTAATACAGAAGACTTGCATATGTAGTGTTTTCCGGTGGTCCAGCTACAATAAGAGCTCTTGGGAGTTACCCTGGGGTTAATGGACAACTCACACCTAATTGCCTTGGGTTGGCGAAACCCATTGTTCCTGCCCTAATCTCGGAGTCTATGTGTATTGACTCCGGGTACCTAGCTTGTTCTGTTGTCTGGCGTGGCTTGTTTGCCCAACTTAATCTGCAGCCAGAAGCGGAGGATTGTGTATTTCCATTAGAGTCATCATCTTTGGTTTTTGCCCTGTTTCTATTGTAGCCATCAGCCAAGGCTTTATGATTTGCCCCACAAACTAACTAGCTAGCCCACACCCCAATTGCCTTTCCAGCAAAGTCTGGTTGGTCCCCCGATCTGTTGAAGGCGGGGCGAACCCCTGGGGAAAGGTTTGGCCAATTATTCCTGCGGGCAACCCCCACAAACCCAATTCATCTGGCCCACAGTGTGTTTTACTTCTTCCAGACCAGGAGCAACGAGGGCTTCGTGGGCCAGATGAAATGGGGTTGGGGGCCGGATCTGGCCCACGGGCCATAGTAACCAGTCCCCTGAACCACCTGACTGGCCCACAACCTGAAAAGTTTGGGTACACCTCTGATTTAAAGAAACGCCGAGTTTGGGGCGAGGGGGGTGGGGAGTTCCGACAACCCTAGAGATCCCAGCCTCGCCTCCTTTCCTTCCCCCGATCTTCCCAGAGCCGCCCTTTGCGCCGCGTTCTTTGCAGCGCGCCTATCCGCCCGCGCTTAATGTCCCGTTAGGTTTCCCCCACCCGGAGCAAGCAGGCCAGGCCGCCCGCCTTCTAGGGGGGGGGGGGGGGGAGACGGCGCTGTAGGCGCTGGGCGTGACTTGGCCGCACGCTTTCGGCTGCCTGCCTGCCTTCCTGCCGCCGGGGGACGGCGAGTCATCATCAGAGCTGAGAGGGGCTCTGGAGTACCGGAGGCGAGGCGAGAGAAGGAGAGCTTCGTCGTCTGCAGAGGGCTGTGCAGGGAGCAACAGGGAGCGATCGCCGAGTTGCTTCCAGGGAGGGGGGGGGGGCTGCTCTGTGGCGGGAGGAGGAGGAGGAGGAGACGGAGAGACCATTTCCAGAACACACACACCCCACACCCCGCTTCTAAAAAGGCAGTCGCCACCGTCTGGAAGGGGCCACGGAAGCGCGGCAGAGGCGACCGACCCCCGGGACGCCTGGAAGGGGGGGTGGACTCCCACCCCCACCCCAAGGAAGGCACTATGGGGAAAGTTGCAACTTGCCTCCTGACTTTTGGTGGACTTTTCTTGGCGGCCAGAGCAGAAACCATCACAGGTAAGACTGAGGCTCTGGAGTCCCCCACCCCCTTCTTCCTCACCCTTTTCCACATCCTCTTATATTTGGCCCCTTCCGTGAGATGTCATGTAGTAAAGGGTTCCTTCGGGGCACAACCAGGGCCATAGCCAGGATTCTAGATTGGGGGGGGGGGAGCGAATATTTTTTTCAGGAGGGGCAACAATGACACACACACACGTGTGTGTGTATAGAAGTTTGCCCGGGACGGGGCGGGCTGTTAGCTGGGGGGGGGGGGGTTATCCCCCCCCCCCGCCATCCTCTGCCTATGGCCCTGGGCACAACGCAGGGATGCGTTGCCTTTGGGGGGTGGGGATAACCTATCTCTCTCTCCCCCCCCCCCCCCTTTCCAGCTTTTCGGCCTCGAGACCTTTGGAGCGGTTTTAGTGCCTGGAGGAAAAAGAGGGAGTTGGGGTGGGGGTGGAGGTCTGGAAGATGATCCAAGGAGGGGAAGTTCAAGGCGCGGTGGGTGGGAGAGAGAGAGAGAGAGGGCTGGTGGTGGGGAACCTGGCAGGACGCAGGGAAGGAAGTGCAGTTTAGCGAGGAGGAGCGGCATCTCCCGAAACCCTAGAAGAAAGGAAGGAAAGGAGGAAAAAAATGGGGGGGGGGGGCTGTCGTAGTCGAAGAAAACTTTCTGTAAGTTGACTACTGCGGGCCGGCAGCGGGGAGGCGCCACGGCTCGGGAACGGCTTTTCCTTTTTCCAGCCAGGCAGGGACGCTCGGGTTCGTATGTGTTCGAACACACACACGCACGCACGCACGCACGCACGCACACACACACACACGCACACACACGCGGCCATCTCCTGGCTAAGCCCTTGCAGCCTTCCGAGGTTTCGATCAAATGAGTCCCCAGCGTGGGGGCTGGGGGGGGGCAAAATACTAATTAACTTGTGCACCGCCCAGAGAGAGTCGACGAAGCGTAGGGGGGGGGGGGGCGGTATAGAAGTAAGTGTGTCATTGCGCATTGCTATGGGTCACGGCCTTCGGCAGGCGCGGCCGCCAGCCTTCGCCTCTCACCCACCCCGGCGGGTCTGTCACTCCCGTCCCGTCCGCTTTTATAGCGGCGCCTTTTCCTGGCCCGAGCATCCCGACCAGAGTCGTCGAGGGCGGCGGAAGCGCGGCTAATTGGCGCCACTCACTCGCCCCCTAGCGGAGGAAAGACGGCGGCGTCGGCGGGCGCTGGGCGTGACTTGGCACTGGCTAGCTTTCGGCGGCCGGCTCCGCTGGCTGGCTGGCTGGCAGGCAGGCTCTCTCTCGCTCTCCCTCCCTCTCTCCTCCGCCTGCCAGGGAGAACGCGATCCAGTGCGGGGTCTGGAAAGCGAGGAAAGAGTGGCTCGCCAAGGCGCCGCGCACGTCCTCCCGCCCGGGCTGCCCTCGGTGGAGGAGCCAGAGGGAGCCGCGGCGCAACAGGGAGAACGGGCTTTCCCGGAGTAGTTGCCTGACAGCCACCCGACGGGAGGAGAAGGAGACGGAGGCGCTTTTGGAGTCCGTGTCTCCCAAAACAGGGTCCTCGGAGGGAGAGAGGGGCTGAAGCGGACCCTTAGCTCCCCTCCCGGTTCCTCGGGACGCCTGGAAGGAAGGGGGGCTCCCCACCCCACCCCCAAGGAAGGCACTATGGGGAAAGTTGCAACTTGCCTCTTGACTTTGGGTGGACTTTTCCTGGCGGTCAGAACAGAGACCATCACAGGTAAGAGGCTTGGGTGGGAGTCCGTCCCCCCTCCCCATCTTTTCTGTCCTCTTGAATTTGGCCCCTTCTATGATGTTCACAAGTTAGGGACCCGGGATTCCTCTCCCCCCCCCAACCCCCATCCAGGTTGTTTTAGCTTCTTTGAATGGTGTCGGGAGTCAAAGGCTTTTTCGGATCACCGCCTCTGGGAATTGGGACTTAATTCCCCTCCGCCCTGCTCCTGATTTGACCTTTGGAACTGCTGCGTGCGTGGAAATGAACACCCCGCCACGAAAATAGACGCTTGGAATGGAGAAGGGAAGTTCACGTGAAAAAAAGGGGGTTCCAGTCATGTAACTCAGGGGTGCCCAAAGTATGGGCCGGATCTGGCCCCCACGCCAATTCATCTGGCCCAAGCCACCCTCATCGCTCCCAGGCGCAGAAGTGAAACGTGCCCATATGGGCATGTTTTACTTCCGCTTCTGGGAGTGATGAGGGTGGCGTGGGCCAGATGAATTGGCACCGGGGGCAGGATCCGGTCCCCTGGCCGTAGTTTAGGCACCCCTGAACCGTGTGACTGGCCCACAGCCTGAAAAGTTTGTGCACCCCTGGTGCAGCTGCCCGGTGCAAAAGTGCTGAGAGAGGACTTGTGGGGAGCTGAGCAACAGCCACGGAGGCAGGGGGTTCAGGATGTAGCTGTGCATAATCCCTCAAGGGGTGGATGGGTGGGTTTGCTTTAAATCCAAAGCCTAGCAACCTTTTCTACAAGTTGACTGCTGGCCAGCAGCTGGAAGGGTGGCAGCGGGGAGGTTGCGCAACTTTGGAAGTCTCCTCTTTCCAGCTAGGGACGCTGTGTAAGCAAGGCTGGCAGGCTAGCAAGCGAGCAGAAAGAATTTGCTGTGCTAAGCAGTGTCTCTGGCACAAGGCTGTCAGGAAGGGCCCCTCAAAGGAAGTGGGGTGTGTGTGTGTGTGTTTGTGTGAGAGACAGACCCCCCTTTTTCCTTCAGTTTTTGTAGATGTCAAGGATGATCCACAGGGCTGTGCTCAAGTTCTCTCAGAAACTTGTGTTGTTACAGCACTTGGCAACAGAATGTAAGGGGAGACTCTGGAGTCTCTGCCTTTCAAAGTTGGGTAGAAGAGAACATTCACCGCCACCCAGTCCTAAATTGTTCATCGGCATGCACACACACACACACACACACACACACACACACACACACACACACACACACACACACACACACACACATATCTAAGCCAGGGGTGCACAAACTACGGCCCAGGGGCTGGATCTGCCCCCGACGCCAATCCATCCAGCCTGTGAAGCCCTCATCACTCCTGGGAGCTACGAGGGCTTCATGGGCCGGATGAATTGGTTTCAGGGGCTGGATCTGGCCCCCGGGCCTTAGTGATCGGCCCCCTGAACCACATGACTGGCCCACAGCCCAAAAGGTTTGGGCACCTCTGGTCCTAACCATCACAACTTTGGGAAAGCAATGGATGAGTGCTCCATTTCCTTTACATCCTGAACATCTTCCAACTGGTGACAGTGGTGATCAGTCTGGCATAACTTCTAAAACAAAAGGAAATCTCACTTTTGCTTTAGTTTCTTGCTGGCACTCTTATCCACTAGATCTCCTGTTACAGGTAGTGGGATGGGGAGATTCAGTGATGTTTTTGTGAGTAATTGTGAGTCACAGCCTCCTAATTTTGGTCTCAGTACTGGGTTGCAAAACATTTAGTTGATGGAGTTGGAAGGAATGAATAGTTTCAGCTTTATTTTTTTCACATGAGGTTTGAACTATAAAAACCTGTGGTAGAATTTGGAGACATCTGGGTTCCATGTTCTGTTTACTTTGCTCAGGAGAGGAAGTAGGACTCTGGTTGACTGTGCTGCCGGGTATGTGGTGCATTAAGTAGTGCCTTGTGTGGAGCAGCAACTTCAGCTGCTGCTGTAGCAGCAGCACCCTTGCCTATCAAAATTATGGGCTCAAAGAAACCCACTGTTGCCAATTTCCCCCCTATAAACACATTCTGGTTTAATGGAATGTTCCAGGAACACTGTGTATAAAAAGCTGTCTGTGTTTTCTCAGAATGCTCTTGTACATTTATAGATAAGTCAAAGGGTTCATTAGGAAAAAGGCTTTCCAGAGGTTCGCCTTCTTTATGAAACATAACACTCAGGAAACGCTCGCTCTAACTTGCTTCTTTGGTTTCAGTGAGCCTCCGTGTAATGTTGAGTTACGAAACTTTATGTGCAATGTGTTTAGTATTAAAAAACGTAAAGATCTACTTTTCTAGATAGAGCCATACCACAGTATATATCTGTATAGTTTTGCTCATACATTGTCAAAAAACAGTAATGGTACTGTAATTATAATTCCTACTGGGTTGCATAAACAGCAGTTTGTGTTAATGGCCAGTTATTAAAATTTATTATTTGCCTTGTGCGAAGACAATACTCCAATACTGTCATTTGTGTAGTACTTGATTGTGGCGTTTTTCTCCTGTGCTACAGACAGAAAAGAGGCTTGTTTGCATGAACAGACATTTAGTTTTTGAACGGCTCTTATATTTAGGGTCTGGGTGGTTCTGATTAAGAAAGTATCTTAGAGTTCTGTGGGCCAATACCTGTGCAAAATGGTAAGCTATAGGGCACTTCTGATTGGAGTAGGCTCCAGGACAGTAGTATTGCCATCATGCGTAAAGTGGTGGGTTTTTGTATGAAGGCTGCTGACTAGGAAGTCTAGTGTGGCTTTATAGTTTATTGAAATTGCTCCCGCACTGAGCAGCTGATCTATACTATTTTATTAAGTTCCATCTTCACCCTTGTCATTATTGGTTTGGCTATAATTTACTGAGTTTTAGTAAATTACAACTCCAGCAGAGAGCATATTATATCCTTGTAACGAGGCTATCCCTCTTCTTTTCTTGTAAATATTAGCATTTTATCTTCACGAAATTAGGGTTTAGTAATTATTAAGATAATATTGTTCTTTTAGTTAGGCGGCCTGCTGTTGTATGCCAATTCTCAGTAGGCTTTTAGTGGTACTGTATAGTTTCCTTTTATTTCCTCTGTCCTGTCTAGCTTAGGATGTGGTGTTTATGCTTTTGTGTTATTGTTATGCTGTTCATGGACTGTAAATAAAATTGAATTGAATTGACTGCTGGTCACTGCACAAGTTGCTAAAAATTTAACAGTTAAATACTTTGTAGTTAGAGCTAATGATTATTGGTAAAAAAACCCTGAATTTTCCATTATCATAGTTTAATATGAATTAGCTGCTGCATCTATGATAAGCCCTTACTGTTTGATATGTTAATAATGGACACAACAACTTCAGTGCATAACTTCAGCTGTGCAGCTAAAGCTGCCCTTTCAAACAAGGCCAGTATTGAATGTCATAAAAACACCAAGCTATCTGTATTGTAGATTACATACTGCAAAATTGGCAAGAATGGATCTACAGATCCATAATTTTACTATTTTTGTACTTTAGACAAAAACACTGTTATATTTGTACCTGATTTTCTTGAATAATCTTTCTTTCATGAAAATATTACAAAAATATAACAATAAATGGTCTGAAGTCTTCTGTAATACTAATACAGACCAAAAAATCTAGAAATATTAATTCAAAATGTAACAAATGCAAACCTGTCTAAACACCTTAAAAATAAATAATTTATCACTATGCATCTACAGTCTGCCTGGAATTCCAATATTGTTAATAGGTTCTCATTTTGCATCTAATTCAGACTTCAGTGGCAACAGTTGAGTTTAACATGATAGATAAAGATTGCAGGTATTAAAAGTGCAGTGCAAATTCTGCCATACAGTATTGTTTGCTTTACTTTTATAGTGATACCTTACATTATAACATAAACCTGCCCCTCAGCTGCGGTGGCACAAGTGTTTAAGACGCTGAACTTGATGAGTGGAAAGTCAGAGTTCGATTCCTGAGTACAGTACTGCATGACAGAGTGAGCTCCTGACTTCGTCCCAGCTCCTGCCAACCTAGCAGTTCGAAAGGAAGAAATTGCAAGTACTGTAGATAAATAGGGACCACTTCTAAGGTGGGAAGGTAAACAGCATTCCATGCACTCAGGTGTTAAGGCATTCCTGCCACATATCCACGGAAACATCTACAAATGCAGACAGCACTGGCTCTTTGGCTATAAACAGAGATAGCAAAAACAATCTGGCCGGATGGTAATAAGCATGAGGATAAAGGGAGAAACCATCTGAGGCAAGTCAAAACTGTGTAATGGTTATGATAATAATATTTCAAAATATATTCAAATAAAGTATTGATAAACAGTCTCCAGGTCGTAAACTGTATATTCCAAAATCATCTATCAATTTTATTTGCCAAATCAGATTTGAGCCTAGAGAAAATCAGGTTCGGTTTTCTCTTGAATAGCGTTGCTGCTTTGTCAGCCAAACGAGTTTCTAAATTCCTATTTTTGGCACTCAAACGTCGCAAGATTAAAATTGACAGTATTGACTCGGGCCTATTAACATAGAGTATGTATATCCTGAAAGTAAAGATTGTTAGGCTTAAATGTTAGTTTAAATCTCTGTGTGTTATTTTGTGCTGACTGACAGTCGAATAAAGATATGTATGTATGTCTATCAATTTTCCAAGAAGATTTCAATATCATATTTCAAAATATACAATATAAACAACAACATAGTTTACTCAATGGTGAGGTACTGGTTCTCATGTAGCGTATTGAAAATACAAGTCTCTTAAAGTCTTATAATATGAAATGAACTTGCTGAGTGCTGTCAAATAATTTCTTCAATGATCAGTATTGTCTATATAAAATTAATCCATGAGTATCAAAAAATGAAGGATCAAAGCTGTCTCGGTTGATAAGCACTGGCTACGACTGGCTTTCGAGCAAGGGTGACCTTTACCCCTCAGCTAAAGAACCTGTTATTATGCTGCACAATTTTCTTGTGCCATACAAAATGGCAGAAAACATGTATGTCAACTAATAAAGTAATTCCAAAACTACTCATTTGCGACTGTTGGGATTTTGCTGTAACACTCTTCTTTGTGGTTGGATTCCTCTTGAAGTTTTTCTGTGTTTGCTTGCATAGCTTTCATATCTACTGTCAGTGAGATTTGTGGTCTGATTGTAATTTTGTGTAATAATATGTGAAAGAGTGTAAAATCAAAGGAATTAACTCCTTTGTATTTGACAGCCTGATAGGATCACCTTTAATACTTTTAATATCTTTTGATGTTCATTCAATTGGTCCTACTGCTTCATTTCTTTAATCAAGAGAGGGGTGGTAGGAAATAGGAATGGCTTAATGTGAAATATCTTTTGTGAAAGCTGTGCTAATTATTTCTATAAAACCAAATTAATTAAAGTTGTAGTGATAATATGAATTTATATTTTGATTTTATTATACACCATGTTGGGTCCCAATTCTAGAAGGAAAGGAGATGAATTAAATAACAGTACACTGACATTAGGGGGAGTATGGCAGTATCCTTGCATAGGTTCATGTCAAGAAAAGTATGGCCATTTAAAAAGACTTTCATTCATATGTACTTCTGAATATATGTACTGTATATAAATACCTGTAATTGGTAAAGTGAGGGCTGTGTATAAAAATTCTGATTTATATGCTGCAGTCCTACAAACTAGGTAAAATGTCCTTAAAAACCATTATTTGACACTAAGAACATGTTGCATGGCATAAAATTACAGGTGGTTTGATTTCTAAGTATGGACATTTAGCCAATTGAATCCATCCCATAGAGCAGTGATGGTGAACTTTGGCACTCCAGGTGTTTTGGAAGTTCAATTCCCAGAAACCCTGATCAGCAGGAGTGCTGACTTGGGCTTCTGGTAATTGCAGTCCAAGAACATCTGGTGTGCCAAGATTTGCCATCACTGCCATAAAGTCTTGATTCCCAGAGTATGTCATGTCAATAAGTTGAATGTTTTGATAAAATACAGGTAGTACAAATGGTTCAGTTTTTACATCACAGTTGTGGATTTGTGCTGACCCACCCGGGCAGGCACAGTTGCCGCATGGTGGCACTACACAGAGAGTTGTTTGAGTATAATCCAGATATCAAAGTCCAAAAAGCAAGCCGAGGTTTGTTTACCAGTAGTCTGAGTCAGTAGTCTAATCTAAAGGGTGTCTAGGGGCATCGTCAGGATTAGTAGAGAAGTCAGGGTCACAGCAGGCAGGTCAAGGTCTAGACAGGCAGTCTGGAGTCAAGCAGGATGTCAATCTTCACACAAGAATTATATCAACGCTGACAGGCTGCAATAAGCTTGCTTATAAGCCTCCCAGCTAATCAATATTAGCTGCGAGCCTTCTTTGGTGCTTCGCCCTAGCCTGCCTGCGTCTCAGGTGTAGCTGTTTCCTGGACCTCTCCCTGACTGAGGGCTGATCACTGTCAGAGCCAGACTCCTGATCTGACAGGTCAGCTGCTGGGGAAAACAGACTTGGGCCAGGCGCAGGCTGAGATCCCCGGCTCAGGGCATCCTCAGACTCTGGTGCAGGCAGAACTGGGCAGGGCATAGGGAGTGCACCCTGATCCAGGTCCTCTTTGGAGCCGGAGGAGGGCTGGATCACAACAGTACTCTTTGCACTGTTTGTGAACTGAGAATGTCTAAGGATGTTGCTGCTGTGGAGATCAAGTGCTGAAGGCCATAACGTGGCTGCTGATCCAGCGGATGGTCCCAGTCTCCATGCTTTCTAGGAAACTATTGCCTGCATTCATACACCATGCTGTATTTTTTCTTCTCTTTGCACTTGTTGCATTGGATGCAGCTGCTGATGGAAATAATTTATAATGAAGTATTGCACCTCTTCTCATTATGTTTGGTATATGATGGCCAATTCACAAATGCAGTTACCTTTTTTTACTATAACTCCCCAAATGCTCCATCCAGCAGTGCCAGCTGCTGTGGTATTCTAGAAGCTGTTCAAAAATGTGACATTTCCCTAGTGTTTATTCACGGATTCTCAACCTACAGCCTGTGGGTCGGATCCAGGTGGCCTGCCACCTTTGCTCCTGCCCCTGCCGCTGGAAGCAGCAGAAACAGCAGCTTTACAACAGCCGCAGATGCGTTTTATGGCAGCGTTTATGGTGGGGGGAACCACCAGTCTAGCCCGCTCAACTGAGGGAGCATGACCTGGCCCATGGCTTATAAAGATTGAGAACCCCTGGTTTATTGGATAGACAACAGTTCAAATTATATCCCTTGTCATCCCAGATGGGTGACGCTGATCATCCAAGCCATTAGCAGAAAAATATTTGGGGGAAAGTTTGGGAACTGCTCATACATCCCACCTGTGGACATGGGAATTTCACATTCAGCATTTTTTGTTTTGTTTTGTTTTCCCTGAACTTTGTTAGTTTTAAAAATCAGTATTCTTGTGTTATGATTTTAGTGCTGAAACCATATTGGACTCGTCTTTTGATACTTATTAAAAATTAAAGTTTTCTGTTCAGTCTCCGATTAAAATAGGTTTGTTATTATGGTAATTTAGGAAAGTATACCCTGTAGTGTATAATAAGGATGTAATTATACTGAAGAACTCCTATAACATATCTTTGGTTTTGCAATTTAATTAAAAGATGGAGAAACAAAAATTACAGTGTATTGAAATAACAAAAAATAGGTACCGTGGTACCTTGCTTAAAGAGCATCATGTGTTTCACAGGATTGCTCTTTAAGTGAGTTTGCTCTTTAAGTGAAACACCATTGTAAGTGACCAATTGTGACTTCCGGCGGGGGGATTGTGAACCCCAATTTAGTTGTTAAGCGAGTTTTTGGTTGGTTTTAGTTATTAAGTGAGGTGACCATTCAGAGAAAATTCTGCTCTTTAAGCAAGTTAGTCTCTAAGTAAGGTGCTCTTTATGCAAGATTTTACTGTACTGGTATAATCTGTTGGACTAGCAATTGCGGAGAGTGAGTTTTTAGTTTTATCAAACAAAGGGTATTTATTTGTAAACCTCATCACATAAACCATATGGTGGTGGTTGAATGGAAAACTGAATGCCCCATTTCCCTGTATTGTTAGGTTGAGAAAATGTTCCAGTTTATTGTGATGTGTGTACAGATAGACGGCTTCCCCTTTGGAACTAAACTAAGATAAACTATTTTAATTTGGCTGAGCTTCTAAAATATAGCTTCTGCAAATCCTTTCAGAAGCTATTGCATCCAGTGGTGGTCTTGCTATAGGGCCAAACCATACATTGGAAGCAAACAGCATTACAGGAAGAAATTCTGATTGTCACAGCAGGAGCTTTTTCACACTTTCCATAGCTTGCAAATCATCTTGTTTTGTTGACTGGTCATCCAGAAGGTGAGCACAGATTTTTAATACTTGTTAGAAATTAAGGTCTATTCACAGAGAGAGAGAGAGAGAGGGGAAAAAGTGGGGGTAGGTGGGGTTCAAACCATGATTTCAAAGAACCACATACTGTATAGGTCTGTTTTAGAGTCTCTCCCTGATCAACTCCATTGCTGTATAGAAACCTTCAAGTAGCCAAAGGGAGCATTTAGAAACTATTATGAGTATTTTTTGTTCAAAGCAAAAGAAAAGTTAATTCTTCCTGGGTGTACATGAGCCTAAATCAGTTCCCTGGGTTCTGACCACCTGTTTATTTTGATTTACTCTTAATTTGCCAAAGGTATTATCTTGGACAGCTGGTTGGATATCTTTGTGGTTTCAGCATGTGGCTGCAGAGCCAGAGGTTGGGAGTTTGATTCCCTACCGTGCCTTCCAAGGAACAGAGCCAGCTTGTGTGGTCTTAAGTTAGTTGCACAGTCCCAAAGAGCTCCAAGAAGAAAGGAAGATGACCCACTTCTGTGTTATCTATGGCTGCAGTGGCTCAGTGGTTAAGAAGCTCACCTTGTTAGCTGGAAGGCTAGCAAGTTGGCTGTTCGAGACCCGGGTACTGCATGACAGTTTGAGTGCCCGTCTCTGTCCTACCTCTTGCCAACCTAGAAGTTTGAAAGCAAGAAATTGCAAGTAGATAAATATGGAGCACTTCTGTGGGAAAAGATATTGGAGACATGAAAGGAGCCTCATTTGGGCATTCCCTGAGCAGAGTTTCTCCAGCAAAAATACTTTCAACACAGAATAATTTTTGACACTAAATTATTATCATCATCATCATCATCATCATCATCATAAGTCAAAACACAGTCAAAGCAAGCAACATTATAAAAAAACATTGACTATTCTCTTTCCTCATCATCTTGAATGAACCTAATGGGTAAAGCAAAATGTGCTGTATGATGTATTACTTTAGTTGTTTAGCTAAGCAGGTGGATGTGAAAGTAAACTGTTTCTAACATCTTTCTACTGTGTTTCTTTTTATTCATTAGTAATTTTTCAGAATGAGTATCTGCTTTAGTAATTACATTTGTATACTAGTCTATAAAGTACAAAACTTTTCTTCTCCCTGAAATCTGTATTACTTAGACATTTTGCTGTTTCTTGTTTGCTTTTACTTGTGCCTTCATTATTATTTGAGATTTTCTATCAAACATAAGATGCTTTCAGTTACACAATTTCATTTGCTGTGATCTACTGCTGATCACTAGGTGTAGCTGCATCTCTAAATCCATGTTCATAAGCCAGGATTGTGTGCTGGGTTTACTGAACTTGGCACATTTTGAGTTTGAGACATGAAAAGGTATTTGGGGTGATTTGAAATCTTGATGGGATGTAAGCTGTGTACTATATTGGAAGGAAAATAAACCATAAAGAACAGAGCCCACGGAAGCCTCTGTAATAATTTATTTATTTGATGTTTATATTGAAGTGCTATACTTTTGCTTGTGGTTTTAACAGAGAGATAGCTACTAATAAAAGTAGTTGTATAAATTTTCTAGAGAAAATTTAGTAGCATAACCTAGTATGCCAGTGTATGTGTTCGGCTGAGTCAACAATGAAAAAAGAAAATTAAAAAAATGTTTCTGGCAAGATGTATTTTGTTTAATATCAGGCTTTAAAAAGACCAAACTACTGAAATGTGGACTGATATCACCAGTGAGAAAAACATCAAGGCCAGCATCACTGGGATCTAGTTTTGCTTCCCTTGAGAGGCTTTGGACTTGTGCTTCTCCAATATCTGCAGGCCCATGCTGAAGCTCCTTTTGAAACAAGGGATTTTCAGAAAAGGAATTTGTGGTATAATGTGAGAGGTTTTCTTCTGCCAGAGGAAAAGTCAAGAATTCCACTGGGTACAAATAATTCTTAGGTATTCCTGAAACATATTTTTGGTATTCAGCTGTAGGTTTGTAGGAGTATAGTTGCCAGGAGAGATTGAAGTGTTGTAATTCAGTATCCAGTATTACAGTATCACAGCCAATTAAACAGTGATGTGGTGGACTGGGCTTTGTCCAGTGGCGTTCATGGAGAGAATTCCAAAGCTAAATTTGTAATTCCAGTGGAAGTTCAAAGGCTTTGGGAAAAGATGATCCCAGCAATCTGATGAAACTGACAAAAGATTTTTTACTCTCTCATTGTAATTAGGTTTGTGCAATTGTAGCAATTGTCATCTCTGTGGACTGGAATGAGAAGGATTAAGCAACTTGTTTGTTGCTAGCAAAAGTGAAGAAGCTGCTGCCCTCCATCAAGATGGATTCAAGTGGGATTTAATCCATTTAGGGACCATCACCCTTCCTTTTGGACTTTGGCACCCAAGCTGTGTCCTCGGGATTATCAGGTTAATCAACCACTGCCTGACACTCAGTGTTGAGTCACTGGTAGTATGGTCTACTCCCGGGATTCTCAACCTACGGCCTGCGGCACCATTTCGCCACCGGGAACGGAAGTAGATACATTTACGACAGCCACAGACGCGTTTTACAGCAGTGTTTACAGTGGGAGAACCACCTGTCCGGGCTGCTCAACTGTCTGAGGAGGCATGGTATGGCCCACAGCATAAAAAGTTTGAGAAACCCTAGTCTACTCTATTACCATAGCAGGAGAAAATGAACTGGTGGAGTCTGCTGTATGTATATACTGTGTTAATTTATTACTGTTGTAAACTATTATATAATTAAGGTGTTGAACTCCATGCTAAAATTCGGCAATGAAAAAATTGGTCTTATTTTTCCTGATTGGTAGAAATCTATAGGGAAGAGGTTCTCAACCTATGGCCCATAGGCTGGACCCAGCCTGCGGCACCATTTCTGCTGCTGCCACCCTACACAGAAGTGGAAGCAGACACATTTATGCGTGCGTGGGTGTGTCTTACATCAACCGTAAAACATGCCCATGCATGCATAAATGCACCCACGATTGTCGTAAACACGGACATTTTATTTGCTGTTTGTACTATGTGGTGGGAGGGTGTGGGTAGGCTTTTAAATGCTTAACTGTCTAGGTTTAGTTTTTTGGGTTTTTAACAGTGTTTTTAGCTAATGTTGTTTTAGTTTGTGTTATTGTTTTGTATTGTATTATATGTTATTAGCCGCCCTGAGTGGTGTCATCACCAGGAGGGCAGGATATAAATCTTTTAATAAATAAATAAATACCGTATTTATTCGTGTATAACGCGCACTCGTGTATAACGCGCACCCCTAATTTTCCATGAAACCTCGGTATAAAATTTTGTTTCACACCACGCATTGTAATTGAATGCGTGGTGAAAAAGCTTGTTCATAAGAGCTACCTCCGGGCCACGCCTCGTCTCCCGCGCCACCCAATCAGATCCCGTCAATTTCTTCAAAGCCACGCCCCCGCCTCCCCTTCACCCGCCGCAGCAATAGACAGCCGACCCAATTCTAAAAAGGAAGTAAAAGAGGCTCGCGACGGGGGTGGGACTCCGGGAGTGAGGAGGCGTATGGCGGGAAATGGCTGGAGGCGGAGGCCACGCCCCGTTCTGCTGGAGAAAACCACGCCGGCGCCGTCCTTGTAGGGTGGGTGACGTCATGCGCTCACTGAGTCTCCCGTGTGGGCGAGGAAATGAAGCGGCACAACCCTATTTGTGACGCACACTGTACACGACAAGGTGACGTGAACTCGCGGGAACTCACCATTCTCGCCCTCAAGGGACCGGCCGCCACTGCCACACCAGTCCTCGTTTATAACGCGCACCCCAACTTTGATTTCTTTTTTTGGTATAAAATTTTGCGCGTTATACACGAATAAATACGGTAAATAAATTTACAACAGCTGTAAATGCGTCCGCTTCCAGGTTGTGTGGTCCGGCTCGCTCAACTGTCCAGGGGGCATGGTCATGCCCATAGCAGAAAAAGTTTGGGAACCTTTGCTATAGGGTGTTTTAGAGTCTTCTACATATATAAAATCATTTAAAATGCTCTTCATGAACTTTTACACATTGCTGTAATGTGATTGGGATGAAATATAATTCTCTATTACAGAGCATGTACATTTCTAATAAACCTGTTAAATACTCATTTCTTACCTGTTCTCAGGCTCTGTATAGCTCTACGGGAGGTTGTTATTTTCTTAATTGCTTATCTTATAAGTGCTGGGCTACTGTATCTTTTGGATGTCTGTCTCTGTATTGTCAAATTTTGCAAAACTTTTCAATTCATTGCCTTGTCAATGAGTTATATGGTCAGGGTTTATGTTTCTCCTAGGTTAGTTGCTTTGTGTTGAGTGAGCATATGGAAGACAGGAGAAGCTGCTCTGCATTTGATAGCCCCTGTAATTTTAGAAGATATTGTTGACAGGAAAAAAAGGGTACAATACAATAGTAATATTCTGTGACAGTTCTGAAAAGGCTTTTGTAGAAGTCTCTGTACCTTTACTTCTATCTTTGCTGTCAGAGAGACAACAAATGTGGCAGCGGTGCTGGGGTAGATTTAATAAGTTGAGCTGTTTGTAGTTAAAGTTATATGCATAAAAATATGTATTAATCCAATTTAACCTCTGTAGGCCTCCAAAATGAACTCTGATATGAACCTACCATTTTTGTATGAGAGACAGTGAGAGATTTTACTGAGATATGGTGGTGGTGGTGGTGGTGGTAGTAGTAGTAGTAGTAGTAGTAGTAGTAGTAGTAGTAGTAGTAGTAGTAGTAGTAGTAGTAGTAGTAGTTCCTTCTCATTCTGCATGGCTCCTGTCCGTTACTACAGCATATCAGGCAAGGAGGCTCCCCATTGCTTCTTCAGCAATAAAGTTTTACAGGGCCAGGGTGCTAACCCGACACGATCAACCCTGTTCCTTTCTCATCCAGCCTTGCACTAACATTTTCTCCGGTGTCTGATTGTCTTTTGTGCCAAGACTTTGGGGTGAAAGTTTCCTTTGGTCAGAGCGAGGGAATACTAAAAAAAAATAAAAAAATGTCAAAGTGCTTTAGCCAGCAGCTCTGTTCTTTGTTTATCTTGTTCACCTTTATATTTAATCAGAGGATGTGTGTCTTAAGATTGTTATGATCCTGAAATCAGATAAATTTGATTTGACAATACTTGTAATATGAAATAACAAATTATCTTGGGTTTAGCTTTTGAAAAGTTAGTTGGAGGCACATGTCCTCTCTCCCATTTCTGGCTTAGGACCCAGGTTTGGAGATAAGTGGGACTTTTCTTTTTATCCCCATTGTAGTTCCAATCTATGTGAGGTACCTTGACACCTGAAGTTTGCTGTGGGGAGGAATTTCTATTGAAATGAATGACAACTTCCTTTCCAGTCTTTTATGCAGAAAGTGAGTCTCAGTGACTTAATTAGTGCTTTCTCCTGGGTTATTGTGTAAAGAATTGCAGCCATAGACTGTTGATCGGTTGATCTTCTACTGAGTGGCAAGTTCAAGCAGGATCAAGTTACTTGTGTAAGGGCTGCCATTGTGCAAATAGACAATACATTTTCTTCATCGATATCTCCATTTGCATGACAGCAGTGCTAGTCCAAATACTGCAATCTTGTGTTACTACAGTGGTGAAGGTCAATAGGATACGCTGGCCTTAGAGTTTGCCTCACAATGTATATGTTGTTTAGAAATAATGATTTTTAGATTTGGAGTGTTTCTGTACCTTTGATGGTCTGGATTCCGAATGTGGCAATGGATTGAATTAGGGCAGAAAACTGGAAATGAATTTTGAAAAACCAAGGCACAGGGGATGGATGGCATTTGTGACTTGGAAACCAGTGTTTCTGATTGTGAGAAAACAATCCTTTTGGATGGAGTTACAGCCCCACCGAAAAGCAGGTGTGCATTTGGGAATATGCTTAAATACAGTTTTGTCATTAGAGGTCAATGAGCATTGAGTTTCAAAGGAAGTTGTGTCATTGCTGACAGAGAGACACATAAATGAACACATACCCCAACACAGTTGGTGTTATAGTGGTAAAGCTACTTCAGAAAGTAGAAAAGTGATAATGGCTGAGAGATTAATCTCCCTTGAGTGGTTCTGAAATCCTTCTCTTAAATTATTATGGCTGTGAACTTCGATGGATGCTTCCAAATACAATTTTAAAGCAATACAATCTTTTAAAAATGACAGCCCCACCCCCACTTGTCTTATTTAAGTTCCATGACATGCTGAATATCCTAGAAGAGCTGGTTATTATTCATAATGATCTGATCCTGATAAAGGGCAGTATCCTTAACAAAATCAAGCTTCAGCTCTGGGGAATCATAGGTGCTCAGTTTTCAGTTGATTAGATGGGTAAATCCTGCAACATTGGTTCTGACCCGCTGTCGTGTCCGGCCCTTGCAAAGAACAGTCCAGCAAACGATGAACAGAACAATGAACAATGGTTTATTGTAAAGTCTTGCAGGCCACAATTAGAAGGATATCTGGACAACAGATGGCTACACAAGTACCAAGTAATCTGTCCCTCCTTAGTCTACCCTTGTGGTACGTGCTGAGCTACACCTGCGTGTGAGCATATGGAGATGACCCAAGGCTAACCTACGAGGTCTAACCTGCAGCGATATTGGGAAGCATAGATCTGGCTCGGCCACACCCTTATTTACCCATGGCGCTTATATAGTGTCTCGGCGGCAGTCACTCTGATACATTGTAGTAACCCACTGGATAACCTTGTGTGTATGCACGCGTGTGCAGTAACTCCTTTTCCTGCTGTTCAAAATACGGGACGGCGGCACCAGAATATGGGAAATCGCGGCCAATACGGGATACTTGACAGGTATGCAACTGATTGTTCTGTTTGTCTGAATTAGATCCTCCTGTTGGAGGTCTGTCTTAAAGCAAAAGTTTTTGTATCACAAATTAGGAAAAGCTATGTGGGCATGAATTCATCAGGTGAAACTGGTTTTCCAAGTAATGTGACCATGAACCTCCTAGCTCCATTTTGGCTGCAGTCCTGTAAAATAATAAAGTATTTTCCAGCACTTTCAGGTTATTTTGATTAGCATGAAGTGAGCCTGGTCACAGCATGAGTTTGACAGCAGCAGCAGGTGGCCATCACGAGAGGATAAGAATAGCTATTGTTATGCAAGTTCACATTACACTTTTCTACTTCAAAGCTGCTTTCTATAATATTATCCGGGCACTTTGCCTACATGTGAAGTAAAGCTACCTCTATTACATTTTGCTTTGCTGCTTAAGACGAGTGGCGCAAGTGATACTTTTATATTGAAAAGATCCCAAGATTTACATGGCAGCAGTTTAGGAGCAGGCTTCATAATTTAAATACTGGCAACTTCTTTACAGTCTGAAACAGAAAAATTAGGTTAAGAAAGGGTTTGGGAAAATATCCACATATATTTAAAAATCTAAAAGGCTAGAGTAAAGAAAATATGAGCCTCTTTTTTAGCGGAGTTGCTGAGTTTGCATTCAGTACATGGGAAATAAGAATAGAAACTATATCAAAACAGTGACTAAGCATACAGAGAAAAGAGGACGACTTTCTTAGCAGTTGACTCCTCTCTATGGCAACTATTCTAGACCAACATACTTTGTGTAATTTGTTTTTGTTAGATAAGAGAACAGGGTCAACTAGCCAGATTACAACAAAACTTTTGATCTAGGTTTGTCATCATCCTTAGGCAGGTCTAAAGATAAGAAGAAACTACCCTACCATGGTAGGGTAGTTTCTTCTTATCTTTAGACCTGCCTAGGAAGATGACAAAGTTAGATCAAAAGTGGGTTGAAAATTTCTTCTGGAATACTGGTTGTATTTTATGTCAATTCTAAGGCCTAATTCGTGCATTGTGTGAATTCTGTGGTAACATCTAATCTGTAGCTGCACCCATCTCTAGTGCTTAATTCATGTAGCAGCGAAAATCAAGCAGGAGGAAAATGGGACATATGGTGAATTGCTAGAGTATAAAAATGCAAAAACATAGATTTGGAGCAAAGAAGATGGTCAAGACTACACCAGATGTTAAATTGTAGGTTTTTTCAACTAACGAATCCATAGCATAATACTATCATAGAGATCAACTAAAAAGTTGCAAGAAATGATGAAGCTTTTGAATTGATCTGCATGTTCCTACATAGGCTAAATTGTGTAGGAAATTAAAATAAAAGTATTGTTGAGTGGCATAGACAAACAGCTATTAGTGAACATCATAGCTTTAAGATAGCATTGGTAAATGGAGTGCTAGAAAAATTGGACTGATAAACCACACCTTTTAAATCCAGAGAGGGTCACCATAAATCAGGATTAAACTTGACGACTCATAACTTTTAGAACTGTATTTAATAGAGTAAACTGAATTTTTTTTAATCTAAAAAGATTAGTAATTACCTTAGTCCCTTTGTTTATTTGCAGCAAATCCATCCAATAATTGTAGAAATATACAAAGGTTCTTAACATATAAAACCAACCACTGTATAATTCTGGAATATGCTTAGTAGAACCTTTTTGCTCTTTGAAGACCAGGCACTGTTTAATAATCTCCAAGTCTCTCTCTCTCCCTGCCTTGAACAAGCAAAAATTCAACCAGAGTAGCTCTTGCTTTATCTACCAGGAACTAGTGACTTTTCTTTTTATCTCCTCTGGCTGGCTTTTTTGTCTTTAAAAAAGCCCTTCATTTCTTTTGAAAAATTTCCCTGTTTCCTTTCTTTTTTTATCACCTCCACTCCCTCCTGATTGCAGTTAGAATCATATAATTTTGGACTGTGTGATTATCAATGGCATTTCAGCATGTTAGAATGAATGATTCCATACTTCAAATGGGCATCCTCAAATGTGAGTGAATGACAAAAATATAGCACATGGAAAAGGTGAGTTAAATGAAAGCCTTCTAGTTCAAGTTATGAAATTAAATTAACTCTGGCAATTAACTCCATGCATGTCCCCCAAAGAAAGAAATCATAACACAATAGCTTGAAATTACAGTAAAATCCCGGGTTACAACTGCCTTGGTTTAAGTTTGCTGCGGTTTACAATGGCAAATCCTATGGAAATGTTGTCCCGGCTTACAAATTTTTAATGTATTTTTTCGGTTTACAACAATCAATTCAGGACCTTTTATATTTTTCAATGCATCCCTATGGAAGTTTCGGTTTACAATTTTTTGGGGTTCCAACAGAGGCTGTTGGAACAGACCTCTGTCGTAATCCGGGGTTTTACTGTACAGTGGAACTCTGGATAATGACAGCACCGGATATGGACAAATGTGCATAACGACGTGTTCATTATGCACCAAAAATGCCAAAAAAGTCCTTATATGTGGCATTTGGTATCGATGCTCCGGATAATGATTTTTTTGGCATTTTTATTTCATCCTTATGCGGAGCATCTATCATAGAGACCACATAGTGTCAAAATCCGGATAACAACACGACTTGTGGAACCAAGTTTTGTCATTCCACTGTATTTGGATTCTCCCACCTACTCTCTAATTTGCATGCAATGGGGAAAAACCCTTCAAAATCTTACCCTTTTGCCCAGTGGTTGTAGCAGTGTCCCATGGTGTGATTGGGGAAGGCAGAACAGTACATAGGATGAGGTTTGAGTGCAATTTACACTGTGAAGTGTGCAATATGGGGCAGGGGAGAAAGGAACACTCTTTTCAACAGAGATGACTTCATGGCTGTACCACTGATTCATTGGCTAACCTTTGGCTTAGCATTCATTTTATCTGCCCTAGGAGGACAGCTAGATGACTTTGCTCCTCCCTTCCCCACTCCAAATTTTAAATGGGAGCTTTCCCCATGTGATTTATTTATTTATTTATTTATTGTTTTATTGAATTTCATCTAGGTGTTATCCCACTCTGGGCGGTGAACAAACATAAAACAAATAACAACAATACCCACAACAAATCAAAACCCACCACCAACAAATACATCACAAACTAAACTAAACTAAAAGAAAGAAAAAGGCCTGCCTTGCAAAGGACTTATTGCCATTGATAAACTGCAAGGGAGAAAGGGGAGATTCTCCACCCAGATTGCAATGAAAAAGACCCCCCCTGCATGTTTCATAATGAGTGTGTGTGTGTGGGGTTTCATTTGAGTCAATCTCCCACCCCATCTAACTTATAGGGTTGTTGGTGAGTACCACAGATGCTGCCATCATCAACTTGGAGAAGAAGTAGGATAAAAATGAACCAAAAAACAAATGTCTTTTAATTTCCTGTATTATGTTGTAATATATTTCACTTGGTACTATCCATGAACTGAAAGAGGCATGCCAAATAGAACTTCAGTAGTAATCTTGGCTAGTTCTGAGCCCTCCTGTTTTCTTTTTCAAACGGTGAGGGGGAAATGCAGGCAACATGTTTGTAGTTGGGTACTTTTTATACTCCACTCTTTTGTAGGTGCGTGTTCAGGACATAATTCTTGGGTCTTTATGAGAAGTGTAACAGTTTACAAATATTTGTACTTTACTACAAATCTGAAATTGGAGCTGAGTTTGCAAACGAATGCCTGCTGGTGGTATTGGTTAAACCTGTGAATTTCTGTATATGTTATAGTATGCCTATCTTATTTAATAACAACAGTTTGATTCAATTTAGTGTCATAAGTGTACATTTGGCAATTGGGATTGTTTACACCTTGCTGCTTCGAAATGTATTACTTTTAAATGTGTTTGTAGAAATTTTTATTTACTGTTTTAATATATGCTTAATTCTTTTTAAAAATATTTTTGTTTAGTTTATTGTTTTTAATTTTTAAAATTGTTTCTATTTAATAATTAAGCTGCCTTGGTTAAAAAAGAGAGACTGGAGATGGACGGACAGAAAGACACAGACAGACAGACAAATAATCTTGCTTGTAGCTGGCCTGAGTGGTGTATGAGGACTGTATAATATTTATATTTTTATATATCACATTTAGACCCCAATTTCAATTAAAAGACAAGTGTTCAAGTCAGCTTACAAACCTTTTAAAATAATAAAAATGGATAAAATCACTTTTAGGATGCATCTTGATTTGCAAAAAAAGTCCTAAATTTGTGTCAGTTTTTCCAGGTTCAGAATCCATCCTGGTATTGAGAAATAAATGCACTGGGGTGTGCATTATCTTGCTGAAATGCAGTTTGCTTTAAACAACCTGACAGAGACCATTTATTTTATATGCACGTGTTGGCACATATTGTGCATTGTGCCTCTTGCCCCATAATGTTTGCAGGATTCCTCACAACCACCACCCCAGTCTTATGTAGTGCTATGTCAGTTCATTAGCCGGCTGTCATGACAAAGAACTATAGCAATGCTATAAAAATAAAATATAATTTAAAGATTGGTACCTTGTTATGCATGGAGCACAACAATGGGAGCTATGCCTGAATGGCTTTGCAGCAGAGGTAGAGGTGATGAAATGGAGGCTACCACTGGTGCCTTGCGCAGACCACCAATTAATTGGTCCACCACCCCTACAGAGGCTCATACCAGCTGTCAATCTAAAACAGGGTGGATTTGATTTAAATCACTGATTAAAATCACGATTAAAATCACTAGTCAGTAAGGCTCGATTTTCTACATAAAGACTCATTTTTGCTGGAGTTGTTTTAATCTTAATATTTACAACCAGATAAAGGTTTCATTTTTAGAATAATAACTTTTCAAATTACAGTAGTTTTACAGTTATATCAGAAAATTACTGATTTGGTGGTTATATACCATTTGAAATACATAGATAGATAATTATGAAATTACTGTAAGATGAACTATCTCCAGTTTAATAGGTTAATCATTCATATTTGGACAACTGTTCTGCTGTACTTTATTGGAAGGAGAAAAATAATCATTACCTTAACATTTAAATAGTTTAATTTATCAAAACAATAACACTATATAGGAACTTCATTAAAATATTCCCAAACTGGGTGTCTTTTACGGTCTGCTGCCATTACAGGTTTTTCTCCTCAAGGGAGAGAGTGAGAATAATAGGATAAACTTCAGGCTGCTATAAAATAAAGATCTCAAGATGCAGAGTTCTGTCCACAAAAGGTTTCACTTTTATTTTACTGCTTGCCCCTCCCTCCTCAAACTTTGCTCCTTGTGCTATTCCATTCCAAACAACCTTCTATTCATTGAACTTCTTGAAACATAGCAGCACTTAAGAGGTAAGGGGGTTTATTCTGTACACATAGATTTGCAGAGGAACAATGGGATTAAGGTCTTTTTCTCAATTCTGATGTTTATTTTATAAATTTTTTTGCTATGAATGAAGGAGACATGTTATCGTTGCAGATCCAAATACACAGTTTTGAAAACAGCAAAACCAAACATTTGATTTGATAATATCTTCTAGATAGAAAAATTGCCCCAAATAATCAGAAACCTCTGGGAGAGCATGACATTGTGAATGGATTAATACAGCTTGATGCCACATAATTAATTATGCCACATAATTAAAAACTAATTTGGACTAATTTAGACTATAATGTATCTTAACTAGAACACGATCTTTAGAGAGATTTTTCCTCAAAAAGCATTTAAATAAAAAAAATCAATTTAAATCAAAAAAATCCGATTTAAATTAAAAAAATCTGATTTTTTTAAAAAAAATCATTGATTTTTATCCACCCTGGTCTAAAACTAACTAGATGGTGAACTGTCCATCTAAGAAAGCAATACAATTATCTAACAAACAAAACAAACAAACAATTAAATAAAATCTTTTAGAACAGTGGTGGCGAACCTATGGCATGCTTGCCAGACGTTGCATTCCCAGCCTTTTTTGTGGGCACACAAGCCATCTCCCCAGCACAGAGTTTGCCCAATGGGAGCACTTCCTCCCTCCTGCCAGCACAGAGTTTGCCCACTCCTCTGCCCAGCAGCCCAATGGAAGTGTTTTTCTGCCCAGCAGCCTAATGGGAGAGCTTCTTCCTTCCCCCAGCACAGAGTTCACCCTTCCCTCTGCCCAGCAGCCCAATGGGAGTGCTTCCTACCACCCCACCACAGTTTGCTCCGCCCCTCTGCCCAGCAGCCCAATGGGAGCACTTCCTCCCTCTCCCAGCACAGAATTCACCACACCCCTCTGTTTGGGCACTTTGTCTTTAAAAGGATCGCCATCACTGTTTTGGAACTTGTCAAGTATAAGCCGATCTCAATATAAACTGAAGTACCTAATTTTATCTGAGAAACCAGGAAAACTGATTGACTCAAATATAAGCTGAGGGTGGGAAATGCAGCAGCCACTAGCTTGCAGAGGGAAAGAAAGAAAGAAGCCAGAGAAATCTGCAAGCGAGCCTGCCCTCCCTGTGCAGAAGGAAGAGAGGGCAAGTCCATTTCCCCCCCCCCAACCCCAGAGCTGTTGGCTGCCAGGAGGCAATGGGGGAAGGATCAGGTGAGAAAAATCGCTCCAAAAGGAGCAATTTCATCCCCCCCTACTGCCACTGGCTACTAGGAAGCGATGGGACAAGGAATGGGTGAGGAAGATTTCTCCAGAAGGAGCTCTCTTTCCCGGCCTGGCCCCAGCACTGCTGCCCTTCAGGAGATGACTCAAGTGTAAGCCGTCTGCTTTTTCAGCACATTTTTGGTGCTGAAAAATCAGTTTATACTTGAGTATATACAGTATATTATGTCATAGCTTTCAATTTCCTATGTGAAGAACAGGTTTCTTTTTAATCTTTTTTGGCTAGAGTTTCCCCGGAGTGCTAATGACTTCGTTAATTTGGGAGCTACATTACTAATTGTATTAAGAGTATAAACCTTATTAAGTCTTTGTGGTGAATTAGATCACAGAGCTTTGGGAAGCTGCTTGGTGATTGGACAAATGATGATTACAAAATAAGTGGTTTTGCGCTCTAACATAGTAGCTAAAAGAAGGTACAAAAGAAGGATGCTAAGCAGAGAGCTAAGTTTTTTATTATTGCAAGCACAATGCTCTTTTCTTTCCAAAGTAGGTACATTATGTACATCATATGAACTTGTTATAGAATAGATCTTTTGTTAGGAGAGGTAGTACTAAACTACATAGAATAGGAAAGAGTGAAAAACAAAGAGTATCCTTGAGAGTTTAACATCTTAAACCAGGCGTTCTGAACCTTTTTTCCCCAGATCGGGCCGGTCCCGCCCCCCAACATGCAGCTGCGGGGGCCAGAGGCAGGTTGCTCTCTGTGCTTACCATTTTGACGTCATCTTTAGTGGTGGTGGTTGTGGCAACAGCGACGGAGGTCACACTTTCTCCCTGCTATTCTGAACAGGCTATGCTGGTACCTGGGGCAGCAGAAGCCTTTGCCAAGGTGGACCGCTGCATTTTAAAAAAAAATTCGCTGCTTCCGTGCTTTGTAATCCGTGCCATTGGAAGAGTTCCCTTGGCATGCGGCACTGATGTCAGCACTGTGCACCAAAGGAACTCTTCTAGTGGTGTGGATTACAAATGAGGAAGCAATGAAAGCTTTTTAAAATGCAGCGATCCACCTTGACAAAGGCTTTTGCTGACCCGGGTACCAGCGTAGCCTGTTCAGAACAGCAAGGAGAAAGTGCGACCACCACTGCCATAAGTGACATATTGTGATGTCAGGCGGTGAGAGTGGGGCGGTCCTAGAGGTGCCTGGGTTCTCACCATGGGCCGGAATAATGATATGCATGGGCCTAATTAGGCCCACGGGCCAGAGGTTGAGATCGTCTGTCTTAAACATACTGCTTTATAACGGTATTAATGACAGTACCTTTTTACTCGCCAGTTCTCATCCACTATTAATGTAACTATTCACCTAGCCATTTTTATACGCACAGCCATTCTTTTCATTCATATTCACTTTGTAGTGCAAATCCATTTGAACCAAGTTTTGAAAATGCTTTGATTCATTAAGCTTGCTCAATGGTCCCTGGCCTGACAATGACCTTAAAATCTACTTTGGTGTAGGCTTTATTGACCAAAAATCTGAATGTATGATGAATCCAGTTGTAGGACGTGAGGCTGAAATCTTGCTATTTTCTGTAATGAATGTTTATAAAATTCTCAGGTTCTATTAGGGTTGACTAAGAGTTGATGTTTTAAGTTGCAGTTTCTTGCATTTTTAAGAAGATACCTATGTTAGTCTCTTAGTGAAAACAGAGCTTCATGGCAATTGAAATGTAATTATAAGCCAAATCGGTGCCATAAGAGTCATTTTAAGGGTAAACTTTACAGTGACTCCAAGTGTATGTTTCTTCTGAAGGCTTACTAAAAGACAGATGGCTGTATACTCTGTGTGTGTAAGGGTGATACAATAATAGGATTAATTAAATTTGGGAATATTTTCCCCATTTAATATTGAAGTTCAGTTTCCTCAAATTCTTGAATGTAGGAATTTTTTACCAGACAAAATCATAAAATAACTGAGTTGGAAGGGACCTATGAGGCCATTGCGCCCGACCCCCTGCTCAATGAAGAAATCCAAATCAAAACAGATCTGACAGATGGTTGTCCAATTTTTCTTGATTGACTTCAGTGTTGGCACATTCACCACCTCCTGAAGTAATTGGTTCCATTGTACTGCTCTAGCAGGACGTTCTTCCTGATATTTAGTATATACAGTATCTGGATTCCTGTTGCTTGAGCTCATTATTACGTGTCCTGCACTCTGGGACGGTCCAGAACAGATTTTGCCCCTCCTCTTTATGACTATCTTTCAAGTGGTATTGTATCCTCCCTCAGTCTCCTTTTCTCAAGGCTAAACAATGTAATCCTCCTGCCTAGTTATGCTGGAGTAATGACAACAGTGTAATCTTTGAAAGTGAATGGCTGTAAATTAAAAAATACCCATAGACATTATTTTTTGCATCTTGAATACTGGAACTCAGCATGCAACAGGTAATGCCTATAGGGATTACTAAACCCAAGACAGTTGGCCTTCAGAACTAAATCCTTTTGCTTAGCTACACAACATGATTTTGGCCAATATGTCTTAAGGTCACACAGTGCGGTAGCTACAGAGGAAGACCCAAACCTGTTATATAAATCACTATCTTTGTATGTGAAAGATGCCTTTACTTTACTTATAGCTTTATGGTGCTGCAGTACATTTTATTATGTACTGTAAGCCAATTTAATTTTACTCTAAAATGTGGGTGGGCAAAATGCAGCCACCCAGAAGCTCCACACTTAAAAACTGTGTTATTAAAAACTGACCTTTTTCATATAATAAAAGATCCTTAGATTTTCCCTTCCTAGATGTAGGCCCCGAAATTATTTTTCAAAAGAAACAAAAAAGAAACAAAGCAAAACAATCACTCTTATATACCACCCCATAGCGCTTAGTGCACTTTGTGGGTGGTTCACAAGTTAGTGTATTTGCCAGTGTATAAGTTGCATCAGAATATAAGACGCACCCCATTATTACCAAAATAGCCCAGTGTATTTTAAGGAGAAAAAAGTGGGTCTTGTACGCCAGCAAATACAGTAATTGGCATTTTGCCACAACAAATCCCCCCCCCCTCTCACACACATGCATACATGCCTGCCTGCTTACCTACACATATAAATACTTACATACATATCTCTGGACTTGTTGAGGATCATGGGATGGGAGTGGAGATTGAGGACTTAAATTTGACCCCAAGACCTCAGTCTTTTCTGACCTCTGTTCTAAAAGCAGAAATATGAAACTACAAGAGCATAGCATTCCAGCATTGCATGATAGATTGCTGCATATTTGCTTCTGTAATTCCTTAATTACTTTCAACAGTGTTTGTGGCAGTGTGGGTGCCTAGCAAGATAATGCCACCTTGTAACTACAACTTCCAGTGATATAGGTTTTCTAGTGTGTGTGTGCGCCAGAGGCTATGCTGGTGACTTAAATTAAATAGGATTTATTTTGTGTGTTTATGTTTATTTATCACCTAACTGATGACACATGCTCTTGAGGCAATTTACAAACATGAAAAACAAGAACAAAACAATGAGAAAAACTACATCAACAATTAAATGCTGAAATGGAGCAAAAACAAGTATACAAGTCAAATAATTAATTGAAAACATTAAAATATTAGAATGTTAGGAGTTGGCAATAAGACTTTAAAAAGGAAAAATAAAAATCAAGCACTGAAAGTCTGCCAGAAGAGAAAAATCTTAGTCTAATATCTAATTGTATCCGATGAGAAAGCCAAGTGGGTCTGCTTGGGGAGGCATTCCTTTTATAGGACTAGCAAGGGTACCCGGACTTCGTCCTGGGCGGTCTGGGGGGGTGTGTGTGTTGGGAGGCCTCCCCTGGCTCTGCTCCTGTTGTCTTGCGTGCCTTTTGCCGCCGCTATGGCCGGATGTGGGTGGTTTCCCCACGGACCTGAACATGGTTGCGGCCAGTGTGGTTTGGGCTGGAGCTGGGGTGGCGTACGCATTCCTTCCTCTCTCTGTGTCTCTCTGTTTGTCTCACTCTTTCTGTGTTTCTCTCTCTGTCAGTCTCTCTCTCTCTCACACACACACACATACACACACACACACACACACACAGAGAGGGAGGGGGGGAAGGGGACTTACAGGATCGGCTCCAGGGGTGTTTGAAGGCCTGCCAGACACATACGTTACATCTCTTCCTTATAGGTTAAGAAGAAGATTATCTCAGGAATTCCAGGACTTTTCCCTATCAGTCATTCACTCTCAAACAATCACAGTCCAACATGCAAATCAGCTCTTTCCAACATTCTATTTCCAGACCTTGTTGTTAAACTGCCATTTTTTTCTCCCAAGGCACCTTGGGAGTTATATTTCTCATTCCTTTCCCCATTTTGTGGGGTGCAGGCCCCACTCTCAGCCTCCGGTCCGTCGCAGGGCTGATCTCAGTGGCGTTAGGTAGGTGTGTACGAAGCATTACAGGATAGGCTCCAGGGGCGTGGGAGTCTTTCCCGGACACATGCCTTACATCTCTTCCTTATAGGTTAAGATAGTAATTGGAAGTTTTTTCTCTGATGGTACTGTTGTTCCATTGTGAGCAGTAGCACCTAGGAGAGAACCTTCAGAGATGAACAGTAATGGGACAGTAACATATGAAGCTAGACTGATCCAAAACTGCTAGACAATATTAAATCCAAGTGAAATAGGTCTTGATTATATTACTCAAAAAGTGGCTAAAGTTGACTAGCAGCTGCTTGTCAGTCAGATTGGCCATTGGATCCAGCCCTAGTTTTGCAGAAACAGTCAAACCATTGCCCCTCTTTTAAGGAGATTGATAGTTGACCATCCTTCAGGGAAACAGGCATCACTTTACAAATCCAAGTAAATCAAGAATACAGATGGTTTGAAGGACAGGACCAAGAAAGCTGGCCTTGTCTTCAGGCACCAGCAAGTGAGATTCATCTAGCAGATTAAACAAGAAATGAAACAAAAGTAAAAACAAAATAAAATTAAAGGAAGCAAAATTGTTGTGGCTCCTACAAGACTAACTACTATGTTTTAATGTGAGCGTTCATGGATGAAGTTTACTTCCTCAAATATAAGAGTGTGACTACATGGCAAATTGTTCTGACCTGTGGTGGACCCTATGAATGAGAGATCTCCAAAACCTCCTGTTCTCAACAACCCTGCTCAGCTCTTACAAACGCAAGCCTCTGACTTTCCTCAAGGAGTATATCTATCTCATGTTTGGTCTTCCCTTTTTCATTCTGCTTTCCACCTTTCATAGCATTATTGTCGTTTCCAGAGAGTTTTGCCTCCTAGTGATGTGCCCAAAGTAGGACACATTTTTGGCTCTGGAGACAATTTTTGCTTGATTTGTTCTAGGCCTCCTTTTTTGTCTTTCTGGCAGTTCAAGGTTATCCACAGAGCTCTTCTCTAGCATCATATTTCAAATGAATCAATTTTTTCCTATCAACATTCCTTACTCTCCAACTTTTGTATTTATACATGGTGATCAGGAACACAAAAGTGTGAATAAGCTTGATCTTGGTTTCCAGTGATCATCAAGGGTAAGATCATCCTTACCCTTGATGATGTTTTCTGATTCCTTCATTGCTACCATTCCAAGTCTCAGTCCTCTTATGATTTCTTGATGTGATTTTTTATTTTCTTGACGTGATTTTTTTGAATTGTATTGTATGATATTATGCTTATTTTTTGATGTGATATTTTGTATTGTATTTTGACTTTGAATATTGCTTTTCAAATTGTACGTATTATATTGTATTGTTTGAGATGTTGTTGCCGCCTTGAGTAGGCCTCTGTCAGAGAAAGGCGGGGTATAAATTTGAATTGAATTGAATTTCTTGACTGCAGTCTGATTTGGGTTGGTGATTGAGCAAGGTATACAAAATCTTTCACTGTCTCAATTTCTTCATTGTTAACTTTAAATGCATGCAATTCTTCTGTATTGATAATATTTTTTATCTTAATGTTTAGCTGTGATCCTGCTTTGGCACTTTCTTCTTTCACTTACATTTAAAGTTATTTCAAGTAATTTCTGTTTTCTGTCAATAAGTTGATGTCATCTGTATGTCTTAAATTGCTGATGTTTCTTCCAACAATTTTTCACTTCTCTTTCATCTGAATCTAGTTGGGCTGCCTGTATGATAAGTTTATACATGACCTCAAGGTATTAACATACAGTAAAAACTCGGATAACGCTAAAACTCGGTTCCATAAGTCTTAGTGTACTCCTATTTTTAATGTTATCCGATGTGTGCACCGGATAACGTTAAAATCCTATGAGATGCATCGGATAATATTAAAACTCTATAGAGATACATTGTAACTGGCATAGGCTTTAGCGAAAGTTATCCGATGCATCCCATAGGATTTTAACGTTATGCGATGCAATTTTTTCCAGATTGCTTAACATTATGCGGTTTTAGTGTTATCTGATTCAAACATTATCCGAGGTATTACTGTATTAATTTTAGCACAACCAAAGCTAGGGGTAGTCATTTGAAAAACCGCTGCCAGTCACAGCTTTGAAACTGCCTAGTTTGTCTAATACTGTATCCATTCCTCATGATACTGATTAGTGTGAAAGAATGAAATTTAGAAATCAGAAAGATTTCAATGAAACATTCCACAGAATTTGTCTGCAGAAAAAAATTCTATCCTGTATCTTAGGTAGCAACAGGAATCTTTAGAATATGATTGCTTATGGTCTCTTCCAAATGAAAATCTCAGTTCGAATGCATTTAACCCCAACAGATAGAGTATCCTGTATTGGGGCATGATATAGTACTGTACTGGGACTCCCTGTATAACTGGTTAACTACAGGGGGAAAAAATCAATGTTTTGACTTAAGGGTTTAGAAAAACTGCTTTTGCTGGTATTCTGTAGGTTGACTTTGGAAAATGAAGACCAAGATATGCAACTGTCTCAGATCAGTAAACACTCTACATCTAATTAAACAATCTATTAATTGATTTAGTTAATTTTACAATTACATGTGGTTAATTACTACTCTGCTCTTTCCTTTTGCTTTTTCTTCTACTGAATGAGACAAATCTCAGAGTGGATTGTGACATTAAGAAAGAAAGATAGATAGATAGATAGATAGATAGATAGATAGAAAGATAGAAAGATAGATAGATAGATAGATAAATCTTTTATTGTCATTGTCCTGCACAGAACAACGAGATTGAACATGTGTCATAGTAATGCTGGAGTCTTCACAGTACCAAGATTAGAAAGCTAGAAGAGCATCTATTTCAACACAGCTTTGCCCTAGTCATTTATGAACCAAAATATGGATATGTCTTATTTTAGGAGCAAATACCATGCAAATGTAAGTAGTGCTGAACTCTCATCCAGTCTACTTCAGCTGTTTAAAGGAGAGTTATTAATCTTTAGTATCTCATTGATATGGTATTTTATCTTTGTCTCTTCAAATTAAGGCCTAATTTTGCTTGGCCTTTTTTAAAAACCATAGAATGGATTATTTTATTACAGAAGTGGGCCATATTACATAGGGGGTAGGTTTTCATCTTGCAGTAATGGAGTAGACCGTACAGTCAGCGACTCAACACCAAGTGTCAGGCAGCGGTTAACTAACCTGACTCCCTAAAGGGGCCAATGGCTACGGGTGAATGAGCCCCTTTAGGTGGGATGATGGTCCCCCTCAGTGGAGGAAATGCCACTGTAAACCATCATATTAGGCCCAATGGCAAAATGAACGGAGGAGGATTCCCGGCGGTCATCAAGGCGGAAGAGGCCATGCCAGATGAACTGGCTGTGAAGGCACACCTTGTCCATATCCTCAAGACTGCAGCAGTCCATTGCAGTCCCGGTGTTGAATCCTGCATTTCTCATTTTGTGTGTGCTCCGAGATCATAGTGTGTGGGGCACTTCATGGCAAGCTGGGATCCACCTTAAACAAATTCATGCCAATGACATTTTTCCTGCTTCAGGAAAAAGAAATGCATTCTCGAATACGAGTTGCAGTTTACGACGACGACGAAGAAGAATGCTGAGCAATAGTTGAGAGAGAATTCTTCCAATTTCATTTTCACATAGAAAAGAGGAGCAGTAGATGGCCAATTTCAGGTGTCACAAAGAGAAAATTTACCAAGCAGAGCTTTTAAAGAATACTTAATTTCTGTCTCCTGTAGGAAGAAGCTGGTAGGAGGTGAGCACAAATGCCAACTTTCTAAGGCTTCTTTGTAATTTTAAGGGATCACTGTGAAGCTACTGGAATTATATGTGCAAGGTTTTGCAGAATGCAGTTCCCAAGTGTTGAAGAAGGCCTTTTTGCCATATGGTAATGCTGTTATTGTTGCAGCAAATACACCAAGCATAATTTTGAAGAAATTGAATAGTTTTACTTTGGGGGGAAATCAGTGCAGGAAGAATATCTTATTTTCGAGTCTCTTCTAGCCACATCCCTTTCATGAGACATCACATTTCATGTAATTCTCTGTGATAATATGTTTGGTGATCACATGATTACCTAGACCAACGTTTCCCAAGCTATGCTCTGCGGAACACTGGTGGACTTCAATTCCCAGAAGCCTAAGTCAGTACATTGGCTGATCAGTGCTTTGGGGAATTGACTTAGGCTTCTGGGAATTGAAGTCCAAAAAACAAAGGTTGGGAGACGCTGACCTAGACTGTTCATATACGTATTTTTTTACATATATAAGAATCTCACATGTGAAACTCTTTGACTGTGATGAGAAGAGCAGGTTGCCCAGACAGTATGAGAACATGAAGAGCATAGCTCTTTATTCTATGGTACATTTTGACTTGGAATTTTCATGGGAAGCCAGTCTTAGTCTGAGGTTCTGTGGCATGTGGGAAGCAAATGTATATGTGCTGTCTGTAAGATAAAGCCTGGCTGCCTACTAGGATAACATTGCTATTAGGACAACAAAAAGACAGTAAAATATGTGCTCATTTTAAATAGCTTCATATCTTTTCAACAGGTGGGGTAGTGGAGGAAAGGTTTGACCTTAAAGTCATATACTTTGCATGTTGTTTTGAGATATTGTGGAGGAGAAAATTCAGCAGATGTTGTAGCTTACCAAGTTATTTGATGATGTTGGGTTTAATTCCTACTGGCTACTGACTCACAGATTTGCTGGGAACTGGAAATGTGGAGAAAGGTTTGGTTGTTCATCTTAGAAAAGACTTCAAATACTAACATCCACACTGAATTCAGAGCTGTTTCCATTTTGTTCTAGCACTCAATCTCCTTAGTCAGACAAGATGGAAAGAACTCTGAGTTTAGTGCAGAGAGGCATTCATCCCATCTGTCACAGCTGTGGCTACCTATTTTTACGCCTAGAACATCATTGTTCTATTGGCTATGGTTAAGTCACTAAGATGTGTGTGTGTTTGAGAGAAAGAGAGAGAGAGAGAGATGATGATGATGATGATGGACGAATGGGAAAAATGTATTCATTCTTCATTGAGCCCACCTGTTTCGGGCTTCCTGGGGAAAAGGGATTTCAGCTCAGCTCTTCCAGAAGCAAATTTTGGCACTGTGGGTCAAAGCCCAGGTCACCCTGCCCTAGTTACAACTGTGCTGTCTATAATTTATGGGGAGAAGGAAAACAGAGAGCACTTATGGATCTCTGACTGATGCAGTTCATAAATCCAGGACTGGATTTTGGCTTGATGAGAATGGTAGAGTGCAGATTAATTGGATTTCTTACTATAAATGTTATAACTGCCTGTATGGTTACAGTAGGTTTTTAGAAGTCTTTGTTATGTTTATATAACATGGAGTCACAGAGATGAATCCCAGATTCATGGACTTGATCCACAAAAGCTAACATTAAAAAGCTTCATTTAGTCTTTTTTGTTGTTCAGTCGCACAGTCGATTCTGACCCTTTGCAACCCCATGGTGGACCCTTGCCCGCCAAGCACCTCTGCCCTCCACCATTCTCTTCAATCCGCCCAGCTCTGTGCCCATTGCATCTACAATACCATCTAGCCATCTCATTTTTGGCCGCATCCTTCTTCTTTTGCCCACCACCTTTCCCAGCATCAAGGTTTTCTCAAGTGAATCCTCTCTTCTCATTTGATGCCCAAAGTACTGTGGCTTCATCTTTACTATTTAACCTTCTAAGGAGCAGTCAGGGTTGATTTCTTCTAAGATTTCTTCTAAAGATTTAGTCTTTAAAGTGCCACAATGTTTTACTTTTCTTTTGTTTACTCTCTGATATACTAGTTACAGAAATGCAGAAACATATTTTCCACTCCCTGTATTCATTCAAGTAATAAGTTACCATAGTTCAGATAAAGACCTGGATGCAACAATATGAAAGAAAGACAAAAAAAAACCCTAACTAGCATTTTCTTGAAAGCAGAAATCAATTTAAAATGTTTTACAGAATTTAATAGCTCTGCGACTTAGTTGTATTAATTTGAAGACACCTATTATTTTACTATTATACTTCTTGGCAGAATGTTTATGCTAAGTATTCTCAACCTGTGGCCCATGGCACCATTCTGTGTGACCCTACACCACACCCAGAAGTGCCATGTGGTGGAGTAAGGGTAAATGGCAGTCCGTCCCATGGCTTAAAAAGGTAGAGAACTCTTGGTTTATGCTAACAAGCCATTTGAAAATTTGTGACCAATATCAAGATAAAGTACAGTAAAACTGCGTATAACGAAAAAACTCCGTTCCATGGAGCTCTTCACTATATTGTTTTTTTGTTATATTGATTGCTATGGGTGATGTACCGTATAACAAAAAAATGTTTGTTATACGGATCGCTATTGGCGATACCCCGTACAATGAATTTTTCCCAGTTGCATGGGGTATTGCCAATAGCGATCCATATATTGAACATTTTTGTTATATGGTACATCACAAATAGCGCATGGATGCTCTGTTATACGAATTTTTCATTATACAAAGTGTTCATTATACGGGGTACCACTGTAGCTGTGTTCCATACCACATTTCACTCTGATCCCATCCTCCACAATCACTTAGCTCACATGTAGCACTCCATGCACTTACTATACTGTAATTCTCAAAGCTCTAAGGAGACACAACACTTTTTAAATATAAAAATGCACTGTATGCTCTCAATCACTGGACAAAATCCAGTAGTAAATTGTAACTAGAGTAGGCCCATTAAGTCAGTGAAACTTATATATGTGTTGATTCAGCAAATCTGCATTGATTCAATGGGCTTATTCTAGTTGTAACTACTGGATTTAACAATTGAGTGCAAAAATATTTTTGTAGAAAACAGACATTAAATTAATCCTTATACAGCTAAAATAATCACTCAACTAATCTTTATACAGCTTCTTGAATAAAATATAAGAATAATACAAACTTTAAACAAAAAATATACTGTATAATAGCAGGGGCTGTGACCTTATGAGTAAATAGTACAGTATTTGCTACAGGGATAAAATGGATATATTTGAATTTTTTAACAGATCATATGATGTAAAGGCCAATGCAAATCAGCTCAGCCTTTTTTACTTCTGAAATGGAATTTTTATCTGCCACTGATGGCTTCTACTTTTTTTTAGAGCCAGAGTGATTCAAACAGTTGAGAGATCAGTTGTTCTGTTCTCCAAAAGGACATAAGACATGACTGTGGGTGATACTCTGGTGTCAACATCCAAACCATCATAATCTCCTCTAGCTGCCCTGAAATATTTATTTTCTAAAACTGTGGTTTAATACTAAATAACCTAATTACTGCATTGATATATTAGTTTAGATCAGGGGTTCTCAACCTATGGCCCATGGGCCAGCCATGGTCCATGGCATAATTTCATGTGGCCCACATCGCTGCCACCACCCGAAGCAGACATGTTTATGATAGCTGTAAATGTACTCGTTGCTGTCTTAAACATGTTTATGACACAACCATGGATGCATTTTATGGAAGTATTCACAGTGGGGGTAACCACCAGTCTGGCATGCTTGGCTGTCTGAGGGGGCGTGGTCCAGCCCGCATCTTAAAATGGTTGAGATACCCTGGTTTAGATCACCTCTGCATGAAAAAAGATACAAATGATACAAAATAGAAATAATACAGATAAACCAAAACAGACTACTTCATTTCTGCATTATTTATGTATATATTTGTCTGTTAAAGAGATCTTGAAATACTGCCCCTTTCCCCTAATATCGAGCAACAATTTAAACAGCCTGCCGGCTTTATGATAAACCATAAAAGGAGAGCTGAGCATAATCAGAGGAAAATATCAAAGGAAGATGGTTTTTCAGCTGTGGTATGAATCAAACCACATAAGATTGATGGGCCTGTGTTTCTGTGTCATCATTTAATTCAAATGGAAGCATGAAATAGGTTGCAAATGAAGCGGCTTGGTGCTCTGAATTACGTGGCGGAATGTAGCATACCTGTCAACCTTCCCGGATTGGCCGGGATTTCCCGGTTTTCGGCGTCGATTTTTGCCCTTTCCCGCTCCGCGCTGCCGAAACCCCGGATTTCGGCAGCAGGGGAAAGGAGGCACTGCGCAGCCCATCTGCGCAGGTCGCGTTGCACGCATGCGTGGAAGGGCTCTACACTTCCGTAGCTCCCTTCCACGCATGCGCAGAAGGCTACGCCGTGTGCATAGAAGGCTACGCAAGCGGTGCATCCCTCCACGCGCATGCGTACAACGCGACCTGCGCAAACCCGGTTCGCGCAGGTCCCGGATTCGCCGGAGCCACGGTTGACAGGTATGGAATGTAGTCACAAGCTAAATTTGCCATAGTTGGCTTCCTGGCAAATAGTTGGCTTCAGTTGTTACTATTCTCCAATAACTTAAGCTTTTCTCAGTTACATCTGAAGAAGAGTATAAAACATTTCTGGATTTCTTTCTGATTTATAGATGAACTGGTGCTGTGAAATATTTCTCACTTCCTGTTGTGTTGGAAGTGGTAGTCTTTCAGAGTATTAAGTGGTAGAATGAGTCATAATGTTTCAGAAAATGGATCTATTCTATGGCCTTATTTTGCCATGTGTGCTGATGGTCTGTATTGTACAGGTTGCATTTTCTGTGAACGCTTGGAATTTAAAAATCAATTAGAATGATTCTAGAGATGACGGGTGTTGGCTAAGCGAAAAGAAAACTTGTGGCACAGCTGATAAGTGTACAGAATCGACTACTTAGTGACTAATTACCAGTACAGTGATTCTGTTGCTCTCTTGTTTTTACCCTTAATTGGCTGCATATTAGTAAATCCTATTCATTTCTGGGGCACAGCAGAGTTTAATCATTTTATAGACATGCATAATAAAAATATCCAAAGAATTAACATAATAAACAATTATTGCTTCCAGGGTTTTGTTCTTAAGATAATAAAATGTTAAAAAGCAGGGCACTTGAGTAGAAAGCAATTGCACTGACAAGCACCACACAGCCAGCATTCACAATAAAGTAAACCTTCCTTCAATGTCAACCTGATTTGCTACGCAGATAAATGCTTCCTCACATTATGGAAATGTTCTTTTTCTATCAACAGAGAAGAATAAAATTCCAGACATTTAATTAATCTTGTCTGACATTTGATTTCATAGCCAGGTTCAAGGCAAGAGGCAGGTGGGTCGGTTTCCCCCTTTCTGTGTGTATGACCACAGGCAAATCTATCCATTAATGTCAAATTACATCTGTGTGTCTCTGTATTGCTGCCACATGTCAGTCATTAATGCATTAGTGTTACTTGTATTCAGTTCATATGCATCAGTTTTTCTGTCCAGAGGGCTTGGTATAGTGCAGATTGCAGTTATACAGAACAAATATTTCACCTTGACCCGTCCTGTAAAAGAAGCGGCTTTCCTGAATAAAAGTGGAAGTACGTGTGCTAATTTATGACAAGAGAAAATTCTGTTGAAGACAGCCCAGCATTAGATTCAAAAGCTATGTTTTCAAGATTTCTGGCAAAGGTAATTCCATCAGCAAGAAGAAACTGCAAACCTTTTTTCTGTGTGTGTCTGAAAAACAACAACCCCATTTCGCTATATGGCTTCTTGGACCACCCTCCCTTTGAATGGTCTCAGTGACCTTTTTCTAGATGCCACTTCTTAGTAGAATAAAATCCCATGCATTGAAAAGTCTAAATCAGGGATTCTCAACTTGTGGCCAGTGGGCCAAATGTGGTCCACGACACCATTTCATGTGCCCCCTCCCGCCTCTACAACACCAGGAAGTGTGGAGGAAGGGTAAAATGCCTGTCTGGCCCCTGAAGCTGTCTGAGGGAGTGTGACCCGGCCTCCAGATTAAAAATGTTGAGAACTCCTGGTCTAGAGGGCCACTTTGTGTATTTACTTCTCTTGTTGTCTGTCTCTCAGTCATGGCAAAATGCCATGGCTTTAAAGATGAATTAATTGGAATCACAAGTTTCCATATTCTAGGCAGAATGCATTCCCAGGACTGTTTTTATATCACTTTTGGCTTCATTTAAATCTGTAAACATTTTAAAAAATGTAACCAATTGAATGAATCAGCCTTTAAAGCCAGCATTTTGCCATGGCTGAGGGTATAATCCTCAGACAACAAGAGAAGTAAACACACAAAGTGCCCTGAGAGGATCCCAATGTAGAAAAAATGGCCAGCCTATCTGATTCTTAATGTCAAGAATCCTATGTTGGGGTAGGCAGCCGTTATATTTTTTGTGACATATATTCTCCCTCACACCTGATAAGGAAAGTGCTTGGTTATTTTTTGTTTGACTAATCTAACAAAAGCACATCAGCAAACAATCTGATCTAATATTTATACTGATTCTTTGCAAATGTTCTCTGTACAAGGTGATTAATTACTTAGAACAATAATTAATCTTTGTATTACATTCAGAGTTCATGATGTCATTGCTGAGTGGAATGACTCTTTTTTGCATAGATTTCTGTTGTTTTGATGTACAGTTGAACAGATTAATTATGCATTCTTGTTTTTGAAATCTCATTTAATGATCACCACCAGTAACATGTTAATAGATTTGTAGGTAATAGCTTTCATCTACTGAGAATTGGATGAGAGATGCAAGGCCAATGTCCTTCACTACCTTCTAAATCAAATCTGCCATGGTGGTTTCGCTCTGTGAACAACACTGTTTATATTTTAAAGAGTTAGTATGATTGAGGTGCAAACTCTTTTCAATTAGACTCAAAGATGAACCTGTATTTTACATCCCCCCCCCCCCAGTATGAAAAGAGGAGTGCTATTTTTGACTATCTTAACTTATGAGATTGTTGGAACATGCCTTTTGGGATTTTATACGCATTGCCCTTCTGACACATTCAAAATACTTTGAGTCTTTGAGATCTTGTGGGCACTCAGAAAACATCGATACAAAAACATTAATGGGTTGTAAGCAGATCAAGATGATATCTGACAATTTTTACCAACCATAGACGTTCCATAGCATGCTCTCTTGGTATGATTCCATATTAAGATAATACCTTTAGGCAGGCCAAGAGGACACAAACAAATTTGTAAGTTTTTGTTGGCCAAAGTTATTGAAAGCTAGTGTGATGTAGCGAATAGAATGTCAGAGGAGGATTTAAGGGCTCAGGACTCAAATCCCCATTCAGTCATGGAAACTCACTGGGATGTAGTAGTGACAAACCACTCCTTGAATATCTTACATCCTGCAAAAACACTGTTCAAATCACTGTAAGTTAGAAGTGACTGGACAGCACATAGCAACAGTAGCAATACAGTAAACCCCCGGTTAACGAGATTTCTTTGTTCCCAAGGTCGCATTGTTAACTGGGAAACGTCGTTGTCCGGGATCACTTCCTGCTTCCCTTCGCACAGGTCCCTTGGGTCTGATTGGGTTTTCTCCTTTATTATCGGGATGGGGGGTTGCGATCCCCCTCTCTGCCGGGCCCCCTGGGTCGGGAAGGGTTGGGGAGACAGACCACTTTTGTTCCCCCAAACCCTCCCAAACTCAGGGGACCTGGGAGAGGGGGATCACAACCTCACCCCCTTATATTACATTTATTGTAATATAAGATAAAGTTTGATTGTAGAATGCAAATCAGGTGTGCTAAAAGGTCAAAGATGCTTGCTAGAGTTTTACTTCATAATAACCAGTGTCAGTTTCATCAATCTGTCATCTCTTAGAGTGTCTGTATGTCAATGTTAATCAGATCTATTCTGATTAAATAGTGATAATAACTTGTTTGTTTGTTTCAAATTGTTTCTTGCACTAACTCAGTGGTCCAAGTTAGTTTATACACTATAAACTATAAAAATAAGAAAAACAGCTGCTATACACATTTAATCTTGTTCCTACAATTTTTAAAATACTTTCATTAATATATTTAGTCATTAAACAGTTGCTTAGTCAAGCACACTGAAAAAAACATGAATAGAGTGAAATACTATTCTAGCCTACTACGGTAGATTGCTATCAAGCCCCCATGGCTGTAACTGTTCAAACACTAGCTTCTAGCATTTGGATTGACAGTGGACTGCATTTTGGTTTTGTGTGTGTGTTTAGACTACAGGTGAAACTCGGAAAAATAGAATATCGCACAAATGTTCATTCAGTTCAGTAATGCAACTTAAAAGGTGAAACAAATATATGAGATAGACTCATTACATGCAAAGCGAGATAGTTCAAGCCTTACTTTGTTATAATATTGATGATTATGGCTCACAGCTTATGAAAACCCCAACCCCCAATCTCATGTACCCCAAAATCATCCTATAATCTCATGTACGCTGTATGCCATGATCATCACAATTATAACGAATTAAGGCATGACGTCTCTCACTTTGCACGTAATGAATCTATCTCATATATTTGTTTCACCTTTTAAGTGAAATGAACGAACATTTGCATGATATTCTAATTTTCCGAATTTCACCTGTACTTCAGATTATTTAAAAAAGAAAAGAGAGGCATAATTGTTTACATAATTGAATTACCGGTAATTAAAAAGGGAGATACAATTTTTTTTTCTTAGGTTCACCAAGTACTGATGGTTATAATCTTGGATAGCCTTGTGTTGGAAGAGTGTTCTGTCAGTCTTGAGCTATTCCTGTACCATTTCCCCTACCTTTTTGATTGTTTCTCACATACTTTGATAGAGTAAGAATCAAGCATTGTTACCCTGGAATACAACTGAGCATGACTTCATAATGGTACTCTTGTAACAATAGACCGATTCTTCAGTAAAGACATTTTGAATTAAGTGTAACTTTCCATTTAGCCATTCATTGCAAATACTCACTTACCATAAATAAATAAAAAAGATACACACAGACACACACACCCCTTATATTTATTGCTGTAACTGTATCTTTATTGAAGAAGAAACATGCACAGTGAAGAACAGGAAGTGTAAGAGACAGACAAAAGAAAACTGCATATTGTTGGAGGGAACCAATGGTGAGGGCATGAAGACACAGCACTTGTTCTGATTAATTTTTCATTGTTTAGCAACAGAAGGCAAAATATAGTTTAAGTCATAGTTTCTAGAGTTTTTCTCTGTAGGAGAGAGAATAAAACAACATGTAGGGCTAAAGAGACTTCTTCATGAGAAACAAATGTTTCCTTTTCAAAATTCTTGCAAGGCATTGAATGCCATTTGGTCACACCATTGTTCCACTTTCATTTACTTTTTATAGTACACTAGCATAGGTTGCCCGGCGTTGCCAAGCTGTTATAAACTGTGATCAGCTTTTTTGGGTTTTTTTTGTGGATTAAAAAAAAGAACAAAGGATGATATAATTGTTTCAAATTGTTTTATTTAACCAAAAAATGTTTTAGTTTGGTTTTTTTTTGTGTTAATAGTTGTACCGTTGGTAATATTTTTAAAAATGTGAAAGTGCATGTTTTTTACATTCAATGTTTTTAAACTGTGTTTAGATGTTTTGGGCTTTTATTTGAGTTAAAACTCAACATAGGATGTTAGAAATCTTTTTATTTTATTTATTTAACATATGTTTGTTATATGTGTAAACTTTTGATTTATTGTTATGTTTTTTACTTGTTTTTACTCTTGTGGCCTCTAGGTGGGGCTGTTGTGTGTTTTTGAGTTGTTTTTACTATTCTGCCCTGCAGGTGGGGCTGTTAGTGGTTTTGGTTTCGTTTCACGTGTTTTTACTCTCCTGGCCTCTGGGTGGGGCTTCTTCCGGTAAGTAGTCTTTGTTTCTTCATTTCTGTTCCGGTCGTCATGGAGGGAGGATGTGCTGGTGAGTTGTCTGGTTTTCTTTCTTCTGGGGTTTTTCTTTGTTTTGTTTTTTGTGGTGGTGAGCTGGGAGGTGTTTCTGTTTGTTCTTTTTGGTTTTGGTTGGGTTTTAGGTTTGTTTAATTGGTTTGGTTATTTTTGGTTTTGTTTAATTTTTCTTATTTCATTGTTGTTTATTCGTGTAATTCATTGTTGTTTATGTAATTTGTGGTTTTTTCGTGTTGTAGTTAGGTGTTTTGTATGTGCTTTTGTGGTTTTGTGGATGTTTTTGTTTGTGTATTTTGTGGTTTACTTTTTTGTTTATTAATGGTTTTTTAATTATTGATTTATTTTTGTTTTATTATGTTTTATTAATTTTGGTGTTTGTTTTTGGTGTTTACTTTAGCGTGAAGAACAGGCTACCTGTCGGTTCCTCTTTTCCCCATTACTGCTTCGAATTTTGGTTTTGATGCAGCAATGGGGGAAAGGAGGAGGAGGCAGTCAGTCAGCCCGTTCTTCTTCCGGGAAGGTTCGTTAGGTAGGTCGGGGGAGAAAGAGGAGGCAGAGAAGACCTATCTCTGCCTAATGATGGTTCTCTCCTCTCTGTCTCCTTTTTCTCCTGGCTTACCTAACCGGAGATGGGTAGGCAGCGATCCGTAAGAGGTGGTGCTCTTCCTTCCAGATTGCTGTCTGCTGCTTTTGTATTCGGAAGTACAAAGGCATCAGCCAATCATCCGCCAGGGAGGGTGCTTCCCTTGACGAACTGCTGCCTGTTTTGGGGGTTTTTCCCACCCTGGCTCAACTTTCTTTGAGGCCGGTGGTGGTCTCGTCGTGTCTTTGGTGGGGTAGCGTGGAGGAAAGGGAGTCCCACTTCTCCCCATTGCTCCAGGAAAGAAAGATGGCGGGTGTTTTATGGCTTTTTGGTTTGCGAGGCTGTGAGGCGCTGCGTCCATCTGCGGTGGACTTGCGTTCCCATTGCGTTTTGTAATTTTATTTTTCGTGCACTGGCTTTCTCAGCATTCTGCATGCTCATGGCGCACAGGACGCTGGGACTTGTAGTTTTTCATTTCTGGTTTGTATTCGTGCGGCAGTTTTTTTTCCTGCAGCTTGGTTTTAATTGGCCGCACCGCCTTTCCCAACACTCTTTTTGCTCGTGCCTCTTAGCCTGATTGGCTGAGGCATGGCTTGGCACAGAGAACGTTGGGAATTGAAGTTGTTTCCCTTTGTTTGCGTTCATGGGGCTCTTGCCCCACTGGCACTTTTCTCAACCCTTCAGTAACCTCCGTACCGGGTTCGGGCGAGTGCAGGAGGCTCAGTATGGGATAGGATAAACGGGTGCAGAAACGTATAGCAAGAGTCAACGGTTAACCCTTGGATTTATAGGTATGGATACAGTACTTGTATTGTTCTCACTTGGAAGGCTGGAGAAGTCTAAACTTGCCTGTCTCTCTCCAGGCCACCTTGTCACTGAGTTCCCACTGAGATGGCATGAATAGACATGATGAGAGAATTCAGGAACAGTGATCTTTTCTTTATCATTGTGAATATTTTCTGTAGTTCAATAACTCCCACCATTACTCCAGCTGAAATCTTGTAAGTGATAGTAAGGATTATAGAATCATGTTTAATATTTTGATGGCTGTGTTGTTTAAAAGGTTGTTTTCTGTAAAACAACAATGGCAACAAAGCAGTAGGTTAGAAAAAGTTTTGTCACTTCCAGTGTGGTGAAATTAAAGTCTTCATTATTTTATTTAATGTGAAAATTCTTCTTTCAAAAATGGGAAAAATATTTAATCAGTTGTTACTGTGTCAGTAGATGCCTTAGAACAATGGGGTGAATTAGTGTAGTGTTTCCTCCCGTAGTCAGAACTGTGATTTTAACTGTGATGTCAACTTACTCATGTTTATTTCGGTATGGCAGTAATGGTTCAATTTGTCACATACCAGAGTGTGAGCTACAACTTGCAAACAATGTATGAAATAAGATGGAATGCAAACGTCATACAGAGTTCACTGAGTGGACAATGTTAAACTGGATTTCAGTGGTGGAATATTCATGTCCACAGTTATGGTGCCATAGAATGAAGTTCTTTAACCTTCTGGAGACCAAAGAATCCAATTAAGAAAAGAATAATTGCAACTGACTTCTCCTGACCCTTGTTTCAAAAATTTAACTATGTATTAGATAATATCAAATGAGTTAATTGGCAAGGACCTAAGTATTTTTATTTTAATGGTACTAATTTTCTCATCTGAAACTGGCATCTAGCTTCATAGTATGGTGTCTTGAACCAATCCTGGGATGGCCCACTAGAGTTTTGTTTCAAATTTCATTTCAAATATTTCTGTTACAACTGTTGAAAAAGAACAGAATAGTGGGGGAAATTGGTTCCTACTTCAGATGGTCATCGTAGCAAATTTGCATAAACCAGGGTTAAGCTGCTGTTGCCCTCCAGATGTCAACTTTCTCCTAACAGCTAATTCCCCTCTCCAATTTCCCCTTTTTCACATTTTCAAAAGAACTGAAATGTATCCAATATCTATTTCTGTATCAATTTTTATAGTTTTGGCCACAAAAAGTGCACTATTCATAACTCAGTATATAACATTACAACATTTGGCATATTTATGGAATTCAAGGATATTAACATCTTAATTTTGTACAAGTACATTTTTAAATATATTCAGTGCTAAAGAGAGAACTGCACCCTGTGCTGCTTGTATACTTATGTGTTCATTATTGTCATCCAAGAAATTGGAAGTAGGATAGGAAAGAAAACAGAAAACTTCTTTGGTTCTGCTGTGACTTTCTCAAACTAGAACAGAAGGCATGTACAAGGAAGCTCCCCCACCAATACCACTGTAGAGCTGAAATGCAGAATAGTAGGGCAAACCTGTTCCCTTACTTCATACATGTTAGCAAAGTAAATATATTGATATACTGTACAGTATTTTGTTTTGTAGTATATGTTTACAGGGCCAGAATATTTGAAGTCATAATACTTGAAATGCTTTATGTTGATTTATTTTTGGATTCAGTAAATTATGCAGTATCTTACAGACATTTAAAGCTTTTCCTTGTAGCTTTAAAATCCTTCCAAATTGGGCAAATATGGATTTTTCTCTCCTTTTTCCAACATTACTGCTAGGGTTCTAATTGAGCATGAAATTAACATGGATTTGTTCATTAGCCTAGAATGTTTTATTCTCGTTATCAGTAAAGACAACACAGCTCTGGGGATGTTGTTTGTTAGTGTGAGCTGACTTAGTTTTGCTTTTCTAGGTGGTCTATAAACAATTATTTTTTAAAGGAACTCTGTGGCAAAAGGGATTTTGAGGCTTCATTCCAGGGGAAATAGTACTCAGCCATCGCTGTATATGTAAGTCAAGTGGCATTTTCCTTTTCAAACATAATTTTTCTAAATCAAATAGTTTTAGACTGGATTATGCAACATATATGTGCTAAATATCTATTCTGAGATTTTTGCTGTCCTGAAGATTTTAAAAAATGCCCAGTGAAGCTTTTCTTTCTCCCCATTTTCCCATAACTGTTCAACAACAATTTTGCAATAGATGGCTATAAAGTGTTCCTTTGAGATTGCAGCTATTTAAAGCATTGAGAGGAGTCTGTTTAATACAGGGTGTGATCATTATTTGTGCCAAGAATGTATCATGAGACATATTTGCATAAATCTTGTTTTTTCAATTGCATGCTATTAAAATGCTATATATTTTATTCCACATATGTCATGGATATTTTAAAAATATTTTCAAGATTAAGAACTTGAAAAATGGAAGCTGTGTACAAACTTGATAGACAGTTGTCAAAAACAGATTTTTGTATCCTACTGGAAAATCAGGTATTATGCTGCTTTTTACAATAGCAAATATGTAGATATCATCTATTTATTATAAAGCATCTGTCTATACCTGTGGCTGAGTTATGGTTCAGATGCTTGTGTATAAAAACATTTAGATAATAGTTCAATATTAGTCTTAAGTCCAGTAAGAGCCTAGTTCAGAGAATATGTAGTGCTTTGAGATATATGTACAAAATTGTTCCTGGCAGAGCTTTTTTTAAAAAAAGTCTTTCTACTTACAGGCTTTTTATCTTTATATTTTTGCTTCACTGAATTTAAGAAATCATCAAGAGGATAAATGAGGCTGTGAGAGTTTCTACTAAAATCTGCCATTTCTACTAAAATCTGCCATTTAAACTTTGTTGTCTTTTGTTTTCTACATTGGTTTTTGGCATATCACTTAAGCATATTTTACAGTTTGAAGAACATTATGAATATTCTTGCTTTTGCTTTTCCCCCAAATCTAATAAATTATAACAGTACTCCTGTGGCTCACTTGATCTGCGGCAAATACAGGAATGGCAGGAGTACAGTAGATAGATTTGTTCAGACAGGAAATCCTTTGTGGATCCAAGTTCAAAATATCAATTTTTCAAAATGTTCTTTCCATAGGGAAGTTGTAGTATCAAATTCTAGGAAGATAATAAATGGCTGTCTGAAAGTTTTCTTAGTTGTTGGGTAAGAGTGCAAAATAATATAGCAGGCAATTCATTTTAGTACTCATACACAAGGTTGTCAAAAGAATTATCGATTGTGGTGGGAAATGAATCTATTCACTTATTTGAAAATGTAGTGATTATGTATAGCTATCATGAGATTCTGTATTTTGAGTCCTTTTAGGCCTTTTGTTGTTGTTCAGTTGCACATTTGATTCCGACCCTTTTCGACCCCATGGATCATTGCCTAGTGTATGCAAATATCAGATTGTTCTGGAAATGAAACTGTTGTCCCTAAATGGTCTGGCTTTAGATGGATGGTTGTGGCAGAGGAACCTTTCTATTCTACAAGTTGGGCAAAATCTGAAAGTTTGGCAGACTTTTTTTGGTCAAAATTGGCTACTTTTGTAAAAAAAACAACAACATTGTACTACTGTTTGGGTTTATTCACTTCAGGGGCCCATAGGACTCCCTATTAGTTGGGGAAGTCACAATTTATCTACCTCTGCTCTGCTTTATCCCCCACCCCTCAGCATCTAGTCTTCCATATGCAAGGAAACTTTTAAAAAACCATAAACTATACATTTCATAATTTTTTTGTATGTGATCTGCTATCTGTCATTTATAGACTAGAATGTGATTGCTAGAGTTTGTAATATCAGGTGTAAAATGAATTTATTAATGTTAGATTTTGGATGTGGAAAATTTATTTGTTACTATTGAAGTTGGGTGGTGAAACAGTTTAAATTGGAATTGGAATTTCATTTATACCCCGCTCTCCTGGTGCGAGCACCACCCAGAGCGGCTTACAACACAGAAATACAATATACAATGTATAAAAATACAAAATACAATATTACAAATGCAACAAAAATAAATATAGTTACAATTTCAATACAAAAATACAGGTTACAGGTTACAAATTAGAAAAGTTCAATGTTAAATACCCTGAGGTAACATTTCCTGAGGTAACATTAATTAGTTAATTACTTCACTGGTAAGTTTTGGAAGAAACAGTAGGATATACAGAGAATGGCATGAGGGTTAATCTCAAGTAGTACTTTTGTCACCGATTCTTTGTGAATGATTTTGTGTGTGTGTTATAAAGTTGCCTTGCACAATCTAGCACTTTTCTAGATGAACTATAGATCTCATAATGATCACTTTTAAAATGTGAAAATAACAGTCTGAAGCGGGGAGAATATTATATCTGGTTAAGTCTCTCAAGCTGGCTAAGCTTGAGCACAAAAAGAATGTTATAGAGAGGCTACCTGGGAAGAGGAGGCATCTCCCCAATGCCTGCGTGTACCACATGCCCAGATAACATCTGATTTAAGTCTTAAATCACTATGGTTTTTAATTCTGTTGAGGTCATATTGGGTCTTTCTTTGGTTCCTGTATCATGATTGTTTGTATGTGGGAATTGCTAATTATATTTAGTTTTCTAGGTAGACATGACCAGCACAGTCTGAGTATGATCCTCACAGAGGAGTTGGGTTGATCTAAAATAAGATGGTGAACACTTTCTCCACAGCTACCAGGATACACAATATATCTTTGTGAAAGAAAAAAGTTTTGATTGTGTTTTTTTACTATGTAGTGGCAGTTCTTTGAATTGGCCACTGTGATCTTACCTGTAGATCAGTGTTACCCAACCTTTGGGTTTTAAATTTCAATTCCCAGAAGCCTAAGTCAGTACATTGGCTGATTAGTGCTTTGGGGAATTGACTTAGGCTTCTGGGAATTGAAGTCCAAAAACCAAAGGTTGGAAAACGCTGCTATAGATCCTTCATCACTCTCTGTTCTTTATTCTTACCAGTGCCACTTCTGAAAAGCACACTAGTATCATTTCATATCATCTGGTAAGTAGAATTGTGCATACGCTAAGGCAAGAACTGATTCAGTACAAGGAATGTGATACTGCAGAGTGAGTGAATAGAATATTCACAATAGTATATCGCTCAATCTCAAAAAATGAATTTTGTGATTTAATATTACACAACAAAAGCAAGTCATATAGTTTAGCAGAAGAGATCAGTTTATAATATAAGCTGAGAAAGAGAGTGAGAAGATGGGAGTACCATACATATTCTGTAGAAAGTGAACAACCCACCCATACTTTTACAAATTATTCATGGAGTGTGGGCAGAGAGATGCACGTTCTCAAATGCAGTCTTGAATATGTATGGAAGTAAGTCATGAAATCTTTGAAAATGGCAGTGAAACATGGATGTGGGGGATGAAAATAGATAGTTGGAATGGGGATGATCAGGTGTAAAAAATGAACACTTACAGGTAATGTCTTCTCTTAGGTGTCTGGCTGTAGAGCCAGAGATTGGGATCCATAAGGTCCCTTCTAGTACTAAGATTATTATGTTTATGGTTGTTCAACCTTCAGGAATGTGAGTCTCAATGGGAAAGACAGCAGAACCATATGACACACAAGGACCAGTATCCTACTACAGATTGATGCAGGTATATACATATCAAACTAGAGACCTGTAACATTCCTGGAGCATTTCCTTGAGCAAGGAAAAATAAGGCAAGGGGAGGAGGGCTTGACTTTCAGCACATATTGATTACCAAGATGAGTGTAACATACTCTTTCCAAACATGAGCTTAATTTTCTTCATTCATACATAATTCCCTGCAGGCAGTCATATAATAATGCTGAATGTCCAGAATTGGCTATAAGCAGGGAATAGCATAAGGTAAAGGTGGATTATTACAATGGAAACTTTCTCACATCTTCTGAATGTCAAGACAACTTTGTGACTAAAAAAAGCCTGGGAAATGGCGTGAGCATGCGATTCCATTCTCTTTCCCATTTACCATTTCTCTCCACATCACTTAGTTTTTATTTATTTGTCATTACAAAGGATGAACCCAAAACCTTATTTCTCTTGAGTTGTTTCAGAAGAGGACCTTAATTTGAAAAGCTGATCTTACAGCTAGTTGGAATGACATGGCTTAATGGATTGAAAGCTTTTCTTGTACATAGGAAGGGATAAATAAGAGTTCATTCAGTGAGAGCTCAGTTCTGAGTTTTATAGAAATTTATTACAGTAGGTTCATTATTAATGATCTGAACAAACTTGAAAAAAACACCTATTTTATACAGTATTTTAAAATGGGCAATAAACAAATGGGGGAGCATGCAGTCATTAGAAAGTAATTGAGAGGATTCTCATTTTGATTGTCAAAATGAGAATCCTCTCAATTACTTTCTAAATGTGACAGACTCGTTCCTGAGTAGGCCCTTGGGCCCACAAGTAAGTAGGACCACACCTGAACTGATGCCCTGCAGCTAAGCATTCCAGGATTTTAGCTTGCCTTCCCACATATCCTGACCTGAGTCAGGCTGTTAATAAGATTTTTCGATTCGATTCGATTTTAATTTATATCCTGCCCTTCGCAGCTTACGCTGGCTCAGGGTGGCTAAACAACATATCAGTAATATACAATCAATGCAGCAAGAGTCAAAAAATAAACATCATCATATTAATAATATAGTACAATCAATACAGCAAGATATCGGAAATAACCACAAATACAATATTAAAAAGCACAATACAATTGACACAGCAGTACTCACCCCAACTCTGGCAAGTCCAAATAGAAAAGTAGAGGTGCTGACATCCCAGCAACCCCCAAAGTTCTAAATGGGGGAGGGGCAGGGCCAGTTCACCATCGGTGATGGTGCTCCCGATGTCTAGGTGCTGCGGGGGCCGCAGAGACAACCGGAGGCAGCAGCAACAGTCCGGTTGCCTACCCGTCTTTTAAACCTCCCGCCAAGGGGGAGGGGGCGGGGCCCAGGACACTGGCGGTGATGGTGCTCCTGGCGTCCAGATGTTGCGGGGGCTGCTCTGCCACACCCGCAGAGAAGACCGGAGACAGTGGATATAAAAGGTAGCGGATATGAAAGTAAACAACTCCTCCAGTCATCTTCATGTCTTTTAAAAGTATATTGTAGCAAAAGTAGGTTACAGATTTCTTAAGCAAATGAAATAATTTTAGTTCAGTAAGCACATTGTAAACAATGAAACCTATTCTAGGTATTCTAAGTTTGGAAGCCCAGAAAGGCCCCTCCCTCTGATTTAATAGACTACATGATTGCAGAGTTCAAAGCATCCCTATAGACTCACTTACACAATGTGGAAAGAGCAAAAGGACCGTCCTTCTCCCTTCCTTTATATCTCCTCCCACAAGATCCACCCTTTGAAAGACTCCAGCCAATCGCTACACATCATTCCTCCAAACTTTAGTTTCATTTCTCGGAGAACACAAAGTTTTGTTTAGTCTACAAGAGACTTCTTCCTTGGTAACAACCCAGAATGCATCACTGCCACTCCCCTTCAATGTGTGTGTGTGCACGCGCATGCACGCACGCACACACACACGCACGCACACACACACACACACACACAAAATCATGAATGCTCTTAACAATATATTTTAAGCAGCAGAATTCCATCATTTTCAGATAAAATATTTTAAAAAATAGATAATCTAAGGCTGTTGGTTTTGTGGGTAGCACAGTGAGCTGTGAAGTCAGGAGCCCTGATGGTGCAGTGGTTGAACTGCTGTACTGAAGCCAAAACATTGTGAATTCAATCCTGATAGGGACCAAGGTTGACTCCGCCTTCCATCGTTCTGAGGTCAGTAAAATGAGTATCCAGCGTGTTGTGGGGAGAGTGCTATTTAACTTGTGAACCACCTAGAGCTATTTAACTTGTGAACCACCTCTTCCCTTTAACACCCTCTTTCCCAAGAGAGAGAAGAGACAATGAGCCAATCGGCTTCAAGTATATTTGCATACAACATAAAGAGGATATTTCTGTGGTCCTGCCTTAAACACAGCGTATTTCAAAATGAAATTGAGGTACACAAAGCTAAGAGAGTAGACAATTAAGTGATTAAAGTGTAAAAAACAGTTCCATGAAATGCTGTCGCTGCAGAGAATGAGAAAAGAGATTTAAAATAGAATTATTACAGTACGGCTGGCCTGCTGCCTTGTTTCCCGTGAGGGAAAGCAGTCGTGCTAAGGGGAGTGCCTAGGGGGCGGTTCTGGTATGAGGCACATACCTAATGAATAAAGATATAATAATAATGCAATAATATACGGGAGATTTACACGCCTCCTGGATTTTTTTTAAAATACAGGAGATTATTGAAAAAATACATGACGGTGGGAAGAGGGGCTAAATTAAGGGGTTTTCCCAAGCAATACGGGATACTTGACAGGCATGGTCCAGTTCTTGACTCTGCTTTGTAGAAGAACCAGCCTGTATGATCTTGGGTCAAAGCATCCCTAGAAGGGAATGGTGGACTACTTTGAGTACTTTTTTTCCTAGAAAACTCAGAGAAGGGTTGTCATAAGCTGGAATTGACTTAACAGCATGTAATTATGATGATAAGACTATTTATTCACGTTTCACTTGAATATACATGTGCTTAGAAGAAACCTTAAGAGGTTTTTTTAAAATAAGTATGTATAACATCTATCCTGAGGTCCCTTGTTATTCTGATTGTTCAGAATCTTGTTCCCTATTGAAACTATTAGAAAAAAAGGGACAATGTTGTTTGAATCAAGGTGGCACTATCTTCCAGAAGCATGATTACCGACTGATAATACTATGATGATAATGATGCAGCCCTCTTTCAATTACTGTACAGCATTCATTTCCCCCAAGCAGTTCCCATTTCTCAGCTTGCTATATTACTTTGATGGATGATTCCCACAGAAAATGAAATTCCAAAGACCTTAATCATAGGTACACAGGTATAGATATGTGACTCCATGAATTGTGGGTTCATTTATTGGGCCAGGTTATTTCTTTACAGCTTCTTTTCATCAGTAAAGCATGACATCTAATTACAGTGCATCTCGCTTCAGCTTGGTGAGGCAAGAAAGTTGATTCTTTTCAAGGCTGCCTGCAAGCTTGTGGCTTGTATTACGCCCTTCTAGTAAATTGATACATCTAAGAGTCAAGATAACTGTAATCTGAACAAGTAAAAGGCACGTCTTTGAAACATAAAAATGAAGTTTGTATTTGAAAGGTAATGTTTGCTGAGTAGTAATCTGCAGTGTTAAGGTAATGCTGCTTAAGCTGCCATATTGAATATACTTATCTTGCTGTAAGCACTGTTGCACTCTGTCCTTCTTACCTCTGAATAATCTGGTGTAGGCTTGTGCTGATAGTTATTTATGACTAGAAGAATAAAAATCTTGATTCCTTTTGCTTTCTCTATTACAGTAATGATAGAGATAAGAATGCCAACCAGAATAATTAGGACTTTCTTGTGAAATTTCTAGTATGTTTATATTTAAATAGGTTCTCTGTCCAACTTTGTGGTTCTTGTTAAATTTATTACATGTGCAGTGGCATCCGCTCAGAAATATAGAAGTGGCTGCATTAAATCCTTTGTTGGCAATTTAGTGTGGGATTGAGTATCGAAATGTAGCAAGGCGAATAATGAAGGCATATGTTTACCTATAATTCTTTTTACCTTGGGAAAAGGATTAAATAGGAACAGTTTGGTCATTGTCACATTCTTAACAGTTGCTTTCAAGCATGAAACTGTCTTCTGGCTCTCAGAGGATTTACTTAGCAGTTTGAATGGAGAGGTCTTTACTGCTAATGGAACGGAGATGGCAGGCTTAAGCAACGGGGTGCTTTATAGCCTCTATAGCCACTTGAGAAGATGTAACATCAAATAGCTGAAATTGTCCCAGTCTCCAATGGTGTGCGGGAAGTTGCACAGAGATTGGTGGATAAATAATTTAGAGTTGTAAGAATGTCTGCATGCCAGAGTGTTGCATGTATCTAAAAGCTTGATTTCACAGAAGATTTAATGCCAGGAGACGTTGTGTAGCTTTTGCTTGAGCTATACTCCAGGGAGCATTTAGTAGCAACTTTGGTGACTGGAATAGGAAAGGGACAAAAACCCACTTTGTATGTAATGATGGAATATTTAGAGAAATAGAAGAGAGGTAATTGATATCTCCCAAACCCAAAGGGATTTGGGCCAGGATACCTAAGAGACCGCAACGCCCCAAGGTTTTCAACCCGTCCTATGAGGGTGGACCATAGGGGCTCTCTGGTGGTCCCATCAGCCAGGGAGGCATGCCTCACTGGGACCAGGACAAGAGCCTTCTTGGTATCCACCTTGGCCCCATGAAACCTCTTGCCACCAGAATTGCGCTTCCAGGTGGAGTTGCCCCCCTTCAGGAAGGCGCTAAAAACATGGCTTTGCCAGTAGGTGTGGGGTGCATCTGGCACCACAACCCAGCCCTGCTGTCTTATCTTGCCCTGTCTGGGGTTTTAATGAGGGGTTAGGGTGTTTTATAGATATTTTAACAATGTATAGTTTGGTACTGATTTTATTGTATGGGGATGATTTTTAAACTGATGTGAGCTGCCTTGGGATGCCGAGGTGAAGAAGGCGGCCATATAAATTAAAAAATAAATAAATAAAAATTAAAAGAAATCACTTTTATTGAAGAAATCAGAGCGTGTCTGTTGGTATTGATGACTTATGATTGTTTGGTATGTTATTACATAAATATATTAAGAAATAAAGTATTGTTCTACAATGGTAAGAACTTGCATAGTTAAAATATAAGCATTTCTGAATCCAATGATTTTATGATAAGATTAACTTTTGAAATGTTTTTAACATTTTAGTGGCTGTTTGAGCATTCAGTGTCTGCATCTCGTTGTCATCAACATTAGGTCTTGTATGAAGCACATTGCACAGCAAGTGTTCTCCAGTGATTTCAGTTGTTTGCAACAGCTTCAGCATCATCCCAGGAAACATTAATGGTTTTAAGATCTTCCTTTGACACTAAGTTTTCCAAGGCCAGCCTCGTTTCCACTTTCCTCCTGAAGATATCTGTCATAGGGCAATTTTCGGATGCTGACCTTTGGGCATTTTTCAATTTCAATTTTAATTTATACCCCGCCTTTCTCGGCCAAGGCTGACTCAAGGCGGCAACAACATGTCAATATCAATACAAAAGTAAAACAAAAATACAATATACAATATATAAAATACAAAATACAATATTACAAGTGCAGCAAAAAATACATAAAGTTACAATTTCAGAATAAATAAATCAACAGAATTACAGGTATACATAGGATGTGGCCAACAAATTGCATCTAACATTTATTCACAGTTCTCGACAAGTGTTCTGAGTTGGATCTTGTAGTACCTCTTCATTAATAATATGATCACGATATGTGATGTGGAGGATTCTTCTCAGGCAATCTTCATTTCATTTCATTTATTGGACTTGTAGTGTTGGAAAACATTTAACCGTTTACTCATTTTGGTTGTGCATCTCCATGTCTCACAGGCGTATATTGGTATGACAAAGTTCTTGAAGAGTCTTATCTTTGTGGTGATACAACTGCTGTAGATGAAATTGGGTACATGCATTGAAATATGGCCAATGCCATTCCAATTTAATAATTAATGTCCTTGTCTGCATGTCCACAAATAGACATAATACTGGGTAAATTCTTGGACTTTCTCTATATCCTGGGCACAAACTGTTATAGACGTACTATCCTGGACACTTCCAGTCTGCATAAACTTGGTCTTCTCAATATACATAAGCCAGTCTTAGTGGTATCGTTATCTAAATTGGTTGTTATTTCTTGCAAGCCTTCCTTTGTTGCGCCAAGCTGTGTGATTTATTTATTTATTTATTTAGATATCGTCTGCATAATCTAAATTGTTAGATAAGCTATTGCTGGGGTACACAGAAAGAGCCTAGATGAAGATTGTGATATTTCTGAACCATAATTTGGTGTACCCTGCTAATGGCAACCTTGTATGGCTGGCTAAACTTTCTCACACTAGGTCAGGTGAAAGGAACTGCAAAATAAACTCATCAAATAGTGCCTTCATTTTGGCAGTTTCACATATGGCCTAGACATGGAAGAAGAGGAAGCTATTGCCCATGCAATGCCAAAGTTATCCATCCATTGGATTATCCATTGTTCCACATGTAACAAAGACCATGAAAAGAATAGCAAAAGGATACATCCCTGACTTACTCCTGTATTGGTGTTAAAGAAATTTGTGTTGCCAAATTCCATTCATACTCAGCAGGTAGAGTTAATATACTGTCTCTTGAAGATGTTGATACTTTAGGAATACCATAGGTCTTTACAGTATTCCATAGTGATTCTCAATGAATCTAATCAAACGCCAATTACATTTGGCTTCAGGAATTCTATCCTCTGCTTGATGATGTTTCTTAAGGCCAAGATTTGGTCATTACAAGAGCGTCCTTTTCTGTATCCCACTTGTTCTTCATGCAGGTATGCATCCACTTGATCCTGCAATCTTCTTAGCAACACAAGACATAAACATTTTTCAGGTACTGATAGTAGTGTTATATATCTCCAGTTGTTACAATCACTAAGGTTCCCTTTCTTCCTCCAAGTGACATACTGTAGAGGAGGTAGAGTTTCTTAGCCATATCCTCCTTTAATGCTCTTCATCAAAGCTGAATAATTTCTTACCACTCTGGTTTGTCTTCTGAATACGAAATTGTACTGAAGTGCTAAATCCAATTTCTGTGCAAAGAAAAAGCCAAGTACAGTATATTGCTTTCAAATTAAATTGGCCACGCTATGTAACGTATCTGAGTCATTCTTGGCTATACTACCAGCATCTAAGAAATCAGTTTTGTTTCCTCTAAACCACTTTGGCCATAAAGAGGCATACTTAAAGCTATAGTCTTATTGTCATCTGAGCTTTCAATATAAGTTCTGTGTTGATATGGAATTCCTACCACAACTATTTGCTACAAAAAGACTCCACTCTTAACAACTCCGTCCTGATGCCAAAGAATGAACATACTTGATATTGTTACATGCCTTGAAAAAAGTATTTAAGCTGACATTGTATTTCTGTTAAACGTTGTATGGCCATAAAACTTAAACTGTGATCTATGGTTCATCAGTAGTATATAGTGCATTTGTGAGGAAATCAGGTAGACTTTCTAGGTTGAAACTTAAATTATTCAGCTTTTGAAGTGCTATATGGATAATACTTGTAGAAGATAAAAACTTTTATCGAACTACTTTTGTTTAATTCTTAGGAGTGCAGTTTTGGAAGTTGTGCTTCTTATAAAAGGAGAGGTGCTGATGAAGGTCTACTACAGAGCACTTTCATCCCTTTGATCTAAAAAGTCTGCCCTCTGAGCAGTGTCAGCAGTAGTGATGGACAGGAAAAGGTATTCTGTGTATATGAAGAGATATATAGTACATTCACTTTGTCTGTGTGTATGGAGAAAGATACCCTGAGGACCTAAGATATGACCCATGCAACATCTTGGGGGGGGGCTGGGGGCTGATATCATTTTTTAAGAAACTAAAGTAGAAAAAATGTAGTTCACCTTTGAAAGTTTCTGAAAAGCTTCTGACCCTTTTATTAGCTTTTAACTCGATTTGTCTATTTGACTTCCTTTTTAGTGACCCTTTTAGTGGCATCTCACTATGGTATGGTAAGCACTTTTATTTAGGTCAGCAGATCCAATTGTAGGATTTTAAAAGGCAAGCAAGTATAATTTCTCCTCAGGGATGCCTCAGGCCAAACGTCTAGCATAGCACAGAATTTAAAGATCTAACACTTTTCTTATCTGTAGAACATTATATTCACTAGTTATTGCAGTGCTCCTGCAAACCTGTGGGTACCATACTTTATTAAATAGTCCTTTTACATAATTCTGGGTATGCAAATACAGGTACTGTAATTTCTGTGGGTATCATGTTATAGGATATTGTGATTACAGGTACAGTGGAACCTCATGCAACAATCGCCCCGTATAACAACGAAATCATATAACAATTAGGTTTTTTTGGGGGGAATGGCGTCCCGCATAACAATTTTCCCTATGGAAAAAAATTGTACAATTTTTCAGTGGGAAAAACCACTTAGCGAAAACAATTGTTGTATGATGCATCCCATAGGGAAAATTACTATATGATGCATGCATCTTATAGCAATTGTTCTGTACAACAACGAGCCCTGTGGAACGGATTAAAATCATTGTATGAGGTACCACTATATAGTATCTGTATTTTCTTAAGTAAGTCATTGGCATTATGCATTTGCTCTTGGTGTTGCTGTAAACTGAAAATAAAGAAGTTTTGCTTGGCTGACTGTAGCCTAATTTTCACGGCATCTTTTGTTAAAACTTTCAGGTATAATGTGTATTTTGATGATATTATCTTGTCTGGGTAGAAGCAAAAGATCATGAATGGTAATACACAAGCTACAGGACCTGATTATAACTTTTATATTCTATACAAAAACTGAATTATAAAGGAGAATTTTGCAAATGGAAGTTGTATCTATATGCAGAGACCTTCCTGATAATCAAGTCACTACCCTAGACAAGAAATCCAGAAGGTAAAATTACATTGAATTGTCACAAGCCCTGGACTAGGATGCAGAGGAAATACCTTTCAAAACTGAAATATTCTTAGCTGCATATATACTAAAAGCAACCACCTATGTCACTTCTCTCCAGTCATTCAATGAGGTCTGTGTAAAATATTTAGAAGCAACACATTAGTTTTGCCTTTTTTTGTAATGCTGTATGTAGAAAAATGACCATTTGAAAAGAAGCAGAGGCATTTGTATCTGAATAGCTTCTTCATATTATCCTTGTAAAGATGCAAAAGATGCAGGAAACAGGTGATACCTTTATTGCAAGGGTGTCCAAACTATGGCTCATGGCCTGGCCCCAATCCCAATTCATCTGGCCCTCGTTGCTCCCAGAAGCGGAAGTAAAACGTGCACATTTTACTTCCGCTTCTGGGAGTGATGAGGGCTTCATGGGCCAGATGGATTGGTGTCAGGGGCCTGGCCCGGCCCGGCCCATGGGCCATAGTGACCAGCCCCCTGAACCACATGACTGACCCACGGCCCAAAAAGCTTGGACACCTCTGCTTTATTGGATCACTAAGAAAAACAAAACATTACGCAAGCTTTTGTAGTTCAAGACCACTTCTTCAGGAATGTATTAATGTGTTCATGGTGTGGTGGTCTACCAGGCTCTCTTTAAGGACAGCAAAATATTTCATGGTGTTAGGATGCCACACCTGCTGGAAGCTGGACATTTGCTCCCAGCCCATTTGACCCTCTCTGAAGTATGCATAGCTTCCTTTTGTGGCCAGGCAAAGGAATACAGATGAAATGTGCTTCCCAGTAGGGTGCAAGACTTCATTTTGGTATACTGTAATACTAGGCAAGCCAAATGCAGTCAAATTAAAGTCAATCAAAATTATTACCTAGTGATGTGTTATTTCAATTTGTGGCCTGTTTCCTGCATCTTTTGCATCTTTACAATTTGAATATGGATCACACGGCTAATCTTCCTTGTTTACCATATTATCCTGATTCTGAAGGTTCTCACATAGATAGGCTTCTTGGATATAGCATACCTCTTCCATCAGGCAGTTGAGGTTCCTTGTGTAATGTAGTAGCAGAGAGCAGAAGTTGTATGCTGCCTTTCATATGTGGACTTGTTAAGCTTCACAAGAACTACAAGATAATTTGATATTGGTAGTTTCCCCCCTTTTCTTCAAGAACTACAGTACCATGTAGAGAGCCTAATGAGCAGAAAGACTAAGGCTAATGTTTCATGGAAACAGCTTTGGGTTGCTTAGCTTAGCTAGCTCAGACTGAGTCATGGAGTAGGAGCCTCTAGAGGGCTTGTGTTCTTTTCAATAGCTAAGCGATTTTCTCTTTTGTTTAACCACATCCTTAGTATGCTCAAAGGTGTTGTCCTAGTGCTTTTGGTTGAACTCTTCAACTCCATATGGATCCATGCTCTCACTGAGGAATTAATTACAGAATCTAATACACACAGAGGCACTGTTGTGCTGGCTCATGACTTTCTTGGGGCTCATCTGGCACTTGTCTATCCCTTGTGATCGGCTACTGACTGCTCTTTTTTGAGATATTATACTGTTGTATAACTAGTCAATACTTCACATGTTGTGAACCACCCATATGCTGCATTTAGACTATACTTATTTCAGTAGTCACAGTGGGTGGTTAGCTGTTCGCCTTATATTCAAAAGAGCTCATTCTGTGTATGTAACTGTCAAATATAGGCTTTAGGTTGTCATTCAAAGGTCATGGAGCTCCAATCTTTACAGCGTGACTTAGTGGGTGTATTTGTTATAGACAATCTGTTGTTGATCATGGATAAACCCCTCCAGGGTATTTTCTGGATGCTTGCTAGATTTTGAATCAGGCATGTTGCTGAATCTTAGCTTGTGGCTAACCTGAGAAGTAGGAACAGTTTCTTGAGTGTGTCCTGAATCATGAGCCAGTGGTTAATGAGCTTCTTTCCCTTGTGTGTTCCATTACTAATATCCTAGGGTTCCTTAGCATCAATGGACACTGTCCTCTGTGTTACATTCTATTTTGCAACTGCATTCCGTTACAGTGTGTAGGATTCACGTATGTTATAAAAGTGATGTAGTCTTCAATTTGTCCCATGTAACTGTCTTCAGAACCTTTGTCTTTTGTTGTTCAGTCGCACAGTTGATTCCGACCCTTTGCGATCCTATGGACCATTTTCCTCCAGGCGCCTCTGTCCTCCACCATTCTCCTCAACCCTCCCAGTTCTGTGCCCATTGTGTCCACAACACCATCTAGCCATCTCATCTTTGGCCTCCCCCTTCTTCTTTTGCCCTCCACCTTTCCCAGCATCAAGGTCTTCTCAAGTGAATCCTCCCTTCTCATTTGATGTCCAAAGTACTTCAGCTTAATCTTTACTATTTGACCTTCTAATGAGCAGTCAGAGTTGATTTCTTCTAAGATTTGTCTAGATAGGGCAGAAAACTACTGGATACACTGGTATTTCTCTTAGAACAGAGTGCTTATCCAATTGTTTATTAGTGGTTGGAACTTTGTGTGATACAGGGTGCAAAAGGCCACTGAGGTCAAAAGTTTTCATCTTGTCTGCAACAGAGGTAAATGAGTGGCAGGTGTTTGGCCCTGAAATGTGATTTTCCGAGTAAGTAGCTATAGAACGTTCAGACAAGAATTCTTATAATGGGGGTTGTTTGAGTAAATAAACATACAGTAGTCATTTTTGCTTGTCCATTGATTTTACAGTCCAAGAAAATTTTCCAGGCTTTAGTCCCACAGAAATACCTGTATGTGTGAGATTGCAATCCTAGGCTGATAGATGGTAGCATATAACTAAATACTTTAATAGTATTGTATAGTGAACTGAATATTTAGTTCTGTTTGAAGCATACACATTTTTAATTCTCTAAAATGAGGTGTTTCTTCTGTTTTTGTATGTTATTGCGGAAGTCTATATCAGTGATGGCGAACCTTTTAGAGACCAAGTGCCCAAACTCAATAGGCTGCCGTCAGTGCCACAGAAGGGTGGAGAGAATTCTGTGCTGGAGGGAGGAAGTGCTCCCATTTGGCTGCTGGATAGAGGGGCGGGGTTAACTCTGTGCTACAGGAGGGAGGAAGTGCTCCCATTTGGCTGCTGGGCAGAGGGGCGGGGTGAACTCTGTGCTCTGATGGCAGCACGCGTGCCCACAGAGAGTGCTCTGAGTTCCCCCTCTGGCACGCATGCCATAGGTTCACCACCACTGATCTATATGCTGTCCTCTTGAAGATTGAGAGTTTCTGTTTTCATACTGTTGCATTTTGCTCCCTATTTTCTCAATTAGTAAAAGCAAAAGTGCAGGTTAGAGTTCTTTCTCCATCATCAAGTAGGTTTCTGACTGCTGATTTAATTTTAAAAGGTATGTATACATTTAAAGTCCATTATACTAAGATTAAACCAAACAACCTAGTAATTTACACTTTTTACTTTCTACTCCAAACAATTTACACTTAATGTATAACTGATATATAAAAATAATAATTGAATGCCGTCAAGTCAATTACTACTTATGGTAACCTTTTCCAGGGTTTCCTAGAGAGGGAATACTCAGAAGTGATTTAATATTCCCTTATTCTGGGGGTGTCCATGGACTGTGCATCTTGCCTATGACTGTACAGGATGGCTCGTCTCTCAAAAGGCATAGGGATGAAACAACTGAGATATCAGGGCAGCTTATAATTTATACATTGTTGTTTGTACCATCCAATTGGAACTGACTTACAGATACCTTTAGTGAGATATTTAAGTAGTGGCATTATCAATTCCACATCCTATAACTAGTATACTGTGCTTAAAATATAATGCACTTCTATATTAAAATGGTAAAATGAATTCCTCCAAATATTTTTTTTCTGGAAAAAATATTTAAAAGTTCATTTTTTGGCAAATATCCAGCTCTTGAATTGCTTCATTTGAAATACAGTAGAACCCCGCATAACAAAAAAACCCCTCAGTTCCACGGAGCTCTTCGCTATGCGGTTTTCCCCAATATGCGATTCCCTATGGGAGATGCCCCGCATAATGGAAAAAGTTTGTTAACCAGGGTTCCCATTAAGTGGGCATACCATGGTTACCAAAAAACCTGCATAATGAATTTTTTTTCTTTATGCAGGGTATCACCCATTGCATATTGAATGTTTCGTTGTGCAAATTTTTCATTATACGATGCGTTCGTTATGCGAGGTACCACTGTAGTTGTGTTAGTGACAGTATTTCTGTTTGCTACTTATGAGGGTTGCTCCCATGCTTCATACAGTTTATTACTGAACAAGTTATTGTACCTAATGAATATATGAAGTGACTAAAGGACAGCTGAGAAAGTGTGCTTGAAGCTAATGGAATTGTATTGTTAGAAAATGGATCAAATTCTTTCTCTCCTAATGTAAAATATTAATGAATCTTGTTCTGAATTTCCAGTGATGCCATTGGAATCAGAGTATGATGATGGTGGTGGGGGTTATGGACAAGTTGGAGCCCATTTTGCCTCTTTAATTGAATTTCAAAGGTCAGCAAATACCATGCGTAATTAAGGTTGGATTATCTTGGATATAATTTTTGTTATAACCTTGAAAATAGATAAGATTCCCAACTGGGTTTTTTGGAGGTAGGATTTTAATTCAAGCCAGATATTAAATATGAAGCTTGCTCTGTGATAAGAGTCTTCTTAGTTTTATGTTTTGTTGAAGAGAGACTTCTTTTTAATGCCACATAACTCTTTTTCTGTGAATCTGTCAGCTATAGCAATCTTCAGTAATTCCAAGTAATTGTTCATAGACTTCTAAAGAAAAGTTTTCTATTTTTGAAGATGATTATAATCCTTTGAAATGCACTACAGGTTTTTGTTGTCCTAATACATTTGGTAGTAGTTGACATTTTTATGATTAAATGTTCATCAACTTTCAGCTGTTAAGAGAAGGCAATAACTAATAACAGTTATAATAGAAATGTAAGTTTTGCTTAGTCAAAAGAATCATATTCATGAAGACAGAATTTGTTGACAGTGAAGGAAGTTGAAACAGATACAATATTTTTAAAATTTGACTTGATCCTCATCCATTAGGATTTTTTAAAAAAAGAAACAAAAACTTTCACTGCAAAATGTATTAGGCATTTTTAGACATTGTTTGTTCCAGCTGTTTTTGTATGAAGAAAATGTACGCAAGTTTCTAAATTCAGGGGTGACTCTTCCATTGACATTGACAGAATTAAGTAGAGAGCCCAGGGAATATGTATGCTGGTACAGTATGCTCTCTAGGGCCATAGCCAGGGGGTTGCCAGGGTGGACAAATCCCACCCTGAATTATTTGTTTGCCCACCCTCAAACTCCCAGCTGTGTGTGTGTGTGTGTACCTATAAGAAGGGGGTTGGGCCGTGCATGTCCAGCATGCGTGGCCACACCCGTCCCGACCATCCTGTACCGAGCCGGCCACACTTACCTTATGTCCCTGCGAGCATCGCTGCAAGGGTCCGGATACCGAGAGTGGGGCAACTGCCCCACAAACACAAAAACAAACTACAAGTCCCAGCGTCCTCTGTGCCACGGCACACCTCAGCCAATCAGGCATGAGGACGTGAACATGGAGGAGGCAGGACAGCCAGTGCGCATATTTTTAAAAAGGCTGACACGCGATCCACTTCCCTCCGGGAGATGAAGGTGGAATGGCGCTCCGTTCTCTGCCTTTGCCTCCCAGAGGTAAACGATCGGCTTCCACATTCGGCCCTTGCCTGTCGGAGAAGGGGCTTGCTTTCTCCGACAGGCAAGGGCCGAATGCGGCGCGGAGGAGGGAGAGCCCCTCTGCTCCCCGTGGCCCTGGTGGTGAAGGCCGACACCAGCCTCGCCGCGGCTTTGACAGGGAGGAGGAGCCCCTCTTCTCCCCGGGTGGCTTCAGTGGGGTAGCGGGGAGAGCCCATCTTCTCCCCGCGGCCCTGGGGACGAATGCTGGCGCCGGCCTTGCCGCAACTTCAGCAGCGTTGCAGGGAGGAGGGGGAGCCCCTCTGCCCCCCCCGGCCCCGGGGACGAAGGCCGGCGCCGGCCTCGCCACGGCTTCGCCCATACCTGTCGGAGAAATCCACCCCCTTCTCTGACAGGGAATGGGCCGAATGCGGAGCTCCATACCCCTCCCTCTCTCTCTCTCTCTCTGTGTCTGTGTGCATGTACACGCACACCCCAAACAATAAAACACAAAATATACCTGCCCAGCAAGGCCAGGCAAAAAATGCTTGTGTGTGTTTGTGTGTGTGTGTGTGTGTGTGGGGGGGGGGGGGATGGTGTCCTGCATGACAATTTTCCCTATGGGAAAAATCACACAACAATTTTTCAATGGGAAAAACCACTTAGCAAAAAAAATCGTTGTACGATGCATCCCATAGGGAAATTCGCTATACGATGCATGTATCGTATAGCATTTGTTTCGTACAACAGCGAGCCCCATGGAATGGATTAGAATCGTTGTATGAGGTACCACTGTATATGATGACATTGTTGCCCATTCTGAAAAAATATTCGCCCACCCACATCTAGAATCCTGGCTACGGCCCTGATGGTCTCAATATGTATGCGTGAACTCATACATGTCCTAAGAATGCATATCTCAGTTTAAGGAAAGCTTGGCAATAGGGTTTCTTAATACAGATTGGACTCAATAACTGAAATCCTGTTGCATAACATAATAAGTTGCTCTGAAGTAGACCTACTTAATCAGTAAGGATTTGGTGAGTTAACTCCTTCAGAAGTTCAGTTGATACAAATGGATCTACTCTAGTTGTGACTGACTGTGCTAAAGTAAGTTAGACTTAGACTAGGCCCATTTCAATCAACAGGTCTCTCCAAATTCTCACTAATTCAGTGGGCCTACTCTAGTGTGATGTTCAACATTAAACAGGATTTCAACCATTAAGTCACATTCATTGGCCATTCTACTTTACACAAAAAGTCAAAATATCCATAGTGTATTTTGGAATAACAAAGATTGCTAGTAGAGTGACATGAATAGCAAATAGTGGCCAATGTCCTGCACACATGAGATTTGTGTAACTTGTCTTGATTAATTGCAGCCAATTGCCAAGGTGCAAATGTAGGAAGTCTTAGGGAGTAAGAGGCAAAGAGGGGGACAGTAATTCAGTCCCAAATGAAAAATATGCTACTCTTGCATCACTTGTTATAACATTGTGGTGATGGTTTGGCTCTATATTTGCCTCTTTCTCAACTTTCTGTAACTATCTTGGAATAGAGTGGAGGCAGCAAGAAGGCCCAAAATGATGGCCGTTCTATGCCAAAAGGCAACAAAATATTATAGGACACAAGAAAGGCTAAAGTCTGCATCCAACTAGTTCTGGTACATAACGAAAGATGCTTCATTGATTTGATTGCTCTGGCCTGGTAGGCCGCCCTAACAACAGTAATCTTCTGGGCATCCAAAAGCAAGATAAACAGGATTATTCTGAAGGATTCCCTGCCATCGGCAGTTGCTTGCCTGGGAAGTATTCTGTCCTAGTATATCACTGGTTACACTGATATATCCTGGGAGGAGACTTCATTATTATATTTCTTATCATTTTCCATGCAATGGAGAAACACTAGATAATCTGACTATCAAGACTTTATTTTCCCATTACTGGTTTACCCTGTTGTTGTTCCGGGTTTGTGACATTGATAGCAGCCTTCCTTCTTCCAAATATGTTTCCCGTTTATCTGCCAGTTCTGTTTAGACATATGCACACATATATAAACCTTTACAGACATAATTCCTTAGTGGTGGGGACCATAGTGGAATTCTACAGAGCTAGCTAATTTGGAACCAGAGACTTAGAGGACAACTCAAGGCGGGCAATTCAAGGTGGTTCACAATAGAAAAAGACAAAATAAATACAAAATCAAAACAAGCAGCAGCAGCAATAATAACATTGGTAAAAATTACAGATACAAGTTAATTACTACAATCAAGGCCCATTTACAATATAACTACAAAAAAAATGAAAACTACGAGGGCAATACAAGGGCAGTATGACAGCACTCTGTCCTTCCCCGGCTCCCCAAATACTACCATAAAGACACCCCTCTAGTCCCCCCCCCCATTGTTTCCTAACCTCCGTCCGGGCAGGGAATGGAAAAGTGAACACAGCCATGGTCAACAGGGAGAAAAGTAGGCGTCCTTTTCAAGCCGCGGGAGCAGTCCACAGGTGCTCCCACTCCCACCCCCACTGACCAGCTGGGCCGGGGGGGGGGGAGAACCCAAAGCTCCAACTTCCCCAGGGCCAATGCAGGGCCGGGAAAGGAGCACTGGCGGGTCGGCGGGTCTTAAGAGCTCAGAGCTGCTGGGCCCCAGGTGCTCCAACTTACCCACGGCAAATACCTTTCTGTAACAACAACACAACTCTTTCTACGTTCTAGTACTTTAGGCGTGGTTTAGTTCTTATGTGGATTAAATCTATAATTTTAAAACAAATGATACAGTTTATAAAACTCTCATGTCAGTAATATTTTTCATGAAATTGGCATATTTAGTTAAGAAATTAGCAGTAATCAAGTATGTAAAACTTTTATATACATATAAATATAGTTGGTATGAAATCAGCCAGCAGAATCTTTAGCATAATTGCATGTTATGTTTACCAGATTTACAGAATGATGTTTTAAGAAAAGGACTTGCCCCTAAATTAGTCTTGAAAGCCTAAATTATATTCTTCTCTTAAACCTGGAAGAATAAGAAGAAATTTATGTAAGATTGAAGAGTTTGGCTGTGATTTAGTTATGTATGAGAATGCCCTAGAAACCTTTTAACTGCTGGAGACAGTTTATGCAGAAATGAGAAGCATGTAGGGAGATTTTTTTCAGTGCAGAAACAGCTGGAACAGCTGTTGCTTACTAATAGCTGAAAATGTACATTGCTGCTTGTAAATAATGTTACTGGGCTTGCTAACTGTAGAGAACTCTGATGGTTGATGCGAATAACTCATGATCAAAGTTCATTTAAAGTCTTTATTTGGGGAAAGAGGTATCCATGCTGGGTTCCGAGAGGTCTCGGAGGGAGGTTAAAGGGTAGGATGGAGGTGAAGCGGGAAACACATTTGTATATATACATGAGATACGTCATAGGAGCATTGCATTCTGGTACATGAAGTTGAGACAGTTTGATATTACATCTGACACTAACTGAGGAATTCTGGCAGTCATGGTTTTCACAACAATGTCCACTTTAGGATTCTTCCCTTAGGTATATGTATTTGTATTTATATTCACCTTACATTAGTTTTATCTTTTTAAAAAAGAAGATAAGACTACCATTTTAAGGGGCTACAGTTTTTAATACACCTATTAATATAAAAATTAAAAAGTTAAAGGTGTGAAAATGTTCTCCAAGCAATAAAAAACTGGTTAAAGATTTTTCATAGCAGACTGTTTGCTCTTGAAATTACCATGATTAACATATTCCATTGGAAAGGTATGAAAACATTCCGTTTTTGCATTCCTGTGATAGCTTCATTGGCCTAAATACTCCTGTGTCAGCAATTAGCAGTAGCTATGTTACAGTAATCCATCAGATTTCTGATGCCGCACATTCAAAAGATAGAGATAATAGCAAATAGCTTATTTAAACCTCCGGATTAGCCCAAACTCTATCACATTACTGTATCTCATTAACTGCAAAGGCATTAAGAAAGCAGAAAAGGGCTGTCTAGAGATAAAATCCCAAAGTAAATAAATGGATAATCTAAGTAGAGTCTTTGTAATTTCAATCTGCTTGCCAATACTCTAGAATTATCATTAACTCTAAAACAAGAATTTAGACAGATGGATTTGCCACAATCTAGATACAGTTGCATGCACCTAGCCATGTGCACACACCAGTAGCCACTGTCATGATCTGGATGAACCAAACTGCATCCATTTTACTTTCTGCCTCCATCTCAGGATACTTGGAGTCAAGGACAGAGCAAAGGTGGGCAGTCAGGAGCACCTGGAAATCCCCCAGGTCTCTTAACTAATCAGGATTCACTCCACCTTACCTGAGAGGAGGAGTAGGAGCAGATTTCTCTGATTGGAGTCTCTTATCAGTGGTCTAATTTCATTGGATAACCTTATCTAATGGGAGGTTAATTTTGATTGGTATCTCTTATCTGATATAGGTGTTGCCCTTTTTCATAGGTTACACTTATCTTGACCAAACCTCTAAGGAGGAGCAACTTTCCTATTTAAGGAGCTGCATCAAGCCACCCAAATTGGGCTCCTAGCTACAGACCTCAAGTTTTGTTAGGACTTTGCCCCTATCTCTGAGAGGAGACTAAATATCTGAGATGCTAGTCCTGCCCGGGGCTATGCCAGAGTGATCCTTTGACTAACTGTATTTCTATGTTTTCTGCACTTTGTCTTTTTTCAGATATATTGGCATTAAGTTCTAATATCTAGCTCTCTGTCTCCATGCTACCAACCTGAAACTGCATATATATATACCCTGGTTATTAGAATTCCACCCCGGCTTGTGGACAGCTAGTGAGAGGCTTTGGTAAATGCTGCAGGAGGGAATGTGCGTACCAACTCAAACAGGTGCAGTTTACTGAACTAACCCAGCCTCCTTTCCATGGTCCCTGGTCCACCTGTGGGTGCGATAGCCACAAGGAATTTACACACACATTTGCACCAAAATATGTGTCAATAGATCATGAATGACTTGCACTGAAAATGAAAATACATAGATAAAGGTCGCCCTTGCTTGAAAGCCAGTTGTATCTGATTCTAGGGTTCAGTGCTCATTTCTGTGTATAGCCAAAGAGCCAGCACTGTCTGCGTCCACAGATGTTTCTGTGGACATGTGGCAGGCATGACTAGACACCAGAGTGCACGGAATGCTATTTACCTCCCCCCTGAAGTGGTGTCTATTTATCTACTTGCAATTTCTTACTTTCAAACTGCTAGGTTGGCAGGAGCTAGGACAGAGACAGGAACTCGCTCCATCATGCAGCACCCAGGTCTTGAACTGCTGACCTTCCAACCTTCCAGTCATCAAGTTCAGCGTCTTAAACACCAAGCCACCGCAGTTCCTGAAAATGCACAACCACCTGTCAAATCAAATGATTTGGCAGAAACCTGTGTCATGCATTCCTTATTATAATACAATATACAATGCATCTAGCACAGGGATTCTCAACCTTTTCAAGCCAAGGGCCAGGTCACACTCCTTCGGCAGCAGGAAGCCATTTTGCCCTGCCTGCCACACATGGCACTTCCGGGTGTGGCAGCACATGAAATGGTGTTGTGGGCTGCATCCGGCTCCTGGGCCGTAGGTTGAGAACCAATGATCTCGCATATAAAGCCCGTCTCTCAAGGCTTTCAAGCCAAGAATAAAAATGGGAGTCTTTAAGGAGGCCCTCAAATACATCCTCCTCATTGATGTGGCTGTCTAATACCAATTTAGTAAAGGTAAAGGTTTCCCTTGCTTGAAAGCCAGTTGTATCTGACTCTAGGGTTCAGTGCTCATCTCTGTTTCAAAGCCGAAGAGCCATCGCTGCCTGTTTCTGCAGACGTTTCTGTGGTCATGTGACAGGCATGACTAGACACCGGAGCACACGGAACGCTATTTACCTTCCTTCCCACCAAAGTGGTCCGTATTCATCTGCTTGCAATTTCTTGCTGTCGAAATGCCAGGTTGGCAGGAGCTTTGGAGAAAGACAGGAACGTATTCCGTCCTGCAGTACTTGGGAATCGAACTGCTGACCTCTCGCCTTCCAGTCAGAGTCTTAGCCACTTGAGCCACAATTTATAATCACATTATTAACTGCCATTTGTTTAAACAAACTCTACAACAGATCAATATGTTTAAATTAAGCACTGTCTACTTTCAATTGTTCAAGCAAAATTACATTCAAGGATGCAAAATGCTGTATAGTGACACATACAAGGAAGCAACTAGTAAACCATTTAATAAACTGTAATGGACACACAGCATAGTTGCAATGAGGTTTTAAATCAGTTGCAGAAATAGGTTATCTCACTTGAGATTATTGTTTTGGTGCCATTAAATTCCTTTTAAATGGCTAAGCTTTGGTTGCAATAACTGGATTTGGATTGATTTGCTTTCTTTCATACATTCCAGGGCACATTGTTAAATGGGCTGATTCAGTGATCATCAGAAATAGGAAAACTTACATTCCATCCAGGAATGGGAAGATGAAGGTTTTTATTATGCATGTATAAGGATCATCAAAGTAGCTTCATGTGTATTAAAACTATCCTTTTGATAAAATATATGAAAGACTTGAAGCAGTGTTACTGTTGATATGCCTTCTGCCTTTCTGTGAAGGGATTCGGTGGTTGGTGCGTGGGAATGGGACTTCGGATACCTGTGTGGGAGAACCCCATTGTAGTCATGATACTTGTAATGGGAAGCTTAGCTCACTCACATTCTTTCAGTATGACTACCCCACAGGATTGTGTGGAACGTTTCATGCCACTTGAGCTCACTGGAGGAAAAGAGAGATAAATAAATGTAACAAATAAATAAATTATATGAGTTGGAGCAGCTGAATTGTGCCACCTTAGCAACATACAGTATTCCTGAATATTCTACTTTGGTTCTGGTTGAGCTATTAGAACAAGATATTGACATTAAGTCATTTGTCATGAATGGATCATAATACTGTATAAGCGTATACAGAGTTCTCTTTCTCTCTCAAGAAGGGCATTCTTGGCTGGAAATACCTAAAATGCCCAGTTAGGATAACTAGTAGCTATGCTACTAACTGAGGCATTGTGGGAGTTACGGTTCAAAAATGAGTAATTTTTCTCATCTCTGGCTCCAGTATGCTATCATCCATTTATTCTATTACAGACAGTGGCCTGTTCTGGCCTTCTCTTCCTCTGAAAGGAACAAGGAAGCATGATAGTGCTGTGGTGATGAGGTTGTCATGCTTCTCTGCCTCTGGCAATTAGAGGAAGAGAGAGAGATTTTCATGCAAACCAACTGTTAACACATAATGATAAGGGGGGGAAGCATTTGGAATATGTTTCTGCATTTTTATTTATAAATAAAAGTTATATTTGATTCATATTCTTTTAAAAATTGTTGGTAGTCAGACCTTTATTAATAAAATGAGAAACAATATGGAGAACTTTCTACTATTAAGTAGCAGCCTTATTTAGTTTTTTGTAAAGGTTAGAAGTCTGATATAACTATATAGCCTTTTATAAACATGTATGTATGTATGTATGTATGTATGTATGTATGTATGTATGTATGTATGTATGTATGTATTGCATGCCATAAGTTGATTTGAACTTCTTGTGATGCTTTCTAGGGTTTTCTAGGTAAAGAATACTCAGAAGTAGCTTACCATTTCCTCCTTCTCATGACATCCTGGGATTGTGAAGCTTGTCTATGACTTCCCTAGGTTGGCTCTTCTCGCTGGAGGCACAATGGGGAATTGCACTCTAAACCTCTTGGTCTCAATGTGTAAATCATTGAGTTATGCAGCCAGCATTACTGCATACTGTATTGTCAAGTCAATTCTGACTCACGGTGACCCTTTCCACAGTTTTCTAGTTAGAGAACACTCAGAATTAATCTGAAACTATGTACCAACCTATTTTTTCCCCTTGGGAGGTGGGGAATCAAAGTCCCCAGCCTTTGGCTACACAGACACATGCAGGTGAAACTTGGAAAATTAGAATAAAGTAAAACCTCTACTTATGGAAAAAGTCAGTTCCGTAGGCTTTTGCTTAAATCGTTTTTTATGTAACTCGAAGCAAACCCATAGGAAAAATTATTTTTTTACATAACTCGAAGCAAAGCCATAGGAAAAATGAAATTTTTGTGTAAATCAAAGCAAACCCATAAGGAAATGAATTTTTACTTAACTCGAAGCAAACCCATAGGAAAAAGAATCTTTATGTAACTCAAAAGCAAACTCATAGGAAATCATGTAAATCGGGACATGGTTTTAGCACAAAATCATTATGTAAGTCGAATTTTATGTAACTCGGGGTTTTATTGTATCATGCAAATGCCCATTCATTTCACTTAAAACGTGAAACAAATATGAGATAGACTCACTACATGCAAAGCGAGATATGTCATGCCTTAATTCGTTATAATTGTGATGAACATGGTGTACAGCATACACGAGATTATGTGATGATTATGGGGTACATGAAATGGTTTTTCTTTCTTTTCATAAACTGTAAGCCATAAGCATCAATATTATAACAAAGTAAGGCTTGAACTATCTTGCTTTGCATGCAATGAATCTATCTCATATATTTGTTTCACCTTTTAAGTTGCATTATTGAACTGAACATTTGCACGATATTCTAATTTTCCGAGTTTCACCTGTACTTAAAACATTTTAGCAATCTAGCCAGTTTTACCTCTTCTAAAAATTGCCCCGACAAGTTAATTGTTTCTTCTAATGTTGCATAGATTACATTGTTTTCTAATTGATAACATATAACAAATTAAAGCCACATTCAAAAATTTATGTTTCACAAAATATTAGTTGCTTGTCCTAGGGATAAGAAAACTGCCCTAGCTTTGTCTTCCTCTTCTGATCTGGCCCTGTTGCTGTTTTCCATATGTTGTGTGGAGGGATTTCTATAGCTTGCTTGTGTAGGCCCTCAAAGGGCAGTGCATTTGAGGAACCAGGACCAGCAGAATTAATCCTGCCCTCCCTCATGTAATCATAACTACGCAAAGCAAAAAAAAAAAAAAGCCCCAGATGACTAAGCTAGTAATACCCAAAGCAGATCACTGAGTCTAATGTAAGATATTGAGAAAGCTACTCTTGCACAGTATCTGTCAGAAACATCCAGCTAACATGTCCCTCATGTTTGTGAAAGTTCTAATCCAAAGTTAACTTTTCAGGCTTTGTTGCACTAATGTTTTCAGATGTACTAACATCTTAACTACAATTTAAAAATAACATGATCATTTTATTTTTCACTCACTTTATTTTTAAAATGTAATTGCAGTGATTTTCTCGTGGATAAAAATAATAGACAAGTGGTGTGAGGAAGAAAGTCGAATGAGAACACTTTACAAAATATCCATCATTCCATTTCTGTCTTTATTATTATCTTCATCTCTATACAACTAAAACTGTGTACGGTTGACAAACTTTTAGAAGTCAGCACAATGGGATGTATAAAGCAAATTACTAATCCAGTCTGCCAGGAATTAATCTTAATGTGTCTGATTAGTACTTGCATCGTCTTGTCATACAGCCTTCCTATGGAGGTACACAGAAAGCCTCGAAAATTGTGGTGCAGTATTTTTGAACCACAATCGGGTGTACCCTGGTAATGGCAACCTTGTGTTGCCAGCTAATATTTCCCACACTAGGTCAAGTAAAAGGAACTGCAGAATGAACTCACCAAAAACTTCATTTTGCAAAGTTTCACGTCTAACCTAAACACGGAAGAAGAAGCCTTCCTAAGAACAATGCTTCATGGCATCTCCAGATGTTACCCAAGGAGAATAGTAGTAAATATCTTTAAAACCTTGCATTATCTGTCTAAACATAATTGTTTTCCTAGAATCATGAATGGCTTCTCACTTTATAAAGTAGCTAGTGTGAAATTGAGAAAGACTGTGTCTTTGCATGCACTTACCTTAGTTGTAAATAAGATTGTGCATTTGTTTAGTATGGTTTATTCTGTAGTTAACATTCAATCGTTTGCTACTCTTGGCATGTTCTAGGCCTGCTTCCAATTTGGCGTATTATTCACCTCTGTGTATTTTAATTTCAAATCATAACATGCATTAGAAACATAATTATTGTTTGGCCCTTGTCTTGGCTTATGTTTCTGTTGGCCTTGCTAGCAATTTTCTGTTAAGGACCCGTCCATTCTTTAGATGTTCTTGGTTGGAACGACTAACAGTTAGCTGTATAGTAAATCCATGGTACATATCTACAAATGTTTTTCTGCTATAGACAACTAAAATTTATGAAATTAATAAAAAGGAACTATTATCTGATCCGAGAAAATAATTATGAGCCAACATTTTGTTAGAATTTCTTTTTGCTTTCAAAATTCCTAAAAATGAAACAGATGCAGAAAAAATAAATTGAAAAGCCTGCCAATTTGGCTAGTTCTTATGTTTTAAAAAAGTGAGAAAATGAATGCAGAAACAGAGCTCCATATGTTGTTTTTCTAATATAATGAATTCTTTGTTGTCATGCTCCTATCAGGAGCAGCTATCCTAAATGAGAACTGTTTAGATGTCTGGTTTTTTCTTCATATTTTGCCCTGTTTTTGTTTTGCACTCTCCCACCTGCTTTTAAAAGTGTCACTATGCTTTAAAAAGATGGTGATTCGAGGATTAGATTTATATAGATACAAAAGTCAATTATGAATCTTACAGTATTAAGACTAAGGGATATTATTAAATCTAGGATTTAGGATTATGTTTCATATAGACATTACATGAGAACACAGGGGCTGAAATTCTTTTGTGCAACTTTATGCCTTGCAACAAGGATGACATAACCTGAAACTGTGTCATGGTTATTTTGAGACAATTAAAAAAAGCTTCCTAGAGTCCTCTCCCCAAATTCAGGAATCCCTAGAGATCCTCTTCCTTCTGGGGAAGACTTTGGGAGCTGTGGAACAGGGAGGAGAAAGATTTAAAGTTGAAAAACCACTGTTGCCAGTACTGCAATTTAATTAGAGTTTCAGTCTTATGTTATCTTGCAAAACTAATGGATAACTGACTGTGTGATGGTGGACATTTTCCCAAATATTGCAGGCTGTATGCATGGTTTGTATTTCATTCAGTTCCTCAAAATTTTGGTCTCCGCCTTATTCATTTGCTTTAGTAAAGGTCACCCTTGCTTGAAAGCCAGTCGTATCTGACTCTAGGGTGTGGTGATCATCTCTGTTTACAGCCAAAGAACCAGCACTGTCAGTGTCTGCAGACTTTTCCGTGTCATATAGCAGGCATGACTAGACACCGGAGTGCACGGAATGCTGTTACCTTTCCCGTCAAAGCGGTAACTATTTATCTACTTGCAATTTCTTGCTTTCGGAGTGCTAGGTTGCCAGCTGGGACAGAGATAGGAGCTCACTCTGTCACGCAGCACTTTGGTCTCAAACTGCTGACCTGACGAACTTCCAGTCATCCAGTTCAGCATCTTAACCACTAAGCCACATACCTGATAATCTCCCTCTTTGTCCTAGAAATTCTGACTATCCTGTAATAAGTCACATACCGATTATGCGCCATACAATAGAACCAAGAATACACAGAATTGTACCAAACCCAATCTTAATTTTTGTTGTGTTTTATATAGGCGTCTTAAGGATGTTGCTATGGACCCTGTTTGTTCTCACCAATATTTTTGGATATGACCCCAATGCTCATTCAACAAAATTTAGAAATACAGTATTACTGATACTGTATTTTCAATGTTGTTGGTGACCTGTCCATTAGCTATGATACAATCATGTGAATCAGTGAGTGCTCATCTAAAGATAATTTTGGAGAACAAAGAGAAAGGAGAGATGTAAGAAATATCCATGTCATACTTTTGTATCTCTATGCCCTCTTGCTATCCACTCTTCAACTTCCATTGCTGCCTTTCCTTGTCAGTATAGGTTGCTCGTATGAATAATATTGAATTATATTATTGTTGTGTATGAAGCTGTATCCCTTTAAGAATGAATGTAGCAACTGCAATGACCAAATGTAACCTGACAATGATCACAATGTATCTCAGCTGTTTAATGGAACGCGAGCTAGCTACCCATAGAGGGCAGCTGCGAGCGTTCAGCTCACATAGTAAAAATTCCCCAATTACCGGCAGCCGCGGGAACCTTCCTGCTCAAGGAACATCTGGAGAAGAAGGGCATGACTCAGAATGATGTCACGCAGGTAGCAGCCAATACACTACCGTGTAACCAGGTTCAAATGTACTGTTGCATTATAAAAGGAGCTGTACCTCCGCCATTACCACATGTTCATCCTGACCATCATGCAATAAAGTTGTGTTTTAGCCCTTACTGCGGCTCCTTCATTGTCTTCCGTGCAAGACACTAAATTGGCGATGAAGGTGGGATACATGGCGTATCCCAAGATCAAGCTTCACCAATTCGACATCAGCGATCCTGAGCAATGGGAGCTGTATGCGTGCCAGTTTCGGCACGTGATGGATGCTGCAGGCATTGACGACGAAGGGAAAATGCGGTCGCACTTCCTAGCCCAGGTTGGGCCGGCCACGCTGCACATCCTGATGAACTTGCTGGCTCCCCGGAGGGTCGACGTGGTGCCCATTGACCGCATCCTCACTACGTTGAGGGAGCATTTCCAGCCGCCGGTCCTCGACTGCGGACTCCTGCTCCAGCGAGGGCAACGACGTGCAGAGAGTCAAGAGTCACGGAGAAGAGAGCCGAGCCAGCGAGCGGGGAAACCACCGTTGCGATGGCTGCGGGGCATTTCACGACTGAAAGAGGTGCCCATTCCGGAAAGCTGAGTGCCACAACTGCGGGCAGAGAGGTCACATCGCCAGGGTCTGCAGGCGCCGGCAAGCAGAGGACAAGGGTTCGTCGAGACATCCTCACACACCCCAACGCAAGGCAGCTGCAATTGGAAAGGTCTCGGCCAACAACGACGCGGTGGCTGTAAACCGTGTGGGCCTGGAGCACCGGCATTTCTTTGTAGAGGTACTGATACAAGGGGTCCCGGTTAGGATGGAAATAGACTCAGGGTTGTCCTACTCCATCCTTTCCCAAAAGGAGTTCCTGCACATTTCCCCAAATGCGCGGCCCAAGTTGCGGGCCATGAAATCAAACTTACAGGTTGTGCAGGGTTATGGGATCCCGGTGTTGGGGGTGGGAAACTTCACAGTGAAGTTTAAAAGGTTCACAGAAAAGCTGCCCCTAGTAGTGCTTAAGAAGGGGTCCTGTTGCCTTTTGGGAACCCAGTGGTTTGCTCTCCTGGGAATTGAACTGTCCGGCATAAACGCCATCGAGACTGACCCAATTCAGGATGTGTGCGATGCACACCCTGCAGTTTTCAAAAAGGGGCTCGGGACTTACAGGGGCCCCCGGTCTCGTTTGAGTTGGACCCAGAAATCCGGCCAATATGACTCAAGCCAAGAAGAGTCCCCTTCGCCCTCAAGGACAAGATTGAGGTGGAATTGGACAAATTGGTGGGGCAGCAGATTTTGGTTCCAGTGGATTCTGTGGAATGGGAAACTCCGATTGTTACAGCTTTAAAATCCAACGGGGAGGTTAGGATTTGCGCTGACTACAAATGTACAATTAACAAGGCCATTTGGCCAAATGCTTACGCGGTGCCGGTAGTTAGCCACTTACTAGCCACCTTGCACGGGGTAAGTGTTTCGCAAAGTTAGACTTGGCACAGGCGTACCAGCAGTTCACTGTGACTCCAGCTGCTGCCGCTGCGCAAACTATTGTCATGCACAAGGGAGCATTCAAGGTAACGCGCCTACAGTTCGGCGTAAATTCGGCCCCCGGACTCTTTCAGGCCCTCGTAGAACACCTTTTAAAGGGGTTTCCAGGTGTGCTCCCATATTTTGATGATGTTTTGATAACAGCGGGGAGTGAATCGGAACTAGCGAAAAGGCTGGACAAGGTCCTAACTGTATTCGAGAAAGCGGGTCTGAGGTTAAGAAGGGATAAATGTGTGTTCTTTGCAAGGGAGGTTGAGTTTCTCGGGTTCAAGATAACCCCAGAGGGTGTCAAGCCATCCGAGTCTAAGGTTGAAGCTGTGCAAACGCACCTCGCCCCGCCGCAAAACCGGAGCTGCAGTCATTTTTAGGGCTCCTGAATTTTTACCATTCCTTCTTGCCAAGGAAGGCATCGGTTGTGGAGCCACTGCACGGGTTGCTAAAGAAAGACATGGTTTGGCGGTGGGGGGACAGGCAAGAGAAAGCGTTCAAAGAGCTCAAGGGGCTCTTGTCCTCAGACGCCGTTCTGAACCATTTTGATCCAAGGAAACCTTTAACCTTGGTCTGTGATGCATCACCAGTGGGGGTGGGGGCCGTGCTGTGCCACGTGTTAGAGAATGGGTGGGAAGCCCCGGTTGTCTTCTATTCCAGGTCACTTTCAAAGGCGGAGCGCAATTACGCGCAAACAGATAGAGAGGCTATGGCCATAATCGCGGGAACAAAGAAGTTCCACGATTTCCTGTACGGCCGCAAGTTCACAATTGTGATTGATCATTTTTACTACAGGCAAGCTCACCCCACAAATCCTGTCCCCCAGAATGCTGCGTTGGGCGATTTTCCTCAACGCCTACCAGTACGGACTGGTCCATCGCCCAGGGAAGGAGATTTCCCATGCGGATGCGCTGTCCCGATCTCCCCTCTCTCAATTAGGAGACCCCAAATGCGAGGTGGAGCAAGGTCACCAAGTCCTGCTGATCGAGTCTCTCGACTCATCCCCATTGTTCCTGCAGACCTCGCCAAAGCCACGGCGGCCGACAAAGCCCTGTCCCTAGTCAGTTCCTGGGTTAGAAGAGGGTGGTCCACAACTCCCCCCGAGGAGGTTTAAAAATGATTTCTGGGAATTTTGATCTGATTTGAGATTTTTGAATCCTCACCAATACATTCTGCATTAGGCACCAATAGTGAAAAGCTCTAAAAATTAGAGTTTTGATACATAAGATCTGGATTACGTAATTTTAAAGGGGGGGGTCCGAAGCAAAAATTACGGTCGGATTACATGAGGGGAGGGGTCAATTTCCCCCAAAAAATGGATCACGTAATTGTTGAATGGCCCCTTTCTCTGTACCCCAATTTATTATTCTCATTGATATGGAATTAACAGAGACTCAACATTGAAGTTATTGGAACTTAAGACTCATTGGAGGCACTAGAACAACTTGACTGTTCTGATTTTAGATTAACATCGAAGTACAGTAATGGGTTTTGACATTGAAGTACAGTATCCAGTTCCGATGGGCAAATCACCTGCATTTCATCTTTTTAGCAATTTTATTTATTTTTATTTATTTATTGTTAAATTTTTATACTGCCCACTCAGCCAAAGCCAACTCCGGGCGGTTCACAACAGTGGGTAAAAACAGATAAAAACAAATAAAACAGATAAAATCCAATCCTTAATTGTTATATACACCCTTCCTTCCTTCCTTCCTGGATGGCTATTTAAACATCCTCTTATAGTATGAAAAACTCCAGCCCAGATTGCAATTTTGCAGCCATGTATTGTTACAACTAGAATGTTTGCTATACGAACTATTATGAACAAGAGAATCAGAAAATGATTTGAAAGGAGCCATTCAGAACCAATACACAACATGGTTACAAGTAGTAAAAAAAAACCTCCAAAAGTTTTGTTAAATAAATTATAAATATATGCTGGAATCCTGCAGCTCATTGTAGTAAGTAAGAACCAGAGTATCCTCATTGAATAAAGGGAACCTGCAAAGGAGTTGACACGCCAAATCCAAACTGATTTAGTGCCTATTCTAGTTATGACTTAATATGCTAAGCAACATGGTTTCAGCCATATGACAGAGAAGTCTAACTGAAAGTTAGCCTATTCTGTCCTAATCCTGTATCACATTTCCCTTTAGTATGTAATATATATGCAGAAGCAGATCTGATGATCAGTATTTACAAGGTAATTCTTATAGAGCAAATTTACAGATTGCTACCATCAGCTGTTAGTTGACAATTTAATTTGAGAGTAAGTAGTTTAAAATCGCATTGTATTTCTGGTGTGATGTGCCTTTTTTGGACCTGCCAGTGGGGGGAAAAAATCTGTTTTTCACTACATAGAAACTATTTTTGAATCTTAAGATTTGTGTTTTCATTGAGAGGTCTGTATCTTTATTAAATCTATAATCCTTTACATTAAAAGCTCTTTGCAGTGTAAAAATAAAATGAATATCACAAACGTATTCCATGTAGAAGGCACTTTTGAAAAGTTTTTTCCTTCTACTTTTTGTAAATGAAATTACTACAGCTTCTGCAATCTCCGAGTTGCTGTTATTTTAAGCGGGCTGGAGGTAACAAATCATGATCTTAGAATTACAAGAGATATACTGTCACAAAGTCGCGAGAGTGAATCAAAATGACTTTTACATTTGTGGTTCCATTTATATATGCAGTAATAGCCCATTATATGACTACCAGTTTTATGATGTGCATGACAAGAAAAGCTCCATCTATAAAGCTATTAGGCTAAAAAACCACATGCCTTTGTATCTGTGATGAATAGTGAATCAATAATTCCCAGCTATATATAAAGTGGTCCATGAAGAAGTTCCATCTCAGAAGACTAAATTGCAATAATCCCTCCTGTAGTAGAAATATTGTTTGTCATGACTCCACAGTTCAACAGCCTGCCTAAAGCATTTTGTTTCAGATTTGGAGTCAGAACGAATAACAGGCAATAACAAATTTCCACTTTCAGTCTTTCATAATATGATAGGATAATAAAAGGGCCAATAAGATATTATACATTACATATCATGTTGGTAAAGTTCTTTTCTCCTTTTGCTAGGAACAGTTATACTACAGAAGTCATTCCTGTTGAAACACATGCTGTATTGAGTGCACCCATGACCTTAGTCAAGAAATCATTTGAGTGCTTTCAATGTATGTATGAGGATAATGAAATGCATATGATAATGGACTATTGTCATGTCAATATTGTTATCAAGTTACCTCCAACTTACGTCCTCAACAGTACCACTAAGCTCTTGCAAACTCAAGCCTGTGGTTTCCCTTCTTGAGTCAATCCATTTTGTCTTCCTTTTTTCTACTGCCTTTCACCTTTCTGAGCATTACTGTATTATCATTTCCAGAGAATCTTGCCTTCTCACAATGTGCCTGAACTAGGACAGCCTCAGTTTCATCATTTTTGCCTCCTGAGATAGTTCAGGTTTATTTGCTCTAGGACACACTCATTTGTCTTTCTGGCAGTCCAGATTATCCACAAAACACTCCCGTCATCACCATATTTCAATGAATCAATGTTTTCCCTTTCAGCTTTCTTTACTGTCCCAAATAAACTGTGATCTTTAAGCAATCCTTTGGTTCTTTTTTCCATAACCTTCTTCTTCTATTTTAACCTGCTCCTTTTTTATGAATGTATTCTTATCTAAAAGTGAATGTGTGCAGTATATTGAATTCTACTATTAGAACTCTCTCTTCAGAAATCATGCAGCACAGATACTGGAACGATAGTCTAAAGATCGCAACTACCATTCATTGGGAGTTAACATCTGGGACCCCCATGAGAATTTGTAGAGTTTCGGGTGTGGTTTTATTAAAAATGTAGAAAATGTACTTTTAAACTAGTCTGATTCTACCATATACATTAATCTTTGCTTCAGTGGGATTAAAGCTTTATTACATCTACCACTGGAAAAATTCTGGATGTCACTTCCTTGCAGTTAAATTTTATGGTCCCATGAGCAATAGTATATTTTTTCCCCTCCTGCCAACACATACTTTCACTTTATCTTAATCCCTAAAGCCCTTGAAAGCAAAATTGATTGTTTATATAGCCAATGCAAACATTACAACTGATTGAGGTGAAGAAAGATTTTCATTTCTGTTTTTCACCTGCATCCATCTTTCATTTAGAAGCATTATGAAGATGTAGCTTTCACTTATAGTGTGCCTGAAAGGATGTGATAATGAGATTGCTAAAAGCTGTTCTTTATGTTGTGGGATGTAAATTAGTTTGACACTTTAATACAGGCTGATAGGATTAAGTGACTGTATGAAAATAGTAAAGATAAGTGATCAAAATATTTTCTTGACTTCATCCAGGCCTCTCCCTTTCCATATATGCATATTTAGATAGATACGAGAATGTTCTTCAGAAACTATATGGGCCAAGTATCTTTTCATTTGTCTCTTGTTATCTTTTTATCTCCCACTTAACTAGTTGGCAAGGTTTATTTTTATTTTTTTTAGTGAATAAACAAAACAACATTGTATTGTTTCATGACCTCATACAATAAAGTCAACTTTATGTTTTGTGTGTGACTATATTCTATTTAATGCAGCACTTGGAACCAGGGGCCACATGTACTAACAAGATTCTGGAATCAGTCCAACAATGTTAAAAATCAAATTCAGGGATCACAAACTAAAAGTCTATAATCTGTTTAAGCATCTAGTATTGAAGCTTGCATATTCTAGAGCAGGGGTCAGCAAACTTGGCTGTTCAGGTGTTCTTGGACTTCAAGTCAGTACACCTGCTAATCAGGGCTTGTGGGAAATGAAGTCCAAGAACATCTGGAGTGCCATGTTTGCTGATCCCTGTTCTAGAGTACTGTATGTACTGGAGTATAAGTCTAATTTTTTAGCCCCCAAAATGAGGTCCAAAAAGGGGGTTTGGCTTATACTTGGGTACTGAAGCTGCAGTAGTGCAAATTGAAACATACAGTGAAAAGAAGCATAAACACTACTGTAAAAAAAAAAATCTAAAACATACCCACAGAAATATCTAAATTAATTAAGTAAGTAAAAGGTCACCCTTTAGGTTAGAGGTCACCCAGTCATATCTGGCTCTAGGGTCAGTGCTCATCTCTGTTTCATAGCTGAAGAGCCAGTGCTGTCTGCTTCTGCAGACGTTTCCGTGGTCATGTGGCAGGCATGACTGGACATCGGAGACAGTGCACGGAACACCATTTACCTTTCCACCAAAATGGTCCCTATTTATCTACTTGCAATTTCTTGCTTTCGAACTGTTAGGTTGGCAGGAGCTGGAACAAAGACGGGAGCTCATTCTGTCCAGCAGTATTCAGGTATCGAACTGCTGACCTCCCACTTTCCAGTCAGCGTCTTAGCCACTGGGCGCCTTTGGATGCTACATTGTGGTTTGGCAGAAGAGTGAGTTGTGAGGAACCTTTGGCTTTTGTGTTCTTGCTCCCATTAGTGGAGATTTATGACAAATGCTAATTTGTTGATCTACAGCCTTGTGATCTTCCCTTCCTCACTATTAATTGGAAGTCCAAAACCCACAAACCATACAATTGCCTGCCGCCACACCACTTTCTTTGATTTCTCTCTCTTAATCACTGTCCTGCTTCTTTTTAAATCATTTATAAGCATGCATTGTCCATATTTTGATGACTGCAAGTCTCATCAGATTTCATTTTGTGAAGCTCACATTGACAGGAAGCAGATTGTACTGGAGACTATAAACTGTCAGTTTAGGGCAAGCATGCTGTTGGCCTCAGGCAATAGAGGATGTAGCTTGCTCTATCTTTCTGGCTTAGGACATTCGTCCCTCTCGAGGTCCATTGTTCTTTCTGCTGATAGATTGAGAAAGACAAGGAGCACATGGATAGACAAACACCTCGCCCGGGCATTTGGTGCCATTTAGCAGCAGTTTCTTGTTTTTGACATTTCCCTTTCCCCTTTTCACCTCGCTTATCGCTAGCCGTTTCTGTCTTACATTCACTACACAGAACTAATATAAAATGACAGAATATATATATGAGCTTTGTATCTCATTTTATATCCCATGTGCAGTTACAGTTAATTATCAACCTTTCACAATCACTAGAAAAAAATAGGCTAGTGAAATGTGTATGGGTGCACATAAATACCCTCTACAGTATGTATGTAAAAGTATTCCTCTTTTTAACTCAGATTTTATGGCGTTAGCTTCTGTGACAATTTGGTTTATCCATCCACAACATGATTTCTTAGTTCTTAATGCCTCATTTGTTGCATGTAATTATTTTATTACAAAATGGACCATAATAGCCAAACAAAAAACTACATGAAAAGATGACTTTGTGATCCAAGGTATAATTTTAATTACTGTTTCAAAAAGAAATAAAATATTTCTGTGGAGTTTTACAAATCATATTTTTAAAGCAGTAGGGAAGCGGGGCTAAATATTGGACTAAATCCAATTTTTATTCTTCAGTGGAGTAGATCAGTGATATCCATTGCGGTATAGTGGATAGAGTGATGGATACTCAGAAGACCTGGAATTCCTTTTTATTCGTGGAAACTTACTGGAGGTATGGAACTGGTCTTCTTCATCCGTGTCTAGGTCAGACATGAAACTGCCAAAATGGAGGCAGTTACAATGAGATTAGACCTATTGAATCAATGATAATTTGGTGAGTCAGCTCTTTTGTGAATTCCATTAATTCAATGATTCCACTTTAGTTGTGACATATAACTATATTTTGGACAATGGGTCCACCATACCTGGAACAAACAGTTGGATTTAGGTCATTTTGATGCTTCTTTGAAAAGTGCAAACTTTAATATACCGGTCACTCTGCATATTCACAAGTTCATATCCATTGTTTCAGTTATCCATGGGTCTAAAAATGTTAAAAAAAAATTCCTAAAATACATAGTTATATCTATATTTATTTCTATGGTGCATTACCAGAGCGGGCCACTAGAGGCCACTGCCTGCATTGTCAATATAGGACTTGCTGCTATCTGCAGTTCCCTGTATCCGTGGTAAGTCTTGTAATGTATCTCTTGCGGATAAGGGTGGGTGTCTTGTTTGACATTACATTATTTTGGTTTTTTTCTTGTTGTTGCCAGATTCTCAGCAAATGACAGCACAGAGCTCTGTAAAAGTACACCTGAGTGTTATGTACCTGAGGCATCAGAGGGTGGGTAGCTAAAAGTAGAAACCTCCAGATCCTGTTGTTTTTTCTTCATAACTTCATTTCATTGGAAAACGTAGGTTGCTGTACATCTCCAGAGCTTGTAACTGTACTTTAAGAAAGTAGTGCAGTTGGGGTTTCAGGGCTATCAGTATTATATGTTTTTAAAGTAAAATGTTCCAATTTCTGAAACGTTTTTTAAATAGTTACAATACATTTTAAAATAGTTTTATTTAATTAATTGAGAATAGTACATTCCACAGAAAAAGGTAAATACAGTAAAACCCCGGGTTATGAAAATAGTCCGTTCCAGAAAGTTTTCCGTAAAGCAGTTTTTCCGTAACCCAAAGCACAATTTCCCATAGAAATGCATTTAAAAAACGTTTTGGAAGTTAGAAAAGAGCCACAAAATTTATAATTTTTCTATTTAAAACTTTCTAAAGTGGCGAAAACACAGCAAAAAATTCTAAAGTGCCCTTTAGAAAGAGTTTCGAACAGAAAAAATATGTTTGTTTGTTTGTTTTTTTTCTTTGCATTTTAGTGAGCTCCGGAGCTGATTTTTTCCCCCAGTGAATACTTGTAACATTTTTGACATTGCCATCTTGTGGCCAGCCCTGGTAATTGCTGTAAAAGTGCTGCCTAATAGCTGATAAGGGGTGTCGGGAAATTTCTGGCACTTCCTGGTTGCGTTGAGAGCTTCTGCCAGAGCCAAAATGTGATGACAGATCCCAAAACCAGAGCAGAAATGCTCCAAGCACCCTCCCACTACTGTGCAAAACATCGGAACACCCTCCAAAAAGGTTCATAACGCGTGTTTTTTTTATGTAACTTGGGATGTGCTTTTCTCAGAATTTTCTTCCATAAGTCAAGTTTTCCGTTACCTGAGGGTTTCACTGTAAATTAAAAAGACAAAGGATGAAGCAGATACATGAAGAGATAGCGTGAGGTTAAGGGGAAAACAGTCTTTGAGAGAAATAAGTCCAGCCGTTAAAAAATAAGTTACAAAAGTTATTTGCAGTATCCTGATAGATTGATGTGGTGCAACCAGATAGTTGTGCAAGTAAGCTTACCTAGGCTGCTGTTTGTCTTTTGCATAGTTGGGTTTCCTCAGATGGAAGAAACTTGCACACCTGGTTATGTGCTCAGTCAGACACCAGCCAGCAAGCCAGAAGGAAAAACCTGCTGTGTGATTGTCTTTTGCATGTAGTTTTGTCCAGTAGGATTATGGTCGATAAGTGATAAGTTAGTCCCTCTTTTTCATTTGCCACATTGAAGAAGCACAGCACAAACCATCAATTCAAACATGCATTTAGTGGGCCACACAACCACACCAGAGGACAGGATTATTCCTGGTTAAGTTATAGCTGTGTTGTTGTTCAGTTGCACAGTTGAGTCTGACCCTTTGCAACCCCAATGGTCCACTGCAAGCCAGGCTCCTCTGTCATCTGCCATCCTCTATAGCCTGCCCAGATCTACACCCACTGTGTCAACGATGCCATCTAGCCATCTCATCCTCTGTTGCCTGCTTCTATAACTGTAACTACATTACAGTTATAGATGTAATGCAATTAAAAATAGCAAGTTATTTCTGATTAATTATTTGCATTTTGTGCTGATCAGTAGTTTTGGAGTGTTGGGAAAGACTTCAAAGAGAAGGCCTCTTCTCAGTCTGTTATACTGTATATGATAGCTGAATTTAGTAACAAAATTTCAGCTTTCCCTTTCTCCCCAGTAGGGCAGTAAGGAGGCTTGTTGATGGCATAGATGGCTCACAGGTAATGGAAAGGGGCATTCCTCTTAAATTTGGAGAATATGCCAAGGTCTTCCAGTTACTAAAGGTTCAGTGCTGATTATCAACTAAGCATTAACTAGTTTTCACAAGCATATTGCTTTCCTGAGTCCAGCACTCCAGAAGTTGTAAAGCATTTTCCGAGTGCCTGTTCTGAGTCACTTGTTTAGTCCAAACAAGAGTACATGCTGCCAGGCAACCAATCTTTTTATTTCTACTAAGTTTCTTGTTCAAGCAAGGGCCTCTAAATCCTGAATAATCAGGAATCTTGATTGGGTGAAAGAGGGGGAAAGAAGAGTTCAATCTTGGTGGGATTGACAATATGAGATCTTCAATATGGAACATAACTGTCCTGTTAAAGGCCAACTCTATCTTACCTCTACCTCACTCCTCATTCGTAAGGTTTGTGTGGATTTCAAGGAGGTCCACGATATAATCAGACATCAAGGGTCATTTTGTTTAAAAAACAAAATGGTGGCCACAACTATTTTCAGCTGTTGTGCAGCTTAGGGACGTCCTGGGAAGGCGGGAATAGCATGGAAAAGATCCTCCCACCCCCAGAGGCTGCTGGGGAGGTGGAGAGCCAGAAAATGCACCCAAAGATGGCAATTTATTTTGGCCCCAATCCGTGAAAAGGTAGGAGATCAAACACAATGCACCGGATTACGACAAAATGATGCTATCCGGTGCAAATCTTTTCTAAAAATTTGCTGTCATTATCCGGATTTGTCCTTATCCAGTGCTGTTGTTATCCTGAGTTCCACTGTACTTAGAGAATAAAAGGAGTTGAGTGGAACATAGGGAATGATGGTGACAATGGTAGGGATTGGCTAGGCCAGGCACTTGCAAACAATGGCTCATGGGCCAGATGCAGCCCATGGAGCCATTTCATGTGGCCCTCCACCCTCATTCCTGCCGCTGCCGCCACCAGTGGCAGAAGCACCAAAAACGTGCAGAAAATGCGGCAAAACGTGTTTTTGTGCCACGTGAGAACTCACTAAAAATGCATGAGAACTCACACAGAACCATATGAACGGCCTTGACCTGAAAACCCAGGAAAATTGATTGACTGAAGTATAAGCCGAGGGTGGGAAATGCAGCAGCTGCTAGTGAGTTTTAATAATCAAAATGCATGAAAATATGGTAAAATTAACTAAAATGTTGGCACATCTCAATCTGGCACAGTATTGGGACCCTTATGGTCATTGACCCGAGTATAAGCCGAGTCCCCTTTTGGGGGCTCATTTTTGGAGCTAAAAAACTCAGTTAATATTCGAGTATATATACGGTAAATTAAAATTGGGAATAAAGCTACATTTTAATGAAACTGTTTCTGCAGAAAAAATAAACACTATTTTAAAAAATCACCCTGTGCTAACTACAGTGTCCAAAGAATTCACCAAGTGTATATTCTATAATTTTTTTCTATTTCTTCCAGAAACTCATTTTCTTTCTTTCTTTCTTTTCTTTTAGATCTTTTATTATTAAGAAAAAGGGAAAATTGGATATAAATACCGTGCATCTTATGGAATAAAAATTTAAGAGTGATTTAAGAGACTGTAGAACGAATTAAGAGCATGGGACGGTATAAAAGAATTGATATAAGAATTACTATATATGAAAGAATTGTTATAAATATGTAATAATGTTTTATGTTTTATATATGTCTCATTTTCTATTCACCTTTATACACTTTCATTTTATTTTTATACTGTTTATATTAAAATAAATTAATTTTTTTAAAAAAGAAACTTTCTGCACTAAATGTTACCTGATTTAGTTCAAGTCAAGCAGTGTAACATGCTCAGTACCTGTGGGTTGGCTATGTGGTGAGAGTTGGAAGTATCAGGGCAAAAGAGGCAAAAAAATGTCACATGGGGACAGCTGAAGGTTTTGGGCAGCAACTGGTGAAGTTGGTAAAAGAAAAGAGTGTTAAAATATGGGGTTATTCCTATGAATCATGAGGAAACTCAGTTCTAATTGTTATAGTAGCAGGTTGAAGGGAGAAGTAAGATAGACATGTGTGACAAATACCACATAGACTGTCACAAATTCCATAATTAATAGTGTAAGCAACATTACACTGCTTATATAGTATAGTTTCCCCTTTTCGGGAGAATGAAATACAGACTACGCAGAGGCTGATGTTTAGTTGGTTAATGAGAGTGTAGACTGTCTTTTAGCAAGAATAATCAGCATATTTATTTATTTACATGTATGGTTGTTTGCAGAAATAAGCTGTCAAGTAACAAATTTTTTTTTGTTATTCTCCCCCACTGCTTGAATTAAAACCTTCAGTATAAAACCTTCTCTAAAGCATATCTTTATGAGTTTACTGAAATTTTCTTTAGATTCTTATATTTTAGCCACTGTTGGGGGAAAGGTATGTGGCATTTACTAGAATCCAACTTTAAATGCCTTAAAAATTTAATCACTGAAAAGATCAATACAGACAGTAGTTAGCCAATAGCTCTGACAGCTTAAGGGTAGTTTTGAGGTATAGTACTTTAATGAATTATTGAATGATACTTTGGAGCGAGAGGGCACTTAAAATATACTAAAAATATTTGGCCTTTATTTTTAGGGTTCCATTAACAGAATGAGACATTTGCGGGAAATTTAGTAAGCATTTGCACTGGTGTTTTTTCAGTTAAAACCAATGTGTCTACACTTGAGAAAGTGGCTGTTTGAATCTATATCCTTTAGTAAAACTACTTTGGGCTAGAAGGAAAAAGACCTTTTATGCAAAAGTCACTAATCAGCTGTAATATGCCCCAAAATGGTTTGCAATGAGAGTAATAAATGCATACAGGGTTACATAAACTGCATGCCACTTAATACATTATTCATACTAGCCGAAAGGTATAATTATTCAGTGAAGTGAGAACCTAAGAAATTCGTTCTTTATTAATGTCTGTATGGGTGGTACATTTTATTTATTTTAGTACCTTTTAAAAAAATCTCAAAAGCTTGTTGAAACAAAATACATATATAATTTAGATGTGTTTTTCCTGCTCTATTGTTTAAATTAAGTCTTTATATTTAAAATGGATAGGTATAGTGAAACTCTTTGTATATAAATTTTAATAACAGTTGTGTATGCTAATTCTTCTCTTAATGGGATATGCAGATACACTGTTTATTTCCTCTTTTTAAAAATGTAACAGTACTGTATTATGTATCTTTATAAAATATTATATGAAAAGACTAAAATGTAAAAGAAGGGCTTGTACCAAAGATTAACAAGCAAATATGTTTTAGGTTTGTATACACACAGTAAGTAAAGCAAAACTAGGGTAACAGGGAAAAGAGACATGCTATGGCTCCCTAGACTTAAGAAGTCATTAGATAGAGCAGGGATTCTCAATTTAAGGCCCATGGGCCGGATGCAGCTTGTGGCACTATTTCATGTGGCCCCTCACTGCCTCCACCACACTAGGAAGTGCCTTGTGGTGGAGGAAGGTCAAAATGGCTGTCCAGACCCAGAAGCTGTCTGAGGGAGCATGGCCCAGCCTCCGGCTTAAAAAGGTTGAGAACTCTTGAGATAGAGGTTTGGTTCTTTGAGGGGCAAGATATTGACAAATATTTTCTTTAGAAGGCAAGACTTGGTATTTGCATTTAAAAGCATTTAAGGTTTGCTTTGTTTTTATACCACTCTGAACTCATTTCCCCATAATTAGACATTCCTCACTGTTCCTACTAAGGTCAGAAGTCACTTCTTCAGGCATGCAGCCAATTTTGCCTGATGGTAGAAAGCATGTGAGGAATTAATTCTTTATGTACAACATCTGTCTTGGACTCTGTAAAGACATCCAGCAAATCTATTCTAGGATTGTTTGCTATATGGTGCCTGCTGAGGACAGAACTTTAACCTAGGTGATTAGAGTGCCCTCATAGCAAAATGACATATCCAGAACAAGTAGAGAGCTTTTCTAAAAATCCTTTTGCTTATTACTGAATTGATGTAGAAATACAAAAAGCAGAAACTAGAAAGCTTTGGAGTGATTTTTTGCTCTAGGTGACATTCACATTCTGCAGGTGGAAATGGACACCAAGATTTCAAAATGGCTTTGTTTCCTAAAGGTGTAATTGGCCTGGCCATCCATGGTATGAGTTGCATATTCAACTTGTCTATGTCTGTATCTGAGTACATGTCTATTATCATATGATTTATTTATCAATATGATTAAAATATTTTAGCAACAATGCTAGTTGGATACACATGTATGAAAAGTATGTGTATTGAATATATTTACGTATTGCAGTAGAATCCTTCATGGAATTCAGAATTGAGCATATAGATATTGCTTTGGTGCGCCCCCTCCTGAAGAAAACATCCCTTGACCCAGCTGTCCTTAACAACTACAGGCCGGTTTCCAACCTTCCCTTTCTGGGTAAGGTATTGGAGGAGGCGGTGGCGCACCAGCTGCAGAGTGTTCTGGAGGAAGCGGATTATCTAGACCCCTTTCAATCACGATTCAGGCCCGGGTATGGTACGGAGACAGCATTGGTTGCACTGATGGATGATTTCTGGCAGGAGTGGGACGGGGGTTATCCATCCGTCCTTGCTCTTCTTGACCTCTCAGCGGCTTTCGATACCGTCTACCATGGTATCCTTCTGGAACGGCTCAAAGGACTGGGGATCCAGGGCACTGTGTTGTCCTGGTTTTCCTCTTTTCTGGAGGGCCATACCCAGTCGGTGTGGTTGGAGAGTGAGAGGTCCAGCCCTAGGCTTCTCAAGTATGGGGTGCCTCAGGGTTCGGTACTCTCTCCTCTCCTATTTAACATCTACATGAAGCCTTTGGGTGCGATCATCTGTTCCCACAGGGTGCGGTACCACCAGTATGCGGATGACTCTCAGTTGTACATCTTGGCCCGTGGGGACCCCAGTTGGGGGAATTTATCTGGTTTCTGTCTGCCTGTTTTCTACACATTTTGTAAACAAAGGTCCCTTTGTTTACATGAAAGACAACGCAGGAAGTGAGAAAAATGCTTAATCATCCTCCTTATATGGATCTGACATTCTGATTGGCTGTGTGTGCCTTAGTTTTGTTTTGATATACTCTGTTGAATAAAGAGACGGCATTATGATTCCTTTGTTAAGCTAAGATTGCAGTCGTGTGTATGTTTTCTCTCTATTTCTCTGTCTCTTCCTTACTCTGCCTAATGGAGCTGGGCTCTGTTAGAATTCTTAACTCTTCCTTTGTTTATTTGGGGCTGTAAACTACTCTGCCTGAGACTGATTAGATCTTTACATGGATCAGATTTCTACACCCAGTGATGCCGTTGAAATCCTATCTGGATGCCTGGAGGCCATTGGGGTCTGGATGGGGGCCAATGGGCTTCGGCTGAATCCCAGCAAGACAGAGTGGCTATGGATAAGGGCCCCCATGTTTTCCCGGGAGCTACCATCTTTGGTTCTGGATGGGGCTGTTTTGCCCCAGACAGACCCGGTGCTCAACCTGGGGGTCCTTCTGGATTCGCTGCTGCTGCTAGAAGAACAGGTAGAGGCTGTGGCCAGGAGGGCTTTTGCCCAACTTCGGGTGATTCACCAGTTGTGCACGCTCCTGGACCGGGACTCCTTGCTTATGGTCACTCACGCTCTGGTCACTGTACTAGATTACTGTAATGCGCTCTATATGGGGCTGCCCTTGATGACCATTCGGAGGCTGCAGCTGGTCCAGAATGCGGTGGCCTGAGGGGTGATGGGGTGTGGACGATATGCCCGCATCTCACTGCTACTTCAGGAGCTGCACTGGTTACCAGTTTGCCCCCGGGTGCAATTCAATGTGCTGGTTTTGACCTTTAAAGCCCTATATGGTAGTGGGCCAGGATACCTTAGAGACTGCATCATCCCAAGAGTGTCTGCTCGTCCAATCAGAGCGGACCGGAGGGGCTCTCTAATAGTGCCATCAACTAGGGGAGCACATCTATCCAGCACCCGAAGGAGGGCCTTCTCCGTGTCCGCACCAACCCTCTGGAACCTCCTTCCAACAGATCTAAGACTTCAAAGAGATTTGCTGCCCTTCAGGAGAGGATTGAAGACCTGGCTGGCAGGGCAGGTGTGGGGCCCTAATGGGAATATAGTCCCCGCCTGCTGGCTTTTGTAAACAATCAAGAACCCTCTCTTCCCTTTTATAGTGGGTGGGTGGGATATGGGGTTTTAAGTGTTTTTATATGTTTTTAGAATTTGCTGTAATGCCGTCTTGAGTCGGGTTCTACCTGAGTGGGCGGCATATATAAGTATGACTATTAAATTAAAATTAAAAATATTGTGTAAATTTAGCAATATGTTCAAAGGGAAAGTTAAAAAGAGTAAAACATAATATTGTTGAAGCTGTGGCATCTGATAAAGGTTTGGAAGTGGGTGAAGAGGGAACACAAGAGGAGATGGAAGTCCTGTCATATGCCTTAAGTCCATTTCCAGTAAATCATTTGCAAGTTCTGAGACTAGCAGATTTATTAACGCGGCAGAATACACTGAATTCTGCCATCATTGTAGAAAAGATAGTACACTCTAATGAAATGTTACCTCAATTGCACAGTCTTTCGCTTCACTTAAAGTAGATAGTTAATTGTTAAGAATTACATCTATGTAATAAGAAATACAAACAATTTGGTGCAAATGAAAAAATGAAACTGGAGTAGTTTAAAAGGCAACTAGATCAATACCATTTGATCTGTTAAGGTAATTCAATTTATACCACCACGGCTATTTTTTTTTGTTTGTCAGCTTCTTTTCCTTTTATTTTTAGATAACAAGCGTTCACATGAGGACCAGCTAAATGTCTAATAAATCTTCAGGCAAAACTGGGTTGACTTATGTGGAACTGACTGTTAAAATATTTGATGGAACATTGCTTCAGTCTCTGAATACTTGTCAGATTAGATTTATTACAGCAGCCCTGATTATAGAGATGTGCACTACAGTCCATGGAGATCATTCTCTCTCTTTTGTTATGGAATCTTTGCCATTGTTATATCACTGTTGATCAATTATTCACTATGACACACTTGGTCCAGCAGAATTTTGCTCGTTTCACTTGCCTTACATTTTTGTGTCCAGGGATATTTCTGTATTTAATGCAGTTACATATCCATTTAAATATGCGATTTCTTTCCTAGTTAAAGAAACAGAAATTGGGATAGCAAGTGAAAGTGATTTAAACAGTTGAAAATATCACAGATTGCTAAAGTATAGAAATATGAAAGTACTTGTATATTTATTTAAGGTCTGTGTGTCTTTACCTCCTCCAAAGACCAGGTGGTCCTTATACACAATCTTAAGGCAAAAGTGGGCAATATCTTTATTGAGCATGGAAGAATCACCAGCATAAACTAACTTTCAATTCTCTACAGCAGGGGTGCCCAAACTACATACTGCGGGCTGGATTGCTGCCAACACTGGAAGTGACCCGCTGCCGCTAGAAGTGCCAAAATTGTGGCGAAATGTGGCAAAACACCATTTAAAAAAAAAAACGCCACAAAAATGTTTGGCCCTTGCTCCCTCCTCTATGGGAAGTGGTGGGGGTAGCGAAAATCCCTCAAAACGCACGGTAAATTCATGTGCTGCTGGGAGGAACCACGTGACTGGCCCGCACAGCTGTTTGAGGGGGTGTGGTCAGGCCCCTGGCAGGAAAAGTTTGGGCACCCCTGCTCTACAGGCTGGATACCACAGAGATGTTAGTTGTGAAAATAAAACATAAAAATGTGAAAAAGTTTAGCTAGATATGCATGCCAAAAGATTCCTTTGATAACAATACTTTTCAAAATGTGAGCTGCAATCTGAAGTCAAAATATATGTGCAGCTCCCATTTTAAAATGTATTTTTAATAAAGGAACCTGGCACACATATCCCACAAGGATTTTTTGTAAAATTAAATTTTCTCCTACCATATACATCTCTGTATTGCCCAGCAAGGTGAAGACCTATGTGAACTTGAAGGCTAGTTTACTCTTATAATTTTTTTGTGATGTAATAAAGGTATCACCTTCCTTTACTTTTGACTTCTGTTCTTAGTACACAGCAGAATTAAAGATTGTGCATGAGTAAAATAAATCTAGATTCCCCCCCCCCCCCCTGTGTTTTTAAAACAATTTGCTGACGTTTTTGGATATGTCATTGTCTTTTTTTTCTTAGAAAAAGAAATATTAACATATTTCCTGCTGATCTGCACAAGATTTTCTAGGAAGGGCACTAAACTGTGAGGAATTTGACAGTTCTTAAGCAAAAGGATAAGTGAAAAATGAAAGGAAAAGAGAGAATCAAAACTGGTCTTGTTTTTGTGAGAATCTTGGAAATCTCTGTCTCTCTTTCGCCTAATAAAGGGGAAACTGTAAGAACTCATTGTCCCCCCCTGACAATTGCCGCTGATTCCTGGTGGAAAAGATTAAAATCTAGACCCAATAAAACTTCAACTCTCAGTCTATATATTAAATAATGAAGTATTTATGTGTCTGCCAGCATAACAGCTGCAAGATAATAAAAATCTATATGTTTGAAACTTGGTATTTCAGGTGTTTAACATGTCTTTATTATTTGCAGTCAATTTAAACCTATCTCTAGTTTGCATTTGTATCTTTCTGTAGTGTCATTTTAAGTAACTATCACAAAATGTCATGAAGATATTACTTAGGACAATGTGTGTTATATATGTTACGTTCTGTCAAGTGACTTATGATTTATGGTGAACCACACCAGTGGTTTGCCACTGTCGCCCTCCACTGAGTTTCTGAGGTGGAACAGGGATTTGATTTCAGATTTCTGGAGTCCTAGTCATGCTGTACACTGGCTGTACCTCATGATCCCATTGAACAGTTTATCAAAAGGCAACTACTGGTAGCAAAATCTGAACCAAGAGCAACTGATTATTCAGAATGGCAAGTTCCAAAACAAGCAACACCGTGGGAAGGCTGTTCCAGAACATTTGAAACTCGTGAGCAGTGGATTGTGAAACAGGAGACAAACAGAGAAGGAATTCTCTTTTCAGAGTAGTTGAGATTGCAGAGTGGAAATGTCCAAGAGAAAAATAGTAACAGCTGAAATAAGGAACAGTAGCTGTAGGTGAAAATGAAATTGTATTCCCTTACAATCCAGTCTTGGAACTGAATTTGGCAAGTTTAAATATCAGTTGGTTTAAATTAAATGTTAGAAAATTAACTCAATGGCTCAAATCCTCTTGGTTAACATACCGTGTTCCCCCGAAAATAATATATACCCATAAAATAAGCCATAGCAGGATTTCTAAGCATCTGAGCAATATAAGCCATACCCTGAAAATAAGACATAGCGATAGGCGTGGCATGGCAAATGGGCTCTGCACATGCGCAAAGGGTTCTGCGCAAAGGGTTCTGCGCAAAGGATGGACTTCCGGGTTTGGAGAGTTATGATGATGTTCCAGAAGAACATAATAAAAATAAGACATCCCCTGAAAATAAGCCATAGTGTGTCTTGAGGAAAAATAAATATAAGACACTGTCTTATTTTCAGGGAAACATGGTAGTAATCACACTAGAATGGGCCAGTGAATCAATAGAGATTTATTTAGTCAACTCCTTCTTAAGTTCCTTGGATGCAAAGTGACCTACTCTTATCTTTTGCTATACAAAAGTAAGTTGCCATTTGAGTAGTTCCACTTGACTCAGTGGAATTAACAGAGGAGCTGATTCACCAAATCCTCATTAATTTAATGGGCCTATTCTAATAAGATTGACTTGGCTAAGCATCAGGATTTTGGCCAATGCTACTAATCTCTGGAAGCTGAGAATATTTATCTTTATTTGTATATTGAAATTTTAGCTGACTCTCAATCTCTGTAGAAGGAACATGTGATTCGACATTCCTGTCTCCTGCATAGAACTGAATAGGCCTCTGTTGAAGTGGCAGATGCAGACAGCTAAGCTGCTTCATTTTGAATCCATTTCTTTCTGGCTAGCTCAGTAATACAACTTCTGCAATAAGACTTCTGTTTGTGTAAAAAAAAAATCTTGCATGCTTCTCCTTTAAAAGTTGGTATGTTTGGGGAGGTTGGGCTATACCTGCCACTAAAGGTAGAGGTATTGTTTTCATAGTCTGAGACTGCCCCTTAGTTCCTGTTGTTTGCTTTCTTAGCTGTCTTTCTTCCGTCTTCTATTTTTTGCTCTCTGAGGATGGATGTACAGAGACATACAGTAGTTCTAGCTGTAGAGCTCTCTCTCTTTCTGTCTATCTCTGTTGTGTTTTGTCACGTCACAACTAACTTATTGTGGCCCTAATAACATCCCCCCTTTAAAAAAGGTATATTTTACAAATTTATTATAAGTTAAAACATATTCTTGACCAGACGTTTGCTAATAGCATTTTCAAGGTAAGTGAGGTAGAGCCAGGGAATTGAATCCAAGTCTCCTGAGTTCTAATCCATTGCTCTGTCCACTACACCACACTAGATATTACCCTGCTTATACATAATTGTGTCCAGAAATAATGGAACAAGGGTAACATTTTTGGCACGTGGGCTCTGCATCCCACCACAGTGAAGATGAAAGGAAACACCCAAGAAGTGAGCGAAGTCAGGACTCTCAGCTTTAATACAAGGGGTTTGACAGAAGTGGAAAGGCAGGCATCTCAAAGGAGGAAATTCAGCATTTGGTCATATCCATGGCAAATAGAAGGGGATGAAATGGAAGTACAGTAGTGACAGACCTTACTTTCCTGGAATCCAAGATCACTGCAGATGGTGACTGCAGCCATGAAATAAAAAGATGCCTACTTCTTGGGAGGCAAGCAACGAGAAACCTAGGCAGCATAATAAAGAGTAGAGACATCACCCTGCCAACAAAAGTCCACATAGTCAAAGCAATGGTATTCCCAGTAGTAATGTAAGGCTGTGAGAGTTGGAGCATAAGGAAGGCTGAGTGGAGAAGAATACCTGTAGACACCTTTTGACTGTGGTGGTGGAGGAGACTCTTGAGAGTCCCCTAGACTGAAAGGAGAACAAATCAGTTAATCCTGAAGGAAATCAGCCCTGCCTGCTCATTGGAAGGACAAATACTGAAGCTGAAGCTCAAGTACTTTGGCCATCAAATGGAAAGAGAGGACTCACTTGAGAAGACCTTGATGCTGGAAAAGATCAAAGGCAAAAGGAGAAGGGGATGGCAAAGGATGAGGTGGGTGGACTCACATCTTGAGTGTTTCCTTTCATCTTCGCCACGGTAGGGGTGCAAAGGCCACGATGCAAAAATGTTATCCTTGTTCTAATATTTCTGGACCTGACTGTACATAAAGTAGCGTTGGTGAAATGAGATAGTTACAGTATGTAGATGAAGGGAGAGAAAGATCACATAGATGGATGAGAACTAAAAGCATTGGGTAGGATGTGGTAGGGAGATAGATTAGGCAGGTATCCAGTGTGATTTAATGGATAGTGTATATGTATTGTCTCTTTTTCAGATAGTTAGGTAAATAGGTAGGTAGCAGTGAGTAAAGTTTCCAAAATGTAGCATGTAATTTGAAAGGGTGAGACTGTGCAGATACTCCAGTTTCTTCTCTGTACAAATTTCACATCTCTCCAACAACTTGGAGCAATTTTAAGTCCCCCCCCCCTTTGTTAATCATTTCATTTTGTGTCTGTTCATTTCAAAAGGTAATTTTGTGACCAGGTTAGTAGGACCTTTAGCAAGAGACTGGCTTTTCAAGGTGCCTTTAGGGGAGGGCCATGCAGATAATCCCAACTTCATATTTCAAAGAGGAAGCTGGTTTATGGTTGCCCTTCAAATAATGAGAAATGTTTTTTAAAAATTAAGATGTTAATTCTAATATGTTTTAAAGCACTGCTTTGGATTATCTTTCTGATCTGTTAATTATAGTTGGCTCAGTGCTAATTTCTTGCTTCCACTTTCATGCAGTTAAGTAGAAAAAAGATAAGTTGAATATGTGACAATGCTTCCCCGAATCAGTTGTCCCTCTGAAATGGAGGAAAGAGAGAGAAAAGTGCACCAGAATAGATTATTATTTTTTGGGGGGAGGAGGTTTTTATTAACTTGAGCAAATGGGGACATTGTGGAATACTGCATTTATTGATTTCAGGGGGATGTTTTTAAATGATTTTGAAGAGCTGTTTTTAATATTGTATTAAAATTGTATTGCATGAGGGAAACTATATACCTTACAGCAGAAAATTTCTGCTAATTAACATGTTCCTTCTTAAAATTCTCATTGTGTTTTCACACATGACTGTAGGAATATGAGTTGGATTTGTTAATTAGCAATAGTTTGTCACCGTGAGTTACACCATTTCACTTTTCTTGGTATAACTATGGAAAACTATGCAATAAGATTTTAACCATTTGTAATGAAAGAATGAGTAGGTATGAGTGTGTAATGATTGGAGGATAATCTTGTTTTCCTCAACTAAGCAATGAATATAATAGCTGAAATTTTGTTGCTTAGCGTAGTAAATCATAACTAGCATGCATGGCCTCTTTAGGAGTTGATTCACCAAATCATCACTGATACAAATCCCATAACAACAGGATTTCAGCCAGTAGTTGAATGAAAAGTTAGACAACCTTTTACAAAAACTTTGGTTCAGTTAAACGTTCAAATTCTGTTAGTAGACATATTGGAAGATGTGCGTACCTTAAAGGTAAAGGTCACCCTTGCACGAAAGCCAGTCGTATCCGACTCTAGGGTTCAGTGCTCATCTCTGTTTCATAGCCGAAGAGCCAGCACTGTGTGCTTCTGCAGATGTTTCCATGGTCATGTGGCAGGCATGACTAGACACTGGAGTGCATGGAACCCTGTTTACCTTCCCATCAAAGTGGTCCCTATTTATCTACTTGCAATTTCTTGCTTTCAAACTGTTAGTTTGGCAGGAGCTGAGACAAAGACGGGAGCTCATTCTGTCCTGCAGTATTTGGGTATCGAACTGCTGACTTGTGTACTTTACCATGTGCTTAATCTTCTCTGAATATCCTTGAAAAGTATATATTTGCTAAGCAGAGTTGTATTAGATCTGAGGCAAAAATGGGCTCAGTCATTTTCCCCTTGACTTGAAGCTTTAATTGCCTGTGCATACAGATGGTTAAGTATATAAATATTTTCTTTGGCAAAGAATAGGTTGCAATATTCTTTAAAACAAACCACATTTTAACTCGTAATGTTTTCTCCCCTGGGGAGGGACTGATTTTTACTTTCATTAATTTCCCATAAAACAAAATCCATAATCAAGTAGGAGGTTGCTTGTTTGCTTGTTTATGCTCCTTTTGAACTTAGTACAATCCCTGCATTACAGTAGTATGATGTAAAGCAAGGAATGTACAGAGGGCTGAGAATGTGTGGGAGAAATGGCTTCTTGCACTATTTTTCTTCCACTTAGAGGCTACTTGAAAGCAGCATCACATCCTGTTTTGTCTGTACAATGGCTTGCTTTGTAAAAAGCTCACAATGCAGATCATGCTTTCTCTGCTGCAGGAAACCATTGGCAAGAACATTAGGCTGTGAAAGTAAATTCCTTGCATCTGATCTTTAGGGGTAAATGTATACTCTCCCTTCTCTGTGCAAAGTTTCTAGCTCATGGCTACACATCCATGTGCCCTAAACTCTATCAAAACTATCAAAAAAATCTTCAAACAAGGAATTTCTCCCCATCTCACCAGCCACCCTCATAGGCATGTTTGGTGGGGACACAGGAGAGGGCCAATTCTGTTGCTGTTTCCAGATCCTGAAACCCCCTCCAATGGGAAACCAGGTTGGTCCTATCTTTGCTGTCTTTCCCAAGTAGATGAAGACAGGCAGGCTTTCCTTCAGTGATTGGTTGTCACTGCTTTGCTTAGGTGATAATATTTTTTTTCTCTTTCTCTGTAGTGCCAATCAAGCATCTGTAGAAAGAAAAATATACTTATCTTACTCTCAGTAAGCAGAGCAGTATAACAGCAATCAACTAAGAGAGCGGGAAAGATTTTCTCTAACCATCCAGAGATTATCAGGGGACGTATTTAATTGATTGAAGGGTTGGTTGAGGAGCAGTATACTGTTTGGATGTTAAGAGGGTATCAAACAGCATTATTTTGCCTTAGAGGAATTAGAGGAGAACGGTTGCTGACATTTCTCTAAATCGGTAGTTCCCAACGTAGGGTGCACACATCACAGGGGGACTTCCATTCCCAGAAACCTAAGTCAGTACATTGGCTGATCAAGGCAATGGGGAATTGACTTATGCTTCTGGGAATTGAAGTCCAAAGACCAAGGTTGGGAAACACTGTTAAATGTCTCATTCTTGCTGTCAGGCTTGAAACGAGTCCCATTTGTGGAATGAAGCATTGCATTCTTCCTATCCTTGTGAAGACTTGGAATGTATATTTGACTCAACTAGGAGATGTATAATGTCAGATGAATATCAGAATGTCAAACTATTTTCTATCAGAGATTCACCTGACAACCTGATTGCATTTTAAAATACAGGAGTTAGTCTTTAAGGTGCCACAGCATTTTTTGTCTTTTTTTGTCTTGTTTACTCTCTGATATGACCCACTTTTATTTCCTGTGACATAACATTCCAGTTTTTCTACTTGCACTTTCTTTTTCTACTTGTACTTGCAAGGAAAAAAATTCTGTGTAAGTTGGAGTAGTTTTGAAACAGTTAGAATCTGATCAGAAGTGGTTTTGTGGATTACAGTTTCCAATTTATGAGAGCTCCTCAGATGCATTTTTCATAAAATAGTAATAACAATAGTAGCTGAGCACCAATGCTTTGCTGCACATCCTCTTTGTTTAAACAGGGAAATCATCACCAAGCAGAGAATAATACAGAACGTAGAAGCTTCAGTGTTCACCTTGCAGTGTTCCCGTCCACTCCAAACACACTCTGGGTTTTGGAGACAATAAAGGAAAGAAGAAAAACTGTTTCAACTTCTTAGTATACATTGAACACCATCTTTGCTGGATACAGGTGAAACTCGGAAAATTAGAATATCGTGCAAATGTTCATTCAGTTCAGTAATTCAACTTAAAAGGTGAAACAAATATATGAGATAGACTCATTACATGCAAAGAGAGATAGTTCAAGCCTTACTTTGTTATAATATTGATGCTTATGGCTTACAGTTTATGAAAACCCCAACCCCCATCTCATGTATCCCATAACCATCACATAATCTCATGTACACTGTACGCCATGATCACCACAATTATAACAAATTAAGGCATGACATATCTCGCTTTGCTTGTAGTGAGTCTATCTCATATATTTGTTTCACCTTTTAAGTGAAATGAATGAACATTTGCACGATATTCTAATTTTCCGAGTTTCACCTGTATATATACATTTTAGGTAAACTTAAAGGTTGCCCTTGCTTGAAAGCCAGTCGTATCCAACTCTAGGGTTTGATGCTCATTTCCATGGACATGTGGCAGGCATGACTAGACACCAGAGTGCATGGAATGCTGTTTACCTTGCCAACAAAGTGGTACCTAGTTATCTACTTGCAATTTCTTGCTTTTGAACTGTTAGGTTGGTGGGAGCTGGGACAGAGATGGAAGCTCATTCCGTGATGCAGCACTCAGGTCTCCAAATGCTGACCTGCCAACCTTCCAGTCATCAAGTTCAGCTTTCACTAAGCCACCACAGTCCCTTATACATTGTACCTATCTTATAAATACATACATATATATTTGGGACTTTCATTGATAATTTTCCTGCACTATCCTCCTGTTATGTCGTTCAAGAATACCACAATCTTCGAGGAGGCTCGCTCTGTGAACTAGGATAACTGAATCAGAGTTGTTAATTTCCCTGTAAGTTCCATTGATTCAGTGTGTTTTACTCTAGTTGTAACTTAGTACTGTATATTTCAGCTAGTTTGTAATGGCCAAATTTGTATAATAAAGTTATCCCTGGATAAACAGAGGAAATGTTGGCACAAACGTATGTCTTGTTTGAGCACAGGGTGAAGTCTTGTAGCTGCTCTAAGAAAACGACTGACAGTAGATATTTGAGATAAATTAACATTTTGATGTTGTTTAAAAAAACACAACAAAGTGATACTTAATGGTAGTTCCAAATGAGGCTTGTATCAGACCATTGCATGCCTTATTCCCTTAAGGGGATTTAGGATTATATACAGTGGAACCTCGTTTAACAAATTTAATGCATTCTCCGGGACCTTTTGTACTATGAAAAAATTGTAAAGCGAATTTCCCATAGGAATGCATTGAATGCAATTTCCCATAGGAATACATTGAAAACGAATTACATTGGTACCTCGCTTAAAGAGCACAATGCGTTCCACGGGAATGCTCTTTAAGTGAGTTGCTCTTAAAGCGAAATACTTTGAAAAAGTGCCGCTGCTGCTATTGTAAGTGACCGATTGAGACTTATGGCAGTGTGGGGTGGGGGTGGGGTTGTGAACCCCGATTTAGTTGTTAAGTGAGTTTTTGGTTGTTTTTACTTGTTAAGTGAGGGTGACCTTTCAGAGAAAATTCTTCTCTTTAAGCGGGTTAGTCTCTAAGCGAGGTGCGCCTTATGTGAGGTTTTACGGTAATCCATTCCAGGAAAAAAATTGTTAACTGAGCCATTATTTTGTTATGCGATTTTTGTGTTAACCAAGCCGTTTATTAAGCGAGGTTCCACTGTAAATGTCTATTTGTAACTGCCGATTTTTCACTCTTCTGTGTCCCCTCCTCTTTGGAAAATGAGTTTGAAATAGTAGCCATATTAGTCTGTGTTTGAAGCATATCAGAGAGTAAACAAAGCAAAACAAAAAAAGTATCACTTTAAAGATGATGCTCAAAAGCTAGCATTAAAAACAGCAGTTAGTCTTTAAAGTGCTACAATGATTTTGTTTTGTTTTGCTTTGTTTACTCTCTGATAGAGTTAAAATATGAAGAGTATATCTACACAATTATTTTTGATGGTGTGGAGTCCTTCATCTGGAAATAAAGCAAAGCAAACCACAACATTTTTATTCCCTACTTATTCTTCCATAGAAACTTGAAATCACATTTTCATTCTTCCTAGATCTTTACTAAGGCATTGTTTTGCTGATATAAACATGCATTTTTATTTTCTCCGAGTGACCAAAGACTAATATTGCTAAAACACACAAACACACTCATGTTTATTGGTGAGATAGGGTGGTAAAAAGGCATAAGATGTGGGTTTTTTTTGTTGAGTCAGTCATGTTGGAATGCCTTGAAAGGAGAATGTAATCATAACCTTTGCCTAATTAAACAGTGTGGCGTAATTGATTGTTATAGTGGAATTGTTCCTCAGACTTGCATATAGCAGCAAATTTATTCATCCAAAAGTTCAGTAAGAGAGTGGCATTTAAACTTTAACCACTTCAGAGATTCATCCATGAAATTGTAAGGGGGGCTGCGTTGCTGACTATCAAGTTAAAGGAAAATAAAACTACCCAATGGCTTGGAAACTTCAAATTAGAAAAGCTGAATAGATGCATGTGTGTACTTTTTTGTGGACTCTTGGGGCTATTCAATTATGCTGTGAATTACTATTTCAGATTACTAAAGGACATTTGTAAGCCCCAGTTGTACGATTAGCTGTCCCTGTTGATATTGACTTTTCAGAAGTTGGTGATAATTCAAGAAAGATTGTCAGAGAAACTGTACACAGAACATTTTGATTGATGAACAGCATTTCTAGACTAATCAGCTGACCAAGGCAGCCTAAAGTTATCTTGCTTCAGAATTGAAATGCATGTACAGTAATAGGTTTGTTCTGTCAAGGCTGTTGTGAAAATTTGATGTGTGTGGGGATGAGGTGTGGGGTGGGGTGGGGTGGGGTGTATAGATCATCTGCTGTGAAGGAGATAATGTTTTGGTGGGTGGTTCAGTAGATGGAGTTATAGTCCTAGATTTGTCTGCATGGCAGAATGCTAGAATCATACATTTAAACCCATGATTACAGCATTAGTCTCCTTTTTTATACAATCTGTTCAACAAAGACAACAAGCACCTGGAAAATTTTCACTGTATATAAAATGCCTGGTTTTTAACAGTAGAACCAAAAATATATATAAAAGCCTTTCAGATGTGATGGTAGTTTTCTGGTTTTAACACATCTTCAAATGTGAGATTTTGTTTAAAATCTAATACTCAAGGATATGATGTGTGGATTTGTACATTTCCCAGAGGGATTGTGTTTCCATAAAACAATGGACGGATTAGTGCTTATCGCTGTAGTTATTCTGTTTTTGACAGATGTGACACTAATTTTATTATTAAACCACCTAATCCAGTAACAATTACTAAAGTATTAGGATTCTGCTGTGGCTTATTTTCATGTCCAGGAAACACTGGGTGGTAGGATGCAAAAAAATGGAATTCATTTCCAGAATTTCATATCATTTTTGTTATGCAGCATAACCCATAAAAGGCTATTGTGTGGTATGACCCATAATTATTTTTTTTATGCATATAAAGAGATTTTTGTGGTGTTTCAAGGCATAATGTATGCTGAATGTTGCCATATTACAGCATTTGGATTATCTAGTCTTACAGTCGTTTTCAGAAAATCCAGCTGAAAAATGATGCTGTACATATTAAGGTAGCTGTCCATGGCTAGTATATAGTTGCAGATTGTTTTTCTTTAACTCATATCTTCCCTTCTTCACTACAGTATGATGATTAAGCATTTATCTGCATAATACTTATCTTGATAATTGCATGTTTGCTGTACATTAACATAGTACTAAAAATAAGTACTTTCTTTTGCATGAAATACCTTGTAATATTTGAAGTGTCTCTCCCCTTGCGCGAAAGCCAGTCATGTCCGATTCGAGGGGGCAATGTTCATCTCTGTTTACAGCCATAGAGCCAGCGCTGTCTGTATGTGCAGATGTTTCTGTGATCATGTGGCAGGCATGACTAGACGCCGGAGCGCATGGAATACTGTTTTCTTTCCTGCCAAAGTGATATCTATGTACTTGCAATTTGTTGCTTTCGAACTGCTAGGTTGGCCCCTTGAAGTGTCCCACAGAAACAAAATGTGATTGGATTGGGACCTGACAGTGAGCCACCAACTTTTATTTCCAGTGAAGGTATTATTCTACTGTAGAGTAAAGGTAAAGGTTTCCCTTGCTCGAAAGCCAGTCGTATCTGACTCTAGGGTGCAATGCTCATCTCTGTTTCAAAGCCGAAGAGCCAGCGCTGTCTGCTTCTGCAGACATTTCAGTGGTCATGTGGCAGGCATGACTAGACACCAGAGTGCATGGAACACTGTTACCTTCCCACTGAAGTGGTCCCTATTTATCTGCTTGCAATTTCTTGCTTTCGAACTGCTAGGTTGGCGGGAGCTGGGACAAAGACGGGAGCTCGTTCCATCTTGCTGTACTCGGGAATCGAACTGCTGACCTTCCGCCTCCCAGTCAGTGTCTTAGCCACTTAAGCCACAAATTCTTGTTATGCTAATCTTTGTCCTGTTTATTTTCATGAGGGTTGGTAGGAGAATGCATTCTTCATTAACCAGGTGAAGGAGGTGAGGGAAGAATTTGGTTAAAATGCAAATTGATAAATATGGAATCAATCAGTGGCATTTGTGTATTAGCTCACAGCCAAAACTGGTTTGGGCATATATCAGTGAAGCCTAATGTACAACAAGAACTTTTTTTAAAAAATGAAGGTTCCACAATATGTTGCATACACATCTATATATATGTATGCAAAACTTCCTGTTTTCCTTTCTCAGATTTTACATTTCTTTATGTATGGGATCAAAGCAGAAAAATAAAAAGAAAGTTATGGAGCAGTCATTAATATTTCATATGCATATGTAAAAATGTATGAAATAGTGCAGTACCAACAGTTTGTACAACTCCTGTTTGGTGTACAACTCCTGTTTGGCGGGTGGAACAGCTAACTGTCTAAAATCTTGTTTACACTGTCAGTAGATTCTGGCTGTGAATTTTGAATTAGATAGGCCAGGCATTGATAGCAAGTACAGCTAAAGAACCACAACAACACCTTACATCCATGACCCAAGAATGTAAGGTAAATAATAAGAGAATAAATAAAGAGAAGACAGGTACTGGCAATTGGAAGGAAACAGCATACTCCAGAGCAGCGTTTCCCAAACTACGTTCCATGGAACACTGATGGATTTCAATTCCAAGAAGCCTAGGTTAGTACATTGGCTGATCAGTGGTTTGGAGAACTGAGGCTTCTGGGAATTGAAGTCCACCAGTGTTCCATGGAACGTAGTTTGGGAAACGCTGCTCTGGAGATACTGTATTGAGAAAGAAGGAACAAGCATAAAACAAGTGGCAGAGTTCGAATACCTAGGAACGTTTACTGAAAATGGCAAAATGGATGAAGAGATTAACATACAGTGCAGTAAGGCAAATCAAATATTGGTACAGTTAGCTCTGCTCTTACAATACCAGGTAATACCAATCAACACAAAGAAACGCCTCATACAAAGCATATTCATTCCCACCTTATGTTATCAGGTCACTTACAACAAAACATAAACAAATGTTGGTCACCATGGAAATGAGCTGTCATGGAACTGAGCTGTCTGAGATAGGCAGCTGCCATGAGTAGAAGGGATAAATTCAGGAATGAGGTTATAAGGGAAAGAATTGGAACAGAACCAATCTTGAACTAAATACAGAGTCAACAAATAAAATGGTGTGCCCATTTGGAGAGAATGTCTTTTTCTATACTTTACAAGGCATATGTGGAAAGAGGAGAAGAACAAAGACCATGAGGTAGACCCAGAAGAAGGTGGAGAGATAACATCAAAGAAGTGTTACAAGAACACCAAATAACACCATCGGATCCCACTAGAAGTGTCAGAACAAGAACCTTGCATTTCCCTTGACACCTGATGAGGTAAAAGCTGCCCTGCTTTGACCGCCGCCAGAGTGAGTTTCACCGGCTCGGCGGGCAGATGGCGAGACTTGCTGCAACCGGCGGTCCGGGATCTTTCCAAAAACTGTTGAAGTTTTGGAGTATCCCTCATCCCTCCTGTCTAGGCCGGTGGGAGGAGGTTCAGTGTGACTGGAGGGAGGTTCGGTATCAGAAGCCGACGACGACACTCCTTCAGCTGTCACCATTTTGTCTCTCCTTGTGGACCGGTCAGCCATGGGAGGTAGTGGCGGTCGCTTTGGAGGGTTAATTGCTATAGTTATTGTAGCCTCAATTTAATATTTAATATTTTTATTAATTTGATGTTTATTATTGATTATTGTATTGAATCTATTTTTGTGCTCCTTTGTTTGTATTGGGGGATATTGTATTGGACATTTTTATTGTATATTTTATGCGGTATTTTTGAATTGTTTATTGTATCTTTGTACCCTGTTGTAAACCGCTTTGAGTTATCGAATGATAAGGAAAGTGGTATGTAAATTCAAAAGTAAAGTAAAAGAGGAGGAGGAGGAAGAGGAGGATAAAAAGAATAAGAATGGTCTGACTTGGAATGAGGCATCTTTCTTTATTCTGTTGTAAGGCAGAAACAAAAATACCTGGATTACTCTGGATTTTCTTTGAAACTCTGAAAGTACAATAAAGTAAAGCAGAAGTAATGGAACAGGTTTTCCATATGCCAGATCTATGGTTAGTATAGGGTTAATTTCTCTACCTGTGAACTGGCCTTTGTAGGGTCTGTTCCTGAACTATTACTTATATGTCTTGGTCGGATGTAAAACTACCAAAGTGAAGCCACCTTTTGGCGAGTTCATTCTGTAGTTCCTTTTGCTGGATCTAGTATGAGAAAGATTAGCCAGCAACACAAGGTTGCCATTAGCAGTGTACGCTCAATTGTGGTTCAAAATACCAAACACTTCAAGGGGGCTCTTTCTGTGTACCCCTATTCCTGAACTCAAACTCTGATATTGGTGATATGCTTTTTTTAGATCTTAGAATAACGATCTGGATGTTTAGAGCCTTATTGTTATAATTATCTTGAATGACAGAATGTTTTTAATAAAAAAATTGTTACTTTGGAATATTTCAAAGTAAAAAAAAAAATCTTTCTAAATTAATAGCACATGTGCATCATAAATTTTTAGGACAGCCAATGTATGTGTAAGTTATCATGGTGTAATAGCCATGTATCCAAAGCAGCTTTTCTTCATAAACCCTTACATTTAATCCTTTAGCCCAGCAAGCAGCATGTTACCCACGGAATTAACTTCAGATTTGAGATAAAGAAGGGTCTAAGTTAATGACATCTTAAAAAACAACAAGAAGATTCAGCACAGTTGTAGTACTGCAATTGAAGAAAAATATGGAAAAAGAGAAGACTCATCTGTGTTGCTAGGACAAATAAAGGATAATTATAAAAGGTCTGATTTACAGTATACACAACTGTGTTTGTATCCCAATGGGATTGCTACAACTGGTAGAGTAAATTTCCCTACCCCTACTTGAATTTAGGGCAGCTAAGAGTGTTCTCTGTATACAATTATTTGAATACAGAATTTCAAAGAAAAGCAAGGAGAGACCTAAACGAACAGTGCAAAGAAATAGAGGAAAACAATACAAGAGGCAGGACTATAGATCTTTTCAAAAAAATTGGAGAAATCTAGGGAACATTTAAAGCAAAAATGACCATGATAGAAAAATGGAAAGGTGTTAGCTGCTGCAGAAATATAAAGAAAAGATGGCAAGAGTACACAGAAGAACTCTATAAAAAGGACCTCAACACCCCTGATAATAACAATGAGGAGGAAATTGAACTTGAGCCAGACATCCTGGAGAGTGAAGTCAGAAAGGCACTTAAAAGCACTGCAAACAACAAAACCAGTGAAAATGATGGAGTACCAGTTGAATTTTTCAAAGCCCTAGAAGATGACGGAATCAAATTACTGCATACAATATGCCAGAAGATTTGGAGAACAAGACAATGGCCACAGGAGAGGAAAAGATCAGTATACGTTCCAATCCCAAAAAAGGGCAATGCCAAAGAATGCTCAAATTATCGAACAATTGTGTTCATCCCACACGCCAGCAAGGTGATGCTCAAGATAATACAAGATAGACTTCAGCAGCATGTAGAAAGAGAACTACCAGAGGTGCAGGCTGGATTCAGAAGAGGCAGGGGGACTAGAGACCACATTGCAAACATACGTTGGATCATGGAGAAAACAAAGGAATATCAGAAACAAGACTACTTCTGTTTTATTGACTACACCAAGGCTTTTGACTGTGTGGACCACAACAAAATGTGGCAAGTACTTAAAGAGATGGGAATTCCAGAACACCTCATATGCCTCATGAGAAATCTGTACATGAATCAAGAAGCAACAGTTAGGACAGAACACGGAATGACAAGGGTGGTTTGGAATAGGAAAAGGAGTAAGACAAGGTTGCATTTTGTCACCCTACTTATTCAATCTATACACAGAACACATAATGCGCAATGCAGGGATGGAAGAATCACAATATGAGATCAAAATTGCTGAAAGAAGAGAGTGCAAAAGCTGACTTGAGACTCAATATCAAGAAAACCAAAATAATGGCAACAGGCCCTATCAGCACCTGGAAAATAGATGGGGGAGATGGGGAAGAAGTAGAAGCAGTGACAGATTTTACTTTCTTAGGAGCTAAGATCACTGCAGATGGTGACTGCAGCCATGAAATAAAAAGACGATTAACTCTGTGGAGAAAAGCTATGAGAAATCTGGGGAACATAGTAAAAAGTAGAGACCACCTTAAAACCAAAAAAACAAACGTATAGTCAAAGCAATGGTATTCCCGGTGGTAATGTATGGGTGTGAGAGCTGGACCATTAGGAAAGCTGAGTGTAGAAGAATAGATTCCTTTGAGATGTGGTGTTGGAGGAGGGTGTTGAGAGCCCCCTGGACAGCAAAGAGAACAAATAGGTCAATCTTAGAAGAAATCAAACCTGACTGCTCATTGGAAGGTAAAATAGTGAAGATGAAGCTTAAATACTTTGGACGTCAAATGAGAAGGGAGGATTCACTTGAGAAGGCCTTGATGCTGGGAAAGGTGGAGGGCAAAAGAAGAAGGTGGTGTCCAAAGATGAGATGGATGGATGGTGTGGTAGACGCAGTGGGCACAGAGCTGGGCGGGCTGAGGAGGATGGTGGAGAACAGACGTGCCTGGAGGGAAATGGTCCATAGGGTAGCAAAGGGTCAGAATCGACTGTGCAACTGAACAGCAGCAAGAGTGCTTCAGAGCAGATTTGACAGGCAACAGGGAAACAAAGGAAAATAGAGGAAGGGGTTTCCTGACATGTTAACAGAAGTTTATCCAGACAGTGTTGATGTTGCACTTTGTTTCAACCTTAAAAGAGAAGGCAATTAAACTTTGCTTCAGAGTTTTGTGGTGCCACACATAAAGCTAATCAAAATAGTATGTCATATTTATATATCTAATATTCTAAAATCTTTTGTGCCCAGTTGGATGAAAAAAATGTACTATTTAGTTTGTTATTAAACTTGACTTGGTTTCTGACAGTGAATTTGACAGTTTTAAATGTACTATCGAACAGAAATTATGAATCGCGGAGGAATTTGATGCTATCTTAGTTTCCTAGCCTGAAATAATTTCCTTTCTACTTGATTGAAATACTAATGTTGAATGACATTTGAATGTGTTAGCAATAAAAATGTTCATAAGCTGTCTGGGATATTTTTAATATTGTCCTATTGTTTGCTTGAACTGAGTAATTTTGTTTATCCCCCCCCCCCCCCCCGCCCAAAGAATGCTTTCACCTTGTTTCATGTAGCTATAGATAGAACATAAGAACATAAGAACAGCCTTGCTGGAACAGGCCACAGCCCATCCAGTCCAGCATTCTGTCTCACACAGTGGCTCACCATTTCCTTCAGGGTATTCCCAAGGAGATGCCTTCACCTGCTTAGGATTCCCTGGAAATGGCATTGAGAGATATCCTGCCTATCTCTCCAACCCGGAGGTTGTCCTTAAGTATCCATAATTATACTCTTGTCTTATACTCTTATACTCTTGATACTCTTGTCTTCCATGAACTTGTCTAATCCTTTCTTAAAGCTGTCAAGACTGACAGCTGTCACCACTTCTTCTGGCAGGGAGTTCCATAGACCAGTAATCCTCTGGGTGAAAAAGTACTTTCTCTTATTTGTTTGAGAACTAGTACCCAAAAGTTTCATGGAGTGTCCCCTAGTTCTAGTGTTGTGCGATAGGGAAAACAGTTTTTCCTTATCTACTTTGTCCACACCGTGCATGATTTTATAAACTTCAATCAGGTCACCTCTTAGACGCCATCGTTCAAGAGTGAAAAAGCCCAACCGTTGCAGCCTCAGATGGTAAGGAAGGTGTTCCAGTCCCCTAATCATTCTGGTTGCCCTCCTCTGCACTTTCTCCAACTCCATAATATCCTTCTGGAGGTATGGCGACCAGAACTGTACACAGTATTCCAGATGGGGCCTCACCATAGATTTATAAAGAGGCAAAATGACACTTGCTGACTTATTTTCTATACCCTTCCTAATGATCCCTAGCATTGAGTTTGCTTTTTTCACTGCTGAGGCACACTGGGTTGACACCTTCATTGAGCTGTCCACCAGGACACCAAGGTCCCTTTCCTGGTTTGTCGCAGAGAGTTCAGATCCCATCAGTTTATAAATGTAGACTAATAGAATTTTTCCAGGGTTTAAAACAGCACTCTTTCCCATCGACTAAGAAATGCCAGTGACTGAATTTTGTAAAATCTGCATGTAAAACCTTGATTTACTTTTATAACTCATGAAAGAGAGAAGCTGAGGTTCAGGCCTACCTTGAAGCTTGTTCTGTCCTGTCCAAAGAAATGATTACACAGTGTGTAAAAGGTACCTTTACCTGAGCTTATAAAGTTACTTTTAAAAATATATTTGTTGTGTAATTTGCCACAGAGTTTAAAACAAACATACCAAAATCCAAGTACTGTAATTCATTTTTTGTAGCGATTATTTTGAAGATTCCTCATTATAGCACTCACTATAATGTGTTGCTTTTATTATTTTTAAAGCTATTTTTACAGCAAGAAATTCTGCCTTAGAAGTAATTAAATAGTATGCCTTGTAAGCAATTAAATAGTATGGAGTGGTGCGGGATTGTCCCTCAAAATGTATTTTTGCTCATCCAGTAATAAACATTGAAACAATGTTGTTATCTTGATTTGCGGGAAAATGCTGGAAACTTCAGATACCATATAGCTTACTTGTTTCGAGCACTTATTTTTTTCTTGCATGGGGAGCCTCTAACCCACAGGCTAAATCTGGCACACAGAATCAGGGTTTTCATTTCTAAGTGAACTCTGAGTTTTACTGGGGACCACTCTGTTCTTCATAGTAATAAAGAAATATATTTTCTCCTACGTAATTGTAGATCCGGTGCTTCTTGTAAAGATTAATACAGTAGTACATTTAGAAACAGACAACTATACTTTGAGAGCCAGTGATGATGGGATCATGCTCTGACCCATATCATAGAGTAAACAAAACAAAAGACAAAAAAAGCTGTGGCACCTTAAAGACTAACTCCTGTATTTTAATGTTAGCCTTTGTGGACCAAGTCCACTTCATCAGACATAAAGTGTGGATATCATGAAACACAGTTATACATTTCTGGTATGGAGACCCAGAGTGGCTGGGCGAGGGTTCATCGGACATGGAAATCAATGAGTTATTTACAACCAGTAATAAAAAGCTCTGACCCACATACACTGTGTTTAAAAACTGATCAGGAGCTTAAATTAGTCAAGATCGAGATTTGGCATAGATTATGATTTTCATTGCTGGAAAGTTTTGTTCATAAATGGCTAAACAATTATCCTTAAAAATCTATTCCTTTGTCGTCTTGATATTCTTGACTTTTTCTCTCTTTTATTGACATAATGAATACAGGAACTGAAATAGTATACAGTAAAACCCCGAGTTACGAATGACTCGAGTTATGAAAAACTCAAGTTACGAAATGTTATTTTCATAAATCAGGGTCCCAATTTACGAAAATAACCCGACTTACGAAAGGGGTTTCTGTAGATTTTTACAGATCAAAATGGCGTCGCCGCCATTTTGGTCTGTAAAAATCAAATTTTCAATGCTCAAAATGGTGACGCCACCTGGAGCAGCAGGAGAAAGGAACCAGATGCAGCTGGCATGGAACCATTCCCTCCCCCCCATAACTCAGGGTTTTACTGTAGTTGTTACTAGATGCATGTCAGATATGCAGGAGCTTGTTACCTGGACTAGGTTGATTCTCACACTGCAAATGTATAAAATAATGGTTATCTCTCTCTCACTCTCACTCACTCACTCACTCACTCACTCACTCACTCACTCTCTCTCTCTCTCTCACACACACACACACACACCCCTCTTCTACCACCTCTACCACCCCTTCAAGTGTCAAGGGAGATACAAGGTTCTTGCTCTGGTACTTCTAGCAACCTCCACCAGTGTTATTTGGTGGAACCCACTAAATGGTGCAGCTGTAACCTGAGATGGGAAAGCTAGCTGAAAATGTTAGAAGTTTAATTATCTGTTCATGAGCTCTTTACCTATCTTAATAGTAATTTCTGGCAGTAACATAAAAATATTCACCAAAATTTAAAAAGTTTTTAATGCATTCTTCCAATATTCTTGTGTAATGTTTTTAACTTTTGAGAGCTGTTAGTTCACTCTTTAAGTACGGATATGATAAAGAAAACAATATTATTTATGAAAATGGAGATTTCAATTTTTGTCTAGAAGCAACTGCTTCTTGTCTCCTGGCATCACAATCAGGCAGTACATGATCTAAAGCTGTTTATTTTTGTTGTGTTTTCTTTACTACAGTTGCTATTCTTAATTCTTGGTTAGCAACGCATTTGGGGGAGCAGTGACGCTTGAAAGCACTCTATAAAATCAAATTTTAATTCTGAAAATGTGTGTGAAACTCTGAAGTACAATAAAACGCTTAAGTAAATACTCTAAAATATTAAAGTAATACAGTTGCCAAGATAATAACCTAGACACAAAGCAAGGGGAAAGGCACTTGGATCATCCGCTCTGATCCCCTTATAATGACACAGAAATAGTAATTTGTATGTATGTTCAATCTTATCTAGTAGTACAAGAATTTGACCCTTAACGTAAATGTCATGTTTAACCTACTAAAACTGTCTACTTAATAGCTCTTGCCTGCCTTCTCATTGGAATTAATAAAGTTAATAGTATTGCAGTGCCGGTAATGAAAAATGTATTCAATTCACTTTGGCAAAAGAATAGTACTGTACTTGTATCAGTGCACACTAAAAATGGCTTTAGGAGGAAATGTATTTCTAAAGCTGCAAAAAGATATGTTTTAATCAACATGATCTTAATCTCTCTTAATGATTGGTGGTTTATAATGGGAATGGGTAAATACAGCAGTTTATTAGAACCGTAGGGTAAGTGATTTATGACATGCATTTGCAATCATGGTCAATGTAAGGAATTGGAATAAGCATTACACAGGGAAACGGTTTAATGACAAAATCCTCTTATCTCAGGAACGTAACAATAAAAATAGTTATTATTGTCTCATGCATCTAGGTTAGCCTTGTAATTATGCAGCCCAATAGAATATCCCTCACTCCTTTTATATATAGTTTTAGAATAAAATATGGAATATGCTTGGGGAGAAAGTGATAGAAAGATAAATGCTATATCTATCTCTTTCACCTTTTAAGGTCTGTTTCAATAAATATTTAGGTAATAGAACTTTGTCAGGAATGGTGCATATTCACAACTAAGTCATTTTAAACTTGTATGAGACCATAATTGATTTATATAAGCCTAATGTGTTGTGATCAGTTGTCCATTGAATGCTGCTGAATGGAGACTAAGCCTCACTGTATGACCCTTTTTATTGCTTTTTAGATTTCAGCAAAAAAATATAACTCTCAGAATATTGTAACCAGGTTTCTACTCATTGCCACCATCATTTTCCTGACAAGTTGGATGGTTAAGTATCTGTCAGTATTGGAATGGAGTTCTTCCCAGATAAAGTGGTTCTCCATAGACTCCATAGGTATGTGATACTAGATATGTGAATTGAAAGGAAAAGTGTATTTTAACATATTCACATACATACTGTATTGAAAAGAAACTTTGAAGCCATGAGATATGAAGAGCTCAGACTCTCATTGTGCAAAGATGTGCACCTATATGCTGAATATTGTTTTTTATTTTTCCCAAGTGGAAGTAAGAGCTTCCCATAGAAAACAGTGGAGAATTCCAGAATTTGAATATAGCTGGGGAATAGTGTTTCTCCCTCCAGCAGCATCTCCAAAATCAGATATGAATGCAGAAAGCTGGGTAAATAAAATATGCTTATCTCAAAAACGTTACTAACATGCATGCGACTGGTAATAAATCATGAGATTTAAGACACTGCCTCTTCCTACCTCAGCCTCCACACAAAAACATGACTATTAGTAAGCACCATTACCAATGCTGCGTGGGGTAGTAATCCAGTGAATGGCAAGGAGTGAGTGAGTAATACAGAAGTTAGCAAAAGTTGTTGATTAGAACAATCTGTTATGTATTCAGTAATTGACTCCATAGTTGTTGTTTTTGCAAATGTGAAAGTACACAGATGAAAAAATCATGCCAAAATAGGTCTGAAGACAATATGTGCAGTTGCTTGATAGTCACTAATAATGTGAGTTAAACATTATAGCTTGTTTCCATAGAGTCATAATCTGAGTTCTTCACACAAAAAAGGGTACTTTCTAGCTCCTTGAAGAGGCTGAAAAGTCACCACTGGAAGCTTAGAGACTTTTCAGTTGGTGTTTAACATTGACAGAGGCTGATAGACCTAACAGAGAATGGTGCTTCGTCCCATCACGTTTTGGGGTTAGTAGCCTTCTGCATGGATCACAGCATGCAGTGTAATGAAGAAGTCTATAGATTTGGAAGGAGTTAGGCATCTCAGTGGTAACGGCACAATGAAGTACTTTATCCCAAGCCAAGCACAAAGGTCTCTTTGAGACCAAGGCAGCTGACATGATTTTAATGCAGACTGATTTAGCTCGTGCTAATAGCTATTCTCTCTTCACAGCACCATGAAAGTAATTGGTTGGATGTAACTCAGAATGACTTATGCAGTGTTGTTAGGAATTTTAAGGGTTTCTATAGTTTAAACGTTGGGGATTTTATGTACGCTACCCAGAGTCGCATGTTGATTGGGGCGGCTATACAAATTGAATGAATGAATAAATATCTGCTATAGTGTGTTGTTATATCAATTTATGAAGTCTGCTTATAGCATAATCAAGGTATGCTTAAAAATGAAGAGGCTTTAATGCACAAGTAGACCTGAAGCCCTTTCCAGATAAATTGGCTTTTCCAAGCTTCCTCAGGAATCTATGCACATAAAAATATATACATATCATAACCATACAATATCTACACCAATATACAATATTACATATATATATATATACATCATTTATACATCAGGGAAATGCATTTAAAGTAAATTACCTGCTTGCAATGTAGATATAGTTTCTTTAAGGTATTTTAATTTTAATCAATATTTAATTTTATTCGCGTCTGAGCCTCAATGAAAATTCTGTAGTGCTCCTCGACGTCAAAGAACCATCTCACTCACATCTTGTTTTATAATCAATACTAACCCACTGCAGCTGTATCTAATGAAGAACCACATATTGTGACCTAGAAATTTCTTAAAGGAAACACGACAAGTCCAAATCTATGTTGAGTCCATGTGGATGAACAGTATTGAAACAATGAATGAAATGTGCTTCTCTGCGGCGTAATCTAAGTTCTATATCAATCACTTCATATCGAGAGGATTTGACAGTTTCAAGGACAGCGAACCTCAAATCTTTATCACTATGTTGCTTGTCCAGAAAATGACTGACCATGGGTGCAGTAATGTCTCCTTTCCTAATTCTAGACCTATGTTCCCCCAGCCTGGTTTTAATCTCACGGCTGGTGCACCCCACATAGCTTAACCCACAACTGCACATGATTACACACACACACACACACACACACACACACACACACACACACACACACACACACACACACAACATTTAGTTTGGCAAGTGGTAAGCTCTTTCAATTTCAGTTTATAAGTACACCCAGGAACCATAATTTCCTTTGTTTCCCAAGCAAGATTACAGTGCACACAATGCCCACATTTAAAGTGCCCTAATACAATGGGTTGAATGGGTGGAGAATATAGATCTGATTTAGTCACAAACTGTCAAATCAAACGTGTCTTCCTAAATCCTATCAAAGGCACTTGCTCACAACCTGAAATGTGTTTAACAATATGCCAATGTCGATAGATAATGGACTTGATGTGATTATCTAGGGTTGAGTATTCAAATGAGCACGTAATCCTGCGCCTGTCCTGTCTTTGCTTGGCAGTCAACAAACTTTGTCTGGTAACTCTACATGCTCTATCATAACGATCAATGACCCGTTCCGGATACCCCTTTTGTTTCAAACATAGCCGAATAGAGCTGGAGGTGTGTTTAAAATCAACTAGGCTGGAAGAGTTCCTTTTCGCTCTCAAGAATAACCCATAGGGTAAGTTATTACGAAGATAATGCGGGTGGTAAGAGTTGTAATGCAGATAGATATGCGTTCCTATCAGTCGGTTTATGGTAAAGCCTGACTCGAATATTGCGAGAGTTATCAAAATATACCGCAACGTCTAAGAAGGGTAACGATAAAGGATCACAGCTGTGTGAAAACTGCAGGTGCCTATTAACTCCATTAATCCATGCCACGAACTCAGATACACAACTTGAATAATTGAATACGAAAAATAAATAATCAATAAACCGCCTGTAAAAAGTGATATTTTGTGCAAAGGGGTTTAAATTGCTAAAAATAAAAACCTTTTCAAAATGTGCCATATAAAGATTTGCCAAACTCGGCGCGGTTGCGCTCCCCATGGTGACGCCGGACACTTGTAAATAAAAATCAGATCCAAATCTGAAATAATTGTGCTCCAAAATAATATCCAAATTATCTAATAAAAATGAGTGGTGTGTGTGTGTGTGTGTGTGTGTGTGTGAGAGAGAGAGAGAGAGAGAGAGAGAGAGAGAGAGAGAGATTGTCTAACGTAGAGTCCAAGGCTATTTGAGTGATGTCCCTTACCTCATCCAGAGGAATGTGTGTATATAATGCCTTAACATCTAGAGTGTCAAAAAACCCACCTGGTGCTACTTGAATCCCTTCTACCTGTGTGATGAAATCAGTGGTATCCTTAATATATGATAATGTTTGGCACAAAAACGGATGGATGAATGTGTCCAGAAACTTGGCTAATGACTCGAGGGCTAAATTTACAGATGAAATAATAGGTCTCCTGGGAGTAACCCATCCGATGCTCGTGGTTTGTGTATATTAGGCAGCAAATGGAACAATTGCACCCTAGGGTGCTTGTTATATAAATACTCTGCTTTTTTCTGAGTAATATATCCCAAAGCTAAACCTTCATTGTTAACTGTTCTAATGATGTTAAGCACCTTTTTCGTAGGGTCATCCTTCAATGGTTTGTAAAAGGATTGATCACTAAGTTGTTTCCTTGCCTCTGCAATATAATCTTCAGTATCCAAAATTACCACCGCTCCCCCTTTGTCGGCCGGCTTGATCACCACCTGATGGTCATTAGCTAATCTTTCTAAAGCAGCCCTGTCCTCCTTACACATGTTGTTGCGCATTCTAATTTTCTTCCTTTCCAAGCTCTCAAGGTCAGTTAACACTAATCTGTTAAAGACTTCAATGTTAGGATCTTCTTGGAATAGTGCCACGGGCCGTAGGTTGAGAACTGCTGTAAGCATTTGTGACCAGATCTTGGCCAAAAGAGACAATAGTTTTGGAGCTCACAAGAAAGGACTCCAGTGTTCATACAGGTAGAGCTTGATTCAGTGGCTTATCACTCCTGACTTACCACTCCTGTCATCCACTGATTCTTACAGAGACATTTCTTACAATGTAAATTTACATAGAGAAATCAATGCGTTCCTGGGTTCAAGGATCACTTCCCGTGAATGAGTTGTCTAAATAAATTTCTTGCAGTAAATTTTAAAAACCATAGCTGCAATATTGTTGCATGAACCTGTCCTTTCGACAATGCTCAGTGATTTGGTCTGTACATAAAATAAGATTAACAAGTTTATATAGCACAGCTTTTTCTATGATAATCTGGAACCTGTGGTACAGATGACCATCTGAAGTTTTCCAGAGCCTAAACCTATAGGTGTTTCGTCAAAGTTTAAAGCCATTTTTGTTTTGGTATAGATATTCAGCAGATTGGTACGGCTGTGTGACAGTGTATTTAAAACTTAAGAACTGTGTCCTAAATGCAGCATGGTTTCTTTCTCACCTCCTGTTAGCCTGAGGACTTATCTGAAAACTGGCTTTGGAAGGTATCTTAGCTTTCCAGATAACATTTGTGAGGTGCTTGGAGGGCAGACAGGATTTGCTTTAAATCAAATCGATATATGCCCTGATACGGCACCATTATTTAGATTACTACTCAGAAAAACTTTAATCACATGATTTTTTTTATTCCAGAAAGAACATTCTTGCTCATTAACCTTAATACATTCATTTTTACAATAGATATTTTATAGTCTCCTTTCCCTGTACTGAGTCCACCTTCAGTAATCCTCTATTCATCGACACATGCAATTTTTTTAAAAGTGCACTTTCGTAGAGAACAAGAGAGCTCTTAGGGCTTATTGTCTGTATGAAGTTGCGGAGGGACAGTGGCTAGCTAGGATTGCCACTTTAATGGAATAAACACCACTGAGGAAAACTACTGAAAACAGTCAGGGCTTCCAAGAATTATAGGCATTTTATCATTTCAGGTGAAAGAAAAGAACAGAAATAGTTTCAGTCAGCCTTGAAAAGTGAAGGTTATAAGGTGTGCTATTTCACGTCTCCATAGATTGCAGTTAGTAATTTATGTTTGAAAATACAGTTTGAGAACTGTGAGGTTTTTCCCCGATTGTATCTACTGGACAGAGTACTATGGGAGATAAAAAGATTGATTTATATGCAGTAAAACCCCGACTTACACATGCCCCGAGTTACATAAAATTTGACTTACATAATGATTTTGTGCTAAAACCATGCCCAGATTTACATAAATGCTCCGATTTACATAAATTTAAATAACCCGATTTCCTATGTGTTTGCTTTGAGTTACATAAAAAATTCATTTTTCCTATGGGTTTGTTCGAGTTACCTAGAAATTCATTTCACTATGGATTTGCTTCGATTTACACAAAAATTTCATTTTTCCTATGGGTTTGCTTTGAGTTACGTAAAAAACTGATTTAAGCAAAAGCCTACGGAACGGACTCCCCCCCCCCCGTAAGTAGCGGTTTTACTGTAATTTATACAGAAACTTGTGAAATTGAGGCCTAATCCAAGAGGTTCTGGATCCTATTTACAGCTTTAATATTAATACATTGTTTCGTAATGTGGCAGCAGATGTCTAGTTCTTTCCTTCCTTCCTTCATATTGAAGCATTGTACAATTTAAAATCATGAATTTACATGAAACAGTTAAAATTCAAAATAAGGATGTTAAAATAATTGGACTGTTTTTTGATCAGAAGCAGGTCAAGTCTGTAGCATTATCTCATCTGTTTACTAGCTTCTGTTTTGTACACTTGGTAAAGGTAAAGGTCGCCCGTGCTCGAAAGCCAGTCGTATCCAAGTCTAGGGTTCGGTGCTCATCTCCACTTGTAGCCAAAAAGCTAGCGCTCCCTGCATCTGCAGAATCTGCAGATGTTTCCATGGACATGTGGCAGGCATGACTAGACACCAGAGTGCACAGAATGCTGTTTACCTTCCCACTGAAGTGGTACCTATTTATCTACAGTACTTGCAATATCTTGCTTTTGAATTGCTATATTGGCAGGATTGCCTGGGACAGAGACAGGAGCTCGCTTCGGCATGCAGCACTCAGATATCGACCTGCCGACCTTCCAGTCATGAAGTTCAGCGACTTAACCACTAAGCTACCGTAGCCCCCTGTATACATGGTAGGGCATATAAATCCTGCATTGATTGAATTTCTCCACATTCACAAATAAAAATTTCCTATCTAAGTAGCCCCATTTTAATTGATTATTCTTTTATCTTCTCTTTGAAGTCTAGTAAATGACTTTGAGATAATCCACCCAGAATCTTGTCCTGGTTTGAGACATTCTTCAACATTTATCCATTGTTTTTTGTTCTCCATGGGGTTAGCCTAGCACCTTCTGGTTTAATAATTAGGGCTTGAGATGTGTGCAGAAAACCTTTCCTCAATTCCAGCTGTTATCTAGGGGACAGGGGTTGGTGTCCATAGAAGTGAATGAAAATGGTGCTGTATTACCTTATTTCACCTGCTGTTTGCTGATAGTATTGGGCACAATACTGGGAATAGCCCTACGTGATTGTTTAATGGTCATAATTTGGTTTGTGTTTTTGTAAGGTCCACATAACTTGCCATGGTTAACTGACAAGTATTAATATGCATCTTGGTTTTGTTATTGAGTGCAAGAGTGAGATGTATCTAATGACTCATCAGTTATGCACAATTAGAAATAACAAGTTACATAAACCTTGTGCAACTAGATTCTGACCAGTAAGTTGCATTTTTATTAGGTGCTGCTGTAATTAGGATTTTATTGTAAATTTTTAAAAGTTTATCAAAATATAAGTAAACAAAGCAGTCTTACTTTCTCCCTCTTAAAATCAATTCATGATTGCAGAAATCAAGATGTTTTTAGATGCTAGGATTTATCAGTGTACTGTATAGTGAAAATAATAATAAAATTGTTCTTTTTTGAAAGGGCCACTTGATTTTTTCATTGAATCTTGAAGATAAAATGATACCAGATTTGTTTTAGCAATTTCATCATTGTATGTTCTTCAAAGATAAATGATGTAAAATAAGGCTGAACTTTAAACATTAGAGGTATTTGATTAACAAGATTCTCTACAATTTGAATAATTCATACACCAGTTATATTTTTGCTGTTTGACAACCTGCAATGCAATAATAAATGTTATCTGTTGTTGGCAAGTGATAGAAATAAGGATACAATCTGTAAAAGCAGTTTGTTGGCAGCTACCATTTATTGATAAATAACAACATGAATTATCCCCAAATTTCTAAAAATGTAAAGAAAAGTGAAGTAATCGTTCAGATGTATTATAGATTACTCTATGACCTAAGGCTTATTCTGGGCTAAATCCACTGCTAGTCCTAACTAATGGGACTTACCACTTAAGTCCGATAGTTTTCAGTGGATCTGTTCTTGCCATTTGTAAGGATGGACAAGCATAATCTAACATTTCTATATGTGAAACAAACATTTGTTTTTTGTTCATGAACTTTTATATCATTTGTGAGTATGGATACAATTTGAAATGCATTTAGAGATCCAGCCAAAATGAATCTTGTTTGCAGTAGTATGTGTAGATTTGTGTCCAATACATCAAAGGCAAGAAAACAAATGCACAGTATTTATGCAAATCATGTTATTGCCATATTTTCATTTTAGCATATTTCTATTCAATGCCCATCCACATATTAGTCTCAGTGCTGCAGTCCTTGTGTTTTCAGATGATCCATAGAAATATAAACAAGACATTTGTAGAGCACTATTTCATTACTAAATCTGAGAGATGTCAGGCGTAATTACTGGGACTAACATCTGGAGCACTTTATTGCAGGGAAAACTGCCAGGATTGTTAGCATACACAAAGCAGCATTATTCATATGAGTGAGGCTTTATAACTGCTGCCAAGTTAGGTGAGTAGTATTAGCAGAAAGCATAAAATTTGACGGAGGCAGTTTATGAATATACCTCCTGCAATGATCTTTTTTTTTACAGTAGCACTCCATAGAGTAGTTTATCCGAGAATTCAGAAGTAATGAACATCATCCATCTGTAGAAATGTGTGGTAGAAAAGGATTCATTTTCACAAGTTCTCTGAAGGATTGTTACTTTTTCCTTGTGATTTTTTTATATTCTAAAAGTTAGATTTTTGTTTTTCCCCTGGATAAGTATCTGCATCTATGTATGTAAAGATGTAGGATGTCTTCTAATGAGAATCATAGAGTGAACATTTCCTTCTTTATGGACTACACCTGTTCAATTCCATACTCCTTTTCAAAGTCAGTGTCTTTGAGTAAGCATGATTCTTCCTAATGCGTTTTCAGCTACCAACCAATAGTTAGCATTATTTTTAAAAATGTCCCCAACCTTTTTGGCTGCTATACAAAGGTTTCATGATACTTCTTCATTTGCCAAATTAGGGAGGAAGAGACTGTGTATGAATAAGCAGTGACATCTGTGAATCAGTCACCAAGTTCTTGGTATCTTTCCACCTTCACATTGTTGATCTAAGCTTCTTTGATTGTGCTGAGGCTTCCAACAATACACTCCAGAAAATCTTCACAGCCCTACCATACCACTTCCCATAATGTTCCCTTTGAAGCTGCATGAAAGTACTAACAGATCATAGAAATTAAATAAACATATTTAGATTTTGATTTTGTTGTGGGGCCAAGGAGAAATCATCCGTCTGTAGAAATGTGTGGTAGAAAAGGATTCATTTTCACAAGTTCTCAGTGCTGCAGTCCTTGGTGGAGATAGCCGGGATGGTGTGCCGGAGTCGCCAGGACACTTTTTGCCTCAGCTGGGTTGGGGTCAGTTCTTCCCTGGCTCCGTCATGGACATTCGAACCATGGGGTTCCGTTCATGGACATCTGAGCCACGGGGCTCCATTTGTGGATGTTCTGAGCCATGGGGCTCCATTCGTGGACATTTTGAGCCATGGGGCTCCGCTCGTGGACGTTGGGTAGCCGAGGGTAGTGTGCAATTAATTTTGTTATGTCAGTATTTAATGTTGTTTATTGCATAATTTGTACTTGTCCTGTAAATTTTGAAAGATTAGAACTGTGCATTTTTTTGGGAACTTCTTGTTAACTTCTTTTTCTATCTGTAACTACTGTATTATTATGAATTGAGCTATGTTGTATATGTTGTACGCAACCTCAAGTCGCACGTGGTGTCGAGTGAGGGATATAAATTTAATAAATAATAATAATGATGATGATGATTGATGATGATGATGATATATGAATACATAGGAGGATATAATTTTCTCCCTCTCTGAATGGTCACCTCGCTTAACGACCAAAACCAACCAAAAACTCGCTTAACAACTAAATTGGGGTTCACAATCCCTCCCCCACCAGAAGTCACAATTAGTCACTTACAATGGTGTTTCGCTTAGAGAGCAAACTCGCTTAAAGAGCAGTTTAGTGGAACGCATTATGCTCTTTAAGCGAGGTACCACTGTATAACACTATAGCACCATATGATCTTATTACTAGGTCTTTGTTCTAGATATGGTGATATGGTGTCATAATGCCATTCTCATCTATTTAATTAAAAATTAGAAGAAAAGCTGAAGACGGACAGAGGTGGGATCATGGGAAGGAAGGGGAAGAAGGGGACTGCAGGTTGGATTTGGAATGCCAGTTGCATCATCATTGTGGACACTAAACTTCCAATTCAATCCGCAAGCCCAGTATGAACACTCATGATTTAACTCATAGTTGAGGTTGTGAATCAAACTGCAGGAGTATAGTGGCCAAGATTGGCAAGAATCCCTAATGAAGATTATAGTTCTGAAGACATTTGATTATGTTACACAGTGGAGCTGGAAGAACAAGTACAGAATTTTATGTAAGTGTTTATTTTGTACTGTTGTCTTGAAGAAGGCAAGGAAATGTGTGCAAGTTGTAAGGAACAAAAACAGTCATATTTCTTTCAGAGGAAAGACCAACAAAAGCAATATAACCTGATGTTGAACAAAAAGGTCCCTCCTTATTTCCTGAAGTTGCAAAGAGAATTAAAACAAAAGCCCAAACCCTTTAATAACCTTCTTGTAATCCTTTAATCCTGTAAGCCTTTATCTAGGGTTTGTGTATATTAGTAGTGTGACTTGCTTTGATTACAGAGTCATCAAAGAATGGGATTTTGAAGTATAAGAGTACACATGGTGCTTTAAGGAAGTTTAATTTATGGCTCTCACTCGGCTTGAAATCTTTCAAGAACTAAATTTATTTTTGAAAAATACTATGGAGTATGCAGAATATCTTTAAAGAGACAGTGCATAGTAAAGGCTGAAGATTTAATATTTTTGGGTATTTGGAGAACCCTTTTGAAGTTAGATATTTTTTTTGTCAGCCACCTGCGTTATTAAGGCAGATCCTCCTCCCTTGATTTCTTAACTTTGATATGGTGGATCATCTTGTTTTTACTGATAATATGAAGCTGAATATTACCTCAGTAACAGAGAATGCTACTTTACAGTACCACAGAAAATACTTCCCTGTGGATTTTCTCCATGGTGAAATTCTGAAATCATAATTTTGGAGCTAGTTCTTCAGGTCCTTTTCAATAGATTTGGTCTCTTTGCCCCCATTTGTTTAAATAGCTATGTAATACAGACCTATGAGGGTTGTAGTAAGTCGGTTCCAGCTTGCTAATTAACTTGTGAATCACCCAGAGAGTGCACTGAGCACTATGCGGTGGTATATAAGTGTGATTGCTTTGCTTTTGCTTTGATGGCATGTAACAATAGCAAATGTAGGTCAGGATTCCAAAGAAGGTGTACTTCTGTTTATCTTATTGAGAAGTCTGTTGTCAAGACCATTATCTTCTTCACCCATGATTGACCTATAGTCCAAGAACCTTGAAGGTGCCCATTAAGAGTTAGACACAGAACAAATTGAGCAGATATTTGAGGCGACTGATCATAGTCTTCCCCACTAGATGCACTTTATTTGTGGTTCCTTTCCAAATTTGTTCCTTCTTTTGATTATTTTTGACAAAATTTTACGACCCACAATCAGGACTTGGTGCCTCTGGTAGTGCAGCACTGTGAGATCCTTAGAGAATATTTAGGATGTAGGATTTTGAGTATATGTTGTGTTATTTCCATAGGGGTTTGGATGTGCAAGGAAATTAAAGTGCTCAATACTTTCTATTCTGTTCAAAAATGTATACAGTGCTGGGCTGCTTCCCAGCAGTTTAGGTCTTTAATGAAGCTCGAGTGACTTGAGCATGAAGATGTACATCATTTGCCAAACATGTTATTTTTGTGAGACTGGGAGGAAAAAATGTTGTTTTGCCCATTAAATTTGGTTATTGAGCTGTTTGCCCTGACGGGAAATAAAAGATTGCTACATAAAGAGAGAAGGAGAAATGAGGAAGGTTTGAAAACATCTGGTAGGCATTTGAGAGTGCTTGTTTTGCTTAAATTAGACCAGTTTTTCACTGCCTAGCTACTCTTTGCCAGCTTTTCTTTTTATGTGAGCTTCCTATCGTTTGTGTATTTCTAAAGTTGTGTTTGGATCATTTGTGATTTGTTTTTACCTGTCAGCATCTTTATGAGTGTTAATTACTTGATTTTGAGATGAGTGAATGGGTGAGTGGGTGAGGGATAAATCACTTGTCTATAAATAGGGTTCAAATATTGAAACAGATTAAATAATTAGAGTAATTTATTTGTAATTTAAACAATTGGATAATCTCTTCCTTTAAATACTCTTGGAATTGCAATTCCTAAAGCAATTATGACTGCATGAAACATAGGCATCTTTTGTTTTGGCTCAGTTCAGAAATTTATTTTAATCATGTATGACCTAACGGCCCACAAGTACTGTAGTTTGTTTCTAATTGGCTGGACAAATGTTTCTGTAATTTGGATTTTCACCATAAGCCGCAATCAGTAATTGGCAAGGCATAATTGTGCAAAAGAACTGCTAGTATGTAAATAACTTAAAAATCTGCTGTTAGACCCAGTCATCTTTCTTATAAAAAGCCACTCACCTTTAATTCAGCCAAAGGTGGGCAACTGTGGGGCTCCATATACTGTTTCTCTAGACAGCATTTCTCATCAGTTCTAGCCTGCATGGTCTGTGATAGAGTATAGTTCAACAGAACTGCATATGGAATGCTCTAGTTTCCCACTCCTCCTGGTGAAATTACATGACATTGTCTTTTACATTGCTCACTACAGTCTAATGCTGTATTGCAGAAGATCTTGTCTAATGAACTGTAATATTTTATTCTGTGTATTAATTTTCAATAGGAAAAAGGTTATTAATGGGTATTTTTTGTTTATTTATTTATTTATTTTTCACGCTTATATACCGCCCACTCAGGTACAACCCAACTCAGGGCGGTTTACATAGCGGACAGTAAATACATAAAAGACACATGATAAAAAAGTTAAAAGTTAAAAAAAAAACCACCCCTAAAAGGTGCGCAAGAACCGAAGGGACCTTGGGATAAGGCACACTTCTCTATACCAACCACCCAACGGTACCCCCATCCCCACCCGCACCCCAAACTTGGCCCGCCAGCCAGGTCTTTAGTTCCTTCCTAAAGGGCAACAACTCCGTCTGGAGAAGCAGTTCCACAGGCAGGAGGTTCCAAAGGGCTGGTGCAGACACGGAGAAGGCCCTCCTCCTTGTGCCAGAGAGGCGAGCCCCCCTGGCTGATGGCACAATTAGAGAGCCCCTCCGGTCCACTCTGGTTGGACGGACAGACGTCCTTAGGGCGATGCGGTCTCTAAGATACCCTGGCCCACTACCCTGGCCCACTACCATTTAAAGGTCAAAACCAGCACCTTGAATTGCACCCAGAGACAAACTGGTAACCAGTGCAGCCCCCGAAGCAGTGGTGAGGCATGGGCATAACGTCCACACCCCATCACCACCCGGGCCGCGGCATTCTGGACCAGCTGTTACTGTTTGGTGTATTAGATTTTGTCTGCCAAAGGCTATGACCATTCAAGTTGGACTCTAAAAAACAGAGATTGTATCAACTTTTGAGCCACACTGAAATAGAGTGTCAGTGGTTCTCAACCTGTGCCCCCCCCCCCCCCCCCGGTTATGTCATCACAGGAGGTCCATGAAGGCTTAAAACATGGGTGGGGAACGTCCAGCTTGGATGCATTTTGTCTGGGCCCCCTCAATACTGTACTCCTCTCATACTCAAGCCTCCTCGCACATATGCCTTTATGCACATGACAGGTAGCAGCACCCTCACCTTTTCTCCCCTCAGCCTTCAGAATCACTAACAAGTCCCTCTGTCACTGGGTTCTTCAGGGTAAAAATACTATATTTTGAAATAATGGATAAATCTGCAAATTAGTGCAGAATAGATGCCATTTTCTTGCATGGTACAAATGTCTGCAAAAGGTGGTCTCATTTTGCCTCCCACAGTATACTAAGATTGGAAAATATATCAATTTTTCTGTATGGTGTACAACTTCATTTTTCATCCTTCTCTTGTTTTCTTGTTACCTACAAGTCATCATATTACTCCTTTTTCAGAGATCTGCATAAACAGGTTAGCAAAGATCTTTGAAGCAGCTCTTTCCTTTTGGAATTTATTTTTAGTAACTGTAGAACATATTGCATGTTTAAAGCATATAATCATATTGAATCTTTTACTAGTATACGAAGGAGGGCCTTCTCCGTGTCCACACCGGCCCTATGGAACCTCCTGCCGATAGAGCTAAGGTTACAGACAGAATTGCTGTCCTTTAGGAAAGGTCTGAAAACCTGGCTGGCAGGGCAGGTGTGGGCCCCCGATGGGAACGTGGCCCCGCCCACTGTTTTATAGCCTAATCCAGTTTAGTGATCCCTTCCCCTTCCTTCTTTATTGATAGGAATGGGTGAATTTATCTAAGTGGTTCTATCTGTTTTATCTTTTGTATGTTTTTATGCTAGTTTTATTGAAATTGTATATTTTGTGTTTTTAGATTATGCAGTTGAACCACCCTGAGTGGGCGGAATAGAAATTCAAAAATTAAATTAAATTAAATTAAGTGTGCCTTAGTAGATTAGGTTTTGACATACAATGTCTGTTAAAAAATACCAGAAAACTACAATCAGGTTCCCTCTGTGTAAATTGCTGGTGCTTTACTGACCTTATGGAATAATGTACAGTGGTACCTTGTATAACAAAAATAATTTGTTCTGCAATGCTTTTTGCAATGCGATGTTTTCATTATACAAAGCACGCTTCGTATAATGAAATTTCCTATGGGATGCTTCGTATAACGAAAATATATGTTGCTTCGTATCATGAAATTTTCACTATACAAGACAACATTTTTCTTCAAATTCCTTTCATTATACGAGGTTTTCATTACAAGAACCCTTCGTTATATGGGGTTTTACTGTACAGTACTTTGTTAAAAGGTCTTTTATATTTGTGTCTTAAGATGTGCTGGTTATAATTTGAATTGAAGCTTGTGTAAAGGATCCCTAGGGGGTTTGCAGTCCATCATACCACATTAATTTTAGACCAAAGTTCCAGACACCCAGTTCACCTGTTAACTGGAGGATGAATGATTCTGAGGGGACTGGGGAGGTTAGCCTGTAAGAGGAGGTCTTGGCAGGGGAGGGATAGAACATACAAGATAAGAAAGGAGGAAGAGTTAAGAGGAATAGAAAAGAAATTTAGAAATCTAGTAGTGATGGAGAGGGAATGGAGTAAGAAAAATAAGATGGGAGAACAGGAGATGTTGGTAGGAATTCCAGTATCCAACCCACTAGTCAAGGGTGAGGAGATGAGGTTCCCCCAAGTGACAGTAGAGTCACTGCTGCAGGGACGGACATTTGTGTTGAAACAAGGCCCTTGGACTAGGAACTGGGTATGGATGAAAGTACCCATAGAACTGACTGAACAGCAAATGAGTGAATGGATGAAGGTTGAAAACCTCATATTGTGGAGAGTAAGAAAGACATGTGAAATTTGAACAAGACCCGTGGCTCTTGCTACCAGAGGCCCCTGGGGAAACCATCACAAAGGGCCCAGTAGAGGAATCTAAGGAAAGGGAACCAGAAACAGCCAGGAAAGGAGAGCAAGGGGAAACCAAGGGGAAATGATCTTGGACTTTCAAGATTCCCCTGAGGATGAACCAGAATCTCTGAGGGAGTGGGGTTATGATTTTAAGACAGGCCCCTGGAGAAGGGTTCTGGTTCGGTTCTTCCCTGATCCTCTTACTGGAGAGAAATAGGAGGGATTGACATCAAGGTTGGGAGAGCCTAATCCAACCCAGAGTCAACACTGGCAGAGGAAGTGACAGAACAAATGCCAGAGTCAAGAAGAGAAAAAAGGGAAGTCCTGGAAGCTAGAGCAGGTGCAGCTCCCCAAAGACAGGATCCACATATACCTGCTCTCACTGTCAGCATACTGGCCCTCTCTCAGTGTGACAGTGGAAACGCCTGACCCCAGGGTTACCAGGACAGCAGTAGTCAGGAATCTAGTGAATGATGTGAGGCTTGTGGAAGGCCCAAAAAAAAAAATCCTCAGTGAAGGGAACCAGAAGGCTAGATAATGAGGTCTCTTCCTATAGACTAGTGAATAAGGATCAAAGACTCTGACAAAGTTGTTTGTATATTTCATTCTTCTCCTATGTAAATTATAAAAACTCCATTTATTTTTATGATTTGTCTTGTGCTTTTATGGACCAAAATGTAGAAAAGAGATGCTCCACTGAAGCTGACAGGGCTGGCAAGGTCCACACTGACATTAGAAAAATCAATTGGTTTACAAGCTGCAAAGGCTTTAGTCTTCTTTTCTTGTTACATGGCATTTCATTAACTTAATTTGGTTAAGCATTTATTTAACTTAATATGATTTCACTGACTTAATACTGCTTTCGTAGCATTTGATTTATTACAGCGTTGCTGCTAGTGCTGTCTCGCAGGATGTTCATGTAAACAGTCTCCTTTTATGTAATATGATTGTGGTGCTGGTGCCTACAATTTCTTCTTTACAAAACTGTATTATTCATTCTGGCTGTTCTTTTTCGATTTATAGCTTTGTCCAAACGACTATAAGGCTAGAATACTTTCTTTTGCAGTCATTCTAAAGTAATAGGGTTTCAAACTTGCTATCATTAGACGTCAGACTGGTGATAAGAGTGTTGAATTGTATAGGTCACAAAATTATACCTCAGGAAAGGATATATTTTTCTACAAAAAATGTATCTGTTTCTTTTTCATTCAACCTAAGTATATATGCAATCTGTGAATGTAATTTTCCTGCTTGGTGGAATGCTGACTAAACAAAATGTTCCAACTACCACAGGAATCTGAAAGCTGAAACCAGAACTATAGTTCATAAAGATTTATGTGAAGGATAGAGGAGGTCAGTAAGGAGGGGAAGTGGGATGCTTCCAGTCCTTATTAATATTGCAAACCATTTTTGCATAATTTGGAAGCTTTTATTAAACTCTCCCTCCCTCATCCCCCCGCTGAATTTTTTTTATATACACAGTGGTACCTCATACAACAATTTTAATCTGATCACCAGGACTCATCGTTGTACGAAACAATTGCTATAAGAAGCATGCATCGTATAGCAATTTTCCCTATGGGATGCATTTTACAACAATTTTTTTGCTAAGTGTTTTGTTGTACAATTTTTTTCATAGGGAAAATGGTTATGTGGGACACCATTTCCTCTCAAAACCTAATTGTTATGTAATTTCGTTGCTATACGGGGCAATTGTTGTATGAGGTTCCACTGTACAGGTATTTAGAAAGCAAGTCTGAGTTACTTCATTGAGAGTATACTTAATGTTCAGGAATAGATTTTTTCATTTTTTTCTAATGCCTGACTACAAGTTTTTTGTAGACAGTATTTAAGAATTTGAAATGAATTAATTTCATCATGGTATACCATTGGTCCATTTTATAGTTAGGCATTCAAAAGGCAGCTTTCAATTGAGTACAACAAAATGGGTTCTTAAAAACCCATGGCTGCCTTTGATGACCATTCGGAGGCTACAACTGGTCTAAAATGCGGCTGTCCGCACGGTGATGGGGTGTGGGCATTATGCCCATACCTTGTCCCTGCTGCGGGAGCTGCATGAGTTGCCGGTGTGCCTCCAGGTGCAATTCAAAGTGCTGGTTATTACTTTTAAAGCCTTACATGGTAGCGGGCCAGGATACCTAAGAGATCACATCACCCAAACTACATCTGCCATTCCCACCAGGGTAGACCGAAGGGGCTCCTTAAAGGTGCCATCAGCTAGAGAGACTCATCTCTCTAGCACAAGTAAGAGGGCCTTTTTGGTACAATGTGATAGCCCCCCTCGCTGGTTGATATAATGTAGTCCGCTTTTAATTATATTTTAATTAGTAGAGTTGGGTGGTTATTTTTTTAATGGCTTTAAAGTTTTAAGGTCGTGATTTTATGTGAATGAGGTCTGTTATCTGTAAGCCGCCCAGAATTGCTTGCGAGTGGGCGGCAATATAAATTTAAATACATAAATACTCTTCTGAATCATAAATATATTCAAGTGAACAGCCATTTGACGTTGATTTTCTTTAATTAGCGATCAAACTAGGCAGTGTTGCCCATCTCTTGTCAATGATGTTAGACCAGGACTAAAACTCACCAAAGCGCCCTCCATCGGATCCCTTGGGCAAGGTGAAAGTGGAGGCCACATGTCATGGTCTGCCTAATCAGAGGGTGACATGATATCCAAATGGCTTTAAAAAGCATGCAAATGGACTTGATTTCTCAGGTCCATTTGCATGTGCGGAATGTCATTGTGGAGATGTCTACCAATGCATGGACTCCTTGCTGAATAATTGCTCCAAGGTATCCAAGGTTAATGTTAAATTGCTATCATTTGACAGTGACCACTTCTGCTATGGATTTAACTTTACATGTATAATCTTTAGGTTTGTGTGGGTTTGCCTATTGTGTTTTCCAGCATGGCTGTAAGGAATCAGAAATTTTCAACCAATATTGATGAAATAGATTTTTTAAAAATTGGAAACCTAACCTGAGCACAATACTTGTATAGAGAAATTTCTACTCTCGATCATTCTTGATAAAGCTAAAAGAGTTCCTTTAAATACCTTGTCGATTGATTTTTAACTTGATTTTTTAAAACATTCCAAGCTGAGTTCCCATTTGTACACTGTAATTGAGAAATCAATAAAAAAGTTATGAATAACAAAACTTGGTGCTTGGCTCAAGTGCCACGAGATCATTTGTGACTCCTTTATTTTTTTCCAAGTGTTAAGAATAATTAGATGTGACTGCCTTTCTGTGTTCTTTTGAATTTCAGTTAACCTTTTGTTATCTAAGAAGAAAATTACTATATTATTTAAAATTTGATTTAAAGAAGAGCAGATTTCAGATTAAGATAGTTAAAAGTAATAGCCATACTAATTTGTTACTTCTGGCTGTGGGAGTCTGACAATTCCATTGGTTCAAATGGCAAGGCAAAGACTACTATGCAGTAAGGATGTAAATCCTTACTTGTCCAAACATTCCAAGTTAGGAATGCTTCTCCTCCTCATCACTGAGGATAGGAAGGAATTTCCTGGTGTTTTTGATTAGAGGGCTCTTATTGGCAATAAAAATGTTTTGGTCCACTTTTGTGCACCACAGTGGTGTGAATTGACTTGGATACCTGTTGCTTAGTATAGCAGTCTGAAGTTTTAGATGCTACCCATTTTGAATATGTGTGTACTTTGTTTCTTAAAGGGAAAAGGCACTAGAGACTTTCTTCTTCTTGTGCTATATCTGATTCCAAATATTGGTATCCTTATGGCGATCAGGCATGATGACTGTCCTGTGAATATAATGCCATGGCTTTTCATCTGCTTTCCGCAATGCACTGTGACACACACACACACACACACACACACACACACACACACACACGGTACCACTGATCCAGCTCTGCAAGTCACTTTCTGATTTTGAGCCCTTTTGGTACACAAAGTCCTTCTCAGCCCCTGGTCAGTATTGATGAAGCTGCTGCCCTTCATCAAGATGTATTCAAGTGGGATTTAATTCATTTGGGGACCATCACCTTTCTCTGTGGACTTCTTCGGCACCCAAGCTATTAGTCCTCAAGGTTGTCAGGCTAGTTAACTGCTGCCTGACACTTGGCATTGAGTCGCTGGCGTTACAGTCTTCTCTATTACCATAGCAGGATAACCTGGCCAGACATTTGCTGCTACTGCTAATTATATCTCCACTTTTTTCAAGTTTGAGCTACTAGCCATTCCAGGAAGGCTGCGGCTCTAGGAAACAAGCTAAATGCAACAGTCCAGAGGGAAACCTGGATTAAGTACACTGGCAGTGAAAGAGCAGTTGCTCTTATTTTTGTATAGTTCTTTTATTTTACATTTTTTAGTGGTATAAGCTAATGCTTTTAAAGTAATCTGCAGGCAGCGTACAATCAATTACAGAACTGCTGTTTGCAGCCTCAATTGAATTGTTCAGATCAGTAGCAGTAATTTTTGGGAGAAGGAATAGCAGAAGGAATGCTACAAATAAGCAGACAACGAACATTTTAATGTTTGTTACTAAAAGAGATTGCAAACTAATAGTGCAGGTATCAGGATCCTGTTACAGCAGTGGTTCCTAACATGGGGCACATGCCCCGCAGGGCAAGCCTAAGTCAGTACATTGGCTATAATAATTTTGTGTTGACACTACAGTGTCAGTTAAGCATATTTTTATGTGTAGACATATTCCTTCGCGAAGCAATGTACACAATAGGATTAGGTTGTAACATAAGCAGAGCCATCTTGGTATTAAGAAAGCCTCTTTAGTTAAAAGTTGTTTACAGCTAGTTTACAGAGGAACACACCCAAAAGGGACTTATCTTAACCTATAAAACCAAGGGTTAACCGTTGGAACTTGCTATAGGTTGCTATGCCTCGCCCTACTTGCCTGCACTCACCCTTTGTGCACATGGCCGATCTGGGTCCGCAGGTCAACAAAGGATTGAGAAAACAGGCAGTGGGGCAACAGCCCCACAAATGCAAAAAAGGGAAACAACTTCATTTCCCAACATTCTTTGCGCCGTGCCGTGCCAGAGCCAATCAGGCTGAGAGGCTCTCGCATGGTGTGGCACAAGTAACGTTCGGAAACGTGCCGCAGCCAATCAAAAGAAAACTGTTTAAAAAAATGCAGCACAAACACAAAGCACAAACCCATAACTACAAGCCCCAGCGTCCTGCGCCCCGCGAGGAAGCCGGTGCGCAAAAATTAAAACAAACAAAAACACCGGGAGAGCAAGTCCGCCAAGCTGCGGGAACCAAAGCCCCCCTCCCCAACGGCGCCTAAAGCTCCTAATCGAAGTTTCCCCTTTAATATCACTGGGTGGGGGTGTGTGTTGTGCTCCCCCTCTCTACTGGCTCCCCTGGGGTTGGGAGGATTGGGGGGACCAAAGGAGTCTGTCTTCCCAACCCTCCTGACCTCAGGGGACCTGGCAGAGACGGCATTCCCCTCCCCACACACACACACACGCCCCATATTAAAGAGAAGAAACCAAGCGGTTACTTCTCTTTAAAAACGGAGTTTGGGGGGGTGAATCCCCCTCTCCGATGGCTCTCCTGGGTCCGGAAGGGTTGGGGAGACAAACCCCTTTTCTCCACCCAACCCTCCCAAACCCAAGGAAGCCAGCGGAGAGGGGGATCACAACCCCCCCAACTGATATTAAAGGGGAAACCACAATTGACTTCTGGGAGTTGAAGTCCAAAAACTAAAGGTTGGGAAACTGGAACTTCAGTGGCATAGAGATCTTTATCGTCTTTTACTTTATTTTTGTGCCTCACCTTCCTAAGTTCATATGTCATATTACTAATTGCTTTATTTTTGGCAACTCAGTAGAATGTTGTGTGAGAGTGAACAGGCTAGCACAGTCCAAGTACTGTATATCAGAAAGATTATAATTGAGAGAGCGATAAACAGCTTGAAAATGCAGGTTTAGACTGGAATAGCATTTTCAACTTCAGCTATATTAATGCTGGTGCCACACGGTATAATTACTGTGTCATCTTAGAATCACTTTTCTGTTTTGATGCCTTATACTTTGACAGACATAATTTTAAGGCATATTATTTTATTTCACAGGCATTTATAATGGTACACACTGTGCTAACAATTTTTGAATGTGAGGAAATATGCAACAAAAGGGAACTTTCTTTTGAATGGTGCCATTAAAGGGATCAATTCAGAACTTACTTTGTGCATCAGGAGCTACTTTAGTTTACAATTCTGTAAGCACCAAAACACATTTCTGATCTTTCAAATGATTTCTGGCAGGTGAAGTATTTGAGGAGCACAGATGCATTTGAACATAGCAGACATTGGAGCAAAGTGGGAGGATTAGTATTTGAATATATTTATGTTGATTAATCTTGAGAATATGAACTGAAACCCACAAATATTGTTTATTTTTATTTTTTGTGTATGCATATACTGTAGAAATATTGACTTCCAAATAGGAATTATTAATATTTATAACTCCCTTAAATTAAAAAACCCACCATCACCATATTAATATTATACCCATTCACCATCCCTTTGAGAACTACTGAATCAACATTTTAAATGCTAAGAGTGTCTCATTATTCCAAGAATTATAGTACACATCTTTTGTGTTTTGGAAAAAGTGACATTATGATATATTTTGTGGTCTGGTGTTTTCTCTGTACTTCACAGAGTGAAAGTTGGGTGGATAACCTCCCTTTACCCTTGAATTAAGAGAGAAAGTTAATAGGTCATATACTCATTATGTATTTAATACCAGCAACTACTTCTAAGATTCATTTTGGAAGTTCAATTAAGAATGACCTTTAAAGTCTCAATTCAATGTGAAGCAGGTATGAATAGTAAGAAGGAGAGCTAAGGATGGTTTGGATAGTCTGTTTTGCTGCTCCTTCTATAGATATTTCCTATAGCATTCCAGAACAAGAGGGCCTTTGGTCTTGTCCCCGAGTAAAACAACTGCATACACTTGGAGTGCATCTACACTACACATTTCTAGCCATTGATTCCACTTGAAATGCCATGGTCTCATTTTTGACACAGAATTCTAAGTACAGTACCTTATAATTTTATAGAGCTCAAGATTCCATAAGAAAAAGCTAAGGCAGTTAAAGTGGGATGAAATTTGGATAACTGTGTAGTGCAGATACACTCTTGAACTAGTTTGTTTGCAGGTATGTTGCCCTAGAAAAGATGTTACTCATGTCCAAGTATACTCCCCCCCAAAAAACCCCCCCAAAAACAAACAAACAAAAAACAACAACCATTTTCACATACGATGGAGGTGTCAGGGAAAATGCCATTGGCATGAATTTCTTTAAGGTGGATCCCAGCTTGCCATGAAGTGACCCACACACTATGATCACGGAGCCATCTCCTGTGGCATGTATGAAATGAGACATGCAGGATTTGACACGGGGACTGTGGCAATGGACTGTCGCAGTGTTGAGGATATTGACAAGGTGTGCTGTGAGGATGAACAAATTTGTCAGTATTTTTCTCACATTTGAATTTGGGAAAACTTGGCAAGTTCTTAGCAGACTGAAAGTTCTCATCATCCACACTTGTTGTGCAACATTGAGGGGTTCTGGTTTAACTGGTCTGAAATGACAAGTAGACTTCTCCATCTTGTGTCACTGGTCTTTGTCACAAATTTGGCTTGCTTGTCTGGCAAAGTTACCTTCATGACCACAGGAATAAATATACCCCTGACTATTAAAGCTTCAAAATACAGTTTAATGTGTTAAATATATTTATAATAATAAGTGCATTTGTCAAATTGAGTCAGACTTATGAAGACCATTTTCAGGGTTTTTTAGGTAAAGAATACTCATAGATGATTTACCATTCCCTTCTTCTGGGCCCACCCTGGGACTGTGCAGGTTGCCCATGGCTACACAGGATGGGTCTTCTGCCAGAAGGCACAGTGTGGGGAATCAGACTCCCAACTTATACTTCCATATCCAGGTACCTAAACTACTGAGCTATCAAGCCAGCCTAAGGCATTAAGAATCTGCAGTAACCATATCGGTAGTTCTTCAGTGGAAAGATAAATAACATTCAAGAAGCTATCCCAATGTCATCCACAATGTGCAGAGATTCCAAGTAGACTATTCAGTGTAGAAAAGAATCTTAAAAGCTGCTTGTTTACCCAGAGATGTGCTTCTTTTGTGCAATACATTGCAGGCCTAGGGAGCAAAACCCAACCATTTTGTTTGGAGGAGGGGATCTAGTGCTTAAATATGTTATTCATTAGCAAGATTGAGTCATTCTATTTCCAAGCACAGTGGGTTTTTTTAAAACCATTTAAACCTTTAATCAAAATGAAATGAAGGGAGTCTTCATAACATGGGGGTGGGTGGGGAATGAACCTACAGGTAATGTTTTGAGTGCTAGTGCTCTTTAGAATATTGTGTGTGCTTGCATTAATGACTCTTTCTGAATGCTTCATTTCCTATTTGGCTTTCACTAGGCATGGGATATACAGTAAAACCCTGACTTACATATGCCTCGAGTTACATAAAATTTGACTTACATAATGATTTTTACACTAAAACCATGTCTCGATTTACATAAATGTCCTGATTTACATAACACAATTTCCTATGGGTTTGCTTCGATTTACGTAAAAAATTCATTTTTCCTTTGAGGTTGCTGCAGTTTACATAAATATCATTTTTCTATTGGTTTGCTTTGAGTTAAGTAAAAAAATCCATTTTTCCTATGGGTTTGCCTTCAAGTTAAGTAAAAAAATAATTTACATAAAAGCCTATGGAACAGACTTTTTACGTATGTAGGGTTTTTACTGTATATTTCAATTCCAATTTCATTCAGTTTTTCATTTTTCCTTCCACCACTCCTTTCTTGGGCCCATTCTCACATTAGCTTGTGAAGCAGGTAAAATTAATGTACATATTTTTGCACACACTTTTCCTAATGTGCACACTTCTGCAAACATCTATATATATAAAGCAGAGGTATAATCTTGTGGTCCTGAATATAAATCCACACCCCTGCACTGTCCGCGATGAAACTTTGCACACACGTTCCTGGCGTGTGAAAGATGGTCATAGCGGGGGTCCGGCGGCCTGGTTTGGGGTGCACCCCCCAAAAAAGGGAAAAGGTGTGGGAACTACATATCCCATGGTGCCTTGCGTGCAACAGAAAGAACAGGGTCATACCGCGCATGCGCACAGGTGCAAACGCTGCATCACAGACTTGCACCAAGCGGGCGGGGCAAGCCAAGAAAAGCACAAAAGAGTACAAGAGGCCACTGGGCGTGGAGAGGCGGGGAAGGCCAGGATACCAGGTACTGAACACGGGGCGGTGGTGTCGCGGCCATCGTGGGCCAGCCAAGGATGAGAGTGCAAGGAGAGGGGGAAATGATTGGGCCACAAAATCCCTGACCTCGCGTAGAATACCCGCTGTAGCATGCCTGGCCATGGTCGCGTTTGTTGCCGGCCAGTCCAGGAGGCGAGTGTGGAGACTTGGAGGGGGGAGCGGAAAGCCAGGCCGCAAAATCCTCGGCCTTGCAAAAACTCCTCGCCGGAGCCCGCAGTACCGGGGTCGCGTCCACCGCCGGCTGGCGTGGCCCATGCTAATGGGGTCGCCATCACCGCTGGCAAGCCTGGGAGAGACCAGCGAGGCCTGCTGCTGTCAATGCATCGGAGAATGTATATGGGACACACCACGGCATGGCAGAAAGGTAGAGGACGGTGGTAAGGGTGGAGAGGCAGTGGTGGCCCAGGTGCCAGGCGCAGACATGGGGCGGCAGTGTTGCAGCCGTCGCCAGACATCCCAGGTAGACAGTGCGAGGAGAGAGGGGGAAAGCTAGCCACAAAACTCCCGGCCTTGCGGCCGGGGTAAGCCACAGCGGAGCAGGAGGAAAAGAGGGCGGTGGGGGTGGGGAGGCAAGCAAGGACCAGAAAATGGGCTGGTCCTCCGCTGCAGTACACAGCAGATAAATAAGACCCCAGTCGAAGCCGGGTACTAAGCTAGTATTTTATATGTGATTATTGCATTTATGTTTCCTTTGTATGCATTTCTTTACATTTTTTTTAAAATTGTGGACTGCATCACAGATTCAGATTGAATGTTTTACCATAGGCTGTAAGTGTTGGCATCAGTGGTGGGCATCAGCAGGCTCGCACCAGTTTGCCAGAACCAGTAGTAGAAATTCTGGCTGGCTCCGTCCATCCAAGTTTTGAAATAAAGTAGTCCTAATTCGGTGCAACGCAGGGCTTTCCTCCTGGCCATGCCCACCATACCACGCCTACAGTGTGGTAGTAAATTTTTTGGGAGCCCACCACTGGTTAGCATAGATAGGAGCATAGACTGCCCCTTGAAAACCTCATAGCAGTGCAACAGAATGCAATATATATTGTCTGCTTTTGGGCAAAAAATAATAATGTCTAATCCAGACGTTTACATAATGTAAATTCTACAATTAAAATTTAAATCTTCTGTTTCTAGTGTTTATCTTGATTGTGATGCTTCTGACACAAAGAAAAGCAAGCATAGATTAGCTTTTTTGTTTTTCTGTGGAGCAGTCCTGTAATTGTTCTAGCCTCAACCTTTTGACTGATTACTTTGCTCCGTAGTCTACAGGTATGTCTGTTGTGTAATTGCTTAGAACTATTTTGAAGTTTTGCTCCTTTTAACTTTTTCACCATCTTTAATAAAATCCAATTTTACAGTAATTTAATTCCTGTGGATTAAGATGGTTAATGATACTAAAAACAGGCTAGCCTTGGCCATATTTCTTACGTAGTTACTTAATTCTGTGGAAATAATAATTATGTCAGTTTTAGTTTTGGGATCTGTATGTGTTTTATTAGCTGGCTGATATCTCAGTGATTCAAGCATTTGGTTGTAGAGCTAGAAATTGGAGTTTGATTCTTCACTAGAAAAGCTAGTGAGTGTTGCCTTGGAAAAGCTTGATGGTTCCATGGTGTCTCCATAAGAAGGGAATGGTAAATCACTAATGGCAACTCTCTACTAAATGATTATGGAAAGATTTTACTTGACAGCACATGATGATTAATTACTTACTTACTCACTCACTTACTCTTCTCCTTTATAGTGTAGTGCAGGGGTGGCAACCTTTTTGCACCGCGGGCCTGACCATGCCCCTGGAACAGCTGAGTGGGTTGGACAATGCTCCCTGGAAGTGGAAGCAGGCACATTTATGGCTGACATAAATGTACCCACTTCTGCGTTTACATCAGCCATTGGCACATTTTGTGGCTGATGTAAACATACCCACTTCTACTTCTGGGTGTGGGGGAAATGGCAACCGGTCGGTTGGAATGGCGTCTCAGTCCAGGTCTGGCCTGTGGGTCATAGGTTGGGAACCCCTGGTGGAAAGGATTCCACAAAGGATCTCCACTGGGATATCTCTCCTTAGACCAGCTCCATGGCTTGCCTCAGGTCACTACCGTGAACATGGAGGGCCTCTTTGATGTTGCCAATCCACTTGAATTGGGGTCTGCCTTGGGATCTTGCCATCATAAAGTTGTCCTCGAGGGTCATACATCTGCATCCCTTCTTCTTGGTTTCTGTAATGGCCAAGAACTGGACTCGGGTCTTCTTGATCTCTCTTAAAAACTCCAGTTCCTTACCTGCTATCCCACTTACATTCTATGTTCCCTAAGTAGTGATTCTTGTTGCTCGCCTGGCCGTCATCAGTGAAATCCATTTGTTTTTTCTTTGTGTTTTTCTATTAATCAGTTAAATTCAGGTGTGCGGATGGTTGGCCCTCAGCACCCTAGCACCGTGAAGGGGCTGCCTTCTTAGTGCCTCCATACAGGCGCTGCTTCCTGATCTTTGCAGCTGTTAGGATTATACCACCCATGCTCGATCCCCAGCAGAATTTAGCAACCGCCAAAATGACAGCGCCCCCCCCCCCCCGACAAGGACCCACCTGCTAAGATTGTTTTTTTAGCAAAATTTGCTTAGATTTTTTTTTTTTTGCTTAGCGAAATTTGCTAAGATTTGCATCTTAGGGCACATGATGATGATGTGATGTGATGTGTTTTGTTAAATGAAATTTTATATTTCTGGAGAAAATAACAATTATTTTTCTGTTTTGACTATCCCTTTAATTCAGGATTATGGAAAGAGTAGACTATATGCTTTATGCAACGTCTCTAGCCCTCTATATTCACAGCTTTTATTTTATTTTATTTGTTCTGAAACTACAAAACATCCCCACAGATTTTCTGTGGAATACAATTTCTATTTTCAAAACAATTGTCTCAGGGCCTATTTTGGGTCACAAAAGGACTTCTTAAAAAAGAAAGAAACTAGAAGCAACTAGTAAATGTGAGAACAAAAACAGCAGAAAATATCTTGGTGCCTCACAGGCGAAGTAAAAAACAAAGTATAGTTTCTCATAGTTGCATACCAGAATGATACCAGCAAGCATTTACAATCCCTACAAGATAATGGACCTTTGATTTTAGACATATGGCAACATCAGTGATCCTTTTGTTTTGTAGCATAAGGAAAGCTCTCTGAAATTGTTTTGCTGATGGTAACTCTTGAAAGGAGGTGAACTGAATAACAAATTAAGTAGCATTATGTCATACAAGAGCAAATTGGTCTGAAACTGTAGCAATCATTGGCAATGGAAAAATATAACCTTCTAAATTAAAAGGATAAGTTTTATAACTGCTGTAGATGAGAAGTGTAAAAGAAAGTGTAGGTAAAAGTAAAGGTCACCCTTGCTCGAAAGCCAGTCATATCTGACTCTAGGGTTCAGTGCTCATCTCTGTTTATAGCCAAAGAGGTGCTGTCTGCGTTTGCAGACATTTCCGTGGACATGTGGCAGGCATGACTAGACATTGGAATGCACGGAACGCTGTTTTTCTTTCCACCGAAGTGGTACCTATTTATTTACTTGGAATTTCTTGCTTTCAAACTCCTAGGTTGGCAGGAGCTGGGATAGAGACAGGAGCTCACTCTGTCATGCACTACTCGGGTCCCAAACTGCTGACCTTCTGGTCAAGTGTAGCAATAAATCTATGTAGATAGCATGTACAGTATTTGATTTGATTTTGTTTTCTATGTATACATGTCTGAAACAAGGAGAGTTGTTGAACAAAATTTGTAAAGTTTATTGTTACTCAAGGCATGAGTGTTTATGGGATTTGACAGAATAGACATAATAGTTGCCAATAAAAATGCAAGCAATGAAATAATATATATTTTAAATTATGGTAGGTAACCTATACCTTAACTAGAACTTTGGAAGTTCTGTACTAACACCAGTCCTTAATGTACTAAATATTATGGCTGCAGTCCTAGACATACCTAAACATAATATAGATCCTCCTAGGAATAATTGCCCATTTTTAAAAGTAATACAGCCTGTAATAGCAAAATCCAGATGTTGGCCATAAGGCAAGGGAGGAACCTTTATACCAGAGATTCTCAATCTGCAGCCCACAGGCTGGGTGCGGCCCACAGTGCCATTTAATATGGTCCCCCACCGCCTCTACCACATCCGGAAGTGCATGTGGTGGAGGAAGGGCAAAATGGCTGTCTGGCCCCCGAAGATGTCTGAGGGAGCGTGACCTGGCCCCTATGTTAAAAGGGTTGGGAACCCTTGCTTTATATGGACTTAAAGCTCATCAAGAATTTGCTTACATTTTATTTTGGTACTACAATTTTTTTAGTGTTCTTTTTAATATTACCCTAATATTGGATATTAATAGTTCGTGATCAGTACCACAATCTGTTTCTGGTCTTATTTTAGCAGAGAGACTACAGCTTTTCTATCTCCTGCTTCCAATTTCGTAGTCTGTTTGATTTCAACAGCATTTGATTCTTCTTTGTTCCCTGCTTTTTCATTTCAGTCACCCATGATTAGAAGCATGTCTTGTTGGGTGTGTTCAATTTCCTTTTGGATACTTACATAAAAGCTTCATTTTCGAAGAAGTGAATGCAGTTTAGTCCGATGTCTCAGCTATGACTGTTCTACTTTGCTAGGTGTCAGAGCTCATAATTGCAATAACAATAACAGTTATACTTGTATGATGCCCAGTTGCACTTATGGTACTCTCTGGGTGGTTAACAAGGCAATTAGCATTTTGCTCCAAAATGGGTACTCATTTTACCATCCGCGGGAGAATGGAGTCATTCTTGGTCCCATCAGGATTGAACTCAGATTGTGAGCAGAGTTTTGACTTTTTGAATGCATTGCACAATCACAAAAGAGTCTGGTTTCCTGATAACATTGCTCTCAGCTTTACTGGAACACTCAAATCCCTTCACTACATTAAGCTGTGCATCCAAGAAGGAGAAAAAGCTGTATTAAAGCAAAATATAGAACAGAAGAATTTGAAAAAATATAGAGAAACAAAAGTATCTCTACTGCTGATCTCCTCATTAGTTCAGCGCTATCAAGTACAGCATATTTGAAAGAGATCTCACTTTTCCCCATCTTTCCCCATTCCCATGTTAAAATCAGTTTTTTACTGCTAAGATGTTAGAAAGCTCTTTTGGGGATAAAATTATATTTGTCATCTACCTGTATAGTAAAATTGTGTGTATATCGTTGTATATCTAAATGAACTGAAATTAGGTGAGGTGTCTATCATGTGTGATACCACATTAGACTTAATTGTAATAGAAGCTTTAAAGTGAATAACTGTGTATGAGTGTTTTTCATTATTAACTGTAATTTCTCTCTCTCTTTTAAAGTAATTTACATCTGCTTTTTAATCTAGAGCAATTTAAAATGGCATTTGTTGACATCTTGCCCTGTGGTTGATTTCATTGTTATTAGTGTTGCATTTGAATATAGATTTACCTCTGTTTTTTAAATATATCATTTTATTTGTGGGACCATGAATTGTATAGATGAGTGTGGCTCTATTGTATTTAATGTACAGTACTTACATATTCATGTACACTACTCAGAGTGACAATTTAGTTAGTTGGGTGGTATAGAAATATAATAAATAAATAAAATAAATAGATGGAGCAGCTCTGCTCCTTAATTGTAGTACATACCTGAGCTTATAAATATTTTATACAGCTTTCATTCTTTTGGACAGGAGAATAAAAGCTCATATATTGCTTTGATATTGGTTTCTTTCATAACAATGCAATTTCCATTTCTGCTTTCAGTGTCATAAGGATGAGACTTTGATCATGGTTCATTTTTTGTTACACTTTTTGAATGGTTTCAGTTTGTAGATTCTTTGTTTCATGTGCTCTGTTGCTCTCTGATTTTATTTAATTCAGTGAAGACTTTATTGCCCATTTGTCCAATATTCTGTTCATGCTGGAATAATGTAAAGTTACGCTAGGATAAATATGTCCAACGATAATTGCACCATGCAATTGTACAATTGGTTGCACAACCCCAGCGTTTCCAATTGTGTACTAACAGAAGTGCTTTGGGAATCAGATTTCCGCCTCAACTGCTGCAAAGTGCAACTTTGAGTTGTGCTCATGTAGTTGCACAACAGGATGTTCACCTTTGCTTTCTGTGTGTTATATCCATAAGGGCATGTTAAACTATTAATTGGCTGGATAGCACAATGAGTCAGATATCTGGTTGTGGAGCCTGAGATGGAGATTTAAGTACTCTACTATGCATCCCAGAAGACGCAATCTGTGTAGCTTTGGGCAAGCTCCACAGTCCCAGAATGCCCGTAGAAGAAAATGGTAAACTACCTAGAAAAAACTGGAAATAATATCTGCAAGTCAGAATTGGCAATGAGACAGGTTTGTTATTATTATGGGTGAATACTAGTTTGCTTGACATCAAGGGTATCAATGGCTATAATTATGGATACCTAAGGACAACCTCCAGGTTGGAGAGATAGGCAGGATATCTCTCAATGCCATTTTCAGGGAATCCTAAGCAGGTGAAGGCATCTGCTTGGGAATACCCTGAAGCAAATGGTGAGCCACTGTGTGAGACAGAATGCTGGACTGGATGGGCTGTGGGCTGTTCCAGCAAGGCTGTTCTTATGTTCTAATATGACACCATAATTTCTTCAGAAGTACTAGGTTCAGTCAATTTTCTCCTTCACTTGTGAAAAGTTAAGCATTACGTACTTCATTGTATTAAGATTTTAAGAAAGATGTTATGCGGAAGAATATTATTTAATACAGAATGTAATTTGTATTAGGAAAAGCACGAGAGTAGTACTCACTACTTTCTTAGTGTGGGGATTACATCTTCATGTATTACACAACAGTGCACAAATTTTACCTTTGGTTTTCTCTTTCTAAGTCAGGGGTCGCCAGCCTTTTTTTAGTCGGGGGCCGGGGGGGCAGGTCACACTCCCTCAGACAGTTGAGGTAGTTGGACTGGTGGTCCCCCCGCCATTTACGGCTGCCGTAAATGCATCTATGGCTGTCATAAATGGAATTATAATAGCCGTAAATGAATACACAGCTGATTCCAGTAGCGGTTGGAGCGAGGGCAGGGCTGGATTATTTGGCGTCATGGTCCAGATTCGGCCTACAGGCCTTTTAGGTTGCCTACCCCTGATCTAGGTTATAATGAAGTATGGAATTTGTTTTATTTGGATTGTGCTACATTCCTGTAACATTGTCCCTACAAGCTCTACAAAGCCCTATACCAAACCTCCCCTTGACCTGTGACCTTGCTAGATTACAAGAAAAATTTACTTTTGACACCCAGTACTTTTGATATCATAATTTTGGTTTATTGTGTTGTTCTTTTGCCTGAGGACACTCAGCATGCCTATTGGTGCAGTGTATTTATGACCAATGGTGTGGATGCTTCTTTTGCAGTCTCCACATGCTTATAATAAAAAGTGAGGATAAGCAAAGAAGGTGGTCCTGGAAGAATTTTTCTTACGCTGTTTCATCTACATAATTGCAATAGCATATTCTGAATGAGTAGAGATGTAGTCTAGCCAATTGGAGCCAGGAATTTTAGTTGAAGCAACATTACCCACAAAACTTGTGCTATAACAATTTTTGTTCAAAGAACCCTCCTCATCTTGTTTAACCCCCCCCCCACACACACACACACACACACATACACATTTTTGTTGTTGCAATAACATGTTTCTTTTAAGATTTATGGCTAGAATCTATTATTTGATTAAGTTTTAAAAGCTTTTAAAGCTTGTAAGATAAGGGACTGCAGTGGCTCAGTGGTTAAGAAGCTCGCCTTGTTGGCTGGAAGGTCGGCAAGTCAACAGTTCAAGACCCTGCATGATGGAATGAGCACCTGTTTCTGTCCCAGCAGTTCCTGCCAACCTAGCCATTCAAAAGCAAGAAAATGCAAGTAGATAAATAGGGACCATTTTGGTGGGGAAAGATTTTGGGGACATGAAAGGAGCCTCATTCGGGTGTCCCCTGAGAGGAGTTCCTCCAGCAAAAATCCTTTCAACCCAGAAAGCACCTTTGTGTGCTTCTGACATGATTTTAAAAAAAGCTTGTAAGATTTTTCTGTGCACCATGAAAGCTATAAAATGCTGCAGAAAATGTCCAGAATCCAAGGAGGAACACATACATTTAAATTTCTCTCATGTGCTACCTTTAGAGAGAGATAGTTATAGAAAATAGCCATATAGCTGTTTTAATGTACTGTAGCTATATATTGAAATACACTGCAAAGGAAAACTAATATAACTATTATTGAAAGGTCATTTAAAAATGAAATTAGAATAATTTGCATTAGCTAATGAAGTTCGTGGTATTTAAGGATTATTCTTACAAAACTTTTATATAGTTACTTTGAGACTAGGTGAAAAGCTGGGTGAGCAGCTGAAATTGTTGCACTTTAATATGCTAGACCAGCGGTTCTCAACCTACATTCCATGGGGCCAAATAATCCACCCACGGACCTCGTTCCAGCCGCCCCCACTGTCAGAATCAGCTGTGGGCCTATTTATGGCTGTCGTAAACGTGTTTACTACAGCCGTAAATGAGTCCGCAGCCATCGTAAACGCATTTATGACAGCCGCGGATGTGTTTTATGGTAGCGTTTATAGTGGGGGGGAACCACCAGTCCACAATAAATTATACAACAGATATTTCACAGATGTTTTCCAGCTATCTTTCACCCAAAGCTAATTGTCTAGCACAGGGATTCTCAACCTTTTTCAGCCATGAGCTGGACCATGCCCCCTCTTTTCACATAAAAGACAGTAGTTGAAGCCTGGCAAGAGAGTACAAAATTAGTGTGTGACAAAATTTCACACAATGATGTTATGAAGTAGATCAGAAAGGTATGCATTTTGGGGCTAATATAGTCTATAAATAAATCGGCTCAACTGTACAGTGCTAAGAGCAACCGCTTGTACTTCCCGGTGTGGGGGAGACAGCGAAGTTGTAAAGAACTGTGTGTTCATGTTTTGCTCCCAGAATTTTGAGTTTCTATATGATTCTGAAGGGTTGCCAAGACATTGTTACCACCTGTGTATTCATTCAAGGTTGTTCAAGAAACACTCCTTCCAGAATACAGCAGAAGGGCTCACAGGAGTCTGCCAGTGTCCTCTGCCTGGCCCAGCTGAACAACTTATCCTTCCTGGGGTCTCTTAATTATAAGAAGAGCTGGCTCGGCATTGTACTTTAAAAAAGTAACATAAAGGCTCTAAGGTAAATGTTGAGGTTTTGACCCAGTGATTGCAGTGGCTTAGTGGTTAAGACGCTGAACTTGACGATTGGAAGATCTGCAGGTAAGCAGTTCGAGACCAAAGTGCTGCATGACGGAGTGAGCTTCCGTCTCTGTCCCAGCTCCTACCAACCTACCAGTTCAAGAGCAAAATATTGCATGTAGATAAATAGGTAACACTTCGGTGGGAAGGTAACAGTGTTCTGTACACTCTGGTGTCTAGTCATGCCTGCCACATGTCCACGGAAACGTCTGCAGACGCAGACAGCGCTGGCTCTTTGGCTATAAACAGAGATGAGCACTGAAACCTACAGTCAGATACGACTGGCTTTTGAGCAAGAGCAACCTTTACCTTTACTCAGTGCCGCAATCAGGGGACACAAGTAGGACTCCCGTCCCGGGCACGGAGATGACGGGGGCCCGTCGGCGCCGGGACACAAACAATGTGCACATGTGCAAACAGATCACACATGCACAGAAAACCACAGGGGGCGTGGCCAAAATGTGTGTGTGTACCGTACTGCGCCCGAAAATTTCTGATGTTGGCCTTGCCTTTACTACTGATGTTTATTCAGTTTTATAGAAGCCTTTTGAATGTTTTATCATTACCAAAAATGCATGGACCACTTTTTTTCTTCTCTGCTTAAGGAATTTTATGCATGATTTTGAGCTGTTTAGTTCTTATCAGTGATCATTTCTTTACAAATTTCAGTTAAAGTTAGGGTAGAAGAACAAAAGGAAAGTGATGGGATTTGTTGCTGGTATTCTCCTGTGCAATATCTGTTGTATAATTTATTGTTACCTAAGGAAGATATTCTGTGTCATGGTATTTCTTGTCATTATGGGCTTGTTTGTTATAAAGTAAAAGTAGGAAGCTATCATTCAACCACCTAGTATTGTCAACTCGGACTAGCAGATTCGGGCATGATTTTTTTCTGGTATCCCTTTTCTAGTTGTCTGAATATTTAGCAAAGTCAATCTGATCAGACACAGATAGGCAGGCTTAGGGCGGTTTGCTGATGTAGAGATGGTCTCCTTAGGACACAATTGAAGCCTCCCCCCCTTTACATTGTATAGGTGTGGAAACACTGGGCTGTCACAGATAACTGATCAACAAAGCTGATACACACAAAGAAAACACATGGAAAAACTAATAATAATAAAAATACATAACAAACCTCAACATTAGAAAGTACAAAAATATTGGTAGAGATACCTGTAAATCATTAAAACTAGCTATACAATTGAAATATATTAGTTCATCTTTAACACTTTTATAGTTGTGTAATATTCATATATAATACTTTTTAATTGTTGCAATCATATCCATCTGTAATCAATCACTCAATAACTCTACCAATATTATAATGGTTATTATATTTTGTAGCAACAAATAATACCCAGGTGATATTTACATTTGTCTAGGAAGGTGAAAATATTTGTAATTATACATTTGATTTCTAGAAAGTTAATTGGTCGGTTGCTGGCGCACATTCGTTTCCTTTCTCTGTTGCATATTCTATAAAGGCTTTCCAAATTGCAAAAAAATTATTCTCTTTAGCAATTCCTCTTTTTAAATTAATTTCCCAAGTTAATTTATCATTTAAGGCCATTGCCCACATCTCTTTATACCATTTCCTTAATTACAGGAGCATTTTCGCCTTTCCATTTCCGAGCTAAACACTGCCTTGCAGTAGATATCATGATTGAAACAAGATCTTTCCTATATATATATCAAAATTTAAATCTTCTACGTCAGTTAACAATGCTATGCGCACCTTTAAATTGAATTTAACATCAATCATACCCTTTATTTTGTTTTCAACTGCTGACCAACAATAGACTCCTAGCATTTTTTCAACAGTAATACAGTTAGACTTTTCAGTTGCAATTGTATATTAGACTTTGGTACTGTCTCAGCTAGATTAAAAAACTCCAGGAAATTCTTTCATATCTATGTGTGAAAAGTTTATTTAGGAATTCACAGTGCAGTACTTGCACAATTTTTTTATCTGCACTATAACATAACAGTATAATTGTTCAATAAAAGACACTTAACTGTATTTGTGTCTAAGTTTAAAATATGTAGAAACAATTTTCATTTAACTGGAATTTTAAATTGAAGCTGTTACAGTACAAACAGTTACAGAAGTGCAGGCTGCAAATTCTCTTGAAATGTTTAGTAGTAATGAATAAAACTTCCTCAGAACATAGTTTTGAACTGTTTGAAGATGACCTATCTGCATGCCACCAGGGCATACAAAAATTATGTTTTCAAGGTTCATAATAAAATAGAACAGATGGTGGCATTTAAGAGAAGTGTTCAGATCTTTTTTTAAGAAATGGCTATTTCTCTGATGATAAGGTTTTTTCATGTCCTCATATTAAGATTATTTGTAAGAAAGGCCCTTCTGGATATCCTTCTGAATTTTTTAGCTATAACTCTAGTCTAAATCGATTGTGACATATTGTTTAAAATGATTATTGTAGTATGAATCATTTTCAAACAATTTGAAACAAAACACAGGTGAAAGGACTTTAGTAACTGGGTTTCCAAACGAACCCTTAAAATCCAAGTGACATCTATACCTATAAAAAGTGGCCTTAACCATTGGGTTCATTCAAAGGCTCCCGCACCCGGCCCAACCATCCCCGACTGAGCCCTCCGCACTCACCTTAACCCCCACCTTCCCAACGCCACGGTGGTCCGGTGGTTGCCAGTGGGGGAACCCCACGAACGTGACCAAAAAAATAAAACTATGAGTCCCAGAGTCCTTTGCGCTGCAAACCCCTCAGCCAATCAGGATGAGGAACGTGAGTGCAGAGGAGGCTGGGAAAGCGTGGCGCGCTGACTTTAAAAAAACCGCAGAGAGGGAAAAACTTTGAAATACCCAGCCGGAGCCAGGAGGTAAGCGCGGTCGGCGGGGGTTAGGGAGGGGGGAGGCATGGCTCCGGTAACCATGCCGCCTCACCATAACCCCCACCGGCTGCATTTACCTTTTGCCAGCTCCAGCTGGGTATTTCAAATTTTAAAAACAAAAAAACCGCGCCATAGAAAAAAACACAAAAAGGTAAATGAGGAAAAGAAGAGGAATGAGGGGGCAGCCCAGGACCCACACAGCTCACCCGCCCCACCACCTTGCCCCCTCAACAGTCCCTCTTCCCCACCCTACTTACCTTTTTAAGGTAGGTGTTTTCCAAAAAAACATGGCCTTCTCCTCTGGAATGCACGCTGGTATCTCCTCAGATCCTGCCGGCATTGAGGCCTCAACACTGGCAGGATCAGAGAAGCGGATCCCAGCAGAGAAGGTCACGCCGGGAAAAACACACCTGCCTAAAAAAATTAAGGGGGAGGGCAGGTCCCCATTCGCCGGGGAAGGCAGGGCTGAAGGACCCGGCCACTGCCACCCATGGGTGACGGGGAATGCCGCCACTAAGCTTCCCAAAGCCTGGCCTTGCAGTCCAGGCTAAGGGAAAATCCCCCCGGCCGGCCCCACTTTTAAAAAAAAGACCAGAAAGCAAAGACAGCGACCAGAGCCCCGTCCGCTGTCTTTGCTTACTGGGAAAATACCACCCACCCCCCCGCGGCCACTGCCGCCGCAAGGATTCCCATGGTATGGCCACCAAAGGCAGACCACGGGAACCCCCACCGCCACTGCAGCCAAATTTACCGCCTCCTGGCCAGCAAGGCAAGGCCATGGAAAACCCTCCCAACACAACCCACCCCCCAACACACACACACACACACACACACACACAAATCCCACCCCCAATCAACCAACAAACCCACCCACCAACCCACCATAACAAAAAAACAAAAACAAAACAAACTTACCGTCCTCCACAACTGCCTCTTCCATCTGAATGTTAGTGAATGTATTCCACCAGAGGGAGCTACTATTAGTTAGAGATACTGTTCAGTGAACACTATCTCTAACTAACAATAGCACCCTCTGGTGGACTACATTCACAAACTATCACTCTGTCTCTGTCTGTCTGTCTAGTCTGTCTGTCCGTCTGTCTGTCTGTCTGTCTCTCTCTCTCTCTCTCTCTCTCTCACACACACACACACACACACACACACACGATTTACCTACCAAATATTCATCTGAATTTGGAAGACACAACATTCCCTTTCAGGTATTCACACTGTCTTAAAAAAATTTAATGTGTGTGTGTTGGTGGTTGAAGAGGTATTTATTAGAGAACAATCAGGAGAGGCCCAGACCATTTAGATCAGGGGTTCCCAACCTACATCCCATAGGCCGGGCCCAGCCCCCAGCACCATTTCATGTGGCCTGCACTGCCATCTCCACACCCGGAAGTGGAAGCGCGTGTGTTTACATCAGTTGTAAAATATGCCCGTGGCTGTCGTAAACGCAGAAGTGGCTGCATTTATGACAGCTGTAAATGCGCCTGCTTCTGGGGGCGTGGTCCAGCCCGTTCAGCTGTCTGGGGTGTGTGGTCAAGCCCATGGTGTAAAAAGGTTGAGAACCTCTGATTTAGCTGCTGGTCCCTTATCCCTTAAAATTTCTCCAGGCAAGAGTGGAGGCATTTCTGCCTGGACAGTTTCCAGACAGGGATCTTTATTATCTAAGCAGCAGGAAGACATCCTGTTTTTAATACAGCAGCAATCTTTCTTAATAATCTTAACCTATAAAACGGAGTGTTCACCGTTGGAATTTGCGATTGGCGGCTGTGCGTCGCCCTACTGACCTGCACCCTCCCTTCGATAGCACGGGCGAATTCCCTACGCAGGTCAACGAAAGATTTAAAAATCCGGCACGGGGGCCTCAGCCCCACAAACGGCAAGAAAGGGAAAGAACTTCAACCCCCAAAAGTCCGTGCGCCACGCCGCGCAAGAGCCAATCAGGCTGAGAGGCTCTCGCACGGAGCAGCGTTCGAACACGCGTCGCAGCCAATCAAAACAAAAGGATTTTAAAAAAACGCAGCATAAACACGAAGCACCAACACATTACTACAACCCCCAGCGTCCTGCGCGCAATGTGCGAGCAGAACGAGGAGGCAGCAGGCGCGCGAAAAAAACACTTTAAAAAGCCGCCTCTGCAACCATTCAACCCCACGGGCGAGCCAGCATGGCCCGTGGGGGGAAAAAAAAAACCCGCCGCCGCTACTCTTCCGTTCGAAGGGCCGGCGCACGAAAAATAAAAGTTTAAAAACAGTCCACCGCCGCAGCCATACTTCCCCATGAACGAGCCAGCATGGCCCGTGGGGAAACCCCCCCCCCCACCGCCACCATGGCCCTTCCGATCGAAGGGCCAGCCGGCGGGCCAAAAAAAAGACAAACAAAAATAAAAAAAAAGCACCCCCGGCCGCCGCTGCCCTTCTCTTCGAAGGGCCAGCCAGAGCACCAAAACTTAAAGCAAACAACCCACCCACCAACCCCCCGCAACTGCCCTTCTTTCCCACCGGGCCAGCCAGTATGGCCCGCGGGAAAAAAGAATGTACACCCCTCAGACGAAAAACAAACAAAAAGAAAACACCCCCGGCCGCCGCTGCCTTTCTCTTCGAAGGGCCAGCCACAGCAAAAAAAAAATAAAGCAACCAACACCCCCCCCCGCAACTGCCCTTCCTTCCCATGGGCCAGCAAGTACGGCCCGTGGGAAAGAAAGCCCCCCCCCCACACACACACACACACACACTATAAAAAACATTCAAAAACACAGCAAAATGCAATAAATTTACACACAAACAGCCAAAAATAAGCAAGGAAAACACACACAAACACCCCCCAAAAAAACCCTAAACAGACACAGAACGCCCACCAACCCAAAACAAACCCCCCTAAAAAAAATGGAGAGAGCTTACCATTAGTTGTCTTGACTCAATGAAAACCGAAACTGAAATGAAGACGCAAAACACAAATATTTGCTCAACACCACCACCCAGTGGCCAAATGGCCAAAGGAGAAGAAGGTAAAGGATTCCCTTGATCAAAAGCCAGTCGTATCCAACTCTAGGGTTCAGTGCTCATCTCTGTTCCAAAGCCAAAGAGCCAGCGCTGTCTGCTCCTGCAGACGTTTCCGAGGTCATGTGGCAGGCATCACTAGACCCCGTAGCACACGGAACGCTGTTACCTTCCAACCAAAGTGGTACCTATTTATCTACTTGCAATTTCTTGCTTTCAAACTACACAATATTTCCAAAAATTCAATAAATTCAAAATATTTGGAAAATCAATTCCAAATACATTCAAAAAATCCAAAAAAACAAAAATTCACACATTAATAAAAAAAATTCTAAAAAAAAATTAAAATAACTTCATAACAGCCCAGAATCATTGGTGCAAGGAAAAAAAATTAAACCCTTACTATCCAACACAATTTTAAAAAGCCCGGCACCGCCGGGCAATCTATGCTAGTAATAATAATAATAATAATAATAATAATAATAATAATAATAATAATAATAATAATAATAATAATAATAATAATAATAATAATAATAATAATAATAATAATAATAATATCAAAAAGTGTTTAATCCTTTATCTGTTTCATTACTTTGTTTTTTGAAACATTTTCCTTTTTGTTTTTTTAAACAGGTGGCTGTTCATTTGATGAACCATTTACCTCATGTGGATATAGTCAGTCTGATGATGATGATCTTAACTGGGAGCAAGTGAACACAGCGCTAAAGCCCTCATCAGATCCATGGATGCCCACAGGTAGTTTTCACTTGACATAATTTCTTACAGATTTTCTCCTTTTTGTCACATAGTATAAGAGGGTAACATAAAGGTGTTTGGGTTTTTTACGAGATACTGCTGTTTTTTTAAATCACGTAGCAAAAAACTATACTGTGAGTTGCTAGTTTCCACAAGTTCTGTTGCTGCTTGTGAAGTTTGAGAGACTGATCAAATATGATTTATCTACCAAATATTCATCTGAATTTGAAAGACCCAACATCCCCTTTCAGGTATTCAAAAATTAGACATGTGGTAGGCATAGGAGTGTGAATTCTGCTCCATTCCCACTTCCTATCACCTCCCCATAGGGTTGCAAATCTCATGGAATAGTACAGTTTCAGTCCGGCGAATATACAGGTGAAACTCAGAAAATTAGAATATCGTGCAAATGTTCATTCATTTAACTTAAAAGATAAAACAAATATATGAGATAGACTCCCTACATGCAAAGCAAGAGATGTCATGCCTTAATTCGTTATAATTGTGATGATCATGGTGTACACCATACATGAGATTATGTGATGATTATGGGGTACATGAGATTGGTGGTTGGGGTTTTCATAAACTGTAAGCCATAAGCATCAATATTATAACAAAGTAAGGCTTGAACTATCTCGCTTTGCATGTAATGAGTCTATCTCATATATTTGTTTCACCTTTTAAGTTGCATTACTGAACTGAATGAACATTTGCACGATATTCTAATTTTCCGAGTTTCACCTGTATTTACAAGGTGTCTTCAGATCATCCCTGTCAACACAAGAATTGGTGGGGGGAATGGGAAATGGGGGGATGTTTGTGTCTCCATCTGTTTCCCCAGCTTACAGTTTCTAACTATCTTTCTGAAAATTAGTTTTTTCAGTTGGCTATTTTTTCCTGTTGATATCAGTAGGATTTTAGTGGAACTAGGTTGAATAGTTTAGGTATCTGGACTGGAGCCAGAGATTGGAAATTCTGTTCAGGGTGCCCCCAGAGGACGGGAGTGGTAAACCATATTTCTGTATTCTCCAGGCAAGAAAATCCCAAAGAATTTTATTTTTCTTTATTAACTGAGAATTGTCTTACAGTAGCACCAAAGAGCTATTATTCTCCGTAGGGCAGATGTATGAGATGGGCTGTCTCTCAAATGTTGTTGAACTACAACTTCCATTATCCATCAGTATTAGTTCTGTTGTCTAGGACTGAGGGAGTTGTGGTTTGACAGCATGTGAAGGACCACAAGATCCCCAGCCCTGTCGCACTGAATTGAAAGTTACTGTCATGTATATATGGTAGTTCTCTCCCATAGTTAAAAAGACGGAGTTATTAATATCCATTTGGACATCGGAAGTTACAGAAAAAAGAGCAAGAGAAAATAAGACAGTAAATAGAATCAATGCAGTCTATCTGTGCTGTGTCTGTCATACATCACCTGCCAAAAATAAAAGGGAGATATTGAGTGAAAACTGTGTGTTCAGTTCTTGGTCTATCACAGTCAACCCACAACCTATCCATCTTTTGACATGTAGCTTGCAAAAAGAGCATGAGGAGACTGGACTGTCTTCTTCCTCCTTGCAAGTTTAAATGTCACCCTTGCCTGAAAGCCAGTTATATCTGACTCTAGGGTTCAGTGCTCATCTCCGTTTCATAGCCGAAGAGCCAGGGCTGTCTGCTTCTGCAGACGTTTCCGTGGTCATGTGGCAGGCATGACTAGACACTGGAGCACACAGAATGCTGCTTATCTTCCCACTGAAGTGGCCTCTCTGTTATTGTGGCTAATCAACCTCTAGGCTCCATTTAGTTCAGCTACAGTACTTCAAAACAACAACACTTGTAAAGCATTTTCTTTAATGCCTCAGTAATTGTCTGTCTCCTCAACAAAAGTCCTTCACCCTTATTTTGACCCAACTGATGAAACTGCATTTGAACCAATGGTTGCTTCTGTTCTGTAGCTTTTTTCTTTTAAGACCTTTCCGGTAGCCATGACATCTGTAAGGAGAGTTTCTGAATTTGCAGCTCTACCTCATGATCATCCCTTTCGACAATTATACCTAGTCAAAGTAGTCCTATTCACAGACCTACTCTTCTTCCAAAGGTTGTGTCTGCCTACCACATAAAAAAAAAACTTATTTCTCTGGCAACCATTTTTCTGTCACCGGCGGCTCCGTTGGAACACACTTTATATTCTCTAGATGTCAGGAGAGTGCTCCTGTTCTATACCTATAGGACAAAAAATCACCTGGAGTGTGACAAACTCTTCCTTTTCTATATCAAACCTAAGTTGGGTTCTCCTATCACTCCGGTGGTTAGTGTTTAAGGCGCTGAGCTGTAGACTGGAAGGTCGGGTTTCGATACCCGAAAGCTGCACTTGGGGGCATGAAAGGAGCCTCATTCGGGCATCCCCTAAAAAATCCTTTCAACCCAGAGTAATATCTGGCACGAAATTATTATCACTCCAGCATCTAGGTGGCTGGTCAATACTGTAACAATAGTCTACCAGATGGCTAACAGAACTCTTCCTGACCAACTAAGAACTCATTCCACAAGAGTCTTGGCCACTTTCATCAGTGAAGTCAGTTCATCTGGCATTTGTAGAGTAGCTACATAGTCTCAGTCCTCATAAATGCTACCATATTGATGTAAGACAAGAGAATGCTGCTTTTAGTGGAGCTGTCAAATCTTTGTTGCCATGACAACCCACCATCCAGTAAGTGAGCTTGCTACTTACCCATTGTGTGATTGACAGAGACTACAACAAAGAAAGGCAGGTTATTTACCTGTAACAATAGTTCTTCAAGTGGTTTTCTGTGAATTCACACAATCCTTTCCATTTGCCACATAGTCTGAGGGTAATGGCCATTAGGGCGCTATCATATGAATAAGAGTGAGGAGCTCTATCCTAACAGCTATGCTGTTTCTCATCAGCTCTGGAAGACTCTGAAGGAACCATGCATGCACAATATTCACCCATTGTGTGAATTCATAGAAGACCACTTGAAGTATTGTTACAGGAAAGTAAACTGCCCTTTCTACAGTGTTGTGATTTGTCCTCCTTGGGCTAATACAATTCAGCAGTCAAACAGACTACACACCTCTAAACATTGGACAGTTATTTATCATTTAAGTGTTTTACAATGCATCTATACCTATAAGAAGTAGGATGGGTGGTGAGTGTCCGGCATTAGCGCCCACACCCGTTCCTACTATCCTGTAATGAGCTGGCCACACTTACCTTTCGACCTAACACAACCCCGCAATGGTCCCGAAACAGAGAGTGGGGCCTAAGCCCCACAAAATAGGGAAAAGAATGAACTACAACTTCCATGGTGCCATGGGAGAAAAATGGCAGTTTATTAACAGCCAGGCCTAAAAACGCAACGTTGGAGAGAGCTGATTTGTATGTTGGTCTGTGATTGGTTGGGAGAAAATCTAGCCAGGCCAAGAGAGAGAGAGGGAGAGAGAGACAGAGAGAGACTGACTGACTGACTGACTGACTGACTGACTGACTCTCTGTGTTGGGGTGTATCAGGGTCCAAAAAACCTAAACACATACACACCTGCTGGGCTGCTTCTCTCTGTGTCACTCACACCCACACCCACACCTGCTGGGCTGCTTCTCTCTCTCTCTCTCTCTCACTCACTCACACACACACACACACACACACACACACACACACACACACACACACACACACACACACACACACACACACACACACCTCTGCTGGGCTGCACATTGCAAACCTGCCCGGCAAGGCCGGGCAAAAAATGCTAGTATTAAATAAATACATCGCGGGAAATTATGTGTTTTGATACATCCTGAGATGTTTATTGTGAGTTCTTTGTTATAGTTGTCTAGTTAATGCAGAAATTGCATAAAATTGTAAGTTCATTTCTTTGAAGAAACTGTTGCTTAGAGATGTGGCAGTGGTACATGGTGGATTCTTGTAACTAGTTATCAGTTCAGTCGCTTTTTCTTCTTCCATGTTTAGGTCAGACGTGAAACTGCCAAAATGAAGGCACTTTTTAGTGAGTTCATTCTGCAGTTCCTTTCGTCTATGGGTCATGACCAGCTCCACATATTGTTCCCCTTCAGTTAGTTTATAACTGCTTCTCTCTGTTCAGTCATCATTATTTATTCAGCATTCTCATAATACTGTGATCGATTGTGACCTTTCAAAAGCATGTGGAAACCTTACTTTATTTTATAGAGTGGAGTGTACAAGTTACAGAAAAACAAAATCGTTTTGTAAAAAAATGAATATAATAGGACCAAACACGTATCCATCATGGAAGATATACGGCAATTCAGCACTGAACATGAGTTGCTCACAGTAATATCTAATTAGGAAGGGACTTGTAATAGTTTTATTCAGCTGAGATGTAAAGAAAAATGATTTTTATATGGAACAACACTAGTGACTAGAATGAGGGCATCATTCATCCCCCCTCCTTCCCTAAATTTCTTCATTTTAAATTGAAGCATTTTAAAGAACTGATAGCTTCTGGAACTTCCTACCTTTTATTTCTTCAAGATTAGTTTCAACTTCAAGTTGAATTCTTAGTGAGAAGTAGAATATGAAAGACTTCCATTTCAAAACCAGAAATAGGTTTTTAATTTTCTTTAACAGGTTGATTGTAATTCTATATATGCTCTCTCTTGTGAAGATAGAATAAATTAGAAATTGCTGTCACTGAAGGGACAGATTGAATTTAATTTCCCCCCTGTGCCAAACAGCACATTAATGTCAAAAAAGGTAGATAATGTTCCAGTCTGCTGAGGAAGGTCATGGCCTTGTGAGAATAATAAGGCTTCCATAGTAGCCCACAAGGATTTGTTTTCCCTCAGCAGCATGACTGAAAGATAAGAAGCAGAATACTAGGTAGGCATAATAAGCCAGAAATTAATGAAGTATCCCAGGACAGTAGGCTAGATAAGGGCGCTGCCTTTTACTTGACAATAGAGCACAAAATAGAAGGTTGGAGTGCAAGCAGTATTCTTGATGCGGGGAGGGGGAGAGGGAATTCTCAATCTTCCTGATAATCAGCAATATACATTGTCAACATTTGTATAAAGATGGAATTATCAAGTTTAACACTTTTAGTAATATAAGATTGTGCAGTGTGCTACAAAGACACATCAGTTGTCAAATATTGGTAATGCACGGGATTGAATAGGCTCAAATGCATTCATAGGGGTTTACTTTCCAAAAATTCCTATCCACGTATGATGGCTTGAAATCTGATTATTTCATATGTATTATCAAGAAGCAGAAGATTTTACTAACCAACTATAGAGGGAACTAGTTTTATCTGTTTTTAGAGCCCATGTTGCCATGTAGTGAACTCTTGAGCCTGAGAGTTGTAGTATTCATTTTCTGAATATTCATATAGTCAAGGATAATGGATTTTGTAACTTCCTTGTTTTGGCTGTCGATATTAAAATGGCTGTCTATATACTATCTACATTCAAGAATTACGGGCAAAGATCTAATGCAACTGAGTGTAAAATGGGGAAAGGTTGCTGAAAATAAATGTTTGAAACAGAGTCATAGTTACAGTGCAGAATGCACAATGTCTGTGTAACATTGAGGGCGAAGAGCTGAGTAGGGACATGGAATGAGTAGATACTAGTATGGCCTGGTATGATATACGAGCAAAAATAAGAACTAAAATGCAGAAATGAATGAAGAGCAGACATTGTAGACAGAAAATAGGACGGTTAAAGGACTATGAAGCTTCAAACATACAACTGAACGTTGGTGTGTCAAGGACTGCATTATATAAAATGTCAGCTGAGAATTAGTGCCAGCTGATTGCTTTAGTCTTTCCAGCTTCATTTTCCTTATTTGCATTATATAGAATGCACATCAAAGCAAGCCTGTATGTACACTAATAAAGGGAAATATAAGCCTAATAAATAATAAATATTGTTATTTTATGTAAGTTATCCCAATAACTTCCATTAATTCCTTCAAGGATACATGCAGTAAAATACTTATTTCTTTCCATGAGATTTTATTTTTAAATTATATACAGTTGTGTTTTTATATTATTGTTTAATAGAACAAGGAGCTGTTATTTTTGTTTCCTGGGATAATTTTTTTAAAAAGGATCATAAAGGTGTCACTCTTTCAGTATTGATGTATATGTTCTTAGTCTAACAGAAATACTCAGTGGAATCCAGTGAATTAATGTGAAACACATCTTGTTTATTATTCCTTTTCTTTTTTAAAAAAAGGCTTCGTATTTAAAAAACATGTCAACTTAAAGACATATTTATCAATTTATTGAAAGTAGATAAATTATCTCAGGATGTGATGGTAAAATTCAGTGAGTTGGAAATTTTGACCGTGGACCAAGGTAATACTTTTTTAATTCTGATTGTCCCTCTTGGAAGTGGAGTCATCCATCCTGCCACATGTGTGGCTTGGGGCTACCACAACGAGGGACTTGCAAACCAGTTCAGATCTAGAGGGTCAACATACGTCAAAATTGACTTGATGGGCCATAATAATTATGTTCTAAATTATACTCGGCTTAGTGGTTAAAAAGCTGAACTTCACCAGGGGAAGATTGGCAGGTCAGTAGTTTGAGACCCGAGTGCTGCACGACAGAGTGAGTTCCCATCTCTGTCCCAGTTTCTGCCAAACTAGAAGTTTGAAAGCAAGAAATTGCAAGTAGATAAATAGGTACCACTTCGCTGGGAAGGTAACAGCATTCGGTCCACTCTGACATCTAGTCATGCTTGCTACATGATCATGGAAATGTCTACAAATGCAGACAGAGCTGGCTTTTTGGCTGTAAACAGAGATGAGCACCGCACCCTAGAGTCGGATAAGATTGGATTTCGAGCAAGGGAGACCTTTTCTTTTAATTTGTGCTACACAGATTTTTCTTACTGTGGAAAGGGGTGGAGAGAGAAATATAATGCCTTCTTGTGTGAAGTATATTCCACTACTTTTCCAGCTAGACTAAATATTGCTTATCTGGTTGTCAAGGCACTTTTGGGACTTGTAGGCAAAAACAACACTCTTGAAAATAAGAATTGACATAAAACAATAGAAAATTGAGACTGAAGATGAATTTTCTGGAAATGATTTAAGATAAAATCTATTCTGTTTAGAAGGCACAGAACCAATTCCAGCCAGAACACTCTGTTCTTTTTGGTTTTGTTATGTGCTTGCAAATCACCTACGACTCATGGTGATTGATTGATTGATTGATTGATTGATTGAATGAATGAATGAATGAATGAGCTCTAAAAGGTTCTGTCCTCAACACAAGGATGAACTTTTCTGAACACAAGGCTGTTACTACTTCTACGGAAACTTCATGTTTGGTCTTCCTCTTTTCCTTCTGCCTTCAACTTTTCCAAGGCGTTATTGTCTTTTCCAACTAGTCTTCTCATGTGCCTAAATTATGACAGAGTCAATTTTATCACTTCTGCTACCTTAATGCTGTAATTTCCCCAACCATCTTTACAGAACACATTTTCAGAACTAGGGTCAGTAATTCTCATCCATAGCCTCAGCCTACCTCACAGAACAAAGAAAGTACTTGCTGTCTAGGTCACTCACCACATTGTCAATTTTCAACACAGGCATGTCCAGATTGGTAGATGTTGCATGCTATCTGCTCCCCAATGGTCAAACCAGGTGGTTGACACGTTTTTGGTTAAACCTGAGCATGTCTTCTTAATCAGCACTTGTCACCAGGCAGAGTGTCTGATGGTACATTTGTCCTCTGTGCTACCAGCAGGGGCTGTTGGTAGCTGTAGCCAGTAAAGTTGTGTGATATGGTTATTTCATACTCTGGCCTTGGACCACATTAGGTTTGCTGACAAAACATTTAAAAAAATAAGGGATTTAGTATCTTAGTTAGTAGTATTTTCATTCATGTAACAAATTACCACTTCTTCAATCTGTTTGCAGAATAAGAATTTAAACTAGGTAGCTGCAAATGCTTATCTCTACAATATTAAGCTAGTAGTTTGCACACCTGACAGTATTATGAAGATAATCTGTCATTATCAGTAGACAGTAAATATATAATTAGCTAGTTGACAGGGATCCTTTTACAGATAGGATTGGCAGGAGATGTAATGCTAGACTGTTCCTAAATTACCAGGAATGTATTGCAACGCTGATTGGACAATTTGAACATGTGTGTAGATGAAATCATTTAGTCAAATATTAACTGAATGGCTCAATGTTGAGGCAAAACTTAATTTTTTTGTAGAAGTCATGTAGCCCAATTTTATAGTGCCTTTAGGACAGGGGTTCTCAACCTACAGCCTGCGGCGCCAAATAATCTGGCCTTAGCTTCAGCTCCCGCACACGCTGCTGGAATTGGGCGCACACTCATTTATGGCAGCCGTAAACAGCGTGGGGGGGGGGGGAGCAACCAGTTCGGCCTCCTCAGCTGTTAGTAGAGACATGACCTGGTCTTCAGCTTGAAAAGGTTGAGAACCCCTGCTTTAGGAGCAATTCCTGTTAACATCTATATTTAAGAAACATTTTAATCTGCCCTTACAAAACAAAACATTATCTGTAACATTGGCACATAGAACTAAGTAGCCTATCTAAAAACTATGTGATATTTTGTTTTGTCAAAACTAATATGTGAATTACTTCAGTAATCACTAATGTACTCACTGTGTTCATTCTCTCATCATGCTATTAAGTTCTATTTTTCTCAGAAAAAATGTTCAACATAACGAGATTTTTACATAGTACAGTACTGTGGCCAATAATAAATAAATAGATAGATAGATAGATAGATAGATAGATAGATAGATAGATAGATAGATAGATAGATAGATAGATAGATAGATAGGTAGGTAAAAGCCAATGCTGGCTTTTTTTAAAAAAATCTTTTTTACTGAAAGGCTATGGATAGCATGTCATGACATGTCAGTGAGATGAAGATACATACAAAAGCATTATTTGTGGGTTGTGATGTATGCAAATTTTATCTAATGTAAATTGTAGGACATCATTCCAGACTGTACTGTGCAAACTTTCTTATCATTCAAGAGTGTAGGTGTGCTAGATGATTCAGATGATCTCACTGGAGGATCCTCATGAGGATCAAATTAGGTCCAGAACAGTGGTTCCCAGTGTTGGGTCATCAGGTGTTTTTGGACTACAGCTTCCATAAAGCTTGGCCAACACAGCCAACTGTGAGTGTTTCTGTGAGTTTTAGTCCAAGAACATCCGGGGACCTAACTATCTAGAGGAACTTAGCTGTGCATTAGTTTCAATAAAATGAATGGGAATAAGTGGACAGATTCCTGTTGGTTAGTTACACTGGTGGAAGACAAAAGGCATGATTCCCAGCAGCCTTTGATGGCATGAGAGCCTTCCTACAATGAGGGCTGCACCAAGAGGGCTGGTATGTTTTTTTTTGGGTCAGTTACACAGTTGAATCTAACCTTTTGCAACCCCATGACCAGACTCCTCTGTCATTTGCCATTCTCCAGACGCTGCCCAGACCACACACACGGTGTCAGTGATACTATCTAACCATGTCATCTTCCGCTACCCCTTCACCTTTCGTTTTCAATCTTTCCTCGCATCAGGGCTTCTCCACTGAGTCATCTCTTTTCATTTGGTGGACAAAGCATTTGAGTTTCAGCTTCAGTGTCTTTCCAAGGAGAAGTCAGGGTTGATTGATTGACTGATTTGATCTCCTTGCAGTCCAGGGGACTGTCAAAAGTCTTCTTCATCACCACAGTTCCTAAGGTCCAGCTCTCACAGACATACATTACTAGTGGAAAGACCATCACTTTAACTATGCGGACTTTTTATTATGCTGCCTAGTTTTACCATAGCTTGCCTCCCAAGGAGTATGCACCTTTTTTATTTCATGGTTACAGTGTCCGTCTGCAGTGATCTTGGATCCTAAGGAAGTAATGTCTGTTACTACTTCCATTTCTTCTCCTTCTATTTGCCAGGGCATAATGGAGCCAAATTCCATTATCTTATTTTATTATGTTGAGTTTGAAGCCAGTTTTACACTCTTCTCTGATTGAGCCCCAGTAGCTGACTGGGTGTTTTCCAACCTGGGAGCCTCATCTTCCAGCACTATCTCTTGTTTCATATCGAAATGCCTCATCATAGGTTTTTATGGTAAGGAAGATTCAGCAGGATTTTACAATTTACCTACTGCACAATGCCAAAACAATTTAGCTTGATTGTCACTGGAGTTGCCTTCATCACCAGTGTCACCTTCAGCTACTTTTGCTGTCTAAGAGCTTTCTTGAAGAGTGTGGTTGCACTCCTCTATTCTCCTCTTGCTGAGTTTGTGGATTCTGTTCTTCATAGTTGTTTCTTTTCATACCTTGAGAAACAGACTTATCAAAAGCCTGTAATTAGAAGAGGAAATCCTTAGAGCCTAATGGTGTGTGAGCATCGCAGCAGGAGCTTCTCTTGTTCAAGTAGTAAGCAAATTACCTTTTTTGTAGATGTGATTGCTCCTGAGGAAATAAGCATGGGATCCCTTTGAAGTCTGATTTCCCGAAGACAAATTACTGCTTCAAATCACCACCTCTTTTTCACTAACCTGCTTATAGCCATTTCTGCCCTCTGGAAACAATAAAGACAAAAAGAAAAACAGGAGTATTATGGATAGAACATAAAAATAAACGGGAAGGGGGCCTTGGGGAGGGAAAACCCCAATGAAACAGAAGAGAGAGAAGCATTGATATCTGTGTACCGCAAATCAATTTGTAAGCGAAGGATAACCTATTTGTGTTAAATTTTGTTGGATTAGAGGAATACGTAATACATATGGAAGACAGAGATAACCTGCACAGAAATGAAACTAGCCGTTGTAGCACTGGGATAAGTTGCCCAGTTCTCCCTCTGCTTTATGGCATAGGTGTGAACTTCCCTTGAAAAAGGAGTAGTTATGCAGTAGTAATATAGCTATGTTTTAAGGGTTTTTATCATTTTATATTGCATTTAACTTGTGTACACTGCCCAGAGTCCATTGGATAGGGCGGTATATAAATCTATTAAATTAAATTAAATTAATATCCCCCTCCCCCCGACAAAGTAAGCTTACACTTTCTAAAAAGGGAACAAAAAGAGCAGGGAAGTATTGTACTTTTTGCACACCTTTATTTCACCTAATGGTGGTTGGTTGTTCAGCATAGCAACATAGAAACATTTTAAAACTGTTAATGCATCCATTTAGAACAGAATGTAAAGTGGCAGTGGTAGATCTTGATAAAAATAAATGCCTTTCCCAATTTGAAACAGAATATACAGAATCCCTAGAAGGAAACCATGCCAGAGATATGGCAATTGTCGTTCACCTGATAGTCCAAGAACAATTCAGAAGGCTTCCAAAGTTAGGTTTTCAAACCCTAGAGATGTATATAGGAGGAGGTGGTACTTAAGACAACTAGATCACACAAAATTTAGCCCAGTGAACTTACTGCATCTTTGGATACCAGGAAAAAAAGTATGCTTATTTCTCGAGAGGGCAGTTCAAGTTTACAGGTATGTGTTTTAAAAATCAACTTTAAACATGGTATGAATAGACACCGGAGTGCACAAAACACTGTTACCTTTCCTGCCAAAGCGGCACCTATTTTTCTAATTGTAATTTCTTGCTTTCGAACTGCTGGGTTGGCTAGAGGTGGGAGAGATGACAGGTGCTCAATCCTTCGTACAGCACTCGAACTGCTGACTTGTCGACCTTTTGGTTGTAAAGCTCTATGTCAACCATTAAACCATCATGGCCCCATTTACATTTATATCCCACCCTTTTGGCGCCAGCACCACTCAGGGTGGCTATGTATGAGAGGAGAACATCTTTTGTACAAGAACTCAGTAGACTGTAGCATTTAAATTTTCAAGGGACTACAGTGGCTTAGTGGTTAAGATGCTGACCTTGACAACTAGAATGTTGGCAGTTCAAGACCTGAGTACTGCACAACGGAATGAGCTCCCATCTCTGTCCCAGCTCCTACCAACCTAGCACTTCAAAAGCAAGAAATTGCAAGTAGATAAATAGGTACCACTTTGGTGGGAAGCTAAACATTGTTCCATGCACTCTGGTGTCTAGTTGCCTGCCACATGTCCACGGAAACGTCTGTAAACGCAGACAGCAATGGCTCTTTGGCTATAAATAGAGATGAGCACTGAACCCTAGAGTCAGATACAACTGACATTTGAGCAAAGGCAAATTTTACCTTTAAATTTTCAGAAATGACTTAATTACTTCTGTCAAACAAAAGGGAAGGTAAAAACTTGCATTTAAATGTAACCGAAATGTTAACTACTTTTTGTCCTTTTTCCTGTAATTTTCATTCGGAATTCATTTCAAGCAAGCATATGGTACAAGGTGGGATGGTTATGGTATAATAATGATTTCATGTCAGAAATTATTCTGGATTGAAAGGATTTTTCCTAGATTAACTCCACACAGAGGATGCCCAAATTTGGCTCCTTTCATGCACCCAATATTTTTCCCCCAACTAAGTGGTCCCTATTTATCTACTTGCAATTTCTTGCTTTTGAACTGCTAGTTTGGCAAGAGCTGGGACAGAGGATGGACGCCCATTCTGTCATGCAGTACCCAAGTCTTGAACTGGCAAAAACAACTTCCCAGGATCTCTTGGGATATGTGCATGAGGCTTTCCCCTTTCCTGCCCTCCTTTCTCTTCTCTCCCCTCGCTGTCGTTCCAAAGCCCCCCCTCCCCTTTGCCGAAGACCACAATGAGGAGAGAAGAGAAAGGAGGGTGGGAAAGGGGAGGAGATGAGGGATTTGTAATCTTTCTGGGGTTCTTCAGGCTGCAAAGCTGGGAGGACCCCCAAGCTGCCCTGGCTCTCCTCTTGACTGGAGCTTGTCCTGACCGATCAAGCAACGCTGGTGGGAACCTCTCCTGTCCTCTCCCTAAGCCACCACCACCTCTCCTGCCTGCTTTGGCTGGTGCCTGGAACTGGGGAGAGAGAGGAGAGAATAGAAAGGAGGAGGAGATGAGATGAGGGCTTTACTTTCTGGCTCTTGCAAAGTTACACAGGCCCATTTTTTTCCGCCCGCCCCATTGTCCTGAAGCACCTCTCAATTGGTGTACTAAGGCACCAATCGACCAATGGCACACCTTTGTGTAGCCAGTGATATAAGCTTTTACCGGGCAGCATTTCCCTTAGTTCTTTGGGGCAAGGGGAAGAGTAGAGTGCCTCCATTTGGAAAAAAAATCCGCCTGCCTCTAGGGAGTGTTAGTCTCTGTGGCGCACCAGGACTTATCCCGCTGTCCCTATTGGCCACCATAGGTCTGAATGACCCTGCTCATCTTGTAGTTTGCTATGCTAAGTAACAGAACTTCTGCCACTGTTAGAAGAGGAAAAAAATCAAGGTCCATTGATTAAGTGTATTTTTACAGTTCTCCTTCGTATAGTTTGTGAATCCCCACTATTGGGGTTATGCGCCTGCGCAGAACACTGATCGGAGGCTTAAAAAGCTATTGGTCAAAGGTTTTGGCGGTAAGACCGCCCACCGTACCGCCCACCCTGAGGCGCCAGTCCGCCATTTTACCCCAGTTCTCTTCTTTCCGCCTTAGCAGCAGGACGATCGTTGAGAGCTTCCTCAATTTTTTTCCCGTATTTTCTGTGGGAAAGTCTTTGACGAACTTTAACAATTTTTTCGGCAATCTTGTCCTTTGGGCAGGATCGCCACCCCGGTGCTGTTTCTTCCTTCTGGTGGACTCAGTTACCTACTCGCTCCGGTCACTGTTTCCCCCCTCAAGGGGGTGGCGGCTGGCCTGCCCTTCGGGGTGCTCGCCTTCTCAAACCTTCCACCGGAAGAATTTTTTGATGGCTGCAGCCTTCAAGCAGTGTTCTGCTTGCCTCAAGAAGTTCCCTGCCTCTGACGGGCATAGCCTCTGTCTTTTTTGCCTGGGAGAATCACACCAGAGCCAATCCTGCGCTCACTGTAAGAACTTTACACGACTTGCAGTTCAGAACCGGAGCAACCGGTTGAAAGCGCACCTTATGGAGCTCGCTTTGGCTCCCGCTGCGGCTGCTTCCTCGTCCGCTGGTGCCTCTCAGCCCTCTCGGCCTCTGCCGCTACCTCCTTCTTCTTCCACCCTCTCCATCAGAAAGAAGAAAAAGAAGGAAAAAATGGGGAGAAGAAGAAGAAACATAGGTCGGAAGAAAGGCGATCACTCCCACCTACGCCTCGCCCTCCTATCTCTCCGGGGCCCTCGCCTCCCTTTTCGGTCGCGAGATGTCCTTCACCCGGATCCTCGATGTGGGGCGGACGGTCCTCTTCAGGATCTCCTGCAAAAGGTCGCAGGGCTGGGGCTCCAGCTCGCCCACTGCAGGTACTCTCTTCTCCACCCACGAGGCAGGCTTCTGTCTCCCCGAGGCCTAGGACTCCGACAATAGACGAACCGGCAACCACCATTCCGGCCACCGTTTCGTCCCAACCATCGGCGGTGGATGCGTCCCAGGTGGAATTCTTCAAAGGGATGTTCGAGGCAATGGTGAAATCGTTCGCCCAACAGTTCAAGGCCTCCATGCCTGCGGCCTCTGTGGCTCCGGTGCCGACCACCGCAAGCCCCAGGGATGTTGGTCCTGCTGTCGCTCCGCCGACCTCTCGAGGGTCAAGCGTTTGCTCCGCTGGCCCACCCATATCGTCTTGGTGTGGTCCAGACGTCGATGCGGTGAGCTCCCAGCCCGTCGACCCACCCAGGCCGTACTGGCGCGGTCCCAACGTGGATACCAGGATTCCTCCCTCGTCCTCCAATGATTCCAGCACGTCTTCGGAGGAGGACGAGGGAGACGTCGATGCCGACAAGACGCTGGACCAGGCTATCGGCGCGATTGACCCACCGCGTGGTGAGGATCAACGCTCCCTCACGGCAATGCTCACTCGTTTGGGGACCGCTCTTAATCTGAAGGTGGACCAACTGCCACTGGGAGGCGAGGACCAAATGACCGCCAAACTGGACAAAAAGGCGATTCGACCGGTCCACATCACCATGCTTCCTTCCATGTTGACGTCAACGAAGGCAACATGGAAGAAGCCGGTGTCGTCGCACTCCGTTTCGTCCAGACTCGATGGAATGTATAGGGTCTTGGACGAGAATGTTGAGTTTCTCCAGGCACACCCTTTGCCGAACTCGTTGGTGGTCAAGGCCTTCCAGCATAAAACGGCCGTCAGCGGTTTTCCGGTACCTTCGACTCTGGAAGGGAAGAAACTGGACGGGGTAGGCCATAGGTTTTACGCCACCGGTTCCCTCTTCCTGCGAGCCGCTAATTACTCAGCAGCCATGGGCCTCTATCAGTCCCACCTCTGGGAGCAAGTGAAGATCCTTGCTGCTAAACTGCCTGCCGATGCCCAGAAAGGATTCGACTCGCTGGCTGCAGAAGGGGACTTTCTGGCAGAACAGCAGATGCGGACGGCCAGGCACATTAACGATTACGCGGCCAAGGACATGTCTTCTGCCATTCTGCTCCGTCGCCTTGCTTGGCTCAGGGGCACCTCTCTTGATGACGCCATGAAGAAGCTCATCGAAGAGTTTCCATTTGATGGGCAAGGCCTGTTTGGACAAGACACCGATAAGGTGCTTAACAAACTGCGGCAGATGAATTTGACGGGCTCACCTGGGGCTCACCACGCCGGCTCAGCCTACCAAACCGCAATTCCAACCCTTTACGCATCGATATCGGGGGAACCCACAGCAACAGGGCAGCTCGACTGACCAGCCCAGGCCCAGTTTCTACAAACAGAGGTGCCAACACAAGCCTTGCTACCAACCTTACGGACAGGGCAAGCGGTCTGACGCAAAATCCAAGTCCCGGGTTTGAAACTACGAAGGCCAAGTCTCTCTCGCTCCACCTCCCATACCTCCCCCTCCGGAACGTCCTCCAGGTGTGGTCAGGCATCACGGACGACCGGTGGGTCTTGAAGATCTTGTCCGTTGGTTATGCCATCGAGTTCGTGCGAATGCCTTGGGTAGGAAGACACCGTTTCACCACCTCATCTCCCCATTTGGAGGAAGAAATATCAACTCTTCTGTCCAAGGGAGCCATCGAGCGGGTAACACCAACCGATTGGGACAACGGTTTCTACTCGAGGTACTTCGTGGTTCAGAAGAAGGACGGAGGACTTCGCCCAATTCTGGACCTGCGCCGCCTGAACAGGTGCATCCACACCAGGAAGTTCCGGATGGTGACCCTACAGACCGTCCTCCCCCTCATCAACAAAGGGGACTGGTTCACAGTGATAGACCTCAAGGACGCTTACTTCCATATCAGCATCCTCGAGGAGCACAGACGGTTCCTCCGGTTCCGAATCAGGAACTCTGTGCCTACCGTTCGGTCTGGCTACGGCACCGAGAGTCTTCACCAAGTGCATGGCTCCAGTGGCTGCCTTCCTCCGTCAGAGGGAGATCAGGGTCTTCCCGTACATCGACGACTGGCTGATTGTCTCCCCCACCAGCTCATCGTCCATTCGGGACACGCAGTTCACGGTTCACCTCATGGCGAGTCTTGGCCTCAGAATCAACTTTGCCAAATCAAAGTTGATTCCTTCTCAGCGCGTCGAGTACATTGGAGCGGCACTCGACTCGCTAGTGACCAGAGCCTTCGCCCCCCAGAAACGCTTACTGGACATTGCACAAGGGGTAAGCGAATTCAGGAACAAACCATTTATCAGGGCGAAAAAGGCACAGAGACTTCTAGGCCTCATGGCCTCAACGACGGCGGTAATTCTTCACGCCAAGTTAAAGTTCCGGTCCCTGCAGTCATGGCTCCTCCACGAATTCGACTCGCTCAGGGAGAGCCTGTCCAAACGGCTGACTCCATCTCCAGAACTGATGGACCAGCTACTGTGGTGGACGATGCCGCTCAATGTGGCCACGGGTAAGAGTTTTTACCCCCCGCAACCTTCGCTGCAGGTTTTGACTGACGCAAGCAACCTCGGCTGGGGGGGCTGCCTGCGGGACTCTAACGGTCAACAACATTTGGTCGCCTCACGAGATGGTGCACCATATCAACTATTTGGAGCTGCTGGCCATTTGGAAGGCTCTACATTCCTTTGAGGCCCTACTCACTGGCAATGTGGTTTAAGTGGTCTCGGACAATACCACAGCGTTGGCATACCTGAACAAGCAGGGAGGGACAAGGTCCACCATCCTACTTTACCTTGCGGTGCAACTCAGGAGTGGTGCCTGCAAAGACACATCTTTCCGATTGGAGTGCACATTCAGGGCAAGCTGAATGTTTTGGCTGACCACCTCAGCCGTCTCACCTCGACGACCCACGAATGGGAGCTGGACGACGAGGTATTTCGGTCCCTTTGCGGGGCCTGGGGGACTTCGAGCATCGACCTCTTTGCATCAGAGTCCAACAGGAAATGCCACAGGTACTGTTCAAGGGCAGGCATCGGAATGAACTCCGAGGGCGATGCCTTCATGAAACGGTGGGATCAGGACTACCTCTACGCCTTTCCCCCATTTCCCCTGGTTCAGAAGGTCCTCACCAGGATGTACCAACACCGGACCAACGCAATTCTCGTGGCTCCAGCATGGCCTCGCCAGCCCTGGTTTCTGCTACTGTTACACATGTCGCACGCTGCCGGAATCGCCAACGCTTCTCCAAATGGAGCACAGCCAGCTCCACCATTCGGACCTACCCAGCCTCCACCTCACCGCATGGAGGATAACCCCAGACTGTCCAGGATCTTGGAGCTAGCATGGCACCCTTGCACAAGGAAGTCTTATGCTTCCAAATACAGACGCTTTTGTGCTTTCCTGGCATCCCAGCAGACGTACCCTCCACAGGTGGGACTACACGACATCATGGCCTACCTCCTCCATTTGGCGGAGTCTGGCCTTAGCATTACCTCCATCTGGGTCCATCTCGCAGCGGTGGTGGCTCACTCTCCAGCTGGCTCGCCTGTTTCTGGTGCCTTTCGCGACCATACGGTAGAGCGTTTCCTCAAGGGATTGCGGAACGCCTTCCCGCCGGTCAGGACTCCAACAGCACAATGGTCCTTGTCTGCCGTTCTCAATGTGCTCACCAGGACTCCTTTCGAGCCTATGGCTACTGCGGATGTTTGTCTCCTCACGTGGAAGACGGCATTTCTGGTGGCTATCACGTCTGCTCGACGAGCTGGTGAACTGGTTGCTCTGCAGGCAGACACACCGTTTCTTCAGTTTTTCAATGACCGCGTGGTGCTCCACACGGACATCACCTTCCTTCCTAAGGTAGTCTTCCAGTTTCATATGGCACAGACTATCTCACTGCCAACCTTCTTCCAGAACCCCACCAAGACTTGGCACACGCTGGATGTGAAATGAGCTTTATTGTTTTACACCAGCAGGACAAGGGAGTTCAGGAAGTCACAGCGTCTATTTGTTGCTTATGGAGGAAAGTCCAAGGGTGAACCCATCTCTGCCCAGAGGTTCTCCAAATGGATCACATCTACCATCTACCTGGCCTACGAGTCGGCCTCACTGCCACCTCCGCCGCATGTCAGGTCGCATTCTACGAGAGCGGTTGCCACATCCACTGCCTTTTTGGAGGGCACACCGCTTGAGGACATATGTAAGGCTGCCACCTGGTCCAGACCTTCTACATTTGTCCAACATTACAGGGTGGATACCAGAGCCACTGCGGACGCCAGACTTGGTCGTGTCGTCCTCGCCAGGGGGCTCCGGGCTCATCGCCCTTGACAGTTCACTCTACCTGACCATCATACTCATCGTGGGATCATCTCATCCGACTGCCCACCGACCAAGTGAGTGTGAGCTTGCTAATCTCCCAATAGTGGGGATTCACAAACTATACGAAGGAGAAAGTTCGGTTTCACTTACCAGTGATAACTTTCGTTCTTCGAGTATATAGTTTGTGAATACACACTACCCACCCTGCCTCCCCTCTTGAGTTGCACGGATGAGATCAATTGGTTTATCCTGTGCTTGGCTTAAGTATGGAACTGAGGTAAAATGGGGGACTGGCGCCTCAGGGTGGGTGGTACGGTGGGCAGTCTTACCGCCAAAACTTTTGACCAATAGCTTTTTAAGCCTCCGATCAGTGTTCTGCGCAGGCGCATAACCCCAATAGTGTGTATTCACAAACTATATACTCGAAGAACGAAAGTTATTACTGGTAAGTGAAACCGAACTATTCATTAGTTGAACTTTGCAAAAATAAGGCACATTGGGGGCAAATAAGCATTCTTGTAATAACTGTAATAATAGTGGTATTACAGTTAAACTCTACATCCTTGTGGCAGTTTTGTACAAAGTTGCTTCAAACAATATTGGTTCAGTGCTATTTGCTTGAAGCTGCCATCCACCATCGTCCATGTGAATTCAGAAATAATTTTCACCTGTGTGGTAAAACTGGTGCATGTGCATGATCAACATCTTGCCTTGCAGAGCAGCTTAGTGTCTATATATAGTTTAGGTCGGAAAGTGGCCATTAATTTGTGGCAGTTGGGTTTTCAAGAGACAAAGGAGGCTTTTGGTTTTGTGGTGAAAGTGTGTTTATTGGCTTATTGATTTTATCTCTGATTCTCAGAGTAGTACTTCTTCAAGGAAAAATGTGTAGATTAATATATCTACATGCTATCAAATTATGAATGAAACTGAAAAAGGGGATAGAACATTTTTATCTCAGAACCTATTAACTGTAGAATTTTTTGGTGTAGACTCTTGGGTGTCTATTTGGGTTACTTCGCCTAATGGTTCTTGGTATTTCTTCTTAAATGTAATAGAGCAATATTAACATACCTGTATAAAGAAGCTTCATGAACAAAGTAGAAGTCCTAGTCCATCCCTGTATCCTGTGCTTTATACTGAATATCATGTATTAGCTAGCATATTCAATGGCAAAAATTAACCAACTGAGTGTTCTTTATTTTTTTGTTTCCTCAGGATCTTTTATGTTGGTGAATACTTCTGGAAGGAGTGGACAAAGAGCCCACCTTCTGCTACCACAACTTAAAGAAAATGACACACATTGCATTGATTTTAATTTTTATGTTTCTAGCAAGAGTGGGTCCAATCCTGGTGTATTAAATGTTTATGTGAAAGTCAACAATGGTCGTCTTGGTAGCCCAGTGTGGAATATGTCTGGAGCTCCTACAGGAACATGGAACAGAGTAGAATTGGCAATCAGCACTTTCTGGCCAAATTTCTATCAGGTATTGCTTTGCCTTTTGTTTTTATTTATATGAAGAACATTCAAATGAATGTTGGTTATTTATCATTGCATTTACTCAGTAAGGCAGTTCAGCCTAACCCACTTTATTCATATTAATTATGAGTAAAAAAAGAGCCCCCATAGCACAGTGGTCAAGCTGCAGGACTGCAACCAAACTCGACTCAAAATCTGAGTTCAATCCCAACAGGCTCAAAGTTGACTCAGCCTTCCATCCTTTCAAGGCTGGTAAATGAGTACCTAGCTTCTTTGGGACAAAATGCTAGTTACCTTGTGAAGCTCCCAGAGAGTGCTTTAAATGCTATAAAGTGGTAGATAAGTGTAATAGCTATTGCTATCTAATCCTATCCATTTGTTAGCATGATCCATATATTTATTTGTTTATGTAAGGAAAAATGTTAGGGGTAGGACAATAACATATGGCTACCCTCTTGAATTCAGGACTCCTAAAGAGAGTGGCCAAAATAATTATGAGGCTGATGAATATATAGCAGAAGTGACAGCTTGCAGGAGTGCAATACAAGATAATTTATCAGTGCCAAGTCATTTGAGAGATAGGAAGAGTGCAGAAATGTAAATGTTGTATTTTCCAGTAGCCCATTGTGCCTGGGCACATTCTTTGTATAGCATCAATTCTAATAAGAAGCAGAAGGGTGGTTCAGTTTGTTACATGTCCTCATGCTGAGTTTACTATGATAATCTGTTTGGTATGCAACAACTTCATATGTTATTATTTATGTGTCTATATCTGCAAACTCTCTATGGATGTATCGGTCACATATCTAAATCTGTATGAATTCAGATAAGAAATTTCTGAAGATCTTCTACTCCATTTAAAACAAGTGAAACCCATATCCTCAGCTCAAACTCTTTACTATTCAAAAGTAGTTTCAGGGGAGTGGGGTTGGGCACATTACGCCTGTCACTTCAAGAATTTCTGTGGAATTTTAAGGAAAGGAAGGATGGAACTCTGCTGGTAACACAGTACTGTACTTTAAATCCATAGATCAGGGTTTCATCTTGTATTTGTAGTTCAAAATCAAGTGCACACTACAGTATACAGTAAAACCCCTACTTACGAAAAAGCCTGTTCCGTAAGCTTTTGCTTAAATCGTTTTTTTATGTAACGCGAAGCAAACCCATAGTTAAAATTATTTTTTTATGTAACTCAAAGCAAACCAATAGGAAAAATGAAATTTTTCTGTAAATCGAAGCAAACCCATAGGGAAATGAATTTTTACGTAACTAGAAACAAACCCATAGGAAAAAGAATATTTATATAACTTGAAGCAAACCCATAGGAAATCGTGTAAATCGGGACATGGTTTTAGCACAAAATCATTATGTAAGTCAAATTTTATGTAACTCAAGACATATGTAAGTTGGGGTTTTACTGTAATTCTATAAAACATCTATCCTACTTCCTATATAGTACATCAGTAATGGTGTGGAAAACCTGAAATAAAACACAGATACTGTATTCACAGTATCGGCATCTACAAATGACATATCTGTTTTTATCTAGTATCTTGTTCATTAGCCTCTACCAATCTTCAGGATTCCCTGTGTTCTTTAATACTGTCTTCAAAATGCTGGCAGGCATTATCTATGCAGGCAACCATGGCCCCCTAAATGTTCTTGGACTTCAATTCCTGCCCTGTCCTGATCAGCAGGTGTAATTGAAATCCAAGAACACCTGTGGGCCCAAGGTTGAGAAACCCTGCATAGATAATAACTACCAGCATTTTGAAGATAGTGTTAAAGAACAAAGAATTTTATTACATTGTGGAAAATATAGGCAAGAAACACCCATTGCTACTTATTCAATACAGCTGAGATTGCTTAGCAAAGAGTATGTCATACATCTGTAGACATAGAGCTGTATTATACTTCTATGTTTAGAGATTCTACTAAAGTGCTCCTCAATATGTACTGCCCACTGAGCACACTTACTTTTTTCTTTTGTAAAATTTGCTGTAGCTAATAATTACATCTCTAAACCATGCTGTGTAAGACACAATAATACGGCTACCTTATATGTTAGAAATGCTGTTTGTAGTTGAATTATTGTTCATTTAAATACAAGTTTTCAAGTTCTCTGTCTACTTAGATTCTCAATCCCTCAACTGATACGTGTTCTTTTTATTTTCTCTATGCATAATACTTGTTCCAGTATTTGTTCCAATTGATCCATGCAAAGATGGCATTGTCAATTTGAATTTTGCCACTAACTTTGAATGGGAATGGGATATTTCTATGGTAATTATCCATTATTTCCAAAAGAGAGAGAAAGAAACCAATATTGAAAAAGGGTGAAGAATTATGTCAAATTTGTGTATGCCAATTTTAATGTTTTAATTCAAATTCAGAAATAGTCTCTATAATTTAAATTAAAAAATATGATACATGATTCCTTCGGAGGTACTAGTGTGAACATGCAACTAGTTGTATCTACTGAGGCAGCTGTGGAGGTAGTTACCATTGATTGACAACCTCAGGGTACTAACTACTGATTTGTGATACATTTTTAAAGAAAGGATGTCTTCAAGTAGAGGACTTCGCAAATAAAGCACATATGCCAACTTACATGCATATTTAAAGGAGATACTTATCACTTAAGGTGCAATTAAGGGATTGCTAGGACTGGGTGACATATGGCATTGCCTTGCGCCATAGGACCACTACGGTAGCCATGAAGGCCATTCTGGATTACCCCGAAAGGACCCAACCAATGGGGCTCTGGTGAAGTTGCGACAGGCCCAGCAAGGCAGCAACAGATAACCCATTGCTAAAAAACTACAAAAGAGATGCAAATGAACTGGACAAACCAAACATGACCATGGCAGCATTAATGGACCTTGAGATAGAACAAGGAAATACAAAATAGGCAGTCTAAATATAACCGACCTAGGAAATAAAACAGAAGAAATTGTAGACACAATGGAAAGAAGAGGGATTAAGATAATGGGTTTAGCTCAGGGGTTCCCAATGTGGGGCATATGCCCAGAAGCCTAAGTCATATTGGCTGATCAGTGCTTTGGGGAATTGAATTCTCAAAACCAAAGATTGGGAAACACTGGTCTAGCTGATACAAGAAACAAAGGAAATGGGAGTAAGGAAGTCCATAACCGACCCTTTGAGACCCCATGGACCATTGTGCACCAGGCTCCTCTATCTTCCACCATCCTCCTCAGCGCATTCAAATTTACGCCCATTGCATCTACAATGCCATCTAACCACCTCATCTTCTGGCGTAAATGATACTTGCTTACTTATTCAGGAGAGATTGCAGCAAAGAATGAAGTGGGCTTCTTGGTACATAGCAAAATGCATACTAGACATTAACAACAATTCGGACAGAATAATAATACTGAAAATCAAAAGAGGAGAGCAAATGGAAATGTATGTACAAATACTGTATATGCTCCATGTAATGACAACTACACAAAAGAACAAAAGGATCAGTTTTCCGATGAACTTTCTGAGGTGATAGAGGAAACAAAGAGCATACTCTGGGAGATTATCTACATGCTGCTGAGAACAGTGAAAAGAATGAGAATGGACAGAGTATAATAAAGTTGTGCAACCAACACCAGCTCTTTTTTACCGACACTTTTTTCCAACATTGAGATTCACAATGGTATACATGGTACTAATGGAATGATATCACCATCAAAAGCCAGATTTATTACATATTAACAAGAGTAAAAAGAAGATTCCGAATACTCAATGCAAAAGTAATTGCCAATGGACTGTGCAACACCGATTATAACATTGTGGATATAGCGCAAGAAATGATAAACCCAATATTAAAAGAAGAGAACCAAACAAAACCCAAGAATTAATTAAGATAGCAAAACTAAAACAAAGAGAAATGGCAGAACAGTAGCAACAAAAGGTGGAGACAGCATTTAACCAACTGCCCCCAGAGGTCAAGATAGTAGAGGATGAATGGAAGGGTTACAAAACTACACTTCTTAGCACTGCAGAAGAACTATGCAGAAAAAAGAAAAATGGAAAAAGTTGTTATGGTTCCAAACACACTGCATGGTGGTGTGAAGAGGTCAAACAAGCAGTAAACCTGAATAAAGAATTATATAAATGTTGGATAAAATTGAGGAGGAAAGAATATAAACTATAGATTGCAACATAGAGATACCAACAAGTTAATAAAAAAGCAAAACAGCATCCTGGGAATGCTTCTGAAAATGTTAGCAGATAACCGATATTGGGAGTATGTCATCTAGCTCTTTTAAATTCTATTTTGTTTTTAGATGTGTTAATTTTAGCTTTGTATGGTATTGTATGCTGGTGGTGAATCTGACACAAATAAAGAAAAGACAGGAGAACCAGCCCCATGAACATTTTTCAAGGTAGTTAAAAGTATGTGGGAAAGAGAGGAGAATTATAACCCCACCGAAATAGTTAATGACAAGAATGGAAGACTTCTAATAGATCCCCCAGAAGTTATAGAAAGGTGGAGAGAACACTTTCAAGAACTCAACCCCATAGGAGAGTGCCACAGCGAAACAACACAAATCTACAAAACAACAGCACAAAAACTTATTAATTGAAGATGTAGTACCAGAAATAGGTGGACTACTGACAGAAATAAGCCAAGTAGCAGGAGAAAGCAACATCAGATAGCTACACAGAATCTTCAATGCAGCATGGACACAATTAACTGCACCCACTGATTGGCAAGAAGGAAAAACAAAGGGTGCAAACGAGAATGCACACAATACCAAGGCATCTCACTCTTAAGACATGCAGGGAAAATGTATGCCAAAATAATAGAAACAACATTGAGACTAGTTATAGAACTGCAACTAGCAGAAAAATAGATGGGCTTCAGAAAAAAACAGAAGCTGTACAGATGCAATTTTTACATTTAAACAACTAATAGAGAAACATATAGAATACAATAAGGATCTCTTTTGTAGGCCAAGAAAAAACATTTGATAGAGTTGACAGAAAATTGCTATGGCAAGCATTGGTCCAATAAGTGAACATCTTATCAGATTATGTAAAAAGCTTATATAGTGACTGCAGAAGTGCTGCTGTATCTTAACCTATAGTAAGCCTTAAAATTTCCAAGCCCCTTGTTCATTCTCTACTAAATGACGTATGTAGGGAGGTAGACCCACCTTAGGGTTTCACACCTGTATTCCCTCATTCTATAAGCCCACCATGCATATACCTTGAGTTACCTTAGCAATTGACTTCAGATCCATTCCTTGAGAGCATATCATTTCATGTGCAATGAGATATTCAGAGAGTTGAATAGGCTGCTGTAGGGCCTGAGACACAGCTCAAACGCAGATAAAATAGTATAACCAATTTAGTAAGAACTTTTTGAAGTGGTAGTTGTGTTAGTCTGTGATTCAAGCATATCAGAGAGTAAACAAAACAAGACAAAAATGTTGTGGCACTTTAAAGACTAATTGCTGTATTTTAATGTTAGCTTTCATGGATCAAGCTTGTAGAAGCTACATGATAACAGTCCTTTTCTCTAACAGGTTACCTGAGTGAACTGTAAATTGTATAGAAGTTGCAAAGAAGATGTAAGAAATTGTATCTAGAGTGCCAGGAAGCTATGCTTTGTTTAATGCAGTAGCTCCCAGCCTTATGTCCCCAGATATTGGACTACAGCTCCCAGAAATCTTGGCCAGCACAGCCAGTGGTAAAGGCTTCTGGGAGTTTTGGTCCAAAAACATATTTATTTTATTGCTCTCTGCTCACATAATTGCATTAACTAACCATATCAACATTGTTGAATCCTTTTTTGTGTTTTGAAAAATGTTTTATGAATTAAAGTTTATCATTAGGTATAATTCGCCTTTGGACTACTGTAATTGTAATTGCTTAGCTAAAACAAAAGCAGGAGTTTACTAAGTGAGGTCGCGTATTGAAAGCAAATCTATTTATTCTCATTGTTCTGTGGAGCTGACAAGTTATCTCTGCCAGCACATTTTCAACAGTAAGCATTTAGGGTGGTAAGCAAAGCCCCCCCCCCCCGCCCCTTTGTTCTCATAGAGAAGGGGAAAGTGGAAGAAATGAAAACCTAATTTTGCTCTTCACTGAAGCAGGGAGGATCAGGGACAGTGCAATGTTAAACCGTTTCCCTATTTCCTGTTTGGCAGGCATTGGAGGGATGGTCTGATGTAAAACATCTCTCAGGCACAGCTTTTCAAGAGCAAATGAAATCTGTGTTTTTAACCAGTTGTTTCTTGACTGATAAAGCAACAAAACAATTTCTAAGGAATCAAAAGACTATCATCTTCGCTGCAGCTTGCTGTGCAACAGTGTTGCTCTGAATGATGTGCTTCATATATTGTATTCAAGAACTTGTGTGAGCTGCAATGAAATGCAAAGTTGACAATTTGGTGTGAAAATTTGAACCTTTTTTTGAAACTAGTTGTGTGGAGAATGAGGAAGGGTGAACAGTATTTTTATACAAACCATGTAATATTCTATCATCCTTTTCTTACTTATGTAAGACCAGTATTCCTTCACTGTAATAAGTGTATGTACCAAGGAGCAGATATTAGTGTTCCTGACTTATTTTATTTTAAACTCTTCATTCAGCATACACATCTGTGGTAGTCTAAAATGTAGTCTGTAGGGCATGAAATGTTGGGATCCAGTTTCCAATCTTACTACTTTTGGGGAAGATGCTGAAGATAAAAAATATTAAGATGGACTTTTATACTATGAGGAAATTTCAACCTTCCTGCTTATAGTCTTACATTGTATTCATTAGTAAATTGTCCTTGGAATGTTATGGTTGAATCTGACTTTTATTTCCAGCATCTCCCAGCCATGATGCCACTTCAGTCTTTAACTCACTTTTGTCCACTATAAAAATAAACATTGATAGAAATCTACTCATCTTTAAAACAGATCGAATACTGTGCTTGCTGGTGTATAAGATCCCCTCCCCTCCTAAAATACACTGGGGAAATGGAACGTGTCTTGTACTTTATATAGTGGGCTATAGTGAGCTATTTTTGTAATAATGGGGTCTGTCTTATACTCTGATGCGTCTTATACCCCAACAAATGGTAATTTGAAAAGACCAGTCTTCCTTAAAGAGGCCAAAAAGCAGTAAAATCAGGGCCAGGAGCTCTTTCTTTACTGCAGGGAGAAAGGGCATTATTTATTTGTTTGTTTGTTTGGTTCAATTTGTATCGCCGCCCAATTGACAAGGGACTCTGGGCGGCTCACAACATTCAATCATAAAAATGATCCCCAATACCAGTAAAATCATTAAAAACATTTAAAAATATCCCCCCCAACCCTATTCATTAAAACATAACTAAAAGCAGCTAATCGCCCTGTTAAAGTGCCCTCTGTTGGGAAGTAGCCTTCTCTAACAGTCTTAGGGGAACTCTCACCAAAGTCAATCACTGCCCACCCCCATTTTTTGTTTGCTTCTCCTGCCTCGGGGGAATTTCTAAGGGGAGACAATAAGATTGACTTTGGGACCTTTTCTAATTTCACAGACCTGGACTTTGGCCAAATATACCATATTCCAATATGGGCCAAGGAAAAGTCCATCCCAGTCGAGGGTCTCAATTGCTACCTTTGTCCTCAGAATACGTTACCTATGAAACAGAGCCTATAGATATGCTGATCAGCCCAAATCACCAGGAATGGTTCTTTTTTTTTTTACTTCCTCTGCACCCCTGATTTCCCCCATGTTCTTAGGAATCTCCTGGGTGAATTTGCATGACCCCTCGTCTCCTGGAGTCAGAGAACTCTTCAATTTCTTTCTCAACACTGCCAAAAGCTGTGCCTCAGGAATCCTGTCTTCTTAGTAATAAATAAATTTCATGTCAGAAATTACTCTGGGTTGAAAAGATTTTTTGCTGGAGAAACTCCACTTAGGGGATGCCTGAATGAGGCTCCTTTCATGTCTCCAAGATCCGTTATTCAGCACTTGGGTATCGAAACCCGACCTTCCATTCTCCAATTTCAGTGTCTTAACCACTAAGCCACTGCAGTGCTGTGTCCTCTCAGTAAGAAACTATCTGTTAGTACCCGCTACAAATCTTGTGGCCCTGTCCCAAGCATCCACAGGAGAAGTGGTAGAATAGTCCCAATTCCAGCCCTCTTCAAGACCTAACTGACATCTTTGAGAAGAAAGGACCTGAAACTTTGTTCTAACATCGGCCCTATGACTGGCTGATCAAGTTCTTTCCAGGGGCTGAAATCCCATTTGGGTGCAACTATGCATTCTCTGCAACTGAATTACAGGTTCTCTGGAAATATTTGGGGGATAATCTATTTCGGTGGTAGATGCATTTTCTCAACTCATAAAACAGCGGGTTGATTTAGTGAATTGTGGGCTGATGTGTTTAATGCATGAGGAAATTACTGCAAATACATATGTATTATGATTTAAAATATTATTTTTTCCCCACTGACTGAATCCTTTTATATTTCAGGTAGTTTTTGAAGTTATCACTTCAGGCCACCAAGGATACCTGGCAATCGATGATGTGAAGGTTTTAGGACATCCATGCAGTAAGTGACTGAGCATTACATTTTGTAATCTGCACATCTTTCAATTGGAGTCTGATTAAATAAATAAGACATTGCTGTATTGTATTGTATTGTATTGTATATTCACATTTATATGCCACCCTCTCGATTGCTTGACTCTGGGCGGCTCACAGAACAGGTAAACATCACAAAATCATACAGGTCATAAATACACAGTGGTGGGCTTCAGCAGGTTCGCACCAGTTCAACATAACTGGTAGCAGAAATTCTGGCTGGCCCCGCCCATCCAAGTTTTGAAATAAAGTAGGTCTAATTCAGGTACAATGCAGGGCTTTCCCCTGGCCACGCCCACCATACCACTCCCACAGAGTAGGTAGTAAAAAAATTGAATCCCACCACTGTAAATACAACATTATAAAACATCATAAAAAAACATTGCAAGTTAAAAAAAATGCATTTAAAAAGTCCATACGTTCAATTCACATTGAGCTTCACATGTATCTCTTGAAAAAGGACCTGTCCTTATTTGTCACGAGACTCTTGAAGCTAGGATGAAGTAGTAAAATCTAGCAGAATGTGTACTTTTGTATCCTGGCCAGGTATGAGCAATGTCTGGCCAGGTATGAGCAATGTCTGGATGTCAGATGGCCACATACACTCTCTTCTGGACCTAGGAGCAGTGGTGGGCGTCAGTAGGTTCGCACCAATTCGCCAGAACCGGTAGCAGAAATTCTGGCTGGCCCCACCCATCCAAGTTTTGAAATAAAGTAGTCCTAATTCAGGTGCAACGCAGGTCGTTTCCCCTTGCCGTGCCCACCATACCACACCCACAGTGTGGTAGTAAAGATTTTTTGAGCCCACCACTGCCTAGGAGTGGTTGGCTCCCCCAGCATGTCTAACTTCATTAGGCATCTGACATCCCCTAGGTTTGAAAACGTCTTAGGAGGCCCTGTCTTCGGTGGCAGGATCCCCATGTTTTAAGCCTCTGTGGGACCTATTTTAGGTTAGACAACTTTCCTTCAAAGCTGGTTTGTAGTACTGGGACATGTGCCGATTCCTGGAACTACACTATAATTCTAACTACTTCACCTGATCTTCTAATTAATAGCAGCAATTCGTAGTATCAGACAAAGATCTTTTCCAGCTTGGTAATGTGAGAAATATTATGATCAAGCTGTAATAAAGTTTAAAATACTGTAATGTAAAATATTATGATCAAGCAGTAATATATTATGTGGTTGTTCAGAAACACATTTACTGCACACAAAGTACCTAGTTTAAAAAGAATTGTCTTGACAAATTTCTGTAATACTTGTCTAGTAACTGGTATAAATAGCTGCAGTAGATTGTTCAAAACATCAATTAGATTCAATATAATCTTTATTAGTGTAGAAATGTTTTTCAAGAGGGTTAGTATGTTGAGATAATTTCCCCAGTAGGAACAATAAACTAGCACCTTTCTCTTTTGTTATGTCTTAGACTCCTATGAGAAAAGAATAATAATTATGCCAGGCAGCTTTATTATATTAAGCACAATTAAGAATCACATATTTAAAAATACATTTCACATAAGCTTTTTTGCCTCCAATGTGATTTTCTTATTTCTTTAATATAGTATTTGTCTTATTTAGAAGAACAGTATCTATTGAATACAGCAATTATTTTAAAGAGCAAAACAAGCTAAGTCTACTTGAAAATAGAGTACTAATAAGATGCTTCTGTTTCTCTCTCACTCTTGCTTTATTTCAACAGCAAGTACACCCCATTTTCTGCGAGTCAAGAGTGTAGAAGTCAATGCTGGCCAGTTTGCAACATTTCAGTGCACTGCCAATGGTAGAACTGTTCAGGGCAATCGACTTTGGCTGCAGGTAACATGCTTTTCTGCTTTTCTTTTTTATGGTTTAGTGATTCTTCAGAAAATATGGTCTTACATGAAATGAAACTAGACTTAATGGATTCAGAATGAGCTGTTTGGCCAAATATGTATATTCCTCCTTTGAATGGTCCATGTGACTCGCACACATGGCTCTCTGTGCCTGCACAGAGGATAATTTGGACCATTTGAGAGCTAAGGCCTGTAGGGGGGAAGCTGTTGCATTGAAACCCAAGAAAACCCAAATTCTCTTTGCATGTTTGTATGTCCAATAATTGAATCACTGTGACGGAAAGGACCATTTTTAAAAAGTTCTGTTTTAATATACAGTAATACCTCATACAAAGTCCGCTTCATACAACATCGCCTAATTCCTTGAAAAAAGCTGCCTCATACAAAGTTGTGCGACTTTGTATGAGGCATTCAGTTTTTCCCAGGTTGCATTGTGCCTGGGCAGTATAAAAAGCAGGACACGTGTGCATTGCTCTTGTGGGTTTTGCATGAGGTGAAGAGTGTTTAGGAGTGGTTTTGAGCACGATTTTGGATTTTTTTGATTTTTTTGGTCAGAATTTTTAGAAGCATTCCTGGGATTTTTGCAGCATTCTTCAGGTTCTTGGACAATCAGGGTTGTTTAACATGTTTTTGTAATGTTTTTAGCCTTTAGACAATGATTTTTTAAAGTTCTGTCAGTTTCCTGTCTGTTTCCTTGACTTTGCCCTGAAGTCTGTGCTGTTACAGTACAATGTATCTCTATGGAAACAACATTGTATGTTTGCCTCATACAAAGTCCAAATCCATATAAAGTCAAACTTGTGGAACCAAGTTTGGACGTTGTATGAGGTATCACTGTAAATTACAGATATTTCATGAAGCATTCCCATATGTTGAGATAAAGTTTTTAAACTGTCATGAAACTTTTTACTATTTACAGTGGTACCTTATACAACAATTTTAATCCATTTCATGGAGCTTGTTGTTGTACGAAACAATTGCTATCCGATGCATGTATCATATAGCAGTTTCTCCTATGGGATTGCTAAATGGTTTTTCCCATTGAAAAATTGTTGTACAATTTTTTCCATAGAGAAATTTTTTATGTGGGATGCCATTTCCCCCCCAAAACCTAATTGTTATACGATTTCGTTGCTATACGGGGCGATTGTTGTATGAGGTTCCACTGTATTACCATAAGGCACCATTTATATACTAGTAGTATCAGGTTGTTGTTGCGGGTGTTGTTGCACCATTCAATTTGGCATAGTACTTATAACGTAGATATATAGCTGTATTGCATAAAATAATTAAAACATATTGCAATATGAAAGTTTGTCAAATTCACTGAAATGCAAAAAGACCGGATGTCCACACATTTATGTTTGCTTGTAAAGAAGAAAATTAGATTGTAGCAGAAATTTTCAGACATCTAAGACTCCCACTCCCTGGTCTACTGCCCTCAAAGACATCTCCATTATTAAAATACTGTCTTGGAATGTGAAAGGTACTGGCTGCCAAGTGAAACGCAGGAGATTGGAATCAGCCCTTAGGAGGGATAGACCGGATGTAGTCTTTTTACAGGAAACACATCAAAAATCAGAAGATACGAATAAATTATTTTTAAGATGGACCCAGATTTATGAAAAGTCCTTCAGTACCTCAAAGGCAAGAGGGGTGGCGATCTTGATTTCAAGTAGGATAGGGTTTACAATGACAAAGAGTATTTCTGACCCAGAAGGTAGATATCTAATAGTGAAAGGAACGGTAGATGATGAAGAAATAATATTTGTGAATATTTATGCCCCAAACAAACACCAAGACAAATTTTTGGATAAAGTATATCATATATTAGAAAAAGAGAAAAAAATAAAAATGATTGTGGTGGATGACTTTAACTTAATAAGGTCTAATATAGATTGATTGATTACAAAAATAGAAGTGGGTATAAAATGCAAATAATGGATAGATGGATAAAACATTTCGGCTTAAGATGATCCAGTGATACTTTTCCAATAGCCAACCAATCAAGAGTTTCCCCCCAGAGAAATAAGAAAGGAAGGAAAGGAAAAAATACATGCAGGTATCATTCAGAATGTAAACAGAGAACAGAATTCCCACCTAAAAAGCTTTTTTTTTTAAAAAAATGGCTTTCTGGTTTACCTGATGTAATGCAGCCTCCTTCCTCCAATTGCATACACCAAGAATAAAGACCTTCTTACTTTAAATGTGCTGAACATCTAAACTGCAAGATAGGTTTTTCCCCTTCTGAAGGGCCACAGGCTAATGGAAGAAGCCAGTCAGAGGTTATAACTGGTGTTTGGCAGTATGAAATTCTGTGGTGTGTGAAAGCACTATGAAATTTTGAAGATTTTGTTCTCTCTGCTATCCCATTTGTTTCTTTCTATTTAGGCAACCACATCTTCTTTGCACCACCTGATTTCTCTCCCTGTCCATCTCTGCAACCTCACATTGCATTAGTTTAAGACCACTAGGATGAAACTACCTAGAAAACCACAGTTTTCCTACTCCAGAAATAAATGAGGTTTTGTCAACAAAGGAAAAAATTAACCCAAGGAAATTATAGAGTGTAGCTCTGTAATCATGGATATTAGTGCAGAAAACCCCCAATTAGCGACGTTTCTTGGTTGTGGCTGCCATTTTGAAAAAACAAAAACAAAATGGTGGCAGCAACTATTATCAGCTGTTGCGCAGCACAGGGAGCACCTAGGAAGGCGGGAATAGTGCAGAATAGGTCCTCCAAGTCTCCCACACTGCTGGGGAGACAGAGAGTCAGAAACAGGGACACCCCCACCCCGATGGTGATTTTCCAGCTTGGAAGGTAGGAGATGACGGTGCCTCGGATAACGATGCCAGATCGTTAACCGAGATGACTTCATAAAAAGTCACGTTATAAACCGAAAATGACATTGACCGAACACAATGTAAACCGGGGGTTTATTGTAATCTGGGCCCAACTACCACCAGAATTTTAAAATATATTTTAAATGGAATTTCTGAATCAAGTGACTAGCTTATTGCATTGTATGCAGTTATAACACTGAGATCATCCAGTCATAGCTTTGCAAGTAAGAAATGAAAAACAATCTCTGTAAATTGTCCTGGGTAATGACTTTAATCTGTTCCTGACCTTTTTCAGTGAATCATAAGATTTGCTTATAGCATATCAGGTAATAGAAAGATGAATTGACACTAACTGAATCCATTTCACCTTAGGTTGAAGTCAAATGAAGGAAATCATTACTGTAATACAGCCTGATGTAGAATGTTTTTCTCTTCTTTTATTTGTCACCTTCATTTAGTTCAAAAGGTTGTGGGTTAGGCTGCATTGCAATGAGTTATGTGTTTTAATTATCTGAAGCTTCAGTGTGAGACCAACACACAAATTAAATTGTACAGGAGATGTGATGTTTATAATTAACTGATATATTCCATCTGCATAGATTATTTTCGTTGTATCAATGGACTACACAGGTTATTGCCATTTGGGATTAGATTTATATTAGGAAACAGAATTGATAGAATTCTAATACATACAAAATCTCACAATTGCTGTTTAGTATATCACACATTAAAGCTCTGTTAGAACTGAGGAGCAAGTAACTTTTTTGCTCTGTGGATAGCTGTTTTAATAAGTCATTCTACAATAAGATAGCTCTGCTGTGCTAAAAGTATATATAGATGGATAGTTCATTTTCCCTTCATATTTTTTAATTCTGAGTTCCAGTCCCAGATGGCCCACCTCCAGTGTTTAATTATATTCTAGTTTTCAAGATTCGATTGGTGAAATAATGTGCATGGCAGTTGATGATACCATGAGAACATGTGTAGAATTCAGTTTATTCAGTCCTTTAAAAGCATCATGATTTTGCACACATCAGCTCTGACACTTTCTCCCTGGCCCCATGGAGATAATAGGTACACTAATAGCCTGGATAACGCTAAAACTTTGTTCCAGGAGTATTAGTGTCATCCTATTTTTAATGTTATGCAACACATTTATTGTACAATGTTACAATAAATCCTCGCTGCCCTTTCCAAAGAGGCAGGCAGATCGAGCCAAGCCCCCAAATCAGCAGGACTGGCCTCCACCTGGGGGTGGATACCAGCCCTTCCCAGGTGGATACCAGCCCTGCCGACTTTGGGGCTTGAGTCTCCAGCGAGCATTGCCTTCCCTGAAAAGAAGCTGGCGTTGGGACGCTCCAAACGCAGCTTCCTTTCGGGGAAAGGAGTCCCTCTTTCCCCAAAGGAAACCAGCAGAGAGCAGACGGGCGCACATTCCCCCAAAGGAACCCGGTGCTCCAATGCTCTGATCGCCAATTTCCTTTGGGGGAGAGCAGATTCCGCACATTCCCCCAAAGGAAACCAGGGATCAGAGCGTCTGATCCGCGGTTTCTTTTGGGGGGATGCATGCCCGCTCTCCCCCAAAGGAAACCAGGGATCAGATGCTCTGATCCCTGGTTTCCTTTGGGGGAAAGCACACACGCTTGTCTGCTTTCCCCCAAAGGACACCGGCGATCAGAGCATCCGATCCCCATTTCCTTTGGGGAAAGGCGGACTCCCCCCGAAGGAAGCAGGGGATCAGAGTATCTGAATGCCGGCTTCCTTTCAGGGAAGGGAAGCGAGCATCTGATGCCCAGTTCCCTTAACTGGGGATCAGACACTTGGGTCTACAGAGGCTCCCTTGCCCCCCCCCCAGCATGGGGGCCTCCAGAGATCTCTGGCCCAAAGCCCACAGGGCTGGTCTCCAGCCCTGTGGGCTTTGGGGCAGAGATCAACATCGGGAAATTTGAGGAAAACTTTTGCATCGCACAACGTTAACTTAATGTTGTGCGGTGCAAAAGTGTTCCTCAAATTCCCTGACGTTATCCGGTTTTAATGTTAACCAGTGCATTCGTTAACTGGGGTAGCACTGTATCATACTTTGCTTTTAATGCTTGACTGAAGTAACCTAGCCTAGTCTTCCACTATCCACTCTAAAATAGTTGTAATGTTAAATGAGACCAGAAAGTATTGATCTCATGTTTTAGTTAAAAAAATACACAGGATACCAGTTTGTAAATGTTATTAAAATGTTTTTCAGGGATTTTGTTTCAACAAGGAAATATCAGTTACAACAAAATCCTTGTAAAACAAGATCTTTTTGTTCATTAGAACATATATTGAAGGGAACACCAAGTTGATAATAGCCAAAATCCTGTTAGTTTCACTCAGTGACATAATACAAATGGTATAAATTTTGGCAGTGAATTGCCACAAGTTAAGTAGTCAACATGGGCACTGATTGTTCCATGTTGAGTCAGCAATTTAGCATACAAGAGCAAATGTCTATGCTGCCAGCTTAATTTTTTGCATTTCACTCTCAAGATTTATGCTGAATGTGTGACACTGGCAATAATACAGGATAAAATTGTGGCCATTGTTTAAACTTTTAATGCATGGGTTATTCATTCCACCTTGGTTTGGGCTTGTAAAACTAAAGGAAAGTGTAGGTTCATGGAGGTGTTAGGTTCTAACAGAGCACAACAGGCATTACATGACAAGAAAGACATTAACTGGGTAGATGTGTGCAAATGAACAATGTGGGACTTGGTCCATGAAAGCTCACCCGAGTTAGTCTTTAAGGTGCCACAATGTTTTTTGTATTTTGTTGTTGTTTTGTATATTCTCTGATAAATGTTCTTTTGTAATTCTAAAGGCTTGCTCTAAAGAAGACTGAACATTATCTTTTCTTTCTTTCTCCCTTTCTTCAACTAATTCATTTTCCACACAAAGTGACTTTTGCTGAAATTATAACAGTCACGTGACATTTTCTTTTCCACATGTTAAAATGCTGACTTACCCATAGTAGAAATGCTTGACTTTGTCTCAAAAAGAGCCCATGCATTTCAGTGGACTGGGTTACATAATATGAAAGCTTCTCTCTCTCTCTCTCTCTCTCTCTCTCTCTCTCTCTCACACACACACACACACACACACACACACACACACACAGTGTGTACTAATAGATGTAAGGTTATTCATGTGTAATGGATATACACACCAAGATTTTGATGATAATCTGATCTTCCTTCCTCATGAATAGCTATTCTCTCATGTGAAAGAATGTGACAGAGCACCTTCAACTGTTGCTGTGTTCAAGTTTACCTGAACAGTAAACAGTGTCTGGAATCTCATTAGCAATTGATGACAAACTACCTGAATAGTAAAGTGGGGCTGGAATCTTATAGTGTTTGTATCAGTTCAGTGTAATTTGTAGCTGCTAATTGTGGCTAATTGATTAAATGTAGGGATGTATCCCAGTTGTGTAAGCAGGTATATAACCAGACACACAACCGAGGAGCAGTGTGCCATCTTTATAGTTACCTGTGTTTATGATAAATTATGCAAACCTTATGCAGATACCAGCACAATTCTGGACCTAAGAATTAAAATATTGTTGAATTGAATATATGCAAACCTTATGCAGATACCAGCACAATTCTGGACATAAGAATTAAAATATTGTTGAATTGAATAACAATATAGATGAAAGTTTTAAAAAAATAAGTTTCCTGGCAAAAATTTACTGAGTAAGACAGCAGGAGAGGGAAGGGAGTGATAGGAATAGTTCAGATAACTATACTATGTAAGGTGGTGTCTTCACGGCAACAACATGAATGGAAAAATATTAGGGGCCCTCTCCTATGAGCCCTGATTAGCTGTAGGTCTCAGTATATCACTCTCAAGCCTCAGAACTACTCTGGATTTCCCCCAAACTTTTTCAGATGTTCCATTCTCCTTCAGAACTAGTTAATGAAAACTCCCCAGAATCTCATGTGACAACTCAGGGTTGAAAAAACCTACATTCTAGACATCTTAGTATAGGTAAAGGTCTCCCTTGCTTGAAAGCCAGTCATATCTGACTCTAGGGTTCAGTGCTCATCTCTGTTTATAGCCAAAGAGCCAGTGCTGCCTGTGTCTGCAGACATTTCCAGGGACATGTGGCAGGCTTGACTAGACATCGTAGTGCATGGAACACTGTTTACCTTCCCACCAAAGTGGTACCTATTTATCTACTTGCATTTTCTTGCTTTCAAACTGCTAGTTTGGCAGGAGCTAGGACAGAGCTGGGAGCTCACTCTGTCATGCAGCACTTGAGTCTCGAACTGCTGACCTTTCAGTCATCAAGTTCAGTGTCATAATCAATTAGCCACCGCAGTCCCCTACATCCTAGTATACAAAGCCCTAAATAGTTTAGAACCTCAGTACCTACTGGAGTAAAGTAAAACCCTGGGTTACGGAATTAATCAGTTCCAAGGGGTTTTCCTTATAGCGATTTTTCTGTGAAGCAAAGTACGGTTTCCCATAGGAATGCATTAAAAACCAAAACAACTGTTCCGGAGGTTTAAAAAGAGCCAAAAATCCCCCCCCCATATTTTTTCTGTTGAAAACTCTTTCTAAAGTGGTGAAAACAACAAAAAATCCCAAAGTGTTCTTTAGAAAGCGTTTTGAACAGGAAAAATATATATTTGGAATTTTTCATTGCAATTCAGCTTCAGCTGAAGCTCCATGGAGGTATAAAAAACAGTAGATGGCACTACAGGCTTCATGCTGTACACTGCTTTGAAGCCAGTGGCTGTGGCCTGCCGCCATATTAGGTGGACCAAAACATTAGCAGACTACCGTTTACGATTGCTTCTTATGTTGGGCCCAGAAGGGTTGGGGGGACAAAAGGGGTCTGTCCCCACAACCCTTCCAGAGCCAGGGGACCCGGCAGAGAGGGGATCCCCACCGCAGAACACACCGTTATTAAAGAGAAGAAACTAAACAGTTTCTTCTCTTTAACAACAGTGTGTGTGTGTGTGTGTGTGTGTGTGTGTGTGTGTGTGTGTGTGTGTGTGTGTGTGTGTGTGTGTGTGTGTGGATTCGATCCCCTCTCCTCTGGCTCCTCTGGGGTTGGGAGGGTTGGGGGGACAGACCCCTTTTGTCCCCCACCCTCCCAAACCCAGGGGAGCCAGCAGAGAGTGGATCGAATCCACCACCCCCAACACTGTTGTTAAAGAGAAGAAACTGCTTAGTTTCTTCTCTTTAATATGGGGTGTGTGTGTGGGGAAAATCCCCTCTCCGCTGGGTCCCCTGGGTTCAGGAGGGTTGGAGAGACAGACCCCTTTTGTCCCCCCCAACCCTTCTGGACCCAGGGAAGCGAGGGGAGAGGGGGATCGCAACCCCCAACCCACTGATGTTAAAGGGGGAAACCCCGATCGGGTCTTTCCTTTTAATATCAGGGGGTGCGGTGGATTCGATCCCCTCTCCTGGGTCCTGTGGGTCCCGGAGGGTTGGGGGGACAAAAGGGGGTTGTCCCCCCAACCCTTCTGGACCCAGGAGAGCCAGCGGAGAGGGGGATCGCAACTCCCTACCCACTGATATTAAAGGGGAAACCCCGACCTACTTTTATGACTCCACACAATCAAAGCACAATTAGCAAATGTTTTGGGCCAACTAACAAGGCGGACTTTCAGATTAGTTGGCTTCAAGTTTGTGACATCATGTCATCTCCTGTTTTTTATACCTCCATGAGAAGCTCTCAACACAACCAGGAAGTGCCGGAGCTGCCCCCACTCCTCATCAGCTGTTCGGCAGCACGTTTCCTACAATTTTTAATGATTTGATGATTTAAAAAAACATTTTTAATGATTTAATGTGCACCACTGTGCAAAGTGTCAGAACACCCCCCCCCCCAAAAAAAGAGAGTCCATAACGCAATCTCCCCCCCCCCCCCCCCAGGTAAATCAGGACATGATTTCCTCAGAATTTCCTTCTGTAAGTCAAGTTTTCTGTTATCTGAGGCATCTATAACCCGGAGTTTTACTGTATTCCTCTTCTTGATTAATCATGCCCAAACAACACATTTCTCAGTCTGAGAGCTCCAATATCAAGGGAAGCTCAAAGATCCATTACAAGAGTCTGGTCATTTTATATTGTGGAACAACATACATTCAATGAGCCCCAACATTGCAGACTTTCCATAAGCTCATAAAAACTGAGTTACTCAATGTGGCTTTTCAGAACATTCTGCCTCTAAAGTTATGCTAACCATGTTTGAAGTCATTTTATTGTTAAGCTGTCATCAGTGGGTTTTTGAGTGTAACTGGGAGCTTACGTTTAAGTTAAATATGAAGTTTTGATGTTTTATTAGTTTGTTGTGATGTTTTATTTTGGTTATTTGCATATGATGTATTGGATTATATTCTGTGTTTTATCCATGTTAACTGTCCAGAGTGACCCATGAGTCAGATGGGCAGTACTGTATAGAAATTGAATGAATGAACACTCAATCAGTCGATCCTGTAAGGAAAGAGACGGTTGGAGCCCTCTTTATTCCACCATGCAGAGGTCCTGATCCATGCAATGCATGTAGCCTGACCAATGTTGTGAGATCACAGTTCATAACAAAGGGAATAATAATTCCACATTGAATTCATTTGATGACGTCTGCAACATGCAGTCCATCCAAAAATACTGATGTAATTATGATACATTTTAACATGTTGAATATGCATTAGCACAACTTAGTATTTACTGCAACAGATGTTAATGGGGCAGGAAAACATGTATTTTGAACTGTTGACCATAATATTACCAAAATAGTGCCATCAAATTTTTTAGCAAACCTGAGTAAAATACAGCAGTAGTTTTCACCAACATTTTATAGAAAATACAATATGTTAGATGCGTGGGCAAAAACTAAACTAGAAGAAGTAAATATGTCAACTTTGGCAGATATTCCTAGAACTGTTTATTTGGTTGATTTGAAATTCACACTTTTGTAGATTTTCTTGTATAAATCACATATGCCAAATCTCTAGTTATTATCCCAACACCTGCGTTTTTATAAGCGGTAGAAAGAAATTTTAATATATAATGATAGACTTCCCACCTTGTTTCACCTTACTAAAGGTATACTACCATGCCCCTTTAATTTAGCATACCCAACTATGACAGGTTAAAAGTATCAACTTGACAAAAGTAAAAAGAGCAACGTCAGTTAGGACAGAATGTGGCTATCAGTGAGCACCATTAAACTGCCAGTCATATTCATGTTCAGAAATACACACAAAAGAAAGAAGATAGGAGACTGTCAAAAATACAAAAGCTTTTGTTACTGTAGAAGCTATGCAGCATAAAGCAAGATTATGATTAAAAGAAATTCATGTTCTCCATAGCTGGCAAAAATGAATAAGAAATAAGGATTAGAAATAAGAATCTTAATGGTTTTTCAGTACTGTGCATTTCATATTCTTACCTCTATTGCAGCTTTTTTTAGTTTTTAGAAAGTATTAATGCGCTTTGGTATAGTACATACTACATACATTTTTCAATTAATTAGTGAAATAAAATGTTTATAACTTGATTCATATGGACCTATAAATATGATCTCAATTCCAGCAGAAACCTTAGAGCCATCTGTGAATAACATTTGGGGGGACTGTTCTTTCTAGGCTAAATATCTCACTTTCTTTGAAAACCCTATTAAGGTTATTAGAAGTCAAACCTGACTTGACAACACATAACTAAGATTTAGAAACAAAATATGGCAAAAAATTATTGAATACTTATGTAGTTGGGGAATTTTTTGGTGGTTGAAATTTAATTGACTAAACAGATGGGGGAGCTAAACAGATTTTAAAGCGGAATGTTTGGTTAACATATAAGAATGCTTATCAAAACATGATGTATTTTGTGATACAATATGGTTTAATGTATTGTGGAATAAAGAGATGTTATTTGCATATGGAGTTGGTTCAGAAAAGGTGTGGCAGTTTTTGCTTCAAAGATTTGATTGTTTTGTTTTTGCCTTAGGATTTCTGAATGTTCCTTGAAGGTTAGGATATATGCATTTCAGAAATAGAATTTTTTCTCTATTTAGTAAATGCTATTATAGAACCACTATTCTATAGAAACTCTTAAAAGTTAATGTATCCAAAATGTATAAAACATAGTGAGAAAAAGAGAACAAGACATCACAGCAGTTGTACTACAATGGCACTCTCTTGATTTTTTTATTTTAATTGTGGCACATATGCTCCAAATTTCGTGCCCCACTGTGCTAATTGAACTATACAAGTTACCTTTATTGATTGTATACTAGACTAGCAGGGGTGACCGGCGTTGCCTGGGGGTACCGAACCCGGGCCGAGGAGAGACCCGGGCCTGCCACCCGCCCCAGTTGCCTTACCTATTTATCTGCTGGTGTCGCCCTCGTGATGGTGCAAGTGCGCCAGCCTAGGCCTTGCCGGGTCTCGTGGTGCCACGGCCGGGTCCATCACCAGGCAGGGGCGGATCTGGGGCCTTTCTTAGACGGCTCTGGGCGGCGAACAAAGAGTGGCACGGCACCTGGGCAGGGCAGGCCGAGAGGCGGCGTTGTGCACGGCTGGCCCCGCTGTGATGTGCCGTCATAGCCGGGGCCACATCCTGCCCCAGAGCCCCTGTCTGTCTCCCGTCCCACATTGCCCCTTCTTGGCCGACGGCAGCATCCTCCCCAGGGACTACTGTCGGGGGCAGCTATTGCAGCCTGGCTTTGTCTTCCTCCTGAGGGGTGCCCCAGATGGGGGTGGTGGTTTCAGCTCTGCCGGGGCCTTCCCGTGTGGGTCCTCCTTACCACCTGAGGTGCCCTGCAGGAGGGCGAAGCCAGGCCGCAATGGCCTGGTCCACCGGCAGTAGTCAATGGAGAGGCTGCTGCCACTGCTGGCCGGAGTGAGGCAAGGCATACTGGCGTCCATTGCCATCATCCCTACTGGGGGCTAGGCGCCTGCGCGGACTCTCGTGCATGTGCTGTCGCCTCCCTGTCGCCTGGGACGGTAGGCAGGCCTAGGTGCCTGTGCAGACTCACACATATGCATTACCGCCTCCCTTGACCATCTCTGCCTGCTGTGGGGGGCCATTTTTGGGGTGACATACCCCAAAAATGGGCTGTAGGTCCCCCGCACCGGCCATCCCAGGCGTTCCAGGCAGGCGTGCATGCGGTTTCATACCTGTCAACCTGCAGCTCCGCAAAAACGGGACCTGCACAGATCGCTTGTGCGCAGGTCACTTTCCACGCATGCAGCTCCTACGCAAGTGGTGTAGCGCTTCTGCGCATGCATGGAAGAGTTTTACCCCTTCCACGCATGTGTGGAAGCACTACGCCGCTTGCGTAGGGGCTGCGCAAGCGGTGTAGCGCTTCCACACATGCGTGGAAAGTGTTTTCCCCCGCTGCCAAGTTACGGGGTTTTGGCAATGTGGGGTGGGTTATGACGTCAATCGACGTCAAATTACGGGGTAATCCCGGCCAAATCTGGATTGTTGACAGGTATGCGCAATCGGTTGCGTGGTGTCGATTTGTATGAAGAACATACAACACGGCACCTTTGTTATAGATAGATAGATAGATGGATGGATAAGAAAGCCCATGCACAGTGTGGTTTATGTCCTCTTTTAATACATCAACATGTTAACTCTTGTTCAACCAAAGAAACAAAGCATATAGGTGATATTTATTTATTTATTTTTGCACATTTATATCCTGCCCTCACTCAGGGTGGCTAACAATATGATAAAAATTACAATATAAAACAATTCAACAACAATAGCTAAAACAAGACCCAACAACCCCAGCTAAAACTAGCATTAAAACACAACCAACCAAACAAATCATCATTAAAAAAACAACCCTCCCCACCCTACCCACGTTAAAACAGAATAACCAAGCTGGGGGGCAGCCCCTCACATAGGCTAAATCAGCCAGCGGACTTGACTAGTGGAGTCAAGCGTGCCCCAAACCTGCTGAAAGAGCCATGTCTTCAGCATCTTTCTAAAGGGGAGTAGTTCCGTCTGGAGATGCAACTCAGGTGGTAAGAGGTTCCACAGGGCTGGGGCAGACACAGAAAAGGCTTTCTTCCTGGTCCCAATAAGATGTAGTTCTTTCACTGATGGGACCACCAGTGAGGCCCTCCTGTCTGCCCTAGTAGGACGGGCTGAATTCCTTGTGGCGACGCGGTCTCTTAAGTCGGTATAATACAGTCTTAATTTTTGAGGTATATTTTGAACAGACAACTCTAAAATGTATCATATGGACTAAAAGAGCAGAGTAATCCTTCAGCTCATGTCTACTTTGTGAGTCATTCCTATGGAACACACATTCTTGTGACTCATTCTCAATGAGTAGGAGGCCTTCTGATATATATTTAACTAGGTCTGGAAATTCCACAAAGCACGCTTTAGACTGTTGAAAGTAAGAAAACAGACGTAACTTTTTAAAATGCTATAAAACAATCAGTTCAAACCATTATCTTCAAAGGTAATCAAGGGATAGTTATGCAACAGCCTGCTTTCCTAAGATCTCAGGAGAGTGCTTTGTCACAAATAAGGCTTAAAACTTAAAGAACTCAGGAATTGCAGTTAATATGGGGTGCAATCAACATTCCATTTAAGTCAGTGGAAAAGCTCCCATTGGGTTTAATAGCTTTGAATTGCACTCTTTAACTAATTGGATAAGCAGCAAGCCAGAAGGGAAAAAATGTAATAAATCAGTTACTGGGATTCACTACAATAGGGCTATTTCCAAAGGTACTTAATTTGGTGTAATTTATGATCCAATAATCCGCAATGAGGACAGCTGCAAACTACAGTTATGCAGATTAATGGCAAAAATGGAAAATAGGTTTAACACAGACATTCTGCTTATTTTCACCAAACTCAGAAAACAGAAATACGTAAAAGTGGAAAGGAGTTTAAGGAAGAACCACAGTGTCTAAATTGGGAGAAAAATTGAGACTACCTGATTTGATGACTTAATGCTGGGGGAAACTGGTGTGTGTGCGGCGGTATTCAATTTGAGTGAGCAAATTTTGCCCCCACCCCATTTGTTCCTGAGGTCCCAGAATGGCAGAGAAATGCTACCTCTAGGTAAAGACTTCAAAACCTTATTGTACCATCTCTAGCTTTTGTACAGACGCAAGGGAGTATGCTAGTTGGTATAACTTGCAGAGGAGTATGAGCAAGAGGATGCTGTTGGTATCATGCCCTGCTCGTGGGTTGCTCGTAGTGCTGGCCTACATGGGCCTTGTTGCTGAGAAAGGTGGAGGGCAAAAGAAGAAGGGGTGGCAGAAAATGAAAGGGTTAGATGGTATTATAGATGCAATGGGCACAGAGCTGGGTGGTTTGAGGAGGATGGTGGAGGACAGAGGTGCCTGGCGGGCAATGGTCCATGGGTTTGCAATGGTTGGAATCGGCTGTGCGACTGAACAACAACAACATGGGCCTTTGATCTGGGCCAGCAGGGCTCTTCAAAATGGATTCAGTTATCAGGATTAACAGGATTCAGAAATCCTGTTGAGCACAATCTGTTTACACAATGGGAATGCACTTATTTGCAGTGCCAAACTTCCATTGTTGAAGGGTTCTTTTTTGTGAATTCTAGGGGCACTCAACTTTGTTGAATTGTGTGCAGGCTATGACGATGCCAATAGCATCATTTCCCATTGTGCAACAGGATTTCAGACACAAATATAAGTTATTAGAGGGAATTTGTATGTAAGTGATATACATTATTAAATTCATTGGCATAGTGGCAAAGTTGCAGGTGCTCATTATGATTATTCCTGTAGCCACCCCCAGCAGAGAAGAGCCCAAAAATGCAGGTAACTAGATGGATCTGTATCAACCAATGGAAAGCTTTTATTTTGTAAAATAAATGGTTCTTAATGGATCATTCAAGATAACTTACCCTCATACAAGACATACAATATTCTATTCAAGGGGAAGCAAGTCCCCTTGTTGCCTGACTATAATGAGGATTGCAGCTAAACTCATAGGCAACAGGGGAGTTTGAAGAGAGGTGATGGATGATATTATAGTTCCTGTTAGCTGGAAAGTCCAGGGGCCGCGACCTCTAAACCCTGGCTCCACTACACCATTGACAGAAGTGCCCCTAGACATGCAACCTGCTTGGAATGTTTAACATACATTGTAAGAACTTGAATGAACTCCATGTAATTCAGGCATTCTCAACCTATGGCCTGTGGGTCAAACCTGGCCCCGATGCCAATTCATCTGGCCCCTGATGCCCTCACCGGTCCCGGAAGCGGAATTAAAACACGTTCTGTGCATGCACAGCATGCATTTTATTTCCACTTCTGGGTGGGAGGAACCACGTGACCGGACCAGGAGGTTGTCGTCAGGCCCACGACCCGAAAACCTTGAGAAAGCCTGATGTAATTGATTAGGAAGCTGATAGCGATAACCACACACTTAACACAGAGAGGTGGGGACATGGATCTCTCAGTTAAAGCTGGTTGTTAAGCCACTCTTAAGTACTTCTGCCTCTGCTAGTGAAGGTAGAGAGTCAGGAAAGAACCATTGCTAAGTTCATTCTACTTCCCAAAAGGTCTTTGATGGCTGAGAGAGTTAGAAAGAGAAAGACCTGGCTGGTAGTTAACTGTCAGCCACAAAATTTTATCTCATCCTTTCCTCTTCTAATTATGATGCTTTACTTTATTTAGAGGAGATGTACCAGTTTTACAGAAACATAGCCCTTACATTTCAGGTCAGAGTGGTTAAACTTGCATACATTGTTCTGAGTAGGCCCCAATATAACCATTAGAATATAATTATTGTGGTTGGAACAATCATTTGCAAAGGTGGGCTCATTGATTGGTAGAAATGTATATGCATATGTAATGAGAGCATAATCACAATCATCTCTAAGGAAGAGAATTGTCACAGTTGTAAACAAAATTCTAGGAAGCAATTATAAAAATGAAATCATATATTCTATGAAGCAGTCTGCTTGAGAGCATTTTTCTATTTCACTCTGTTGATTTAGTCATCTCTTTGACATGGATATAGTGGCCTTATTAAGAAACACAGAAAGCAGGATAAAAAAGTTATTTATATATTTTTTAACAAAGTATTTTGTACTAAATTGATGGGATGCCCGTGGTCCGGCCACCCAGGCCGGCCCATGGAAATACCCCCACCCCAATGCCGCATCAAGCGGCGATGGGAATTCCCGTGGTCTGGCCACCCAGGCTGGCCCACGGAAATACCCCCACCCCAATGCCGCATCAAGCGGCGATGGGATTTCTGTGGTCCGGCCATGCAGGCTGGCCCACGGAAATACCCCCACCCCAATGCCGCATGTAAGCGGCGATGGGATTCCCGTGGTCCGGCCACCAAGGCCGGCTCATGGAAATACCCCCACCCCAACGCCGCATGAAGTGGCAATGCAATTTCCGTGGTCCGGCCACCCAGGCCGGCCCACGGAAATACCACCACCCCAACGCCACATCAAGCAGCGATGGTATTTCTGCGGTCCAACCACCAAGACCAGCCCACGGAAATACCCCCACCCCCAACACAAAACAACACAATCCAAAAACATTCAAAAGTAATCAAAACCAAAAGTAAGAAACAGAAAAAGTAAACACAAAAACATCCAAAAACAAACAAGAAAAAACACACAGAACCCCCCAAAACACCCCCCCCCCCAAATTTAAACCAGAGACCTTACCAGGAGATGTCCTCACTCCATGACGACCGGAACTAAACTGAGGAAAGAAAGAGACTACTTACCGGAAGAAGAAGCGACACCCAGAGGACAGTAGAGAAAAATAGTAAATTAAAAGAAAAGCTCACCAGCCCCACCCAGAGGCCACAAGAGAAAAAACATTCAAAAATATTCAAATTAATCACAAAGAATTCACAAATTAATGAAATAAGTTTTCAAAACATTCAAAAATATTCACAATAATCACAAATAATTAAAAAAAAGAAATAAGTTTTCACTCAAAAAAACCCATCTAAACACAGTATAGAAACATTGTTTTTTAAAAAAAACATATTTGTACACATTTTTAAAATTATTATCCAAGGTACAACTATTTTAAAAAATTCACATAGTAACACATTATTTGGTTAAATACAATAATTATTTAAAAATTATATCATCCTTTCCTCTTTTTTAAAAACAAAAAACAAAAAATAATCACAGTTTATAACAGCCCATGCGTAAAAATAAAAATAAAAAAAAAACACAATTAAAAACTAACCTCATTTGCATTAACATAAAACAAAAACCTTCCAAAACCATTTTAAACAGCTTGGCACCGCCGGGCAAAATCTGCTAGTTCTTATTTAAAGTTCTATCTCTGATATCTCCATGAGATAGATTTTACTGTCAGATTCCCAGACTAAGGCGTCCTTGGAAATAATTTCTGTGTGAGTGTGTGAAAGAGCTCTAGTAGCTTCATAAACATTAACTGGCTAAAACATTCTTCTACTTTACACTGAAATATAAAAAGAATAAATGGCTTCCTTTGAATTCCCCCTGACAACTTGAATTAGTAAGAAGTTTGGAAATGAGGGCTGAAATAACAAGGGCCCTCATCCTTCATGTTTTTTCAGTGAAAGCTTACAATGGCATCACCACAGCCTCTAAAGAGTTCAATCTCAATCAGTCATTTACATAATTTTTTTTCCTTTCTACTTAAACAAGTGTAAACCCTCTCAAGGTATTCAGAAGAGGGTTAATATGAAAATATGTTTTGCCCCCTAGCTTTTGCTGTCTCCTTGGAAAGAGGGACAGTCTGAAGATGAAATCCATTGCAGGGGTTCCCAACCTTTTCTAGCTGGGGTTCAGGTCACGCTCTCTCCATCAGCTTCGAGGGCTGGGTGGTTATTTTGCCTTGCCTGCACAATGGGGACAGCCATTTTGTCCAAACAGCTTCAAAGGGGTGGCCATTTTGTTTCTCAAATGTCCTTGGAGGGGTGGGGGGCCACATGAAATGGTGCTGTAGAGCCTCCCCATGCAGCCGGGGACACTGACAACTTTCCTAATATCAGTGGGTACACCATTAGTCTGACTGCATGGAAACTGTCTCCTTTCCAAACTGCCCTTCTTCGTGCAGACACAGTGGCAGTCAGGAAGTACCCCCAGGATACTCTTCCTAGGATACTCTCCCTGCTCATGCATTCAAATCAACTCTTTTAAAAATGCCTAATAAGGTTATATTCTTGTATAAAATTTTTTTTTTAAAAAAAAAAAACCCAGCAGCTAGCTGTTGACATTCTGCCATAAAAGTCTGAATGTTCTGAAACATGATCCAATACCTTAATTGCTGTTAGGATGCATGGAAAATTGTGTTTTTTGTAGGCTGATTAGTCAAACCAGGAAACTTTGGAACTACAGACAGCATCAGGTCAGTAGGAAAATCTCCTAGATGGGTGGGGTATAAATAAAATAAATAAATATAATAATAATTATCTATTAAGAATGGAATCCACTAGCCGTCCCAGCTGCTCCTGGTCATTCATACTACTTCCCATTTTGGGGGGAAAGAGGGAAAGTGGGTGGTAAAGATTCTCCAGATTATCTTTTCTCAGATGCATTGTAGCAAAATGAGGTTTCCAGTTGCTGTATAGTAAATCATACACTTGGGCTTTACATGCTTCTATGACCAGTCTTCTTCTTCTTTAACTAGGCCAGACGTGAAATTGCCAAAATGAAGGCACCTTTTGGTGAGTTCATTCTGCAATTCCTTTTGCCCTGACCTAGTGTGAGAAAGATTAGCTGGCAACTTCTCAATTTAACCTGTTATGTCACAGGGACATATAAATTTAAAAACTGTTTTCTCTGCTTATGTTGTTTTCACAACCCAGAAGCTGCTATATTTTGCATTCAAGGTTCATGTACCTACAGCTGGGGTACTAACCAACATTAAAGGAACAAGACTGCAGATTGTGTTTCTAAAACCCTTTATCTGAAGTGAAGATGTTAGATCACATTTGATTTTGTGTTTTTAGCCAATTTCATCTTTGAATGTAGACAAATTCCAATAAGGTGGACGTGCAAAGGCCAGGGCCCTGTTAAGCTTCCATTGACTGCAAATTCCTTCTACATTGTTAACTCAGAAACATGCAATTTGTGCAGGCTTTGCCATCGTGCAAGCAGAGGGTATGTTTTCCTCTTTTCTCAACAGCAACACTTGCACAAATGGTACGATCCCACTTCATTACACTGGCAGCCTTTCTACTCAGAGGAAGCTGGATAGGTTACTGGCCCAAGACTATTTTTTTGCTGAGATTGAAACAAATGCAGTACAGTGTCATTACACAATTACTGACTATAGCTTGGAGATAAATGAAGTTAGTTGCACTTAGGATCTCCTTGAAATCAATGGGACTTTAATTAGTTATGGTCATGACTAAAGTTTCGCATTAGTTTCAGTGGAATCATGTCTTAGTCTGTAGCCAACGGTGGCTCTAACATGATTTAGCTCCAACTTTTCAGCAGGACCTCAATGCAACTAATTCATGTTGCTGCCAATGTTACAGTTGTAATTATGAAAATCATTGTTTTAGTAATAATATGAGATATTTCTTAAAATGTAAAAAAAAAAACCTAAGCAAACAAAACATGGCTAACTACCAACAATAGGTCTTCTAATTTATAAAGGAAATATACTATCTGTATTCACCTTAAAAGCAGGCAGACAGGCAGGACTGTTGTCAGATACTACAGCTCTTTAGAAGTAGAGTCTTTTCAAATAATTTTACTACTCCCCCCTCCCAGCAATTAATGAAATACTGTAAAACTACATAATGGAATGACATGTGAAAATTAAGCCTCTTCAAACATTTCTTTGTTGCTGTTACTGTTTAATATACAGCTATTTACACCTAATGTTCTGTTTAACCTTGAATTTTCGCCTCATGAATTATGTACAGGAGGCAGTTTAAATGTTGACATTATTTGGAGCTTTCCAAAAGCTATAAATAGTATGCTTGGTGACATCTGAACACCACAACTAACAATCTCAGTTCAGCATTTCATTAACATGGCTCTGTTTTTCTTTTCTGAAACAAAAGGCAGGGTTTGTTCTTCCTACTTAATAAAGTCAGGCAGGTTAGTCTTTAAATAGACATCTATAACTGGCAATTCTTGTTCCGTAAAATTAACTAGTTGCAAACAAGTAGTTACTTACAATTAGTTCCCTTTTCCAATAATGTTACTATAACTAGGTTAGCTTATGACTGTGACTTAGTGTCTATGGGATATGGATTAGATACTTTTCTAAGTTACTTTTTCTAGTACTGGGACCCCTGCTTTTCAACCTCTTCATAAATGATCTAGAGGTAGGAGTAAAAAGCAAGGTAGCCAAATTTGCTGACGACACTAAATTATACAGGGTAGTGAAAACTGTGAGAGATTGTGAGGAGCTCCAGAGGGATCTCTCGACACTGGGGGAGTGGGCAAAACAGTGGCAAATGAGTTTCAACATTAGTAAGTGCAGAGTGATGCATGTTGGGGCAAAGAACCCCAATTACATTTATAAACTGATGGGGTCTGAACTCTCTGCGACAAACCAGGAAAGGGACCTTGGTGTCCTGGTGGACAACTCAATGAAGGTGTCAACCCAGTGTGCCTCAGCAGTGAAAAAAGCAAACTCAATGCTAGGGATCATTAGGAAGGGTATAGAAAATAAGTCAGCAAGTGTCATTTTGCCTCTTTATAAATCTATGGTGAGGCCCCATCTGGAATACTGTGTACAGTTCTGGTCGCCATACCTCCAGAAGGATATTATGGAGCTGGAAAAAGTGCAGAGGAGGGCAACCAGAATGATTAGGGGACTGGAACACCTTCCTTACCATCTGAGGCTGCAACGGTTGGGCCTCTTCACTCTTGAACGACGACGTCTAAGAGGTGACCTGATTGAAGTTTATAAAATCATGCACGGTGTGGACAAAGTAGATAAGGAAAAACTGTTTTCCCTATCGCATAACACTAGAACTAGGGGACACTCCATGAAACTTTTGGGTACTAGTTCTCAAACAAATAAGAGAAAGTATTTTTTCGCCCAGAGGATTATTGGTCTATGGAACTCCCTGCCAGAAGAAGTGGTGACAGCTGTCAGTCTTGACAGCTTTAAGAAAGGATTAGACAAGTTCTTGGAGGACAAGGGTATCAATGGCTATAATTATGGATACCTAAGGACAACCTCCAGGTTGGAGAGATAGGCAGGATATCTCTCAACATCATTTCCAGGGAATCCTAAGCAGGCATCTGCTTGGGAATACCCTGAAGAAAATGGTGAGCCACTGTGTGAGACAGAATGCTGGACTGGATGGGCTGTGGCCTGTTCCAGCAAGGCTGTTCTTATGTTCTTATGTTCTTATGTACTTTATAGACCCCACTTTATAAAAGGTAAAGGTTTCCCTTGCTCAAAAGCCAGTCGTATCTAACTCTAGGGTGCAGTGCTCATCTCTGTTTCCAAGCTGAAGAGCCAGCGCTGTCTGCCTCTGCAGATGTTTCCGTGGTCATGTGGCAGGCATGACTAGACACCGGAGCACACGGAACACTTTTACCTTCTCACTGAAGTGGTCCCTATTTATCTACTTGCAATTTCTTGCTTTTAAACTGCTAGGTTGCCAGGAGCTGGGACAAAGACGGGAGCTCACAATAATAATAATAATAATAATAATAATAATAATAATAATAATAATAATAATAATAATAATAATAATAATAATAATGATAATAATAATAATAATAATAATAATAATGATAATAATAATAATAATAATAATAATAATAATAATAATAATAATAATAATAATAATAAATGATTGTTCACTACTGTACCTTCTAACTTCTACATATTCAGTTATGGGTATACATGTGGGTTTATTTCATTTTTCTTTACTACAAATCCCATAATTTATGCTGGGAATTGTTCCTGACAGGCAGACACCTAAATTTGGCTCTCTTGTGAGAAAATCCTAAAATGGAGGCTGAGCGAGGCCTAACGTCAGTTAGCTTCCTGAACTTTAGACCAGTGATGGGCAGTCTTGGCCCTCCAGCTGTTCTTGAACTTCAATTCCCAGAAACCCTGACCAGCTGGTGTGTTGACTTGGTCTTCTGGGAATTGAAGTTCAAGAACAGCTGGAGGGCCAAGACTGCCCATCACTGGTTTAGACAGAAAACTCGCAGCTAGAACTTAAGCAAGAACAGGAATTTTATTATATTGTGGTAATGAGGTAGCTGAAAGTGTATTTTGTGCTACAAGCTGGGAATTTATAGTATTTCAGACTACAAAAATATTAATCAAAGTACAGCTTTTCTAGCTCCTTCTGAGAACAAAAATGTAAAAAGTCGCTTTCAACGAACTGTAATTGTAGACATTTTGGGGTGCATAACTGGGTGCTTATACTCCTTTTAGTCCCTTGGAAGAAATCTAGTCAAATCAGATAATCATGACAATCATATCAGTATTCATCTGGGTATCAAGATATAAGTCATTTATTTGCTCCTGCCTAGCTCACTAGAAATGTAGCTTTCTAATTTGTTTCATTTCTCTTCATTTATGAGAATAAACCAATGCTTTCACTCATGGTGAAGTAAATAGAGAAAAATGAGTCCAGGCAGCACTAGCTTATCTAATTCTACAAGTTTCATTCATCTATATTTTTTCTGTGTTCCATATATAAAAATATTTTCTATTGTTAAAACATGTAATGTTTTATGAAGTCAAAGACATTATTGTTAATCAACATTTCTTACAACTATGAGCAAAAGCTGTAAGCACAAGTGCTTTAAAATACATGAAGACTGAACCTAACTTGGATGCAAGTACTTGACTCAGGAAAAATTGTTTCTGTTGTAAGCTGTTAGCTACAAAAGTTGTAGACAAAAACTTAAAACTTGTTTCAGTCCAAAAACACAAAAATATAGGTCTTTATAAAGCAGGGGTTCTCAACCCTTTTAAGCCAGGGGCCAGGTCATGCTCCCTCAGACAGCTTTGGGGGCCGGATGGCCATTTTACCCTTCCTCCACTACATGGCGCTTCCTGTTTGTGTGGAGGCTGGGGGGGCAACATGAAATGGTGACACGGGCCACATCCGGCCCTCGGAATGCAGGTTGAGAATCCCTGTTATAAAGCACTTCTTTTTGGAGGTAAAAAATAGAGAGAGAAAAGAAAGAAATGATCAGTATAATGGTAACTGCTATGAGACTATCTATAGCTAAGAAATTGAAAACTGATTGTAAAATTGAATTAGAAGAGTGGGCTAAGACGCTGACTGGGAGGCGGAAGGTCAGCAGTTCGATTCCTGAGTACTGCAGGACGGAATGAGCTCCCGCCTTTGTCCCAGCTCCTGCCAATCTAGCAGTTTGAAAGCAAGAAATTGCAAGTAGATAACCTTCCCACTTCGGTGGGAAGGTAACAGCATTCCGTGCGCTCCGGTGTCAGGTCATGCCTGCCACATAACCACGGAAACGTCTGCAGAAGCAGACAGCGCTGGCTCTTCGCCTTTGAAACAGAAATGAACACTGAACCCTAGAGTCGGATACGACTGGCTTTCGAGCAAGGGAAACCTTTACCTTTACCTATAGGGAAATCTGGAATATAGCAATAAAATGATAGATTAACATCAGAATTAAGAATTTAAAAAGAAATTTTAAAGAAATTGAATTTTAGTGAAATATGGGAGAGTTTTTGCACTATGTATTGGTAAAAGGGAAAGGAACAAAACCAGGACAAGAGTACATGTCATTTTGGAAAGAAGGAAAAATAAAAATTAAAGAGATTGTAGATTGAACAAAATAAAGAAGTAGTATACTGTCCTGCTATATGATGTTGTAGTTGTTGGTTTGGTTTCTTATTTTAATCCTTTGTTGTCGCCTTTATTTTGTATTATAAAATAAGTTATTAAATAAAAATATTTTAAAGCACTTCTTTTAAAAAGAGTAAAAATATAAAAGTAGAAATATATTTCTTAACCTATTTAGTATATATGGACACATATGTGAAAATAGTAAGTTTTTAAAGTGATTAGCCAGACATTAATAAAGGAAAATCCATATTTCCATTGGTTGCCTGTTTTGCTATGTCTCCTGATGCTGCTGTTACATGTTATATGATATCCTATTATTTGATAAGCAAATAAATCTTGATATGATTGTCTGGTCCACACTGGGATTAAATGACAGCTGTGTCAGAGCACTACAGACTCAAAGTACCATGGAATATTGTAAAGTTTTAGAGTGCTTTGAGTTCTTGTTTGAGTGTTATATTTTTGACCTTGACACTAATTTATATGTCAAATTTAATTAATTTAATTCATAGTTAAGAAATATTTGACAAATCAAATACCTCTACAGCAGTATAAACCTAATTTTTGATTATTATTTTTAACCAGGGTTTGCTTGTTCGAGATGCACCTCTGAAGGATATGAAGGTTTTTAATGACAGGCGATTTGTAGCTTCATTTAGTGTAGTGAATGCTACAAAACGGGATGCTGGCAGTTACCGCTGCATGATCCGCACAGAAGGAGGAATTGGAGTATCAAATTATGCGGAACTGATCGTTAAAGGTATTTAAAAATTTGTACTTGAAACTGAAAGGGTCTGATGAAACTGCAACATATGCTTTTACTGTACAAAATGGCTTAATTTGCACACCCACACCCACACCCCCCTTCCCGGAGCCATTACTATTAATGAGTAGCGTGTGGTTGTTGTATGTTGGATTATTGCTTCTTATAGTATGAGTGACTAAACAAACAATAGAGAGTTATTCAATTTTTGGCTTACTATGTTTTCTGAAACCAGGAGCAACTGAAGCTGTTTTCTTTCTCTGTCAACAAATCAGATGGAAAAAATCATGGTAAATTTTAGATTTAAACTTTCATTCTCTTGTTTGTCAGGAAAAATACAAACCAAAGTGTGAGGTGAGCCTTTGATTTTAATGATGTGATAAACATCTATGTATCACAAAAATTTTATATACTGTAGGTTTATATGAAATTAAATTTTGAAGTACTTTTTTCTCAGAAGCTGATGCACATATTGCATTTTAAAAAAAGAAATGAGGCCGAAAAGGAGGTCAATGAAGTAATATGCATGAAAGAAACAAAGAAGAAAAAATTTAGAGACTCAGTTTTGGGGGAGTTATAGCAATTTAATGTTGTTGACCTTGACCTTCCTGAGTATGAATATATTTATCATAGCCTTGTAATATTTGCTCTTATCCACCTCTCTCAGCACATTTACATTGTGCGCAGTGTATAATTGCTTACCCTTAGGGTGTAATCCCATTAGCTACTTGTAGTGTGATGAAGTAATTATGGTAATCCCTGTTGATTATGGTCTTTTATGAGACCACAGACAGGTCATTGGTTGAGACCTAAAAGAATGTAAAGAGTGTACTGACCTTGGAATTGATTATATTTAAATAACACCATTATGGAATCATTAAACTCATTTACAGTACATAGTTACTGATACATGATTACATAGGATTTGCATTAGGTTAATTGTGTTTTTCAATAAAACATATACTCTTAATGTATGATTATGATAGCATATTTTCAATAAAGTTTGTGGTTTAAATATATGATTATGACAGAGTTAAAAAGCTTTTTCAGGGAGCTTCATGCTTAGAGTTGACAAAATTATTATACTCAGCTATTTGGAAGTACTGTTCTATGTGTTCAGAATGCTAAACTACAGTATATCAGTCTTCTCAAAGAAGTGTATAAGGGATGTACAACACAAGTCACTTTATTTCAGAAACCAATAAAGATCCCCATAAAAAGAGGAGTCTGTCAGGGCAATACGATCAGCCCAAAGTTGTTTACTGCTGCCTTAGAATCAGCAACACGCAATTTGACATGGGAGGAAATGGGAATTCATATAAACGGCGAGTACTTATCCCACCTTCACTTCACTGATGATATAGTGTTAATATCAGAATCAGTAGAAGTAGCGCAGAATATGCTTCAAGAGTTGGACACAGAAAGTCAAAAGATTGGCCAGAAGATCAATATGTCAAAAATGAAATATATGGAATGCCATAGATATGAGTTGCAGAAATGAGATAGTAGAAGTTGATTCATATGTATACCTCGGGCAAGAGGTTAACCTAAGGCACGATTTAACAAAAGAAATTTCAAGAAGAAGGCAAGCAGCATGGGCAGCTTCTAACAACATAAAGGATGTGCTTAGTGAAGCAAAAATGAGAACATTACGGTCTGAATTCGTCAACACCATTCTGCCTGCTTTATTATATGGTAGTGAAACATGGGCACCTACAAAAGCTGACATTAAAAAAATGATGTAACACAAAGAGCAATTGAGGGAAGGATGCTATGCATATGATGGGTTGAGCAAATATCAAATTAAGTACTGAATATAAGATCAGGTGCAAAACAAGGATCAACGTTGATTGAGTTTGCAAGACATCGGTGACCAGGCAGGTGGATGAAAGCTATCACAGAATGGATACCACTGGACATAAAGCAACCACTAGGAAGGCCAGCAACCAGATGGGAAGACCAATTCAGGGCAAAGTTCCTGAGGCCCTGGATGAGACTAGCATGGGATCAGAAACAGTGGAAGATGATGCTTTGATCTGCCACATCAACCTGATGTGTGAAACACAGATCAATCAAGTAACCAAGTAAGTAAGAATTCCCAACAGGGGGACTTCAATTCCCAGAAGTTAAAGTCAGTACATTGGATGATCAGTGCTTTGGGGAATTGATTTAGGCTTCTTGGAATTGAAGTCCAAAAAACAAAGGTTGGGAAACACTGGTTTAAATGTTATGTAAGGCTCTTCATGAAAGCTTTTATCCTACCAAGAGGCAATTATTGCTTCATAAAATCCATGTAGACTGCATACTTTTTCAGACATTGCACTGTTTGAAAAGATTACATGCGTAAGCTTGCATAAGACTTGGTTTCTTATGCTCTCTTTCTTTCCCGAGCATACCTGCAAGGATATCAGAAGCTTTCACCTCTGCTAGTAAGCCATACAGTTCTTCACTACATCCCACCGTAGTCGAACTCTAAGTAGTTTAAATTATGACCTGTTCAGCGAACCAGGATCAAATTGTGGTTTATGGATCTGGCTTGTTTTCAAATTTTAGTTAACAAGAATTCCCCAGTTCTGATCCAATAGAGAACTGTAGAAAATTTAAATATGCAAGTAGTTTCTGTGTGTGTGTGTGTGTGGGTGGGTGGCGGGGAGTTGCACTAGAGAGGATGGGTGCAAGAGTATACTATTTGTGAAATGCAGCTAAATTATTTTCTCTATAACTTGACAGAATCCTCTGGAAGCTCAATGTGACGAGCACCTATATTTGCAGTGTTATAAGTAGGGCTATACTATTAACTTACCTGTAGCTCAATCACGCAGTTGCAAGATGGCTGCTGATATGCTTATAATTGAACATTCTTGGGTTATATTATTGAGAATACAGATTGTTTGAGGTTAGTTGACAAGTTTTAGTCTTTAATTGCTGAGTTTCGGCTTAATGTGTTTTCTCACGGTCATCATAAATCTAATTTAAAATATAAATTACCCAAAGCGAAATCTTCACAATGAAAAATATTTTGTAATAAGTAGAAATATGTTCTTTTATTTATTGCACAGATTTTGATAGCAATTTTTATCAAAATGTGTCTGGTTTTTTAAAATGATTTTAAGGGGTTATGCATGTATGTTAAGTTAGTAGAAAAGCAGAGATTTCAAAGAATCCCAAAGACATCATGTCTTTTGAAGCTGCAAGGCAATCAGACAATCAATTTAGGCTTTAGCAGTGAAGATGGACATGAATGCTTTTTCTTCCCTAATGAAGATTTTGCCTTTTCTCATGGTTTTGCTAAGCTATTTGCTTCCCATCAGGTAATTTCCTATCCTCATTCTCAGCAACCACACGTACCTTTTACTCTGGCTTTGTACCCATTAATGCAGGGCTTCCCAAACTCTGGCTGATGGGCCAGATGTGGCCCATGACACCATTTCATGTGGCCTGTGGTGGTGGCGCACCCAGACGTGGAAGCAGACACGTTTACATCAGCCGCAAAATGCGTCCAGGCATGTGTAAACATGCCCGTGACTGTCGTAAATGCAGAAGTGGCCGTGTTTACGACAGCCATAAATGCGTCCGCTTCCAGTTGTGTGGTCCAGCCCACTCAGCTGTCGGGGGGCATGGTTAGGCCCACAGCGTAAAACGGTTGGGAACTCCTGCATTAATGAGTACAACCTTTCTCCCCTCCTTAATTTGTTTGCAAGAATAATAATGAGTTTGAGTACAGTCTTCATCTTTTTTAGAATGATACCATGTTGAAATAACCATAAAAATAAATTAAGACTTTCACTCTTTCTCTCCCCCCACTGCTAAAAGCATTTCATTATATGTTCAGCCATGGCTCAGTGCAGTTTTATGAAAAGTAATATTTTTTAGACATTTCTTCATATATAACAGCTAATCAAAATGGTGACTGGACAGTTTAAATCAACCCAAAAAGAAATGTTTTCAATTTAACCTAAATATTGATTGTTATAGTGAGGGAATGAATGGAGTTAGGTTAGTTGTTGTGCTGAACGTTCCAAGTACACAAAATCCTAATCTATTTTTGTCAGGGAACTGGTTTGAAATGTTACTTCGTCTAATTAAAGACTTGGAATTGAACTTGTCAGATCACCCATTGTAAAAACAAACACACCACTGCTACCTCCTCTTTCTCCAGCCCACAAATACAGCATCTCTTTTCTAACTGGTGGTGCAAAAGTAATTAGACATTTCAGAAGGAGAACAGCAAAGCAGAATGGATGAAATTTATCAGGAGAAGTAAATTAGTATTTCAGAGACACTCCATTTAATGAACTTTTCTAATTGTGGTCAGCTGCAAAATAGATTGGATTTATAGGAATGGAATGAGCCTGTCTGAGAAGATCTCTGATTATTGTAGAGTTCAAAGTACTTATTGAGTTCATATTAGGTAAACCTAGGTGTTAGACTGGATAGAAGAGGTTTTGCTGGGTTTTTAAGTAAGGACATGAGAGGGCAACCATCTGTATTGCTGTGGCTGATATTTCTTCTGGTTATCTGATAGAAGAGTTAGCACTTTGAATAATTCTGAATATACTCGGATCTACGTAAAAGAGAATGACAGAAACGGTTTCGAAAACTGTAGGAAGGTTTAAAATCATAAGAGGTAAGGATGGTTTTGAGAGTGAATGCTTAAAAAAATAAGATATCTTTGGTCATGTTAGTGTTGATTAACAAAGGTGTACATATAGTTAACCTTCCACGCTCCCACCCTTCATCCTATTCTCTTTTTCTCTCTGAAAGTTACATTTTTACTTTATGGTTTTAGTTAATATTTCTTTCATACATGCTGTGATATTTTTAAAAAGCCTGTTAGAATTGTGGCACGAGATACACATGATGTGTGAACTTGGAAGCAGCCAGTGCTTTGGCTTGTTCTTCCCCTAGTAAGCCAAAAAATGTAACCCAGAGTTTGTGGTAAAAGAACCCAAGAACAATTATTTCTATATACTGCCCATTGCACTAGAGCACTTTCTGGGCAGTTCACAAGGTAACTAGCATTTTGTCCTCAAATAAACTGGGTACTCATTTTATTGATCTCAGAAGGATAGAAGGTTGAGTCAACCTTCAGTTGGGATTAAACTCAGATCATGAACAGATTGGCTGCAGTCATTGTAACCACTGCACCATGGGGGGTCCATAGTAGTGTGTTTCTCTGGCTTGCATGCATCTACAGATGGTAGGGGAGCCAAAAAGCCTGCAGGTACCAAGTTTACTGAAGGTCAGTAGTTACTTAACTACTTCTGCTACAATGGGAGGGATCAGATTGTATGCATCAGCATGACGCTTGTACACACTAAACCTGCTAAACCTTCATTATAATTTGGCACAAGAATCATGCAAATTATGAACATTCTTTTTAACGGTTGGTGGTTTTACTGCTTCATACACGGAGGATGAGAAAATAACCTTAGGGCTGAAAAAATATTAAAATAAGGTCTGTTTAAAATACTTGTATGACCTAAAATATATTGGTAAACCACTGAACTTTGTCACCTCAATCATGAGTCTGAATTTTGAGTGGCAGTTCAATGCTTACTAGCATTTGGTATCTGAACATAATTGACTGTTGTTTCAGCATGACTACATAAATGCCTTGGGATGGTCTATTTAAGTTCCCATTTCACGGTGGTTGTTTTTCAGAAACAGTTTGGTAACTTAAAATGAAACTAATCAGTCTGAGTTAAGCCACAGGTATTTTAACTACAGTAATTAGGTTCTGCATAAAGCACTCACTTACGAACAGTAAATTGTATTTGCAGTTACAATGTATAATTAAACGTTGAAATAGTTAAACTGGTTTGGTGGCACATATTGATGCTGGCATATTATGTACACATATTTGATTCAAAAAGGTCTGTGTGAGATGATTAATGCAGCAATCAGCATTGAATAATAATAACTAATAAAAATTTGTAAGATTTGTTGTTTTATTTCATGGGAGTCACTGACAGTAGCTCATTAATGTGGAGGTATGTGATGCCATTTTCAGAGCAGTACATTTTCTGTATCATTTGCACTATGACACATACCTGTACTGTCTAAGCACCTTTATTTAATAGCTGTAGGCTAAAAAAAGTGTAGAAGTAGCAAAAAGAAGAAAGTGCATAGGACCTCTATTTTGTAACATCATTAAGATGCATTAGAAAATTAAATGCAATATTAAATTATCACTGCATAGGAGTTCAATGATATATTTTACTTAATGAGCAAAACAACATTTTACAAGGCAATTTTAAAAATGCGGAAACCCCACACAAATTTTTTAAAATATTTAAAATACATCAAATAAGTGGAAGAGACCAGTCTTGTATACATTGAAGGAGAACGGTCCCATTCTCTCTCTTTTTATTTTGAAGGAATCCTGGCTGCAGAGGTTGAAACATAGATGCTTTTAAAAGGCCTTTCAAAAGGGTAAAACTGTGACCGTTATAAACAGGGTTAAAGAGGCTTTCCACCATGAAGGTTCCAAAGTATAATTACTTGTTGCAAGTTTGCTTAGCTCTGGGGCAATCTGAAGTTTTAGTCTTGTTATTCAGCACCTAACTAGCTAATAGTTAGGAGGAAAACTTAAACTCTACAGTACATAACTTAAACTCTTTCCTAGTCAAACAGCATTTAAAGGAGATTCTGTTTTTGGCTGTAAACATATTTAAAAAGATGCAAATAAATATTCAGAAGCTCCCTCGTTTTAATTGTGAAACTACTTGCTTTGATGCTGGGGACGTTTTACACATTAGATCATACCAAACAATACTGTATACAGTTGTATGGTAATTAATCAAAACTTCAAAGTTGCCATCAAAACTCCAAAGTTGCTATGTGCCATCAAATCACATTTTTATGTGCAGCGACTCTATGATTTAATATCATCCAAAATGTCCTAGTATTAACATCTCTGTTCAGATCCTTCAAATCAACCGCACCTCATGTTAGGTTGTTCGCTTTTAATAACCTCCTGCTTACTAACTGTATTGTCTTTTCCAATATTCCAGTTGTCCTTGCTTCTGTTTTCTCCTAGCAACCATATTACAGATTTTCTGGGATTTTCTATCACTGTGTAATTCTTCATGAGGGAAATTTCATTTGGAATTTGTATGTTATGCATGTATACTTCTGTTTTAAAAAGCCAGGAAATTCAGTTAATAAAAAAACCTCCAATTTAAGAATGTGGGATATTAAGCTTTTGTATTTGTGTTTCTATGTGAATACAGTAGTACTATTTTAAATCATGGTTACAAAAGAACAATATCCCAAATCCATAAACTGGAGGGGGTTTTGATGAACGGAATATGTAATAATGTGTGTTACATCATTTTAATCCATAGTGAAAGCATTCTTACTAAGTTGATATCACAGGAGATCATTGGGTAGGTTGTATATATTCATACGTATAGATCTTCCCATTTTTAAAAAAAATTGTGTATTAGGGCATTGCAAAAATGTACGCAAAGGTAACAATTTGTAAAGTAATGTGTAGTAATTAGAGACAGCAGTGAGATTAATCAGGCACCAGTCTAGAAATGAGCTTCAGGGGCTTGTTAACACTTGCCTCAGAGGAGAGATCAGCATTAGAAGTCTCTGTATTCTTGAGTGTGAATAGCCTTGAGAATGTTGAGCTCTTGCTATGAATAATTGCTTTTAGAGATTTTTAGGGTATGGTAGAAACTGGCATGATTTGAAGCTGATTACTTTCACAAGCTGTTTAGAGATTTATTTGTATGCTTGTGGGCTTTTGTTTGGTTGTAGCCATGTGCTCTTCTCCAAACAGAAGGGGCTATAACTGGAAGAAAGTGATTACTGGAAGGAAGAGAGTCACAACTTGGTTTGCAGAAGACCTGCCAGGCCTTTCTTTAGCTGCATTCAGAGTAGCTGCAAGTTTGTGAACATGGTGTGTAAACAGAACATTGTCCATGGTTTTTTAGTTAGGGAGGTCAAAGGGAGGATGAAGGATGGTGTATCAACATCTGGGTAGGGCAAGAGAAGTGGACATTAAATGAGCTTTTGCACTGACCTACAGTGTTGTTGTGTACTGTCAAATCACTACTAACAGCAATTCTTATTTTATGGATGTCACTGAAAATCAAGGTAATGTTCATCTACTATATGGTATTTTTTATTACTATGTACAGATGGTGAAGAAAGCTGAGTTGATACACATTTATTTATTTGAAATGTGTTGGAGGGCAGTTTTGCAGATACCAATGAGCAACAGAAAGAAAAATAAGTGGGCCCTACTTCAAATTGAGAAGAACTCTTTCAAGAAGCAGAAATGACTAAACTGAGGCTATCATACTTAGGGCACATCATGAAAAGACTCACTTGGAGACATCATTAGAAGATCCACTAAAACAGGGGTGCCCAAACTTTTCAGGCCGTGGGCCAGTCACGTGGTTCCTCCCACTGGAAGTGGAAGTAAAATGCGCCTTGCAGTCTGTTTTGCAACAGGATGAGATATTAAGCTGCCATTTTCTCTGCTTAAGCCAGGGATGCCCAAACTATGGCCTGTGGGCTGGATCTGGCCCCAATGCCAATTCATCCGGCCCATGCTGCCCTGTTGCTCCTGTAAGGCACGTTTTCCTTCTGCTTCTGGGAGCAACAAGGGTGGCATGGGCTGGATGAATTGGTGTTGGGGCCGGATCCGGCCTGTGGGCCATAGTTTGGGCACCCCTGCAACTAAAGATAATAATGCTGGAAAAGTTGGAGTCATGAAGAAAAGAGTAAGACCAAAGAGGTGGATTAACTCAGTCAAGGAAGCCACAGCCTTGATTTTGTGAGAGCTAAGCAAGTGTTATTAATGATAGGATGTTCTTAGTTGTCATTAATCAGACCCATGGCACCTCTGGCATATTTGTCTTTTTGCTTGTGGATGAAGAAGCCTACATTTGCAACAAGTGCATGCTGTCCTAGAAAGAAGCAACTACCCACATGTTTGCTTATCAGGGGAAATTAATTCTTTTTTTTTCCACGGGGCTGGGAAGACTTATGAAAGAACAGCAGAGGGCACAGAATTGCCCATGGGGGGGGGGGGGGGGTTTGTATAGATGGAAAATTTATTGTCATTTCTCAGCAGAGGAAGGAATGTGTGGTAGCGGTAGTAAGTGACTCTTTCCTGAGATGGCAGAGGCAGCAGGTTACAGACCTGTCAGGGTGTCTTGGGATTTATGCTGTTTCTTTGGTGCAAGTATCCAAGTCATGATAAAGAAACTTGCAACAATTCATCAAGTTCACGGATCATCCTATCTTCTTTCTGATCCATGTAGGATCTAGCAATGCTGCTGGACACAATTTTCAATGTAGTGTATGCTACGGTGAGTTTCTGGATAGGCAAGTGAAAGAACCTCTGGAACATGTTAGAAGAGACATTACAAAAACATGGTGGCATAAAACTAATGCTATGAATGTAGATATAATATGTTAAAAAGCAAAAGAAATGAAGGGCAGAGGAATACCATTGTCTGTAAAGGATCTGCAAAGAGATGTGTAAGCTGAAGCAGGCATTACTGGTGGAGAGCACTGGACTAAAAATCAGAGGAGAGGTCAACAGTGCATCATTGTGTGCAGTTTTTGGGTGTCTGCTATAGACTTCCTATTGAGACTGAAGAAACGGATTAGATCTTTCTAAGTAGAGACAGATACAGTAATAATGTGAAATTTCAACTACAGTGGAACCCAAGTTACGAAATTAATTCATTCATCGGGGGTTTTTCATATCATGAAAAATTTGTATCTCGAGGTGCGGTTTCCCATAGGAATACATTGAAAACCAAATAATCCAAGCACCATGGATTAGCTGCTGGGACCAAGTGGGAAAGCAGCGGAAAATTTTCAAAACAGATTGATCGTGCTCTGAAAAGGCTCCTGCCACCAAAACCCCTGAAGAAACCGCCGCACACCACCAATGACGACGAAAATGTACGTCCAGGGAGCAAACACGCCTCCAGCCCCTGGTGGGAAGTGTCAGGGGCAAGTCTGACCCCTGGTGGGAAAACGTTCTGAACGCATGCTCTAGGCGTTCATAACTCAGGGTTCCACTGTATCTTGATAAAATGTTGGAAGTTAACACTGTCAAATGTAAGGTCTAACACATTTTTCACTTGTCTTGCTGACAATATCATCTGCCAGAAGATGGAAAAATCAACAGAGGGGTTAGCTGGTCTATATCTCAACCTTAACAACAGGGAAAAATTGAATAATGAAGTAAAAGTAGTGGATATGTTGGGTGGAAGTGACTCTTGTGACTTGTACTGAAAAGGAACAGCTTATGATAGTAAACTGTGTACTTTAAAGAAACTGGATTTCAATAAACTTAAGGAAATTCTGGGTGATATAAATAGAAATAAAGAGTGGAGGGTCCTTGATGGAAGGAAGTTTGTAAAAGATGAGAAGCTAAAAACATCTATATATATATATATATATATATATATATATATATATATATATATATATATATATATATATATATATATATATATATATATATATATATATATATATATATATATATATATATATATATATATATTTGGGGGGGAGAGAGAGAATAGGCGGCTTCTGAAAAATCAGTGTAGCTGTAAAATATTTTTTCAGATTATCTATGGTTAAAAGAGAAATGTATACAAAATAGAAGGGGACAGATCACCAAGGAAAAGTACAGTAAAACCCTGCTTACCAAAAAAGTCCGTTCCGTAGGCTTTTGCTTAAATTGAATTTTTTTTAACTTGAAACAAACCCATAGGAACAATTATTATTTTTATGTAACTCAAAGCAATCCCATAGGAAAAATGAAATTTTTATGTAAATCGAAGCAAACCCATAGGGAAATGAATTTTTACGTAACTCAAAGCAAACCCATAGGAAAAAGAATCTTTATGTAACTCGAAGCAAACCTATAGGAAACTGTAAATTGGGACATGGTTTTAGCATAAAATCATTACCGTATTTTTGGACCATAAGACACAGCCAGTTTTCAGAGCAGGAAAACAAAAAAATAATAATATTGTATTAATTGCACTGAGGAAGGAAGTGATACTCTAGCCTAGCCTCTTGCTCTCCTTTCAATCAGGAAGCATGTTTCCCCCCTCCATTTTGTCCATGTGGAGTAGAGACAAAGGCATCAAGGTAAGCGAAACCCTTTCCTTTTAAGCACAGGTTTGGTTTCCCGCTTAAATGCATTGGGAACATACAAACAGAAAATGTTTGAATACAAAATTTTTATTTCCAATGCATTTAAATGTTTTTCCCCCTGCCCCAACAGCTGAACAGCTGAGAGGTGGCAGTAGTGGTCTTCGGCCAGCTGCGGCTCTTGTAAAATATCCTTTTACAACAGCCACAGCTGGCCAAAGACCAGCATTTTGACTATAAGATGCACCCTCATTTTCTCCCCACTTTGGGGGGAGAAAAAGTGTGTCTTATGGTCTAAAAAATACGGTATGTAAATCGAATTTTATATAACTAGAGGCATTTGTAAGTTGGGGTTTTACTGCATATGTAAGTAGCCAATATTTGTAGGGAGAAAATCGGGAGGGCTAATACTCAAAATAGTTCAGAAATTTAAACAAAGGCTATGGTGTAAGTAAGAAGAGCAAGGAAATAGTAGGTATGCTGTACAGTATAGAGAGGATGAAGTAATATTCTGTGTAGCAAAGAAAAAGAAGGGTTACAGAACATCTGTCTTGCTTCTGTTGTCTTAAAAAAGACACCAGTACTCAGCATAGTGGAAGGAGAATAAAGAAGACAATGAGATGTCTGCTACTCAAATGAAGTAAAGAGGTAGTAGTCAAATAGCTTGCTACTTTAAATTATTTCAGATGTGCAGGGCCAGATGATTTGCATCCAAGGGTACAAAAGGAACTTGCAGATATAATTTTGGAGTCTGGCAATAATGTTTTAGAATTCTCAGTGAATAGGTGTAGTTCCTGAAAACTAAGGTTGGACAAGTGTTATGCGGTGGCTCAGTGGTTAAGAAACTTGCCTTGTTAGTTGGAAGGTTGGCAAGTTGGCAGTTCGAGACCTGGGTACAGTACTGCATGACGGTTTGAGTGCTGTTCTGTGTCCCATCTCCTGCCAAACTAGCAGTATGAAAGCAAGAAATTGCAAGTAGATAAATAGGGACCACCAGTGGGAAAAGATATTGGGGACATGAAAGGAACCTCATTGAGGCGTCCCCTGAGCGGAGTTCCTCCAGCAGAAATCCTTTCAACCCAGAATAATTTCTGACATGAAATTATTATTATCTCCATCTTCAAAAAGATTTCGAAAAAGTGAATCTGGCAACTGCTGACCAAATTAGCTTGATACTCATACCAGAAAAGGATCCAGAATACATTGTAGATTATTACACTGTTTACTTGTTAGCACCTTGAAAAGAATGCAATGATTGATTACTAACACCCAACGTGTTGACTAACTTTCTCTTTTAGTAGAGATGCAAGCTTGGTAGATGCCTGGATGCTATGGATATATTTTTCTTGATTTCATTATAGCTCTCCACATGGTGCCTCATGATATTCTAGTGGCCATGTTGGTAAAATGTGAGCTATTTATTTATTTATTTATTTATTTATTTATTAGTCAAATTTGTATATGCCGCCCGCTCAGGCAAACCCGACTCAGGGCGGCATCACAACAATGCACAAAATACATAAAAACATTATAAAAACCCCCAACCCACCCCCTTTAAAAACCCCTATATCCCACCCACCCATCCCATCCACTATAAAAAGGAAGAAGAGAGAGTTCTTATACAAGCCAGCAGGCGGGCACCATAGTCCCATTCGGGCCCCACACCTGCCCTGCCAGCCAGGTCTTTACTCCTTTCCTGAAGGGCAGCAATTCACTTTGGAGTCTTAGGTCTATTGGCAGGAGGTTCCAGAGAGTTGGTGCGGACACGGAGAAGGCCCTCCTTCGGGTGCTAGACAAATGTGCATCCCTCGTTGGTGGCACCATTAGAGAACCCCTCCGGTCCGCTCTAGTTGGACGGGCAGACACTCTTGGGACGATGCGGTCTCTAAGGTATCCTGGCCCCCTGCCATATAGGGCTTTAAAGGTCAAAACCAGCACCTTAAATTGCACCCGGAGACAAACTGGTAACCAGTGCAGCTCCCGGAGTAGCGGAGAGGCATGGGCATATCGCCCACACCCCATTACCACCCGGGCCGCCGCATTCTGGACCAGCTGCAGCCTCCGAATGGTCGTCAAGGGCAGCCCCATGTAGAGCGCATTACAGTAGTCTAGTCGGGAAGTAACCAGAGCATGGGTGACCATAAGCAAGGAGCCCCGGTCCAGGAGTGTGCGCAATTGGCGAATCACCCGAAGTTGGGCAAAAGCCCTCCTGGCCACAGCCGCCACTTGTTCTTCCAGCAGCAGCCGCGAGTCCAGAAGAACCCCCAAGTTGCGCACTGGGTCTGTCTGGGGCAAAACAGCCCCATCCAGTACCAAAGGTGGTAACTCCCTGGATAACACGGGGCCCCTTATCCACAGCCACTCTGTCTTGCTGGGATTCAGCCGAAGCCCATTGGCCCCCATCCAGACCCCAATGGCCTCCAGGCATCCGGATAGGATTTCGACAGCATCACTGGGGTCCCCACGGGCCGAGATGTACAGCTGAGTATCATCCGCGTACTGATGGTACCGCACCCCGTGGGAACGAATGATCTCACCCAGTGGCTTCATGTAGATGTTAAATAAGAGAGGAGAGAGCACAGAGCCCTGAGGCACCCCATACTTAAGGGGCCTAGGGCTGGACCTCTCACTCTCTAACCATACCGACTGGGTACGGCCCTCCAGAAATGAGGAAAACCAGGACAACACAGTGCCCTGGATCCCCAGTCCTTCGAGCCGTTCCAGAAGGATACCGTGGTCGACGGTATCGAAAGCCGCTGAGAGGTCAAGAAGAGCAAGGACGGATGGACAACCCCCGTCCCGCTCCCGCCAGAGATCATCCATCAGTGCGACCAATGCCGTCTCCGTTCCATATCCGGGCCTGAATCCTGATTGAAAGGGGTCTAGATAATCCGCTTCCTCCAGGACACTCTGCAGCTGGCGCGCCACCGCCTTCTCCAAAACCTTACCCAAAAAGGGCAGGTTGGAAACTGGCCTATAGTTGTTAAGGACAGCTGGGTCGAGGGACATCCTCTTCAGGAGGGGGCGCACCAAAGCATGTTTTAACTGTGCAGGAAATACCCCCTCCCGTAATGAGGCATTTATTATCCCCCCTATCCAGCCACCTGTTACCTCCTTGGAGGCTTTCACCAACCAAGTAGGACAGGGATCCAAAGGACATGTAGTGGCACGAACAGCTGCAAGGAGCCTGTCCACTTCATCAGGGAGAGCTAGACGGCGTGACAGTTATGTATATTTGTAGGTAGTTGATGGAGCGTACCTAAAGATTGCTTACCAATAGTTGTTTGTTCTCTTGGAGAGAAGTGACAAGCTAGGTGCCATAGGGTTCTGTCTTGGGTCTGGTGATGTTCAACATCTTGTCAAATTTCTTGATGACACTGATTGGCAGGTGACCGGTAGCAAATACTTCAGAAGATTTTGAAATCCAAGATGACCTTATTAACTGGAAAATTGTGCCAGATTTGGGGACTTTATTCTGCAATGTGCAGACCTCCCTTGGAATACTAAATCTACTTCTGGACACAACAATTTAAGAAAGAAGTTTGAAAAAATGCCATATGCCTAGAGGGGTGAAATCAGGATGGTAAAGGGACTGGAAGCCAAGGACTATAAGGAATGGTTGAGGATATTGAGAATTTTTAACCTAGAAAATAGAAGGCTGAGAGATAATAGAATAGTCTTCTTTAAATGTTTGAAGGGCTCTAACATGAAAGATAGAACAAACTTGTTTTGTATGGTTCCAGAGGTTAGGATTTGAATTAAGGAATTCCAAATACAAGGAGAGGCATTTTGATTGAACATTAGGAAGAAATTCCTCACTAACAGCTATTTGACAATGAAGTGGACTATGTCAGAAGGTGGTAGTCTCTCTTTCAGTGAAGTTGGAAGGCTGTCTTGCAGAAATGCTTTAGCTGTGGATTTCCTTCTTTGGCAGGGGTGAACTTGATGACGCTAGGGATTGTGTAGAACAGGGACCTAGTACAGTATGTTGCTTTCTTGGATATAAACTGCTGCTTGATGGGTTATGGGAAAGATTAATTTGTGCAGAACCAAAAGAAGGGAGGTGGTACTACACAGAGACTTCTGCTGCCTCAATGTTATTTTCAAATATCATAAAATGTTTGTCCAAAAATATTGTGCAATCTCACAAAACTTCCCCTTCCCCAGCTCACTTACAATAGGAGCAGCAGCGTGTATTTTGTGTTTATTGAGAGGGAGGAAGAAGGGAATTCAGGCTGAGCTCCCTCTTTAGTATAAAACATTCTAATAAAAGGAAGGTGTAAGTGCAAAATTTGATGGTCATATGATTTCTAGAGAGAGTAAGCATCTAGATTAGTACAATTATAGTTGGCACCCAGGATTTGGCCAGTAAGAATTTAACTTCACACAGTAAGTCACTATGTAGCATTAGGCAGCATAGGTCACATTGTGGTTTAGGAAAAGGCCTTCTCTAACACAACAATCTTAACCTATAAAACCAAGGGTTAACCGTGGGAAGTTCGTATAGGTTCCTAAGCCTGGCCCTACTAACCTGCACCCACCCTTCGTGCACATGGCCAAACTGGGTCCGCAGGTCAACGAAGGATTGAGAAATGCGCCAGTGGGGCAACAGCCCCACAAACACGAGAAAAGGGAAACAACTTCATTTCTCAATGTTCTTTGCGCGGCGCCACAGCCAATCAGGCTGAGAGGAACATAAACCAAGTGGTTTCTTCTCTTTAAAAACAGAGATTTTTTTTAGGAGGGGGGGGGAAATCGAACCCCTCTTCCTGGTCTCCAGGGTCCAGAAGGGTTGGGGGAACAGATCCCTTTTGTCCCCACAAACCTCCCAACCTCAGGGGAGCCAGCGGAGAGGGGGATCGCAACCCCCCACCTACTGATATTAAAGGGGAAACCCCGATCTACTTTCACGACTCCACACAATCAAAGCACCATAACACAATAAAGCACTATAACACAATAAAGCCCCCCTCCCCAACGCCCGCGGTCTGGCCAGCGAAGCCGGCCCGTGGAAATAATCCCCCCCAATGCCGCATAAAGCAGTGTTGGAATTCCCGCGGTCCGGCCAGCCAGGCCGGCCCGTGGAAATAAACCCCCCCCCCAAAAAAAGCCACAACAACAAAATTATAAAAATAAATAAATTACTTTCAAAAAAAACTTAAAACACAATCAAAAACATCCAACAATATACAAAAACAATCAAAAACAACACCAAAAAACAATACAAAGTAAACAAAAACACAATCAAGAACAAAACAGTCAAAAAATACAACCCCCCAACCCCCCCCCCCACAAAATAAAGAAAACAAGCCAACTCACCACCAGATCTCCTACCTGCACAACGACCGAAAACGAAGTGAATAAAGAAAGAGACTACTTACCGGAAGAAGCTCCACCCAGAGGCCAGGAGAGAAAAAACAGTCAAAATACAAGAAAACCCCTATCAGCACTACCTGCTGGCCACAATAGTAAAAACAATTCAAAAACACACAACAGCCCCAATCAAAAGGCCACAACAGTAAAAACAAATCAAAACAATAACACAAAATTTTACACAAAAGGTCACAATAATAACAAGTCAAAAAAATTACACAAAAACACAATTTAACACAAATCACAAACCTATGTCAATAAAATAAAATTAAAAAATTATTAAAATCCTGTGCTGAGTTCTAACTCAAATAAAAACCCAAAACAACTAAACTCATTTTAAAAACATTGAATGTAAAAAACATTTACTTTCACATAATTAAAATTATTACCTATGGTACAACAATTTTTTAAAAAACCAAAAACTGAAACATTATTCAGTTACATAAAACAGCCAGCCAAGCCAAAAAATTTTTGTATAAATAAACATTTTAAAAATTACAGACTAAGCAATTTTTAACAAACATTAACACAATTTAACCTTCCAACACAATTTAAAACAGCCCGTTAATGTCAGGCAACCTCTGCTAGTACACTACAAATGAAAGGTAGAAGGAAATGTTGAATAACCTTCCCAAAGCAAAAAGTACTGTAAAATGGGGTGGGGTAGGGGACACCTTTCTATCTTCTGTTACGTGCAAAATAAACTTATACAGTAAACCTTGGTTAACATAATTAATGCATCCCTGGGATGTTTCTTAAAGCAAAAACTACTTAAACTGAATTTCCCATAGGAATGAACTGAAAACCAATTCGTTCTGAAAAAAAATCTGTAAACCGAGCCACTATTTTCTATGGATTTCCTTTTTTTAATGCGATTTTTGTGTTAACCAAGCTGTTTGTTAACCAAGGTTCCACTGTATATGAGTCCCGTATGGATCTTGCTATTGTTTTATGTATTATATATATTTGTACTTAATCATTTTAAAATCTGTAGCCTGGAACAACAAAGATTGCAAGTTCATATTTTCTTACATTTTGATTTGAATGTTTATTTCTGGAGGAAATCTAAAACTATATACATGCTTTCACGTACATCTGTATTTATTGGATATGGATTTGTTTCTTCATTTTTTTTAAAAGAACTTCATTCTTGTTTTAGAGCCACCTGTTCCTATTGCACCTCCTCAGCTATCATCAGTTGGTGCAACCTATTTATGGATACAGTTGAATGCCAATTCTATCAATGGGGATGGACCAATCATTGAAAGAGAAGTAGAATATCGCACGTCAAGTGGAAATTGGTATGATAAGCAACCTGTGGACTCTACAAGCTACAAAATTGGACACCTTGATCCAGACACAGAATATGAAATTAGCGTATTGCTCACCAGACCAGGTGAAGGAGGTACTGGATCTCCTGGGCCAGCTCTTAAAACAAGGACAAAATGTGCAGGTTAGTATAACTTTATGTTATATTGATATCAGTCTAGTCCAGTGGTTCCCATAGGGGGACTTCAGTTGCCAGAAGCTAAGTCAATACATTGGTTGATCAGTGAGTGCTTTGGGGAATTGATTTAGGCTTCTGGGAACTGAAGTCCCAAAAAACTCCAAAGGTTGGGAAACACCACTCTAGATGATGTTCTAGTGTCCTATTATTACTTGAAGTCATATATCTTGTCTATAAAGTCCAATATGTGTTTGGCTAAAACAATAATATTGGCAGTTAGAATTTTTTAAACTTAACTATGGCAGGCATGATCAAGCTAAAAGTACTCTTAAGACATGTTGATTTCTATTGGAATTATCAGAGAATAAACAAAACAAAAATGCTGTAGCACTTTGACGACTGTTATATTTTAATGTTAGCTTTTGTGGATCAAGTCCACTAACACTAGTACACAATCTAACTGAAGCTATGATCTTTTGCTAAGCATTGATTTCAGAGTTAAACAGATATAATTCCAATATACTTTAACTTTTTGGAATGGTAGCCATGTTAGTCTGTTTCAAGCATATCAGAGAATAAACAAATCAAAATAAAACAAACGTGGCACTTTTAAGATTAACTGATGTATTTTAGGATTAGCTTTTGTGGATCAAGTCTAGCTTTCGTGGATCTGACGAAGTGGACTTGACCCACAAAAGCTAACATTAAAATACAGCAGTAGTGCTACAATTTTTAAATTGTTTTGTTTACTCTCAAATATTATCACCTAACAAATAAATCCATCACTTTCCATCCCTCCTTCCCAATGGCTTTTCTATCCAGGACAGGGAGCATGAAGCAGGTTTTGCTGAGGAACTGCAGCGATAAATAAAATCTTTAATAAGCAAACTGAAATCAAGGAAAGCTGCCACCTTTGATATTATACCCCCTGATTTAGTCAAATCTAGCTCTGATTGGTGGACTCCAGTATTGGCAAAATTATTCACCATAATAGATAAAACTGGGCGGTTCCCCAAAAGTTGGGGGATATCAATTATATGCCTAATATATAAAAAGGGGTCTCGCAATAGTCCGACAAACTACAGACCAATCAGCCTGTTAAGTGTACTCAGCAAGTTATATGCTACCCATCTTTTAGGGAAACTCCAGGACTGGTGTGAAGACGGCAAGATAATTGCCGATGAACAGGCAGGCTTTAGAGAAGGTAGATCTGCGATGGACCGCTGTGCTATTTTAGAGCACCTTATTCATAAATACTCGTCCAACTCCACTGTTTCCCTCTACGCCACTTTCGTTGACTTGAAGTCAGCTTTCGACACAGTATTAAGGATACTGCTGTGGGAAAAGTTGGACAAAGCCTCCATCAACCCTCGGCTATTGTTTCTAATTCAAGCGCTGCACCACAATACAACAATTAGGGTAAAATGCAGCATGCAGGGACACTTGTCTAGATCTATTAAAACGGATAGGGGTGTTAGGCAGGGTTGTGTTTTAGCTCCTGTATTATTTGATATATATATATAAATGACATCGTAGAGTGACTTAACTGCAGGGACTTCCATGCACCAAAGTTGGGTACGAAGCATATCCCAATACTTCTTTAGGCTGACGATGCGGTTGTACTTTCCAGGTCGCAAATTGGGATGCGTAGGGCTCTTCGCACCTTTGCCGATTACTGTCACCAAAACCAACTGGAGATTAATTACTCCAAAACTAAAACTATGGTGTTTGCCACAAAACCTAAAATACACCAGTGGTATCTAAACCAACAAGTAATCAAACAGACCCACTATTACAATTACCTGGAGGTAATCTTTCAATCTAACGGTAGCAAAAATTCACACATAATGCACCTAGCCTCTAAGGCAAGGAGTAGTGCCGGCGCCATCCAAAACTTTCTGGAAGAAAGGCAGTTATAATGTTGTAGCCGCTCTAAGGCTGTATTCAGCCAAACCCCTTACTCAAATGTCTTATGGGGCCCATTTAGCGCCACATCGAGTGTCCATCCCTTAGAAATTGTCCAATCTAAGTTCCTGAGGTCCATTATGCAGACTCCATCTTGCATTTCTAACGCTGCCCTAAGGTTAGAAATGGGTATGCTAACCGTGAAGGCCAGATTATTAACATGTGCCGCTATGTATTAGGTGAAACTTCTGATTTCTCCAGTGGGTCTACTTACTTTAATGATGGCAGATAATGTAACTTCCCCTTGGATTTCTCATATAGAAGCAGTTTTGACATCATATGGACTTTCTAAAACTCACCTTGTTTCCCTGGGACCAAATCGAGCCAGGGAAGAAATTAAACAAAGGGTAACTGATATATACCGCCAAATAGATCTAACCAAAGTTACCTCTTCCTTGTTTGAGTGGCCGCATTTTAACGTGCTTAAACCGCTGTCCTATCTTTCCTCTTTAAATAACCGAGACCACAAACACTCTTTTAGTCTCATTCGACACAATATGCTTCCCTCGGCATTTAGGGAGGGGCTTTTTAAGAAAATACCAGCTTGTGAACGTATATGTGCTTGTCACACCAACAAGATAGAAAATTCCGAGCACATTCTTTTAGAGTGTCCCTGTTATGAAGATCTCAGAAAAGAGCTCTTTTTAGCAGTTCCGTACTTGGCCTCCAGCGATAATAGAAACTTGAATGTATTACTATCTGACAGTTCCAAGGCAACGACGGCCGCTATCGCCAGGTTTGCATGGAAATCATCCTGCATTCGCAAAAGTATGGCGATTCATGTCTTTTGACCCCAATAGTGCTCAGTAAATAGTGAGCCTCCAGTGTTAAAATTCGCGAACGTGAACTTGGGACAGCCAGACTAAAGTAAAATACTATTGTGTGTATTATAGGATTCTCAAACAAATTTTTTTTAAAAAATATTTTACTGTATATGCTTGGTGTGTCGGAAATCCTTTTATTCTATATGTGATGCCAGAATGGTTGTGTTATCTGGTGCACTCTGTCTGGCCTTTGGCTGTTATAATAAAGATTTGATTTGAGGAACTGCAGCTATTATATGGGTCCATTAGCAATATTTGGCCAACCTCATTTATTTCCTGCCATCCTTGTTGAATTATCTGTTGCTCTAAATATGTTATTTTACCGTATTTTTTGGACCATAAGATGCACTTTTTCTCCCCCAAAAGTGGGGAGAAAATGAGGGTGCGTCTTATAGTCCAAATGCTGGTCTTCGGTCCGCTGTGGCTGTTGTACAAGGATATTTTACAAGTGCCGCAGCTGGCTGAAGACTACTACTGCTGCCTCTCAGCTGTTCAGCTGTTCAGGGCAGGGGAAAAAACATATGAAAAACAAGTGGCCACTAGAGGGCGAAAATCGCAATTTCCCATTTAAATGCATTGGAAATAAATTTCTTGTATTCAAACATTTTCTGTTTGTATGTTCCCAATGCATTTAAGCGGGAAACCAAACCTGTGCTTAAAAAGAAAGGGTTTCACTTACCTTGATGCCTTTGTCTCTACTCCACATGGACAAAATGGAGGGGGAAAACATGCTTCCTGGTTGAAAGGAGAGCAAGAGGCTAGGCTAGAGTATCACTTCCTTCCTCAGTGCAATTGGCCTGGCCTGCCCATTTCCCCTGCAGCGCCACCACTGGTTGGTGGTGCAAAATACAGTATTAATTTTTTTATTTATTTTCCTGCTCTGAAAACTGGGTGCGTCTTATGGTCAGGTGCGTCTTATGGTCCAAAAAATACAGTATGTTATCTGATATTTATATATGTGGAATGGCAAACGAAGAATTTTAGTTTTGCCTGCATTCAAAGTAAAAACAGTTGTGCTTGTGTGTGAGTATTTGTGCATACATGTATTAAAACATTTCTTACAAGAATAATAATTTTAAGGCAGTCAATTGCATGTCTAGCAAGACAGTACCACTTCTAACAAAGATTTGGAGAGTGAGAGAATTCTACATTACATAGCATAGCCTACCTTGCCTGAAGCTCTCTGACCTGAAATAATCAAATGCAGTCTAAGAAAAATTATCCCATAACTGTTTAATTTGTAGGAAAATATATTTCAAATAAGGAAGCAATTAATTTAGTAATGACTTATTAGTCTTCTTCAAAAATATTAACCAATCAGCAATTTTTCTTTTAGCTTTACTTTATGAGCAGTAGTTGTTCTTTTAAACTACTTTAATTGCAAATTATCTCTTTTTTTATTAGTGAGTGTACATGGAATTAGCTGAGATTGTGGCATGGAATCATTTAGGCAGTCATTTTCAAACTGTAAACTGTTATTTGTAATACAATGCTACCATTTTGTGGCAAAACCAACAAAGTATTGGGTAGGGAAGGTCCTGGTTCCTTGGACGTGTGTTTGGCCAGCTGGATACCTGCCAGTTGAGCAGAGCATCTATCAGCAGACCATGTTGTTGACAGCTGAGCTGCTGCTCTACCCAAGGAATTATAAACATTAGGATTCATTATATAAACTGTGGCATCAAAACCCAAACATGGGACTTTGAGCAGCAAACTACAACATGCAGAGGATCAGTGTTTGGATAAACACGATTTTGCTTATGCCTTGTTGTATTGTTTTGTTATGCTCAGACTTGCTAATAAGAAAGAAAAACTACTGAGAATAGCCACTGCACCAGAAAATATATTTATTAGTTTTCTCCTGTCTCTTGAGACCTGTATTTTAAATATTATAATATGTGCCTCAAGTTGGTTCTTATAAGCATTTTGAAGTTAAATAATATGGATTTTTATTGAGATGCTCTATTTTTACTTTTTTATGAGAAATATTTTACTAACCCAGGAAGACAATAGACTGTGTACTAAGAACTATGTTACAGGTTGCTTGCTTCACTTTACACAGTAGGGCCAATGACAATCTGGTCAACAATCTCACTGTAGTACAGTATTCTGAATCAACCTTAAGTGCAGATCCATTTAAAATACGTAACAGTAACCTTGCCATGAAGTGGCCAACATATGGAACAAAAAGGCTTCTTGCCTTGGTGATGACATTGTGTTAGTGTAGTAGTCTTAGCTTATAGTACGTGCAAGTAGATATGGAGATTATCTTGTGACAGCAGCAATCCTAAAACTGAACTGCCCTTTGGTGGAACATACCCTTTGGACTTGGTAACCACTTATCTATAGTCCTTTTATCTCAGTGGATCTGAGTTTTCAGCTTTTGGGCTGCTGTTTAGTTTACCAGTGCTTTGAAACACCAATTTTTTGCTATATATGGCATCTTCAAATTATAATATAACAGAGAAACAGATATATCATCAGGTTATCAGTATCATCTCACTTTGCATCCCCTGATGATCACAACCAGCAATTTTATGGAGGTAATGCAGTACATTAAGAAGATGGTGTCTTGAGGTACTCCAAAGCAAGACTATTTGGTGGATGATGTGCAGTCCTTTGGAGCTTGGTTCTAGAGCTTAAGTAGTAGGTGGGAGTAAAATTCTAAGTGTATAATGATTAAGTGTAATAAAACCATTGAAAGATCATATGTCAGTAACAGGTCACACTTCTTCTGTACTTCTCCTGGTGAATACAGTCTTGTGAAGATAGTCAAGGCCAATTCTGTCTCATGTACAGAAAGTTAAATTTGAATGTGTTTGAGGTTATTTATTTATTTATTTCAATCACATTTCTACTGCTGCCCCCTTGCCGAGGCAACTCCGTATGGCTTACACATATACAAATAACATAAAATTCTACAAAAACATTAAGCTAAACATTATTAAATTGTTTAAAGTTTAAAAATTCAAAAAATTTAAAAAGCCCTCCCCAATGCCGCATAAACACTAAAAGTTAAAAGCTGGAACCCCGGGCGACATTTATACGAGCCAGCCCAGAGCCAGCCCAAGAACTGTTGTTGGCTTGCCATCACTGTCTTGGGCACCTTGGTCAAAAAGAGGATATTTGTATTTGGGTGGTAGTTGCTATAAACAATCAAGGCCAGCAAGAGGTTTTTCAGAAATAGACCTTGATCTCCTTAAAGACAGCTAAACCATTTCCTCTTGTAGCAATTTGCTTATACAGTAATTCCATGCAGTCACTCAATCAGATTGCCTCATCTAGCTTAAATAGACCATGACATGCAAGGGTTGAGATGATGTGGACTGAAGTATTGCCGTCATCTTGTCCACGTCCTCACCCTAAATAATTTTAAACCAAGCCTTTGTCAGTTGCAAAACCACATCTGGATAGGGCTATCATCAATCTGGTGGTAGCTCTGCCCACATCATTTAATAGATCAGGAGGTGGCCAACCTTTTCACACCATGGGCCTGACCATCCCCTTGGAGGGCTGAGTGGGTCAGGCCATGACCCCTGGAAGCAGAAGCAGAAGCGGGTGCATTTACAGCTGTCATAAGTGCACCCATTTCTGCATTTATGACAGCCGTGGGTGCAGGCGTGGGTGCATTTTATGGCTGAAGTAAATGTGCCTGCTTCCATTTCCAAGTGTGACGGAGGCATCAATGGGCCGGATGGAATGGCATAGCAGGCCGGTGCATGGGCTGTAGGTTGGGAACCACTGAAATAGATGAAGGGAGAGACAGAATGAGCCAACATATTCTTGTAACTCAAATAACTACCGTATGAAGGCTGGTGTTCTTTGTCTTGCTACATTGTCAATTTCATTGCCTGTCAACACTGCATAACAAAACTTCTATCCCGATTCTCCTGCTTGTATTAACATTTACTGAAAAATAGTTATTTGTTTTAAGGTTATGTGTTTACATAGTGTAGCAGACATCACTTGAAATTAGGCATTCTCTTTGTTACAACAAAGCATCACTTCTAAGATGATGCCTGGCATAGTTTTCTTTATAAAAAATATTTGATTAATGCTTGTATTGAAATAATGAATGAACATCTTTTAATTGACGGAGGTTTATGATCACTGCTAGCATTATGAAGTTGACTCTTGGTAAAATTAATTAATAGTCTCAATTATTATGTAGTTATTGAAAAAAATAAATGTTTATCAACATTTAATAAATGCAGAAAGATAAACATGTAGCTGGATATCATCCCTACATGCAACCCAAGCTTCAAGAAAAAAAACAAGTTCAAATTACAGAAAGTTGAATACAAGTTCCTTTCATTGTTTTAAAGAATGACAGAAAATTCTATTGCTTGTTTACCAGGAAACATTTACAAATTATCAAGTGAAGTTTCCTAGCATTCCTTCCAGTAATTGTATTTAGTCAAAAAGCATAGGTCATATCATATATTGAACAAAGTTGTGATTTGAAGGGAACGGCACAATTGCATTTGTTTAATGAACAACAAATTTGTCTAGATTGAAGTGAAAGATAGACTATGCTTTGAAAAAGAGTGTAAATAAAAGTAGAATCAGAAGGCTTTATTATTATTAGAATCAGAAGGCTTTAAGAATTCATCTCTGTTCTTTATGACTACTGTTTTGTCATCTAAAAAATGAAAATAACAATGAAAGGGGAAATCACAAAGGAAAGGATGCCTTCTTTCAAGATAAATTAGACTTAAGATGGCCTGCTTCCTTTAAGCTTTGGGCTTGTCTGCATTAGGAGCGAGGTAGAGTAGGGTAAATATTTACTAGAAACTGCAGTAAACTATTAGAAGCGATCTTCACATCCATATGACACATGGACCTCAAGTGGTCCTATTTGGTCTTCAGGAACCTGCTATCAATTTGCCAATATTGTGAAGTAGCTTAAGAAAGAAGCCACTTTATGTTGGTAAATTAATCATGACCGTGGCTCTGTGGAACACCAAGGAAGTGATTTTTTAAAAGTCTTATTAGGGCAGCAAATATATGCTACATCACTTTAAATACCTAAAAGATTAATAGGAAGCAAATATGAATTAGGAAGCAAATGTGTATTTTAACAACAGATAAATTGGCAGCAGGCTATGCTGTGTTGCACTGTAATATACATTTGCTGTCCTAATATACATTTGCTTTTCATTAGTCTTTTAGTTTTTAAAGTGATGCAGCAAATATATGCTGTTTACATACAGACCTTTTTAAAATAATAATAATAATAATAATAATAATAATAATAATAATAATAATAATAATAATAATAATAATAATAATAATAATAATAATAATAATAATAATAATAATAATAATAATAATAATCACTTCTTCAACCCCTCCCAGAACCAAGAAAGTGGTTAATTTTCCAACATCATGAAGTAGTTCTCTTAAAAGCTACTTCATCCATGTCCAGCAAATCCCACTCGCTAGAAAAAGAGCAATTTTACCCATATCAAAAAGCAAAAGCCACTAACAGGGTCCAGAAAGGGGTGCATAAGAATGCCTTTGGGATGATTTGGTTTGCTCCAGCAATACATTGTATGATGGTGGGAAAAAAAAAAGCTAGCCAACCCATCTCTGCCATACCTGTCAAGTTTTCGATTTGAAAATAAGGGAAATTTATTTTTATTTAATCTGTGGGCGTGGCCAAATATAGCCATGTGACTTGCTGGGCTCTAGTCATGCCTGCCACATGGCCATGAAAATGTCTGCAAACACAGACAGCACTGGCTCTTTGGATGTAAATGGAGATGAGCGCTGCACCCTAGAGTTGGATACGACTGGCAGGTTTTTCTTTCTTAGGATCAAAGATCTCTGCAGATGGTGATTGCAGCCGTGAAATAAAAAGGCGACTGATGCTTGGGAAACAAGCTATGAGAAACCTGGGGAACATAGTTAAAAGTAGAGGCATCACCTTGCAAACAAAAAATTGCATAGTCAAAGCAATGGTATTCCCGGTGGTAATGTATGGGTGTGAGAGCTGGACCATTAGGAAAGCTGAGTGCAGAAAAATAGATGCCTTTGAAATGTGGTGTTAGAAATAGGTCGATCCTAGGAGAAATCAACCATGACTGCTCATTAAAGGTCAAATAGTAAAGATGACGCTAAAGTACTTTGGACATCAAATGAGAAGAGAGGATTCACTTGAGAAGGCCTTGGTGCTGGGAAAGGTGGAGGACAAAAGAAGGGGGTGGCCAAAGGGGGGGGGGATGGTATTGTAGATGCAATGGGCACAAAGCTGTGTGGGCCAAATAACCCTTTCCCCATCTTCTTGGGGGACTTTTGTTTTGTTTTCTTTGTTTACTCATTTTTAATTTAAAAAAATTTCTGGGAAGCGAGGAGCAGAATAGTAAACTAGCCCCCTAGGGTTACCAACTGCTTGTAAGCAGCTTGGCTTTAATGAACTAGCCCTGCACGTGGCTAGACACCCACCCACCCCATTATGGTGGAGGAGCAATGAATTAATTCCCCCAAATTAACCATTCTATTTGTTCCTCACTGCAACCAGTTTGAAGCACCAACACCTGAGAATGTCGGATCCAGCTTAAGGAAGGGAATTAGTAAAGAAGTAAAAAGCAACCTCTGTAGTTTCCAAGCCTCCCAGTAGCTGAGGAGTTAATCTCCATATATGAAATATTGCTCACCTAGAGTAGACTCCTGTCCCATGGTGGCTCCGACCAGTAGCAGCAGCAAAAACGAAGCCTCCATGACCATGTGGCAGGGAAGGGAAATGAAAGAGAAACTACAGAAGGCCCCCACCAACACCACCTCTCTCTCCTTCCACAAGCGAAAAGCCACACAGCGACCTCTGGTGGCAGGAAAAACATACTGCAGCTTCGCATGTGAGGGCTCCGGTCAGGATTTTTTAAAAAAAATTAAGGGATATTAAGGGGAAATTAATAAAACGGGAGGGGGCGGGAAGAGGGGTAAAAATAAGGGGTTTTCCTGGGAAAAACGGGATACTTGACAGGTATGATCTCTGCAGTGGTCCAAACAACAGGCTAAATGCCCGTCTGATTGCACCCTATGACATTCATGCCGATCTGCCCCTGGAGATTGTAAAGTCATTTTGTTGTCACGTTAATTTACTTGTATGTAATCATCGCAAAAAAGATTTAGGTCAGTTATGGAGAAACACTTTCCTGTTTTGTGTTAAATGCTACGTGGAGCTTCTATCACAACCTTGTTTCTATGGCTTGATACACTTAATATGTCATGCTTTCTAAACAATATTGGGAAGTGTTTTTAATTCATCTCAACATAACACAAAACATAAATAATATGTTATTAAATAATTTGGTTGATGGAGATTGCACCAGACTTTTAGGCAACGTGGGTAGTGTGTTCCATTGTTTTTACAATTAGCTACAATTAGTTCTGGTGTTTAACATACCAAAAGATGCAATGCTGTAACAATGTTCTGAAATTTTTGGCACAAATATTTAGTACTCAATTATCCATTGTCCAAAATGTACAGTTTTATCTGGAGATTTCACCCTCAGGTATTTCGAAATCTGAACTCTCCTATTTGGTTTGTTTGTGTATGCTTATTTCTTCTTCTTTGCTTCCTCATTTACCCAATCAGGTGTTTTTTGTTGCAAATAGAAACAGTGGTTTCTACAACAGTGCATGTTGCTGATTTTTAAAAAAACTACATTTTTTTGGTAAAATGTACATTTTGATAACACTTGGCTGTTTTAAAAACCACAGGTTACAGGGAAGCTTGAACATTTTGGGGATTGAAAAATGCTGGATAGCTTTCCTTTTTTGTGGGGTCCACAGAATCCCAAGCAGAATTTCACTGGTGTTATTCTGACATGGCAGCATATTGATGTGCCTCCTAAGTGTACAATACATCATAATATAACTGGCAGTCTGTGGCTTAAGGAGGTTCAAAAGCAGAATATAAAAGCACCATAACCTTCATTTGAGATGACAAGATAGAAACCAATCTGGTGTGGAACTTGAGTAATGCTTGTCACATCCGAGAAAATACAGGACATTGTATTTCTCCCTCAGGTGCCATGAAACCTGAGCCAATAGTTTGTAACACTTTAGAAGTTTGCTTTTCTTTGATGGCCTTAACATAGAGCTTGCTTTTCGGTTGGAAATGAAGCTTTAAAAATAGCCCAAGGGATATCCTCTCTTTTGTGCAAAAAACATAAAATGGCTGCTTGAAGGTTGTACATAAGATTTCATACCTTCTGAAGCGCATACTGATGAAGAAATTCTGACACCAAGGTATATTTACAGATACATAGAGTATTGCTAGTAGTATTGCTTATAAGGGAATGCAAAGATAGTTTCCTTCTCTGTGCACACGTACACATTTTAAAAAAAAAAGAAATTGAGACTATTCCAACATTAAAGTCAACCTGCATTTTGTAAACACACCAATTTAGAAAGTAGTTCCTGCAATTAACTTGAAGGGCATAGTCATTTGGGCCTCAGGAGCCTCTTAATTATGAGAACATCTTAGGAGTGAGTGCAGTGCTATAACCCAAAAGGCACATAAGCAAGTTTTTAAAAGTTGCTTTGAAGGACCTCTGATATTTCAGTAGAATTGTAATGCAGAGTGTAAGAAAAATAAAAACATTTTAGTTTCTAGTCTAGGTGCCAAAGGCATTGTGTAACCTTCTGGAAAGGTGGAGTTTTTTTGTAATCTCCAAAGGTAATTTTAAAAAAAATATCTGGTACTAAAGCTTTTTTCATAATTTTCTAAATGCAGTGCCCTGTCTGGTTCCTTTGAAGAATGGTTGCAATCCAAAACAAATGTACAGTGTTACCTCTGAGTAGACAAACATAAGATTGCAGTGGTATTTTCTGTTTGATGGAATACATCCATAAATGTATAAGAATTGCTTCCAGACATCTAAGATTTAAACAGTAGGTAAGAATGGTAAGATGAGAAATGTGTTTGGCGGAATAATGAAATCCTACTTTTGCTGAACTTTTAATTGCCAGTGTAAGATTATCCTGCTTTCTTCATTGAAAATTGTAGGGTATTTGGCATTTACATTGGGAGATCCATAGTTGAGTCTTATTCAGCATAAAGTAAAACAAGAAATTGATAAAGAAAGAAAATTAAGAAAATTAGGGTTTGACAAAGTATGGTGAAGAAATATCAGATTGTTTTATATCACTTCTTCCATGTCTAGGGCAGACGTGAAACTGCCAAAATGAAGCAACCTTTTGGTGAGTTCATTCTACAGTTCCTTTTGCCTGACTTAGTGTGAGAAAGATTAGCCGACAACACAAGGTTGGCATTATCAGGGTATGCCCGATTGTGGTTCAAAAATACCACAATCTTCAAGGAGGCTCTTTCATCATATACATCACTAATAAGGTGATACCTTGCTTAAAGAGCATAATGCATTCCACGGGATTGCTCTTTAAGCAAAACACCATTGTAAGTGACCAATTGTGACTTCTGGCAGCGGCGGCAGGGTTTTGCGAACCCTGATTTAGTTGTTTAGCGAGTTTTTGGTTGGTTTTAGTTGTTAAGTGAGGTGACCGTTCAGAGAAAATTCTGCTCTTTAAGCGAGTTAATCTCTAAGCGAGACTCTCTTTATGCGAGGTTTTACTGTATATATAGTCAGTTAATCATGTCGCGGGCCCTCTCTTAGTCTAACAACTCTGCTCTGGGTAACTGAACAGACAACAGCCTAAAAGATTTATAGTGCAGAGGCGGCGTAACACTTTCTCAGAGATATCCCTGCTCAGGGTATCTTTTGCAGGCAGTATTTTGAGGTACACTGATTCTCTGATTAATCAGTCTCAGCTGACAATTAAAAATAGCAATGAAGGATTTATGAGACTGTTTCTTCTTAACCCAAACATAGCCTTCTTATGCTTACCCCTCCCACTTAAGGCACTTTCAGAGTCCAGCGTTACCTTGAGATTTAATAATTGTCTCAGTGCAGAAGGTACCGCAGAGATAAAAATTTTCTCAAAACAAACTCAGGAGAGACCCTGTCCTCTTCTGGATTGCTGGAATTTAGCCTTCCTGACAAAACCTTAAATTTATGGCTTGTGCTGGACTTCTAAAAATCTTCCCTTTCTCAGCTTAGAGGAGGACAAACCAGAAACTACTAATATCAAATTAGCAGCTTTTATTGGTTTCAAAAATGAGGTAGATTATTATGCGGTTAAAATAGACATTTAAAAATACAAAATAGAAATCATAAAACAAACACGAATAACTGAGCTAACTAAATAAAGCTAAGACCTGGGGCCAAAGAGACCCCCCATAGAAATTAGACCGGCATGATCTGATTTCTAAGAAAAAGGAAAGTCGGACAGCATTTCTCAAGGCAAGAGAAAACTGATCTGCTGATGATTAAAAAGCATCAGTTTATATAGGTTTTTCTTTCCTCACACCCACCATTTCAAAAATGTAAAAACTCCCAGTTATGTCATCTTGGCGACATTATGACTGGGCACCTGGGCTCTGCCAGCTGCATCTTCGCACCAGCGTGCGTGTGTGCGTGAGATTCTTATCTCCCATCCGGTGAGATAAATGTATCTGTCAGATTCTCAGACATAGGGTCTTCAGATCTTGGCGTCAATATGTGGGTGTGTGAAAAGAATACCTGGCGAACACCTGGACATCTGGTAATTAGCATTACATCATAGAATAAAAATCTAACTGGACATTTCTCTACTTCACACAATTAAAATTAATGAGAATAAATGTCTTCCTTTTTAATTTGCCCATCACAGATCACACTAGGTTGACCCATTGAATCAGTGGGAATTTAATTAATCAAATCTTCTTTAAATCCCTTTAATTCAAATGGGTCTACCTTAACTGCAATTTACTGTGCTAAAGTAAGTTGCAGTTAGAGTAGGCTCATTTGTATTAATGGCATGTACAAATGAGGCAGTTCACCAAATCTCCATTCATTAAGTGGGTCTACTCTAGTGCAGTTTACTACACTGGGCAACAGGATTTTGACCACTGAGAAATAAAATAAACATCTGGCAAAAGACGCCTGTCCTGTGCATTTTCCCTCTTAGTCAAATACTTCAATAAAACGGAATGATGTTGTTTTGATTTTAAAGAATTATCAGTAGTTAATAAGTTGTATTTTGTGTTTTATTTGGTGGATGAAAAAGCTTTGAATGTGATTTCAAAGCATTTGGGAGTGTGAGGGTGTGTGTGTGTATATCATAGCTCCCAAAGTTCCCATTTTACCCTCAGGTTCTAATAAAAGGATAGAATCAAATGAGCAAGGTGGCAGATAATGAAAAACAAGAAAGTGGAACTTCCTTGGCAATGTAATTACAAACTAGGGAAATGTAATGCAGACCATTTGGGTATTTTATCTGGGCTGATTAAAACTTCTTAGATTTCTATTTCAGGTACAGCTTAGTAAACAATTTTGAAATAAGGTTTGGATTTTCCTTCATTATATACATGTATATATGTCTCCCAAAAATTATTGCAGAAATGCCTTTTATTTTATTTTACTTTATTGCTGTATCTATGGCAGAAGGTGCACTTTGTCAATATCCTCAAGGTTGCGGTAATCCATTGCAGGCCTCGTGTAAAATCCTACATGTCTCATTTCATACATGGCTCCGTGACCATAGTGTGTGGGTCACTTCATGGCAAGCTGGGATCAACCTTAAACAAATTCACGCCAATGGCATTTTTCCTGTTTTAAAATGATCTTCAGGAAAAAGATATACTCAGACGCAAGTAGCAGCCAGCGACGACAATGGCAGAAACCTTCAAGCTAATGCTACTCAGTATTTGCACTTTTTATTACTCTTTTGTAGTGGTTTAATTTAACTAATAAGTAATGTTCTGTGACAGTTCTTCTTTTGATACTATTATTTCAAAAATCAGGAATACGTTAGGTCCCTTATTTGTCAATTACATTAGATCAGACTTAAATGTTTACCCTGAGTTTTATACTATTATCTAATTGCTCCTACAACCAAGTGGGTTGGATCCAAGTTCAATTAGCAATCTTTAAATCCTGATGAAATTAATAGGACTTTGGCCACAACATATGGGTTTCATTAATTTAAAAAAAGCTAAAACAATCCCCCCCCCCCGTTCCTTCAGGGTAATGGTGTGAATATATTGGAGCCACATGTTGGTGCAAATTGAAACCAGCAGTGGGCAGGGTCTCCCCCCTCTCATCTACCCTATTTTCCTTTCTTCCTGTACAACAAATTGCTATATTCAATGGCAGTAGAATTCAGAGCTGATCTTCCTGTTTGTTTTGTTTAGCAGTAGCATGCTTGTGGAGCTCCACCCAGCCTGTACTTTCTGAGAACTCTGGCAAAGCTTTTTTTTGTCAGAATCAAATTCATATACTGCTGTGTTGTTTCTCATGGGTGTGAAAGAACTTTGTCATAACGCGAAATATTGCTGGGCAGAAAGCTGATTGCAGCTTCTTCCAAAGAAAAGTAATTTAGGTCTTTGATAGCTGAGATAAAAAGTACTATTTGACATCAGCTGTCTTCTGCATTTGGCCTATAAAGACAGTGGTTGAAATCCTGTTGCTTAGTGTAGTAAACCACAGCTAAAGTAGGCCTATTGAATCAGTGGCTTTGGAGAGTTAATTCTTTTTATAAGTTCCATTGATTCAAATGGGACTACTGTAGTTATGACTTACTAGGCCAGTGATGGTGAACCTTGGCACTCCAGGTGTTCTTGGACTTCAATTACAAGATGCCCAAGTCAGCACACCTGCTGATCAGGGCTTCTGGGAATTGAAGTTCAAGAACAACTGGAGTGCCAAGGTTCACCATCACTTTATTCACTAGGCTAAGGAACAGGATTTCAGCCTAAGTTACAAAAAACTCAATGGACAGGTAGAGTTCAAAGTTACAGCAGTGTAATTAGTGTAGTATCTTTGTAAAATGTTGAGGAGGAAGTTATACATGGCTGAAGCTAGACTGCTCGGTGTTAGTGTTTAACATAATGGCTCCTTCAGTAAAAGTGAATCATTAATAAAAAGACACATAGAGAGAACACAAACCACATGTTGAGAACTCAGGTTTCTCCCTCTTTGGTGCTGATTAAGAGCTTGATGGCTATTGCCAGAATTCCGAGAAATAAGCAAGCTTCAAAACAATCTTTTTTAATATGGTTCAATTCTGTTTACTTGTAAAATTATCTTAGACTTTTTTCTTCAAAAAGTGACACATCTTTGACTCTGGTACATGCTCGGATGACATGTTAATAAGTCACAGTGACCAGCAGTAAATGATACACTGTCTGTAACTCTCCATACACTTTAAAAGCCTGTTCTAAAGGGCTAGGAACTTGTATGCAGCATGTTGTGAAGCCAAAGAGAACTTCATGAGAGAGAAGCAGAGGAAGATCTGTTTCCAGTGCCCTTGGGTACAGAACTATATGCTGAATCTCCGCTAATAGTATCTTCATCATTGTTTCTCTCTTTCCCTCAAAAGAGTGCAAAAGAACGTACAGATTTCAGGATATGCAGAATCTGTTTAAAAATATTTCTTGTGGGTATATTCTACTGCAATCTTTATTGCTAAAAACAACATATAACTTATTCATCCTAAAGGAAAGAGCAGTAGTTATAGAAAGTTGTTTTTAAAAATAATTTGCCCAAATAGAATGAACTGGGACATATTTTTATATTGATGCAACAAATCGTTTGTATTTTGCTGAAGTATTTCCTTGCTGTGGAAATACAAACATTCTCTGAGATTATTCACCCTTTGCATGGTATTTTTATAAGGTTGATACCATTAATTCACAGAAAAATCTGTCAGTTACAGTCACTCTTATATGCTGGTAGCCAACTAGTGCCTTGGAGAAAACAATTTTGCTCGTCTATGTCCTTCACATTTCATTTCGAAGAATGGAATTTCATCTGCAGAACTCATTCTGATAAGCCCACTGAACTGCAGAAATTGTCTCCTCTCAATAAATCCACATTTACACATGTTGTTTAGTGCATCCACCACTGACTAAATCATAGTATGAAAAGGGCATAAAATGTCTACATGGCAGCATACAAAGTGTGTATAGTTCCTGACCCCAATCAATGCCTTAACAAAATGACCTACCCTAGATAGATAGGGGCATTCTTGTCATAATGAAAAATTGTTGTTCCGAGGCTATCTAGTTATTTCATTGTATGCCTTGAGAGAAGGAAATTAAATCCGTTTCTGAAATCACTGCGGGGGGGGGGGAGGGGGGAGTTAGTTAAATAAACTTTCTCTTGCTTGTGTTATTCTCTGGGTAGGAATCAGATTATGCTGTAGAAATGGTAGTAAAGCAAGAAAAAAACCAACAAGAAATATAATGAGCAAATTTTCAAAGAATTACTACTTGAGGTGCACTTAAGTGTCAATTTGATCTGCTTAGATCAGGGGTGGCTAAACTTTTTGGGCTGCGGGGTAGTCACATGGTTCCTCCAGCCGTAAAATGCATCCTCAGCTGTCATAAATGTATTTATGACAGCCGTGGGTGCATTTATGGCAGCGTTATGCGTGGGTGTGCTATGCGTGGGCACGTTTTACTTCCGCTTCCGGGACTCGTGCGGGCTGGATGATTTGGTGCCATGGGCCGTAGTTTGACCACCCCTGGCTTAGATCCTGTTAGGCAGTCAGACTTTACATTTTAAAAATCTTTACATTTTAAAAATTAATAGATTACAGGATCCTTTCATATAGATTTTGGGGAATAATGGCTGAAATTCAATAACCATCTCCAGGAACAGCACGGGAGTTGGTTAAGGTTTTGGCTTTGCAGATTACTGAACTGGTCAAGTTGGCTGTCTGACCCAAGCCATTAGGAGGTCCTGGAAGGGCTACACTGTGGAGCACAAAGGAAAGTAGGTAGCTTGTCTAAGGGGAAAGATTGGCATGCTTTTTTGATATTTTCAAAGTGGGCAGATTTTTATGCTGACTAAAGGTTTGGAACAGATTTTATTTGGCTTGAAAGTTGGCAGTTTTATTACTCTTTTATTACACCCGGGTGTGGGTGAAGGTCCTTTTCATTTGAATGAGTATGCATCAACCAGTCAAGCCTTGTTCTTTCACTTTAAGTTCAGTTCCATTCTGGTTTTTGTTTTTAACAATAAAATGTCTTGTGTTCAAGCCAATTTGAGTGCCAAGATGTTGGATCATATTTAGACTTTTTAAAATTTTTCAAAGCTTCAAACAGCATCCTAACAGATACAAATTATAATATCTGCAGAATATTTATGGTACAGTCCAGTTTATATACCATATATACTCGAGTATAAGCCGGCCCGAATATAACAATAAGCCGAGGTACCTAATTTTGACCTGAAAACCCAGGAAAATAGATTGACCTGAGTGTGGGAAATGTAGCATCTGCTAGTGAGTTTCAATAATCAAAATACATGAAAATATGGTAAAATTAATTAAATTATTGGCTCATCTCAATCCAGCGTGGTCTTGGGACCCTCGTGTCCCCCTTTTGGGGGCTAAAATGTGGCTTATACTCAAGTATATACGGTACTCTTTTATCCATACAAGTGGTTTGAGTGGAGGATGATTGATTAATTGGTTACATCTCCTTCCTCCCAATTCAAACACTACTTGGTATATTGTGAAAAGAGGTTAATCAGTTGGCAAAGAAAAACAGTTTTATTAGCATCTCAGTCAGTAAATATTTGAGCTATACAGTGGAATCTCATGCAACAATTGCCCCATATAACAACGAAATCGCATAACAATTAGGTTTTTTGGGGGAAATTGCATCCCGCATAGCAATTTTCTCTATGGAAAAAAAATCGTACAACAATTTTTCAATGGGAAAAAAACACTTAGCAAAAAACAATTGTACGATGCGTCCCATAGGGAAAATCGCTATACGATGCATGAATTGTATAGCAATTGTTTCGTACAACAACGAGCCCCATGGAACAGATTAAAATCGTTGTATTGAGGTACCACTGTATTTCCATTTAGGTTTCTGTCAAAATAAAGCTGCCATGAGGTGTGATGTTTTCTCATGAGGGAAAAATGGTTATCATAGTTATATGTATAATTTGGGATAATTTTTGTAAGAGCAGTACTGCATGTATATTCAAATGTGACCGAAACACTTGAATTATATGCAATGCATTTATTGTTGAATGGTGAACTGAAAATGAAACCTCTGTGCTGAATAAATAGAATTCTGATGTCTACATAATATAGGTTAATGTACACAGGTATAATGGAGATTGAGGTAATAAGTGTGACCTTGTGAAAGATTTTAAGCAGGGCATGTAATGGGATAGAATTGTACTGTTGTTCACCATAGTCTGTGTATCAGAGCCGCTCAGTCTGTGTACAGCCATACTTCAGAACTTTCCAAAAGTAGAGTTTTGACAGTAGCCCTGACAGATAGACACATGTATGACACACTCTTCCTATACCTTGTCCTCAATTTTACTTCATTCACTTCAAGAGTAGTGAATTGTCATGGCCTTTTTACAGTCCTTTTTCTCTTTCTAATTTTGCTTTTATCCATATTTCTCTTTTGGTTCCATGTCTTCTATTGCCCAGAGCTCCTGGCTGCAGGTTTTTTTTAAAAAAATGTTCTTCCACTTGTGGAAGGAAAATTTCGCTGACAAACATGTGACGTATTTATCTGTCTCCAGGGTGGAGAACATACTTCAATAAGAGGATGCTCACAGATGGGAGACTTAAGCCTTCAGAAATGATGAGAACATGGGTGATAAAATAGATGATTAAATCATTATCTCCCATTATGTACTAAGCTGAAAATAGAGCGAGTGGACAGAATGAGAGGTGTCTAAGCATGCAAAATATCGACAATTCTGAAACCAGAGTGACAAGAAAACGAGGAAGAATGTGTGCCATCAATCTTCTCTGGAGGTCAGGAGGCATTTTAGAACAATGTGGAATGTGACCTTAGGGGCTATAGTGGGTGGGGGATCCATTTAGATCTCCTTTTTTCTTTTGGCTAGAATGCTCTTGAAACAGGAATGTGAGGGGAAAGATTAGGAGATATAAAATGATATAGGTAGTAGAGAAATAGATATGAACAGGGTTTTTCTCCTCTTTAACAATCCTAGAACATGAAGAGGCATTTACTGCAGCTAGGAATTTCAGGGCAAATTTAAAAAGCCCTTCTTCACACAGCACATAATTGAACTGTGAAATTCACTACCATAAGTTATAGTGATGGCTGTTAAGTTGAATGGCATTAAAAGAGGGTTAGATAAATTCAGGGAAGTTGTAGCCATCAGTGGTTAGTACTCAGAATAGCTATATATATATCACTGCCACAATTGCCCTCATTTATAAATTGCTAGGGAACAAGACAGAAACTACTGTATTGTTCATGTCCTGCTGATAAGCTTTTCACAGGCAGCTATTTAGCCATGGTAGGAATGCAATGTTGCCCTCAGTTTGATATACTGTGATATAGGGTGGCTCTTAATGTTCTTAAGACAGCCAAAAGGATTAAGAGTCAAGAAAATGTATATGAGTTTCCAAAAAAATCACTTTAAGCAAAATAGAGCTTGAAAAATATTATGAATACAGAGAAATATAATTCAAGCTGAAGAACAGCTTCAGCATGCGTACAGAGTACAGGCAAATATTTTCTTAAGAAAAAAAAATCTTTTTAAAGAGAAAAAAAGTAATGTTTTGTGAATATTGATGATTCATGGGTGACTCAATGCCAATGTTGCAGGCCTTTGCTCTTCAGTGAAGCTCCAAACGCGTAGTAAAAATAGCCAGTGCAGATTTTTTTTTCTTGTTCCTTCTCTAAGGATAGACATTTCTCTCTGATTCGGTGAAATTATGCTTAAAGAGTCATTCATAGTAAGTTAAACTATTCCTGCTGCTGCAAAGTGTCGGGTGGCCTCTCTGATTCTGCTCAGAGGGTAAGTATACATCTGAATAAGTATGGATTGTATTGTAGACATATTATTTTGTATTTATTTTTAGCTTTCTGCCTGCTTGATTATTTTTAATATTTTTGATTGATAATTCCTGAAGTGGCTCATGGTTCATTTTGCCTGATCATTTAAGGTGGAACTCACCAAGCCTAGCCTTATAAGAGGTTTGAGACTCCTGGCACATCTTTCTATGGTCCATTTTCATATTCCATGCATGAATGGAAATGTGTAAGACGCCCTCAGAATTTCAGTCATGAGAGAGAAGCATTAGAAATGTTTTAACAGGTAGTAGTTACGTTGTGTTTTTCTCTTTTTCTTTGTTTTATCACAGAGCACTAAACCTCTTTCCCTCCAGGCAAAAGCAGCATCTGTTCTTTTGGCCTACTTATGAAGAAGAAATTAAACTTTTTTTTTACACCATATCTTCATATTTAAAGCTGCTTCAGAGAATATCCCCACAATGGTATTGGGATTTTCAAATGAAATCCTCTCTAGTAGCAGAAGCAAGCTTCTATCTGGAACTCTTTAAAAACTAATTGTAGAAAATGCTCTTTCTCTTGCTCTACGCTGAGTCTGTGAAGTGGAAAATAATATTTCATCCTTATTATGGTCTAGAGGAGGCGAGGAGGATGCATTAAATCACTCTAAAATCTGATTCATGGAATGCTTAGATAAGGGCCTCTTTATATATACATCTTGAATCAATACATGACGAACTGGCTCTGTCCCAGTGTTACATAAGTGAATGTGAGCCATCCCTGACAGCTGCATGTTCAGCAGAAATATCTGCACTGAGGAAGCCTTTTGTGGATACATTTGGCAATATAGAAGTATATAGGTGAGCTGGGACCCTAATTGTGCATGGTTCTGAACTCTGTATGTTTTCACATATTCAGATGGCTACATAGGGTGGGTTTTTCCCCACTGCAGATACTTGAAATGAATTTGTAGTCAGCACTATTCCACCCACACCTACAGTAGATATGTCAGATAGGACTTTAATCTATTCTTCACAGAGTGAGTAACTCTGTCTAGAAATCTGTTTCTAACTCCAGTGGTCATTATAGATAACCCATAATTAGAAATGAAATCACAATGTTTCAGAATCATAATCTAAGGGAAATGTAGTGTCTGAGAAATAATACTGCCAAATGAAACCTGTGTTTAGCTCCCAAAGAGCTAAATCATAATCATAATCAAGAGCAAGCTAGTTTGCAAGCTAGTTTGCAAACTATGTAAAATGAGAACAACTCTTGGCTGTGAACACTTTCAGTACTTCTTAAAAATTTAGAACCATTATATGATTTGACATTATAGGCATATATGAAACAAAAGTAAAATTTAAAACAAATTAAAATGTTTAGATTAATTTATATATTTAAATAATTAAATATTGACAAAGGAAAACAAAACAAAGAAGAATACATAACAAGTAACAACAACAAAAAAGAATACAAAACCATTATTAGATATACATATTTGTCTTTGAAGTTATTTATACAGTTTAATACTTTTATCCTAATATTGTTTACATATCCCTTTATAATCAGTCATCTAATGGTTCTACTAATATTTTGTTACTTAATACATTTTATACCTTACATAACATCCGTGTGATATTTACATTTGTCTTGGAGGCTGAAAATACTTATGACTATACACTGGATTTCCAAAAAGTTAATTGGTCGGCTACAGGTGCACAGCCATTTCCTTTTTGTATTGCATGTTCTATGAAAGCTTTCCAAGTTGTAAAAAAAAATTCGCTTTAACAATTCCCTTTTTAAAATTCATTTCCCGAGTTAATTTATCATTTAATGCCATTGTCCACATCTCCTAACACGGCGATCAGCTTTGGCAAAGGCTGCAGAGGGGATGGGGCTGAGCAAGAGGCTGCTTGGAGCAGCCAGGACAAAGTGCGATTGCTGCCACCCTTTCCACTGCCGCTGCTGACATCAGGAGGTGATGGCGGGTGGAGGGGCGGTCCACAGTGAGCCCGGGTACGCACCGTGGGCCACATTAATGATATGCAGGAGCCTAATTGGGTCCGCAGGCCATAGTTTGGGTGCCCCGGCCATAAAGGGAGTACAGTGATACCTCATACAATGTCCAAACTTGGTTCCACAAGTTTGGACTTTATACGAATTTGGACTTTGCGTGAGGCATGCAAAATCCTAGCCGCTATGCCTCATACAATGTCCAAATCCTTGCCGTGATGCCTTGTACAACATCGCTTCCATAGAGATACATTGTACTATAACAGCACAGACTTCAGGGCAAAGTCAAGGAAACAGACAGGAAACTGACAAAACTTTAAGAAATCATTCTCTAAAGGCTAAATACATTACAAAAACATGTCAAACAACCTTGATTGTCCAAGAACCTGAAGAATGCTGCAAAAATCCAAGGAATGCTTCTAAAAATTCTGACGAAAAACATTCCAAAAAATCCAAAATCGCGCTCAAAACCACTCCTAAATACTCTTCACCTCGTGCAAAACCCACAAGAGCAATGCACGCATTGCTTTTATACTGCCCAGGCACAATGCAACCTGGGAAAACCCCCAATGCCTCATACAAAAAGGCAGCGACTTTGTATGAGGCAACTTTTTCAAGGAATTAGGCAATGTTGTATGAATTTGATGTTGTACGAAGCGGACTTCGTATGAGGTATTACTGTATTTGTTCCTCTGGTTGAATGGCTTGTTCCTGCACCTTTTTGCCTTGTGTTTTTCCATTCTTCAACAACTGACTAGCTACTTGGTCTGCTGTTACTCTAGTACAGTTTTGCTAGTATCTCAGTATTGAAGCCATCTAAATGTATTAAGTGTATTTTATAGATTAGGTTCTTTTTAGCTGTAACATAAATTTTCATAGTATGGTGTACTTATAGCATAGTTCTCTCTTAGGTTTCATTAGGAGAATGTTTCACACACAAAAGCTTTACCTTCTGTTTAGCCTTTCTCTCTTCCTCTTTTTCTTCTAAGAGTTTCAAGTAAACAAAATTATGGTTTAGAGCTGTAATGGCAAACCTTGGCACTCCAGGTGCTTTTGGACTGCAATTACCAGAAACCTAAGTGAGCACTCCTGCTGATCAGGGCTTCTAGGAATTGAAGCTCAAGAACGTCTGGAATGCCAAGGTTCTCCATCACTGGTTTAGAGAGCATCTTTCCCCTTGCCCCAGATGATCAAGACAATAAAGACTCTCAATTTTTAGGTACAGTATTTGAAAAGTCCTGTGATTTTTTTAAAAAAATGAGGATTCCAAGAGTATCTTGCTTTTTAATAATTCCTTTCACATGAAAGTAGAAGGCAAAAAGGCAAGATAGATTGTTCTCTTCAATATAGATTGCTCTCTTTGTTGTTATCTAGCAGGGGTTCATTGGCATTTCCAGGTTCATGCACACATTCTTCAAGGGTGCTTTATTTAAAGCACTTGCTGCAGAAGACATCTGCCAACTGTGACGTGGCTAACACCATGTATTTTGTCAAGCATTCAACCCTAGAGGTTAACTCCAGGAAGAAAACAAAGTTGATGAAGGAAGTAATGCCTGAGGTACAGCAGAAAAAAATGTCCCCTCTACCAGGTCAAGTATGCATGTTATAGTCTGCTGGCTATTTTGTCACCTGAACTAGAGTTATATGAGTCTGAAGATTAAAAAAGAAAGACTATTTGTTGATCTTACAATTAGAGTGTTGGTGTTTATATTCTGATAGGGAAGAAGAGTTCATACATTAGAAGCACAGATTTGTAACCCGAAGGAAACAACATTTATTTAGTTGTTATTTATGTGCCACTTTTCTTCCCAAAGCGAACTCGATATGAACAGATGAATGAATAATTTAATATCACATGCAGTGGGTAGTTTAACCGCTCCTCACCCCCATCTTTGAGTATGGAAGAGACAGGATACATTATGTCTACATACTGCTTGTATTGATAATGTTCCTTGAGAGTGTTTCAGATGTTCTTTCTTGATTCTTCCTTAGCTGGGTGAGTAGAGGAAACTCAAATGAGATGTTAGGAATATTTTTCTAGAATATTTGAAAGAAATGCCTGAGGCTAGAATAAAATATTTTATATCGTTAGTACTGTCTTCATGCTGTAGTGAGGTTTGCATAATATTTTAAGACTGTATCCTTTACTTTTACCGAGGATTCACTACTTGCCACTTTTAAATTTGTCGTTAAATCTAACTTGTGCCAATACAATTCTGTGTTTCAGTTAAGAGCTTGGAAGGAGTTTTTCTGGTGGTCACTAACAGTGAAATATTGACACTCACTAAGACTCCTACAGTAATAGAAGTATTATATCCCTAAAGAATAAAGCAAAACAAGAAAAACAAATAACTCAAGTGTGCATATTTCTTTGTTTTCCCCAAGATACATGTCTCCTTTTTTACATCTCTTGCAATGCAATGATTTGAAGTGAGTATTGCTCATGAGAAGACCTGGTGGCACAGTGGTTAAAATGTTGCACTGCAGCCAAAAGGTAATGAGTTCGATCCTGACTAGGGATCAAGGTTGACTCAGCTTTCCATCCTTCCGAGGTTGGTAAAATGAGTACCCAGCATGTTTGGGGCAAATGCTAATTACCTTGTGAACCACACAGAGTGCACTAAGTGTTATGGGGCAGTAAGGTAAAGGTTTCCCGGTTTCCCTTGCTTGAAAACCAGTCGTATTCGACTCTAGGGTTCAGTGCTCATCTCTGTTTCAAAGCCGAAGAGCCAGCGCTGTCTGCTTCTGCAGACATTTCCGTGGTCATGTGGCAGGCATGACCAGACACCGGAGTGCAAGGAATGCTGTTTACCTTCCCACCGAAGCGGTCCCTATTTATCTACTTGCAATTTCATGCTTTCGGACTGCTAGGTTGGCAGGAGCTGGGACAAAGACGGGAGCTCATTCCGTCCTGCAGTACTCGGGAATCGAACTGCTGACCTTCCGCCTCCCAGTCAGCGTCTTAGCCACTTGAGTAGATGGTGCCACCTGATAGCAGGAACCCAGAAAGTTGGACAGCAACACAAAAAGACCTTGAAGGTTGCATGTGGCCTGTGGGCCGCAGGTTGGGGACCCTTGCTCTACAATATATCCTCTTCCACGGTTGCTATTTTCCCCAGTGTACAGTTGTTGCAAGATATATGGTATTTTCAGAAAACATTACAGAGGTCCTTTCAGCCATGGGGGGGGGGGGGGTTACATTGTTATTCTGTACCTTGCTAGCTAGCTCAGTGGTTTAAGATCTGGCTGAGGAGCCAGAGGCTGATAGCATGATTCCCCACTGTGCCAGCCTGTGTAGTTATGGGCAAGCTGTACTGTTTCATAATGCCCTCAGAAAAAGGGAATAAATTACTTCTGAGTACTCCATACCAATTAAATGCCATGACTAATGGTTTTAGCTCCTGATAAATATAATATGACTAGCTTTTTTTTTTGCCCGGCGATGCTGGGCTGTTAGAAAAAAGAACAAAGGATGATATAATTGTTTCGAATAGTTTTATTTAACCAAATAATGTTTTAGTTTGTGGGGGTTTCTTTGTTAATAGTTGTACCGTAGGTAATATTTTTAAAAATGTGAAAGTACATGTTTTTTATATTCAATGTTTTTAAACTGTGTTTTGATGTTTTGGGTTTTTATTGGAGTTAAAACTCAACACAGGATGTTATAAATCTTTTTATTTTTATTTTTTACATATGTTTGTGATTTGTGTAAACTTGTGATTTATTGTTATGTTTTTGACTTGTTTTTACTCTTGTGGCCTCTAGGTGGGGCTGTCGTGTCTTTTTGAGTTGTTTTTACTATTCTGCCCTGCAGCTGGGGCTGCTAGGGGTTCTGTTTTAGTTTCACTGTTTTTTCTCTCCTGGCCTCTAGATGGCCTTCTTCCGGTAAGTAGTCTCTTTGTTTCTTCATTTCTGTTCCGGTGCTGGTGAGTTGTCTGGTTTTCTTTCTTCTGGGGTTTTTCTTTGTTTTGCTTTTGTGGTGGTGGGTTGGGAGGTGTTTCTGTTTGTTCTTTTTTGTTTTGGTTGCGTTTTAGGTTTGTTTAATTGGTTTGGCTATGTCTGGCTTTGTTTAATTTTTCTTATTTCGTTGTTATTTATTTGTGTAATTAGTTGTTGTTTGTGTAATTTGTGGGTTTTTTCGTGTTGTAGTTAGGTGTTTTGTATGTGGTTTTGTGTTATTGTGGATGTTTTTGTTTGTGTATTTTGTGGTTTATTTTTTGTTTATTAATGTTTTTTTAAATTATTGATTTATTTTTGTTTTATTTTTTTAAATTAATTTTGGTGTTTGTTTATGGTGGCTACTTTAGCTTGAAGAATGGGCTGCCTGAGGGTTTCTCTTTTCCCCATTGCTGCTTTGAATTTTGGTTTAGATGCAGCAATAGGGGGGAAAGGAGGGAGGAGGCAGTCAGCCCGTTCTTCTCTTGGGAAGGTTAGTTAAGTAGGTTGGGGGAGAAGAAGGAGGCAGAGAAGAGCTTTCTCTGCCTAATGATGGTTCTCTCCTCTCTGTCTCCTTTTTCTTCTGGCTTACCTAACCAGAGATGGGCAGGCAGCGATCTGTAAGGGGTGGGGCTCTTCCTTGCGCTCCCGTTGCATTTTGTAAGTTTATTTTTCGCACGCCGGCTTTCTCAGCGTTCTGCGTGCTCACGGCACACAGGACGTTGGGACTTGTAGTTTTGCGTTTGTAGTTTGCTTTTGTGCGGCGGTTTTTTTCTGCGGCTCAATTTTGATTGGCTGCGCCACGTTTCCCAACATTCTCCTTCGTATAGTTTGTGAATCCCCACTATTGGGGTTATGCGCCTGCGCAGAACGCCGATCGGAGGCTTGAAAAGCTATTGGTCAAAAGTTTTGGCGGTAAGACCGCCCACCGTACCGCCCACCCTGAGGCGCCCGCGCGCCATTTTACCTCAGTTCTCTCCTTTCCGCCGTAGCAGCAGGACGATCGTTGAGAGCTTCTCAATTTTTGCTCGCCTTTCTGAGGGAAAGCCTACCGATTTCCAACAATTTTTTCCGGCGATCTTGTCCCTCGGGCAGGATTGCCACCCCGGCGCTGTTTCTTCCTTCTGGTGGACTCAGTTGCCTGTTCGCTCCGGTCACTGTTTCCCCCCTCAAGCGGGTGGCGGCTGGCCCGCCCTTCGGGGTGCCCGTCTTCTGGATCCTTGCACTGGAAGAATTTTTTCGTTGATGGCTGCAGCTTTCAAGCAGTGCTCGGCTTGCCACAAGAAGTTCCCCGCTTCCGACGGCCATAGCCTTTGCCTTTTCTGCCTGGGTGAGACTCACCAGGGCCAGTCCTGCCCTCACTGCAAGAAGTTTACCCGCCTTGCAGTGCAGAATCGGAGCAACCGGCTCAAAGCCCACCTGATGGAGCTCGCTTTGGCTCCCGCCGCGGCTGCCTCTACCTCTGCTGGTGCCTCTCAGCCTCCTCCACCTTTTTCTTCCACGCTCTCTATCAGGAAGAAGAAGAAGAAGGACAAGGACGGGGAGAAGAAAAAGAAACCCGGGTCGGAGAAGAGGCGATCGCTCCCGCCTACTCCTCGCCCTCCTGTCTCGCCGGGGCCTTCGCCTCCATTCTCGGTCGCAAGATGTCCTTCTCCCGGGTCTTCCATCTGGGGAGGACGGTCCTCCTCGGGATCTCCTGAAAAAGGACGCAGGGCTGGGGCTCCAGCTCGTCCACTTCAGGTTCTCCCATCTCCTCCTCGTGGGAGGGCCCGTTTGCCTATGAGGCAGGCCTCCGTCTCCCCAAGGCCCAGGACTCCAACGCTCGACGACGCGGCAATCACCATGCCGGCTACCGTTTCGTCGCCGATTCTCCCAGCCACCGTCTCGTCGGCCACCGTTTCGTCGCTCCCGCCGGTGCCGGATCCATCCCAGATGGAGTTCCTCAAGGGGATGTTTGAGGTCATGGCTCAGACATTTGCCAACCAGTTCAAGACCTCCATGCCTGCGGCCTCTGCGGCTCCGGTACCGACCACCGCAAGCCCCAGGGATGTTGACCCTGCTGTGGCCCCTCTGACCTCCCGAGGGTCGAGTGTCCGCTCCGCTGGCCCACCCGTATCGTCTCGGTGTGGTCCAGACGTTGATGCGGTGGACTCCCATCCCGCCGGCCCGCCCAGGCCGTACTGGCGCGGTCCCGACGTGGATGTAAGAGTTCCTCCCTCGTCCTCCGATGACTCCAGCGCGTCCTCGGAGGAGGACGAGGGAGACGTCGACGCCGAAAGGACACCGGACCAAGCCATCGGCGCGGTTGACCCACCGCGTGGTGAGGATCAACGCTCGCTTACGGCTATGCTGACACGCCTGGGGACCGCCCAGAACCTGAAGGTGGACCAGCCGCCACTGGAAGGCGAGGACCAAATGACCGACAAACTGGACAGACGAGCGGTTCGGCCGGTTCATATTACCATGCTTCCGTCCATGTTGACGTCGGCGAAGGTGACATGGCGGAAACCAGTATCAGCACACTCCGTTTCATCCAGGCTCGACGGCATGTACAGAGTCCTGGACGAGAACATCGAGTTCCTGCAAGCTCACCCCTTGCCAAATTCGCTGGTGGTCAAGGCTTTTCAACACAGGACGGCCACCAGCGGCTTCCCGGTACCTTCGACCCCGGAAGGGAAGAAGCTGGACGCGGTGGGCTGTAAGTTCTACGCCACTGGTTCCCTCTTCCTCCGCGCCGCCAACTACTCGGCTGCCATGGGCCTTTACCAGTCCCACCTCTGGGAGCGGGTGAAGGCCGAGACGGCGGCGTTGCCCGCCGATGCCCAGAAACGGATCGACGCGCTGGCGTCCGAAGGAGACTTCCTGTCGGAACAACAAATGCGGATGGCCAGGCACATCAACGACTACGCGGCGAAGGACATGGCTTCCGCTATTCTGCTCCGTCGCCACGCCTGGCTCAGGGGCACCTCCCTCGATGATGCTATGAAGAAGCTCATCGAGGAGTTCCCCTTCGACAGACAAGGCCTGTTCAGACAGGACACGGACAAGGTCCTGAACGAAATGCGGCAAACGAACTCCACGGCCAAGTTCCTCGGACTTACCACGCCGGCACCGCCTGCCAGGCCGAGATTCCAACCTTTCACACGGCGATATCAGGGCAACCCGCAGCAACAAGGTGGCCCGTCGGAACAGCCCAGGTCTGGCTCCTACAAACAACGGCGCCAGCACAAACCCCGCTACCAGCCTTATGGGCAGGGCAAGCGCTCCGACGCTTGAAGCTGCGACGGCCGAGTCTCTCGCTCCACATCCCGTACCTCCCCCTCCGGAACTTCCTCCAGGTATGGTCAGGCATCACGGACGACCGGTGGGTCTTGAAGATCTTGTCCTCTGGCTACGCCATCGAGTTCGTGCGGGCGCCTCGGGTAGGAAGACATCGTTTCACCACCTCGTCCCCCCATTTGGAGGAAGAAATATCAACTCTTCTGTCCAAGGGAGCCATCGAGCGGGTGACGCCGCCCGACTGGGACAACGGCTTCTACTCGAGGTACTTCGTGGTTCAGAAGAAGGACGGAGGACTTCGCCCAATTCTGGACCTACGTCGCCTCAACAAGTGCATCCATACCAGGAAGTTCCGGATGGTGACCCTGCAGACCGTCCTCCCCCTCATCAACAAAGGGGACTGGTTCACGGTCATAGACCTCAAGGACGCTTACTTCCATGTCTCCATCCTCGAGGAGCACCGAAGGTTCCTTCGATTCCGCATCGGCGATTCCGTGTACCAGTACCGGTGTCTACCGTTCGGTCTGGCCACGGCGCCACGGGTCTTCACCAAGTGCATGGCTCCAGTGGCTGCCTTCCTTCATCAGCGAGGAATCAGGGTCTTCCCGTACATCGACGACTGGCTGATTGTATCCCCCACCAGCTCATCGGCCATTCGGGACACGCAATTCACGGTCCACCTCATGGAGAGTCTCGGCCTCAGGATCAACTTCACCAAATCGAAGTTGATTCCCTCTCAACGCGTCGAGTACATTGGAGCGGTACTCGACTCGCTTGTCACCAGAGCCTTCGCACCCCAGAAACGCTTGCAGGACATCGCGCAAGGGGTCAGCGACCTTCGCAGCAAACCGTGCATCCGGGCGAAAAAGGCTGAGAGACTTCTAGGCCTCATGGCCTCAACGACGGCGGTGATCCCTCACGCCAAGTTGAAGTTCCGGTCCCTGCAGTCGTGGCTCCTTCACGAATTCGACGCGCTCCGGGAGAGCCAGTCCAAACGGTTAACTCCGTCTCCGGAGCTGAGGGACCAACTGCTGTGGTGGACGACACCACTCAACGTGGCAACGGGGAAGAGCTTCTACCCCCGCAACCCTCGTTGCAGATATTGACCGACGCAAGCAACCTCGGCTGGGGGGCACCATATCAACTACTTGGAACTTCTGGCCATTTGGAAGGCCCTACGTTCCTTCGAGATCCTACTCACCGGCAAGGCGGTCCGAGTAGCCTCGGACAATACCACGGCGGTGGCGTATCTGAACAAGCAGGGAAGAACGCGATCCACCATCCTTCTTTACCTCGCTGTGCAGCTCTGGGAATGGTGCCTGGAAAGGCACATTTTCCCGATTGGAGTGTACATTCAGGGCAAGCTGAATGTCTTGGCCGACCATCTCAGCCGCCTCACCTCGACGACCCACAAATGGGAACTGGACGACGAGGTATTTCAGTCGCTTTGCGAGGCCTGGGGGACGCCGAGCATCGACCTCTTTGCATCGGAGTCCAACAAGAAATGCCACAGGTACTGCTCCAGGGCAGGCATCGGAATGAACTCCGAGGGCGATGCCTTCATGAAACGGTGGGATCAGGACTATTGCTACGCTTTTCCTCCATTTCCTCTGGTCCAGAAGGTTCTCACCAGAATGTACCAACACAGGACCAGCGCAATCCTTGTGGCCCCAGCATGGCCTCGCCAACCCTGGTTTCCGCTGCTGTTACGCATGTCGTCACAGTATCGCACGCTGCCGGAGTCACCGACGCTTCTCCAAATGGAGCACGGCCAGCTTCACCATTCGGACCTACCCAGCCTCCACCTCACCGCGTGGAGGATAACCCCAGACTGTCCAGGATCCTGGAACTAGCGAGGCGCCCTTCCACAAGGAAGTCCTACGCTTCCAAATACAGACGTTTTTGTGCCTTCCTGGCATCCCAACAGACGTCCCCTTCACAGGTGGGACTACAGGACGTCTTGACCTACCTCCTCCACCTGGCGGAGTCTGGCCTCAGCATCACCTCCATCCGAGTACACCTTGCAGCGGTGGTGGCTCACTCTCCGACTGGTTCGCCCGCTTCTGGTGCCTTCCGAGACCAAACGGTGAAGCGTTTCCTCAAAGGACTACGAAACGCCTTCCCTCCGGTCAGGACTCCAACGGCACAATGGTCACTGTCTGCCGTTCTCAACGCGCTCACCAGGACTCCTTTCGAGCCCATGGCTACCGCGGATGTCCGTCTCCTCACGTGGAAGACGGCGTTCCTAGTGGCTATCACGTCTGCTCGACGAGCTGGTGAACTGGTTGCTCTGCGGGCGGACGCACCTTTTCTTCAGTTTTTCAATGACCGTGTGGTTCTCCAAGCGGATATCACCTTCCTGCCCAAGGTGGTTTCCCAGTTTCATATGGCACAGACTATCTCCTTGCCAACCTTCTTCCAGAACCCCTCCAACACCCAAGAAAGGACTTGGCACACACTGGATGTGAAACGAGCTTTATTGTTTTACACCAGCAGGACAAGGGAGTTCAGGAAGTCGCAACGCCTTTTTGTGGCTTATGGAGGAAAGTCCAAGGGCGAACCCATTTCTGCCCAGAGGTTCTCCAAATGGATCACGTCTACCATCTACCTGGCCTACGAGTCAGCTTCGCTGCCACCTCCACCGCATGTCAGGGCACATTCCACCAGGGCGGTTGCCACATCCACTGCTTTCCTGGAGGGCACACTGCTGGAGGATATATGTAAGGCGGCCACCTGGTCCAGACCTTCTACATTTGTCCAGCATTACAGAGTGGACACCAGAGCCACTGCGGATGCCAGGCTTGGCCGTGTCGTCCTCACCAGGGGGCTCCGGACCCATCGCCCTTGACAGCTCAACCTGACCATCATACTCATCGTGGGATCATGTCATCCGACTGCCCACCGACCAAGTGAGTGTGAGCTTGCTAATCTCCCAATAGTGGGGATTCACAAACTATACGAAGGAGAAAGTTCGGTTTCACTTACCAGTGATAACTTTCGTTCTTCGAGTATATAGTTTGTGAATACACACTACCCACCCTGCCTCCCCTCTTGAGCTGCACGGATGAGATCAATTGGTTTATCCTGTGCTTGGCTTAAGTATGGAACTGAGGTAAAATGGCGCGCGGGCGCCTCAGGGTGGGCGGTACGGTGGGCGGTCTTACCGCCAAAACTTTTGACCAATAGCTTTTCAAGCCTCCGATCGGCGTTCTGCGCAGGCGCATAACCCCAATAGTGTGTATTCACAAACTATATACTCGAAGAACGAAAGTTATCACTGGTAAGTGAAACTGAACTTTCTTTTGGCTCGCGCCTCTCAGCCTGATTGGCTGTGGTGTGGCGCGGAGCAGAGAACGTTGGGAATTGAAGTCCTTTTTCTTTGTTTGCATTCGTGGGGCTCTTGCCCTACTGGTGCATTTCTCAACCCGACAGTTACCTCCATACCGGGTTCAGGCGAGTGCAGGAAGCTCGGTATGGGATAGTATGGACGGGTGTGGGAGCCTTTATCAAATTCCAATGGTTAACGCTTGGTTTTACAGATATAGATTAACTGCTTGCAGTCACTTTTAAAAACATATATTGACATACAACAAGGGTTGGTTGTCCATTAACACTAAATCTTCATTATGTAAATATTATAGTAATAACAAAATACATATGATAATGTGTATTATGTGCTGTCAAGTTATACCCAACTTATATTGAGCATGAAAGGGTTTTCAGGGTGAGATATTTAAGGAACAATTTTACCAGTAAACCCCCACCCCATGGTAAATGGTGACATTTAGATTGATTTATAAAACCATCCAAAGATATCACTTTGGAGTCAGAAAGGTAACACCTGGAATTCTACCGTCAGCTTAATTAAAATATTAGCAATATAATTTGTAAATAATGCAGATGGTTAGTATGAAAGAACTTTAAAGAAATACAGAATATCCAGCTATATTATTTCTCGACTAAATTATGAAACAATTTACCCCATTTATTTTTGAACAGAATTATAAGTGGTATGTGTTCCGATCCTTTCCTGTACTGTATTAATTATTGCTGTCAAGCAATCTTGAAACCCTTGGTAGAAATCAATGATCTTTAAGTTAAAATAGAATATACTTAAATGTTGCTTTGCATCCTAGTTTCTGTAAAAGTATGTATATTTTTCAGAAATATTATTTCTTTGGTTTTATAAATTTCATCTTTCATTCCATGTCTGAAAATAAATGATTGCAGTTCAGCTTGAGGGTCCCACTAAATATGACCAACAAAGTAACAGTATCAACAAAGGTGATAATAATGGCAGTGACAGTAAGAATAATATTTAGGAAATGCTGGCAGCCATCTTTCAGAGTGAATATAGCTAAATAGTAAGTTCGCTTCCTTCTGCACATCAGTGCAAGTTGATGAAGCGTGACAAAAGAAAAAGGCAAAAGAAAGAACTATTAGGAAACAGGCATTGCTAGGTTACACCTTGTTCATCACCATGGAGATGTTTGTCACTCTGGACACGGTTAGCTGCAGTGTCTTTTTAGGAAGAATCTGAACAAATCATTTAAAGGTTGGTGTTTTGTTTTTCTTGGTGCATCTCTCTTAGTCATATACGATGGTCATGCCTAATTATAAGTGCATTGGAGATGAATTATTATCATATTAATTTTATACTGAACCAATCTCTGATCTTTGCTGATATTTATGTTTACACTAGTTTTTGGAGGTCAAACAACAGCCAGCATAAATGGACTTTCTGTGCTCTCACAATTGCAAAAAGGCTGATTTTCAACATTGGAAAGGTAGATGCGCACCACCTATATTCCAGTGGATGGAATACAACACTATTGACATTTGAATGCATGGCATACAGACAATTACATATGGATTTTTTTTTTAATATTTGGAAACCTTTCATAGAAGCCTACGTGTAGATATTCTCGTGTTTTGTTTTTGATTTTTTCTACTTCCCTCACTTCCCCCCATTTTTATTTGCTTTTCTAATACTATAATTTTGTTTATAGATCTGTTGTCTTGCTATTTTAGTTGTCATTTGTTTTGTCTTACTTTCAAGTACTATAATAATTAATATAAATTTAAAGGGGAAAAGAACACTCATCCATTGGGAATATAGCAGAAATCATTGTTTTCTAAAATGTTCAGACAAGCTTTGCACATAACAGCTCTCCTTGTAGCATACCAAATTAGTGGTCCACAACACAGGAGAAAAAACATCAAACCTATAGCTTAGATTCTTAATTAGTCTTTTGTTACATTATTTTGGAATAGAAGAATGGCTATTATTATTATTCCTCTTTTTGAAACTGCTCCATTACATGTATAAAATATATCTCTGACTTACATTTACTATCTCATTTGTTCTGAAAGAGGCAGTAGGAGAAGGTTTCCCTTTAGAAGTGTCTCTTTGTTTTCTACTGCATGTAGTATGCTTAAAGTTTAACTTTGAAACCCCTCTTCTGCCATAAATGGTTGCCGCTGAACAGCCATCTATTATGGGGCATAATTTTGTTCCATAATGACCCTCAAGAATCAAGATTCTGCAACATTCTCAGAGAAATAATGGTCAGGCTACCTCTTCCATCAGTGGAGAAGAAAATTATAGCTTTCACTTAGAAGCTACTAAGACCAATTCTGCTGCTTTGCTGAAGCTATTAAAATAAAGTTCTGGTGAATTTAAAAATAAGCTGAGGTAGAAATAAAGGGTGCTGTTTGCTTATTGGATAGAGAATAGTAAGCTTTATAAGATAGTGCAGACAAATTATCATGAAGGTAAAAATGGGCAGAAGGACTTTCCTAGTTGCCTAATTCCTATATTTCAGGTAATTCCTATATTTCAGGTAATTTCTTGTTGCCATATTGAGCTATACCCCAGAAAGTTCTCTCTCTCTCTCTCTGTGTCTGTGTGCCTACACACCCCTTTTGGTTTTGGACTTCAATTTCCTGAAGCCTAAATCAATTCCCCAAAGCACTGATCAGGTAATGTACTGACTTAGGTTTCTGGGAATTGAAATCCCCCTTTGGGGCATGGGCCCCATGTTGATAACCACTGCTGTATAGGTAGTAATTTTGCAGCCATGCTTTCCTTCTCTAATCTCATTTCTTCCGGTATGTTTTTCCTAAAGGAAAGTAATACATATAAGTATATATAATACATTTGTCTGGCCAGGTTATCCTGCTATGATAATAGAGTTAGACCGTACTGCCAGTGACTCAATATCGAGTGTCAGGCAGTGGTTAACTAACCTGACAGCCTTGGGTATTAAAGTCCATAGGGAAGGATGATGTCCCCAAGTGGATTCAATCCCACTTGAATGCATCTTGATGGAGGGCAGCAACTTCATCAATACTAGCCTGGGACTGATGAGGGTTTGTGTGCCAAAAGGGCTCAGGACCAGAAAGTGACTCGGGAAAGTGGATCAGTGGTACAGGAGTCATGCTGCGATGCAGAAGGCAGATGAAAGGCCACTGCATTATATTCTCAGGACAGTCTATATGGCTGATTGCCATGATGATCACCTCTATTCAGAGTCGGATATGACAGAAGAATAATACATAAAATAATCAAGAAGCATTTTACATATTAATGGGATCATGCACAAAAAACATCATACATAATAGTAATTTTACAGCCAAGATGTAAAGTTGCAGAGAATGACATTGGAAAAGTCAACCCAGACAGCAGTCACCTTGGCATGTAAAAACACCCTTCTTGCATGCCTAAGACAACCAGCATTTCCCTGGGATACCCTATGAAAGACAGCTGGATGCAACCTACATTGCCAGGAAAACTAAAGCTCGTGGCGCTGCCCTTTATAGAGAGCAGACCTGACCAAAATCCCCAACCCCATTAGATAATGTGGGATTTGGAGGCCTGAGATCTCGCAGCTCAAAATGTTGTGACTTCACAAACTGAGAGAAGATGATGATGAAGCAATGACAAAGCGACTGAGAACCATGTTCACCAGATGAATCTTTTCTCAATGCAACCTCTTCCCTCCTACTTAAACTGTTGTGGAAATGCATTATTTGCTAATTGTAAGCCCTAGCCCAAACATATGCAGATTTTATGCTCCCCAAAATATATTTGGCCGATTTCATTCTAGCCCCATTATGAATTGATAGTTTCTTCTAGGCCTTCCTTTGACATAGCACTAATTCTGTATTCTGTCCTTCTCCACACATTCAGTAAGGGTTTCAGTAAGATATTTTTTAAAAAGAAAGAAGCAGTAAATTAGACAGTAAACCTGTCATGAACAGAACATGAGTTGGGAACCTAGAGTCATGAGAAAACTCAGAGCTACATAAGATTCATATGTAGGAGTCAAAACTGAAGAGCAAAGTGAGTACCGAAGCAGGAAGAATTAGGTTTTCTCAGGCAAAATCTCAATCTGAACCAGGAAGCTTTTATAGCCCTACCTAGATGGTGTAACTGTGGTTGGTTGGTTGGCAGGCTGGCTCTTTCTTTCTTTCTTTCTTTCTTTCTTTCTTTCTATTTGTATGCAATCTTATTCCTAATAGGAGACCAAAGACAATTCTCAATAATTAAACCATACAATGGTCACATTTTTAAAAAAATCCTATAAAGGCTATATTAAAAACAGCAAAACATTTGTCAATAATAAAAACAAGATTAAAAACAATTTTAAAATCTCCAGATTCAACAAAGATAGCATTCCTGAAACTCCTATTTAAAAGCCTGCTTGAAAAGGAAGTTCTTTCCATGATGATAAAAGTACAAGAGAGAGGAGAGGCACCAAAGAATGCAGACCACATGTAAAACTGTCAGATTGTACCCTTGTCATACTCTTTGTCATAATTGGGTTTTGTTTGTACTGTATGTTTGTCAAAAAGAGAGTAAAAGGGTTTTTGCAAAAAGATTTTTCTTAGATCAGACATTGATGAACCATTAGCTGTAGCCACAAAAAGAACCTTATAGCTAGGCTCTTCCTGTTGCAGACTTTTCCTCTTTTCCATTCAAATCCCTATCAGAGGCTTTTTAGGTTATTATCTTGCTTGCTGCCTTTTTACTCCTGCAGTTTCAGTGATACAAATTTCCAGGATATTTGCTCTGTTTATTTTCTTTTTCACTTCACCTTGTATATGTATGTCAAAACATCCCTGGTTGGAAGGAGGCTGTTTCCAATATAGTTTTTTAAAAAATCCACCACCTTAGACCTGTGTACTTTTTATCAGGAGGTTTGCAGTTAAAGTTCACATACGTGGTGAAGACTCAACAAACTGTCTAGTTGAATGAGCTCTTAATTATGTCATTCCTAATCGGTGTTGTGGGATAATTACCAGAAAGTTATATTTCTGAACAGATTTGCATTTTCATCACAGCACCTGGAATGCACTTGAGGAGAACTGACAAACATATGAAATGAAAAATACATGTCTTATACTCCTGTATTTTTTCTCATTTATCAGTTAAATCCATGCTTCTCTCAAGCCCAAGAAAGAAAATTGTAAGAACACATGCTTGTCTGTCTTTGGAACTCTCTAGAATTAGCCTGTCATGGAATGTAAAACTAATGTGTAGTTGTACAAACTCACCGCCATTTTCTTTGCTACTGCTGATGGCTAAGTAGATTTGGAAAAGAAAGGGGTTATTATGAAGTGAGTACTGAATAGCTAGGTACGTCATTTTAACCAAGCAACTAAAATGTCTCATAGAATTTTGTTTATATTCATAAGTTTTTTCATTTTAAAAATCTTTGTTCCATTGTGGAGGAATAGGCAAGCAATCTAAGTACCATAAGTTGAAAGCAAGACTGAACAATGCATCTTGTCTTGTTAGAAACATATTACAATTCAAATACATTTCCTTCAGAAATATATGAAAAGTCAATAAGAAACTTCCGGAATAAAGACTTCTGTTTATTATTATCTGGACAATTTTAAAAAGAATCATAGGCTCTGTGGCAGAAAACACAAGAAACTAGTGTCTTTAGATTTATGAAGAAACTTATGGATAATTATTAACATCAAGGGCATTGGCTTTAAAGCAGGGGTTCCCAAACTTTTTATGCCGCAGGCCTGACCATGCCCCCCCCCCGGACAGCTAAGTGGGCTGGACCATATCCCTCGGAAACAGAAGCGGGCGCATTTACAGCTGTCGTAAATGCACCCACTTCCGCATTTATGACAGCCACGAGCACGTTTACGCATGTGCAGGTGTGTTTTATGGCTGATGTAAATGTGTCCGCTTCCACTTCTGGGTGCAGCAGCAGGCCACATGAAATGGTGCCGTAGGTTGGGAACTCCTGCTTTAAAGGCTAGTTATACAGTTATATGAAGCAAATCAATAGGAAATTGGTTAGTCAAGTTCTACATAAATTCCATTTATTCAAATGGACATTCTCCGTGATTTACTTTAGCATAGTAAGTCCAGTTAAAATAGGACTATTTGAATCAGTTGAACGTACAGGGGAGTTGCCTCAATACATCCCCTTTGATTAAATGGGCCTACTGTACTAATATGTTTTACTATGCTAAGTCACAGGATTTTGGTCAGTATGTTATTGATTTAGAAGCACACCCGCCAAGCATCCCGTTTTCCCCAGGAAAACCCCTTATTTTTACCCCTCTTCCCAGCCCTTCCCGTTTTATTAATTTCCCCGTAATATCCCTTATTTTTTTAAAAAAAATCCTGACCAGAGCCCCCACAGGCAAAGCTGCAGTATGTTTTTCCGGCCACCAGAGGTCGCTGTGTGGCTTTTTGCTTGTGGACGGGGAGAGAGAGAAGGTGGTGGGGGCGTTCTGTAGTTTCTCTTTCATTTCCCTGCCACATGGTCATGGAGGCTTCGTTTTTGCTGCTGCTTTTCGGAGCCACCATGGGACAGGAGTCTACTCTAGAGGTGAGCGATATTTCATATATGCAGGGGCAATTCAGTGAGAGACTTCTCTCTCACTCTCATGGTTTATTGAGCTGTTTCTGTTCTAGAGTTAACTTGGGAGGGGGGATGTTGCTTGATCACTATATGAGAGAGAGAGAGAAAGCACCCCACCTTCTAACAAACCATCTGGAGGGAGATTAACTCCTCAACTGCTGGGAGGCTTGGAAACTACAGAGGTTGCTTTTTACTTTACTAATTACCTTCCTTAAGCTGGATCCGACATTCTCAGGTGTTGGTGCTTCAATTGGTTGCAGTGAGGAACAAATAGATTGGTTAATTTGGGGGAATTAATCCCTTGCTCCTCCACCCTAATTGGGGGTGGGGGGTGGGGTCTAGCCATGTGCAGGGCTCATTCATTAAAACCAAGCTGCTTACAAGCAGTTGGTAACCCTAGGGGGCTGGTTTACTATTCTGCACTTTCTTTGCTTCCCAGGAAAAATAAAAAATGAGTAAGGTAAAGGTAAAGGCTTCCCTTGCTCGAAAGCCAGTCGTATTCGACTCTAGGGTTCAGTGCTCATCTCTGTTTCAAAGCCGAAGAGCCAGCTTTGTCTGCATCTGCAGACATTTCCATGGTCATGTGGCACGCATGACTAGACATCAGAGCGCATGGAACGCTGCAAAGTGGTCCCTATTTATCTACTTGCAATTTCTTGCTTTCGAACTGCTAGGATGGCAGGAGCTGGTACAAAGATGGGAGCTCATTCCGTCCTGCAGTACTCGGGAATCAAACTGCTGACCTTCTGCCTCCCAGTCAGCATCTTAGTCACTTAAGCCACTGAGTAAACAAGAAAGAAAACAAAACAAAAGTCTCCCAAGAAGATGGGGAAAGGGTTTTTTGGCCCGCACAGCTTTGTGCCCATTGCATCTACAATACCATCTAGCCATCTTATTTTTGGCCACCCCCTTCTTTTGTCCTCCACCTTTCCCAGCATCAAGGCCTTCTCAAGTGAATCCTCTCTTCTCATTTGATGTCCAAAGTACTTTAGCCTCATCTTTACTATTTGACCTTTAATGAGCAGTCATGGTTGATTTCTTCTAGGATCGACCTATTTCTAACACCACATTTCAAGGGCATCTATTTTTCTGCGCTCAGCTTTCCTAATGGTCCAGCTCTCACACCCATACATTGCAAGCGCGGCGCCATAAATGGCCGCCGCGCTCTTTGCGGGCCCCCCCCACCGGACGAAGGCATCCGGGTAGTTAGGGGGCGTGGCCAGCACCCTTATAAAAGGGGTGGCCACGAGGCAGCCGAGCTGCCATTTTGCGAAGCGACGGAGCGGAGACGTTTTTCCCTCTTACCTCCGTCGCTCTTGCCTTTCATCGGGAAGCCTCTTGGCTGCTAATTTTCTTCACCTTTTTCGGCTTCCCATAGGATAGCTGCTATGCCCTCTAAGAAGAAGGCGACTGCGAACGCGGCTCGTTCTGCGCGGAGGCGCCAGCCGGGTCGGAGGACCGCGGCTGCGCCTCCCCAGCAGCCTCCTGTGCCTGAGCCCACCGGGACCGGTGGGATGGGGTTAATTGCCCCTTGGCCGGAGGCGGGGTGTCCGCGTACCGGCCCAGCAGGGGCCGCGGCCCTCGGCCCGCAAGCAGTGGCCACTGCCCCTGGCGTGGCCCATTCTGCGGTGCCTTCTTCCGTTGGTGCACAGCTTCCTGCGGGGGGTTTCAGCCATGGGGGGTGGCTGGGTTCCCTCCCCTGGCAGGGTACTCCCCCGGCCCTGCAGGGGCCAGGCATGGGATCGTGGCCCTATACGGGCCCCGGGGTCCAGGGACCTGGACCGGTGCCTGCAGTTAGTGGGCCGGCCGGCCCTTTGCCCCCCCCCTTGGCTTAGGGGGCTACGTTAATGTGGAGGCCCTTCTGGCCCGCGTTGGGGCCCTCGAGGCATCCCTCGTGAGGGTTAACCACCCTGGGGTGCCTTTTGGGGTGCAGGTTGATGCTTTGTCTGCCGGGCAGCGGCAGGCGGCAGGGCAGGTCGAGCTGCCTGAGGCGCGTGGCCCGGCATCGGCCACTGCCTCGCAGCTCCCCATTCAACAGGCCGGTGCTGGCCAGGCCCCGTCGACGAGCTCAATTGCAGTCGTGAGCTCCGACGCCCCCAGTGGGCCGGAACCCCCGGTGGGGGCGGCCCATGGGGGTGCAGCATGTGAGTATGCGGTTCAATCTAGCGTACCCACGCACATAGCCACGTTGGGGAGGGGCATTTCAATGGCCTTGGCCTCACACGGGTGGGGCGATGGTTCAGTCGCCGACGTCCCACCCGGTGACTTCACCTCTCACACAGAGCCCTGTTTTGGGGGGTGCACCTCACTCAGTCGGGAATGTGTTAGGGGTGACCGGGTTGGTCCAGGCTCCTTTTCAGATGCCCGCAGTTCCCACCGTTCCTGTGTCGGCATTGCCGACAGTGGGGTATTCCTTGCCCCTGGGGGACCATTTGGCCCAGGCCACCAAAGAGAAGATCTGGCGTGGAGAGTATGTGGACATCTTCTCCCTTCTTAACAGAGAGCCCACCAAAGAGGAGAGGGAGGGGCAGGATGAGAAGGATAAGGAGCAGGCACGTCGTTGTAAGCCGCCACGTACGTGGGCCAACTGGTTGCCGGCCTACCTCATATACATGGCGGTCTACCTCATGGCCCGGCCGGATTTGGCAATTCCGATGGTCCAGTATTTGGACAACATTTACCAGGCGATGGTCGACTTCCCGGGCCCGTCGTGGTTGGCTTACGACGAGGAATTCCGTATGCGGATTCCCCCGCACCCTCAGATGAGGTGGGATGAACCCTGCCAGAAGCTGTGGCTTCTGTACATGACTCCCACGCGCCCTGCGCCTGGGGAAAGATACCATTGTGGACATGCGGTCCAGCGAGCGGCCCCAGCACAGACACCCCGCCAGGTGGCGGGGCAGGGGGTTTCAGCCCGCCTGTTGTGCTGGACTTTCTCGTTCAATGGTTCCTGCAACTGGAAAAATTGCAAGTACAGGCATGAGTGTCCCTCTTGTGCTGGCCCCCATGCGGCCTCCGCCTGTCCCAGGCCTGGAGGGATGCGGGGCAGAGGGAGGGGCGGACAAGGGGCTTGCAAAACTGCCGCAGAGGGAGCTGGTTCACCGAAAGGCCCCCTCCCCAATTAATGTGGACATGTTGGAGCGTTGGCTCGCATTGTACCCGAGGGAGGCAGACGCGGTTTACCTGCTTCAGGGTTTTCGACTGGGGTTCCGTATTCCTTTCATGGGTGATAGGTCCCCCCAGGATGCCCCCAACCTTTTGTCCCTTAGGGGGAGGGAGGAGGTGGCTGCTGCCAGTATTAATAGGGAGGTTGATGCGGGCAGGGTCGCCGGCCCTTTCCCTGCACCCCCGTTCCCCAACCTTAAGGTGTCACCCTTGGGCTTAGTGCCCAAGAAGTCACCGGGCGAGTTTCGCCTGATCCATCACTTGTCCTACCCAGCCGGCCGATCGGTCAATGATGCTATCCCTGATGACCTTTGCTCAGTCAGGTATACATCTTTTGACCAAGCGCTGCGCATGGTGCGCTCATGTGGCCCAGGTGCGCTGTTAGCTAAGTGCGACATCAAGTCTGCCTTTCGCCTCCTGCCGGTTCACCCGGGTGACTTTGAGTTGCTGGGTTTCAAGTTCCGGGGTGAATATTATTTTGATAAGGCCATGCCTTTTGGCTGTTCCATATCATGCTCGGCCTTCGAGCGTTTCAGCACATTCCTACAGTGGGCTTTTGTCCGCAGGTCAGGGTCCCGGTCTGTAGCCCATTACCTTGATGATTTTTTATTCGGGGGTGAACGGGGCTGGGACATGTGCACACGTCTCCTCAATACATTTCAGACGCTAATGGAGGACTTGGTGTCCCTTTAGCGCCCGAAAAGACCGAGGGCCCATCTACCCAGCTAGTCTTCCTGGGGGTGGAGATTGACACGGTAGCGCAGGCTTCTAGGTTACCGGGGGATAAGGTGTCAAGGATAGTGGCCCTTATCTCGGACTTGCTTGCTAAACGCAAGGCATCACTGAGGGAACTGCAGGTGCTACATGGTCACCTCAATTTCGCTTGCAGGGTCGTCGCACCGGGCAGGGCATTTGCTCGGCGCTTGTGCGACGCCATGACAGGCTTATCCAGGCCCCACCATAGGGTTAGACTGACCCAGGGTATCAGGGCAGATATGCTTATCTGGCTCCAGTTCCTGAGGGAGTTCAATGGGGTGTCATTTTGGAGGTCTGACCTCCTGGCTTCCCCTCGTTTTCAGATACAGTCCGATGCCTCTGGATCTCTGGGTTATGGAATGTACTTCAATGGGAAGTGGGCCTATGGTGGGTGGCCACCAGCCTGGGCGGGCACGGGTCGCCTGCGTGATCTTACGTATCTGGAATTTTTCCCTATCCTGGGGGCTTTGATGCTATGGGGCGAGGAGTGGGCCAACTCGGTCGTCCATTTCTGGTGTGACAATGCGGCCGTTGTCCACATTGTCAACTCACAGACTTCTAAATCACCCAGGGTCATGGACCTGGTGCGCCAGTTTGTATTGCGCAGCCTGCGCCTCAATGTCCTGTTCAGGGCCAGGCATGTCCCGGGGGTCAATAATGATATCGCTGACGCTTTGTCCCGCCTGCAGATCTCCCGGTTCCGCGCCTTGGCCCCGGATGCGGAGGAATTTCCCTCGCCACTCCCGGACGAGATATGGACCATTGGCAAGGAGAGGTGAACCGGGCGATCGGCATGTTGCTAGCGCCACGCACGCGTAAGGCGTATCACCACGCATTCAATTCTTTCAGAGCATTCTGTGCCCAATTTCGGCTACCAGAACCTGGCTGATCCCAGTGGCCCATATACTTCGATTCATGGTTTACCTGCATGCCCAGGGCCTTGCTCCTCGCACCATAGCATCTAGGCTGTCAGCGCTGGCTTTTATGGTCAAAGTAGGCGGTCATGCGGATAGTACCACTGACTTCCGTGTGAGACATGTTTTGGAGGGGTGGGTACGGGAGCGTGGGCGTTGCCCGGACGACCGCCACCCGATTTCCCCAGGGGTTCTTACCCAACTGGCGCGGGGCTGGCACGACCTCTGTTTTGATAGGTATGAGGCAGCCCTATTTCATGCGGCTACAACGGTGGCCTTTTTTGGAGCGCTCCGCATCAGCGAGCTTGTGATGCTGTCTAAGGCGGATGCAAGTCGTAGGGCACTGGAACTCGAAGATGTCTATGTTGCCAAAGACTGGGCTCAGTTGAGGATACGTTCCTCCAGGACAGATCAGCATGGTGTAGGCAGTGGAGTAGACTGCTACGGTGTTCTTTGGCAGACATCTGTCCGGTTGGTGCCCTATAGGAGTTCCTTGCACTGCGTGGCACGCACCATGGCCCGTTTTTCTGTCACCAAGATGGGTCTCCCCTTACTAAATTTCAATTTTGGAAGGTGACAGGCAAAGCGCTGGCCAGTGTTGGCCTCCCAGGGGCCCGTTACGGCACCCATTCATTCAGCTTCCACTGCAGCTGCTTTTGGGTACTCCGGGGCTGAAATACGCCGTATGGGGAGGTGGGGATCGCAATGTTTTCAATTTTATGTCCGCCCTCTTCCACAGTGAGTACCAGTCTAGTCACCACATCTTTTCTCTCCCCTCGTTTTTTCCTTGACAGACCCTGGGTGTCGTATTACACCGGTGACAGTATGGCTGGTGGGCCATAGCTACGTGCACAGGGCAGCGCGTTACGCTGCGGTGACAGAGTGGGGACCCCGACTGGGACTGGGTGCATACGCAAGTCTCACATGGTATGGTAAGCCCGGGATGTTATGGCGGGAGCTGTTGCCATTCCTTTTTTCAGGCTGGAATGCTGACCCGCCTGACATTCTGATCATACACCTTGGGGGCAATGATTTAGGTCAGGTCACCAGCTTATCGCTGAAGCATGCGATTTGCGGCGACCTCGCCTACCTGCATTACGTGTGGCCCGCCACAACCCTCGTTTGGTCAGACATGGTGCCGCGGCACACTTATAGAGGAGGGTCGACCTCCAGGCCCTTGACCGTGCTAGACGCATGGTAAACAGGGCTGTTGCCCGGTTCCTTGTCGACAGGTGTTGGGGGCGGGTCAGTCGTCACCCCGCCATTAGTCTGCAAAATTATAACCTTTACGCAGGGGATGGGGTCCATCTGTCGCGAGGAGGTATGGACCTCCTGTTGGGTGATTGGCGAGCAGGCCTGTTGACCGAGCTGACGGTCTGGGGGGGGGGCGTCAAGCCTTCTTTGAAGCCCCTCCGTGTGGCGGGTAGCACTGGTAAGGTAAACATTTATGACCCACAGGTATCCGGCAGGTTCGCAATTGACTGGACAACACTAGACAGGCATAAGTTGGTTAAACGTTGTCCGGTCAACGACGAACCAGGCGATGGGGTGATGGCTACAGCTAGACAGCATGCATCACCCCGTGATTTTACGGATACGCGTCAGAGGGTGGGGTCATTAGTTAGATATTGACTACGGTCAACAATTTGTTTGTTGTCAACAAACAAATTGATACAAATAGATACACTGTAACAATTGCCGTTGGCAATTTTGGGTGGTACCTTACCAGTGTTACTTCGGCCTGCTTGCCTTAAGAATTATAATTGGTCAATTACCAATAGAAATTTATAATTCGGACTAGGGCATGAATCAATAAATGTGGCCCAATGCCGTTATCCACTTTCATCAGTGTCTGAGTCCTTTATTGGGGGGTGCGCCTGCAATACCACCGTGAATACCATTGCTTTGACTATGCAAGGTGATGCCTCTACTTTTAACTATGTTCCCCAGGTTTCTCATAGCTTGTTTCCCAAGCATCAGTCACCTTTTTATTTCACAGCTGCAATCACCATCTGCAGAGATCTTTGATCCTAATTAAGTAAAATCTGCCAGTTGTATCCAACTCTTGGGTGCAGTGCTCATCTCCATTTACAGCCAAAGAGCCAATGCTGTCTGTGTTTGCAGACATTTTCATGGCCATGTGGCAGGCATGACTAGAGGCCAGCAAGTCACATGGCTATATTTGGCCATGCCCACAGAGGGTTGTGGCCAACATTTACCTTATTTTCAAATCCAAAACTTGACAGGTGTGTTTAGAAGTGAAAACACATTTCCTTTATATGCCAGTGTTTGGAAAAACGGTCAGGATAAAGACCAAGACTTCTTGAACATTTTTCAGAAGCCAGAAAACAAAACTGTTCTTGAGAGTTTTGCAAAGGTGCTACGAGGAGGGAAAGAACTATGTGACAAAGAATATTGGTGCAGCAGTTGCCAATAATGTAAAAGACATAAAATGGAACTCTGTCTCTGTTGGATAAGTTCTGCTTGCACTTGTATTGTTATAGAAAGATATTGTCATGCCTCAGCCCACTGAAGATCTGCTTAGTGAAGCAGAGTGATACGTTATGTCAGGGAGATGTTGTCCTGCTGACATTTGACTTCACAAAAACAGAGAAGCTTGGGGTTGTTTTGCACAGTGGGGAAAAACAGATAATGATTGTTGCTTTTACTACAGAACCAGTTTTGTTTAATGCAGCATAGAGGTTCACTCTTGTTAAGAGTATATTGCATCCCATATTATCATGCTCCAGAGGTGAAGTACAACCTAGATGCAGCCAGCCTGCCTACCAATAAGTAACATCTCTCTATTAATTAACTTCAATATTTACATAATTAATTTTATTAAGAAAAAAATGCCAAAATAATACTTTATATGTAACAATGTGGTTACAAATTTGCATACAAAACAAAATGCTAATGCAATCCTGTACATTCTATTCAAAAATAAATCTCATTGCCTTCAGTGGTGCTTATTTTGAGGTAAGTGCAGCCTACCAATACAACACATTGTAACATTAATAGATGTAAAGCAATTTAAAACGAATTTGAAACAAATAGCAAATTAAAGTAGTAATTCTAGTTATTCCCACAATGTAACTTTTCAGTAATCTCTGATATCTACAAATAGAATCACAGAATCCTAGATTGCAACTGAAGAATCAAAAGGAGATATGTTGGTTATCTAGTGTTGTTCATCTTATCAGCTTAAAATGCCATCTAAAGCAGGGTTTCCCAATCTTTGGGTTTTGGACTTCAATTCCCAGAAGCCTAAGTACATTGGCTGGTCGGTGGTTTGGGGAATTGACTTAGGTTTCTGGGAACTGAACTCCAAAACCCAAAGGTTGGGGAATACTGATCTAAAGCATTTCTCCAAGAGTTTATCTGAACTCTGTTTTAAAACCTTCGATGAAGGAAAGTCCTACCACCTTCTGAGAAAGTTTCCCCTCCATTGTTGAATAGGGTATTTGCTAAATCATTTTACCATCAAGAAGTTATTCCTAATATTTATTTGAAATGTCCTTTCTTTTAATTTGGCTTCCAGATCCTTTACTATTTTAATTGACTTCCTCTGAACATAGTCCAGTTTGTTTAGTATTTCAGCTGAGTTGTGACCAAAGCATGTTGACTTTGTTTAAACCTGTGGTCTATTAAGAATCCTAGTTTCTTTTCATACATTCTGCTGCCAGGCCAGGTATCCAGTGTTTCTATAGCCATACTCCTATTGCATAGTTATGCCAGTGGATAGGAAGTGACATAACTTGGATGAGCAAATTGCTGCCAATTAACAAGTCCCTATTTAAATTCCTGTTTGCATGCCAAGTCAACCAGCTGGCACAATGAATCGTCCAAAAGGGCACTTTTAATTTAATGGCAATTTGTTATTGAGAGTTACACCATTTCCCTCCCTTTTCTTCTACCTACACCTCCCATGCCTGTAGATCTTTCCATCTATCCCTGCTGAAATAATTTGTGTTATGATGTGTATCTGTTGATTATCAATCAAATGTCTTTTCTCCAATAATGAGAGAAAGAAGCACTTTGTTAGTCCCCAACTAGAGCAGACTCACCTAATCAATGGGACTTTTATAAATGTTTATGCAACAAGCCTCATTTATTTAATGGAACTGCTTCAGTCAAGATTATTCATTGTATGTAACCCATAATTTTAGATTCTTGTTGACCTATTTTGTTTTTGTCTGGGGCTTAAAGGAAACGGGAGAAAACATTCAAATATGTTCTCAGTGAGCATTAATACAAATTACTATAGCACAATCTCCAATAAAGCAGAGCATTTCTAAAACTGTCCAGTAAGTATTTTCACAGCTTATTATTTTATTGATTATCGATACAACAAATATAGGTTATTCTCCCTGCCAACAGATAAAAGAAGTATTGATTGTTATGGCAGCAAACAGATTACAAAATAATTGTTGTGTTAAAAGTTTTAAAACTAGTTCGAGCAACACTTGAATATATAGCCATAATGAGTTATGTAAACACATCTATATTTTGAGTTGCCTTTTATGATATAAAATTTAGGGCTGCTGGAAGTCCCCATCCAAATTCTGGAGTCATGTTTATATATTGGGGTGGGCAAAATGATGCCAGGAATCAAGTTGTAGAGGTTTATCACCCCTGTCTACCATGGGCCGCACATGCGACCTTTTAAAAAAAAAGGTTTTTTTAAAAGTCTTTGTGCTAAAATCTCTCTACATGGAATTTTGCAGTGTTTTAAATTCTCTCTCAGCTGCTTTATGTTTGGAAGACTCTACTCAAAAAGAAACAACAACAAAAAGTAACTGAAAATAGCACATAGCTGAAAATTGCTTCTTACGACCACCAAAGGCCATAAGGGACTTTTTTAGTTTAAACCACCAGAAAAATACTGTAAAAAATATGTGCTGCCAAAGCAGTTAAGTCTCTAAGAGCCCTGGTTGAGCAGTGGTTAAACTGCTGTAATACAAGGTTGTGAGATCGATCCTAACCAGGGATCAAGGTTGACTCAGTCTCCCATCCTTCCGAGGTCAGTAAAATTAGCACCCATCATGTTGGGAGCAAAATGCTAATTAACTTGTGAACCACTAAACGAGTGCACTGAGTGTATATATGTGTATATATACACACACACAGCTCCCAGATCTCTAGAGATTGCCCATCCCTGCTCTATTTGATCTGTATACGTGTGCGTGCGTACGTACACAAACGCACCTCTCTACCATAGTTTTAATCTTCCAGCCTTCACCTTCAGTAGGCATCTGCAGCTGATGAAGAACAACGGCAGGAAAAAAATATCCCCTGCAGCATGAATTTTTTCTGCCAAGTTTTTGATTATCAGTGACAGAATCCTAAAATTACACTTAAATGTCTTTCACAGATTCTGAAATTGAGTTTCTGAAAAAGTATAGCAGTTGTAATAGGAGCTAAAGTATGAAGTTCTAGAGAAATGAGCTGTGAATTGAACCAGCAATGGAAATTGATCCTATCAGTCAGAGTCCCTCTGACCCCTCCTCCGCCAGTACTCTAAAACACTGCCAAAAGTCAAAGAAACCAGCACCATTGATTAGATGTGATGCTAAAATGCCAAGGGCTACAACTGGATTTACTAGTTCCCTAAGGTTGTGAGCTGAAGCTGTCAGATTTCGCTGCTTGATACCAAGATGAAATTGGTATGAAAAGGATAATACAAAAATACTACAGGTACCATCAAGGGAGTTGTGAAGAACTGTGAGACTGATCTTCAAGCATGACAGACTTTCTTCTTTTTGGGACAGTAATTCTTTATGCCTTGGATCAGTGGATCTGGATTGGCCACATAATCATGTGATCAGGACCAATTATAATAATCCAGCATGCTGTGGGTTAGCGAATACCTTATTCAGGCAGCTTTAAAAAAGGAAGACTATAGTGTAACTATATAATCTTCACAGTATTATACCAAATTAGGAGATAATAAATGTGTTATTTCTGAAAACATAATTAATTATCCTGTTATCAAAGCCTGTGAGATATTTCTGTGGCTTGCACAAAAGTTGGTCCTGCCATGTAAACTGTTTTTGGTGAGGTTTTTCTTCTTTGAGTCTAATAAATGTGATCTACATTGTTATTAGCACATCTAAATTACACTTCCTTTCCTACTACAGTGGTACCTTATACAACGATTTTAATCCGTTCCATGGGGCTTGTTGTTGTATGAAACAATTGCTATACGATACATGCATCGTATAGCAATTTAGTTGCTGCCCAAATGTGACCTGATAAATGTAGTTTATATAATGTAGTTATACAGTCCCTAGAAAATGCCTTTCTTGCTTTCTTTTTAATGTCTTCCAGCCTGATAACACAGATACCACAGCAAATGCAGGGTGTTGGTTCTCTAAAGATTTCTTCTAGTTTTTTCATACCAGAAGAGAATACTAATTCCATATATTCCTCCTTTATGTGTATTTTTGGAAGTACAGAAAGGCCTGTCAACATAAAATAAGTATTCCAGTCAGAACAGATACCACTTATTTTTAAAGCATTGTTCTTTATCTCCCACTCTGGATTTGAAATAGCGAATGTTGTAAGTAGCAGTAAGAAGAAAAAGGTGCTCATTTCCTTTAGGTCAGTGCCTGGAACAAGGCATCTAATTTGCGCCTCCAGACAGAGCTGCTCCCCTTCAGGAGGGCACTTAATACCTGGTTATGCCAGCGGGTGTGGGGGCCGCTGGCTTATGTAAATAGTGCCCTGCAACCGACTTGTCTGTTTTTATCTCCCCCTCCTCCTCCCTTTCTGTTTTTATTTCTTCTTATTTCTTTTTTCTCTTTGTTTGGCTACTTATCTCTTAAAAGGTTAGGGGGGTATTGAGGGCTTATGTGTTTTTTAGATTGTATTTTAGATAGGGGTTTTAGCAACGTTTTTATCTGTATAGGCCTTTTATTGTTTTTGTATTTTATTGTATTTCTTTTCTATGTTGGTAGCCGCCCTGAGTGGTGTTCGCACCAATAGAGCGGGATATAAACATACAAAATAAATAAATAAAAATAAGTAGCAGAGGTTGAAGCCTAACTGAGATTCCTTTCTGTGACCTTTTTTACTTTATGTGTGAGCTGTCTCCCCTACCACGTTCTCTGCACATTCTGATATCTTTAATCAGTACAGTATCTGTAAGATACCATATTGGTATTGACTAGTGGTTCCTAACATGGGGCACACGCCACACAGGGGGATTTCAATTCCAAGAAGCCTAAGTCAATACATTGTCTGATCAGTGCGTTGGGGAATTGACTTAGGCTTCTGGGCATTGAAGTCCAAAAACCAAAGGTTATGAAGCACTGGTATAGACCGTATTAGAATATCTTTCCTGCTTAAATTGGCTTGGACTTAATATTCAAATCATCCTGACCAGAGCTTGGAAATGTTACTGTTTGATCTAAGAATCACAGAATTCAGTGGATGGACAGAATTATTGGCTATGGAAATCTAGAAAATGTCATCTAAAAGATAACTTGCCTAAGCTCCAATTGTGATAGTATAAATTTTTTAAGAAATTCAGTTTCTAAGTTTAATGGTTGGGTAAATGGGATCAGAGACAAGGAAAAAAGCAGGAGGAATGAGTTACGAGAGAAAGGGTGGAGTTGTCTAAGTACAGATCCATTCCTTCACAGATTTCTTGGCAAGAGCCCTGTGCTTATGTGCAGGAATTTCCACATATATTTGCCAAACAGATAGCTGGCACCAGATAAATGGGTAGACAAAACTGGAAGGCAGAAAAATGTTAGGCATACCAGCTCTCAAAAAGTATATACTGTATGTATAAGAGAGAAAATGCAATTTTTTTACTGAAAGCATTAGCAATAGATTTTGAAGGCTAGATTGTTTGTGATTTTACTGCATTTTCTTGAGAATGTGAGGCAAGTTGAAGAGTGTTTTTGAACAATATTGCAAGCTTGCAGAGAATTATTAGAAGCCAGAAGTGATGGAATCTTGTGGCAAGCATTTAGAACATTCTTAGTGAAGATGTGTTGATTAATAAACATGAGCCAGACGATGCATATTCATCTGTTTATGTATAAGAGCTTTCTAGCTCATTAAAACTCTTTTTGGCATTTCAACTACGGAAGCAATAGATAAAACTAGTCATTGTCTTTTATCTTGTTGAGGAGTCTCATATGAAATAAAAATCAGATTATTACTAAATTTGTATAATAGCTTCACTGATGACAGTCTTCAGAGCATTTTATTAGACACGTTAAGGCAGGTTCCAGCCCATACTAAGATATGAGAAAAATGCCTTTTTTTCATTCTTTTTTTCAAAGATTCCATGGAAATTAAGGATGTAAATCTTGACCTGGTTCATTCTCATGCACTAAAAAAGCATGAAGAATGTACAAACCAGAGTGGGATGGGGAAGCAAATGCACTGGAGCTGAGACCTCTCACAAGGGTTTGAGAATCTTCAGCAGTCTGCCCTTCTGTATTGAGACACCCTGCCTGAGCCATAAGACATTGGCAAAAAATTTCTTCACATTCTTAAAGCTTCTTATTGTTTATAAGATTGTATAAATAAAAACAGTATTTGGCTTTTCTTGTTATCAGCCTGTGGTCAATTCTATGTCAATGGTAAAATCATAATTTTTATTGCCTACAGTCCTGCTGTATGGTCACCTCAGCCACATGATTTACTTGCATCAAAGGAAAACACACCGATAGTGTTGGTAACAATGGAATCGGTATTCTTTATAGTTTTCTGCTATTGGTTCAGAGCCTAGGAAAAAATGTCAAGGTACTTTATCAGTATTATGACTTGCATGGTAAAAAGGAGTTAGCTGCTTCCATTAGAATCTTTTAAAATCCCCATATTTACCACTCAAAAGTGTCAGTGCTATGTTCTAGTATAGGGGGCAGCAAACTTGGCACTCCAGATGTTCTCGGACTTCAATTCCCAGAAGCCCTGATCAGTAGGTGTACTGGCTTGGGCTTCTTGAAGTCCAAGAACACCTGGAGAGCCAAGTTTTCTGACTCCTGTTCTAGTACAGTAATACCTCATACAAAGTCTGCTTCATACAACATCGAATTCATACAACATCGCCTAATTCCTTGAAAAAAGTTGCCTCATACAAAGTCGTGTGACGTTGTATGAGGCATTGGAGTTTTCCCAGGTTGCATTGTGCCTGGGCAGTATAAAAGGCAGGACACATGCGTGCATTGCTCTTGTGGGTTTTGCATGAGGCAAAGAGTGTTTAGGAGTGGTTTTGAGCGCGATTTCGGATTTTTTTGAATTTTTTCATCAGAAATTTTAGAAGCATTCCTGGGATTTTTGCAACATCCTTCAGGTTCTTGGACAATCAGGGTTGTTTGACAGGTTTTTGTAATGTTTTTAGCCTTTAGACAATGATTTCTTAAAGTTCTGTCAGTTTCCTGTCTGTTTCTTTGACTTTGCCCTAAAGTCTGTGCTGTCCCAGTACAATGTATCTCTATGGAAACGACGTTGTATGAGGCATCACGGCTAGGATTTTGCATGCCTCATACAAAGTCCAAATCCGTATAAAGTCCAAACTTGTGGAACCAAGTTTGGACGTTGTGTGAGGTATCACTGTATATCACTGCAGTATTTCAGCTCCTAACAGATGCCAAATATTTTACACCATTGAGGAATAGGACTAAATTCTTTCAACAGATTGTCAAGTGCAGGTAATGCTGAGAATACCAATCATCTGTTCATCTGGTATACATGCACAGATAGTTGTATGGAAATTTAGCACCTATGACTTTTCTTCTTATTTTCTTATACAGTATTAGTTTAAAAAGCATTTACACTGCTGTAAAAGAAAGTATTTAAAATGTATCCCTTTGTTTTTTATAGATCCTGTGCGTGGTCCACGGAAACTAGAAGTTGTAGACATCAAATCCTGGCAAATCACTATCACCTGGGAACCATTTGGCTACAATGTAACTCGTTGCCATAAGTACAACCTTACAGTCCATTACCGCTATCAAGCTGGTGGACAAGAACAAGTCAGAGAAGAAGTGAGCTGGGATACTGACAATTCACATCCTCAGCACACTATTACAAATCTATCCCCATATACTAATGTCAGTATCAAACTAGTTCTTATGAATCCTGAAGGAAAGAAAGAAAGCCAAGAAATTGTGGTACAAACAGATGAAGATGGTAAGCTTTGAATTGTAATTTTAAGGGTTTGATTGTTTGTTTAATTCAGTTAGCATGAACATGCATATTTTTAGACTCATTTTTGTAATCCTACCTGAGGGAGCAAGTGAGTGAATGAGTATGTATAGCTCCATATTGATATTCTGTAGAGAGAGAGAGTTTAATGCTGTGTGCAGTTCCATGGTAGATCCCAACCAGTGCTGGGCTCCAAAAAATTTTACTACCATATTGTGGGCGTGGCCAGGGGGAAAGCCCTGCATTGCACCCAAATTAGGACTACATTAGTTTATTTCAAGCCTTGTATGGGCAGGGCCAGCCAGAATTTCTGCTACCAGTTCTGGCGAACTGGTGCAAAGCTGCTGATGCCCACCATTGATCCCAACCTCCAAAGAAAAGCTAGGTGTTAGCTGCAAGCATTTCGTGAACTCAGCTGCAGAATTTCATCTGCAAAAATTTTCTTCAAAGAGAACTACTACTCTTGAGACAGTCTCTTCTGAGTAGCACTCCTGTAGGTGAAAATTTTATCTGAAGAGATCCAGTTGAGATACCTTTATACAACAGCAGTCTTGTGAGCTAGGAGGGAATTCGGTCTCCTCTGACTTAAAAGCAAAACTACCATATTTGCCAGCGTATAAGATGCATTGGGGTATTATTATTATTATTATTATTATTATTATTATTATTATTATTATTATTATTATTATTATTATTATTATTATTATTATTATTATTATTATTATTATTATTATTATTATTATTATTATTATTATTACTTATATTTCTATACCGCTTTCATTTCCCTAAGGGAACTCAAAGCGGTTTACATAGTGTAAAATACATAATATAAAATATAAATTCATACAATAAAACACATATCAATGAAAAATATCAGTAAATGCAATACAGAATAAGAATACAAATGCACTACAAAAATAATAATGCAGTTACAAGTATAAAATGCAAATTACAGGTCAAAATACAATATTAAATACAACATACTACAATCCTGTCTGTGGCAGATAAGACCCAGAGCAGGGCGAGCAGGAAAATTCTTCAAAGACTGAAGCGGTCACAGATGTGCCAGTCCTCCCTTTCCTCTGGGCAATGATGGAAGAAGGCTAGAGCGTCCATCCGTGGTGGGGATGATGGTTTAAGTCCACCCTGCTGTGAGGGCCAGGTTCCTCCGCTTCTTGCCAACCAGCAGGCGGGGCAGCAGTCTGGTGGGGAGGGGTGACCCTGGCGCCAGCATTTTAAAACCACGGCAGCCACCCCCAGGTGTTTCTGTGCTTCCTCCAGCCCCGGCTGGGCGAGGGAGCAAAGCTGGCAGGCATGGAAGCAGTCCGGTGTGTGTGTGTGGGGTGACCCTGGAACCAGTCTTTTAAAGCCACGCCAGCCACCCCCAGGTGTTTCTGCGCTCCCTCCAGCCCCGGCTGGGTGAGGGAGCGAAGCCAGCAGGCAGGGCAGCACCCAGTTATTACCAAAATAGCCCACTGTATACAGTACAAGATGTACTCCATTTTTCCAGTGTATTTTAAGAGGAGGGGAGAGGATTTTATACACCAGCAGGGTTTGGCTTCCTGAATCTTCAATTTTTCTGGGGCTGTAGAATCCAACAGTTCCTCCCCACATCATACTTTGAGATCATACTTTCTGGAGGATGCCTACAGCAGGGCAACAAGAAGTGGAAGGATACTAAAATCAACAAATGCAATTGAAATTAGCATAGTCTTCAATAACATGCAAGCATAGTTTGGATCTAGCCAGTTTCTTTCATAAGAGTAGAGTTCCTTCTTCTTATGGAAGAAATGAAGAAGGATGTTGTTTCTTTCAAAATTCTTAGTAAAAGTATCAGCTTCATACCTCCCAAACTAGTTGTGAAACAAAACATACTCTTGCCTCAAATATTCATACCAAGTATACATTCAAAAAAATGAAAAGCAAAAATTGATAGAATTGAAAATATACACACATTTACTTTCTTCAAACAGAACAATCCCTCAAAAACATTTCAAAAACCAGTTATGTTTTCCTTTCATTTCTCAGAAATCTGCTGTTATTTCCATCTTGGACCAGTTCCTTATCAGGTTGTGAGACTGTTCTCACATTCTGTTGAGATGAATACTGTCTTTTGACATGAGAGCACCTGAAACATTTTTCAACAGATTTTCTGCATAGAATGAAAAGTTCAATAATTTTTTCAGAGAACATGGCATCTCAGGGAAATTCCAGCATCTTTTATAAAAGAAAAACACAATTTTCCTCGTGTATTTAATGTGAGGAAGAGTTGACATGCAGGATAAAATGAGTTGAAACACAATTTTGCTTAATTTGTTTCACAATGATAACAAGAGAAGACTCAATCTCAGCACTTACAAAACTAATCATGATGTGTTTATTTAAATATGTCAAGAGGTACTTAAATTAGATGGAGTTCAATTACTAACTATAGTTGCTGATCTAGGGGCTGCGGTGGCTCAGTGGTTAAGAAGCCCGCCTTGTTAGCTGGAAGGCAGTTCGAGACCCCAAGTCAGCAGTTCGAGACCCCAAGCAGGTGCTGCATGACGGATTGAGTGCCTGTTTCTGTCCCACCTCTGCCAGCCTAGCAGTTTGAAAGCAGGAAATTGCAAGTAGATAAATAGGGATCACTTTGGTGGGGGGGGGAATCTTGGGGACATGAAAGGAGCCTCATTCAGGCGTCCCCTGAGCAGTTTCTCCAGCAAAAATCCTTTCAACCCAGAATAATTTCTGACATAAAATTATTAGTTGCCGATCTTCTAGCATTTCTTCCCTTACTGGCAAAATAGTATCTGAAGGCTTTCACTTATAAGGGTTGCTTCATTAACCTGGTTTGGAATAACACAGATGACTCCTAAGGCCCCTGGTAATGTGTTGCCCACATAGTTATTAGCCATGGTATTTAAAGAAACCCTTTGCATGGAAGTGTGTTAATTATTTTATCATTTATGGCCCATTATTTCTTTAAAGTGTTCCTTATTTTTTTTTCTTGTGCTGTATCTGATTCCAAATATTGGCGATCATCATGGTGATCAGCCATGAAGACTGTCCTGCGAATATAATGCCGTGGCCTTTCATCTGTCTTCTGCATTGCAGCACGATCCTTAATTATAGTCTAGCTATATTGTCTCTTTGGATATGATTTGTTGTTATCATAGCAATGCAGCTTTGACACTTTTAGTGGTACTTTCATAACATCTATTTTTTCATTTATTAGTTCCAGGTGTTGTACCACTTGAATCTATTCAAGGAAGCACTTTTGAGGAGAAGATTTTCCTTCAGTGGAAGGAGCCTGTGCAAACATATGGTGTGATCACACTGTATGAGGTAAATAGTGCTATTTTGCTTACATAACATTTTTATTTTCACAAAACGTTAGTCATTATTGTGCTGTATATAAAGATATTCTTTCTTTATATCTAACAAGATTTATGACACTCTCAGCCATTTGCATTGCTTTTTTCTTTTTCTTTTTTTTGGGGGGGGGGTCCCCCACTTTTGTTGTTTGGTACCAAAAAAGCATAGGTGTTTATCTTCACAGCATTGTCTGCTAGACTGGAGGTGAAACAACATTAATCTGAAAGCCAGGAAGCTTTCTTCAGGGATTTCCAATTGCCTAAATGCTGCCCTACTACAAATGAGTCCCATACCAATATCAGCAAGCCTTTTAGATCAAAGGGTAGGGAACCGAAAACTTCCAACTGGGAAGTTTCTACCATAGAGGCATCTACTGCAGATGGGTAATTCCATGGTACTAAGCTCTGCTCTCAGCGCACCCCACCCCACCCCACCCCACCCATGAAGAAAGGAATACAAACTACAAACAGTTATGAGTTTTGGGAGGGTCAAAAAGTTTTAGGAGACTCATGGGAAGAAAGTGGTATAGAGAAAGATACAGGTGAAACTCGGAAAATTAGAATATCATGCAAATGTTCATTCATTTTACTTAAAAGGTGAAACAAATATAGGAGATAGACTCACAACATGCAAAGCGAGAGATGTCATGCCGTAATTCGTTATAATTGTGATGATCATGGCGTACAGCGTACATGAGATTATGTGATAATTATGGGGTACATGAGATTGGGGGGTTGGGGTTTTCATAAGCTGTAAGCCATAAGCATCAATATTATAACAAAGTAAGGCTTGAACTATCTCGCTTTGCATGTAATGAGTCTATCTCATATATTTGTTTCACCTTTTAAGTTGCATTACTGACCTGATTGAACATTTGCATGATATTCTAATTTTCTGAGTTTCACCTGTAAAACACCATCAGGATACGAGGAGGTATAGAGCTTAAAAGGGTCAATATGCTGTATCTAGAATAACCCTTATCTGACCTGATGTTGCCTTGTGCAACTTTTAAAAATACATTCCTAGTGCTTGGGCATTTTTCAGACATTTGAGAAGCACAGATGGTGTGATGCAGAAAATCAAACTGAAGAGAGCTGATTTTATGCAGTGGTGGCATTAGTCCTGTTTGAGTTTTTCAGCTGTTATAGTATATTTTGTGTGATAAATCAGAAAGACCTACAGGTTTCAGCTCTACCTACTAGTCAGATTATCTTTTTTCTTTCAAATAACAAAGCAGAAAGCTGCTATCTGAAGTGTTATGGATTCAGTAAGAGTTTATTCTCCATTTCTAGAAAATTGCAAGATAGTAAATAGGATATTTATTCATAGCTCACCATCCCATGATAGAGAAAGAGTGAGAAAGGGGAGAACAGGCATGTGCTCATTTTAAACCTTTGTGCAAGCAGCTGCCAGAGAATTTGAGCACATTAAAAGAGATAAAAGGAAGAAATCTCCAGGAGACATCAGCATAGGAAATTTGTGAAAAGCAGTTACAGGATTCTACCGATTGCTTAGTAGAAGTGTTGCAACAACCCTCCTTGCTGCCATTGGTTTAGCTGCAGAGATGTAACAGAGATTCATACCTAGAAGCAAACTGTGTGCTAAAAAATTTTTTTGACAAACTTTAGTCTTTTCTACCCAAATTTTGGTAAATTAATCCACATTATTCTGTGTTGATTGTGAAGAACTGAGGAATTTGGGACTATGAAATATGGAATTCAGCTTCTGGGCTCTTCCAGGCTTCTGTGAGCACCTGAAGCATACAAGGAGGTCATCATATCAAGGGATAATCCCCGCTTTCTGCTTACCTCCTATCATTAAACACTTCAAAAAGAGTTTTGTAAAAAGAAATGACACCACCATGCCCAGCTCTTATCAGAAGACATATCAAAGCAACCCTTAACTAGAAAGGAATCATTTTGCTTCTTTTCCCTGAACCTTATACAGATTTGGCAGAGGGTGGAAAGCTAGCCAGGAAGATTCCTTTTGTCCTAATGAGAGAGCAAAGAGGATTAATAGATTGCTGACCACAGGTGCAAATGGCATGTTGCAATTAAAGAGTTAGCAATAAGGAATTGGGGAAATTCTCTGTCATGTCAAGCAGTTGTCTGGATTTTCGGTCAGACAGAGTCTGAGGTCCTAAAGCCAGTCCTTGCCTCCTCCAGCTATCAGGATTCTGGCTTTTTCTTTCTTTAATATTTTTATTTTGTTTTTGAAGAACAGTAGCACACTACCTCACAGGGTTTAAATCACAGATAGTGTGTTAACACTAAGTGCCTAGCTTGAATATTTTGTCTTAAGATCCCTGGAGCATACCAATTAGGCAGACTAAGAAGTGTTGGAAGCAACCAAAGCCCCAGTCAAGTCCCATAGTTTATTTATGCGTCTCCTGTAACAATCCGCTTACACCCAGGCCAAGCTTTTCCAGCTTCCTGACAATGGGATTGAGAGTGTACCAGATTGGGCTCCCTGGGCCCGATCTGGCCCTCTCAGTTCAGGCTTCTCCATTAGGCAAATCTGGTAGCGTCATGCAAAGAAATCACTCCAAGTCTCTTCAAGCATTTTCATAATTGTATTACAAGCATAGCAAAGTCCAAAATATATTCCAGTAAAAGATCAGAAGCACATAGATAAAGCAATCTGTTGGGAGGGGGCGGAGAGAGAAAGCTGGCCGCCGCCCTTCTTTCTAAGAGAATACATTTTGGCTGTTTGCCAGCATGCTCCCAAGAGAGACTACCTGAATGTGGGAGGGTGTCTTCCTACTGGACATGACTCCTCCCATCAGGATCCTCCCTTTGACCTTCCTCCTTAGAGCTTACCCCCAATGATTTTCCAGCAAGAAGACATGTCAATCACACACCAAGTTCCACCCCTTCTTCCCCAAGATTGCCATGCGGCTCCCATGTGTCACCATCTTGAAGGGGCATCTCCCCCCCATCTTCCAGGAGGCAGGCTACATGGAAACATGGAATGATCACCTTCATTCCATGATATCTCCATCTAAGCCGGTGGTTCCCAAAGTGGGGCCTATGCCCCACAGGAGGACTTCAATTCCCAGAAGTCTAAGTCAGTACATTGGCTGATCAGTGCATTGGGAAATTGACTTAGGCTTCTGGGAATTGAAGTCCAAAAACCAAAGGTTGAGAAACACAGATCTAAGCAGAAGGAAGTGGGTTGCCTGAGTGGCCATTGAGTGGGGGCTCATGGCATTGAAAAATAGCAATTCTCGGGTCTTTGATAAATTGTCATTTTCTACAAACAAATGAAGACAACAAAACCTGTACCTTGTGATATGTGTAACTATCTATGGGTTACATCCTGTTTAATGCTATCTCTAGTTTCTGGTTAACTTTGTGTTCTGATTTGTAAAGCTGGAATATTACAGACTTAATCTCATAGAGATGTGATTAAGATGTTTACTGCAAAGCATTCTGGATACAAGAAAGGGTCTTAGAAGAGAAGAAGAGCTAGCCATGTATGATTAAAGAGCATAACTAAAAACCTGGCTGGCAGGCTAAGTTTGGGGTGCAGGGGGAGGGGTGGCTTCTGTTGGGTGGTGGGTATACATGATTATTTCTTCCCCCATGGTTCCTTCGGTACCTGCACCCTTTTTAGGGGGTGGGTTCTTAATTCTGTTTTATCTGTGATTGTGAACCACCCTGAGTCAGCCTTGGTCGAGTGGGCGGTATAGAAATTCAACAATTAAATTAAATTATAAGCGATATACAGTAGAATCCCGTATAGCACTTTTTAATCCATTCCATGGAGCTGATCACTATACAGTCTTTGTACAGTCTTCCCTATGGGGAAAATCCGTACAACGATTTTCCCTATGGGAAAAACCGTACAACAATGTTTGGTACTTAGCAGTTTTTCCTATTGGAAAATCGTAGTGATTTTCCCATAGGAACAATCGCTATACGGAATGGCTTTCCCCCCTCCAAGCCTCATCGCTATGCGATTTCATCGCTGTATGGGGCGATCGTTATACGGGGTTCTACTGTATTGGATTGTGTTTAACAAATTAAACTTGAATAGGGTATGACTGTTAATACTAAAGTATAGCTGGCTAGTTTGTTCTATGGCAAATAATTTGGCTTGTTGAAAAACAGCCAATTCTGCAGAGGTTTAGATAGCAATTAACAATGCTGTAGCTCCCTTCTTTCTTGGCATATATATTTATATTGTTATGGTGACTTTTCTTAGATACCAAAAATAAGTAGTCCTTTTCAATGAAGTGTAGCTGTAGATAGATCATTTTAAACTGTATCTACGCCTTGTTACCGCAAATCTGTTTTTATGGATTGTATTTTTTGTGTGCAAAGCCAACAGTAATGCAATCCTGCCACCCATTACAAGACAAAAGACTTTAGCAACCTAAATGTATTAGCTTAAGTCCGACCTTAGCCTTAATAGCCATCATCTGGGTATCTTTAAGCCTCCTGTGTCTATAAAAGTAATAACTCATAACAGTTTTGTCTATTTTTCATTGGATTCTGGATTTGATGCATACAAGAGAGCAAGATAAATGTCTGACATTTTACACATCTGAAGGGTTTACTGGATAAAAATGCAATCTTTGTCCAACTGCTGAAGATATTTTATAACTTTGTTATTCTTTTGTAGATCACCTACAAAGCTGTCAGCTCTTTTGACCCAGAAATAGATTTATCCAACCAAAGTGGACGTGTTCTAAAGCATGGGAATGAAACCCACTATTTGTTTTTTGGCCTGTATCCTGGAACTACTTACTCTTTTACTATAAGGGCCAGTACAGCCAAAGGTTTTGGACCTCCTGTTACAAGTCAATTCACTACAAAGATATCAGGTAGCATTTTGAAACTACAAACATTTATTTTCAATAAGTGTTCAGAAAACTAATTTTTTTTGTATAATTTCATTACTATTATCTAGCACGTTGGGGATGTAACAGAAGCTGAATATTTTCCATGTGACCCTTGGTGAAAACTATAACCCAATATATTTTACTTTGCAAGCTTTAGCTATATTAAATTTAGCACATTTAGTTCAGATTTAGGGAACCTGTTGCCAAAATCAAATCATGTATGGCTGTTGCATGAAACTGGCAGAAGTCTGACCTTGTGTAGATAACAATTTGTACCAGTGCCCTATACTGTACTGTACTTTGTAACTTAACTTGTATTGTCTTATTATCTAAAGATTTCACAAGTGCTATAACATTTGTGTGTGTATGAAACAAAAATCATTTTTATTTCTTTCAGAAGGCCATTTTATAAACAGAGTTGTAAAACAGAAATGATATGAAAGGTACAATTTAAATGATTCTGCTTCCTCTATTCTTGTTTTTGTAGCACCTTCTATGCCACCCTATGAACTGGAAACACCTTTAAATCAAACTGACAGTACCGTGACAGTTCTGTTGAAACCTGCACAGAGCAGAGGCGCTCCAGTCAGGTATGGTGGTATTGGGGAGCCTTTATACGGTGAAAACAAAATTGATTATGCATATATATATATTTATAATGTTTTCTGGGGTTCCTTTTTTAATTCAGCAATCAGGGTTTAAAACCATGTTTGCATTACCTCTAATTAAATTGGAAAGAAAGCCTTTGATGTAGAGTGTTCAGGTATTGTGCAGGGGATTTCAAAGCTTAGTCTGCAAACAAAGAGCAAGGCTGTGGGGCTGTTATGTGGGTGGCTCCTTTTTATAAGGTAATTGCTTTCTGCAGTGTTATGAGTTCAAGGGTGCATTATTATTTTCATTCTCTAGTAATATATTTTCAGTAATCACTCTTCCTTTTTTCCTACCTTTGGGTTTAATCACCATTCATTTAGGTAATCAGCTGAAACAAGTTTTGAGATTTAAGAACTAAAATGTGTCACATTCAAGATTAAAAGTTTTTAAAAAGCATGTACTTCAGTATTTCAAGTATTTTTTAAAGAGAATTAATGCAGTGTGGCAGACAATAGGCTCAAGATGTTCTCAGTCTCACATCTACTGTGAATTTACTGGTTGTTGTTAGATAAGGCCCTTTCAGTTTCAGACCTAAAATGAATGCCACAGAGGAAAGTCTGTAAATAATATTGAGAGAAATTGTAACAAACCCGTTACTCATTAGTAGGACCTTGGCCTACACATTAGTGGGACCGCACCTGAATTGACACCTTCCAGCCAAGCAATCCAGGATTTTAGCTTGCCTTCTCACATGTCTTGACCTAAGTCCGGGCTGTAAGTAGGAAATGAATTTCATAAGAAATTAAACCACTCCAGTCATCTTCATGTTGTTTTAAAAATGAATTTATTGTAGTAAAGCTAATTACAGATTTCTTAGTTTTAGGAAGCAAAACAATTCTAGTCAAATTGAAACATCTTTAGTTCAGAAAGCACATTAAAATAATGAAAGCTGACTACGCTTTGAAGCACTAAAGGGCCCTACCTTATAGTTTAGATAACTACATGATTGTTGGGTTCAAAGCACTCCCAGAGACTTACACAATATGGAGGTCTGGACCAAGAGAACATCCTGCCCCCTTCCTCTGGTTTTATGTCTTCCAACATGTTCCACTCTCTCGCCATTTCCCTAAAGCAGGGATTCTCAACCTGTGGGCAGGATGCAGCCCGTGGCACCATTTCATGTGGCCCCCCACCGCCTCCACCACACCAGGAAGTGCCATGTGGTGGAGGAAGGGAAAAAATGGCTATCCGGCCCCTGAAGCTGTCTGAGGGACCGTTACCCGGCCCCCAGCTTAAGAAGGTTGAGAACTTCTGCCCTAAAGGAATCCAGCCAATAACTATGCAGTATTACATGTCTGTCAATTCTAAGTTTCATTTCTTCCAGAACATAAAGGTAGCATGTTTTGACTATCATTCCTGCTCTGGAATGCACCATAGCTCCTCCTCTTCAGTGCGCGCACACACACATACACACACACACGCACGCACACACACACACACACACACCTACACACCCCTCCATTACACACTTGAAAAACACACAAGCCCCATTATAGCCATGACAGAAATAGATTTGCCACCATTTTTCATCCTTGATTTCTTTTTACTAGATTTGTTTATTACTATTGTTCTTTAAACCATAATGGATATCATGTATGAAAATGCCATAGGAAGGGGGTTTGAGTAACGGGATGACACATCTATAGGAAGGGTTAGGGTAGCTTGTTTCCTTACTCTAGTAGCTGGTTTCCTTACTCTGTATCCATGGTTGGGTAGAAAAATGTAGCTGAACTTTATTTATGCCCTTCACTAAGTACAGTGGCAGTCTATTGATTCTGCTGTAACTACCTAGCATGGTTAATGCAGATTCTTGGAACTGTACTAAACTTTTCAGTGTAAATGATTGTTGTCACTTTATTGATCAACACATCAGCTCTGTCACATAAAAATCTTTAATTCGTCTGATGCATGGAGAGAGAAAGGGAAGGGGGAGCTAAATATACATTCTAGCACACTGCTGCCTAGGTTTTCTTGTTAACAGCATTACCACCTTTTCCCTTTCCCCATCCTTACCTCTGGGGAAAATATAAAATAAGTATTTTACTTCCCTTTCTTAAACGATTTTGATCCACTCTATTATAATTACACTTACAACATACTCTAAATAATTCAGGCTTAGTGGTATGAGTCATTTGAATGACGATGAATTTATAGATGCCTTCTATGTTACTATTGTTAGTGATACTGTCAGGTAATAGAAAGTGAACATATATCCAAGAAATCAGATTATCATCTTTTGCACGAATACCGGTAGTTTCATTGATTATTGCAATATCTACATGTTATAGTATGATGAGATAGGATTGGAGACAGATACTGTACTTTGCTTATGTTCACATCTGCTTCTTCTGCTCAGATACAGAGATGAGATATTATCCAGTTTATGGTTTCCTATAAAATAATTGTAGTTAGTTACTTTGAATTTGTTCCCCTTTAAGATATTAACACATTCAGACAGAATCTTGACAATGGTTTTGTTTCTAGAATAATAATTGAATTAAAATAAGGGCTTTCCTACCTTTTTGAAATACCTGGCTGAGTTTATCTGCGAGCCTATAGATGGAATTTTATTTCCATTGATTTAAACAGCAGGGTTTTATGAAAGAGTCAGATAATTTGAATTTTAGACAGCTGCAGCTTCACTTTTATTCCTTTCTTAATTTATTGGTTGCTTGTTCATTGCACGTTAAGCCCACCCACCCCTTTTGAGGTGTTTTCCCTGTGTGTTTTCTTCCATGGGGCACTTTTACTTATTGATGCAGTGCACCATAGGATGCAGGTCCAATCTCGTTGTTCTGTGCAGGAAATGACAATAAAGATCTATCTATCTATCTATCTATCTATCTATCTATCTATCTATCTATCTATCTATCTATCTATCTATCTAAACTTAGTACTGCTGGACAGAAATTTTGACAGACAGGGAGTAAATAACAACTTATTAAACCGAGTATAGTACCTACTCATTCAGTAGAGAGGTTCAAGACATCTAAGAGATAATCCTCCAGGACCTGACTAGCATTAATCCTGGATGGTTTACATACCTATCAAGTTTTGGATTTGAATATAAGGGAAATTTTGGCCACACCCATCTGTGGGTGTGGCCAAATCTGTGGGCATGGCCAAATATAGCCATGTGACTTGCTGGCCTCTAGTCATGCCTGCCACATGGCCATGAAAATGTCTGCAAACATAGACAGCACTGGCTCTTTTGCTGTAAAGGAAGATGAGCACCCTAGAGTTGGATACGACTGGCAGATTTTACTTAATTAGGTTCAAAGATCTCTGCAGATGGTGATTGCAGCTATGAAATAAAAAGGCGACTGATGCTTGGGAAACAAGCTATGAGAAACCTGGGGAACATAGTTAAAAGTAGAGGCATCACCTTGCAAACAAAAAATTGCATAGTCAAAGCAATGGTATTCCCGGTGGTAATGTATGGGTGTGAGAGCTGGACCATTAGGAAAGCTGAGCGCAGAACAATAGATGCCTTTGAAATGTGGTGTTAGAAATAGGTCGATCCTAGAAGAAATCAACCATGACTGCTCATTAAAGGTCAAATAGTAAAGATGACGCTAAAGTACTTTGGACATCAAATGAGAAGCGAGGATTCACTTGAGAAAGCCTTGATGCTGGGAAAGGTGGAGGACAAAAGAAGGGGGTGGCCAAAAATAAGATGGCTAGATGGTATTGTAGATGCAATGGGCACAAAGCTGTGTGGGTCAAAGAACCCTTTCCCCCATCTTCTTGGGGGAGTTTTGTTTTGTTTTCTTTCTTGTTTACTCAGTGACTTAAGTGACTAAGATGCTGACTGGGAGGCAGAAGGTCAGCAGTTTGATTCCTCAGTACTGCAGGACGGAATGAGCTCCTGTCTTTGTCCCAGCTCCTGCCATCCTAGCAGTTCAAAAGCAAGAAATTGCAAGTAGATAAATAGGGACCACTTTGGTGGGAAGGTAACAGTGTTCATTCTAGTCATGCCTGCCACATGACCACGGAAATGTCTGCAGATGCAGACAACGCTGGCCATTCAGCTTTGAAACAGATGAGCACTGAACCCTAGAGTCGGATACGACTGGCTTTTGAGCGAGGGAAACCTTTACCTTACTCATTTTTAATTAATTTTTTTCCCTGGGAAGCAAAGAAAGTGCAGAATAGTAAACCAGCCCCCTAGGGTTACCAACTGCTTGTAAGCAGCTTGGCTTTAATGAACTAGCCCTGCAAAATGGCTAGACACCACCCCCCCCCTAATTAGGGTGGAGGAGCAAGGGATTAATCCCCCCAAAAAATTAACCAATCTATTTGTTCCTCACTGCAACCAATTGAAGCACCAACATCTGAGAATGTCGGATCCAGCTTAATGAAGGGAATTAGTAAAGAAGTAAAAAGCAACCTCTGTAGTTTCCAAGCCTCCCAGCCTCTCTCTCTCTCTCTGTCTATTTGTCTGTCTGTCTCTCTCATAGATCAAGCACCATCCCCCACCCCCACCCCCTCCCAAGTTAACTCTTGAACAAACAGAAACGGAAGCCTCCAGCCAGTAGGCAGGGCAGAAACAGCTCAATAAAGCTTGAGAGTGAGAGAGAGATCTCACTGATTTGCCCCTGCATATATGAAATATTGCTTATCTCTAGAGTAGACTCCCGAGTCCCATGGTGGCTCCGAACAGCAGCAGCAAAAACAACGACGCCTCCATGACCATGTGGCAGGAGGGAAATGAAAGAGAAACTATAGAACGCCCCCACCACCTTCTCTCTCTCTCTCTCCCCTTCCACAAGCGAAAAGCCTGTCACACAGTGACCTCTGGTGGCCAGGAAAACATACTGCAGCTTCGGTCAGGATTTTTTTAAAAAAATAAGGGATATCAAGGGGAAATTAATAAAATGGGAGGGGAGGGAAGAGGGGTAAAATAAGGGGTTTCCCCAGGAAAAACGGGATACTTGACAGGTACGATGGTTTATGGTGCTTTGCCCAGGTCTATTTTTGCTTAACTTATGCTATTGCAGCTAGTTGGATAGCTCAGTGGGTTAGGTAACTGGCTGCAGAACCATAGATTAGAGTTCAATTGCCCATTATGCTTCCTGGGAAAAGAGCCAGCTTGTGTAGTCATGGGTAACCTGCACAGTCCCACAGTGCCCCTAGAAGAAAGGAATGGTAAATCAAATCTGTATAGAGTATTTGCTAACTAGAAAATCCTGAAAAGGGTCACTATTGGTCAGAATAGACTTGATGGCACACAATTATTGTTAATTATGCTGGTGCACCAACTGACCCCTTGGCCGAGGGGAGCCTAAAGATGCCGCGGCCGTGAGCCTGCTGTGCCCTCCTGGCTCTGTCATTGCTGGGAGGTTAAAAGGGACTTCCCTTTGGCCGAGGGGAGCCTGAAGACGACGACGCGAGCCTGCCGCGCCCTCCTGGCCCATTATCGGCCAGGTGGTGGACAAGGGCAGTTGACTTTTGACTTGTTCATGGGGCGGTTTTGCTGCAGGCGGTCTTTGTGGGGCTTATGAAAAGAGGTTCCCCTCTTGTTTTATAAGCTTTGGTAAGGTCATTGAGCCTTGGGCTCCGACCTTCGGACTCATTTGTATTGCCACCTCGAGTCACACGTGTTGAGGGAGGCGGGATAGAAATCTAACAAATAAATAAATTATCCAGCTGCTGTTAAAATGTGTACATCTGTTTTAGATTAAAGTGTTGAACTGATTACTGCTGTATGTTTAGTATAAAATACAATCTAGGGTTTTTGTTGGTTATGTTCATTATATGAGCTTCATTGATTTCCAGTCTTACTGGAATCAGTGCAGAATATTTAAAGTGGCATTTCCTTTAAATTGAAACTGAACAGATAGATATGCATCACAGGGTGTTCTCAGTTTGTGGGCCCCAGTTTCTGGAATTTTCTGTAGAGAGATGAAAGCTTGGAAAAAACTGTAACATTTCTGAGGAAAAAACTGTATTCTTAATTTGGAATGGAAATAGAAAGAAGTTGGGAGAGAAGGTTAAGAAACCCAACGTTTCAAATGGAAGGATCAGAGCTAACAGATGTGTCCACCTTGGCTGAGCACCTTTTGTACTTAATTTTTAAATTAAGTTTTGAATTCTTGGAGATTACTATGTATGCACTGGATTGTAATTGTTACCTCTTTTTTCCCCATGGCTTCTCATATTTAGCATCTGTATGGTTAAAAGGTACAGCATGGATCTTTCCATGCAATGAATAGCTATACTTACATAATTTGGCCAATATATATTGATGAAACATTTGTTCCAGCTCTGCTAATTTTTGTATCAAAATTATCATATTACATGGTGGAGAGAGAAAAAGTTTTTTTTAAAGTACAAACAAACAAAACTAACTTATCTTCCTATCCTGAGTTACATATTGGTTGTAAGTAGTCTTGAAAACCAAGAAAAACATTTTATGTTTTATAACATGGTGTTACAGAATGCAAGCGCGGCGCCAAAATGGCCGCCGCGCCCTTTGCGGCCCCCCCCCCCCCACAGGACAGAGAATCCGGGTAGTTAGGGGCGTGGCCAGCTCCCTTATAAAAGGGGTGGCCACGAGGCAGCCGAGCTGCCATTTTACCTCAGCGACGGAGCGGAGAAGTCTTTTCCCCTGTGTCTCCGTCGCTCTTTACCTTACCGGGAAGCCTTTTGGTAGCGATTTTCCTCGTTGGCTTCCCTTTGCTTCAGTGGAGAGGCCTTTGAAGAAGAAGGCAGCTTCGAGTGCAGCTTGCGCTGTTAGGAGGCGCAACCCAGGTTGGAGGACCGCGGTCCCGCCTCCTCAGCATCCGTTTTTGCAGGCCCCTGCCGGGGTCGGCTGAATGGGGTCTATTGCCCCTGCGCCCGGAGTGGGCGACCAGAGTTCGGGCGCGGAAGGGGTTCCGGCCCGCGGCCCGCGAGTGGTGGACACCGCTCCTGCGTCTGCCCACCCTGTTCCTACTCCTTTTGGGTCGCAGCCTCCCCTGGGCCCTCTAGCCTTGGGGGGGTGGTGCGGCTCCCTGCCTTGGTGGGTTTCTTCACCGCCCCTGCCGGGCTTCGGTGCTGGCCAATGGCCATATTCGCCTCTACCACGCCTGGACCGGGCGGGCCGGCCGGCTCTTCGCTCCAGTCAGGCGGGCGCCCCCTTCGGGGTCCCCTTTTGAGACGCTGTCGGCAGAAGGACAACAGCTGGCAGGGAGGGTTGAGCTGCTGCAGGCGCGTGGCGCGGTTTCGGCCACTGCCTCGCGGCTCCCCGGCCAGCAGCCAGGTGCGGGTCAGGTCCGGTGATGAGCTCTACGTCGGTCGTGAGCTCCGACGCCCTCAGTGGGCCGGAACCCCCGGTGGGGGCGGCCCGCGGGGGTGCAGCATGTGAGTATACGGTGCAAGCGAGTACATCCACACACATGCCCAATATGGGGGGGGCCTTTCAATGGCCTTGGCCTTGCGCGGGTGGTGCGGGGGCCACGCTGTTGGCACCCCACCCGGCAACGACGACTGCCACATTAGGCACTGGGGTGTCAGCGAGTACATCCACACACATTCCCGGGGCCCCGTGGTGGGGGGTGTTCCCTACCCTGAGGGGAATGTTGGGGTGGCCGGGTTGGTCTAAGCTCCTATTCCTTAACGCTGAATGACCACTTGGCACAGGCCGCCAGGGAGTAAAATGGACGAGGGGAATATGTGGATATCTTCTCACCCTTAGACAAGGCGCCCTCCAAGGAGAGATGGAGGGGCGGAATAAGAAGGATAGTGGCAGGCACGTTGTCACAAGCCACCAAGTATGTGGGCCAAATGGTTGCCGGCCTGCATCATAGGCATGGCGGTGTACCTCAGGGCCCGGCCGGATATGGCGATTTCGATGGTCCAGTATTTGGTCAACATCTGCCGGGCAATGGTTTACTTTCCGGGCTCAGCGTGGTTGGCTTGTGATGAGGAATGCCGTAGGCGGATTCCCACACACCTTGGGGTTAGACGGGATGAGCCAGGCCAGAGACTGCGGCTTTTGTACTTGACGCCCACGTGCCCTGTGCCCGGGGAGATATACCATTGTGGGCATGCGGTTCAGCGGGCGGCCCCAACATAGGTCACCTGCCATGGGGCGGGGCGGGGGGTTCCGGCCCGCCTGCCGTGCTGGACTTTCTTGTCCAATGGCTCCTCTAATGGGAGGACTTGTATAGACAGACAGGAGTGTCCCACCTGTGTTGGCTCCTATGCGGCCTCTGCCTGTTCCAGGCCTAGAAGAATGCGAAATAGGCAGAGGGTGGGGCAGACAGGGGGCTTGCAAGACTGTTGCAGAGGGATTTAGTTCACCGAAGGGCTCCCCCCCAATCTTTTATCCCTTGAGGGGAGGGAGGAGGTGGCTGCTGCCAGCTTTGACAAAAGGGGTTTATGCGGGCAGGGTCGTTGGCACTGTCCCTGCACCCCCGTACCGGGGAGCACATTATTTCAATGATGCCATGCCTTTTGGGCTATCCCATTGGGGCTCGGTGTTCGAGCGTTTCACCACTTTCCTAGATTGCGCTTTTGTTCGCAGGTCAGGGTCCCGGTCTGTAGCCCAATCCCTGGATGGTTTTATTCGGGGCTGAACGGGGCTGGGACACGTACCCACGTCTCCTCAACACATTTCAGACGCTAATGGAGGAACTTGGTGTCCCTTTAGCGCCCGAAAAGACCGAGGGCCCATCTCCACAGCTAGTATTCCTGGGGTGGACAGTAACACAATAGCGCAGGATTCTAGGTTGCAGCGGGATAAGGTGTTAAGGCTAGTGGCCCTGGTCTCGGTCTTGCTGGCTGAGTGCATGGCATCATGGAGGGAATTTCTGGTGCTACATGGTCACCCCAATTTCGCTGGCAGGGTCGTCGCACCGGGCAGGGCAATTGCTCTGCGCTGGTGCGACGCCATGGCGGGATTATCCAGGCCCCGCCACAGGCTCAGATTTACCCGGGGTATTGGGGCAGACGTGTTTGTCTGGCCATAGGCCCAGAGGTAGTTCAATGGGGTGTCATTTTGGGGTTTGATTTCATGGCTCCCCTTGGCTTTCAGATGCAGTCCGATGCCTCAGGATTCCTGGGTTTCTGGGATGTACTTCAATGGGAAGTCGGCCTATGGTGGGTGGCCACCATCTGGGGCAGGCAAGGGTCGCCTGCATGGTCTCACGTATCTGGAATATTTACCTATCCTGGGTGCTTTGATGCTATGGGGCAAAGGGTGGGCCAACTCGGTTGTGCAATTTTGGCATGGCAACGCGGCTGTTATCCGCATCGTCACTGCACAGATTTCCAAATTGCCCGGGGTTATGGAGCTAGTGCGTGGGTTTGTGTTATGCAACCTGTGCCCCAACGTTCCTTTCAGGGCCAGGCAAGTACCAAGGGTTGATAATGATATTGCTGCTGCTTTGTCCCGCCTGCAGATCTCCCGGTTCCGTGCCTCGGCCCCCGGATGCGGAGGAATTTCCCTCGCCACTACCGGATGAGAGATGGACCGTTGGCAAGGAGAGGTGAACCGGGCGATTGGCCTGTCATTAGCGCTATACATGAGTAAGGCGTATCACCACACATTTAGTTCCTTTAGAGTATTATGTACCCGATTCCGACTGCCAGGAACCTGGCCGATTCCAGTAGCCCATGTTCTGCGGTTCATGGTTTACCTGTATGCCCAGGGCCTCGCACCACGCACCATAGCATCTCAGCTGTTGGGTTGGCTTTTATGGCCAAAGTGGGAGGTCGTGTGGACAGCACCAATGACTTCCGGGTGAGACAAGTTGGGAAGGGCGGGTGCGCGTGCTCGGGCGTTTCCCGGGCGACCGCCACCCCATTTACCCAGGGGGTTTTTTGACCCAGTTGGCCCGGGGCTGGCCTGGCCTCTGTTTTGATAGATGAGGCAGCCCACTTCATGCGGCTACAACGGTGGCCTTTTTGGAGCCCTCCGCGTCGGCGAGCTTGAGATGCTGAGTAAGGCGGATGCAAGATTTTCCCAGGGTTTTTACCCAATTGGCCCGGGGCTGGCCTGGCCTCAGTTTTGATAAATGAGGCAGCCCACTTCATGCGGCTACAACGGTGGCCTTTTTTGGAGCCCTCCGCATCGGCGAGCTTGAGATGCTGAGTAAGGCGGATGCAAGATTTTCCCAGGGTTTTTTACCCAATTGGCTCGGGGCTGGCCTGGCCTCTGTTTTGGAAATGAGGCAGCCCACTTCATGCGGCTACAACGGTGGCCTTTTTGGAGCGCTCCGCGACGGCGAGCTTGAGATGCTGTATAAGGCGGATGCAAGTTGTAGGGCACTGGAACTCGAGGATGTCTATGTTGCCAAAGACTGGGCCCAGTTGAGGATACTCTCCTCTAAGACAGATCAGCATGGCGTAGGCAGTGGTGTAAGACTGCTACGGTGTTCTTTGGCAGACATCTGTCCGGTTGGTGCCCTACAGGAATTCCTGGCACTGCGTGGCATGCACCACAGCCCGTTTTTCTGTCACCAAGATGGGTCTCCCCTTACTAAATTTCAGTTTTGGAAGGTGACAGCCAGAGCCCTCACCAGGGTGGGCCTACCAGGTGCACGTTTTGGCACACATTCATTCCGTATTGGTGCAGCCGCTACAGCAGCTGCTTTTGGGTACTCTGGGGCTGACATACGCAGCATGGGGAGGTGGGGCTCGCATTGTTTTCAGTTTTATGTGCGCCCACTCCCGCCATGAGTACCAATCCAGTCACCTTACCGCCTTTTTCTCAATTTTTCTCAATTTTATTACAGACCCTGGGTGTCGTATTACACCGGTGACAGTATGGCTGGTGGGCCACAGATAGGTGCACAGGGCAGCGCGTTACGCTGCGGCGACAGAGTGGACCCCGACTGGGACTGGGTGAACACGCCAGTCTCACATGCCATGGTAAGCCTGGGATGTTATGGCGGGAGCTGCGGCCTTTCCTTTTTCTGGCCTGGGTGCTGACCCGCCTGACATTCTCATCATCCACCTGGGGGGCAATGATTTGGGCCAGGTCACCGGCTTATCGCTCAAGCATGCGATTTGCGAGGAACTCGCCTACTTGCATTATGTCTGGCCTGCCACAGCCCTGGTTTGGTCGGACATTGTCCCGCGCCATTCTTACAGAGGGGGCGTTAACCTCCTGGCCCTTGACCGCGCTAGGCGCGCGGTCGATAGGGCGGTGGCGCGGTTTCTTGCCGACGGGGCTTGGGACGGGTCAGTCATCACCCCGATATTAGCCTACAAAATTATGACTTGTACGCAGGGGATGGGGTCCATCTGTCGCGAGGGGGTATGGACCTCCTGTTGGGTGATTGGCGAGCAGGCCTGTTGACCGAGCTGACGGTCTGGGGGTGGGGCGTCAGGTCTTCTTTGAAGCCCCTCCGTGTGGCGGGTAGCACTGGTAAGGTAAACAGTATGACCCACAAGTATCCGGCAGGTTCGCAATTGACTGGACAACACTAGACAGGAATAAAGTAGTTAAACGTTGTCCGGTCAACGACGAACCAGGCGATGGGGTGATGATGATTGCTAACCAGCATGCATCACCCCTGTGATTTCACGGATACGCGTCAGAGGGTGGGGTCATGAGTTAGTTATTGACTACGGTCAACAATTTGTTTGTTGTCAACAAACAAATTGATACAAATTGATACATTGTAACCAATTGCCGTTGGCAATTTTTGGGTGGTACCTTACCAGTGTTACTTCGGCCTGCTTGCCTTAGGAATTATGATTGGTCGTTTTACCAATACAAATTTATAATTCGGACTAGGGCATTGAATCAATAAATGTGGCCCTATGCTGTTATCCACTTTCAATGTTGTCTGTGTCCGTTATTGGGGGGGTGCGCCTGCAATGCAAGCGCGGCGCCAAAATGGCCGCCGCGCCCTTTGCGGGCCCCCCCCACAGGACAGAGAATCCGGGTAGTTAGGGGCGTGGCCAGCTCCCTTATAAAAGGGGTGGCCACGAGGCAGCCGAGCTGCCATTTTACCTCAGCGACGGAGCGGAGAAGTCTTTTCCCCTCCACCCCCTCCCTAGTTAACAGTGTGATATTTTGGTCGCTTCGGGGCCGGGTGGGAATTTTTGGTTGGGACCCATATTGGCTTCCGGGTCCTGGCTTTTTTGCCCATCCCACACTGTTGCTATGGTTTGATATAGGGGTCTTTCTGTGTTCCTCCTGTTGACTTTGGTCACATTGGCGGGTAGCACTGGTAAGGTAAACAGTATGACCCACAAGTATCCGGCAGGTTCGCAATTGACTGGACAACACTAGACAGGAATAAAGTAGTTAAACGTTGTCCGGTCAACGACGAACCAGGCGATGGGGTGATGATGATTGCTAACCAGCATGCATCACCCCTGTGATTTCACGGATACGCGTCAGAGGGTGGGGTCATGAGTTAGTTATTGACTACGGTCAACAATTTGTTTGTTGTCAACAAACAAATTGATACAAATTGATACATTGTAACCAATTGCCGTTGGCAATTTTTGGGTGGTACCTTACCAGTGTTACTTCGGCCTGCTTGCCTTAGGAATTATGATTGGTCGTTTTACCAATACAAATTTATAATTCGGACTAGGGCATTGAATCAATAAATGTGGCCCTATGCTGTTATCCACTTTCAATGTTGTCTGTGTCCGTTATTGGGGGGGTGCGCCTGCAAAGACCTTTAGTACTGGGCAGCTGTAGTTGTGTTTTGTATCTTCTGGTATCTTCTAGTAGAGTTCTGTGTATCTACGTCAAGGGGGAGGGGGACTGTCCCTTGCCAGTAACCTTCAATTACTCTCATCAGAGTGGCACTAGTGCTGATCAGTTAGTTTTGTACTATTGTGTCATGTTAACACAAACCATCCATTTCCGCAACTATTTCGAAACAAATATGTAACTAAATGTTCTAGTGTCTGAACTGCTGTTTTGGACAGTGTAAGCGTAACTGTCAAATTCAGTGCTGTGATTCAATAATGCATAATTGCCGATTTGTGCTGCCACTTAGCTTAGGTATATGGGGAGAGATTTTCTAAATAATAACTGTCAAACACAGATATAAATAACAAGCGTGAGATCTAGATTGTAATAGACATTGTGTAGCAGGGTGAAAAGTGGAAGAGATGGTGTTTTCCATATTAAGATAAACATCTACTTCTTTCTTTGAATGGATAATTTAAGCCATTCTGACTAGAATTCAGAACGTTGCTGCTGGCAATAATCCTTGCCATTTTCTTTATGAAACCACAACATTAAAGCCCACATTTTTCTGAAAGATAATCCCAAACCTATGATGTACAGCAGGAGTTCTCAACCTTTTTAAGCCGGGGGCCAGGTCACGCTCCCTCAGATAGCTTTGGGAACCAGACAGCATTTTGTCCTTCCTCCACCGTATGGCAGTTCCTGGTGTGGTGGAGGCAGTGGGGGCCACATGAAGTGGTGCTGTGGGCAGCAGGTACAGTTTCACAAGGCATTAACAACTGATGTACAGTTTCACAAGGCATTAACAACTGCATTGGGAGAGGGAATCCCCTCCTCTATTCTGCCAGCAAAAAATGCTTTCTTGGTTGAGAATTCTTCCATCGATAGAAAGAGTCCTTCAATGAGCAGGAGGAGGATGCTGAATCCAACTCAGTGACGTCTAACTAAACATCCAATTCTAGAAAAAAACTGGTCCTAAAAAGGCTGGTCCTACCATTAGCCTGAGTGAGGTGGTTTTCAGGACCTCTTTGGAACTGGGAATTTAGGTGTTGATCTGCTCTTCTCTTTCACCTCTTTGAGGGGGTCGTATTGACAGTGCTGCCTGAATTGCCCCCTCCAGTAGGGCAAGTCCAATCTTTATTCCCTGCTATGTTTTGGTGGAATTCAACCAGCATTATGGTATGATATGGCACCACTGCAACAATGTCTTTTTTTCTTTTCTTTTTTTCTATTTTAGGCAAGAGGATTTGTGTGGCTGTGACTGTGCCATCTACATATTAGCAATAGAAATTACATTTATATACCACCCCATAGTGCTTAGAGTACTCTCTGGGTGGTTCACAAGTCAATTAGCATTAGCTGTGCCATCTGCATACCAGGGAACAGAGTTTTTGCTTTGCCCCTTAAGGATGTGAAAGGTTCAAAAGCCCTTAATTCCTAGACTGAACTAATCAGCTGTGTAAAAACAAAAAAGGGAAGGGATAGATGCTTGAATGCTGCCTCCAAACCAGTCCAAAGCATCAGACTTAGAAAACTTATTAAGGATTCAGGGATTGAAAGCTCCTTCCTCACATCACAGTTTCTATGAACAATGACTCTTTTAATGGAAAACATAGACCTATGACGTCTGCCACCTACATTATGAAATATTGTAATATAGCCCAGGAAAGTAATGATTTTCTGTGAAGTGCTTTTTGTATAGATTGGCCTTTTACATGTTCACCTGCACCTCAGCTGTAAAGATTAACTTGATGTCTTGGAAATGTGAAGCTGATCTCTGTTTTGGTTGGGGGGAGGGGAGAGACATTTTGAAATAATTTTGATATTTAAATAACATGTCAAGCTAGGTACTTTCTAAAATTTTGTTTTCATGTTTCTATGTAAATTCACCATTTTTGGTTTTATTTTTCTGGACATTATAATTTAGCTTTACTATAAACTTCTCAAGCATCTTACATTCATACCACATATGTACATATGAACCCAATGTATTTTTACATCTCCAGCACATTTTGTTTTTGTCTATCTGATATAATTTCAATGGGGTCAAGTACCACTTCCACAACATTTTAAAATTATGTTCTTTAACCCTGACGGACATAGATCTCATAAATCTTTTTTTCCATTTATTTTTCCATTCCTTTTCAGTTATACTTATATTCAGATCTTGTTCCCATGCCTTTTTAAATATTTCTTGTGGGTTCTCCTCTGCATTTAATATCTTATAAATTTTACTAACTATACCTTTAATTCCAATCTCCAACTTTCTTACCTTCCATATTAACTCTTCACATTCAGTTTTACTTCTTTCCAAACCCTGCTCTCTCAAATAACTGTTATTCCACTTATTTACCATCATAATCTGTAACCAATTTAACCTCATCTGATCATATAGCTCTCATTTCTTCACATTATCTCTACAAACTCGTATCCAATCTTTCAACAGGAAAATCTCATTCTTTAATAAAATTTCTTTCATCCTGTTATCCATTTTTATTGGGAATTTTTTCATATCTTCAAGCTCAATTATTGGTGATATATTTGGGGATAATTTCATTTTAACCTTCTTCCATACTCCCAGCATCGTCCTCATCATTCTATTTTTAACCAATATTTTTTTCTTTTTCATTCCCTAAGAAAACACTTTTACCCAGTTCTTTTAATTCCATCATTTCAATTTCCTCCCAAATAACTACTTCTGTCATTAAAACCTTTACAACATTTTTAATGTGAAATGCTTTATAATAATTTTTCAAATTCGGTATTCCCAAACCCCCTTCTTTTTGTGATTGATACCACATTTTCTTTGATATTCTGGACCTTCGTCCCCCATTACAATAATTATTTATTAAGTTTTGAAACTCCTTAATTTCTTTATCTGTGAGTTGGATAGGCAGGGCTTCAAACAAAAAGTTTATTTTTGGTAATAACATCATTTTAGTCAACGCTACCTTGCCAAACCAAGACAACTTCAATTTTTGGTATTGCAGAATTTTAGCTTTAAGTTCTTTTTTCTGCTTATCATAATTTAATCTTCTTAAATACTCCAATTTATTTGAAATATTTATCCCCAGATATCTCCGACTGTCCTTAATCTGTAATTTAAATCTATCTTTTATTCTCTCTTGTTCTTTCCTCTCTATATTATTCAATATCATTTCCGATTTATCCCAATTTATTCTCAAGCCAGTTATTTGTTCAAATTCCTCTAAACGTCTTTGTATTTTCCCAACATTTTCCCTGGATGTTTCATAATTATCAAGGTATCATCTGCATATAGACTAACTTTATTTTCTGCTATTCCTTCTATATCTTTATCCTCTCTTATGCTGTTCGCTAATATTTCCATCGCCATGATAAATAATATTGGGGATAAAGGACATCCCTGTCTTGTCCCAGCTTCAAATCTCACCTCTTCTGTAAGGCCATCATTTACTCTGACATTAGCATACCCATGTTGATACAATTGTTCTATTATTTTTATAAATCTATCACCAAATCCATAACCCTTAATTATCTCATTAATCGTTACCCATTGCAAAGAATCAAATGTCTTAAAAATATCCAGTGATAATAATCCTACCTTCTCTTTAGTTTGCCCTGCAATATCTATTAAATCAATAACTCGCCTTATTAAATCTGCCATATACCTACCTTTCACAAATCCGGCCTGGTCTTTATTTATATATTTATCCATAAAACTATTTAATCTTTTTGCCAGTATCGCCGTGAAAATCTTAGCATCCTGATTTATTAGACAAATTGGCCTATATGACTCTACCTTTTCTAAATCTTTCCCAGGTTTCGGCAGTAATACTATTATTGTTCTGTACCATGAAGGTGGGATCTGACCTCTATCAAGTATATAATTATACAATTTTAATAATTTTGGAACTATTATATCTTTAAACTCTTTATAAAATTCTGCTGGCAATCCATCTTCGCCTGGTAATTTGTCTATCTTCAGTTTACTTATTGTTTCTTTTACTTCTTTTTCAGTAATCGGTTCCTCCATTTTTTGCTTATGTTCCTGACTTATTTTATTTTTAATTTGGGTTTCAATTTTCTTTCAATTTTTCCAAATTTACCCTTTTTCTTGAGTATAGTTCCTGATAAAATTCTTTAACAACCTTACATTTATCTTTAGTTTTATTATATCTTGTACCATTTTTATCTACCAGAATCCCTATTTCTCTTTTACTTTTTTAAATCTTTGGCTGCTCTTGCCAATAATTTTGAATTCTTATTACTATACTCAAAATATTCCCCTTTTAAATAAACCAAATCTCTTTTCACTTTTTCAATATCTTTTCCTATTAATTCCTTCTTCAATCCCTGCATTCTTTCATATATTTTCCTATCCTTAGTTATTACGTGTTTATCTTGTAACCGTTTAATCTCACTTTCAATTTCTTCCTGTTTACCTTTCAATTGTTTGTTTTTAAAACTAGCCAACTTAATACTTTCCCCTCTAAATATTGCCTTCATCGTATCCCACACCATATTATAACTAACCTCTCCTGTGTAATTCCATTTCCAATTTTGTTCCCATCTTTCAACTATTTGTTCCTTACATTCTTTGTCTTTGAATAATTTAGCGTTATATCTCCAATTTTTCCTAACCTTTATACCATCCATTTTCATTTCTAACAAAACCTTTGCATGATCTGACTAAAGATTCCAACTTCAATTTCATCCAAATTCCCTATCAGATTATCTGTAACAAATATATAATCAATTCTAGAATACGAATTATAAACCTGTGAAAAGAAAGTGTAAACCCTTCCCGATCCTTTAAGTTCCCTCCATGTATCTTTTAACCCTAATCTTTTTATCCATTTGTCCAATACTTGCATTTTATCTCCTCCCCCCTTCTTGCTATATTTGTGGTGTCTATATTTGATCTTATTAAGTTAAAATCCCCACCTATAATCATCTTGGTTGTTCTTTCTTTTTCTAATATATTACATACCTTATCTAAAAAAATATTTTGATGTTCATTTGGTACATACAAATTCACCAGTGTTTTCTCTTCATCATCTATTTTTCCTTTTATTATCAAGTATCTTCCTTCTGAATCTGAAATACTTTTTACCATCTCAAATCCCAATCTATTTGATATCATGATCGCAACACCTCTAGACTTTGACGTACCATAAGATTTTTCATAGAATTGAGTCCATCCTAAAAATAATTTATTGGTTTCTTCTGATTTTTGATGAGTTTCCTGTAAAAAGATTAAATCCAGTTTATCTTTTCTGAGAGCTGCTTCTAATCTTCTTCTCTTCTCCTGACAACCAGTACCTTTCACATTCCATGTTAATAGTTTTATATTTTTCATTCCTTATGTTCTAACCCTAATTCTACATTTTCCCCATTTCCTCCTATGGGCGTGCAATAAAACAAGTAACAAACCCCCAACTCCACACATCTATCAAAAAGTAAAATAATATAAAAAATATAAAAAAGAAGAAAACCAAAACCTGTAAACAAAACAAAAAAAACCCAAACATGTCAACAAACTACTACTATCCCTCCCTACTTTTTTTACAAGTAGCCTCTGAATTACAAAGGGGGGAGGGGGAGAGGCGCGACAATCTATGCGGCCTCCATTAGGACCCCAACTTAACTTCCACTCAGATCAATCCCTCCTTCCACTCCTTTGGGCATGTTCTCATTATCATTTCTCCACCTTCTCGTAAACCCACCAAATACAATCAACTCCTCCTTCAATTCATCCCATTCTTTAGTTCCATGTTCCAATAACTTTGCATCCACCATTATATCCAGCACATTAACATCCTCACTCATCAAGTAACGTTTACCCATGTAAAAAAAAAACTCAGTTGACGTGGAAATTTCCAATTATATCTCACCCCCTTATCTTGAAATCTCTTTGTAATTGGTTTCATCAATTGTCTCCACATATGATCCTCTATTGGTATGTCATTGCACACTTCAATATCTGAACCTTCTATTTTTAACACTTCTGATCCCTTTTCTCGAATAAGAGCCATTAATCGAAGTTTGTCGGAAACATTGGCAAATTTTACCAGCACATTTCTAGCTCCAGTTTTACCCCTTCTTGAACCCAACCGAAAAACACTTATAACATCATATGGTGTGAAACCTTCTTCCATAATTTCATCTAACCATTTTACAATTCTTTCTTTTAATTTGTCTGGTGTATTCTCCGGTAATTTTCAAATAATGACGTTAGCACGCCTCATCTGTTCCTCCACCATTTCTAACCTTTTCTCATGGTCCCCCACCTTATTTTCCCTTTCTTTTTCTCTTTCTCTCAATTCTGAAACCTCTACTTTTATCCCCTCCTGCTCTTTTTTTATAACTTCTTGTTCTTTCTTAAGCTTGTCCTGTCCTTTTTTTAAACCATCAATACCCTTCAGAATATTTGCAATCATATCTTGCATATTTTGTTTTCATTCCTGTTTATCTTGAACCAACATATTCCCAATTTTTTGTTCCAAATTATCCACCTTCTCATTAAATCTATCAAAGTCTGATTTATACCCTTGCCCCCTTTTATTGCCACTGTTGTTGGGGTTGTTACAGTCATTATAGTTGCTGTTGTTGATACTGCTATCGGTGTTGTTGCAGCCGTGGTTGTTACTTTTGCTGTTGTTATTACAATAGATTTCACAGGTGCAGGCACCATCGCAGTTGGAGTTGTTACTATCTCCTGTTGTTGTTGTTGCAATTGTTGTACAATTTTTCTCACAGTCTCTTGGTCCTCCAAGTCTTTTATTTCCTGTTGCATTGTCTTCTTCATATCCAACTCCTCTTGTTCTATCATTGTAAGCCTTCTGAAACTCCTATCTGAAGATGTCTGTCTCTCTGTTCTTGTCCAACCCATTTTCTTCTCCTCCTTCCCTCTTCCCTGACGTTCCATTCAAATACAGTTCCAATTGCAGATCATCCTCATTCCATTTCCCCCAAAATGTATACTTTGTAACACAGTAACACAGCCAGAGTTCAGTCTCTTTTAACGTTCTTTAAATCACTTTTAGCAAGTAACAATCGGTTGCTACTTCAACTCAAAGAAACAAAGTACATAACCACCGTTGAGTTCCGCTGACACCAGCAAACTTCCAGAGCAGGGAGGGGAAGAGAGAGCAAGATGAACTTCCGATTTTTTTTAAAAAGTGGGAGGACGAAACAATGCTTTCCAAACACACTGGTGATCAAGCTCCCAGCACCATCTTATTCCGTATTGAGGTTCAAAGTAACATGTCTCAAATCACAGTTCCAACTCCCCTTTCTTTTTCGTCTTGTCCAAATATCCAAAATTTAAAGGAAAGGAGGGAGAAATCCGAAAACCACCAGAGTCACCTCCATTAAAACTCAATCATCTCTTGTCCTGGCTTTTACAGTTCTCAAGGGGGAGGAGGGGAGCACTCTGTACGCTTTACTGATCTTTTCCTCCCAGTTTTCCTTCCCCTCCACCTTTTCTAAAAAAAAATCACTCACTATCGCGGCTCCAATATCCAAACCCGAACGGGATGCTCTCGGCACCACTCAGCTCCGGTATAATTCAGGGCTAGCCAGGCCGAATGAGGCTCGCTTCCGCTTTCCCCCTTCGAATCCCAACCAAACTTACCCCTTTCGGTCCGGTCGCCTGCTTGCCTTTTTGCCTGTCCGGTTCCATCTCTTCTCCTTGCCAGCTGCAGTGCCCGCCTCAGACGAGACTCTCAATCAGGACCCAATCCTCAGCTGGAAAAATTCTCCCGTTTAAGGTCTGAGTTGGCGAGATCCACCCTGCCCCCACTCCGCTCCGTGACTCGAAACTCTAGTCTCTCTCCTTTTCTGCTCAACTTCACACCAATCCAAGCCAAATTGCTCGAGTGTTTAACTTATTCTTTCTCTACTACTATTTTTTGGGTCTCTGGAACATTTTATTCTCTTTTAATAGCCACTTTTGTCACCCTTCTTTCCGAGCGAAGGAAAGTTCAGTCCACTCAGCCTGCCATCAAGCCATGCCCCTCCTGTTCTATCACTTTTGACAAACCTTGAGCTCAAGGTCAATTTGGAGAAATCCTCTGACTCCAAGCTTATCCATCCACTTGATTGGGATGGCCCTCAGACTTCACTGTGGCCAAAGTATTTCTTCCAAAGAAAAGGAGGCTCTACATTCATTGGACAGCGAAAGCAGTCCTCCACACCACCCGGCTGACGCCCCTACTGGTCCAGACGCTGTTGGGACTTATGGCCTCCACCACACTGGTCCTCCACTTTGCGAAACTTCACATGTGGCCTCTCCAGCAGTGGTTCCTCTCGGCCTATAATGGCCTAGTAGAGCCTCAATAAAAAAACTATTCCTACTCTGACATCTGGCGTTTCAGCTCCAGTGGTGGCTGAACAACCACAATCTGTCTCGGGGACGCCCATTCAAAGACCCTCGTCCTCAGGTCCAAGTGGCCACGAATGCCAGCAACATAGGCTGGGGTGCCCACTCACAAGGCCTCCACATCAACGGAACATGGTTCCTGTGCAAGAAGAGCCTTCACATCAATCAGTTAGAGCTACTAGCTGTCTTTAAATGCATTTCAAACTTCCCTCAAAGGTTGGGTGGTACAAGTTTTATTGGACAACTCCACAACCATTCATTATATCAACAAGCAAGGTGAGACGCACTCCCGACGCCTCCTCAACCTGACACTACAGCTCTTGGACTGGTGCATCCTCAGAGACATCTTTCCCATCGTTGTTCACCTAGCAACCACAACTCACTTGCGAATGCTTTGAGCTGAACACACTCACAGTCCCATGAATGGGAGCTGAATCAACAGGTGTACCTAGAGTTGATCCACTTTAGTGTATAAGAACCAAGACACAGGAAACAGCCACGGGCTGGATTAACTCAGGTTTATTGCATGGTGGTCAGAGGGAACATGAGGTAATGGCGGATGCATAGCTCTATATATACAGTAGTAAACATTTGAACGTGGCTCCACGATAGCCCATTGGCTATTGTCCGCGTGACGTCATTGCTGGTCACGCCCTTCTTGTCCAGGTGTAGGTAGTGGCGGGAAACTCCGCGCTATGGCCTTTGATGAGTATGGACCAAGAGAGCTTGGACGCTCGCCGCTGCCCACTGGTGGTCATTAGCTCGCGTCCTCATACAGAGTTTATAGTGATACAGCTGAAGGCTATATTGTTACTGGTAGGACATGTTACATTGTTAAGATACATTGTTATCACATGAAGATGGTTACATTATTAGAACACAACACTCCTCCCCCCTAGGATGAGACGAAGTCTCTCAGCCAAGATGGCTTATTTCGAACACGCTGGGGTCTCGGTGCGGGCTGCCCTGCCCCGGGTTTGCTACCTTCTCTTTGTCCCCTGGCTTCCTGCCCTGTAATTGGAGAGGGAGACTTGTTAGTGACTTGCCGCGGTTCTGCGGCTTTGTTGGGGTGTGTGTGCTTTATTTGGGAAGAACCGGGGGCACTGGGGGCTAACGAAAAACCCCTCTTCTCGCTTGGATGGGTGGGGGAACACTCCCAACCCCCCCCCCCCGGCTCGCAAAATCAAAATCGGGGCTCGCAAAATCAAATTCGGGGGCAGCAGTCGCAAACTCCTCCCCCTCTTCCCCGGGTCCGGATAGAGCTGGCGTATCAAAAGGATATGAGTCGGGACCGCTGCTTCCCCCCCTTGTTTGGGACCGTTGCCCTTCGTTGTCTCCCCCTTGGGATAAACGGGTGGAGGAGAACCCTAACGCTGAGGCATCCTCCGTGCCGTCCGTGGATTGCTTCCTGGGAACCCGGCTCCGGAGCTGATCCGCATGCCGCCTCCAAAGTAGGCCGGTGCTCGTTTCCACCCGATAGGACACTGGCCCCGTCTGTTCTACAACTCTCCCTGGTACCCAGGCTGGCCCTGCGCTGGCGTAGTTCCTGCAATGCACAGGATCGCCGGCGGCGAAACCTTTCGACACCGCTACCCCTACGTTCTTCCCTTTATCCTCGACCCTCGTCGGGTCTAATCTGGTCAGAAGCGTGGTCAGCTTCCTCCGCATCAGCAGCTCTGCCGGCGAGTATCCGGATGCTAAGGGGGTCACCCTATACGCTAATAAAAACTGACATACTTGGTGATTCAGGTCCCCCGAGCCCATGCGCCGCAGCGCATCCTTTGTTGTACGCACCAGCCACTCCACTTGGCCATTCGTGGCCGGGTGAAACGGCGCGGATGTGACGTGCCGAATGGCGTTTGCCTCCATGAATGCCCTGAACTCAGCGGACGTGAAACAACTAGCGTTATCGCTGACCAGAGTGTCGGGTAAACCGAACGTGGAAAAGACCCTCCTTAGATGGCTGATTGTAGTGGCGGAGGACGTGCTCTTTACCGGGATCACCTCCAGCCACTTGGAGTACGCATCCACTACCAGGAGAAAAATGGTTCCACGGAACGGGCCAGCAAAATCTATGTGCACTCTGGACCACGGGCCCCTTGCTGCGTCCCACTCCCTATGCGGGAGACGAGCCGCCTCCGGTCGGGATCCCTGGCATGCCTCACAAGTGCCGATCATGTGCTCTATGTCTGCGTCCAGCTGGGGCCACCAGAAGTAACTCCGGGCCAGCGCCTTGGAACGGACGATCCCCGGGTGGCTGACGTGCAACAGTTTGAGCACCCTCGGTCGCAGGGAAGTAGGGACCACCACCCGTTGGCCCCACAAAAGGCACCCCCTCTCTAGGGACAACTCTATTTTTTTCCGAAAAAATGGGTCGAATTCCGTACCTGGGGAGGACGCCGGCCACCCCTTCTGCACCCATGAGCTTACTTTCTCCAGCGTCCTATCCTTTCCTGTCGCCCTGGCAATATCGGCTGGTACTATTGGGGGTGAATCTAAGACCTCTATTAACAATACCTGGTGGTCTCTCTCTACCCCTGCCTTTTGGTCGCCCGACAAGGGCAAAGGAGACCTTGAGAGTGCGTCTGCATGGCTGATCTCCTTTCCGGGCCGGTATTCCAACTCATGTTGGTATGCGTTGAGAAAGATAGCCCACCGCAGCATCCTCGGGGACAGGATCTGTGGCGTGGGCTTATTTGCAGTGAAAATTCCTAACAGGGGCTTGTGATCTGTCACGATCTTGAACGGGCGACCATACAGAAAATCGTGAAATTTTTTGGTTCCCGCTACTATCGCTAATGCCTCCCTGTCGGTCTGTGCGTAATTCCGCTCTGCTTGGGACAGGGACCTTGAGTAAAACGCTATCGGGGCCTCCCTTCCGTCGTCCAACACGTGGCAAAGCACCGCCCCCACCCCCACTGGGGATGCGTCACAGACTAAGACCACTGGCCGTTTGGGATCGAAATGAGTCAGGATTGCCTCGGATGTTAGGAGTTGCTTTAACTCTTTAAACGCCCTCTCTTGCTCGTCGCCCCACAGCCATGTTTCCTCCTTTTTAAGCAACCGATGGAGCGGTTCGGCCACAGACGCCTTCCGTGGAAGGAAGGTATGGTAAAAATTGAGGAGCCCCAGGAATGACTGTAATTTGGTTTTGGATGTGGGGCGAGGAGCCTTCTTGATGGCGGCTACTTTGGATTTGGACGGCATAATACCCTCGGGTGTGACTCGGAACCCTAAAAACTCAACCTCTGTTTCGAAAAAAACGCATTTGTCTTTCCTCAGTCGCAGCCCCGCTTTCTCGAACACAGTCAGTACTTTATCCAATCTCTTTGCCAGTTCGGCCTCACTCCCCCCTGTTATCAATACGTCATCAAAATAAGGCAACACCCCCTCCAGCCCCTTCAGGAGGCGTTCCACAAGCGACTGAAAAAGGCCGGGAGCCGAGTTCACGCCGAACTGTAAACGCGACACCTGGAACGCCCCTTTATGTGTAACTATTGTTTGTGCCGCTGCCGTGGCGGGAGTTACAGGGAGTTGCTGGTAGGCTTGTGCTAAATCGAGCTTAGCAAAACATTTTCCCCCATTCAGCCTGGCCAGAAGGTGGCTGACCACCGGCACCGGGTATGCATTAGGGCGGATCGCCTTGTTAATTGTACACTTATAATCAGCGCAAATGCGCACCTCCCCGTTAGCCTTTAGTGCTGTTACAATTGGAGTTTCCCACTCCGCGGAATCAACAGGAACAAGAATCCCCTGGCCCACCAGTTTGTCCAGTTCCGCCTCTATTTTGTCCTTTAGTGCGAACGGCACCCTGCGTGGTTTGAGTCTTATCGGGCGGACCTCCGGGTCTAGGTTGAAGGCTACAGGGGGTCCCTTGAACTTTCCCAGTCCTTTTTTAAAAACGTCGGGGTGCGCGTCGCACACGGCTTGTATTGGGTCCACACCCACGGCGTGCACCCCCCCTATGAATAAACCCAAAGGCTGAAACCACTGAGTCCCGAGGAGGCTACAACTTCCCCCTTTGAGAACAACTAGAGGGAGTTCCGCAGAATGTCTCTTAAAACGGACCCGAAATTTCCCGACCCCCAACACTGGAATGCTGTTCCCCTGTACGTCTCGTAGCGTGGACCTCAACGTTTTAAGTTTGGGCCGCACTTGGGGGTCGATTTTCAAGAACTCTCTCTGGGGAATTATATAATAGGAGGACCCCGAGTCAATTTCCATCCTAATAGGGGCCCCTTGTACTAGTACCTCAACGAAGTAATGGGGTTGTCCCGCGGACACGCTGAACACGGGGGCGTCGTCCTCGCTGTCGTCCGAGATGCGGCCCACGCCGTCCTGCTTCCTCGTGGTCCGGGCGCCATCTTTGGACCTCGCTGGACGGTCCGGTCTGGCCACGCGGTCTTGTGAATGTCTCCGGCCCTCTTTGCGCTTTCTGCACGCCTTGGCGATGTGCCCCCGACGGCCGCAGTTGTAGCACTCGGCTTTTCTGAATGGGCACTTCGCGCGCTCATGGGCCGCTCCGCAACCATCGCAGCGGCGCCCTCCCTTTCGGACCTTCTGGACCTCCTCGCCGTCGCTGCCTTCCGTGGACGACTTCGAGGTTCGTCGGGTTGCGTGCACCGACTGTCCGGACTTTCCGTGCACCGAATTCTCCGCTCTGCCGGCCCTCGGACGCCACTCACGCCACTGGTGCATTTCGTCTACCCCAGCATTCGTGGATTCCGCGGATTCCGCGGCCTCCACAACCTCTGCCAGCGTGGGTGGTGGCTCCTTGTTCATCAGGCTGCGCTGCACTTCCTTGTCCTTCAGGCCACACAGAACTCCGTCCCTGAGGGCCATCTCTAGGTTGTCCCATCTGCAGGGGGCGGCGGCTATTCTCATGGCTGTTACGAAGGTCTCAACCGACTCGTCCGGCGCTTGGACTCGCCTCCAAAACGCGCTCCGAGCGGGAAACATTGCCCTCGAGGGTCGGAACCGCTCGCGCAGCAGTTTCATGATGTCCTCGGCTTTGAAGTCACTCATCTTCTTCGGTGCAATGATGCTCACCAGCGTTCGCTTGGTTTCCATCCCAAGCATTCGGGTGAGGATGGCCCTCTTCCTTTCCTCGTCGTCTTTGACTTTGAGTTCCACCAGTGCTGCCTGGAAGTCCATCTCAAAGAGCTCCCAGTCTTGCGGTTTGGTAATGTTGAACCCGCTCTGTGCCCTGGCTCCTTGGGGATCCATCATCCCACCTTCGTCGCCAATTTAGTGTATAAGAACCAAGACACAGGAAACAGCCACGGGCTGGATTAACTCAGGTTTATTGCATGGTGGTCAGAGGGAACATGAGGTAATGGCGGATGCATAGCTCTATATATACAGTAGTAAACATTTGAACGTGGCTCCACAATAGCCCATTGGCTATTGTCCGCGTGACGTCATTGCTGGTCACGCCCTTCTTGTCCAGGTGTAGGTAGTGGCGGGAAACTCCGCGCTATGGCCTTTGATGAGTATGGACCAAGAGAGCTTGGACGCTCGCCGCTGCCCACTGGTGGTCATTAGCTCGCGTCCTCATACAGAGTTTATAGTGATACAGCTGAAGGCTATATTGTTACTGGTAGGACATGTTACATTGTTAAGATACATTGTTATCACATGAAGATGGTTACATTATTAGAACACAACATCCACTGTTGGGGGAGGGCTTCCATGGACCTCTTCGCATCCAGAGATAATGCATAGCTGCCTCGGTTCTGCTCCTGGGAGATGCATTCCTAATGGACACGGTCTATGCCTTTCCACCACTGCTGCTGCTACACAGAATAGTGTCTCTGTTAGCATCTCAGACAATCATTGTGATCCTGATAGCCCCATGGTGGCCCGGGCAGACATGGTTCACCAGTCTCCATGATATCTCAAGGGAGTATTGGCATCTACGCAAGACACCATGATCTCCTATCTCTGGGCACTTGAGGGAGTCTCCATCCAGACCTCGAAGCCCTTCGCTTGACAGCTTGGAGAATTCTCCAACGCTCATGAGGATTCTGCATGACTCTACCAAGCCTTCCACCAGTATGGCTTACACATATAAATTTCAACAGTTTACCCTGTTGCTTGGATAGAGTATGTAAGTCAGCTATTTTGTTACAAGTCAATAACGCATGCTGAACAAGATAGCTCTTAGCTGCAGTAATTCCATCAAATTTAGTGAAGATTCAGACATTACGTCAAGCTAAATTTTTCAAATGCTTGAAGTATCCACACATTTCTATTTGCTATGCAGCTTTGAACATGTGAGCTGTTAGCTTACAAATCTCAACTTCAGAGATTTCTTTAAACGTCACTTCTTCCAAAACTTATCTCTACAGATGGTCTGTATTTTTTTAAAAAAATAACGTGTGGGGCACAAGGGGTGGGGAACTATTGAGCCTTCCCTCAACGGTCGGGTGGTACTACTGTCAAAAGACCCACACATTACGGCCAGTGATAAAGAACCATGGGAGGTGTAGTTCAAAACTCTTGAACGGTCGTTGCACCATAAAGCATTCAAACAAAAAATTCAACCTTATTGGTGAGAATTAGTGGCTGCATGTTGAATCACATAAATTAAGTGTAATTAAAAATTTGCACCTGACCTTTGTTTCAACTCATCCTTCATCCATGCCTAAATAGCATAAATGGATATTATTGTTATTAGTTGACTGTTTTTTCTACTCATGCTTACAAAAACTTTGTGTTTAAAAATCTTGTGTTTAACAATTTAAAAACCTATGACGAGGCACGCAAGCTAGAGTGTAAGAAAGTCTAAGCAACCTTCCTGCTTTGTGTTTTTGGTGTTCCTGGCTGCCCAAGATATGCATCCATTTGTCTAGTGACCAAATTTATCATGAATATCTAAGTTATGTGGCCCCATATTGACGGGCACTTACACTTTCACTCCTGGTTCAATTCCCTTGGTATCCCGCTCAAATCTTTCTTAATACTTGATCAACAATAACCATTTATTGTCAGAATTCTGGTTGCTTAGTAAGTTACACTAGAGAAGGCCTATTAAATCATTGCAGATTTGGTGCATCAATTCCTCTGTAAGTTTCATTGACTCAAAACGGCCTACTCTACTTGTAAGCTAGGGACTGCAGTGGCTAAGATGCTGACTGGAAGGCGGCAAGTCAGCAGTTTGATTCCTGAGTACTGCAGGATGGAATGAGTCTTTGTCCCAGCTCCTGCCAACCTAGCAGTTCGAAAGCAAGGAATTACAAGTAGATAAATAAGGACCACTTTGGTGGGAAGGTAAACAGTGTTCCATGCGCTCTGGGTCATCAAATATATCCCCTATACATGGCTGGAGTCTTTTTCCTTTTATGTGGCAATGATAGACTGTATAATTTATCCCCTTTTATTTAAATTCTATCGTCATCCTAAGAAGTAGCTGGCTATATACAATACAGAAGACCCTCGCATAACGATGTTACTTGGTTCCCCAAGTAGCGTTGCTAAGCAATTTTTGTTATGCGGGTTTCTATGGCGTTTCCCACATAACAACGTTTTTAGCATCGTTGTCCAGTTATTTTAGCATTGTTGTCCAGACAATGACACTAAAAACGTTGTTATGCGGGGGAACATGTGGTGCATAACGATGCGTTGTTAAGCGAAAATGATGTTATCCGAACGCGTTGTTATGTGAGGGTTGACTATATTTGCAACCGGACCAAATGCTTTCATTACTAGTCAAGCTGTTTTTTTAACTCCGCGCAAAGGCAAGATAAGTTACTGAGTGATGCTGCAAAATTGCTGTTGTTTCTCCTGCGTTTCAGTGTACATTCATTGTGTTCTATCTAAATGATTTGGTGTGACCTTGAATGAATTGTATGCCCAGTTACTGGACTGAGTTCTTAATATTTGAAAATCCCTTCCCTGCTCATCATTACTATTTCAAACACATGGAAAAGGCCCACAAATGTTTTTCAGCCTGACACAAACAGTACAGGATGTTGTCTAAATAAAAATACATTCACAAAACATAACCTTCAGTGAATAGAACACCTACAATGGAAATCTGACCTGAAAAATGTCTATTGCATTGTGTTGAAGGGAAAAGTTTAAAATGCAGCTGTAATGTATTTAAATTACCTGAAAGGTGGGGTGAAGGTGAGCATCAAAGAGCTCTCACCTAAGGCTTTCTCACTTGAAATTCCATGCCTGATGTAAAGATTAATAACAGGTGGCCTTTCAGAGAACTTTCAGACTCATTCTAATGTTCTGGCTGTTACCTTATTATCCCAAATGTCCATAACTAACCAATTTTTCCACCCTGCCCTTTGTTCACAATATGGGGCTGTAATTGAGTTCATATTTTTCACCCAACCTTTCAGCTGTAATTAATATTTTATTATATCAGATTTTATCACTAAATAGCCTAGCAGCAGGGTATTGAGCCACATATAGTTTTTTAAAAAAATATGCTAGTGATATACTGATACCAGCCTACTTTCTTATAATGAGTTGTGGTTCAGAGAACACAAAATGCAGTTATGGTATCCAGCTAATATTCCAAAGCAATTTATGACTGATCTTATCTAGATCACAGCCAAACCAAGAGAAATTAAAGTTACAAAAATGGAATATATATCACTGAAGATCTATTTGTGATATCCAGTATATGAGGCATATGACACCCGCCCCTCCACCTCCCAAGTAAGGGCTGCTTGTCTATCTTTTGTTATTGCATTTTATGGACAAAATATGGTTAGGTCATATGTCTTTTATTCTATAGACTCTCCATGCTTCTCGAAGTGAAGTTCATTGTAAAGGCCACTGAAGCATGAAAAATATTAGTGCAATAAGTATTTTGTTTATGTTCAAACTATAAACTTATATAAATCAAAATGAGAAACTAAAACAACTTAGTGTGTGCTTAAGTTCCATCATTTAATTTCCTTATTAATCCAGTTGTGGTATCCTATTTCAGATAAAACCATAATGTTCAGCCAAAAAGGAAAGTAGAATGATATTTTTTTTCTCTTCTCCCCAATCTGGATAGGCAATTGCTACATAAATGTAGATTAAGGGCAATTAGTTTTATTTATCATTTAACAAATACAGTGTTTTGCAGAATTGATCTTTATAATCCTCAAAGCAATTCCAAGAGGCATTTCTTTAATATTTACAAGAGGAAACCTAAGTAGATGTATTGTAAGTGAGAGTAAAATTTTATATCTGTTTACTCAGATGTAAGTCTCACTAGTTTAGTAAATTGCGCTATAGCAGGTTCACTGAGTCAGTAGGGATCAGGTGTGTTAACACTTGAGCAATGTTGATTCAAATGGCTTACTTGAGTTGTAACTTCCTTTAGCATGGTAAGTTACAATTATAGTAGACACATTTGAATAAATTGAACTTATGGATGAGATGACTCACCAGATCTCCAAAGATTCAATAGGCCTACTTCAGTATATTCCATAGAGTGTCCTCTTTTAAATCCAGAGATGATCACATTGTGGTCATCCTAATGTTATTGGCCTCCCATCTATTCCAGCCAGCATGACCAATAATGAAAAGATTGGAATGGCAACTCATCATCATTTGTTGCCCATCACTATGTTCAAAGCAAAGTTATTCATTGCAAAATATTCTCTCAAAATAAGTGAGTGTTTTCAAAGCACAATTGAAGCAGCATGTGGGGTTGCTGACAATCAAAAGCAAAATTATTTATTGGGTATAAACACCAAAGTAGACTTCAAAGCAAATACTGATATAGATGAGGAAAGGTTGCATCTTTCATATAAGCACCCCTTCTAAAAATGGGCCACGTGTATTGTGTGGTTTAATTCCTACTTATTCCAAGTTGTTTACAATCTTTTGAATAGTTCCCAATAGTGATTGAAAGCATGATCTCTGTATAGTGCAGTTTTGTGCTCCCTTACCTAACAATAATGTCCAATTAACATAAGACTGCTTAAGTGCGAATAAATTGGGCTGCAATTGCATTGAGATGAATCTATCAACTAAGGGGAAACATTCCACTAAGATAACTGACACAAAAGAAGCATTCGCCTAGAAACCCTAGCAAACTTATTTTCTGTGTTTATCTGATAGCTAACTGGATGATCCACCACTTAATGGTATTGGGCTGGTTTTGTAACATGTGGTGGTAAGTACTGTATGTCAAATTCGTATCCTGGTAGGATTCACATGATGGAATCTCATCTTCAATATTATTAATTTTTTAAAAAGTCAGATTCATTTTTAAAAAGTACATACTGAGAAGAAGACTGGGCTGTATTTTCCCTCCTACCATCTGGCATCCAGTTTTGTTTTTGAGATTTTTTTTTAATTGTATGGAGAAACATTCAGGCATCAACTTGCCACCTACAGCAATTCAGCTCAGGCATGCAGTTAAAATCTCCATGAAAAGTAGGCCAAAGTCCACAGTCCATCATGTTGGGCAGATATCTTTAGGATCATAAATTAAATGTCACTAAGAGACATTTAAACGTAATGGTCACCCTTGCTCGGAAGCCAGTCGTATCTGACTCTAGGGTTCAGTGCTTATCTATGTTTATAGCCAAAGAGCCAGTGCTGTCTGCGTCTGCAGAACGCTGTTTACCTTCCACCAAAGTGGTCGCTATTTATCTGCTTGCAATTTCTTGCTTTCGAACTGCTAGGTTGGCAGGAGCTGGGACAGAGATGGAAGCTCACTCCATCGTACAGCACTCGGGCCTTGAACTGCCAACCTGCTGACCATCCAGTTGTCAAGTTCAGGATCTTAACCACTAAGCCACTGCTTAGGGATTAAGTCCCTATAGTGTCGTGCAAATAATAGGGTCAGGTCTTTTGCAGCAGGCATTGGTGGACTTATATCTGATGGTTTCTATGGTTTTAATGAGTAGTTATTTGCTATGCCATGATTCTTATTTTAAATTCAGAAAGATGATGTAACCTGGTTTTCTTTTAAATGAAGAATTGTGTTTTGCTAGGCAGTAAGGTAGCACATTGTGTGACTTTTTATTGTATCCACTAGCATAGTTTGCCCGGCGGTGCCGGGCTGTTTTAAATTGTGTTGGAAGGTTTTTTTTCTTAATGTTGGTAAAGAAGAGCATAATGTTGGTAAAGAAGAGCTTAATCTGTAATTGTTCTTTTTAAAAAATTTATTTATGCACAATGCCTTTATGTTTTCATTTGTTAAATAGATTGTATTGTTGTGATACTTTACAGTAATAACAACTTGTATTTTGAAAATTTTTAATGTGTTTTTGAATATTTGCTTTAACATATACGTTAATTTTGTTACGATGCCGGGCTGTTATAAACTGTGATCAGTTTTTTTGGTGTTTTTTTTTTGGTGGATTAAAAAAAGAACAAAGGATTATATAATTTTTTCTAAATTTTCTATTTAACCATATAATATTTTAGTATGTGACCTTTTTTAAATGGTTGTATCGTAGGTAATAATTTTAAAAATGTGAAAGTACATGTTTTTTACATTAAATGTTTTTAAACTGTGTTTAGATGTTTTGAGTTTTTATTTGAGTTAAAACTAAACACAGGATTTTAGAAATCTTGTTATGTTATTTTTTTGAGATATATCTGTGATTTGTATAAAATTGTGATTTTGTGTTATGTTTTTGACTTGTTTTTTCTCTGTTGAGTGTTTTTGAGTTGTTTTTACTATTGTGCAATGCAGGTGGGGCTGCTAGGGGTTTTGGTTTAATTTCAGGTGTTTTTTCTCTTCTGTCCTCTGGGTGGTGCTTCTTCTGGTAAGTCGTCTTTGGTTCTTCATTTCTGTTCCGGACGTCGTGGAGGGAGGACACGCTGGTAAGTTGTCTGGTTTTCTTTCTTCTGGGGTTTTTCTTTGTTTTGGTTTTGTGTTGGTGGGCTGGGAAGTGTTTCTGTTTGGTCTTTTGTGTGTTGGTTTATTTTTAGTTTGGTTTAATTGGTTTGATTATTTCTGGTTGTGTTTAATTTGTTTTATTTCGTTGTTGTTTGTTTGTGTTTTTTGTGTTATAGTTAGGTGTTTTGTTTGTGGTTTTGTGGAAGTTTTTGTTTGAGTATTTTGTGGTTTATTTTTTGTTTATTAATGTTTTTTTAAATTATTGATTTATTTTTATTTTATTATTTTGTAATAGTTTTTGTGTTTTTTTCTTTTTGGTGATGTTGTTGTTTTGGTGTGTGTGCGCGCACACACACTGGGCAGGTTTGAAATGTCCAGCCCAGTAGGTGTGTGCTGCGCCAGAGTGAGGAGCTCTGGGAGGCGAAGGCAACGACCGGAGGCCCGTTCACTGCCTTTGCTTCCCGGGGAATTGGTTTGCTTTCAACTGGGGGGGAAGGTACTGGTGCTTACCCCCCCCCCTTGAAAGGGAAACACTGCCTCGGGAAGTAAAGGCAACGACCGGAGCCTCGTTTGCTGCCTTTGCTTCACGGGGAATTGGTTTGCTTTCAGGGGGGGGGGCAATGCATCAGTACCTTCCCCCTCCTTGATCCCCCCTGTTTTTGATGGGATTTTTTCACCCCAGCTCAACTTTTCTTGTGGCCGGTGGTGGTCTCGCCATGTCTTTGGCGGGGTAGCGTGGAGGAGAGGGAGTCCCTCTTCTTCCCATTGCTCCGGGAAAGAAGGATGGCGGGTGTCTCGCGGTGGCATTTTTTGGCTTTTTATTTTGCATGGCTGTGAGGCGCTGTGTCCGCCTGCGGTGGACTTGCATTCCCATTGCGTTTTGTATTTTTATTTTTTGCGCACCGGCTTTCTCAGCGTTCTGCACACTCATGGCACGCAGGACGCTGTGGCTTGTAGTTTTGTGTTTGTGGTTTCTGTTTGTGCGGCGTTTTTTTTCCTGCAGCTCGATTTTGATTGGCCGCGTCGCATTTCCCCGTTTTTGCTTGCGCCTCACAGCCTGATTGGCTGTGGCGCGGCGCGGCGCAAGGAACGTTGGGAAGTGAAGTTTTTTCCTTTTGTTTGCGTTTGTGGGTCTCCTGCCCCACTGGTGCATTTCTCACCCCCCCCCAGTTACCTCTGTACCCAGTTCGGGCGAGTGCACAAATGCTCGGTACGGGATAGTATGGCCGGGTGCAGGATTCTTTGTCAAATCACAACAGTTAACGCTCAGATGTATAGGTATAGATTTTAGAGAACTGTTGATGTGGATTTTAATTCTTTTTAACTAATACCCAGCATTTGGGAGACTAATACAGTGGCAAAGATATGCAGCCTTTGAAGCTCCTCAGGTTTTCCTGAAATCAAGATATCACATAAATAAACAAGCACGTTCCCTCCCTCAGGAGGTGAATAATTGGTCTCACTCTCATTGTAAATACCCTTCTGGTGATGTGCAGGAAAAAATGCATTTAACTTCCACTGATGGTACACTCTCCTTTACAGAAGAACCCTAAGGATTTCATGTCTGTGCACTTATGAATGCTAAGAAAAGAATTTGTTTATATCACTTTTTGGCAGAAAATCCCTTTGTAAATAGCGACATTTTAAATCCTCGAAAATATTTGTGAGAAATGATTGGGCAACCTCAAAGAAGCTTAAAGGCTTCTTCTTCTTTTTCTTCTTCTTCTTCTTCTTTAAGCAACAACCCGAACTAGATCCCTTCCATTTTCTCTCCCTCTGGTCTGGGACTGTGGAAATAAATCTTATCCATGCTACTGGAAAGTTTATATTAGACACTTATCTCTAGATAAGAAGAATTAAGCCATCTTTTATTTCGTTTCTTTTAAGGCTACATGGGCATTCCTTACTTGTGAAATATTTATACAGTAAACTAGACAAATACTTTGCTTTCTTTGCCTGTGTGTGGTCTGTTCAGAGATTTTTTTAGTCACCTGAGTTTGAATGAAGAACATCAGCTTCCAGTTGCTGGTAAATATGTTAACATAAGATAAGGGAGCTTTAAATGTGGCTGTGGCAGAAATGCTTTGGAAGAATACAGACCTTAGTTTTCACAGTTACATCTTAAACCAGCAAGAGGTAGCAAGATGTTCAGCATTTTGAAACCTTAGGAACTGCCAGCAGTAGAGCATTCCCTGTCCCATCTATCATAGTAGAATCTAGAATCTGGATTCTCCATCTTGCTGTAGAAGATTTTAGACTAGACAAAGACAAAATGCCTTCAATTTCAAGAAGCAACCCGGAATACCTATATAGACTGATCTTTTAAAATTAATTTTATTCTATTTTACTAACAAAACAGAAACAAATAAACATATATCATTACAATACAATACAATGTATAAATGAAACAAACAAAAACAACAAAATACATAAAAAGTATAATAAAAATAAACATGTAAAAGAAAAATGGGTATTACTTTCTTTGTCATATTATTAGATTTCTCTCATTCTAATAATATTTAAATCTATTATTATTATTATTATTATTATTATTATTATTATTATTATTATTATTATTATTATTATTATTATTATTATTATTATTATTATTATTATTATACCAATAAATCTCTCATTACCCATATATTGAAAACAAAATTAATATCACCCGGTTATTGATTACACACACACACACACACACACACACACACACACACACACACAAAACCCTGAAGACCGCGATTTTGTCACAGCACTATATTACCATTTCCAAAATCTCATATGATTTGGTACTACCGTGTTTCCCCGAATATAGGACCTCCTCCCATAATAGGACAACCCCCTTTTTTCCCCTGCCTTTGAAATATAAGGCCCCATCCAAAAATAAGACCTCCTTACCTCCTGGCTGTAAGGCGGCCGGCGTGACCCATAAGAAGACTTGCCGCATCGGAGTATCGATTGCCTCCCCGCTCACAACCAAGAGATGTTTCCCCTGGTGAGAGCGGAATCGAGACTCCGACGCAGCAGGTCTCCTTATGGGTCATGCCGGCTGCCTCACAGCTGAGGCCAGTCTCGATCGCGCTTCCCCACTCACAACCAAGGGACGCTTCTCTTGGTTGTGAGTGGAGAAGTGTGATCGAGACTGGCCTCAGCTGTGAGGCGGCTGGCGTGGCCCATAAGGAGACCTGCCGCATCGGAGTCTCGATTGCCTCCCCACTCACAACCAAGAGAAGTTTCCCCTGGTGAGAGCGGGATCGAGACTCCAACGCAGCAGGTCCCCTTGTGGGCCATGCCGGCCGCCTCACAGCTGAGGCCAGTCTCGATCGCGCTTTCCCACTCACAACCAAGGGACGCTTCTCTTGGTTGTGAGTGTGGAAGTGCAATCGAGACTGGCCTCAGCTGTAAGACGGGCCGGCGTGGCCCGTAAGGAGACCTGCTGCATCGGAGTCTCGATTGCCTCCCTGCTCACAACCAAGGGAAGTTTCCCCTGGTGAGAGTGTAGATTGTTATACGGTACATGTTTTTCTTGTTTTTCTGGTTTGTGATGACCTGTACCATATACAGGTAATAAATTTCCTTTTTTTCCCCCAGCAATAAATGTGTACTGTATTCTTCTTCATGGAAAAATAAGACATCCCCTGAAAATAAGACCTTGTGCTAATTTTGGAGTTTTTAAAAATATAAGACATTGTCTTATATTCAGAGAAACAGGGTAGTTTGCTACTTTTAGATTACACCAAAGTATGTTGTACAAAAGGTCTTCATATTTCCCAAAACTTATTTTCTTTAATTATATCTTTCTTTTTATTCACCTCCCATGTAAGTTTGTCATTTAACGCAATTTCCCACATTTCTTTATACCATTCCTCCAGTTTTATCATAGAATCATTTTTCCAATTTCTTGCAATACATTGTCTTGCCACAGCTAACATTATGGACAGCAAGTCTTTTTTATTTGTATCTATATTCATATTATCCATTTCTGTCAATAAGGCGGCACCTGACTCCAACTTCAGATCAAAATCCCAAATTTCCGGTATCTCTTTCTCTATTTTTATCCAGAAAGCCATGGTCACTTTACAGCTCCATCACATGCGTTCATATGTCCCTAGGCTATCTTTACATCTCCAGCAATTTCTTATTTTGGTATTATCCATTTGATGTAACCGAACTGGAGTCAGGTACCACCTCCATAACATTTTATAGTTGTGTTATTTTACCCTGACAGACAAACTTTACATAATTCTTCTCCATTTATTTTTCCAGGGCCCCCCCAGACTGATCTTTAGCTTGTTTAAATGGGAAGAGAATCCATAATTCATGATGTACCAGTTCAAGTTTAGTAAAGCAGAATTTGAATGTACCATACTTAAAATCTGCATAGTTTAGTCTTCAGTAAGATATTGGAGCACCATGCATATCTTTTAATTTCATCTTTTATTAATATTTAAAGTAGAGTTTTATGCAGAAGTGGCATGTCATAGCACAGTAGTAGTGCAAATGTTTTCTGTATGAACGCCCATCAGGATATATCAGTAAAGATTACAAAAATAGCATTGCTGGGAGACATTTCTATTCAAAATTGGAAAGAAATGTTTCTGGTCAAAATAGAAAATATCTAGGTTGCATGGAAGATGCACTGAATTCAGTTGAATTAAGCTTTTTAAATTTTGGTTCTACTAGGTCTATTGCAATAATCACAATCTTATTAAGTATTAAGATGTTCATTTAAAAAAAATTGTGATCACGTATATACACGCGTTTTTGTTTTTATTTTTTTGTTCTTCATCACACAAACATTCATTCATCAGTACACAGAATCCAAAGTAACCTTTTAAGAAACAGACAACCTAAGTATGCTTTGTATTTGACAGTGAATGACAGTGAAACAGTTTAAATATAAGAGAGCTATCTCAAGCCTTTAAAAAATATTTATGCCGGTTTCATCGTGTCTCTTTCCTTTTCTCTAAAATGAAAATTGCTGTAAACATTCCAGATGACTGACAAAACAAAATCTGATTAACATGGTCAGATTTCAGCTAACTGAAATCTCTCACAGAAAGAAATGTTTATAGGTAAGCCTATTTCTGACTTAGGAGGGTTTCATATTTAGAAAAATAAATAAAAATGATTGAAATGGATAGTTGTGGTGGCAGTAACACAAAGGTTTGTGTTAGGTATATTATTTTTATGACATTGATTTGTTGTTGTAATTTATTTTAATTTTTGTATTTAATTGTAGGGTTCCTTGAGTGGTGTATGCACCAATAGGGCAGGGTATAAATGCAATTCATCCACCCATCCATCAATGCAATTGCTTCAGATGTGTTTCAGCTGGAAGTGACAAGTGGATTTAGTCCCCCAAATATAGGAAATGGCCCTTCATAAGTCCCACTAAATTAATGGTAGGAACACAAGAGCGCTGTTGTGTTATATTGCATTCCTTCCATTAATTTTCACAGAGTCGAAAATACAGCCCATCAGGTTTTGCCCAGAGAGTGTTGTAGCACATTAAAGATGCACTAGTCTATTGCAGCACATGTTTTTGTTGATGAGTCTGTATTTCATTATATTCAGGAACTAGGAGGAAGTAGTGCTGCTGCTTTTGCAACGAGATCAAATAAACAAATGACGTGAAACTAAACATAGCAAACATTAAAATCTGCATTATTTATGAAACGCAAGCTATAATAGTACAGTATATCTCACTACATGTATTAATTGTAAAATAAACATTTTTTTTGCAAAATTAGTAATTTTATTGAGCATATAGTTATTTTGACACATTCTGGGTTAGAATTTGGTTCATACCAGCTACCACTACTTATTAATGCTACTTAGGCAATTTGAAAATACAGTCAACAAGATGAATGATTGTAAAGATCTGGTGACTGCTGATTTTACCATGCTTGAACCTGAAGACTTCTTTCTAATAATCGCTGTAGTCTCCTGTTATATATTATCAAGAAGCATTTCCAATTGTAAGATTTAAAGAGGAATTTTATGGTATAGCTGTAACTCAAATGGCCTTATAAAATTCATTTGCAAGAGCATCTCATTTATCCAAATTTAAAACACATAATTCATATTATGCTGTCAGGTTTCAGTTGACCCAGGTGCTTATAGTGCATTAATTTACGCCAGGGAGATAGTCCTGTAGAAATGGGACAGTAGACAGGGTTTAGCCATTTTTCATTAGCACTTCGACTTTGATAAAGAGGAACAGAAAAGAGCTTTCTGACCTTTCTGCGCTTAAATTATTAAAGAGCAAATAGATTTAAGGTCTGGTTGCTCACAAATCTAATTTGTCTTTTAGAGCAAAGATGAAAAGATTTTAGATTTGAAATTGCTCTAGTCAAGTTGGTCCTCTCTTTAATGAGTCTGAAATGAATTTAGGTATTTAGAATGCAGTGTATATGATGTTCTCAGTGCAATAGAACCAAGCAAAAACTGAATAAAGCTAAGATTGAGCACTGAAGTCTACTTCTGAATTTGAAACGGCTGTTAAAAGTGGGTGCATGTTGTAGGATTAAAATCAGGCTTCAGTCAGGTCATGGAAATAGCCACTCCTCTGAAGATGTTAGAGGGTGGTGGAGTCCTCAATAAAAGTTATACATTTTTTATTGTCTTGGTCACTAGATGAGTAACCTTTAACTGAAAATGGTTAAAGGCAAGGAAATTCTTGGAGATAAGGGCCCTCTTCAGACATTACAGATTTCTGTTTCTTGATTATGCTTTGAGTGGAGTTGCTTGTCATGCCCCTCTCAGTTGTCACCTCCTTCACACAAATTGATGACAAACAAAAGAAGAAACTCCTCACATCTGTGCTGTATAAATGAGCAAGAACCCTGGTAAATGGAAGATTCTCGTTTGCATGTAAAGCCCACACATAAGCAAGAGCTTCCCCCCCTTAGAATTGGCATTGTTCATATGAAGAGAGTGACAATGGAGGGGCTTCTGTAATGCTTGACTAGGGCTAAGCATAGTACCCTGCCCGGGTGTCACACAGTAGACACAAACAGCAACTGTTTTACTCAGAGGTAAATATTAAAAAGTGCAACAGGCAAAGATCAGATACATACTCACAAGCTCTAGTTATACCAGAGAACAGTACAAAATATTGGCATATCTTTCTTCATCACATTCCATATTGCATATAGTTCTAGCACAAAAGTTAAGATTGAAAGGGGAATGCCATCTTAACCTATAAAACCAAGGGTTAACCATTGGAAGTTCGTATAGGTTCCTAAGCCTGGCCCTACTAACCCGCACCCACCCTTCGTGCACACGGCCGAACTGGGTCCGCAGGTCAACGAAGGATTGAAAAATGCGCCAGTGGGGCAACAGCCCCACAAACACGAAAAAAGGGAAACAACTTCATTTCCCAATGTTCTTTGCGCCGTGCTGCGCCACAGCCAATCAGGCTGAGAGGTGCGATCACAAAGAACATTGAGAAACGCGCCATGGCCAATCAAAATTGAGCCGCAGAAAAAAACGCACCACAACCACAAATCACAAACCCATAACTACAAGCCCCATGAGCACACAGAACGCTGAGGAAGCCAGTGGCCAATTTTTTTTAAAAAAAAAACAACTCACCGCCTCACAGCCACGCAAACACCAACCGCCCTTCTTTCCCTCACCAGCGGCGCCTGAAGGTCCCGATTGGAGTTTCCCCTTTAATATCAGTAAATGGGGGTTGGCGATCCCCTTCTCCACTAGCTCACCTGGGGTTGGGAGGTTTGTGGAGACAAAAGGGGTATGTTCCCCCAACCCTTCTGGACCCAGGAGACCAGGGAAAGGGGTTCGATTCCCCCCCTCCTAAAAAAACCTCCGTCTTTAAAGAGAAGAAACCACTCTCCCTGGTGTCCTGGGTCCAGAAGGGTTGGAGGGGACATACGCCTTCCCCCCCCCCCCAACCTTCATGGTGCTTTGATTGTGTGGAGTCGTGAAAGTAGATCGGGGTTTCCCCTTTAATATCAGTGGGTGGGGGGTTGCGATCCCCCTCTCTGCTGGCTCCCCTGGGGTTGGGAGGTTTGTGAGGACAAAAGGGATCTGTCCCCCCAACCCTTCTGAACCCAGGAGACCAGGGAGAGGGGACCAAATCCACCACCACCCAAAAAAGCCTCCATCTTTAAAGAGAAGAAACCAAGCGGTTTCTTCTCTTTAAAAACGGAGTTTTTTTAGGAGGGGGGAAATCGAACCTCTCTCCCTGGTCTCCTGGGTCAAGAAGGGTTGGGGGGACAGATCCCTTTTGTCCTCACAAACCTCCCAACCCCAGGGGAGCCAGCAGAGAGGGGGATCGCAACCCCCCACCACTGATATTAAAGGGGAAACCCTGATCTACTTTCACGACTCCACACAATCAAAGCACCATAAGACAATAAAGCCCCCCTCCCCAATGCCCGCAGTCTGGCCAGTGAAGCCGGCCCGCTGAACTAACCCCCCCAACACCACATAAAGTGGTGTTGGAATTCCCGTGGTCCGGCCAGCCAGGCCTGCCCACGGAAATAAACCAACCCCCCCAAAAGCCACAACAAAAATTTTATAAAAATAAATAAATAATTTTCAAAAAAACTTAAAACACAATCAAAACATCCAAAAATACACAAAAACAACACCAAAAAACAATATAAAGTAAACAAAAACACAATCAAAAACAAAACAGTCAAAAATACAAAACCCAACCACCACCACCACCCCCCACACACACACAAAATAAAGAAAACAAGCCAACTCACCACCACATGTCCTACCTGCACAACGACCGGAAACGAAATGAATAAAGAAAGAGACTACTTACCGGAAGAAGCTCCACCCAGAGGCCAGGAGAGAAAAAAGAGTCAAAATACAAGAAAACCCCTACCAGCACCACCTGCTGGCCACGATAGTAAAAACAATTCAAAAACACACAAAAGCCCCAAACAAAAGGCCACAACAGTAAAAACAAATCAAAACAATAATACAAAATCACAATTTTACACAAAAGGTCACAATAATAACAAGTCAAAAAATTACACAAAAACACAATTTAACACAAATCACAAACATATGTCAATAAAATAAAATAAAAAATGTATTAAAATCCTGTGCTGAGTTCTAACTCAAATAAAAACCCAAAACAACTAAACACATTTTAAAAACATTGAATGTAAAAAACATTTACTTTCACATTATTAAAATTATTACCTATGGTACAACTATTTAAAAAAAACCAAAAACCAAAACATTATTCAGTTACATAAAACAGCCAGCCAAGCCAAAAAAAATTTGACATTTTAAAAATTACAGACTAAGCAATTTTTAAAAAACATTAACACAATTTAACCTTCCAACACAATTTAAAACAGCCCGGCAACGCCAGGCAACCTCTGCTAGTTACTGTATAAGAAAACACAGGACACAGTGATATTGCCCACTGTATTGTTACAGTAAAACTGTGGGCAGTGACTATCCTGTTTTTCTTTTATCTCTCTTTCACGACTTCTGCAGTGGATGCAGTCTGATGCTTTGAAAATTGCCTAGCTTTGATTATAGAATGGAAAAGAGAAGGCAAGTTAAAATTGAATCCCAACAAGAGCGAAGCACTGTTGAGGAGACTTCCTGCTCAACTAGGGGGTTTGATTCCTGCTCTGTGAACCAAGTTCACAGTTTGGTGCTCATTTTAGATTTAGCTCTTAAATTAGATCATCAAATTGTGGCTGTAACTAAAGCCACATTTTCCCATATTTGCCAGATCTCCTGGCTGTGCGCCTACTTCGACAAGTAATCCTTAACAACCTTGTTCTGTGCATTGGTATTCTCAAGGATTGACTACTGTATTGTTGTCTATATGGGGCAGTCCTTGATCATTACGCAGAGATAACAGAGAGTCAAGAATGCTGTGGCCAGATTGAGCTCCGGGATAAGGAAATTCGATCATATTGCCCCAATTCTGGCCCAGTTACACTGGTTACCCATTTCTTTCTATATCTAGCACAAGATTTTAATGTTGACATACAAAGGATTTTGCTATCTGCCAGAGGTTTCTCCCAAAGAATAGTCACTCTGTCTCTGTTTCTCTCCATAGAGCAAGCTTAAGACTTGAAAACATTCGTGTTTTCAGATGTGCATTCCTACTCACAGCTGTCTGTTCTGAATCATTGAAGATTGGTCATTTTGGACAAGTGGGGCACTACCTTACCTCAGGCTATTTCAAGCCAGCCTGCTCTTCAGGCTGTCTTGTTTTGGACCCACCTTAAAAACAAAATATAATTGCTCTTTACTGCTTTTAAATGTAATTGCTCTTCTGTGTCTGTAAATGGCTTCCAGCTCTGCACAGCCTTTGTGGTGAGCATAAAAGTTTAAATTTGCCATTCTGCTTTGATGTTGACCAAAATGTTTCACCATAGAGGCCTGTCAACATGGACTGGCAAGCAAGGTCACACTGTCTCCAGTTAGAGGCACTTGGATGTTAATCTTATTGCCCCAAGGATTTCCCCCCCACACACACACACACACACTTTTTGAGATATAAACATAGACAAAAATTGGCCATTTCTTGCCACTTCTTGTATCTTTGAGTCCAATTTTGGGAGGGGTCATAGTACAAAGCAAGATATCTGTATTTATTTTTCTGCTATATCCTACAATGTTTTGGAGAGCAGAACATGACTTTCATTCAGCAACTATAGATGTTTGACTGTAAAGCCTTCTGCTCCACCCTATACCTGGAAGCTGTCCACAAAAGGAAACTAGCAGTGAAGGGGATGATTGCTATGTATAGCATTCACACCCAGGAGAAGTAGTGTAGTATTTAGCAGAGATAAATGAATGTTGTATTTTTCTCTTTTCTCTCACCCAGGAGAAGTAGTGTAGTATTTAGCAGAGATAAATGAATGTTGTATTTTTCTCTTTTCTCCCACATCCATATCCATATATTGGCCTTGACTCAATCTGTCTTCATTGCTGTCTTTCTAAAGTACTGTACCGTGAACTCGTTGCACAGGATTTGGGAAATCTATCTAAATTACTTCCCTGTCTGTTCTCTCCTCCCACCCACCTTGAACCATGGTGGAAGAGTTAGGAATACTCCTCTAGTCTTCTTCTGGCTCTTTTAATGAGTGCATTGTGTTGGCTGAAATGGCAGAATGAATGTGGATGAATAAGCCAATTGCCCAGCTATGAAACTAGGCATAGAGGGAAGAAGCAGCAAATATGAAAATTTGAAACGTTTGTATCAGAGTTGTGGAATGAATGATTTGGATAGAGCTGAGAAAGAATTTAAATAAATACCTGCTTCTGTGTGTATGTGAATATTTACGTCATCGGAGCTGGAACTCTGAAAATCAGGGTCCCAGCCCATGTGGCGAGTGCTTGTGGACAGTGGATTCCTAGACTGGGATGCATTTTCTAGTCAATAAGAAACTCTATATCTTTTGAATGCAAGCATGTATGTGTGTGCCTTCGGTGTATATAGAAGCCCCAGCTACACACACCATTGACTGCTGTGCCCCCCCCCCAAAGAATGATGGACATCAGCTACCACTGGTCAAGATGAGGTGTGTTTGACTCATACACTTCACCGGTGAAGGGACATGATTGATGTAGAACTCACTCAGAAGATGTAGAGTTTCTTATTGACTAGAAAATATATCCCAGACTAGGAATCCACTGTCCACAAGCACTCGCCACATGGGCTGGGACCCTGATTTTCAGAGTTCAAGCTTCGATGACAACCTTTCACAGATAGCAGAGCTCTCTCTTATAAGGCTCATTGCCTTTAACTTGTAGAAACTATGGTCAAAAAGGGGCGATCTGAAGCATTCTCCCCATCTGCATTGGTTATAGATAGATTTATAGCATCTGAGTAGGTGCACTGCATGCTGACAAGGCAAAAACTCTTCAAATTGGTTTTATATGTTTGTAATTCAGGTTGTGGGCACATCAAGAAGTACCGTATTTTCCGGCGTATAAGACGACTGGGCGTATAAGACGACCCCCAACTTTTCCAGTTAAAATTTAGAGTTTGGAATATACTTGCCGTATAAGACTACCTCTCTTCCAATGCACACCAAATAAAAATTAGCCCACACTCAACCCGAAGATGCGCAGTCCTCCGAGTCGAATGGGCAGGTTCTGGTGGAGAGCCAATCCGCGCTCACGTTCTCCGCCTCGAGGTACAGGAAGATGTGTGCAGCTTGCTTCCCCTTGCTTCATACTCCCTGCACAGAGCAGGGACTCGGCCGCGGCACCCCCCACCATATGCACCGGACATATGAAGCAAGGGGAAACAAGCTGCCGTTAAGTACCTGTCCTATAAGATGACCCCCGACTTTGGCACAGATTTTTCGGGGTTAAAAAGTAGTCTTATACGCCAGAAAATACAATACTTTTTCCAATGTGATTCATTCCCTTCCATGAGCTACGTCTGAGTTCATAGTAGCATCATCTTAGTTTTTCAGGGCTCCATCATGAGTGAAATTAACATTGGAGCACTGCAGCCATCTTAGGCTTTATAGGAAAAGAACTCTGTTTGTGAGCAAATGTGAAATTCTTTAATATTCTCCCACAATTGCAGAAAACAGTTGACTGCAATATGGCAAAATACTTTTTTAAAAAAAATGGTCGCAAAGGGTCGGACTCAACTATGTGACTGAACAACAACAAAAATTCTAATGATTCCAATCATTAGGGTGTTTTTGTAAGTGGAACATGCGAGTGATATTTATACTTCTCTATTTGAATATCTGGTATATCATGTGATAAGAATTCCTTTTCATTTTAGCAATTGATAATCTGATTACTAACTTATTTAGGTGTCCCAAATTTGTACTGTGTTACAAGGTAATTAACAGTCTACAACCACTCTTTTTAAACAATGATGTGATTGTTTATGGATTTTTTTAACATTTCGATAATTCATAGACACATTTACTAACAATTAAATGTTACAGTGGAACCCCGAATAATGACAAGACCTGGTTCCCCAAGTCATGTCGTTATTCGGATTTCGTCGTTGTTCGGGCAGAATTTTTTGTAGCCCATTTTGGGGTCTCCGCCACTCCTGCCACCTCCAGGAGGCTCAGGGGAGGGCTTTTTCCTCTCCCCCCCCCGCGGCCTGCCTGGATGCTGCTGCAAGCCTGAAACTGCAGCCAACAAAGGAGTTTTCCCTACTGTTTTGCCTTCAAGCAGTCCGGGCAGGTGGGGGCAGGGTGTTTGGAAAAAGCCCCAATCTGCTCCCCCTAGGATCAGAGAGGCACCTGGGGTGCCTCTGCCCACCCACTTCCCCAAAAGGACGACTGGTCTCCTACTTGTGCTGGTTGTGGAGGAAAAAAATCTCTCCCTGGCCTGCCCCGAGGCCCCCGACAAACAGCGGATCAGCGTTGTGGTGGCTATTTTGCTTTTTTGACTTCAATTCCCAGAAAGCCAAAGCTTCCAGTAAAAATGCATGCGGCAGCCATTTTCTTGTACAGGAGCTTTGGCTTTCTGGGAATTGAAGTTAAAAAAGCAAAAGGCCACCGCAACGCTGATCCGCTGTTTGTCGGGGGCCTCGGGGCAGGCCAGGGAGAGATTTTTTTCCTCCACAACCAGCACAGGTAGGAGACCAGTTGTCCTTTTAGGGAGGTGGGTGGTCAGAGGCACCCCTGGTGCCTCTCTGATCCTACGGGGAGCCGATTGGGGCTTTTTCCAAACATCCCCCCCCCCACCTGCCTGGACTGCTGGAAGGCAAAATAGTGGGGAAAACTCCTTTGTAGGCTGCTGTTTGGGGCTTGCAGCAGCATCCAGGCAGGGGGGGGGGGGGCAGGAGAAAGCCCTGATTGACTCCCCTAAGCCTCAGAGAGGCACCCGCACTGGCTGAGAACCCAAATACGATCCATTCGAATAATGATGTCATGTTGTTATTCGGGGCATGACATTTCAAAAAATAACGCGTCGTTATTTGGATTTGACATTATTCAGATGCATCGTTATTCGGGGTTCCACTGTACTTCCAAAGCTTCCTGCCAGCCACATTAAATGACAAGCAGTTCATGTGTGGAAAATAAAATAAAACTTCCCCTATTGCACTACCTTTAGTGTCCTGTTCTCCATGTGACTGTCCTATGCTATGTAGAGCAGTCTTTTCTCGCCCAATTTTCTGGGGGATTTATAAGAAACACTTCTAAAACATCAGAAAGGATTTTATTTTTTTGCATCCGTCCAAACTGATATAAATGAGGTGCCCAATACATGTACCTTCTGGGAAATGTTAACATTTTAAATTAACGGTATTATTTTTGGAGATTTGTGCTTGTAAACTTTTCCATGGGTATTCTGGGAACAATGAGAGAAAATGTTTTTCCTTGTCAGAACTTGTTCTCATGATCAAGAGTGATTGTCAATCTGGACCCTTTCCAGTCACCAAATCTGACCATAAGCATTATGTCTTAAACTTCAGCGGTCAAAGAGCTTGGGTTATTCAGATCTTATTTCCCTATATTTTTGTTCAGATAAACCTTATATAACTATTATTTTGAACTCAAGTGGCATGAAATACAGCATTTGTGACCTTATATTTTTCTTAAAATATTCCGTACTAATAGGTACAAGCAAATAATACACACACATGCATATCTTACCTGATTGCATCAAATGAACATGTTTCTACCCATTTTTATCTAACAAATGTGCTTACAATTTTATGGTAAATGTTATTATCTTGATGCATATTAAGAAGGAAAGTATGCAGGGACATGTACTTTAACACTCACATCTTGAATATTAACTTAATTTTATTCTGTGTCTTACTTACAAGCATAAGGTAGTTTATAATAAAAAATGGCTTATGGTGATTTTTAAATGAGTTTGTTACAGGCGTCTTAAATTAACCAATAACATTTTCCCTCTCATTCCTTGTTCCTCTACAACCTTATCCCATTTGTTAGTGTCTACCAAATAGTTGTGGAGGAGGAACGTCCCCGCAGAACGAAGAAAACTACCGAAATCCTGAAATGCTATCCTGTGCCAATTCATTTTCAAAATGCTTCGCTTCTGAATTCTCAGTATTATTTTGCGGCAGAATTTCCAGCCAACGGTATTCAAGCTGCTCTACCTTTTACTATTGGAGACAACAAAACCTACAGTGGCTTCTGGAACACTCCTCTTCTCCCTCATAAAAGCTATAGCATTTATTTTCAAGCTGCCAGCAGAGCCAATGGGGTAAGTCTTTGGACATGGGTGTAGATTTTAAAGTACTATCAAAGTGTAAAAGAAATTAACATGTAAACATAAGTATACATATCTCCATGTTAAATTTACAATGCTTAAAATGCAATGGAAAAGGAAATTAAAATTTTGACATGTAAGTATCCATTCCGTGACCATTTGTAATGAGGGGGGGTGGAGGAAAGAGGAATGGGTTACATATATCTGTCAACTGAGAATGCTTAGGCAGACATTTCTTTGAATATTACTGCTATTCTCACCTCTATACAATCTCACTGCTCCCATTAAATGATTTTTGCTGTTACAATATCTGTTTGCTTGGCTTGGTTAACCTTGTTATATTTGTTTTCATCAGCTTGAACACCTATTTTTTCCCTCTCAATACCTCTGATGCAGACATGTGTCTTTTATTTTATTTTTTGTTTCTTTTGAGAACATTGTAAGAGAAATAGATTGGCTGAACCAAAAGGAAAAGTATTTAAAAGGTCCTTTGGAACTGATCACATTTTATCCACTTGATTCTAGAGTTGCTTTCCATTTTCTGGGCAGACCTATCCAAAGCCCGACAACTACTGATAAGCTTTGGCCATCTCCTTTGACAGCAGGAAAATGTTTTCTGCCAGATACTATAATGGCTCCTCTTTTACAGTGCACTGACAGTGCAGAAATGTGAAACACCATTGATTTTTGTTGCTTTCTTGCATTGTCTAACATGTTGCTTGGAACTGTGTAGCTGATTGTAAAAAAAAGAGAATAACCCAAGGTCACCACATTGTCAAAGGAGAGAAGGGGGAAATACATGTATCATGTCTAATAACATCTCATTGATCTTCTAGGGTAATGTTAAGTGAAGTATTGATGTTACATGCCCAAGTGCATTCTCTTTCCATTGTCCATAACAGGGGAAGCAGAGTCAAACTAGCACAGGAAGCTATTAAACCTGTGAAGAAACAGATGAATTTGATGCTTTTCTTAAATTTTAGAAACCACTCCAGTTAGAAGCAGTGCATTGTTTTCTTGCTGTGGGTGCAAACATCAGATGATCTTTTCTTTCTTTATCTTCCATAGGAAACAAAAATTGACTGCGTCAGAGTGGCCACAAAAGGTATGCTTCAGTTCTGTCTCTTTTCCTAGTCTGTTAAACTTTATAATAGGATGTTTACATTATTAAACAGGCACATAGACACAAACTTTTTGGGCCATGGGTTGGTCACATGGTTCAGGGGTGCCCAAACTACAGCACAGGGGCTGGATCCGGCCCCCAACGCCAATTCATCCAGCCTGCGCCACCCTCCTCGCTCCCAGAAGCGGAAGCAAAACGTGCCAATACGAGCACGTTTTACTTCCACTTCTGGGAGCAATGAGGGTGGTGTGGGCCAGATGAATTGGCATTGGAGGCCAGATCCGGCCCCTGGGCCATTGTTTGACCATCCCTGGTTTAAATAGAAGAATCAAAAACAGAACTTTCAGATTCTCCTGTCTCGAAAGAGCCTTAATATGGATGTTTATATGAACAACAATTTTTTTTTCCTGAAAGTTATGGCATGATGTCATGCTGATGATTTGGCCATCTTAAAAGACACCTGGTTGTGGAACAGCTATTAGTAATACATTCATTTCAGTTTATCCATATAAAAGAGGGATTTGTTACTTTCTCCTCATAAACTCATATTTCAATTATCTGTTAAAAATTGTTTTTTAATCAGCATTTTTGCATTAAACATTCAGACCAGTTGAGACTATTAGGGCTCCTGAACAGCTGGTCTTGGAAGCAGTACTGTAGTTAAAAAAATTTCCTTACTGCTCCACCTATATTTGGGAGAAGTTTGTTTAAAGTTCTTCAAGTAAGATAATCACTATTGGGTATGAAATTCTCAGTGATTTGATGATTATCATTTCTGGCTGAGTGATGTAAGTATTAGAGAATTTTTTACACAGATTTTTTCCCAGAAGCCTCACTCTTTTTCAGAATCATCACTCATGGACCACAGCAATGCCCTAGTCTTCCAACATTCGAAGTGTGAATAGTGTTGCCAATGTCCCTATCTTTGCAGCCTCCTTTCTTTCATGCACTGGTAGCTACTCCTCCCATTTACTGTAGCGACAGCACCAGTCCTTCTCATTTTTGTTTGGCTAGCTGGCCACTTTGCAGAAGTGATTCTGCAGAGAAGAAAAGTTAAATGTATTGAAGAGGATCAGCAGTAGGTACTGCCTCACCGATGCAAGCAAAGGAGTGTTCAGAATTGGGGAGGAGGTGATTGACAAAGTGAGGCATTGAGATAAGTTAGGTTAGGGAGAGAGGGAATTGTGTAGTACAGTTCATTGATCTCCGTGTCATGCCTTCTGAGACAGTTGTCTCATCATACCCCATAGCACAGCTGGCTTTACTGCTTATTCTGTTCATTTGTGTGGATCCTTTGAAAACATTATGGTATTGCCCCAATTTGTGCATGTCTTCCCTTAAGTCATTAAAGTATGCTGCAGAATGAGTTAGTGTAACATAAAAAGTATTAGAGGGATAGCTGTTTTACTGCTGTTGCAGCAAAAACACAAAAAGTCTTAAGTCTCTTACGTTCTATTTGGCATAATATTTCAGGCACTGTAGTCTGCTTCCTTCGAGGCATGGAGTAAATAAAGCCTTATGTTTATTTGATTTATATCCTGCCCTATTCAGCACAGGCCAACTCAGGGCGGCTTACAACATATCAAATAAAGATACAAAATAACCAAACAAAAATACAATACAATGAAGCAATGGATACGAAATATCAATAATACAATAACATCTCACAATTACATCTTAGTAACACAATACCATCTCTATGTCAACACAATATACAAAATATTACACAGAAAAAGCCAATAGAATAGGGTACCAGGAGAAAACACAATAAAATACATTGCAGAACCTCCAACTTATCCACAACTCTATGTAATAGAGCGGCTCTCCATCCCTTCCCCAGTCCCAAATACAGAGCAGAGCAACCCTGTGGCCCCCAGTGTCCTTCCCTACCCTCCGGTTGGGCGGGGCCAGGAAGGAGGCGACGGTGTTCGCAGCTACACCCGCTTCTATCCCCACACTGATGGTGTAGGTGGCGGTAAGAAGCAGCAGGGGTCCAGGTAGCCATGGAACTGGCCACAGCTGTTCCCGTTTCCCCACGGCTGTCCAGGGCTGGGAGGAGGGGAAGTCCTGAGCGCAGAACCTCGCCGGTGGCAGTTTTCCAAGCCATGGGGGGCACCCACCTGCTCCCACTTACCTAGCCGTGGGAAGGAGTGCGGAGCCGGTCTTCCTTCTCTTCATCCGGCGCTGACAGAGTCATGTCAGCAAGCAGAATTTGGATGATATTGCTGATGGACAGTATCCAGTGGTGGGGTTTGCACCAGTTCACCAGAATTGGTAGCAGAAATTCTGGACAAACATTTGTAGAAACGAAATTTATACATTTTGATTGCATAGATCGCTGTCTACTGAGGCTTTATCTCTGCATCTGCAGCTCACTTCGTTTTGAAAGATGCCCTTCCTTACCTAATAAAGTACAGTGGCACCTCATACAACAATCGCCCCGTATAGCAATGAAATTGTATAACAATTAGGTGTGTGGGGGGGTGTTGGGGGGATGGCATCCCACATAACAATTTTCCCTATGGAGAAAATCGTACAACAATTTTTCAATGGGAAAAACCAGTTAGCGAAAAAAAAAATAGTTGTACAATGCATCCCATAGGGAAAATCAATATACGATGCATACATCATAGTATGGCAGTTGTTTCGACAACAACGAGCCCTGTGGAATGGATTAAAATCGTTGTATGAGGTACCACTGTACATCCTAAGTATTTCATCACCATCTTAGAGTTTCATATAAGAACCTGGGAAATGTCTAATGCAGTGGTTCTCAACGTGGGGCCCCACACCCCAAAGGAAGACTTCAATTCACAAAAGCCTAGGTCATTACACTGGCTGATCAGTGGGGAATTGGCTTAGGCTTCCAGGAATTGACGTCCAAAAACCATAGGTTGGGAAACACTGGCCTACATACTAGTAATTATTTAAGATAAAGAACTACATTTACCTTCAAAGTTTACTTTAACAGACAGTTTCTTCAATCTTTATATCATGTCTGGTCATTTTGCTGAGCTTTTGCACTGGGATTTTGGAAAATGAACAATAAAAAGAGGAAGAATGTAGTCCAGTTTATTATAACTGGCTGAAATGATTAATTAATATCACTTGCCAATCTGTGTTCCAATTCTTTAAAAGTTATTCTACCATTTGATTCACTGTTTGAATAGTTGAACTTTTATTTATTTTACTTAGAAAAAGGAAAAGGGTATTCTCTACAATGAAACAACTACCATAGCAACAGATGAAATCAAAGTAGCCTCTTAGGGAAAGGAGAAGAAAGTGTTTCAGCTTTTATTTAAAACATATGCTTGTTCATTTTCTGTTGTGCAAGTATATTTGTGAGTACTTTGTGAAATCTCTGAAAAGTCTATATCATTCTCAGAGAGATACCCTCTAGGAAGTGGGGGAAAAACTGCTGAAAACTGCATGTGAGGATTGAAAAGATTTAAATCTTTCTAGGGAATCCTCTGCAAATAATTAATTTTTTTTAATATACAGTAATAACAATAGCAATTATACTTATATACCACCCCAAAGCACTTAGTGCACTCTCTGGGCGGTTCACAAGGTGATTAGCATTTCGCCCCAAACATGCTGAGTACTCATTTTACCGACCTCAAAAGGATGGAAGGCTGAGTCAACCTTGAGTCTCATCAGGATCAGATTCACAACATCAGCTAGAGTACAGCAGGTTAACCATTCCATATTTTACAGCTAAAACCAGAAACAACATATGAGGTACGTGTCAGCCATCCTTCAGTTAAGTCCTCTGTCGGTTAAAAAGAGAGGGTGGTACCATTTTAAATTGATGTATAATAATACGATCTTACACTATTTGTATAAAAAGGGGGAGGGGCAACAGGATAAGTTTTTTACCTTAAAATAGTGTTATTTGGGTTACTTTGAGTATACCACCATTTGGAAATATACTTGAAGGCAAGTTGTAGCTAAGGAACAATGAGATTCAGGAAAAATCTTGATTAATTTCCCTATATTAGTATAATTCAAACATGTAAATACAGAGGCCAGGTGTCATAAGGCTGAGAAGAAATAACAACAGCTAACCTTTTTGACAGGAATTTGGCATATTTTTTCAGGAATTCATGAGAAACCAGTTAGTTTACATGGTATAGTTTGTTTGACCATCCTTCCCTTTTATGTAATAGATAGGGTTATTGACTAACAAGCCTTTGACTCTTGGCTTGTGTGGAAAATCTATACATTTGAAATTAAAATATATTTAAATTATACTTATAAGAACTAAGATGTTGTATAGAATGTGTTATTGTTGTGTTTGTGACACAACTGTCTGTTTCTACAATTTGTCAGTAAGGTTGCTAAAGTTTCCAAGGAAAATTGTTCAAGTTGGTAATTAATCCTAGTCATATACTGTACAGAAGAAATGAACAATATTAGTTTTATATAATAAATTGATAAAAAAAATACATTGCAGTTCATTCAGCAGTGGTGGGAAATAGGGGCAGAGCTTTTGTGTTTACAAGTGTCTTTTCATTTTTGTTTTCTTTCATAGTTTCCCCATAACTAATCCCCTAAAACATAAATCATGTTCCATGATGGGACATGGAAGTATTTGGTTCTGTCTCTTCCCCTTTCATTTAACCTTTTATAGTTTGTATGAGACCTTTTATTCACACTATGTAATTAAAATTACCTGATAAAAATTTGATCCAGCAGTGTCATGAGGCTATTCCAAAGATATGTGACCAGTGAGGGCTGTCAACACTAATTAAAATATTGAATTTGTAAAAAAAAGCTTGGAACTTTATCAGGAGTTGCTTGTATGTATGTTTGTTTTACCAGCTTTCTTGCACCTCCATCTTGTATAATTTACTAGGTTGCTATTTTCTTGATTTTGGGGGAAATTTCCCCCATTTCTTTGTATTATTTTTCTTCTGCCATGCAGCCTGCCTGCACAAGTGTATTTCCTGGGATTACCATATATACTCAAGTATAAGCCGAATTTTTGAGCCCCAAAAAGGGGACAAAGCTTATACAGGAGTCAACGACCATGAGGGTACCAAGACTGTGCCAGATTGAGATGTACCGACAATTTAATTAATTTTACTGTATTTTCATGTTTTTTTATTATTAAAACTCACTAGCAGCAACTGCATTTCCCACCCTCAGCCTATACTTGGGTCAATCTATTTTCCTGGGATTTCAGGTCAAAATTAGAGTCATTGGCTTATATTCAGGTCGGCTTATATTCAAGTATATGGTATTTTTTCCAAATTTTCCTGTAGATTTTTTTGAACAGTTTCCCCATCTTCAGCCCATTCTTTTCTTAGATTAGTTTTGCTGCCTGCCTAGCATGTCTACTGGACTCTAAGAAGAGAAGACATGAAAAGGCATCAAATGATGGTCTCCTCCTCATAATCATAATCATCATTATGAGATAGAAAACCTTAAACAAAGGAACATGAAATAGGTTTTCCATTTCATGTTAAATAAAAATATCTGTCTGCTAAAAACACAAAAGAAAAGAAAATGAAACTGGCACCTGGAAAAAATTAAACAAAACCTTTCACTGTGCACATCCCTAAAGGGGACAGGTAGGAACACTTTGGCCATTGTGGCCGGATTAGACAGAGATAAATGTGAGGGAAGGGAAAGAAGCGTCAGAACCTGGACAAGATGCCAAAGAATAAAAAATGACTGGGATCACTGGAGGAGAAAGTTGTGGGAAATAGCAATGAGATTAAGACTTCAGAGGCAGCTCTGTAAGAAAGTTTATGTCTAGATTGACAGCAGGAGATTGTAGTTCTCAAGAAGACATTAGAAGAAGTAGCTGACTTCTTTTTTAATATGTCTTGAACATTAAATCTCTGACTAGAGGAAAGACTTCAGGGAAGTTTAACTATGGAAGATAGTTTCTGTTGAAAAAATGGAAGTCAGCCTAGAGAAACAGCTGAGATATTTCACTTAATCTTGTATTCTTCCAGTGAATTCTCTTTTTAAAATGTGTCTTGGCATCTGCTGGCTTGGCATGAGGGGCTGGGCTGGGGACATGAGCCAGGGAATTAAAGTGGACCTCAGTGATGGAAGTGAAGTTGAATAAGATTGAAGCAGTTTCTTTAAATAACAGTATCGTACCAGTTAAATTAGGCAATTAATAAGATACACTGATAAGATTTAGTTTTATATATTACCACACCTTATTACATGCAAAATACTTTAAATACAAATTGTTAAATTTGTTTGTTTTAAATTTTAATATAAATATTTGTGTATGTTTGTAGTCTGTAATCTAGTGCTGTGGACTAATGAACATTTAATTCAGTTAAAAACCAGGTTGGAAAATTGATGTTGTTAGTTGAAATTTAAAGGATAAAGAGCTAAGGAATATTTTGTAAAAATAACTTTGGACTGTTAAGTTACATCATCCATACTTGATAACTTAACAGTCTCACCCAGCTTCATTTCATTAGTTCAAATTTTTATGCAGTACTGTAACTGCTTCCCGGTTCACAGATGACTCCAGGTTCAGAGAGGTGTTTATCACTTAAAGAGGCAAAAGGGAAAGGATGATAATTAAAGTGAATCAACAATTTAAAAGTGTTAATTTATGTGTGTAAATAAATTTCTGTTTATAGCAAATAATTTCAGTGAAAATTAGCAAATAGTATTTCATCAGTATTCCAGGGTCAAAGAACTCTCCCATACATCATTTCTAAAGTAATTCACATTAAGTGAGGGGCTCAGAAATGGATGACAAAATTATGCTTCCCATTTTACCTCATACCACAGGCAGTGAAACACAGAAATCACTAGGAAAGGAGGCCTCACACAGAGGTCTCCAGTAAGATATTGGAAGATATTTGTGTTACAATTGTCAAATTAGTGAAAAAGGGATACAGTGCAAGAAACATTTGAGACCTTCTGAGCTTTAGGAAAAGACATGCAAATCCAGTGATGTTACCAGGCATACAGCAGAGTCCAGAATATGTGACTGGGCTTTGGGATGGGGAGTGGAGATAGTGTTGTTGTTGGTGGTGGTGGTGATGACAGTGACAACATGGAAAGTGCCAGATTTGTTGTGGAAAAACATGAAGAGAAGGGAATTTGCATATTACAAGTTTCATATTTCCTAATTTTAAAAATGGAAAATTAATACAAAAGGAAATACACTTGTCTGTACAACATTTTGTGAGAGTATGTGTAGTCTCATGTTGAAAGAGATATATTATTTTTTTTAAAAGAAAGCACTATACATTTTTATCATACTAATTCTAAATAATAATTAATAACTGTTCCATCAAGTCAGTTCTGATCTATGACAAACGTTTCAAGGTTTTCTGGGTAGAGAGCACTCAAAAGTGGTTTACCATTCCCTACTTCTGGAGGTATCCTGGGACTGTGCAGATTGTCCAAAACTAGACAGACTGGCTCTTCTAAAAAGCATAGCAGGGAATCAAAGTTCCAACCTCTCAATTTGCATCCAAGATAACTAACTCAATGCTAAGTACATTCCATTAACTCAGAGGTCCTGACTGAAAAAGAAAAAGACACTGGGTTAGTGTTCAAGACATATCTATTTTCTTTTCTCTTGTGTGACTTTCAGAAGACAGATAATGATATTATTTAAGCAATAATATGCAAACTTCCTCCCCCCCCCCTTCCTGACCAGACTGAGGAATGTCACATGAAAATTTGGTTTGATTTTCCCAATTCCAGTTCACAAACTACCTTGCTTTTTCACAGGACTATTCATTCTCCAGCCATTCACAGAAATTCTGTTCATTGCAGAAGGTGGTGGATATTTGTACAAAATGGAAGGTGGGATGAGGTAGCTAAAGGTTAATTTTGTAGGTTCTATAGCATGTTCTTATTCTTCTGTGTCTAGGCCAGATGTGAAACTGCCAAAATGAAGCCACCTTTGGGTGAATTCATTCTGCAGTTATATGCCTGACCTAGTGTGATAAAGATTAGCCAGCAATACAAGGTTGCCATTACCAGAGCATGCCCAATTGTGGTTCAAAAATAACACAATCTTCGAGGAGGTTCTTTCTGTGTACCCTTTCATTATGATTAATTTATATCATTCAGAAATTGAAGGATTACACAGCAGAAGCAACCTCCAAACTTTATAAAAACAACCATAGACTCTTTAGTGTATGGCATCATTATCACACTTACTAATCAATTATATGGAATCAATGGAATAGAATTTGAATAGTCAATAATGGTTAAAAGTTTTAATAATACCAGTGATTTGCTGTTTCCTTTATGGAAAGCATGCAACTTATGAACATTGTGTCAAAGTTATGTGCACCTGTCACTTGTAAAAGGAAACCCCTAACCAGCAGTAATGTCTTGCTGTTGATGAAATCATTCCTGAGGTACAAACTAAGCAACCCAACAGGATTTTGGCCACACTTTTTTTTTAAGAATAACAGAATGTCACAAATTTCTTTCCCTAACCTGAATAGTCACATGTTTTCAATTTCTAAGGCATGAAGGATTTTTCTATCTCCTACACCCAGTTTCCAATTACTGAGATTTTTCCCCTGTACCTTTTACAACACACTTTTTCAGACCACATGTGTCTGTTTTTATTGTGTTAACCTTCCAAGATGGTTTGGGAAATGTTCCATCGGTTGAAGAAAAGAAGTCTTGTTATGATCCTATTTTAAATCTTGTACCAATAGTGCAGAAACAGCAGCAACAGAGTGTTTTGGGGTTGCATAGAGATATTTCAAAATATTATGCAGCAGCAGTTTTGAGCTTAATTGTTTGCAGATGGTGGATAGTCTCTTTTACTCTTTTATTGCCACATATCTAACTGCACTCAGGCTGTTCCGTGTAAATTTACCAACCTTCACACCATTTTCTTTCCTTAATAGCCTTGGATGGGTATTTTTTACTCTATCTTCCAGATGTAGTATGCTAGATCTGACCTTTTAAAAGTTGCCTTTATATTCTTTATTTTTAGCCCTGTGACTAGTGTGTATGAGGAAAAAAAAATTTTATTGGAGGATCTGGAAATGTGCTACGTTACAATAAGGGGGAATCCCGTATGAGCTGGTTGTGCCCTGTTGTCAGGGCAGGATGCTTTCCTTCCCTCATATAATTTGCAAATTAGCTTGATTTTTATTTTTGTTTGGTCTTCAGCCCACAAAAAAACCTCTAGAATATTCTTTCTTGCTTTGTAGGTTTGATTTCTCAGACTGAAAAAACTACCTCAGTTCTGTCTCTTCAACACAAAGAGGATATCATCTGTAATGACTTACCATCTTAAACATGTAGTTTGGCTGTTGGGAGGAGAATTTTACATCCTTCTTTCAGTGTTGGTATCCCAATGTAGGTAGCCTCCCTGTATCCTGAGCTGTTGCAAGGTGCTGTTTGCAAAAGTTTTAAAAGAGAATGTTCTTGTTTATACATCTGGCCTTTAAATAGCTCAACAAAAGCACCTTCACTTGGTGTACATAGGCATAAGAGTTTGTGATTTAGAATTTAACAATATCAAATTATTCTTACATTTTAAAAGTAGAAAGTATATTTTATTACAAAAATATACTTCTGAATTTTTGAGACATCGATTTTCCAAATAAATAAAACTGGTACCCAGAAAGCTTTTATGGGAGAAAGAATGTTTGGAAGTCAGTACATTTCAACTATTAATTTGGGGGTCATTGTACAGGAAATGATGTATTTATGCTGATTCAATGCTGCCTTTGCTCATGAATAGTGGATTTAATGTGTTTAGATGCTTGAATTTGTTTATTTCTATTCATTTCTGTATTGGAAGAATGAACATCAGTGAGTATCACAGAATAATTAATGAGTGGTTTCCATTATTAAATTTTAGGAATTGTTCATAGAAGTACAGTAGATGGAGACTGAACTGTGCACAGGGATAGCCAGAAGCCACCTACTTATGTGAAATTTTGCTTTGTTTCCAGTAGGTATAATAATAAAAATAGATGCTATCTCACCTGTGTACAGCCCAGTTCATACTAGTGTTTATTCAAAGGGTTGCATTCCTAAACTATCATTCCTAATCTGTTTTCCTTCCTTCCCTCCTCCTTTCCTTCCTTTCAGTTTGTATGGAAATGAAGCAATAAAAATTTGAAAAATTGTTTCTTGCTAGCTTAGCTTCAGTCTGGCTTTTTTTCCCCTCATGCATGCTGACCTGGAAATCTTCCTTTGCCTTAGCTGCGATAATCGTGACGCAACTTACAACACCATACATTCGCATCGCCCCTGCTGCAGGCGAGGACCAACTAACAGGTCAGACACTCAAGTCTAGAGAAGTCATCTTACCCATTTCCATCTTCCTTTGGGGGCTTGTTTCCATTTTGCTTTTGGGGCTTGTTTTCTTCCACTTCCTCATCATTTTTTGCTTGTAGTTGATTTACCACATTCTAGAGTTTGTTGTTGAGAAATTTGCTTGGTACTAAAAAAATTAGACACTTGTATTCATGAGTGCAAAACTATTCCAGTGCATGCTTCATTGTGTATTTTAGCAATGAGTTGATCCCTTTTAATCCAAGTTTACAAATAATTTTCTCTGTCCTAAATTTTCAGCGGTTAGGATTTTCTTCAGCATTTTTAGATTTAGAGATATCCCCACAGCTGTTGGATGTTGATTGTACAACACCCTCATTGCTCTGCATGCCCTCAGAGTCCTGTGAAAATGCTGTGCTAAAGATTAGTGAATTGTGGAGTTGGATGCTAAGGAGGAAGTTTGGGATAATGGAAAATCAGGAGCAGCCTTTCCCCCTTAGCAATCCATACCACAGCCAGACTTTGCCTAATAGAGTCTTCCAGGCCTTTGAGATTTTTCAGAGAACATACAAGAAAAGAAGTGTGGAAAGTGGGGCTGTCAACTTCTCTAAGATGCATTATTTGGACTGATCTCTGGATCCAATCCACAACATTTAGATATATTTCAGTTTTATTTAATTTTTATATTAAGATACAATTATTTAACTCTTGACCTCTGTGATCAAGTAGTAGATTTCTTTTAACTGGAGGAGTTGAAAAATATTTTTGAACTGCCTGAAAATGTCAGACAAACCTAAAACAAATATTGATACAAAACAAAATAATTAATTGCTATTTTATATTCCCAATGTGAGCTTTTGTGCATCAACACTTTGCCTCAATATAGTTAGTATAATACTTAAACATGCATAGAGTTAAAATAAATATGCCAGTAGAGTAGGGTCTCATAATGCCATACTTAGTAAAATGTAAAATCTACCAAAGTGCATATTTTCAACTTAATTTACAAATTATTCTAGTGGTCAGCTGAGATTATTGGCTTTAGGGTATTTAATTGACCTGTTTTCTAAGAAACACATTAATGATAAACATGAAATATAAAACTGGGGAAGAAAATCTTCACACATTAGCATTTACAGGGATTTTTAACCTATAAGCAAATTCTCAAAGAAGTAGCCATGTTAACCTGTTTTAGGATGTGTAAGAAAAACAAAAAATATTGTGACACCATGAAGACAAACAGATTTATTTCAGTGTGAGTTTTAACTTACATTGACACAGATTTTTAGTACAGTACTAAAGGTGCCCCTGAGCCTAAAGTTTTTGATTTTGTTTCTTTTATACATTCGTTTTTACACATATAGACAATGTGGCAATTTCTTCATGGGAATGCAAGCGAACTTACTTCTATGGAGCTTTCTGTTTCCTGGGGTCAGACATGGAAAGTTCAGTGGGAACATTTAGGAAGAATGGAAGTCAGGGACCAGAGATGTTTGTAGGTTCAGATGCTACGACAAAGCATCATTTAAACAGCCCAGAATTTGTAGCTAACAGCATATGATGGGTTCAGATTGTGATTTGTACTTGATTACAAAAATAAACTGATTAGCAAAGATGTATCCATACAAGCCTAAATTTAGTGTAACATTAACAGACAGACACACTTGTCTTTTCCTTCTTATGTCCTTATATGCATTCGGTGATCAGGAAAAATGTGGTAGTTTTAATTTTTTTAGCTGTACAAATATAGTTCACCTGCCTCTTGTGTACTCCATGTACACCACTGATTGTGCTAATTGCAACTCCTCACATTTAGCATAGTCTAGAACAGGGGTTCTCAACTTAACGGCCCGTGCGCCAGACCCAGTGCACAGCACCATTTCATGTGGCCTGTGCCACTGCCACACCAGAAACGGATGCGTTTATGACAGCCTCAGACACATTTTATGGGAGTGTTTATGCCTGGGGAAACCATGTGACTGGCCCGTTCAGCTGTCCGAGGGGTATGGCCTGGCCCATGGCGTAAAAAGGTTAGGAACCCTTAGTCTAGAACCAGGACTAGACTTACCATTAGGACAGATGAGACAGTTACCTGAAGCGATACAGAGAAACAAAGAGCAAATTCACTACTGTTCCCACAACTTTTCTGATCCAAAAAGGCTGCTGCTGATCTGGAGAATATCACAATGGGCAGCACCACAGAGCTAAACACTTTTTGGAAAAGGAAACGCAAGAGGAGGAGTGGGGACAGGAGGAGGAAAAGAAGGCGTAGTGTCTCTGTCTTCCTCCCCTTCCAAAAAGACAAGACAGGAAGAAGGATATGATTTTCTATAGCTGCTTCTTCCTCAGGTGGTAGTACTTTTGTGCTCTTTTCGCTAATGCCACCAGGCAGCTTATTGTCTCCTTATGTTCCCCTTCTGTCTTTGTCTTCAGTTCTATCTTAGTCTTCAGCAGTTGTGTCTTTTCCTCTTCTACCACTGCCTTCACTGGTTGCTGTTTTTGCTACTGTCTCCTCCTATGGGAGAGGTGTCGAGGGAATGCCCTCTCTTCTGTGCAGCAGATGCCTGTGTTATTATTGTGCATGCAAATGTATACATGCAGTGTAGAGGCACAGAGTGGAGCATAGGACCTTTCTTTCTATCTCAGACAGCAGCAGCATGGACTGCCCCCATCTAGAACGTGGTGTTTGGCAGCACAAATGTTATTTGGCTAAAAGAGTGATACAGTTAGATTCTGAAACAGCCTGATAATTTGTGACCCATGTCTTGTAAGTACCATGCAAACAGAGCTGTGCTTTCTTGTCAGGGGCTGGACTCAATGGTCCATTGGGTCCCTCCAACCTGCAGTTCTAAGATAAAATTCTACGATTCTTATTTTGAATTAAATACATGGGCACACTTGGAACAACCTTTAAAAACCTCTGGAATGACAAAATGTCATTCCTACATTGTAGAATGTAAGTTGGTGGGGGAAAATTCCAGTGCTAAGTAGAATATTTCACAATTGCTTTTCCAGAACATCTGTTCTCTATATTCCCCATCTGCAAATAGCATCCAACTGACTTTTCCTTTTTGTAGTCATCTTTCCCTCTTGTATATTAAAGTGAATTTTCTGGTTGAAGAGGCAGCAGACAGTAGTTGCTAAGCACCTTTAGTTGAAACATGATCTAAATTAGTACCACATGGTTGTTACTGAGGCAGCTCTTTAGCTTTGTCAGCTAAACAGCAGAATGTTTAGCTGAAACTAGCAGAATTGATTAAAAGGTGGATGTATAATGAGTCTGAAAATAAAATCAAAACACACATATGCACACAGAAAATGTAGTCAAGTAATTGTGTGTCAGTTTCATATCTGTCACTTGTAAAACTAGCAGTATTTGAGGATGCATAGTGTTTTCAGTAGGATGTTACATCATCTGTCTGAGTAAACCAGAGGAATGCAGTGGATTTAATTCCATTAATACTAGTAAAATATATTTATCAGTTCTGTCACAGTATCTTCATTTGCTAGTGTTGCCCAAGAAGATTGTAGATGAATACATTCTGCCCCATGAGATTTAAATGTCGATACTCTTTGCAGGCGCACCCCCCAATAAAGGACTCAGACACCGGTAAAAGTGGATAACAGCATCGGGCCACATTTATTGATTCATGCCCTAGTCCGAATTATAAATTTCTATTGGTAAAACGACCAATCATAATTCTTAAGGCAAGCAGGCCGAAGTAACACTGGTAAGGTACCACCCCAAAATTGCCAACGGCAATTGGTTACAATGTATCGATTTGTATCAATTTGTTTGTTTACAACAAACAAATTGTTGACCGTAGTCAATATCTAACTAATGACCCCACCCTCTGACGCGTATCCGTGGAATCACGGGGTGATGCATGCTGGCTAGCTATCGCCATCACCCCGTCGCCTAGTTCGTCGTTGACCGGACAACGTTTAACCAACTTATGCCTGTCTATTGTTGTCCAGTCAATTGCGAACCTGCCGGATACCTGTGGGTCATAATGTTTACCTTACCAGTGATACCCGCCCATGTGACCAAGTCAACAGCATCACAGAAACCCCTATATCAAACCATAGCAACAGTGTGGGATGGGCGAAAAAACCAGGACCCGAGAGCCAATTGTGGGTCCCAGCCAAAAATTCCCACCCGGCCCCGAAGCGACCAAAATATCACACTGTTAACTAGGGAGGGGGTGGAGGGGAAAAACTTCTCCGCTCCGTCGCTTCGGAAAATGGCAGCTCGGCTGCCTCATGGCCACCCCTTTTATAAGGGAGCTGGCCACGCCCCTAACTACCCGGATGCCTTCGTCCTATGGGGGGGCCCGCAAAGGGCGCGGCGGCCATTTTGGCGCCGCGCTTGCATTGCAGGCGCACCCCCCAATAAAGGACTCAGACACCGGTAAAAGTGGATAACAGCATCGGGCCACATTTATTGATTCATGCCCTAGTCCGAATTATAAATTTCTATTGGTAAAACGACCAATCATAATTCTTAAGGCAAGCAGGCCGAAGTAACACTGGTAAGGTACCACCCCAAAATTGCCAACGGCAATTGGTTACAATGTATCGATTTGTATCAATTTGTTTGTTTACAACAAACAAATTGTTGACCGTAGTCAATATCTAACTAATGACCCCACCCTCTGACGCGTATCCGTGGAATCACGGGGTGATGCATGCTGGCTAGCTATCGCCATCACCCCGTCGCCTAGTTCGTCGTTGACCGGACAACGTTTAACCAACTTATGCCTGTCTATTGTTGTCCAGTCAATTGCGAACCTGCCGGATACCTATGGGTCATAATGTTTACCTTACCAGTGATACCCGCCACACGGGGAGGCTTGCAAAGGCTCACCGCCCCCCCAAGACCGTCAGCTCGGTCGACAGGCCTGCTCGCCAGTCCAGTAATCCAGAGGTCCATACCTCCCTGCGACAGATGGGCCCCATCCCCTGAGTAAAGCTCGTAAATTTGCAGACTGATGGCGGGGAGGCTAATGACGCATCCCCCGCCCTTGTCAAGGGAACCGGGCAATAGCCCCGTTCACGGAGCGTCGGCTCAGTCAAGAGCCCCGAGGCCGAACGCCCCCCTGTAAGCGTACCGCGGCATTGTGTCCGACGTGCGGATGCACCCTGTCCCAGTCGGGTACCCACTCTGTCGCCGCAGCGTAACGCGCTGCCCCATGCAGCGTAACGCGCTGCCCCATGCACCTGGCTACGGCCCACCAGGCATACTGTCACCGGTGTAAAACGACACCCAGGGTCTGTCAAGTAAAAAAGGGGAAGGGGGGGGAGAAACAGTGCAGTGACTAAAACTGGTACTCACAGTTGAGGAGGGCGAAGACAAAACTGAAAACATTGTGATCCCGACCCTCCCATGCGGCGTATTTCAGCCCTGTAGTACCCAAAAAACAACTGCAGCAGAAGCCGCCCCTATGCAGAGCGAACGGGTGCCGCAACGAGCCCCTGAGAGGCCAACACTGTCTAGTGCCTTCCCACCACCCTCCAAATTGGGATTTAGGAATAGAAGACCCACCTTGGTGACAGAAAAAAAACGTGCCATGGTGCGTGCCACAGTGCACGGAAATCTTGCAGGGCACCAACCAGACAGATGTCTGTCGAGGAACATCGTAGCAGTCTATTCCACTGCCTACGCCGTGCTGATTCGTTTTAGAGGAGCGTATCCCCAACTGAGCCCAATATTATCCACACAGACATCTTCGAGTTCCAGTGCCCTACGACTTGCATCCGCCTTATACAGCATCTCAAGCTCGCTGATGCGGAGCGCTCCAAAAAGGCCACCGTTGTAGCCGCATGAAGTGGGCTGCCTCATTTATCCAAACAGAGGCCAGGCCAGCCCCGGGCCAATTGGGTAAAAACCCTGGGAAAATCTTGCATCCGCCTTATTCAGCATCTCAAGCTCGCTGACGCGGAGCGCCTCCAAAAAGGCCACCGTAGTAGCCGCATGAAATGGGCTGCCTCATCTATCAAAACAGAGGCCAGGCCAGCCCCGGGCCAATTGGGTAAAAACCCTGGGAAAATCTTGCAACCGCCTTACTCAGCATCTCAAGCTCGCCGATGCGGAGCGCTCCAAAAAGGCCACCGTTGTAGCCGCATGAAGTGGGCTGCCTCATTTATCAAAACTGAGGCCAGGCCAGCCCCGGGTCAATTGGGTAAAAACCCTGAGAAAATCTTGCATCCGCCTTATTCAGCATCTCAAGCTCGCCGATGCGGAGCGCCTCCAAAAAGGCCACCGTAGTAGCCGCATGAAATGGGCTGCCTCGTCTATCAAAACAGAGGCCAGGCCAGCCCCGGGCCAATTGGGTAAAAACCCCTGGGTAAATCGGGTGGCGGTCGCCCGGGAAACGCCCGCGCACGCACACCCACCCTTCCCAAACATGTCTCACACGGAAGTCATTGGTGCTGTCCACACGACCTCCCACTTTGGCCATAAAAGCCAACCCTGACAGCTGAGATGCTATGGTGCGTGGTGCAAGGCCCTGGGCATACAGGTAAACCATGAACCGCAGAACATGGGCTACTGAGATCGGCCAGGTTCCTGGCAGTCAAATTGGGTACATAATGCTCTGAAGGAACTAAATGCGTGGTGATACGCCTTACTCATGCATGGCGCTAGTGACAGGCCAATCGCCCGGGTCACTTCTCCTTGCCAACGTTCCATCTCTCGTCCGGGAGTGGCGAGGGAAAGTCCTCCGCATCCGGGGCCGAGGCACGGAACCGGGAGATCTGCAGGCGGGACAAAGCAGCAGCAATATCATTATCAACCCTTGGGACATGCCTGGCCCTGAAGAGAACGTTGAGGCACAGGCTGCATAACACAAACTCGCGCACTAGGTCAATAACCCCGGGCGATTTGGAAATCTGTGCATTGACGATGCGGGCAAGAGCCGCATTGTCACGCCAAAATTGCACAACCGAGTTGGCCCACTCCTTGCCCCATAGCATCAAAACACCCAGGATAGGGAAACATTCCAGATACGTGAGACCATGCAGGCGACCCTTGCCTGCCCAGGATGGTGGCCACCCACCATAGGCCCACTTCCAATTGAAGTACATCCCATAACCCAGGAATCCTGAGGCATCGGACTGCATCTGAAAGCAAGGGGGAGCCAGGAGATCAGACCCCAAAATGACACCCCGTTGAACTACCTCTGGATTTATGGCCAGACAAGCACGTCTGCCCTGATACCCCGGGTAAATCTAAGCCTATGGTGGGGCCTGGATAATCCTGCCATGGCGTCGCACCAGCGCGGAGCAAATGCCCTGCCCGGTGCGACGATCCTGCCAGCGAAATTGGGGTGACCATGTAGCACCAGAAGTTCCCTCAGTGATGCCATGCGCTCGGCCAGCAAGTACGAGATAAGGGCCACTAGCCTTGACACCTTATCCCGCTGCAACCTAGAATCCTGCGCTACCGTGTCACTCTCCACCCCAGGAATACTAGCTGTGGAGATGGGCCCTCGGTCTTTTCGGGCGCTAAAGGGACACCAAGTTCCTCCATTAGCGTCTGAAATGTGTTGAGGAGACGTGTGTACGTGTCCCAGCCCCGTTCAGCCCCGAATAAAACCATCCAGGGAATGGGCTACAGACCGGGACCCTGACCTGCGGACAAAGGCCCACTCTAGGAAAGTGGTGAAACGCTCGAATACCGAGCCCCAATGGAATAGCCAAAAGGCATGGCATCATTGAAATAATATGCTCCCCGGGACGGGGGTGCAGGGACAGGGCCAACGACCCTGCCCGCATAGACCCTCTTGTCAAAGCTGGCAGCAGCCACCTCCTCCCTCCCCCCAAGGGATAAAAGATCGGGGGCATCCTGAGGGGACCTGTTACCCATGAAAGGGATCCGGAACCCCTGCCTAGAACCCTGAAGGAGATAACCCGCATCCTCTCCCTTCGGGTACAATGTGAGCCAACGCTCCAACATGCCCACCTTAATTGGGGAGGGAGGCCTTCGGTGGACTAGATCCATCTGCGACAGTCTTGCCAGCCCCCTGTCTGCCCCACCCTCTGCCCCGCATCCCTCTAGGCCTGGGACAGGCAGAGGCCGCATGGGGGCCAACACAGGTGGGACACTCCTGTCTGTATTTGCCATTCTTCCCATTGCAGGAGCCATTGGACAAGAAAGTCCAGCACCGCAGGCGGGCTGGAACCCCCCGCCCCGCCCCCTGGCCGGTGACATGTGCTGGGGCCACCTGCTGGACCCTAATCTCGGGGTGCGGGGAAATCGGCCTACGGCATTCCACGTCACAAGCCAACCACGATGGGCCCGGAAAGTAAACCATCGCCCGGTAGACGTTGTCCAAATACTGGACCATCGGAATTGCCAAATCCGGCCGGGCCCTAAGGTACACCGCCATGCATATGATGCAGGCCGGCAACCATTTGGCCCACATACTTGGTGGCTTGCGACAACGTGCCTGCCACTATCCTTCTCAGTCTGCCCCTCCCTCTCCTCCTTGGTGGGCCCTCTGTTTAGGAGTGAGAAGATATCCACGTACTCCCCCACCAAATTTACTCTCTGTTGGCCTGTGCCAAGTGGTCACTCAGCGGTAAGGAATAGGGGCTTGGACCAACCTGGCCACCCAAAACATTCCCCTCGGGGTAGGGAACACCCCCCACCACGGGGCCCTGGGTGGTAGTTGTCATCGCCGGGTGGGGCGTCAGCGGGTGCACCACCGCACCACCCACGCGAGGCCAAGGCCATTGGAAAGCCCCCCCCCAAACGTGGCCACGTGTGTAGGTGCACTAGTTTGGACTGCATACTCACGTGCTGCACCCCCGCGGCCGCCCCCACCGGGGGTTCCGGCCCACTGGGGGCGTCGGAACTCACGACCGCCGTAGAGCTCGTCACTGGGGGCTGACCCGCACCGGCCTGTTGGTTGGGGAGCTGCGAGGCAGTGGCCGAGGTTGTGCCATGCCTCAAGCAGCTCAACCCGTCCCGTCGCCTGCCGCTGCCCAGCAGAAGACGCGTCGAAATGAACCCCAAAGGGAGCCCCAGCATGGCTGGCCCGAGCCAAGGACGCCTCAAGGGCCGCAACACGGGCCAGTAAGACCTCCACGCTGACATGGGGCCAAGGGCCGGCCGGCCCTCCTGCTACAGGCACAGGTACAGGTCCCTGTACCCCGGGACCCTAATAGGGCCATCGCCCCACGCCGAGGCCCGGTAGGGCCGATGTAGGTACCTGCCAGGGCAAGGGGCCACACCACCCCCCAAGGCTAGAAGGCCCCGGGGTGAGCTGCGCCCCCGCCGCTGGAGGCCCAACAGGATGGGAAGCACCAGGAGCGGCGTCCACCGCTTGCGGGCCGCGGGCCACAGCCCTCACTTGACCCATGCTCGGGTCCCCCGCCTCCGGGCAAGGGGGAATAGACCCCATTCCACCGGTCCCGGTGGGTACCAGCAAAGGCGGCTGCTGGGGAGGCGCAACCGCGGTCCTCCGACCCAGATTGCGCCTCCTAACAGCGCGAGCCGCGCTCGCGGATTGCAAGGAAATCGAAGGGAAGCCAAAAGAGAAAATTAGCCGCCAAAAAGGCTTCCCTGGCAAGGTAAGAGCGACGGAGACAAGAGGGAAAAACTTCTCCGCTCCGTCGCTTCGGAAAATGGCAGCTCGGCTGCCTCATGGCCACCCCTTTTATAAGGGAGCTGGCCACGCCCCTAACTACCCGGATGCCTTCGTCCTATGGGGGGGGCCCGCAAAGGGCGCGGCGGCCATTTTGGTGCCGCGCTTGCATTATCTGTTTTTCAAATTCTTTCTAATGCTCTCATTTCATATAAGATCTTGATTCATTCACTCTTTCGTTTGTTCATTTATTCATTCTGTATATTACCCATCTGGGTATTATGCCCACTCTGGGCAGTTTACAGGGCAAAGAACAAGCAAACAAAATAAAGTGACATAAACCCACCTTGTGACAGTGTATTAAATATAATCAAATTATACACTGTACCTGTTTTTTCACCATTTCTTTCTTACCTTGGTTCAAGTCTTCACCATTTTTTTTCGTTCTCAGGCCATGTCCATGCCTGCACGCACAATCACACTTGCCTGAGCTATACCAGTGTTTCTGTCAACAAATGTGTGAGCTTGTGAATGACAGTAATGTACCCTTAAACATTGTATTCAGATACCAGTTACCCACAGCCCTATCAAAACTCCCTGGAGAATGCACACTGGTGCTTGGTGCTGTGTATCTGTTGTTCACACTAGCATATTTGCCACAGCTATATGTAGCAAACTTAATTATGCTGTAATGTGAAGTGCAGTATTAGTTTAAGTTACAGGCAGTTGATTCAGATGGACAGCCCTTCTCAGTTGCCAAACCTACCTCTCTCACCACTCTTATTGCTGTTTCGATTAGACCTGCAGCATTTGTTACAAGAGTCTGCCTTTGTCTATTCTGCAGACTAGAATGTAAAGTGAATTGGAAATACTCTCCTTTCTGCAACACCAGCTGAATGCATTTTAATAGGCTGCGATGTCACTTGTGATTTATTGGCCTTTTTTGTTCTTTTATGTGTTGTGTTTGTCATTTCTGCTGTGGTCATTTTATCTGTGAAACAGTATAGTTACAAGAAAATGCTTAGAGGATACAAAATTGCCATAGGAGCTCTTTATAACCCCACCCCCGGTTGCTATATTTTTCCATTTTCTTTTTGCAACAAACCACTGGTTCAGGTAGTGGGTATTGAAACCACTCGATCAAATAGTGGGCATTGTCTTCCAAACATCATCCTTCTCAATGGAAATGTGTTTGTCCACGTGCAGCACAAATAAATAACTGAAGTTAGTGAATAGGGGAGGAGGGTAAGAGGAACTGAGAATCTTCTGGTGATGATGGCAGTCTCCACTAATGCCAGAAGATAGCAAATAAACAATCCTGTTTCAATCCTCTGCAAATATAATGAAGAGCTGATAGTTGGCTGTGGGATTTTATAACTATTTTACTTACAATTTTATTGCAAAAAATTAAGGGGGAAAGCTTGGGAGGGGAACATGGTAAACATGTAGCCCCATGATGGTGAACCTTGGCACTCCAGGTGTTCTTGGACTTCAATTACCAGAAGCCCAAGTCAGCACACCTGCTGATCAGGGCTTCTGGGAGTTGAAGTTCAAGAACAGCTGAAGTGCCAAGGTTCACCATCACTGATCTAGCCTGATCCTGAGAAGGGGTGACCATTCACACTTCACCATTTCATTCAACAGGAGAGAGTTGATATCCCATAGTCCTCAAAAAGAGGGAGGTCTTCTCCCATCTCCTTGAACATCAACAAACTTCAGTTTACATTATTGGGCGCATAATAAAAGACGTCATTCTTTAGGAGGTGATTTCACATTGTAGCTTTTGCAGTGAATAATAGTGTTTGTGTAGTTCACTGAGCCCACCCAGACAGTTTTATTCCACTTTATTCCCATTACTTCCAGGCTTTGCTAGCCAGTTTTCTCTGCCCCCCCCGCCCAAAAAAAAATGGTTTTCTGATTTTTCTATGGCTCTTGTTAGTCTAATTCCATACTATTTAGGATGTCTCTGTGTTAATCAGAAACAATGTAGTATAAGTTTTTATATCTCTGTGTTGTCTATCATAGCTATTGATGGAAAGAAATTCTAAAGAAATTGTCATCTGTTTTTATCCTACCAAAAGTCCTCTATGTAGCCAGTGCATTTGTGGTAGACCTATCAAAATTAGCCACATGCTTTAGCTTCAAACAGGTAATGTATTTTTCTGATTTCTGGTGAAAGTCTTTCCAGCTTAGAATTGATTCCAAATAATAATAATAATAATAATAATAATAATAATAATAATAATAATAATAATAATAATAATAATAATAATAATAATAATAATAATAATAATAATAATAATAATAATAATTTTTAATTTATACCCCGCCTTTCTCGGCTGACTCAAGGCGGCAAACAACATAATTAATACAATACAATAATCCCAAAATACAATATAGCAGTACAATATATAAAGTCTGGTAGGAGAATTTCAGTGTATTTTTTTAAAAATACCTATGTTTACAAAACCAAACTATTTTAGTGTAAGGATACTTTAAACTCAGATAGCTGAACCTGGCAACCATAGTTTGTTTCCAGTAATCACACCAATCTCTCATATGCCCAGATTAATGTCCTCCATGGGTAGTCCTATCCTTGTCAAAAACAGTAGATGTGGTATAGTGCTTATGTATAAGACACAGCAGTCTCAGAGATGCATTAGTCTCCTTGGGGTCTTTTGGAGTCCATCAAAAGGCCACTAGTGAAAATAGTCCATAATCTAGAAAGGACTGTGTTCCAATTAGTATTTTCCCTTTTGATTATACAGAGAATTTAAAAAACAAGCCAAGTTAGCAAGCAAATGTGACTTTGCTTAGCCACATCATTTCAATTTCTATCAAAATTGAAATGCTTTTTTGCAATCTAGGTGATACAGATAATGTCAACTTTGTCAACAATTGTATGTTCCAGAATAAAAATATAAATAAACATTTTTTAAAATGTTGACTTCCTTGAGTTTAAGGGTGGAATCAACTGGAAACTAGCTTGTACAGTGAAACCTCAACATACGAACTGTTCGACTTACGAAAAACTTGCAATATGAATGGAAATCTTGGGGTAAAATCAGATTCAAGATACAATTTTTAATGTAATTTTTTTGAGGTATGAAAATTTTTGTGGGACTTCTGATGCTTCCCACGGTGACAGGAGGGTGTTTGGAGCATGTCCGCTCCATTTTTGCAATTTTTTGTCATTTTTTGGCACCACCAGAAGTTGTCACTACAACCAGGAAGTGCTGAAATTCCCCCCTCCCCTCAACAGCTGATCAGCTGATGTCTGGAGACTAGTCCTGCAATTATCACAGCTGGCCACTAGGGGGAGATGTCAGAAATGTGTCAAATATGCATTGAAAACTAAGAAAAATAAAAATAATTTTTTTTCTGTTCAAAGGTCTTTATAAAATGCACTTTAAATGCATAGATACTGCATCATACAGTATCTATACCTTTAAAGTGCACTTTATGAAGACTTTTGAACGTAAAAAAGACGTTGGTTGTTTTTTTTAACATTTTCATACCTCCGGAACAATTATTTGGTTTTCAATGCATTCCTATGGGAAACTGCACTTTGAGATACGAATTTTTTGAGATACAGTGGAACATCGTATAACGAATGCCTGATATAACAAAAAATCATGTAACAAAGAGGATTTGCGCTAACCGCTATCCCCCATATAATGTTTTTTTCATTATACGAAGCAATGCATCTGTAGGAAAAATCATACAACAAAAATTCCTATGGGATGCATCGTACAACAAAAAAATTTCGTTGTACTATTTTTCCCATAGAGATTTTCATTGTACAATGTATCCCATAGGGATTTTCGTTATACGAGGCATGCTTCGTATAACGGATGAATTTGTATAACGAAGTGCCTCGCAGAATGGATTTTTTTCGTTATGCAGTGTTCTACCGTAGAAATAACCTCATGGAATGGATTAATTTAACATCTTGAGGTTTTACTGTATTTGAACCACTTACAGCATGGTGTGTTGCGAACTACGGTGTTTCGTGGTGATCACAGAATGTCTGTGAGAAAGTGAAGCAGCCTGACCTTGGTCTGTGCCCAACCTGGACCTTTTTGATTCAGCAGTTGGAGTGCTACTTTTTGGGACCAGGCTGCTGTGATTCCTCCACAGATGGAAGAGTAGCTCTAAGGCAATTCACTCTTGGCAAAATGACCCTTTCTGCCATGATGAGATGGATTTTTTTTTCCTGATCATTTGATCATTTCCCATTCCTTCCTTCCTTTACTGCTTGTATCGCATCAAGTGTTGATCCCTCTGCATTACCGAGAGATGATTTTCAGCAGTCTCAGAAAGCTGCAGGAACTGAAGAACTAGAAAACAATCTTTCTGTCAAATCCCTTAAGTTATTGTATGAACCTAGACAGTGTTTACATGTAGAAAATAAAAACTGTTATGTTTGCCTCTCCAGTTTTCAAATTAGAACATATGGGGCATGAAATTAAAAAAGAACTTGGATTCCTTGTCTGTGCAATACTGGGATGAAAAGTTATTATGTCAATATGTTTGTTAGAAGAAATAAGGAAACATTGGATGGGTATTCTTAAAAAGTTGTTTCTAGTGTAACCCAGGAAGATGCTGTCCTGAAATGATGGAGTTACATGAGTTTTTAGAAGATAATACTTTAAATAAAGGAGAGGTCGGGCCACCTTGTTTTCATTACTGCTCCATTTATTGGTGTGTCTCAGCTGGCTGGATAGCTCAGTGGTTTAGATACCTGGCTGTGGAGTCTGAGGCTGGATGTGCCTCCCAGCAGAAAAGCTTCCCTCTGTAGTCATGGAAGAATTGCACAGTCCCATGGTGCCCCTAGAACAGGGCCCATTTTACTTCTACTTCCGGGAGCGACAAGGGTGGCGTGGGCTGGATGAATTGGCATCAGGGACTGGCTCCAGCCCACGGGACATAGTTTGGGCAACCCTGCTTTAAGCAGAGAAAATGGCAACCTAAAAAATCTCTCACATCCTGTTGCAAAACTTATTTGTTGCAAAACAGATTGCAAGGTGTGTTTTACTTCCGCTTCCAGTGGGTGGAACCACATGACTCGCCTGCTGAACCACGTGACTGGCCCGCTGAACCACATGACTGGCCCGTGGCCTGAAAAGTATGGGCACCCCTGCCCTAGAAGAATGGAATGGCAAACCATTTCTGTGTATTCTCTACCTGGGAAACCCTGGAGGGTCACCATAATTCAGAATTTATTTGATTTCATGTAATTAATATCAACATAGTGTTTGTGTGTAAGTTCTGCTTATTTTTTCATTCCGGAATCAACTTTATTAAAATCACCTATATCTTTTCTGTAAATGTGTGACATTAATCTTGAAAGCCTTAGTTAGATGTTCTCATTTTTGCTGTCAGGTAAGATGGAGGAGCTGGGCTGATAACTCAAGAATTTAGGTGCCTGGCTGTGGAGCCTGAGGTTGGGAGTTTGATTCCCTATTGTGCCTCCAGGAGAAGAGCTACCCTGTGCAGACATGAAAAGGTTGCACAGTCTTAGAGTATCCTCATAAGAAGGAATGGCAAACCACTTTTAAGTATTCTCTACCTAGAAAACCCTAGAAAGGCTTGCCATCAGTCAAAGTCAACTTGTCGGCACACAGTAATTAAGATGGAGGAGGTTTCTATCTTATGTAATTTGTTTGTTTTCTTCCTCTCACTTCATAAAAGGATATGAAATTGCTTACAAGGCAAAGACACTGGGGAAAAGAGGGAGTGTGTCCTTATTGCTGAGATGAATAGGCTATCACTCCTGATCCCAATATATGTAGGTGACTAGGTGTACCTAATTAATGATCCACATGTATATTTGGGTACTCACTCAGTTCCTTTTCCCATAAAAAGTAAATTGGTATCAATGGGCAACATTCAGATATGCCTGTATAGAAATCTGTCAGCCACCATTTTGTTTGTTTGTTTTCGTGCTAGTGCTCCTTGACTTAGCATAATTTGACTTTGAATAGGGTGAAGGTCTTCTATGCACACTAGTGGAAAAAAAGAAATAACAGCATTGTAGTACTGGGGGAATGACCCTCATTTGCACTTCAGAGTATAGGCAAAGTAGTGTTCTTATATAATAAAGTGGTTGTATTGCATGATGCTATAAAATGATTGTGTTCAGTATTTGATTCTTGATTTATTGAGATCATGTAAACAAGCCATTGTCTCTATGATATAGTAGATGGTGCTAGTCTTGACTTGGGAAAGTATTAGTTCAAATTTCAGCTTATCCAAAAGGGCCAGTTGTTTAATAAAACCAGATTCTGTGTTGTCTTTATGTTTAGTTTAGGGCATGCCATTGTTCTGTTTAGGCCAATATTATCAATTCTGATTGGCAAAAACTCTCCAAACTTATAGACATGATTCTTTCCTAACTATCTGAAGATGCTGGTGTACCACTTCAGTACAGCCCCTCCCCAAAAAAAACAGTAACGCACATGAAAAACACATTTTTTTGTAATAAAAATAAAATGTATCTTTAAAACTGAATTACAGAAAAGACTCTCAGTGATAATATTACAGGTGCTGTGATGATCAGCTCTTGATAACAGGGCTGGAAAAGACATTTGCCTGAAACTCTTTTGCCAGTACAAGCAGATACATTTCCCAAGCTTAATGCCCTCCAGATGTATTTGGGCAAAACTACAAAGCATGGAAGTGTAACTGTTTTAGACTGCAGTGTTCTGAATCTAATGAACAGTTGAGCACTCTGAGAATCAACTTCCAAAAAGAAAAATCAAATAACCTTTTCTAGTTTGGAACAGGAATAATGAGAATAGAATAAAACATTTGAAGATATCCAGGTTGGAAAAAATTGGGTTGAAAGCCATACTGGAGCAAATCAGTGGTTGTCTACCTATCAGTCTTTGAGTTAAGTGGAAGTCTCATCACAGTTTCTTTTAGGTTGCAAGCTAAAGCAGCTTCCTACATACCAAACCTTAACTGGGGTCATTAATGAATAGTCTTGCAGATATTATCCGTAAAGTTGGGTTCAGGCTTAATGGGAAGTCAACATATCAGCTAAGTCATTCTTGAGTAAATAGATTAATTTTCATCTTTTTAAGATTTAAGTATGACTATTGACATCAATGGGCTCTGATTTAAATATAACCATTGACTTCAGTGGATTCGCTTTAGCAAGTACTCCTCAGCAAATATAGCTTTTTCCAATATTTGTTCCCCTGCTTCTCCTTTGTGTAAAAAAAAAAACTTTTTACAATAGCTTCCTTCAGATGCATCGGGCTATAGTTCCCATTTTGCCCAACTAAAAACCAGGCAGATGGTGACAATTGTATTCCAACATATGTGAAGTGAAAACACCTAGCTGAGGGGGTGAAACTTACTCCTTGGTGAAAAATTGCCAGCAAAAGATCATCACTGTAATCAGAATAATTGGTGGGTTTAATGGATTCCTTAATTTTAAAGGTGTTTTGAATGTTGCATCTTTCCTTCCTGTGGGTGGGGGGGATCTGACTAACTCCAAATATTCTTTCAAATTTCAATTGACAGGGAGGATATAAGTAAGGGAGAAGGACGCCCCCGGGGCCAAATACCGTATTTATTCGTGTATAACGCGCAAAATTTTATACCAAAAAAAGAAATCAAAGTTTGGGTGCGCGTTATAAACGAGGACTGGTGTCCCACCCCCGTCGCGAGCCTCTTTTACTTCCTTTTTAGAATTGGGTCGGCTGTCTATTGAAGGGGAGGCGGGGGTGTGGCTTTGAAGAAATTGACGGGATCTGATTGGGTGGCGTGGGAGATGGGATCTGATTGGGTGGCGCGGGAGACGAGGCGTGGCCCGGAGGTAGCTCGCAGTTCGAGCGAGGCTCCTGGGGGTCGGAAGTGCTTGTTTCGGATTGCATTTTCTTTACCCTGCAACAGGTGGGTCTGATTATCCCCCCCTCCCTCAATGTTTTAAGGCGTGCTCTTATGAACAAGCTTTTTCACCGATATAACTGGTACCCGTTAGATGGCATCTCAGGGTATCAAGCGTGGTGTGAAACAAAATTTTATACCGAGGTTTCATGGAAAATTAGGGGTGCGCATTATACACGAGTGCGCGTTATACACGAATAAATACGGTACGCTCTCACATCAACTCTAATAACAGATGATACCAATTGTACAGCAGTTCAAAAGGGCCACCCAATCAGGGTGTTTTCTGCTCTGGTTTTAGGGATATACCACAGTTTCAATTGATACAAAAAGCCCCCTTTTTCCCCACTGGTTGTTGGCCTGTTCCTTCCCTGCCTCCCCCATTTACCATTCCCTTCCTTCTTGCCTTGATCTCTGTTGTGTCTTTGAAAAAGACTCCCTTTGTGCATCTGTACAATGTGGAGTACCTTCCTTTTAATCTGTATTTAAAATTGCACATCCAACGATGCACATGAGAACCTTTTTTTTTAAAAACCAAGAATAAGGCACTTCATGCCCACTTTAACAGTGTGCCCACTCAACCCTACCTTTGTATACAAGAATAAAATGAAGAAAAAAGTGCTGCACCTTGGTCATATGTTACGAGTGGGGGCTGTGCCTCTTTGCAGCTAACCACCAACAAATGCAGTTTCTCTTTTTATTGCAATGGTATAGTTCCAGCTCAGGATTTTAAAAGCTTCCTGTTGTGTATAGCCAAGATAAATAACATCAGGAAACAGTGGACTATATGGTGAGCATCCGTTGTGGTTTCTTTTTTATAACCCGTAAAAACTATAACAATATAGTTCTCAACACAAGCTCATCCCTGTCTTTTAACAAAAGGTATTTGTGCCACTCTTACACCTGCTAGTACAGGCCCTGGCTTTATTTATTTAATGTCTTTTATAGAAGCAATATGTTGTCCAGAGATAGAAGTGGTCAGGAGGAATAGTCACAGAAAATTTTAAATACAGAAAAGGCAGGCTACCAAACTCTTACCTAAGGGGTGGTATTTTAAATGTTTGATGCTTTGTTCTACTTTTTAGTTGCTCTTCCTGCAACAATTTCTGTGAAAATGAAAGTTCTGCTCATGTTATTTATGTACAGTATTTGTAACATTTCTATCCCTGCTTTTCATCAAAGAGCTCAGCATGGCTTACATTCTTCATTGGTGTTTCCTCTAAGGGTTGAACTAGACAAGACACTTGCTCAGTAGGTGATAACGTGTGATTTCGGCAGACTTTCATGGTTAAGCAATCTTACTTCCAAATAAACCTGCACTTACATTTTACTTCTTGTACAGAGAAGAATGGTTACACATTTAAGGGTGCAATATACATTTCTCTGGAAATGAGTTCCATTAAGCACAAGATTTCTGAGTAACCATGCAGAGAAATCTGGTATAATAATCCAAAAAAGCAATTCGCTTTTTAAAAGTTTATTGGTTTTTCCCCTGTAGTGTAACAGAACAAGATCGTAGTTTAAAACAAAAAACACACACCAAAGCAGTACATGATATACTGTGTGTGTATGTCTGTACGATGATGATGATGGATGATGATGGATGATGGATGATGATGATGATGATGATTATTATTATTATTATTATTATTATTATTATTATTGGAATGTCATTTCAGTGTTTATTCTTGCCACCCCAGCTCTAATTTTGTTCTCTACCATAGCATCAAGTGGCTGCGGTGGCTCAGTGGTTAAGAAGTTCACCTTCTTAGCTGCATGATGGATTGAGCTCCTTTGTCTTTGTCCCAGCTCCTGCCAACAACCTAGTAGTTCGAAAGCAAGAAATTGCAAGTAGATAAATAGGGACCACTTCCTTGGGAAAAGATCTTGGGAACATGAAAAGTGCCTCATTCGGGCATCCCTTGAGCTGAGTTTTTCCAGCAAAAATCCTTTTAACCCAGAATAATTTCTGACACAAACTTATTATTATTACCACAGCATCTAAGCTATTTTATCCAATGTTCTAAATATTATCTAAGTAGCTGTAATAGCACTAACCTCACATACCTGCAGAGTGATGGCCCTGCAGGTACTAGAACCTGGTTATCCTTGCAGCTCACAATCTTCTGCATGCTTTCCAATGGGGCTTTCCAACCCTTTATTGTTGTGGTCATCTCTGAATATGTTCCAGCTTGTTGATATCCTTCTGGAACCATCGTACCCAGAACTAAACATAGGATACCAGTTAAATTTGACCAAAGTAGAATAGGATGGTACTATTATTTAACCAGATTTGAACACAATATTTCTATTCATAAAGTCTAGTATTAAAAATGTTCTGTTTCTGCATCACACTGTTAAATTCATGTTTAGCTTGTGGTCTGTTAAGATCTTCTAGAACAGGAGTTTGCAACCTATGACCTGTGGGCCATATTTGGCCTGTGGTGCTGAATAATCCGGTCCCAGACCTCGCGCTAGCCAGTGGCGGCGGCAGCAAAATCAGCTGCGGACTCATTTATGGCCATTGTAAATGTGTTTGCGATAGCTGCAGATGCGTTTTGTGATGGAAGGAACCACCATTCTGGCCCTCACATCTGTTTGAGGGGGCGTGGTCCTGCCCATGGCTGAAAAATGTTGAAAACCCCTGTTCTAGAACCTTTCTATGCACACTCCTTCCAGTTCTGTTGTTGCCCTATTCCTAACATTTGATTTCATACGTCTAAATCAAGCTTTCTCAAGGTTTTTGGGCTGCGGGCCTGACCATGCCTCCTGGACTGCTGATTAGGCCAGTCACATGGTTCCTCCCATTGATGCACTGCAGCAGGTTCTGACAGGTTCTGCAGAACCGGTAGCGTAAATTCTCACAGGCCATGCCCACTTGGTTGGCCACACCCACCTCCATAGTCCATAATGCAGGATGTTTGGCCACACCCACAGATTTGGCCATGCCCACAGATTTGGCCAGCTGACAGAGTAGGTAGTAAAAATTTTTTGCAGTGCATCGCTGGTTCCTCCCACCTGGAAGCTGAGGTAAAATGCACTCCACACATGTGCAGAACGTATTTTAATTCTGCTTCTGGGATCGGTGAGGGCATCGGGGGCCAGATGAATTGGTGACAGGGGCCAATTTTGGCCCACAGACTGTAGGTTGAGAATGTCTGGCCTAAATGTACAGCTGCTTCTTTCCATGTTATAACTATTTTTGTTTATTTGCCTGTTTTTCAGTCTGTGCAGGTCATCTTGAATCTTGATTCAAGTTTGGTGACACCAGTTTGGTGCCATTTGCTAGTCTGATCTGTTTGATTAAATTTCAGCATCTATCAAACTCCTTTACCAGTATCATTTCTAAAAATGTTGAACAGCACTTCCAGGACAGAATCATGGGAAACACCGAATTGAATTTTCTCTATAGATGCAAATCCACCTAAAAGTTGCATATTTTAATAAACATCAGTTTGTCCACAAGAATTTCAGGGAGGAACTTGTTCAATACTTTGAAAGTAATAATGCATGAACAGCATTACTCTCATCTACCCAGTTTGTACCTGTTAAAAAGAGATAAAATTAGTCCACAATGATTTATTATTATTTTTCAAAGCCAATGCTGCCTCTTAGTAGTCATCTAATTCTTTTTTTCCCCTGTGTGTTCACGGAATAAATGCATAATTATCTTTTCTATAATCTCTCTTGCTACCAGTGTCAAGTTGACTGGCTAGTAATAGTCCCCATTCTCCTTTTTCTTTTCTTTTTGAGAACAACATTTGACAGCTCTCAGTCTTCAGGAACCCTTAAGAATTACAGACAGAGGCATTATTGCATCTGCAAATTAGCTTAGTAATCATGTAGCTCTAAAGGCCTGAGTTTGTCTAAAGCAGGGGTTCCCAACATACGGCCCGTGGACCAGACCTGGACCCCAACACCATCCCATCCGGCCAGTCGCTGCTTCCGTCGCACCAGAAAGTGCAAGTAGGTGCATTTATGTCAGCTGTAAAACATATCTGCAACCACGCTTGCGGCTGTCGTAAACGTGGAAAGTGGATGCATTTATGGCAGCCGTAAATGCACCCACTTCTGCTTCTGGGGGACGTGGTCCGGCCCACTCAGCTGTACAGGGGCATGGTCAGGCCTGCGACAGAAAAAGGTTGGCTACCCTGGTGTCCTATACTGTTTCTTTCTGTATCTTAAAGATAACAGTCCTTTTACTGTCTCCGTTATTCTATTGGCAGTAGGAAGAGCATTATTTTCCTTGTGGGTGAACATAAAGGCACTGTAGGTGTTGAGCATTTTCACATTTTATTTGTCACCATTATTATTTCTCCATCCTTTCCAAACAGTGAACCTAACACTTCTTAGTTCTTGCTCTTGCTCCAAGCATAGTGAGGGGGGAAATGTCTTACTAAGTTTAACCTCTCCATTAAGTCCAAACTCATTCTGAGCTTCTCTGTACAAATATTGGCTACATGTTTGTACTCTTCTTTGGTGATTTTGCTCATCTTTCAGTTTCCTTATATATGCCTCTTTTTAAAATCTCAGCTCATCTGAAAGCTCTTTATACAGCTACTTTTGTTCACCTTTTCTTTATCACAGGAATTGTTTGTGACCATGTCTGCAGCATCACTCATTTAAGAAACTCCTACACTTTGTGAACCCTCTTCTCTCTGAGTATTTCTGGCTACTGAATTTTTCTAGTTTTTCCTTCAAGCTAAATGAAATCAACATTTATAAAGTCCAGAATATGTGTTGTACTACCTTCAAATTTCCCTTTTTTTGGTGTAAGCAATCCCAGTGGAACACAATTGCTTCTTCCTAAAGTTCCTATCATTTCCACTTCATTTATAAGCTTTTCCCTATTGTTGAGGAACACATCCAGGATAGCTGCTCCCATATATGCTTGGCAGAGCTAGACTTCTAGCAGATACCAGAGTAGTTGAAATTTCTCATTATATCTTTCCTCATTGAATGCTACAATTTGTAGTAAGATCTAAGTCAGGGGTCGGCAACCTATGGCCTGCAGGCTGGATCCGGCCTGCAGGGCTGAATCATCTGACCCCCACCCTTGCTCCAACCGCCACTAGAAGCCTCAGCAGAAGTGTTTACGGTGACTGCGGACATGTTTATGGCAGCATTTACGGCAGGGGGACCACCAGTCCAGTCCTTTCAACTGTCTGAGGGAGCGTGACCCAGCCCCCAACTTTAAAAGTTGCTGACCCCTGATCTAAGTGGTCATCATCCATGTGTTTCTGATCTGATTTTCAAGACTTTTAGGAAATGTGTTTTTCCCAGCGTTGTGAGATTCAGCCATTCCTTACCAGGAGTCTGTGGTATCAGGAGTGTAAACTACTGTTCAAGAAGTCAAACCTTCCCTACTAGTATTTCCTGAACCATGGTCTTTAACAGGAAAGAATGATGAAAAACAACAGTGTTCCAAGGTTGTTCACCTTTCTAGCCAGAGTCTCATAGTCACCTGTAATACACTGCAGATTGGGTCTGGCTGTAACATTTCTTAACATTTGTTAATTTCCCTAAGCACTTGAATTTTTAGTATAGATATCAGGTGCACTGGAAACAAATTACTAAGAGCCTTTGTCTGAATATTACTGGCTTTATATTAAGAGCCAGAATGCTGTAGTGATTAGAGTATCAGATAAGGGTCTGGGAGATGATAATCAGATTTCAAAACAGTCATGAGGGTCTAATCTTGGCAAGTTTTCTCTCTAAAGTAATTTACTATGTAGGTTGTTGTCAAGGTAAAGGGAACGGAAACTACACTACCTTAAATAAGACCATGATGGGATATATAATAAAATTATGATTCATGCACTCTTGAAAAAGAGAATTTCCAGGGGTTGTGTATGCTGACATGAAGCCTTAGGACCTTAGCAGGCAGAGAATATAATGAAGAAGAAACGTAATTTGTTTGAGCTAAATGGATAGTCTGGCCAGACATCCCACTACGGTAATGGAATAGATGGTACAGCCAGTGACTCAAAGCCAAGTGTTAGGCGGTGGTTAACTAACCTGACTCCCTAAAGGGGCCAACGGCTATGGGTAGACGAGCCCCTTTAGGTGTGGTGATGGTTCCCCTCAGTGGAAGAAATGCCACTGTAAACGATCATATTGGACCCAACGACAAAATGAGAGAAGGAACTCTGATTCCCAATGGTCATGGAGGCGGAAGAGGCCACGCCAGATGGATTGGCTGTGAAGGCGCACCTTGTCCATATCCTGAAGGCTGCAGCAGTCCATTGCAGTCCCGGTGCTAAATCCTGCATGTCAAGCTTCATGTGTGCCATGGGTGATTGCTCTGAGATCATAGTGTGTGGGTCACTTCATGGCAAGATTGGATCCACCTTAAACAAATTCACGCCAGTGACATTTTTCCTGCTTCAGGAAAAAAAATATTCTCTGATACGAGTTGCAGTCGACAAGATGGATAGCTCGAGGAATTAGGCAGCTGGTTGAGGAACTAGGGGCTGTGCATTTCAGCTGCACAATCCCAGGATGTACCCCAGAAGAGAACCTTGTACCAAGAAAACCCTGAAAAGAATTATTCTGATGGCACACAATTGCTATTACTGTATTAATATATGTGTGGTTATGAAATTGGCACCACTGGATGGGAAGCAAAATCCACTCTAACATGGTAATGACTGAAAAAGAACCCTTAGCAACATTTTAGATAAGAAATAAGGAGACATGCTGTGCTATTATTCTATCATCTACAATGCAGATGCCACATGTTTCTCTCAAGTTGTTTACTGTACAGGGAAAGTCGGAAAATTAGAATATTGTGCAAGTGTTCATTCAGTTCAGTAATGCAACTTAAAAGGTGAAACAAATATATGAGATAGACTCATTACATGCAAAGCGAGATAGTTCAAACCTTACTTTGTTATAATATTGATGTTTATGCCTTACAGCTTCTGAAAACCCCAGTCTCATGTACCCCATAATCATTGCATAACGCTGTACATCATGATCATCACAATTATAATGAACTAAGGCATGGCATCTCTCGCTTTGCATGTAGTGAGTCTATATCATATATTTGTTTCACCTTTTAAGTGAAATGAATGGACATTTGCATGATATTCTAATTTTCCGAGTTTCACCTGTATTTCCTCTTTCTGCACTTGGGCAAACCAAACCAAAAATTCAGATGTTCCAGCATCATTAATCAAACCTACTACTGTACTTGGAAGAGACACTATAATACTACATTTTTTTCACCAATGGGTAGGTTTTTTTTTTTTGGGTGCATCTACCATTGCAGTCATTCTGCCCATTGCTATCCAACTAGGTATGCATGCTGAGAAGGCTCAGTAGACACTCAGATAGACAGCAGGGCTTATCTCATAGCTCATTCCTTTCTTTGAATGGTCTTGCTGTGCTTTTGTGTCCTTGGCCTTGTTTTTTATCCTAACCTATGCATTACCTCCTGGCCAGTTGCCAATCTTATATGCAACCTTTTTAGAATTTAGGACCCCTCTGCACCCAGTAACTGTGAGTAGAGATTAGCACTTATCCAACTGATGCCTTGATTAACTTTTTAGCATATGACCCGGTTTCTGTCTCAGCTACACCTCAGCAAAAACTGCATAGAATCCCCTTCTACTGAAAAATAGAACAATTTCAGGTTCTTTAAGATAGAATTATATGTCTTCTCAACCTCGTTTCCAATTCTCTTGCATTGTGGCAGATTCTTGAATTAGACAGTCAGAGGCAGATGCACACCACTGTTCAACAATTTAGTCCCATCCTATTTTGCATTATTCTGTGCTCCTAATCACAATGCAGCTGTCATATGAGAGTATAACATTTCATTTCCTTGACCTTATCTGCAATGTGAGTTAAAGGTAGGTGTTGAAAAGTGATATTACTTGGATCCTGCTGCCTGCATCGTAATTTGATTGCATGACTCTTAAGTACATGACTTATTTTAAAAAAGATGTGATCATTTATATTGCCCTCAGGAGGAACAGATGGATATTTACCAGTTTTTGTATTATTCAGGTCAGAAGTTAGGGAAAAAAAGGGAAAATTTAAAAAGCATCCAGGCCCCATTAATAACAGGAAAAGTGTGTTTCATTAATGACTAAGTTTTGCTATGCCTGTCTCCTTGGATGTTTTATAACTTTACCATTTTATTTATTTGTCAGTACATTGATCCAAGACTTTTAGTTAGAAACAAAAATATATAGTCATGCATTGTGCATTTAAAACCAAAAGAAGTAAAGAAACTGCCCGGCTTCTGATTGGAAGTGCAGCTACACAATAGGAAAAATACTAAGTAAACTACTGTGAAGTTGCACCTGGGAAGCTGGGTTTTCCCGGGTTAATTCACTTCATCTCACTGCACAGGAGACAGTAAAGAGAGTGGAGGAAATCTATATTCTGTTGGCTTATAAAATAACACCTCCCCATCTTTTTAATGTGGTTAGTTTTTAATAGGTGGGTGGGTATGTTGGGGTTTTAATTGTTTTTATATGTATGTTTTAATCCTGTTGTGAGCCTCCCTGAGTCGGGTTCGCCTGATTGGGTGGCATAGAAATTTCAATTATAAATAAATAAATATTCTAAAGCAGGGGTTGCCAACCTGCAGGCCCTCGATGCCATTCCATCAGTCCTGTCGCCTTCTCCCTCAAACCTGGAAGTGGAAGCGGACGTGTTTACACATGTGTGGGTGTGTGCTCGCAAATGCACCCACGGCTGTTGTAAATGCAGAAGTGGGCGCATTTATGACAACCGTAAATGCACTAGTTTCTGGGGGCATGGTCCGGCCCGCTCAGTTGACCGGGGCGTGATCAGGCCCATGGCACAAAAAGGTTGGCTGCCCCTGTTCTAAAGCCTTGTTTGCAGCAGTACAGTTATTCATTTAAATCCTCTTCTCCCCATGCCTGGGCCTGCTTGTTTCTCTCTTTCCTTAATGTCCCTTTCCATGTCTTTCTTTTCTTTTTATTTAAAGGCTTGCTGCACTAACGTTAGGAGAGAAAGGTGGCTGAAAATAGGCGGGGGGTGGGAGCATGGAAGCATCAAGGAAATAGATGGTTAGCTTTGTTTTCAACTTGTAAAAACAACTCTGGTCTAACTGCACCTTCTGTAAATGTAGATGGCCAGATATCTTAACAAGCTGAAAACAAGACTGACTGAAAATATCCTCCTTCCCTCTGCTAATTCCTCGCTTTTTTCCTTTTCTCTTCAGTCACCTAGCTGTACCAGTGTTAGGTCAGCAAATGTTAATAAAAACAAAACAACATAAAGAAATGGAATTGGAAGGAGGAAACAAGATAATCCAGGCGCTAGATGTGAGATGAAAAAGATTCAAAAGTATTTTTCTCAACTGCTTCTTTAGCTGGCTGGAATGGCTTTAGACAGAACAGCTACAACTCCCTCCATATTGTATCACACGTTCACACTGCCTAAATCTGCAGATTCATTCAGTCCCAAAAAAGTTGAAACCCCAAAAGTAGTGGAGGAAATTATGGATTAAGGACGGATCCTCTGGTCTGATTCACATTGACTTTTTTGTTATGTAGTTAGCAGAAAATAATGCAAATCTGTGTGTTCCGATCCTGGACTATTCCTTACATTTGTCAATGTATATAGTTGTTTTCTTGAATTCGAAAATATAGAGAAACGAATGTGTGCTGATAAAAGGATTTCGATTCTTCAGTTAAGTGGTACTGGGAAAAGCAAGGAGAAGATAAAGGCTTTTAGTATACCTATGTGCATCTATAGCAAAACAACCTGATTCAATTTTAAATATGTGTTCTTTTTCATAGCTTGACATCATATTTCTTTTAAAAAGAGAATATTAATGCATTGAGCTATAATAAGTGAGTTATTTACTTTAAAAAGGTTTAAATGAAATATATTTTCCTAACTCTTGCCTGTTATCTGTTCTACTGCATGATCAGGATGAAGTATATGTGGACTTCTGACTTGTTGGACATCATTGTCCATTGCTTATGGTTTTGCTTTAGAGCTAATGGGAAGTGTGGTCCAACGATATCTGGAGAGCAAAACACTCCTGTACATACTCAGTCCACTGCCATTACAGTGGTATACTTCTCATAGCCACATTTTAAAATTGAGTTGTTTCCGTTTATTTTTAGGAGGGTTCTCAGTTTACCACCAGAAATTTGGTGGCAGACTAGGAGAACCCTTTTGAAGTGAGTTTGAAGTACATGATTTAGTGTTTTTATTTCAGCTTTGCTATGAAATTCAATGGCATAATTTGGCTCCAGATTTTGGGAGCTGGATGGCATAGTCTGAAGCAAGGCCCCAGTCTCAGGCCTGTCAGAGTTGCCCACCACAACAATTGGATAGGAAAGTTACTTTGTGAAAATGTAGTCATAAATTTTGGCATCAAAAGTTCTGTAAATCTGACCTTAGTGAGTATCCTTGAAGATTTGGCATCATTTGATACTGAGCAATAAAAATCTGTCCATCAATGATTATTCATTACCATGGTTTCTAAGCAAATAACTTAGAACTTAATCAGGGCTCTGAAAGACCTTGATGAAAACAGGAGTGTGCTAGTCCCCAAACGTTAAAGTTTAATTATATTTTACTCTTTCCCGCCTATCCTCATGTCAGTCCAAAGGATCTTTAATGAGGAAGCTTATAAATCAGACTTGTTTCCAAGATTATCTGTCTACCTTGTGAAGGTGACATGGTGCCTCAAGTGATGGATTCTGTCATATTTTGATTAAAAAGTCGGAAGTTCTTTAAGTGAGGGAGATGGTCAGCATAGTGAATTGAATAATGCCTCCTTAGCAGTTTTCATGCTAAAATTATTTAGCAGAGAAAATTGATGTTTTGCAGACATGGATTCTGATGTTCCATCCCATTATATGGTAAACAGAACAGTACCTTTTTTTTTTAATTGAGGAGGTTGTAAAAGCTTAAGACAGTTGCTGCTGTAAGGCATTGGTTATCTCATTTAAACAGATATTAAAAGTGGGTGCCAGTAGTATGATCATCTGCTGCCTCCCATTTTGTGAATAAATTGCTTAGAATGATGTTCTTTGCCTACCAGATGTGACCTAGATTTAGATTTCCAAAGGCAGAAATAGTCTATTGTGTAAAAACAAAACAATTGCTGGTAAAATGCATGGTAAATGAGCTTATCTCACATTTCCAGGTGTTTAAGCTAATATTTTAAGGAATTACTGCTTCATTTATGAAGAAAATTATTGTGAAAAATATTTGCAGAAAAGGTTTCAGCAAATCAAATTTGGATACGGGCTTACAATGTTCATTGTGTTGTTGGTAAAGTATAGGTATTACAGTGAATTTGGTTCAATGCTATGAATAATTTGTTTTCTTTCAGTGTGTATGGATTCCTTTTATTAACAAAAAAAACCCAAAACATCAAAGTGTTGCTATCTGCCAGTTTTTGGTGAGAATAATGGTGGTGGTAGAGACAATGGTGATGAAAATGATATAAATCCATACAGTGAGTAATGTCTAAATTCTTTTCTTCTTTCTTTTAAAAAATATGCCTTCATAGGTGCTGCTACTCGGAAACCTGACCCTGAACCAGAGAAACAAACAGACCACACTGTTAAAATAGCTGGAGTCATTGCAGGAATCTTGCTTTTTGTTATTATATTCCTTGGGATTGTCCTGGTTATGAAGAAGAGGTGAGTTGTTAATAAATAGTTCAGTGTGTATATATTTGTATTGAAGCATTTCCTGCAGCCGTATTCAGTGAAATACATGCAAAGTTTCTAAGCACTGTTAAAAGACAACAAGAGAGTGCTGCATTTTCTCCCTAAAGCCTTGTTGGTGTTAGACGGAGTAGCAGTACCTGATTTCTTCTTCCTGCAGCATTCTTAGTGAATTAATGTTAGTCCCCTTGTATTAAAACATCCAGGCAGCACTAGGTCTAGCACTTTGTACGACATGATCACTTCAAAATACATTTGTACTCTATTCTGTCTGGAAAGTAAAGTCAGTTAGAAATGTTGGGTTTCTTCTGGAAACCTAAGAATATAAAAAAAATCTTCATAGACACTATGATTTGGATTCAAACCATATGGATGGTAATCCAGATCTAAACAGAGTGAACAGTAAATAGCCATTCACACAGAATATTGCATGTAGTATTATGATACTGTTGTTCCTAGAGTTGCTTCATGTTGTTTCATGTTGGTGCAAATGGTTGAACAAGCAAGTTAAAAGGCAAAGAAAGACCTTTGGACAGGATTTCACATTTTTTACGAAATTATGTAGTGACAGGAATAAAACAGCCCTTCTGTGAGTGAAAAGCTTCCACGAACAAATGGAAATATTGAATTATGTGTGGTTAGAAGGCATACATTTTTAAGTTCCCTTGAAACCCATATTTTCCCCTACAATTCTATTCACAAAAAGAAATGAAGTGACCGTATTGAGTGCTCCTACTATTCACACTGTAGATGTTTTGTTTTCCTGTGACAAGGGTCTTCCACCTTGTCCCCCTGCTCATTTTTGGGTGCTTCCCTTCCATTTGGCTTCCATTCCCTTTTGCTGCTGTCATTCATGGGCCTGGTTCCTTACCATTTCAACATCACAACCCCATGTGTCTTTTTCAGAGAAGAATTGTAGAGGGCTAAAGTTAAATCCCTTTTAAAAATTATTTCTGTGTCTTCTTCTCTTGGATCTTTCTCAAGCTGTGTGTGTGTGGGGGGGACATCTGCATATAATGTTCCTGCCAATTTTTTTTGGCTCACCCTTTTTTATCTGGGTACTGTATGACAGAGTGAGCTCCTGTCTCTGGCCCAGTTCCTGCCAACCTAGCAGTTCAAAAGCAAGAAATTGCAAGTAGATAAATAGGGACCACTTCGGTGGGAAGGTAAATAGCATTCCTATTTTGAGTCATGCCTGCCACACGTCCACGGAAATGTCTGAAGATGCAGACAGCGCTGGCTCTTTGGCTATAAACAGAGATGAGCACTGAACCCTAGAGTCAGATACGACTAGCTTTTGAGCAAGGGCGACCTTTACCTTTTTACCCAATCTACTTGCAAGTAAATTTTATCAGTTTTCTCATGAGAAATTCTACCCAGTTTGTTCATATTTAAGGAGGTATCAGCAGTAACAGCAGAGTACAGCATGGCAACTTCTAATTTTTAAAATTTTAAATAAAGTGATGTGGCGATACTACAGTACACCTAGAATTGCATCGATTAGGTAAATGCACAAGTTATTCAGAGGTATCTTTGAAAACTCTCCAAAATCTGCACAGCATCTTTAAAAAAGAGGGGTGGAGCAGCCTAACAAAAAAACAAACTTGAGTGCTGTAACATTGAGCAACCCCAAAGAACTCCAGGTACCAAGCTGTAGGGTTTGAAGAGTGGCCGAGTGGAGAAAAAAGGCCTGCTCTAGCAATCCTTAGAAGCTTGACAAATTGTAAGTAGTTGCTTTGAAATAAGAGAAAAATGAATAAAATGGTTTTTGGCAATAATAGTAGTGAGAGCATTACATACTACAGGAAGAAAGCTTTCGGTCAGTATGTTTAAAACTGTGGTTGAGGTACTCAGTTTCCTTTCTCAGTATAGTTCTAGATTGACAGGATATATATAGTAGCTAACCTTTTTCTCGAAGACTTATCTCTGCAATTTCTGCTTTCCCAAATGCACTGCTTACCACTGTAGTTTCTGTTGGCTTCGTATCCTTTAATCCAGGGGTTCTCAAAAACTTTTAGCTGTGTGATGGATCACACCCCCTCAGACAGCTAAGCGGGCCGGACTTGTGCTGTAAAATGCATCCACGGCTGTCATAAACACATTTATGATGGGAGCAGACTCATTTACAGCTGTAGTAAACGTGTTTACAACGGCTATGGACTAATTTACGGCTGTAGTAAATGCGTTTACATGGCCGCTAATGAGTCCACGACCATTTCCAGTGGGGGCGGCAGGATGGTTGGAGTGTTGGTCAGGGGCTGGATTACTTGGCACCATGGGCCGGTTGTGTCCCACAGGCCGAAGGTTGCAAACTCCTGTTTTAATCATTTAATCATATCAGATCTGTTTAGCAGGTGACAGATTGTTCCAGTTCTGTCATTTGAGTTAGGTTTTGAGAAACACAACATGTCTGGTTAATATCTTCATGGGAGCACCACGGTGAAGCAAATGGGTCCCTCTTTCTAAAGCTAATAGAAGGAACTTGGGAAAGAATACAGGAAAGAAATAATTAAATGAATTTTGTGAAAAACTGAGATGTCATATTTGAGCCTTGCTGTTGGAAAGGCCTTGTATTTTTTAAAAAAATGCATGTCTCCCATGACTAAATCCAGTATATAATAGACATCTTATGCAGCTAGATAACTGCAGCAGCAAAATAGCAGTCTGGGATGGAACAGGCATATAACATCCAGAATAAGCAATCATCTGGATTCCATTTAGGATTCTGTACTTTGCAATTTTCAGACATCTCCACAGGCAGCACAGGTGGGAAAGAGATACTACTAAGCTGCATATGTTAAGTCAGTCTGGATTGGCAAAAGATGGTGTCTCATGCCTGTTGTTACTAACATCTTTGATGGTAACTGATCAGAGCTTATACCCAGTGATGCACTGCAGCAGGTCCTGTCAGGTTCTGCAGAACCGGTAGTGGAAAATCCCCCAGGTCACTCCCACTTGGTTGGCCACGCCCACCTCCATAGCCCATAATGCAGGATGTTTGGCCATGCCCACAGATTTGGCCACACCCACAGATCTGGCCAGCCCACAGAGTAGGTAGTAAAATTTTTTGCAGTGCATCACTGCTTATACCCATAATTAGGGAATGTCATGGTTTCATGGTCAGCTCCTTTCTATAGCAACTCAAGCACACTGTCCTTCTCCTGAGGTGGATGAGCCCAAGACGGGTAAGTTGTGATAATATTAGTCTGCATCTTGAATCTTATTCTCCCAATGCTCTAGTTCACTTTGGAATTGGTAATGCAAGGGTATTTCTGCCACCACATCCACTAAAAATTCCAAAATATCCAGTAGCTGGTTGAGACAAAACTTGAATTTTGCCCCAATCCTCTGAGACAAAATCCAACCAGTTGCTTGAAAGGATTTTTTTAAAAAATATATTAAAAGTAGAGGGGAAACTGTAACAATGAAAAAACCCAAAAAGTTCTACACAGTTATAAAAGATTTCTCAAATTCATGAAACATCAGAAAATAATAACACTAACTAGCCTATCTAAACTCACACTTTAACGGAGAGATGAGTTAATTCTGGAACATGTACAACATATGTCTCTTCCCAGCACAGCATCAAATAACAGCAAGACAGGCCCCAAGTTCAGCCAACATTCGTCCTAAGAGGCGAGCTTGGCTCATAGACAATGTCTCCCCTCCTTCTGAGTGAGACAGAGCCAATCATTAACTCACTAGTTTCATTATATAACTTAATGGACCATTCAGTTTAACACCTTGAATATACATGAGTTGTGTATACATACAAATATCTGTTTGGCTTCTTCTTTTCACAGAGCAGTAATCTGTTGCCTTATTTGCATGTCTCCAGGCAAAGAAGCCAGATGGCCTTTGAAATCAGAGATAAAACTTGAGGAGGTAGTCTCATATCAGACCTTCTTTGAAGTGCCTTTCCTGCTGGTTGTCAATTGAATTGCAGTATGTTAATTGAAGGTGTTAATTGTTCTTTATTTTTCATGGCACACACTGTCTTTCACCTCACACACCTGGGTATGCCAGGTGTTCTTAGTCAAGTACACTGAAGCCTTCAGAGATCCTAATGGAAATGTCTATGTTCAGTCCACCTGCTTCTCAGTTCCATCGCAGAGTGTGACCTTAGGATTCCCATGAAACAGTTACATATACTGTAACTCATAATTTACAGCAAGATAACGGACAGACCTTAAATATCTTGTGATAGATCTTCTCTGTGTTACCTTTATTCTCTTAAAGTTCTGTTCAATATGATGATCAGTGGCTCAAGTGGCTAAGATGCTAACTGGAAGGCGACAGGTCAGCAGTTCGATACCCGAATACTGCAGGACGGAATGAGTTTCTGTCTCTGTCCCATCTCCTGCCAACCTAGCAGTTCGAAAGCAAGAAATTACAAGTAGATAAATAGGAACCACTTCGGTAGGATAGTAAACAGTGTTCCATGCACTCCGGTGTCTAGTCATGCCTGCCACATGACCACGGAAACATCTGCAAATGCAGTCAGCGCTGGTTCTTCGGCTATGAAACAAAAATGAGCACTGAACCGTAGAGTGGGATATGACTGGTTTTCGAGCAAGGGTGACCTTTACCTATAGGATAAATATAGAAGTTGCAGGAACTGTTGCCCTTACCCAGTTCTGTGTATAGTAATGTAATACAGTAGTTACTTCAGGGAAAACTAAAGGCATCCAAAAAAAATCAAATTTACAGCTCTTCGTGCAACAACTTTGGTAATACCATTCAAATCAGATTGATGGGAATAATCAGTTGGGTTTTCTGAGTAATAAAAAAATCAAAAAGAATTAGCCAGTTTCCATTTGTCCACAGGTTTGCTGTGAGAAGCATTGTGTTTATGGGAATTACATTAGTTGTATGAAAGTCATTGGAATAGGTATTCCTGTTGTACAACCCTTTGAACAGAAAGAAATCCCACTTTGAAGCAATGGGACAGGTTCCAGTTTGTACAACAAAACTGGAACCTATTTGCAAAAACAAATAGGAATACTGGTTTCAGCTAATTAGATATTACAAGTCTCTTTGTTATTTCAGTGCCATAGATTTTAACTTACCTCAGTGTCTCCTTGTTCCAATTCAAGCTGTTTTTGACACTTGGAAGTATAAATTCCAGTCTGCAGTGCTTTCCTAGGTTTTACTGGTAGTACAACAGTCTTGGACCCTGACGTACTACAGTGAAGTAGTATGAGCCCATGCTTAAAATTCCTGTCCAGAGTAAAACTCCATTTGAAATATTGTTCCTAAATTAGTAATACCTACTTATTAACAAGGCAGTCCAAATATCATATTATTGCAAGTCTATCTAAGGATCACCGGATATGGCAGAAGTATAGCTCTTCATCTTCAATAGCACATCTATCATACAGATACTGGAAGGGCAAAACCTTCATCTACTCCTGGTAGTCCATCCAGCCTATTAGAGTTGCTCTACTGATGCGATATTTTATGTAGTCTTGGAGAAATTGCTGAACTAATTATAAGTCAAACATTATTTTTCCCATTTGTTAACGTTTCTCTATTGTTTAGCATGAATAACACCAGCATCTAATTGACAAGTCTTCTCATACATAAAACCTCATGATCCCATTATGAAAATTCAGTATAAAAATATCTCAAACTGCTACCTCTTCATTTTTCTTGTATTAAATAAAACTGTAATGTGAATCATGGGCTGAAATTAAAGTACCTGATTCTTCAACCATTCTTTATATGAAACAATTCATCTCAATACACTTTCCGCAGAATTTTGCATTCCAGGACTTGACAATTTTACATTGATTAATTATCTTTATTTTCCTTTCTGAAATTGCTATACAACTTAGAAAAGTGTGGCATTATTTATATAAATTACATAATATTCCTCTCATTACATCACATGCCAGAGTACTATGTCATGAGATAATATATGAGAAAGTGAGAGTGCATAATTCTGAAATGAGGAAAATATAAGTGTGTGTATGAGAGAGAGAGAGAATACATTATTCTCACTCTTATTCCTCATTATTGATATTCAGAAGTATTTCCATAGGACACAGCAATATGTTTGTTATCCAAGTTCCGCTTTTTATTATTGGGTTATATTTTGTTTTGCATGATTCAAAAATACAAGAACATATATAACTACAGTTTTCCTCCTGGAACAGCAGATTGCATTCTTCTGAATAGAATTTTAGCAGAAATAAAAATTTAAAAATAAATAAATTTTAAAAATAAATAAATAAATAAATAAATAAATTGAGCAAATATGCCACATGTGATTAAATATTAAATATGTAGCTTCTTGAGTTTAAACAATAGTTAGTATCAGAAAAATAAGAATATCTAACTGGCAAACAGTTCTACAAGCAAAGAAGATGAGAGGAAAAAATTGATGAAAGCCTCCTTTTCAAAGGGATGCCTGCAGCAGGTAGCTGGAGGCAAGGTAGCATTAGGCGTAGTCCTCTGTAAGGCCTATTTATATTGGAGTGTAGGGTTTTTTGTTTTATTTTTCCCCACAGTAAAAAAAAATATGGAGCTGAAAAGATTTGCAGTACTTATAGTGCTTGATTCTGTATTTTGTCTTACTGGTCCTTTTATTGATGCTTGAAATGGGAGAAAGGCTAGCTAAGCACCACCTCCCACACACCCCATTTTTAACAATTCAGTTACTTCTGTAAGAAATACTAGTCTGTTGTTTACTAAACAAAAGAGAGGAAAACATCGTTATATCAGAACTGGTGATGTAATTACAGTGGAATCTCATACAACAACCGCCCCGTATAGCAATGAAACTGCATAACAATTAGGTTTTTGGGGGGAAATGCCGCCCCACATAATGATTTTCCCTTTGGAAAAAATCATACAACAATTTTTCAATGGGAAAAACTGCTTAGCAAAAAAAAGAGTTGTACGATGCATCTCATCAGGAAAATCGCAATACGATGCATGCATCGTATAGCAATTTTTTCACACAACAACGAGCCCTGTGGAACGGATTAAACTTGTTGTACGAGGTACCACTGTATAGTATACATACTGGATATGCATGTTCTGCTGTGGCCAAAGGGGTATATATTTTTGCATTTGGAAGATCAGTACCTCTTTCATTTCCTAAGGACAAACAAGCATGATGAAACTAGTGCCATGACTTATTGGTGAAGAGTACCTATTGTTGCATATATCTGCTCTGCTCACAGTTTTTCACTTGAGAGGAAGCGGTACTGACTTTTAGCATGCCTAGTAGGCATGGCTAGGTCTCTTCAAAACAGGGAGTTTGTTTCTCTAATTGCTGGTATTACCAGAATTTTCGTCCTTATGAAAATGGTTAGCAGTGACACTTCTTAATACCTACTTTTTCCACTTGCAATTTTCTACCTGCTATACCCACAACCCACATCCAGTTCTTCTAATCTATCTTCTCCCTTGTTCTGGTTCTAAACCAGGAGTTCCCAACCTTTTAAAGCCGGAGGCCAGGTCACACTCCCTCAGACAGCTTCGGGGGCCGGACAGCCATTTTGCCCTTCCTCCACCACATGGCAACTTCTGGGTGTGGTGGAGGCAGTGAGGGCCCACATGAAATGGGTTGGGAATCCCTGCTCTAAACCATACCAGAATTCCTCTTTATGTGGAAGACAGTCAAGACCGCATTTGACACTGCTCCCTCTCATATGTTTATCTTTATTGTTAATGTTCTCTTTAATTTGGAGAGGTACCTTAATGCAAAATTGTCAGCTCCATCTACAGGATAAAGGTGTTGAGTTGTTTCTAAATGGAAAGGCAAGGGGGAGGGGAACAGGAGGGGATAAAACCAAGAGGCTGACAAGGGATACGAAAAAGTGGGAAATTAGGCAATTAGCAAGTTAGTTTATTTATTTATTTATTTATCATGTTCATATTGGTGTGATGTTAATATCATCTTGATATACCCCATGTGAAGAAGCACTTCAACATCTGATCAGATTAACTGTCCATTCATTGCATTACAGCATAAATAACTTCAGTAAAATGAGAATGTAGTCTCCAATATCAAACAGCCCACAGTACAATGGCAAAACAAATTTTTCTACAAGTCTTATGTGTTAGAGATGGCATGCTGCTCTTTATACTAGAAATACTATAATGTAAAAATAAAAGCATGGCTCATAAATTAACATGTGTGTCTTTGTGTTATGTATTATGTATGTGTAGAATATGTCTCCCCTTTAGTAATGGCTATCCGATGTGTGTGCTAAAAATGTTAGTGAATATTTTATTAGTTGTTTACACTGTTGTGAAGAGTGAATATGTCTGTCTGTTTCAAATGTAGTGCATGATTTTTCTAAAATGCATTCTTGCTACCTTTTCATTTGTTTCTCCAATTCTAGTCTCATCTTGATTTTTTTCATACATTAATATTTGGCTTTTCTTTCCTTCCATTTCATCTTTTCCTCCACTGCCTAAATCCTTCCACCATCATGGCAGAAGAAGCTATCACTCCTACACTTATTACCTGTAAGTAACTTACTTGTGCATCATCAGAAACATGCTTTCTGCCATGTTGTTCTTCTGTGCATGATTCGTGAATACTAATGACTCAGCTTCCCTTGTGAAACTCAAACATCTTCCAGCTTTGCTTGAAACAAAGCACCTTCATGTCATTGTGTTCCAATCCACTTTAGGCTTCTTTTGCCATGTACTGTGCGCTAAAGTGTGGAAACGGGCCCACATTGGAAATGATTGGAGGGGGAAAACACAATTACTAAGAAGTCATTTTAAAATGTTAGCCTATGCATCTTAAACTAAAAGACTTGCATCAAGATCCAATGCATGTTTACTTAGAAGTAATTCCCTCTCTGTTTCACAAGGGTTTAATCCCAAGAGAGATCATAGAATTCTACCATTAGTTTTCTTACTTTTCTGTCCTTGTTGAAAATCCTAGTGATGTATGTACATGTGCAACCATTTACCATATAACCATGATATACATTTGAATTGCATTCATAAATAAACATATTGCTTAAATGTCATTGGATATAATGGAATAGGGATATGTTGCCATGTTAAACCTGGACATACAAAGGAGGAAAAAGAATACCTTCTTTAGTTGGACTAAAAAAATGGCATGTTCACATGGTTTTCTTCTTTTTATTATTTTATTGTGAGACATAATTTTAAGTAGTGATGTTGGGTTTGTATGGCATATTATATCACGGTCTTTTTACTGACTTCCTTTTACCTAAAGAAATTCTGCTGGAGAGTGCCTATTGAGTGATTATATATACCAGAAACCCAAGGTGTGTAGTACAAGGAAACCATAACTTGATAGGTAATTTATGTTGCTTGGACTGTAGTTTCATAACAAATTGAGCTCTAAGTTTTCAGGATGATTTAATGAAATATTGAACCAAGTGCCAACGACAGGATCATGAGAAATGAAATGAATGCACACAAATCAGTGTGCAGTTAAAAGGGAAAGGGGAAAGCATTGGCAGAAGGTAGAGAAAATTAACAGAAATATGTTACTCAGATGTTTTAATACTAGTTGGATGAGAAGAGCTAAATCAAAATTATCCTGTCTCTGGATTGAAATGTGTTCATTTAGCATGTCACTATTAGCTTTCCTATATAATTACGGTATATTTTTATTTGAACTTTGAAACTGTTATCCTTTGAATTCCCCTTAAATCCTACAAAAAGTATCTTAGCTGGAATACTTCTATTGACTATATTGGTGAATGCTATGATTAGATTAAGGATAATCTGTCCCAAGATACCAATTGTCAATATTTGTATTTTCACAAAGTACAGCATCTCTACTAGAAACATTAGGGCATGATTGTGTCCTCCCCAACTCTTCAAAGAATTTCTTCTTCACCTTAACATCATGGAGGTGGAAATAGTCAGATCACAATATTAGTCATCTGGATTGGACCATTAGTGCAAGTGATATCAAACTTTACTAGGATAATTGCCATAGGATATGAATTGGGAATATAAAGTGGGGCTATACATGTCAGTCATGGCTTGACAGCAGCACCAGTTTGCTAAATGAAATGAAGAGGGCAATATTTCAGTATAAATATTTGTATTTTCTAAATATTGATTATAGAGGTTTTCAAGGCTTATTCTCTTCCTTTGCACTGAATTCTGGTTATACTAAGACTGAACATAAAGATTCCCTATAGTGAATTCATTAGGATATATTAATTGTGTGTTGGGCAAATCCTGAGAACACTTAATTCTCTTTTACACTACTTTCCTTCTGTTGTTCAGTTGCCTCAAAAATGTCTCTGTGAGAAAAAGGAAGGGTATTTTCTCTACCTTCTCTCTACACAATGAGTGAAAATTATTGCTTCTGCTCTATTATAAAATTAGCTATGGATTGGTCCTTTTGTTGGAGTTTCAAGATTCATCCTTCCAACATACTCTGGTTCAGCACTATACCCTTATTTAGCCTTAATATCCGGAATCTAGGTAGGAAGAAGGGACTGCAGTGGCTCAAGTGGTTAAGACACTGAACTTGAAGTCGGCAGGTCAGCAGTTCGAGACCCAAGTACTGCACAATGGAATGAGCTCCCATTCCTGTCTTTGTCCCAGCTCCTGCCAACCTAGAAGTTTGAAAGCAAGAAATTGCAAGTAGATAAATAGGTACCACTTCAGTAGGAAAGTAAACAGCATTCCATGCACTCTGGTTTCTAGTCAAACCTGCCACATGTCCATGGAAACGTCTGCAGACACAGACAGCTATAAACAGATGAGCACTGAACCCTAGAGTCGGATATGACTGGCTTTCCTTTACCCCAGGTAGGAAGAATAGATGTACACATATATTCCCTATATCCTATGTCCCAAACCCACCTGAACATCAAGCTGACCTTTATGTATTCATACCAAATTTTTGTAAGCATGGTCAACTGATCATCCTAATGATGTTTGTCTGATTAGCAGTCCTGCTTCATCTAAGCTTCCAAATATGGAAATCCTGGAAGCACATTCAGTAGAATTGTGCTACAAGCACTGCTGGTGGCCTTTGTGGTGAGTAAATGAAGGTTTGCATAAGTTACACATAGCACGAGAGCAGGACTTTCCTACATGCCCATGACCCCACCCTACTTAATATCCTATTTATTGGTTCTATAGGGTTCTTGAATTTCATAGATATACATGCAGCTCGTGCTGTCAGCCAAAATTAAAAAGTTCACAAAGTTTGAATCTTTATTGCATGTGTAAGATTTCATGTGTGGTTTTATGTTCTATTTGGTTCCGACTTGAAGCTTTGTTTTCACTTTGCTCTCAGTCAAAATAAGCCATTAAACATAGGTACTTGCTGAATGTGCCTAGTGCATGAAAGCTTTAATTAAATCTAAAGCTGACTCTTAAAAAGAACAAGTATCAAATTAATTGCAATCAGGGTCTGGCATTTGTTTCAGTGACAGGCCTTTGCGCTTTGAAGAAAGTGCAATCAGTGTACCCTGAATTAGTAAACTCAGTATCACTTTTCATTAGCATAGTAAGTCGTTGCTGTGTGTTTTATGTCTAATGCTATTTACCTCAGAAACAGAGTCTGTTCCAATCACTTTTGCCATAGGATCCATAGTTGTAAATTCATGAAGTGGAATAAACTGTTTTCAGTTTTCTGCACTGTTGGTTTTTGTGAGCTCTTTTCCAGACTGAGCTTCCTAATTAGGCAACAGTGCAATTAAGGCAAATTCAACAAATGCAAATATGGTATCAGGGTTTCTAGCAGATTAGGTTTATTATGCTATGTTAGAGATAAAATAATTTATACACTTCAGTGATTCACAGGAAATGTATATAAAGTAACAGTAGTACTGGATCTAAAAATATAACCAAATATAACTGTAGAACCATATCTGATTTCACCAGTCCATTAAAACGATGGAAATATTCAGCCATTGTTTAATCAGTGTTGCGTGCTATTTATCGACCTGCTACTTCCCTAGTTATCTGTCAGTAGGTTTGTGGTGGGCTTATGCTCAATGACAAGTCAGGCTTGCTACTGGGATCATGTCTACCATTATGGTGATGTGGATTCTTGTATGGAGAATAGCTAGACCTCAAAAGATTTCTGTACTTGGCATTTGCTTAGAAGTACTAAGCAGGCATAATAATAAGTATGTAAGTTCTTTAATTAAGCAGAGGATCCAGAATTCTGTCAAGCTGCATTTCTTAGTAGTATCCGGTAAATCATGTTCCATTGCAGTTTTAACTTGAAACATCTCTCCTGGGAATGCATGTGCTCTCTACTGGAGCAAATTGCCAACGTCCAAGTATTGGAGAGCCTTCTTTCCAGCTAGAATTAATACAATGCCCTCTACAGTGAAGGAAGGGCAATTCCATGAAATACTCTGCCATCATACAGGTGTAACTCGGAAAATTAGAATATCATGCAAATATCCATTCATTTCACTTAAAAGGTAAAACAAATATATGAGATAGACTCATTACATGCAAAGCAAGAGATGTCATGCCTTAATTTGTTATAATTGTGATGATCATGGCATACAACGTACATGAGATTATGTGATATTATGGGGTACATGAGTTTGGAGGGTTGGGGTTTTCATAAGCTGTAAGCCATAAGCATCAATATTATAACAAAGTATGGCTTGAACTATCTCGCTTTGCATGTAATGAGTCTATCTCATACATTTGTTTCACCTTTTAAGTTATATTACTGAACTGAATGAACATTTGCATGATATTCTAATTTTCCGAGTTTCACCTGTTGGTTTATATCCAGGTGGCACATGAGCTGTTGACATGATAGCATATTTCTATACTGTAATTTTTACCCAAATACAGTTTCTGCTGAGCTAATAAAAGCATGTTTAAATAAGAGCAGCTCTTTTCGTCATAACATTGCAAAATTTTCCAATCTTGTGGTTCACAATAGGCTTCAAGTGCTAAACAATCTATAACCATCTGAGAGTCTAGACAGGAGACAATGTGTGATTATTCTTTTAAAAAAAAGTTTGATTGATAAAGCAATTATCTCTTTAGCTGATGCCTTGTTGGTGCAGCCTTATGATGTGTAATGTTCAGGATGTCATCAGCCACCCCCCCCCCCCAATTCACTCTTGAAGTTTCCCTTGGGACACCTTTCATTGTGCGGAAGCTATTAGGGGGCCACAGGATAGTGCAGGGTCATTAACTTCCAAAAGTTGTCATCACTGACATGATCAGTCTTAGTAAAGTTGAACAACAGGATTTCAGTCTTTGTGTGTGAATGGGGAAGTCTCTTTAAATATGCATAGTATTGTTTGTGGTAGGAACAGTACTTTTTATAATGAGAATAATCCTTTCTCTAGCTTGGCCTACTGAACATGCATCTAGCTGTGGGATTTAATAGGATATATCATATGATGTGATTGGTTACATTATCACAAGCATTATTTACAGCAGATTTTGTTTTTGCTAGAGTTCTATCATCAGGCAATCAAGCAAATGAGATCACATTAGCGACCCTTAGAAAAGTAAATTAACCTCAACAATAAATAAAAGGTTAGCAACCACTTCAAGCACTCCCAAACTAGCTAATTTTGATTAATCATATATTTCACTTTGGGCTATACATCCTCTTTAAAATGCTATTCAGGTTATTAATGCATGATGGCATGTTAATGCAGGCTAAAAATGATGCTGGCTGTTTTTCATTATTAAAAAAGCAGCTATTGAACTGACTTATCAGATTCAAATTAGCTTGCTATTTGTACTTATTTATTCTCCTACCCTTACTCAAAGCTGGGCAGGCTGAGGAGGATGGTGGAGGATAGAGGGGTGCCTGGAGTGTGGTGGTCCATGGGGTCACGAAGGGTAGGAATCGACTGTGCAACTGAACTACAACAACAGATCCTTACTCCAAGGTATTTGGGATAGTTAACCATTTTATCTTCACAGCAGTATTTCGAAGTAGCTTAGTCAAAGTGATTATAATGCCCAAGTGTACCTAAAACACTTCGTGGATGAGTGGAATTTGGCCATACATTTTTCATTACTAAATCAGTAAAACCTAAGTCATCAAGCTGCATTTGGGAGCATGAAAGGAGCCTCATTCGGGCATTGCCTGAGCAGAGTTTCTTCAGCAAAAATCCTTTCAACCCAGAGTAATCTCTGACATGAAATTATTATTACTTGAAATGTATGAGTATTGTGAATTAATGAGTTCCAAAAAGTCCTATAATAACACTCCTTCTCAGGGTTTAAAAACTCAAAGTCATGCCTTCCTTTCTTGAGTCAACCAATCTACCATTCAGTCTTCCTCTTGTCACGCAGCCTTTAACATTTCCCAACAGTATTGTCTTTTTTCTTCTCATGGTATACCCAAAATATAATAAGCTCAGTAGTCATCAATGATATTGAATACATCACAATGAAATATATTTGGAACCGATAATCATTTTCCCCCCAAAGTGTACAAGACTTGATAACCTTCAGAACACAGTGTAACTGAAAAGTTCAATAAAGAGGGTTGATTACAGTTCTGTAAATTAAAAGGTAGCACAGAACTCTATCCATTTTGGTTTATTTATTATAGACAATTCTTGGGCTTAAAATAGGCTCTTCTCTTATTTTTGTAACAATAGTGAAATAGTGTTCTGTTCTAATTCCAATGATTATGCTAAGGTAAAATAGTTCTCATGCTGGCTGTAAGATTTTTGGAGGTCTAGTCCCCAAAAGTAATGGGTTTGGGGTTTTTTTGCATTTTCTGAACATGTTATCGTCTAGCCAATGTGGTCTGTTTTAAAAGTAAAGTACATTGTGTGTCATAATGTATGAAGTAATGTTTTGTTACAGCATGTTTGTTTAAGAATTTCTTTCAGTATCTAAGTCACTTGAAATGCTGGCATAATTATATCAACTTGGTCTCTCTTCCCTCCTCCTGCAACCCAGTTTTCCATTCTGGGATCACTGCACAGGTGTCATCTACATCTTCAAGCTTCATTTCTGTTCATTGATGGTATTTTTAAAGGCATCTCTACTGTTCTTTAAACTAAAAATAGATGCTGTTCAAAAATCAGACTGAAATTAACGGTTGATTCAGAAATGTATAGAAGTAATCATGTACATTTCCATTAATTATTGCGTGGATACTTTGCTTGCAGGAGCAAACTACTGAATACTTTCATTTTTCTATATACAGTATCTGAAGATATGTGATTTAAAACACTGAAGTACTTACTGGATGACAGGCACAAATATATCTAGACTTGTGATTCACTGAGATGAAAATCATGCTTAAGCCTAAAATATTAGCAGACCTAATTGTAGCTGTGGCAGCTGTCCTTTTTTGTTTGTTTGTTTGAAGCTGAAAACTAGCTCTTATTTTACACTGGTTATTCATCACTTTATTACCATTCAAAGAAAGTATTTGCAGGTGAAAATGGATGCACCCAGAGTCTAACTTTAATTGCTAATCTCAACTAAAATAAGCCAGTGAATCAACCACTGAATGGTAAGCAAGTCCTATTGACACAGTAGGCATTTTCTAGTTGGGACTAGCTATAGAATTTAGGCAAAGAGACATAGAAATAATTTTTATAGTATTCAGCAGCACTTCAAATAAGTCTGTTTTGCATTTCAAAAGGATGCTTCTAATAACTTGGAATGTGTGTGGGTTTTTTTAGTGACTACCAAAACAGAATTATTAAAATACTCTTTTGTTAAGAGCGAGCAAGAGAAATAGACTCTGGCTTCTCTTCCACTCCTGACTTCATTGTGTTGATAAGAAAGGTCTGAAAACCATATGTAACTTGTTTGGCTGAACAGGTGCAGTATCTTTAACAGAAAGGAACTCTGAATCCAATTTGTCAGCAAAGGTCAATACAAGTGTGGTCCTTCAGATATTTTTGGACTGCAGTCCGCACCTGCCCTAGACAGGATAAATAGTTGGGGGGGGGGGCTGTAACAAGAGTTGCAGTCCTCCTTCCGTGTCTAGGCTAGACGTGAAAGTGCCAACATGAAGGCACCTTTTGGTGAGTTCATTCTGCAGTTCCTTTCGCCTGACCTAGTGAAAAAGATTAGCCAGCCCTGTAGCATCTGGAGAGCTATATATTACCCACTCACCCTGATAAGATCTCGAGAAGAAGTGAAAACAAATACAATTTAATTTCTTAAATATTTTATTTAAAATGTACTATATATTGTTTGTTTACTAATTAAGACCATAAAATGTGTGGAGGGAGCAGATTAGTGCTCGGAAACCTACTCCAAAGTAGCAGGTGGAGTTTTCTGGATTTTGCCTTTGTTAATTGAAGAAGGGCTCTCAGGTGGAGGTAGGGATGAAAATGCCTACACTTTGCCTATATATGTAGGCAAATATATAGTGTAAATGTAACATAACAAAATTTTCAAAACTAGCTAGTCGGGCAGTTTGTAGAGCCTAATTTGAAGGTTATGATTAAGGACAATATTAGCTGGAATCCTCAGAAAAAATACACCAATGTATACCAACTGTTTTGGGATATTCTGAAGATACATATAAGCCATTAACCAAACTTGACTGGCCACTTAATCTGATGAATGATAGCTATGTTTTGCTTTAGTTGCATAAAACAGGTGGAACATACTAGTGAATGAGATTCTAGAATTATAATACAGCATAATTTGAGATTTAGGGTTGCATAAACAACTGTTTACTCCAGGGACTGCAGTGGCTCAAGTGGTTAAGACACTGAACTCGATGACTGGAAAGTCGGAGTTCAATTCCCGTGTACTGCACGACGGAGTGAGCTCCCATCTCTGTCCCAGCTCTTGTCAACCTAGCAGTTCAGAAGCAAGAAATTGTAAGTAGATAACTAGGGACCACTTTGGTGGGAATGTAAACAGTGTTCTGTACACTGTTGAGGCATGCCTGCCATGTGTCCACAGAAACGTCTGCAGGTGCAGACAGCACTGGCTCTTTGGCTATAAACAGAGATGAGCACTGAACCCTAGAGTTGGATATGACTGGCTTTCGAGCAAGGGCGACCTTTACCTTTACCTAAACCAACTGTAATTTCCTTTAAAAACTGCAACAAAAGGCTCCCTCTGGTCCTTGTAACTACAAATAAATTTGGGGCACAGATACATGGTACAAGGTATATTATATGGCTATAGCAAGATATCTTTTTATGTTCAAGCACTATCTAAGTGGCTGAAAATTGTGTGGCCAATAAGTTGTTATTGCTTAATTCCAACACATTAGCCTATTTTCAAAAATACTTTTATAGACTACTTTTTGAAGTTCTATAACATGTTTCAGATTATTTACAATACGGAAGGTCAGCAGTTCGATTCCCGAACACTGCAGAACGAAATGAGCTCCCATCTTTGTCCCAGCTTCTGCCAATTTAGCAGTTCAAAGCAAGAAATTGCAAGTAGATGAATAGGGACCACTTTGGTGGGAAGATAAACCACGTTCCGTGTGCTCCAGCATCTAGTCATGCCTGCCACATGACCATGGAAATGTCTGCAGAAGCAGACAGCACTGGCTCTTCGGCTTTGAAACAGAGATGAGCACTGAACCATAGAGTTGGATACGACTGGCTTTCGAGCAAGGGAAACCTTTAATGGCCATATAAATAAACAGTTGAGGATGGGGAAAAGATGTTTATGTGGGATCCAAACCACTGTCCAATAAGAGATGCCATTTGAGTCCACAGACTGCAACTCAAAAATCATGAGACCTTTGGCACACAGCTTTGAAGTGACGCAAAAACATGGATCCATTGAATGCATCCTGTTGGATCCACATGATTTTTACATGTGATCCACCCCAAATGACTGTCTAACCACAGATCCCACAAAGTACAAATCAGAAATCATGACACCTTTACTGCATGGCTTTGCTTAGTGATTTCTAAATACTTGAGGAAGAAAATACTATCGTCTTCCCAGTGTATTGCCTTCAACTAGGGTCAAGTATCAGGATGCTTTGGCTTATATAGCTTTGGTCATTGTTAAAAACTGTGCTTTAGAACTAAAATTCTTTATATTTGAGCATCATTTAGTCTCTTTGTAGCTTAGCTGTGTACAGTATTCCTAACAATAAACAAGCTATCATGAAAATAAATAGCAAGAGTTTTTTGTGGTCTGATGCTGAAGTTGAAAGTGTCTTCAGTTCCTTTATAATCCTCCTCTCAGGGACCCAAACATTTACTTAAAGTTAAGGGAAGTGGGAAAGCTTTAAGGCTTCAAACATTCAGATCATTTAAGCTGCCACTGCTAGTTCTCTTGAAATATCAAAACGCTACACAAATCCAATCAATCTGTGATGGCTGTCTGAAGATAGTGAGATTATATTCTATATGCCATTGCAAGCTATTATTTATTGTAGGCTGTTTTGTTGCTTGCTGTTTCTGTTGTTGCATCTTTTCTCTCCTCTCTCTCTCTCTCTCTCTCTCTGTGTGTGTGAGTGAGTGTGTGTGTGTGTGTGTGTGTGTGTGTGTGTGAGAGAGAGAGAGAATCAAAGAAATTACTGTCAACAGTGTGCAACACTTACTGTTATTCTCAGAGTTTCATCAATAGCCATCTACCTATACTGTATGTGACTTTTTGATTGGTAGTCATTCTTGACACTTGGATGCATTTTATCCCTTTCTTTGTGTGCACTAAAAAGCATAGTAGGGAGAATTGAGTCTTGACATTTTGGACTGAAATGGTTTTGTTTTCTTTTTTGAAATCCCAATAGTTATTTGGTGAAATACTGCAGTGAAGAGTATTTCCCTCCTTCCTGTAAATAGAAGGAAGATTAGTTTTGAAAGCACAATGGCCTCTTAGATATTTTTTAGGGAGATGATACCTTGATGTCAGTGACAGCTTTGAAGGAGAGAAAAATTGAGAAATGAAAGGAAATGGTCTGCAGCCTAATAGCTCTATCAGTGAAGGGTTCTATAATGAGACAGAAATGAAAAGTGTTGTGATAAAGAAGGTCATTTTTATATAATTCTTCTTCACTTAAAACTTGCCTAAACTCTGTTTTGAACCTGATTGAAGATGATGATGAGACTGAAAAGTTAGGATCTAGAATACTCCTTGGCACACTAGGTGCTCTTAGACTTCAGTTACCAGAAGCCCAAGTCAGCACTCCTGCTGATCAGGACTTCTGGAAATTGAAGTTCAAGAACTCCTGGACTGCAATAGTTCACCATCACTGGTCGCTAAAGTAGAGTCAACATGACTTTTGCAAGGGCAAATCATGCCTCACTAATCTGTTGGAATTTTTTGAGAGTGTCAACAAGCATGTGGATAAGGGGGATCCAGTTGACATTGTTTATCTGGACTTTCAGAAGGCTTTTGACAAGGTCCCACACCAAAAGCTCTTGAATAAACTTACCAGTCATGGAATAAAGGGACAGGTCTTGTCCTGGATCAGCAACTGGCTAAGGGACAGGAAACAGATGGTAGCACTAAATGGACACTTCTCCAAGTGGAGGGAAGTAAAGAGTGGGGTCCCCCAAGGTTCAGTACTGGGACCCCTGCTTTTCAACCTCTTCGTTAATGATCTAGAGGTAGGAGTAAAAAGCAAGGTAGCCAAATTTGCTGACGACACTAAATTATACAGGGTAGTGAAAACTGTGAGAGATTGTGAGGAGCTCCAGAGGGATCTCTTGACACTGGGGGAGTGGGCAAAGCAGTGGCAAATGAGCTTCAACATTAGTAAGTGCAGAGTGATGCATGTTGGGGCAAAAAAAACCAATTATATTTATAAACTGATGGGTTCTGAACTCTCTGTGACAAACCAGGAAAGGGACCTTGGTGTCCTGGTGGACAGCTCAATGAAGGTGTCAACCCAGTGTGCCTCAGCAGTGTAAAAAGCAAACTCAATGCTAGGGATCATTAGGAAGGGTATAGAAAATAAGTCAGCAAGTGTCATTTTGCCTCTTTACAAATCTATGGTGAGGCCCCATCTGGAATACTGTGTACAGTTCTGGTCGCCATACCTCCAAAAGGAGATTATGGAGTTGGAAAAAGTGCAGAGGAGGGCAACCAAAATGATTAGGGGACTGGAACACCTTCCTTACCATCTAGGGCTACAACGGTTGGGCCTTTTCACTCTTGAACGACGGCGTCTAAGAGGTGACCTGATTGAAGTTTATAAAATCATGCACGGTGTGGACAAAGTAGATAAGGAAAAACTGTTTTCCTTATCGCATAACACTAGAACTAGGGGACACTCCATGAAACCTTTGGGTACTAGTTCTCAAACAAATAAGAGAAAGTACTTTTTCACCCAGAGGATTACTGGTCTATGGAACTCCCTGCCAGAAGACGTGGTGACAGCTGTCAATCTTGACAGCTTTAAGAAAGGATTAGACAAGTTCATGGAGGACAAGGGTATCAATGGCTATAATTATGGATACTTAAGGACAACCTCCGGGTTGGAGAGATAGGCAGGATATCTCTCAATGCCATTTCCAGGGAATCCTAAGCAGGTGAAGGCATCTCCTTGGGAAAACCCTGAAGGAAATGGTGAGCCACTGTGTGAGACAGAATGCTGGACTGGATGGGTTGTGGACTGTTCCAGCAAGGCTGTTCTTATGTTCTTATGTTTTTATGGTCTAGGATTATATATGCCTTGACTTATACTTCATGATATTTCAGTCCTTTTCTTTACATAATTTAGTGTGTAATGGTGTAAGCTGTGCATCTCTGCTCAGAAGCAATCCCTGTTAAATTGAAGGAGTTTTACTCCCAGGAAACTATATACAAGATTAATGGCTAAGGGATTCATCTCCATTGAACTTGGAGCAATTTATTTCTAAATATGCACAGAAATGCACACCAAATGCTGTTATTTTTCAGACTACATCATCATTCATTTGTTATAGTTAACCAAGCAACAAGAAACAAAATATCTCAAGGACAGTGGGAAGAATAGAAAGTATTGTAATAGCCTGACTTCATGAGCTGTGAGGAGAACATCTGGCACAATCTTTGAACCATTTGCCTTTAACTAAAGTGAGGAACTCCAGCTATATTGCTAAAGAATCCCTAGCCAGTGTCCACCATTTCACATTCTGATAATCATCTTCATTTTTCGGGGTGGCTGAACATCCCGCTATGGTAATGAGTAGACTGTACAGCCAGTGACTCAATGCCAAGTGTGATAAATAACCTGACTCCCTAAAGGGGCCAACAGCTATGGGAGGGTGAGTCACTTTAGATGGGGTGATGGTCGCCTCAGTGGAGGAAATGCCACTGGAAACCATCATATTGGGCCCAGTGGTGAAATGAGCAGAAGCATGGACTGGCTGTGAAGGCGCACCTTGATAATATCCTCAAGGCTGCGGCAGTCCATTGCAGTCCTGGTGTCGAATCCTTTCATATGTGCTGCAGGAGATAGCTCTGTGATCATAGTGTGCGGGACACTTCATGGCAAGCTAGATCCACCTTAAACAAATTCATGCCAATGGCATTTTTCCTGCTTCTCGCATACGGATTGCAGCCTATGACAAAATTAAAATTGAGGTCCACTTACTGGAATCCAAAGTAGCCAATAGATAGTCTTTAAAGTGAAGATCTCATAATTAAATCAACTTTTTCAGAGGTTGAAAAACACTAATCAAGGCTATAAAGGTAGGATGAGCTTATGAAGTGGGCCTCAGCTGATGAACTTTATCAGCCCCAGGGGAGAAAAGTAATGAAAAGGTTAGTATCCAGATGAATTAAAGCACCTGTGTTAGTTTAGCCACTGGTAGAAAACAACTTCCCAGATAAACAAAAAAGATAAACAGCTGTGAGGGCATAAAACCAACAGGGGCACAGGTAACATCCACTGTATTACACAGGGCTGTGTAAACATTCCTGTTGGATCAAAGTTGTTCATATGAGTTGTTGCAATGAACATTTGGTCTTTAGCAGTCAAGATTGTTCTCTTGAAATTAGGTTAGCATACTTGTAGAAAGAGAAAAGTAGAATGAAAGGGAAGGTTGGTATTTAAGATGTAGTGTTCCACTCATATGGTCACAAAGTCTTGGAAGAATAGGGAAGTGAATACTCAGTTTCATTAACAGGCATCATCTCACACAAAGAATTTGCCGGGAAGGAAAGTGGCAGTCAGGACTTCCAGAGCAACTTTACTCACAATACCTCCAATGATATGCTTGGAACCAACTAGATAATCTCCCTGTGTGATTAAGAGAATATTATAAGAAGTTACCATAACTATGGGATGCTTTTGGGTGGGTGCAGAAGTGCAAGACCTGTGCAAAAGGGATAAGCTACATTTGAACCAGGAATGGAACAAGATCCCAGTTGTTTAACATCAACAAAATAGCAGAACAACTTTTTAACTGCTGTCAGGAGCTAGGGAACATGCTCTGGAGAAAATGGACTAGGAAAGATTTTGCTTTCTGCCTCACAATACTAGAACCTGTGTTTATATAGTGGAGCTAACAGTAGGGGATTCAGGGAAAAACTCGTCCTTCACATGGAGAACAGTGTAATGATGGAATCTGCTACAGAATATGTAATGGATGGCTACCAGTGGTGGGTGGTTTAGAAAGTGATTAGCCAAATGATTACCAATTATGACAGGTAACTGATTGTTTTTGGTACGAGAAGCATCATGCTTCTGTATGCTAAGTGTTTTAAAACATTTTCAAGATGGCCCTGTTGTATTTGTGTCCAGCTTACAAGTTTCCCATAGGTTGTCAGTTGTGTGGTCTTGATAATTCTTGCATCAGATCACAGTGTTCTTACATTGCAGGCGCACCCCCCCAATAACGGACACAGACAACATTGAAAGTGGATAACAGCAAAGGGCCACATTTATTGATTCAATGCCCTAGTCCGAATTATAAATTTGTATTGGTAAAACGACCAATCATAATTCCTAAGGCAAGCAGGCCGAAGTAACACTGGTAAGGTACCACCCCAAAATTGCCAACGGCAATTGGTTACAATGTATCAATTTGTATCAATTTGTTTGTTAACAACAAACAAATTGTTGACCGTAGTCAATAACTAACTCATGACCCCACCCTCTGACGCGTATCCGTGAAATCACAGGGGTGATGCATGCTGGTTAGCAATCGTCATCACCCCATCGCCTGATTCGTCGTTGACCGGACAACGTTTAACTAATTTATTCCTGTCTAGTGTTGTCCAGTCAATTGCGAACCTGCCGGATACTTGTGGGTCATACTGTTTACCTTACCAGTGCTACCCGCCCATGTGACCAAAGTCAACAGTAGGAACGCAGAAAGACCCCTATATCAAACCATAGCAACAGTGTGGGATGGGCAAAAAAGCCAGGACCCGGAGCCAATATGGGTCCCAACCAAAAATTCCCACCCGGCCCCGAAGCGACCATAATATCACACTGTTAACTAGGGAGGGGGTGGAGGGGAAAAAACTTCTCCGCTCCGTCGCTGAGGCAAAATGGCAGCTCGGCTGCCTCGTGGCCACCCCTTTTATAAGGGAGCTGGCCACGCCCCTAACTACCCGGATTCTCTGTCCTGTGGGGGGGGCCCGCAAAGGGCGCGGCGGCCATTTTGGCGCCGCGCTTGCATTGCAGGCGCACCCCCCCAATAACGGACACAGACAACATTGAAAGTGGATAACAGCAAAGGGCCACATTTATTGATTCAATGCCCTAGTCCGAATTATAAATTTGTATTGGTAAAACGACCAATCATAATTCCTAAGGCAAGCAGGCCGAAGTAACACTGGTAAGGTACCACCCCAAAATTGCCAACGGCAATTGGTTACAATGTATCAATTTGTATCAATTTGTTTGTTAACAACAAACAAATTGTTGACCGTAGTCAATAACTAACTCATGACCCCACCCTCTGACGCGTATCCGTGAAATCACAGGGGTGATGCATGCTGGTTAGCAATCGTCATCACCCCATCGCCTGATTCGTCGTTGACCGGACAACGTTTAACTAATTTATTCCTGTCTAGTGTTGTCCAGTCAATTGCGAACCTGCCGGATACTTGTGGGTCATACTGTTTACCTTACCAGTGCTACCCGCCACACGGAGGGGCTTCACAGAAGACCTGACGCCCCCCCCAGACCGTCAGCTCGGTCAACAGGCCTGCTCGCCAGTCACCCAACAGGAGGTCCATACCTCCTCGCGACAGATGGACCCCATCCCCTGCATACAGGTCATAATTTTGTAGACTAATATCGGGGTGATGACTAACCCGTCCCCAAGCCCTGGTGGCAAGAAACCGCGCCACTGCCTTATTGACCGCGCGCCTAGCGCGGTCAAGAGCCAGGAGGTTAACGCCCCCTCTGTAAGAATGGCGCGGAACAATGTCCGACCAAACCAGGGTTGTGGCAGGCCAGACATAATGCAAGTAGGCGAGTTCCTCGCAAATCGCATGCTTGAGCGATAAGCCGGTGACCTGGCCCAAATCATTGCCCCCCAGGTGGATGATTAGAATGTCAGGCGGGTCAGCCCCCAGGCCAGAAAAAAGGAAAGGCCGCAGCTCCTGCCATAACATCCCAGGCTTACCATGCCATGCGAGACTGGCGTGGTCACCCAGTCCCAGTCGGGGTCCCCACTCTGTCGCCGCAGCGTAACGCGCTGCCCTGTGCACATAGCTGTGGCCCACCAGCCATACTGTCACCGGTGTAATACGACACCCAGGGTCTGTAAAAAAATTGAGAAAAGGGGAGGTAAGGTGACTGGATTGGTACTCATGGCGGGAGTGGGCGCACATAAAACTGAAAACATTGTGAGCCCCACCTCCCCATGCTGCGTATGTCAGCCCCAGAGTACCCAAAAGCAGCTGCTGTAGAGGCTGCACCAATACGGAACGAATGTGTGCCATAACGGGCACCTGGTAGGCCCACCCTGGTGAGGGCTCTGGCTGTCACCTTCCAAAACTGAAATTTAGTAAGGGGAGACCCATCTTGGTGACAGAAAAACGGGCCGTGGTGCATGCCACGCAGTGCCAGGTACTCCTGTAGGGCACCAACCGGACAGATGTCTGCCAAAGAACACCGTAGCAGTCTTACTCCACTGCCTACGCCATGCTGATCTGTTTTAGAGGAGCGGATCCTCAACTGGGCCCAGTCTTTGGCAACATAGACATCTTCGAGTTCCAGTGCCCTACCACTTGCATCCGCCTTAGACAGCATCACGAGTTCGCTGACGCGGAGCGCTCCAAAAAATGCCACCGTTGTGGCTGCATGAAAAAGGGCTGCCTCATAATGATCAAAACAGAGGCCTGGCCAGCCCCGGGCCAACTGGGTAAGAACCCCTGGGGAAATAGGGTGCCGGTCGTCCGGGCAACGCCCGCGCTCGCGCACCCACCCCTCCAAAACGTGTCTCACACGGAAGTCAGAGGTGGTATCCACATGACCCCCTACTTTGGCCATAAAAGCCAACGCCGAGAGCTTGGATGCTATGGTGCGAGGTGCGAGGCCCTGTGCATGCAGGTGAACCATGAACCGCAGAACATGGTCGACCGGGATAGGCCAGGTCTCTGGCAAGTGAAATTGAGTAGCAAAAACCCTGTACGAATTGAATGCTTGTTGATACGCCTTACGCGTGCGTGGCGCTAGTGACAGGCCAATCGCCCGGTTCACCTCTCCTTGCCAATAGTCCACATCTCGTCCGGGAGTGGCGAGGGAAATTCCTCCGCATCCGGGGCCAAGGCGCGGAACCGGGAGATCTGCAGGCGGGACAAAGCGTCAGCAATATCGTTATTAACCCCTGGGACATGCCTGGCCCTGAACAAGACGTTGAGGCGCAGGCAGCGCAGTACAAAATGGCGCACTAGATCCATAACCCTGGGCGATTTAGAAGTCTGTGCATTGACAATGTGCACAACGGCAGCATTGTCGCACCAGAAATGCACCACTGAATTAGCCCACTGTTCGCCCCATAGCATCAAAGCCCCCAGAATGGGAAAAAATTCCAGGTATGTGAGATCCCGCAGGCGACCTGTGCCTGCCCATGCCGGTCGCCACCCACCATAGGCCCACTTCCCATTGAAGTACATCCCATAACCCAGGGATCCTGAGGCATCAGACTGGATCTGGAAATTAGGGGATGCCAGGAGGTCAGACCTCCAAAATGAGACCCCGTTAAACTCCCTCAGGAATTGCAACCAGACGAACATGTCTGCCCTGATACCCCGGGTAAGCCTGACTCTGTGGTGGGGCCTGGATAACCCTGCCATGGCGTCGCATAAGCGCCGGGCAAAAGCCCTGCCCGGTGCGACCACCCTGCAAGCAAAATTAAGGTGCCCATGTAGCACCTGCAGTTCCCTCAGGGATGCCTTACGCTTGGCCAGCAATTCAGAGATAAGGGTCACTATCCTGGACACCTTATCACCCGGCAACCTAGAAGCCTGCACTACTGTGTCAATCTCAACCCCCAGGAATACTAACTTGGTCGATGGGCCCTCGGTCTTTTCGGGCGCTAAAGGGACACCAAGTTCCTGCATTAGCGTCTGAAATGTATTGAGGAGACGTGCGCACGTGTCCCAGCCCCGTTCACCCCCGAATAGAAAATCATCCAGGTAATGGGCTACAGACCGGGACCCTGACCTGCGGACGAAAGCCCACTCTAGGAAGGTACTAAAACGCTCGAAAGCCGAGCATGATATGGAGCAGCCAAAAGGCATGGCCTTATCAAAATAATATTCCCCTTTAAATTTAAAACCCAGCAATTCAAAGTCGCCCGGGTGTACCGGCAAGAGGCGAAAAGCTGACTTAATGTCGCACTTGGCCAGCAGGGCACCCGGGCCACACGAGCGCACCATGCGCAGCGCATGGTCAAACGATGTATACCTGACCGAACAAAGGTCATCAGGTATAGCATCGTTGACCGATCGGCCTGCTGGGTAGGACAAATGATGAATAAGGCGAAACTCCCCTAGGGACTTTTTGGGAACCAAACCCAATGGCGAGACCTTAAGATTGGGAAACGGGGGTGCGGGGAAAGGTCCAGCGACCCTGCCCGCGTCTAACTCCTTTTTAATGCTGGCCGCAGCCACCTCCTCCCTTCCTCTGAGGGATAAAAGGTTGGGGGCATCCTGAGGGGACCTATCACCCATAAAAGGGATACGAAATCCCTGCTTAAAACCTTGAAGGAGATACTCCCCGTCCTCCCCCTTCGGGTACGATGCGAGCCAGCGCTCCAGCATGTCCACCTTAATTGGGGAGGGGGCCTTTTGGAGAACTAGCTCCATCCGTGGCAGCCTTGCCAGCCCACTGTCCACCCCTCCCTCTGCCTCGCGCCCCCCCAGGCTTGGGACAAGCAGAGGCTGCGTGGGGGCCAGAACATGTGGGACACTCATGCTTATACCTGCAGTTCTTTCGATTGCAGGAACCATTTGACGAGAAAGTCCAGCACAGCAGGCGGGCTGGAACCCCCTGCCCCGCCGGTTGGCGGGTAACCTGCGCTGGAGCCGCTCGCTGGACCGCATGTCCGCAATGGTATCTATCCCCCGGGGCAGGGCGTGTTGGTGTCATATACAAGAGCCACAGTCTCTGGCACGGCTCGTCCCATCTCATCTCGGGATGGAGGGGAATCCTCATACGGAATTCCTCATCATATGCTAGCCATGAGGGGCCCGGAAAAACGACCATCGCCCTATATATGTTGTCCAAATATTGGACCATGGGAATAGCTAAATCCGGCCGCGCCCTCAGATATACCGCCATATATATTAAATAAGCGGGGAGCCAGTTGGCCCAGGTACGCGGCGGCTTACGGCGGCGTGCCTGCTCCTTATCCTTCTCATCCTGACCCTCCCTTTCCTCCTTGGTGGGCTCTCTGTTCAGGAGTGAGAAGATATCTACGTACTCCCCTCGCCATATCTTTTCTCTGGTAGCCTGTGCCAAGTGATCACCCAATGGCAAGGAATACCCTGCCGTTGGTAAAGCCGAAAAGGGGACAGCCGGCCTATTAAAAGGGGCCTGAGCTAACCCTGCCACCCCCAGGACATTCCCAGCAGTGTAAGGACCGAGGCCCACCCCAGTGGGCATGGTGGCAGTCGTTGTCGCCGGGTGGGTCGCCAGCAGCGTGGCTCCCGCACCACCCGCGCGAGGCCAAGGCCACTGAAAGGCCCCCCCTATATTGGGAATGTGTGTAGATGTACTTGCTTGCACCGTATACTCACATGCTGCACCCCCGCGGGCCGCCCCCACCGGGGGTTCCGGCCCACTGGGGGCGTCGGAGCTCACGACCGATGTAGAGCTCATCACCGGGGCTTGACCCGCACCAGGTTGCCGGCTGGGGAGCTGCGAGGCAGTGGCCGGAGCCGCGCCACCCGCCTGCAGCAGCTCAACCCTCCCCGCCGGCTGTTGTCCTGCTGCCGACAGCGCCTCAAAAGGTACCCCGAAGGGGGCGCCTGCCTGACTGGCCCGGGCCAAAGACGCCTCCAGGGCCGCAATGCGGGCCAGTAAGGTGTCCACGTTGACCATGGGCAAAGGGCCGGCCGGCCCGCCTGATCCTGGCATGGGGACAGGTCCCTGCGCCCCAGGGCCCATATATGGCCATTGGCCAGCGCCAAAGCCCGGTAGGGCTGGTGAAGAAACCTGCCAAGGCAGGGAGCCGGGCCACCCCCCAAGGCTAGAGGGCCCCGGGAGAGGCTGCGGCCCAAAAGAAATAGGCCCGACGGAGTGGGCAGGAGGAGGAGCGGTGTCCACCGCTCGCGGGCCGCGGGCCGGAGCGCCCTCCGCGCCCGCACTCTGATCGGGCCAAGGGGCAATAGACCCCATTCCACCAGCCCCGGCCGGGGGTGGCAAAGGTGGCTGCTGAGGAGGCGGCACCACGGTCCTCCGACCTGGGTTGCGCCTCCTAACAGCCCGAGCTGAACTCGAAGCTGCCTTCTTTTTCGAAGGCATCTCTCCTGAAGCAAAAAAGGGAAGCCAGCCAGGCAGAATCGCCACCAAAAGGCTTCCCGGTAAGCTAACGAGCGACGGAGACGCAGGGGAAAAAACTTCTCCGCTCCGTCGCTGAGGCAAAATGGCAGCTCGGCTGCCTCGTGGCCACCCCTTTTATAAGGGAGCTGGCCACGCCCCTAACTACCCGGATTCTCTGTCCTGTGGGGGGGCCCGCAAAGGGCGCGGCGGCCATTTTGGCGCCGCGCTTGCATTCTTTGTGTTTGGTAAGAATGCTGTAACCTAGATAAGGGCCAATATATATATATTATTCCAAAGCTGAACAGAATTCAAGTAAGCAACAGTGTGAATTTTTATGTCCATATACTGGGGAGTTTGCAGTTTATTTAGTTCAGGATAAAAAGGCTGAGTCTACATTATAAGGTTTTGCACTAGCTGATTCAGCAAGTTCACAGTATGGTATCAAAAAAGGTACATTATCCAGGTCACTATATAGGTAATAGAACACCACTTTTCCTCGTTCCTGACAAACCCAAAATGCATTGATAACTAGATCACAGCAAATAATGCAACAAGGGCTAAATAATTTTTACAAGATGTATTATATTATGAAGAGTGTTTTTCTCTAGAAGTATGTTCTACCATTGTAATCTCTGCCCAAGCATCTGTTTACAATTTGCAAGCTTTGGCTTTCCTTTACTATGGTACCAGTTAATGATTTATGTTTCCTATTCCTCACCCCAGTGTAATAATATTGCACAGTATTACAGGAAATTTAAAATAGCAATACCACTGTTTGATTTCAAGGCGAATCAAAAAAGACTTAATTTAAATGTTAAAGAATAAAGACACTGGCAATACTTTATTTGCATTTAGCCTCTGTGCACTTTAATAGACTGTCTGTGGGAGCTGTATGCAAACTCCATTTAATGACTGAATAATCCAGGAGACTTCTGTGTTTGGTCGATTTTTCTTGTATCTGCAGTCCCATTTTTTTAACAGTCAAATGGCTTTTACTAAGAATGGTTTAGTTTAAAGTCAAATAATAGGTACAAAAAGCTGTCAAGTTCCAGCATATCATCCATCCGTTATGCTTTCCCATTAGTCTATAGGATGCAAAATCTCACACACAATATTGCTTACTATACAGAGATTTCAAAGTAACTTGACACATTCAAATTGAATGTTACAGCATTCCAGTCAGCTGAAATGTTTACCCATAGTTAACTTTCATACATAATTGCCTACCTTTTCATCTCTGAACATAAGTGTTTATAGATATAAACAAGTTTTATTTTAGGTGCATGCTGGTCTTCAGATTTCAGTGTGTAGCTTACGTTTCTTGACATTTTTCCATGTTGAGTAAGCTGTTTTAGTAGAAGTAGTTTTATGAAAGTTGGTTAAAATCAGAAGTTTTGAAAGTTAGTCAAAATCAGTAGTTCTGAAAGTTTTAACAAAATGGTTGCTGAGTATAACAGTAAGAAAGCAGCCTTTATCTGATGTCATTTAAGTCTCAAAACACTAGGGCAAGTATCCTCTTGGTGTTGGACAAACTGTAAATCTCCAAATAAACAGTTTACCCTAATCTCAAGTTTTCCATTTCTCAAGATGCCTATTACACAAATAGGTATTAGATGTCTCCTTGTGCAAGCTCCAGAATAGATTATTATGCAAGAGAAGGCAGGAAAGAAGAATTGGGGCATGATCAGATGGTGAGAAAGATGTGTATCTGATCACACCAGAAAGAGTCGCTTTGCCAATGTATGAAAGAGTTTTCCAGCAACCCTTTCATACATTGGAGACTCAAGCCTAGTCTCTCAAATGTAGTAGCCCTTTCCAATGTACTAAAAAAAATCTGGCTTGGACACAGACTAGAGTTGTGCCTATATGTCATGTGGTCATGGGGAAATAGTTCACATTAGATTGCACCACATGTGCTACAAAATGTAAACTCTTTGCCCATGTGATCACTCCCTTTGTCCTCAGAGTATGAGATTCTCTTAGGGATATACAGTACTAGCAAGGGTTGCCCGGCGTTGCCGAGCTTTTCCCCCCGTGTGTTTTAATAAAAAATGAACCAATTTTATTTTTGCAATAGTTTTACATTGTGTTGGAAGGTTAAATTGTGTTAATTTTTTAAAAAAAATTGCTTAGTCTGTAATTTTAATTTTTTAAATGTTTATTTATGTAAAATTTTTTTGGCTTGGCTGTTATTAACTGTGATCTGCTTTTTTGGGTGTTTTTGAGGATTAATAAAAGAAGAAAGTATGATATAATTTTTTCAAATTGTTTTATGTAAGCGAATAATGTTTTAGTTTTTTGAATTTTTTTAATTAGTTGTACCGTAGGTAATAATTTTAATAATGTAAAAGTAAACGTTTTTTACATTCAATGTTTTTAAAATGTGTTTAGATGTTTTGAGTTTAAATTTGAGTTATAACTCAGCACAGGATTTTTAAAAGTTTCGATTGTATTTTATTGACATATTTGTGATTTGTGTTAAAGTGTGTTTAGTGTAATTTTTTTACTTGTTTTTATTGGTGTGACCTTTTGTGTAAAATTGTGAATTTGTGTTATGTTTTTGATTGGTTTTTACTCTTCTGGCCTTTTGTTTGGGGCTGTTGTGTGTTTTTGAATTGTTTTTACTATTGTGGCCAGCAGGTGGTGCTGGTAGGGGTTATTGTATTTTGATTTTTTTTCTCTCCTGGCCTCTGGGTGGAGCTTCTTCTGGTAAGTAGTCTGTTTCTTTATTCATTTCTTTTCCAGTCCTGGTTGAGGTAGCACCTCTTTTGGTAAGTTTACTTGTTTTCTTTCTTTTGTGTGTGTGTGTGTGTGTGTGTGTGGGCGGGGGGGGGGGTTAGAGTTTGTGTTTTTGTCTGTTTGTTTTGTTTTTGATTGTGTCTTTGTTTACTTCGTATTGTTTTTGGTGTTTTTGTTTTTGTGTATTTTTGGATGTGTTTGAGTGTTTTTAGTAATTTTTTAAAAAATTATTTATTTGGTGGTGGGGAAGGTACGTGGTCATTGTGGGTTAGGAAGGGTGGGCTAGGTGGTGGGGAGGGGGCATGGTCATTGGGGTTAGGAAGGGTGGCCTAGGTGGTGGGGAGGGGCATGGTCGTTGGGGTTAGGAAGGGTGGGGTAGGTGGTGGGGAGGGGGGCATGGTCATTGGGGTTAGGAAGGGTGAGCTAGGTGGTAGGGAGGGGGCATGGTCATTGGGGTTAGGAAGGGTGGGCTAGGTGGTGGGGAGGGGGCATGGTCATTGGGGTTAGGAAGGGTGAGCTAGGTGGTGGGGAGGGGGCATGGTCGTTGGGGTTAGGAAGGGTGGGCTAGGTGGTGGGGAGGGGGGCATGGTCGTTGGGGTTAGGAAGGGTGGGCTAGGTGGTGGGGAGGGGGCATGGTTGTTGGGGTTAGGAAGGGTGGGCTAGGTGGTGGGGAGGGGGCATGGTCGTTGGGGTTAGGAAGGGTGGGCTAGGTGGTGGGGAGGGGGGCTTTAGTGTGTTATGGTGCTTTGTGTGGAGACGTGAAAGTAGATCGGGTTTCCCCTTTAATATCAGTGGGTGAGCGGATCGATTCCCTCCCCCCTCCTTAAAACAACTCCGTTTTTAAAGAGAAGAAAAGACGGAGTTGTTTTAAGGAGGGGGGTGGGAATCGATCCCCTCTCCCTGGTGTCCTGAGTCCAGAAGGGTTTGGGAAACATACCCCTTTTGTTCCCACAAACCTCCCAACCCAGCGGAGAGGGGGATCGCAACCCCCACCCACTGATATTAAAGGGGAAACTCCAGTCGGGACCTTCAGGCGCTGTTGTTTAATTATCCAGGATAAAACCAAACTAAAAAACTTATATTTAGTAATTTTCATTAACTAGTCTGGCCGGTTATCCTGCTATGGTAATAAAGTAGACCATACTGCCAGTGACTCAACGCCGAGTGTCAGGCAGCAGTTAACTAATCTGACAACTCTGAGGACTAGCGGCCTTGGGTGGTGAAGTCCATAGGGAAGGGTGATGGTCCCCAAGTGGATTGAACCCTACCTGAAACCATCTTGATGGAGGGCAGCAGCTTCATCAATACTGGCCTGGTGCTGATAACGACTTTGTGTGCCAAAAGGGCTCAGGACCAGAAAGTGACTCATGGAACTAGATCAGTGGTATGGGTGTCATGCTGCGATGAGGAAAGCAGATGAAAGCCAATTGCATTATATTCTCAGGACAATCTTCATGGCTGATTGCCATGATGATCACATATCTATACCTATAAGGAAGAGGTGTGGACGTACGTGTCCCTCGGGTGTGCCCACACCCCTAGAGTCCATCCCGTGTTGCTTCGCACACACTTTCCTTCCCTAACAGCGATGGTCTGTGCGAAGATCTGGAGGCCGAAGGTGGGGTGAGGGCCCCACAAACTGCAGAAAATGAACATGCATGCGCACCAAGCTGGTTGTGTGCACAGCCGTTCAGAGGTGGCTCATGCCGAACGCCAGCACAGAAGAAGACACAGGCGCCCAGGTGCACCAGACCGCAAGAGTGCCAAAAACAATGGCCAAGCACCAACTGCCCTCAGAGACCCCGCTGAATGCCACCGACTGAGGTGACACGGGGTCTCAAAACAACACTCCGAGCAGCAAATGAGGGAACGTGGAAGACAGGGCGGTATGGAATGACAGAAGGGAGGTAGGACTGGGGGAGGCAGGGAAGGAAGGCAGGATGAAGGAAATGAGGAAGGAACGAAGAAGGGAGAGAAATCAAGGAAGGCGGGAATGGAGGGAAGGGGTGAGGGAAGGGAAAAGTGCGATAAACACAGGCAGGAAGGAAGGGGGAAGGGAGAAGGGAGGGAGAGACGGAGATAAGGGAGAAAGAAGAGACGGCAAGAAGGAGAGAAGGAAGGGGGAAGAAAGAAGAGAAGGAAAGATGGAGGGAACCAGGCAGCAGCCTCCGGAGGGCAAGAAAAGCACCCCTTCTCCTTCCCAAACCCCCAGCAGGATCATCCCCCAAAACACACAATGCGCTGTGGGAATTGTAGTCCCCATGAGAGACAGGAGGACATATAGGACCTCAACAAGGACTACAAATTGCACCATGCATTGTGTGTTGCCAAAGGCAAGACCTACAAAAAAACGTAACACACAGATTCCCCTTTCCTGCTTCCTTTGCTTGCGAAAACCTTGCAGGACAGGGGACAGCCCACGTCTCAGGGCATGAGAGGGACCCAGCCGAGGCCGGGCAAGTATGCTAGCACAGTATTCAGATATGGATATGGCAGAGGAAGAAGTCTGGTTCATCTCCCAAGATCAGAGTTTGCCAAAACATATCCCTTCATATGTACTTGGAGATTGCATTGTTCAAAATATTTCACTTAATTCTTGTACAAGGTTGATAGTAGACAAACTCTATCAGGCGGCCTCCTCATTCACTCATGCAACAATTTGCAAAAGGTTTTTAAACAAACTTTTGGGGAAATCAAGTGAAAGCTGGCATGGTTTTTGTCCTACCTGCTTTCAGAAATATGCTTGCCACAATTCAGCTTCAGTTTGCTTCTAGTTGAATTTAATTGGCATTGCTTTATGAGCAATTAAACTAATACAAAATGGTCTTTCTAAATCTCATTTTGTCCTGCCGCCCACTGCCATGTATCTAGACATGCATCCCTTTGTTATCGCAACTAGAGGGGAGAGTTTGGAGCTGGTCTTCAAGAGGTACACCAGCTTGCAAAATGATCCTGTTTATCTTTTCGAGGTTTAGGCTGCGTCAGTCATTTAGGTTGGGGAGTATTCTTTCTCTGGGAGCAGAATGTAAAACAACTGGAACAGATTGAAGGTGGCAGTGACTAATGAGGACTTGTGAAGAAGTCAGGCAAGTCAGTAGCTCTACTGTGTACCTTGGACTGAGAAGAGAAAAGCAACAAGCACTTTGTCAGGTGTGTATTCTTTCCAGGGGATGACTTTAGATTGTCTGTAGAAGCAGTTGGAACATATTTTCGGTTTTTCCTTGCTTAATTCTTCCTTCCTTCTTAAGTCTTTTCTTTCTCTCTCATGAGCACATGTGCATGCGAACACACACATACATTTGTTATAAAACATAATTTTGGGCTTCCATGTTTAATGAGCCAGTGTAGTTGCCTAGAGGTGTTCTACATAATAATAATTTTAATCAGTCACACAAAATTTATGAACCCAGAATTCTAGCCCAGATTAGCATAAATTAGTATTGTAGTCATTTATTTTCCCAAGAGATGCCTACCCATGAGCATTTTGACTACATGGTCCTATTGTCATTTGCTCTTGTGTAGGAAATTATTATTTGTGTGTGTAATTTTGACCAGACAAGTAGCTAAAACCAAGACTTTTTATATTGATTGATATTTTTTTTTTGCTAGGATATATTATATTATGCTTTCTGTACCAAGTATTTGCATTCAGGGTTGCTGAAGAAGCAGACATTAGTATGTCTGTAGTATGTCTGTTTTTGTAGTTATTTTTTGTATGTGCTGTCAAGTTTGTTTCTAACTTAGAGGAAACTTGTGAACAAGAGATATTCGAAATATCCTGTCCTCAACAGCCCTGCTCAACTCCTGCAAGTTATAGCCTGTGGCTTCCCTTAAGGAATCAATCCATCTCATGTTTGGCCTTCCCCATTTCCTTCTGCCCTCCACTTTTCCCAGTGTTATTGTCTTTTCCAGAGAGTCTTGCCTTCTCATGATGTACCTAAAGTAGTACAAGCCTCAGTTTCATTATTTTTGCCTCTAGCAAAAAAACTTGCTTCAGGCTTGTCTTGTTCTAAGACCCACTTGTTTGTCTTGTTGGCAGCCCAGGGAATTCACAAAGCTCTCCTCCAGCAACACATTTAAAAATACAGTGGTACCTCATACAACGATTTTAATCTGTTCCACGGAGCTCGTTGTTGTACAAAACAATTGCTATATGATGCATGCATCATATAGCGATTTTCCCTATGGGATACATTGTACAACGATTTTTTTCACTAAGTAGTTTTTCCCATTGAAAAATTGTTGTATGATTTTTTTTCCATAGGGAAAATTGTTATGCGGGGTGCCATTTCCTCCAAAAACATAATTGTTATGTGATTTCATTGTTATACGGGGCAATTGTTGTATGAGGTTCCACTGTAATTCATTTTTTTCTTGTCAGTTTACTTTACTATCCAGCTTTTTCAACAGTATTTGGTGGTCAAGAATACAATAATGTGGATAATCTATATCTTGGTCTCCAAGGGGACATCATTACACTTGATGCTTTTTCCTAATTCCTTCATTGCTGCCTTCCAAATCTTAGTCTTCTATATTATTGGCTCCAATCACCATTTGACTTTCACTATTTCAATTTTTTTATTTTCACCCTTAGGAGTGTGAAATTCTCTTTGAGTGATTATTATTTTTTCCTTAATGTTTTCAACTATATTCCTGTGTTGCCTCTTTCTTCTTCCACTTTCATTAAAAATTGTTTCAAGTCATTGCTGCTTTCTACCAATAGGATGGTGACATGACACCTGCATATATTAAATCAGGAGTTCTCAACCTTTTTAAACCAGGGGTTGGGTCACACTTCCTCGACAGCTACGGAGGCCGGATAGCCATTTTGCCCTTCCTCCACCACATGGCACTTCCTGGTGTGGTGGTGGGGCACAGGAAATGGCGCCACGGGCCTCATTCGAGCCGCAGGTTGACCCTGTCTTAAATTATTCATGTTTCTTCCACCAATTTTGACTTTTCATCTTCTAAATCAAATTCAGCTTTCCATATGATATGTTTTACATACAGATTAAACAGATAAGGGGATAAAATGCACCCTAACACCTTTTCCTGTGAGAAACCATAGGAAATACAGGAGTTAATCTTTAAGGTGCCACAACATTTTTTTCTCTTTTTTTTTGCTGTTCTCTTTTATTTACTCTCAGATATGCTTGCACAGACTAACACTGCTAATACTTCAAACATTTCATTCTACAGTATCTATATTCTGCCCTCATTGTAGCTTCCTGTCAACCATATAGTTATATATCAAGGCAATCAAAAGTTGAGTCACATCATTTCCTTTCAAAACCACCCATAGTTTCTCGTGATTCACAGTCAAAAACCTTCCTGTACTAGTGATTCCCAAACTAGTTCCACGGGACACCAGTGGACCTATGTTCCCAGAAGCCCCAGTCAGTACATTGGTTGATCAGTGCTTTGGGGAATTGACTTAGACTTCTGGGAATTGAAGTCCAAAAATCAAAGTTTGGGAAATGCTGCATGTAGTCTACAAACTCCAAGCTAGAGCCATAATATCCCAAAGGCTGAGCGATATCAGCAAGCAGGAGGATATTGCTTTTTTGAAATCAGAGATGTATTTGGGGGACCAGATTTGGCAGAGCACTCCAGCTCCATATTTGGGCGAAATTTGTTATGTGGAATATCGCAGGCTTTATACGGCCACTAGATTGAATGCCCTCAATACAGCTGTTCTATTGGGAAGATACAAAGGTATACCATATGCCCAAAGAACCTGTCTCTGTCCCCAGAAAGCAGTTGAGTCAACTGAGTATATCCTTCTGAATTGTCCTTTCTATGCTGACATTAGACAAATACTCATAGCTCCTCTTCTTTGCCAAATCAGATTTGAGCCTAGAGAAAATCAGGTTCGATTTCTCTTGAATAGCGTTGCTGCTTTGTCAGTCATACGAGTTTCTAAATTCCTATTTTTGGCACTCAAATGTCACAAGATTAAAATTGACAGTATTGACTCGGGCCTATTAACATAGAGTATGTATATCCTGAAGGTAAAGATTGTTAGGCTTAAATGTTAGTTTAAATCTCTGTGTGTTTTTTTGTGCTGACTGACGGTCGAATAAAGATATGTATGTATGTAGTCTACAAAGCATAGACTGATCTTCTTTAGTACTTATTCAGTATGTTCCAGTATCTATTGAATATTATATGGTCTCTAGTGCCTCTTTGTTTTCAGAAGCGAGCTCCCTAAAAGATACACCTTTTTAATTTTTTTGCTATACCTTGAGCATCACCTTGCTTGCATGGGAAAACAATGGTCCTATAATTACTGCACTCCTTGGCATCTCCTTTCTTGGGGATTGGAATATATATTGAGTGTTTCCAGACTGTAGACCACTCTTTTGTTCTCCAGATTTTTTGTTGAAATGTTAACAGATACAGTCTTTGTGACCTGTAATAATTCTTTCACTTTCCATCTATCTCTGCTCGCGTATTTCTTCCTGGTACATTCAGAGCAGCTTTCACTTCACTTTCTAGAACTACAGGCTCTTCATCATAGGATTCCTCTTCAAATGAGTCTGTCATCCGTTTATCACTTATTTTACTTTTGCTGATCACCTGTATTTTACAATTTTAAACGTTTCTTCTAACATTCATCTTGATTTTTCTTTTACTTTAATGACAGGGATTGTCTTTTTGCATTCTTATAGTCAATTGAGTTTAATAATGCAAATCTGTTTCTTATGTGGGCTTTACATTCATTAGGAATGTTATTTTATTATTTATTTTATTATTTATTTAGATTTATATGGCCTATCGTCGTAGCGACTCTGGGCAGCTCACAGTTCATAACCCACAATCACAATAAAATGGTCCACTATCATTAAAAACTGTTACACTAAAGAAATAAGGACCCAATTTTAACTGAATGTTGGGACTGTGATTATTTTAGTGTTTTTTCAGCATTGCTAAGCTAATTTCATGAAAGAGGAAAAAGAATGAATTGATTCTGGTACAGGGCAGTAGAAAACTAGTGAATTCCAGTTATTGTTCCTGCAGCAGAGAGGCAAAGAAAAACCTGTAGTGTTTAAGGGCAGGAATCCTGCTATATATTTTTGCTGCACCATAGATATCTTGTAGAAACAAAACTTTTGGTTACCCTCCGAAATCTTTCAGATCTGGCTGATGTTAAAGCAAAGAATGTGTAAATTCCAGTAGCCATACTGGCTGGAGAATCTTGTATTTTAATATTACAATTTATCCTGTTTCATCTATATCTTTTAAAATTAATTGAGTTCTAATTTTAAGAAACAGGTGAGATACAAATCAAATACATAAATAGTGGCAGTAAGCAATGTCCCTGTAATTACTGCATGTACGTCAGTGGAACACACATACCCACCTAGATTCAAGTTGGGAAAATTTGCAGCACATGAAAAAATCTGTTCATTTTCTCCCAGTTCTTCTTGCTTTATTGTCATGGCCATTTGTTGAAGTGGATCTGTGAACAGCTGTCATTTTAATGTATCACAAAGTTGTACAACTTAGTATGTTTCTATTTTTGAACCTGGGTTACATAAGGTATGGAACTGCGGTGGCTCAAGTGGATAAGACGCTGAACTTGCTGACTGGAAGGTCAGAGTTCGATTCCTGGGTACTGCATGATGGTATGAGTTCCCGTCTCTGTCCTAGCTCCTGCCAAGTTAGCAGTTCAAAAGTAAGAAATTGCAAGTACAATAATGTAGATAAATAGGGACCACTTTGGTGGGAAGGTAAACAGCGTTCCGTGTTGAGGCATGCCTGCCACATGTCCACAGAAATGTCTGTAGACACAGACAGCGCTGGCTCTTTGGCTATAAACAGAGATGAGCACTGAACCCTAGAGTTGGAAACAACAGGCTTTACAAGCAAGGGCGACCTTTACCTTTTACAGTAATGTAACAACAACGTTAACATTTTTTTGCTCCTGGTTATTTTTAAATTATACCTATTTAGAAAGTATAGTGTTTTTATGTAACAGCTAGTAGTAATTTATAGCTTTGAATAAGATATTTAAAGTGTTAAAGGGGGAAATTGTGTTTTTCCTTTAGTTTAACCATTGAGCTCTGGATCCAGAGAATTGTAAGATTTGTGTTTTCCAACTCATTAATCTGACAGCAGAAATTAGTTTGCAGTATTAAAGTCTAAAAAAGTTAAATTACAGCTACACATGTCATTTATGCAGTGGTGCATGTAGAAGATGTTTGATTTTAATGTTTGCTATAATGGAGAATTTAAATTGCAGTGTTTGTCAAATCTCTAATCTTTGTTTCAGAGTGGAATATTAATTACGCTCTTAACTATGAGAGGTAAATAAAATGAGCATCCACTGACTTCCTAGGGGTAAACTGCAGATTACTGGCAACGTGACATGATGCGTTAAATGTCAGTTTTGTCAGACAAATTTAGAGAAACAGTTAAACTATTAGCTTCCTGTTGTTCGAAGGGTCTTTTATGCAGAGAATGGCTGTTCCAAGCAGCGGGGCTCTGTACCATATGGAACACTAACAAAGCTAAATTGAAAAAGTGAGATGAATGAGGAGATAGCAATATAGAAACACTCAATTCGTTTATAACTGTCTATTAACTCCTGTTGGTGGTTTTGAATAAACAATAGTTCAACTGTTACATGTTTTTGGTGTACAAAACTACGTGGAAGGCAGTGGTGATATACAAGAAACTAGTAGCTCATGAGAGGTTTCTCTTAGGGCTGCTTCTCACAATATGGTGGTACAGTGGTTAAACAAGAAATTGCAAGTAGATAAATAGGGACCACTTTGGTGGGAAGGTAAACAGCGTTACATGCGCTCCAGTGTCTAATCATGCCTGCCACATGACCACAAAAACGTCTGCAGAAGCAGAAAGCGCTGGCTGTTCGGCTTTGAAACAGAGATGAGCACTGAACACTAGAGTTTGATACGACTGGCTTTCGAGCAAGGGAAACCTTTACCTTTTACTTTAGTTGTTAAACTGCTGTACTGCAACCAAAAGGGTTGTGAGTTCGCTCCTTACCAGGACTCAAGGTTGACTCATCCTTTCATCCTTCTGAGGTCAGCGAAATGATTACCCAGCATGTTGGGGGCAAAATGCTAATTAACTTGTGAACCGCCCAGAGAGTACACTAAGCGCTATGGGGTGGTACATAATTGTGATTGCTTTTCTGTGCTTCCACGTGAATACTATTAAAGTAACGGTGTCGACTATTTCACATTGCACTAAGTTAGGCCTATGGTTTCTTCATTTTAAAGCACTGTTTTAGCCTTCCTTTTGGGGCACCATGCAGCTGAAATCAAAAGGGAGAGCCACCTGCTTATATCAGTGAGATGAAAAAGGAGGGCAGAAAACAAAGGGAAATTAGAAAGATGTCCTGTTTTCTGTCCTTTTTCCACCAAAGTGTGTTTGGAGCATCTTCCAATTTGCCACTGAGTCTTGTAACCCTGTATAGTGCCTGACTGGTGTCACAGCTTGGGGTGTTATTTTTAGAAGAAACCCACAGCATTATTCATTACTCATTGCTTCTTGTCCCCCTGTTTTGCCCAAATATAAACCAAGGTACTGGTTGCTAATATAAGTATCAAGAGAGCCTTTAGGGAGAAAATAGAAATGTTGATCCTCCTTGGAACAGTAACTCATATTGGTTATTATTTTGCTGACAATTGACTGTCTTGAGTCCAATGGACAGTGTCGGGTGGATGGGGAGAAGGTCTCATGAGGTTTCAGGGGGACACCAGGCTTGGGGTACCCACGTGGGGCAATCCGTCTAGGTTCAGCGGCCCGCCTACTCCGAGAACACTCCCTCGGTCCACAGCTGCTGAAATGGGGAAGATGGCACTGAACGTTTATTAATTGATTAGTCTTACGACCTTATCAATAACATAACAGAAGAATTAAAATCTGTGCAATGGGGTGCAATAAAATACAATAAAAATACAATATGTACATATCTGAGCTACTTTTAAAATGATGGTAGACTGGAGAAAGGTGCCAATACAAATAATACATGCATATCCATAGTCAGATAAGTGAATCTCCCTTGCAGGATACCCCAGTTTGATTAATATATTGGATTCTTTTAGCTGATGCCTTGATTATAAACTTGGCAGTTCTACATAAAATGTGCATGCTAGAACCCAGGAGGAGATAGGACAGTTTGTGATTAGAGTCCCAAAAATTTGTTGTTGTTTTTTTCAATAGAGATGCAAGGTATTAAAATGGCACTTCTGCACTTTAGGCAGGAATGTGGTAGCAAGTATGGTAGCAAAACTGAATAGCAGTCCATTATATTACCACTTTCACACACACGTGCACACACACACGCACACACACTCTCTCACACACACAGAGCGGACTTGGCCCTGGGAAACTGCCCTTCTCAAAGATAGCTTTTACCTTCAAAGGCTGGGATGCCCTGGCAGATAATATTCCCAGGCCGATGATTGAAGAAGGTGGTCCTCCCTTCTGGATCACCATGCAACCTTATCTCCCCAAAAGTAAAATGTCCCTTTGAGAAAGGTTGCGCCCTTGAGAAAAATGTAGCCTTTTAGCTTGGCCACCGTCCCTTATCTTGCTCCTCTCCGCTCCGCAAAATTACTCCCCTTCTGGTTCAGATGGCCAAAGACGAGGCTTTCTCGATGTAACTTTGAGGCTTTTGATTGAAGAAGAAGATTCATCCAAAAATATGCAGGATATACATCAAAGCAATAATCTATTCTATTCTAATTTAACAAACTAAGAAAATAGCTACCTTCACTAAGAAAGCATTTCTTTTCTATGGGCTTGAAAGCCCCCATCAGGATTTCCTTATGGGTTCATGGTCTGGGTTTGAAGTGACGTGGGCTATCGCCTACTCCCAAATGGTGTCCTCTGATCCCCCAAAACCTGAGGCTTAAATATATTTTCTGGGGTCCTCACACCTTCCTCCAGAATGCTAAACATGTGAAATGACCTCATTGTTTTGGCTAAACGTTGTTTACCCAAACAGGTGTTTATGATGTAACCAAATTCTCAGACATGAAATGACATAACCTAATTCTCAGGTGTCTGTATAGGTGTTGTTGTCACCCTGTCCCCAGATGTTTGAACAGATGTTAATGTCCCATGATCCACTTCTACGTGAATGCCATCTTTCCCTTCTCTCAAAAGTGATGGGTTATTGACCGATTGTAATCTTGGGAATCTCCCTTGTTATGCAAGTGTGAATTCCCTCACAGGTGTCTGAGTGACTTACATTGCTACTTAGCAACCTTGATGCTTAGTGATGTGTTGATGTATGGTATGTCTGGTATCTGGATTGGAATGCAACGGGCTTCAGTATGCTTCCCTATCGAGTTAGCTATCCTCAAACCTACAGAGAATATGCTATATGAATCCTAACACTTAATAAATGTAAATAAAATTAAAATGTGAAATCATCCCTTGTGATTATCATGACAGGCAGCACTACATAATATGTTGCACTATTGTGTAGAGCAAAAAAAAAGACTGTTGAACAATTTTCTTCCATTTGTAAATAAGAACTTTCAAAATTCACAAATTTCTGAATCAATTCAGTGGAAAGAATTTTACATTCAAGAAAAAGTGAGAGAAACCAAAATGGGCAGAGTTCTTAATCTAAGTAAATAAACATATTTTTGCAGTGCTGAATTGAACTTGCTACTTCACTTTTCCTGACAGGCTCCTCATTTTTAACCGCTCCATAGTAGGCATGTACAATTTGATAATCTTTACCGAGTTAATTTGTGTCTGCTGAAATTGGACAGTAGAGAAGTTTCAGAATTACAGCTGACTTGTTTTCATAAACATTAAATAGAAATAGCAATTACACTTATATACCACCCCATAGCGCTTAGTGCACTCTCTGGGTGGTTCACACGATAATTAGCATTTTACGCCCAACATGCTGGGCACATGCTGAGTCAACCTTGATCCCTGTCAGGATCGAAATTACAATGTTTTGGCTGCAGTACTGAAGTTTAACCACTGCACCACTAGGGCTCACTGCAATAAATTTTACCAAAAGAATTTTAGATCTAAAAAAATTAGATGTGGGAGAAAGTGACACGCACTTCCATCAGTGTTCATAAGCAAAAGAGTGAATGCATTTCTGTATGTTGCCCCACAACTGTTTAGTAGCTCCATTCATCTTGCTGTTTCTCTGCTAAAGGCTGCTCACATCATGAGCCTACTACAATATCAATCTGATCTAGAATACATTCATTAAAGTGAATCAGTTATTAGCAATTTTCACTATCTGTAAGAGCCATTGATTTTGGTGAGTCTACTCAAACTAGGCATGTCTGGCTGAACATCCTGCTAAGGTAATGGAATAGACTGTACATCCAGCGACTCAACGCTGAGTGCTAGGTGGCGGTTAACTAACCTGGCTCCCTAAAGGGGCCAACGATACAGGCAGATGAGCCCCTTTAGGTGGGGTGATGGTCTCCTCCTCAGTAGAAGAAATGCCACTGGAAACCATCACATGGGCCCAATGAGTGGAGGAGGAACTCTGATTCCCAACGGTCACGGAGGTGGAAGAGGCCATGCCAGATGGACTGGCTGTGAAGGTGCACCTTGTCCATATCCTCAAGGCTGTGGCCGTCCATTTCAGTCCCGGTGTTAAATCCTGCATGTCTCATTTTATGTGTGTCATAGGAGATGGCTCCATGATCATAGTGTGTGGGTCACTTCATGGCAAGCTGGGATCCACCTTCAACAAATTCACGCCCATGACATTTTTCCTACTTCAGTTTAAAAAATGCATTCTCGTATACGAGTTGCAGTCGACAACTCCAACTAGGCCTTTCATAGAATTAAGTGGTTTGTTCTCTCTGCTAATTTAGATATAGGTGTTGCAATTCTGGGCAAATTATCTGGATATTTTGTCTTTTGCAGTCATAATCTGCATGTCAAGCATATACAGGGTTTTTGTCATTCTGAATGACTGCATAACATTTATGCCCATCTTTTCCTTGTTTTATCTTCCTGACACACTGCCTTTTCCCCTCTTATGTACTCCTTCCTATGTACCACAATGGTACTGTGAGAGTTGGTGATTTACAGTATTTCTATAGAACTGCCAACCTAGCAGTTCGAAAGCAAGAAATTGCAAGTAGATAAATAGGGACCACTTCGGTGGGAAGGTAACAGCGTTCCGTGCGCTCCGGTGTCTAGTCATGCCTGCCACATGACCACGGAAACGTCTGCAGAAGCAGACAACGCTGGCTCTTCGGCTTAGAAACAGAGATGAGCACAGCACTCTAGAGTCGGATACGACTGGCTTTCGAGCAAGGAAAACCTTTACCTTTATAGAGGAATATGAAAAGTTTCATTTTCATTGTAGCTCTGCCAAATACTGTGATGTTATTGCAGACTTCTGCTTGCTAATATTTTTGAAAGATATAATTCAAAACACTCTAATTCACTGACACATTTATCGCCATCTGTAAAATGTCATATTTCAGAGCAACCAATGAATAATACAAATAATGTGACATGAACTATTTAATTTATCTGGATCAGCTGGTGTAACAGATATTTCTCTGTTTTTGTTACCATATGTTTTATCTTATCTGACAGTTCAGGCTCTGTCTCCCAAGTACCAACAATTTATTTCCGAGAAAATACAAGCTGTGTAATACAAAATGTTGTAATATGAACCAGGATTGTGTTTCTTGTTTAAAAAGCCCAGACTGAAGGAAAGATATTATCCTATAAGTGGCTGTGCATAAAATCCTGCTTTATAACATAATAGTGAAATAATACTATAGTGTCCCTAAATATACAATGTTTATGGTGAAAATTTTGTTTGTAATACTTTTATATCACCTGATTTACAATAATCCCCAAATAACCAATCCCACAAACAATTCACATTCTCTAATAAAATCAAGAAAATTAACGAACTAGCAGTCCATAATCAATGTAAATAACAACAGTTAAAACTAAGTAAAACACTCATTAAACAGCCCTGTGTTTGGGGTGGATATCTCCAAAGACCTTTTTAAAAAGTTCTAACATCTCACTCAAAAGCTTGGGAGGAGGAAACCTGATGAATCTCAGAATCTAATATGTTCTATAATAACAGAGCCACCACTGAGAAGTGCATGGTTCCAAGTCATTTAACCTCTTTCAGGGTGGCAATCCATAATGTCGAGGTTTATGGGGGTCAGATAATACAGGTAGATGTTCTCTGGGAGAGGTACCTTGAGAGTTACTGAGATCCCAAATCATTAAGGGCTTTAAATGATGACCTTGAACTTGGCAACATTACTCAACAGACAGACAGTGCAGAACTGCCAGAACTGGAAAGATATGATCAAATTGTCTAGTCCCAGTCACTGCATTCTGAACCTGATGCATTTCCCATACCAATGTCAAGTGTAGCCCCACATAGAGCCCCGTTAGCAATAGTCTCTCAGTCCTAAGCCTAACTCAAAAATTTCATAGACTTTCTGGCCAGGTTACCCTACTATGGTAATAGAATCCACCCTGCTGCCAGCGACTCAACGCCAATTGATTGTTGGCGGTTAACTAACCTGATAACCCTGAGGACTAATGGCGTTGAGTGGCGAAGTCCGCAGTGAAGGGTGATAGTCCCCAAGTGGATTAAATCCAACTTGAATCCATCTTGATGGAGGGCAACAGCTTCATCCATACTGGCCTGGGGTTGATGAGGACTTTGTGTACTAAAAGGGCTCAGGACCAGAAAGTGACTCACAGGACTGGATCAGTGGTATGGGTGTCGCGCTGCGATACAGAAGGCAGATGGAAGACTACTGCATTATATTGTTCCCAGGACAATTTTCATGGCTGATCTCCAATATTCAGAGTCGGATGTGGCACTTTAAGAGGAAGAAATTGACAGTTATAAATAATTGGCCTAGTAGTATATCTGCCTGCATAGCCATCTAATCAGCCTTGTACTTATTTTGCTGTGTAGGCACATCATAAAATATTAATATGCATTTACTTAAGAGGTTAGCTGCCTAATATATACATATGATATGGCAATTTTAATTGATAATATGTAACACATCTAAACTCAATGACTGAAATTCTTTTGCTTAGCATAGAAAAATTAATATCATTTAGTCCATTCATTAATTCATTCCTGGGTGCCAATAGCATGCTAGTTTGTTGCATGCACACGTGCCCCTGACAGTGGATTCTTTATTTACCAGTTAAGGATGGACTCTTAATTTGCAAGCTAGGAACAGACAGAAAGCTATGAATTTCTTTATACTAAGGAATTGCAGCCATTATCTAACTATATACTTAACCCAACTTTCACTCCCCAGAGTAGAAGATACTGTCCTATTACCTCTACATGATTTTCAGTAATGCAATAATTCAGATGACAGGCTGTCAAGAAACAGAAGATGTGGATCTTTATTTTGATCGTTACATGAAAGTTCACTTACTACTTCTACAATGATGGTTATTTTTCACTTTGGGTGAAGTACATTCAAAGTTCAAAATATAACACAAAGCCCAAACTGTATCAATTCATATTGTCTCTTCTTTGTCTCTAATCTAATAAGATACAAAGGCAATTGAGAGTTTTTTTTAAAAAATGAAGTCAATTTAACAAAAGAAAAATGTCTATTTGTAATTACTCAAGCTTTATAAATTAACATACAGATGTATTGGCTACAAAGCATTGGGCCAAGCAGAGAAGTCGATATAACCTCCAGCTCAAAAATGTTAACAGCATGCCGTATTACAGGCATCCTTGAGCTACTGCATGGATCAAAGATGGCTGTTTCACAGAGGTGGCTTTGGTGTATTACATGAGGACATCTCAAAATGTATTTGCATTAGTTTAAAAAGACCTCCTACTCAGCTTTATAAAAGCAAAAGAGAGATGGATGCCTACAGCGCATGCTTCCCTTACCTGTTTCAAGCTCTGCATACAATTGACAGTTTGACTGAATAAGAAGGTGGACTCTTTAATCATTAATCTTTTTTTCTTAAAATGGTAATTAGTCTCAAGATGAACATTTCAGAATATGCTATAAAGAAGATCCAGTGAAAACCTTTCATGTCTGTGTTGTCTCTTGCTGTATATCACACAGCTACCCCCTGAGTAGGCCTCAGCGTTGCCTGTTTATTCACTCTTTACTATGTTTCTTTGATATTAGAATTAAAAAGGAGATGGAAGAATTCTCTACACATCAGAATTAATTTTTAAAGAAAAAGGACTAACTTCTCTGTTAATAAGAAAATGACATACAGTAATGCCATGTTGGAAAAACCTTTTCTTTTCATTATTTTGGCATGCCACATATATTTCTTTCTCACTATAACTTTTATAGGAGGGATGGAGATCCTTAGGTCTATGAGCCAGATGTGAATCACAGGGATTCACCATCTAGCCCTCAGGTTTTTCAGTTATTTTTGGTCAGTAATTGGAGATAAGAGTAAAGGTTAAGAAGCTATTGCATGGGATTGAGCTGTGCTTTCCAACCTAGAAAGGTGCTGAATGAATATTGGATTGGACTTTTCAGCCAGGAAAGCTTTTCTTTATAAAGATGCCTTTGTGGAAATTCTCCTTCAGTTAGAGGACTTATAACTCCGTTTTCTTTTTGAATTTTTAATGTTACATTATACATTGCTTATCTATACATTTTTATTCATCGCCATCTGGGTTCACTTGGGGATTACTGTGTTTGTAATGTTTATTCAAATGTTTTGTTTACTATTTTGTTTTCATGTATATATTATGTGTGTTTGGTGCTCAGTACCTTGGCACTAAATCAAACCCTATCAGACAGACAGATAGTCTGTTGTGATAGGCACTTGATATTTCATATAACTCATTATTCTGTTTCTTCAGGGATAGTTTCCTAAAAGGTTTGCTGTATATTGGTTGAAACTTATGGATAAGTTCTGATGCTCACTTTCTGAATATTTTCTTCTTCACTCTTTTGCCACGACAAGGACTATCTCGTGTACATCCTGTTCAGTTAACCTCTTTGCATATGTGTCCACCAAATCACATATATCTGTTTGGTTGCTTGTGTTTTTTCTGATTAAAAATCTTCCATCATTCCATAAATGTTATTATTCCTTGAGATAGCTACACTTCCTAGAGGCATGTGCCACATAAAGAAAACATTTCAGAATGGAAATTATTATGTTTTGTAAGGTTCATTTGTAGGGCAAACTGGCTTGTCCTAGGTTGTCTCTTAGTGAATCTGGCAGTTTTCCCGCTTTCCTTATTACCATTCAACTTGGAATATAAGGAACATGCTCTATAGAATGAATATAACATATAACACATTGGTTTCACCTAGTCTTTTTATACAAGATGAAAATGATCCTAAATGGAGTTTATGAAACTTTCTTGAATATAAGCACTATCACTTTGATTTTATCTACATTCTAAAAAAGAGACAGTTCCATCTGGTATGTAAACACAACACTTTTCTTCTGTCAAATCACTGACCACTTTTTTGAGCTAACAAGAAGTAAAGGGCATCTGTGTTTTGTAAACCTGCTTCTCTTGTTGTTTTCATTTCCTAGTGCATCTTCCATATTGTTGACCAAATTTTAAAAAATAATCGCAAATATTTTACATTCTTTCCATAACATATTAATGCCAATGCCAAGGAGTATAGTACAGTAATACCTTACAAAGTCCGCTTCGTACAACATCGAATTCATACAACATCACCTAATTTATTGAAAAAAGTTGCCTCATACAAAGTCGCTGCGACTTTGTATGAGGCATTGAGGTTTTCCCCAGGTTGCATTGTGCCTGGGCAGTATAAAAGGCAGAACACATACATGCATTGCTCTTGTGGGTTTTGCATGAGCAAAGAGTGTTTAGGAGTGGTTTTGAGTGTGATTTTGGGGAAAAATTTTATTTTTTTCATCAGAATTTTTAGAAGCATTCCTAGGATTTTTGCAGCATTCTTCAGGTTCTTGGACAATCAGGGTTGCTTGACATGTTTTTGTAATGTATTTAGCCTTTAGACAATGATTTCTTAAAGTTCTGTCAGTTTCCTGTCTGTTTCCTTGACTTTGCCCTGAAGTCTGTGCTGTTACAGTACAATGTATCTCTATGGAAACGACGTTGTACTAGGCATCACTGCAAGGATTTGGACGTTGTATGAAGCATCGTGGCTAGGATTTTGCATGCTTCATACAAAGTCCAAATCTGTATAAAGTCCAAACTTGTGGAACCAAGTTTGGACGTTGTATGAGGTATCACCGTATATGAATCAGTATCAACCCTTATTCAAGAAAGAAGTCCACTTGGCTCTGTGGTTTTCTGAGGTTAATAGATCGTGTAGATACCTTACTTCTTAAAAGAAGGATATTTTACTAATTGCAGCCCTAGAACTATTATTCCAAAGAAAGATGGACATGTCCTTCCTGGAGGTACCATTTTATGCACCTTTCCCCCACAAATGAAGTATGCTCCTTACTCTACCAGCCCATCCTCAATTTATGCCAAAACAAGAAGAGTAGGGAATGAGCATATCAGTACATGCCTCCATCTCCAGTTAGGTAACTGAAGGAGTAAAATAATGGTTTTTGTCTTCATTAGGAGATAGTCTGGATACCAGTTATTTCTATTTTCCAGTATAATTTTAATAATAATACAGTCCTCCAAGTCAGAACTTGCCACAGTTGCTCAACAGTAGCATCTAAAAAAGGGATGGGGAAAGTAAAGGTTAAAGGTAAAGGTCACCCTTGATCGAAAGCCAGTGCTATCTGGGTCTGCAGAAGTTTCTGTGCTCATGTAGGCACCAGAGTTCACAGAACGCTGTTACCTTTGGAACTGAAGTGGTACCTATTTATCTACTTGCAATTTCTTGCTTTCAAAATGCTAGGTTGGCAGGAGCTGGGGCAGACGAGGGGCACTCACTCCATCACGCAGCACTCAGGTCTCAAACTGCTGACTTCTGTTCACTACAACCCATTGGGGAAGGTACTGTAGCCCAAAAAGCCCTCTGGATATCTCCCACTACCTTCTGAGCTTAATTCCTTCTTTCACCCTCTCTAGCCAATGTGGCAGTAAGATTGGATTTATAATGCTGCTACAGAGAAAGTAGGGCAGTCCATTCATTCCATGACCCACAGGCATTAGAGGATAGAGAGCTAATTGTGGAAGGGACTACTGATTTATCCTCATTCGCATGAGGTCTGCTCTTGGGGATGAAATGATAAGAACTGGCTTCAAGAAGTTCAGTCTTCCACAACATGGCCCTGTGAGAGGGAGGGTAAAAGACCCAGCAGAGGAGAAGTGGAAACTGCTGCTCCTAGATCTTAGGTGGCTCCTAGAATTTCCTAGGTGGCTAACCTTGGCACTCCAGCTGTTCTTGGACTTCAATTACCAGAAGCCCAAGGAGGCACTACTGCTGATCAGGGCTTCTGGGAATTGAAGTCTAAGAACAGCTGGAGTGCTGAGGTTAGCCATCACTGTATGAATAACCAATCTCCAAGAAATGCATTCATAGCTGGTGAGACAATGTCTTCCATATGATTTCAGGAAAATTGGTCAGGATGTTTTAAATAGGGATGCTATTTAAGTGATTAAGGAGTTATAGAGGCAAACTCAACACCTTCAGAGTTTTATGCTGCTACAATTCTGCTTCCATTATGCAGAGGACTAAAGGCAGAAATCAGATGTTGTTGTATCATGCCTTCTGTATATGCTGGTGGCTCTTGTCTAACCAGCTCTAAAATGCACTCTGCCTGAGTTAGATCCAGGTTAAGTCTGAGTTGGAACTACACTAAGTTTGTTGTGTTTTCCTCTCATTGAAATAAGTGAGACTTAAATCATAACTAACTTCTCACATTGAAGGTGCTAAATGAAATGAAAAGAAAATAAGTAGAATAGAAGAAGAACGTCTGAAATAACAGGTTGAGGCTGCTTGTATACTGGTTCCATCACCAAGGTTTTTCAAGACTTCTCTCCCCGCCCCTCCCCAAATCCTTTTTCCAGTGCAGGATTGTTCTTGGGCAGGCTGTCATTCATTGAACTTCAGAGGTGGTCTCTTTAAATGGGCAGCTAGACCAGCATGTAGCTGTTAGATTCATTTTTACTTGCGACCTGAGTCCAAAGTTGAGCAAAGTTCATATATGAAATAATGTAAAGCTCACAGCCCTGTTATATAAAGTTTTCAGTTCTTTTCAAAATGTTCTAGAAAGGCTAAAATAGCTTCTGGCTGTCTTCAAGTCAGTCATTCTTCACTTTTCATTGATGCAGAGAAAATGAATTAAATGCAAAAGTATTTTTAAAGTCTATTATAATTAACCTAACAAACAGAACCGTACATGTACATATTGCTTTGGTTTGTTTTTTAAAGTAATAGTAGATTATTTAAATGTCAAACAACTTCTCAGGCTTTTACTTTTAGACACACAGTAATTGGGTATTATAGTGCTTGCTTGCCAATCACAACATGACCCTATGTTTTTCATCTGCTCTCTTGCCACTCCACACCAAGGAAACACACGACACAGTGCTGGAATTTAACAAAGGGCAACTTTATTAACTATACAGTAAAACCCCGACTTACAAATGTCTCGAGTTACATAAAATTTGACTTACATAATGATTTTGTGCTAAAACCATGTCCCGGTTTACATAATTTCCTATGGGTTTGCTTTGAGTTAAATAAATATTCTTTTTCTTATGGGTTTGCTTCGAGTTATGTAAAAAGATAATTTTTCCTGTGGGTTTGCTTTGAGTTACAATTTTTTTCGACATGCAAATAACCTTGTGGAACAGAAAAAATTCGTATGTAGGGGTTTTACTGTATACAGAAAGCAAAACCTAAAGTAGGGGCATTGAAGTTCGGAGAAGCAACCCATGTGACAACCTTCCGAAGAAGGTAGGGAAAAAGGCCAAAAGAGGGGTGAGAAAAGTGGTTAAACAAAACCCATATACTGTATCTTGAAAACTCCCCAAACTAAATAAACCTGAAGGCCTATGCCCCTCCTCTTAACCAACTACCTGTCTTCTCCGAACTTCCTGCTAAAGTGACTAGATCCTCCCCAGCCAAATGCCCTATGCTTCGGTATAAAGTAGGCGGAAAAGACCCTAAGTTCAGCCGATTTACTTAGGGCCCCAAAATTCCTACTTAGCCCATGAAAACAGTGACCAGCTATCCTATACCGAAAACAGGGAGGGTCTCTGATATCCTAAACCCACAAAGCAAAACTGCCAACGAAAGGAAACTTGGCCCCTACTCTCTACTTCCCCAATCAGCACCAGCCACGCCGTACTCACTCACATCTTGGTGGGTATGGCAAGGCTCCTCGTTCCTGCAGCTGCAGTTACGAAGGCAAACGTTGTTGTCACTTTTCAGATACTCATTAGAGTGCATGTACAATGTAACAGTGTTATTTTGATCTATATCAGGCTTCAAACTGGGATTGCCCAACATCTTTTCAAACCCCATTTTGAGAAGGTTAAAGTCTAATATACAGACCTGTGAAAGAACATGGAGGTTTGGCAGGTAATGGGGATAGTCTTCATTTCTATTTGTTCTTGTCAGACGTTCTGTGAATGCCGAGTAGTAGAATTAGGACTGAACCTGTTGACCTCATTTTTTTTTTAAATCTTCAAGAGTTCATTCAAACAGAGCCTATACTTGTACCACTGTATACTTTCATTGTGTGGTCTGGAATTAAGCTGAAGGCAAAGTGTGCATAGTTTTTGCATTTGCTGCACTCAAATCTTTAGATGAGGAGTTCTCAACCTTTTTCAGCCGGGGCCCGGCTCACACTCCCTCAGACAGCTTTAAGGACCGGACAGCCATTTTGCCCTCCCTCCATCACATGGCACTTCTTGGTGTGGTGGAGGTGGTGGTGGGCCACATGAAATGGCATCACGGGCCACAGGTTGATAATTCCTGCTTTAGATAGAGAGCAGGAACAGTCTGAGTTTGGTAACCAGCATGCTGGTATGTTCATTGAAAACTGCTGGAAAGTTGGTTCCACCAGTTGAGAAAATGACCTCCAGGGAAAATGTGTGCTCGAATACGAGTAGCAGCCGACAACAATGACGACAAGATGAGAATTGCTCCCTTATTCCACGTCTTGAATTGTTTGTGGGGCATGCTCTTAATGCCCTGCAAGCCAGCAATAGCCAGTGCAATCTTATAATGTTTATTGAGAAATAAATCCCCTAAGTCAGGGATGCCCAAACTTTTCGGGCCGTGGACCGATCACGTGGTTTAGCGTGCTGGTCACGTGGTTCCACCCACCGGAAGTGGAAGTAAACATGCATGTGCATGCACAGAACATGCCCGTGCATGCGCATAATGATGCCGTAAATGAACTGTGGCTGTCGTAAATACATTTATGGCAGGCGCGGGGCATTTACAGCTGTGTTATGTGCATGCATGGGCACATTCTGCGCACACACATGCACATTTTACTTCTGCTTCCGTTAGTGAGGGCGGTGCGGGCTGGATTAATTGGTGCTTGGGGCCAGATCCGGCCCACGGGTCATAGTTTGGGCACCCCTGCCCTAAGTTAATGAGATTTATTTCTAAGATAGTGAATAGGATCTGTGTATGCCCATCTGTTTTCCTGCGTTCCTGTGAATGTTCTATTACATATCTGCCCCTACATTATACAGAATACTACAAAGGTTCCCAAAATGTTATGCCATAAAACAAAACAAAATAAAAGTAATTTGAGCTAAGTCCTTCCCTTTCACTCTCTGCTGTATTATCTTACTGAGGAGAAGAAACAACCGTATATACAGCTACCATTTTCATATGTTGAGTAGAGCCTAATCTTTTCCCCATCTTAGTATCTCAACTCCTGGGATGGGCAGGCAGCATTATGGCATAGAACAGGAGTCAGCAAACTTGGTTTTCCAGGTGTTCTTGGACTTCAATTACCAAAAGCCCAAGTCAGTACTCCTACTGATCAGGACTTCTGGGAACTGAAGTCCAAGAACATATGGAGAGCCAAGTTTGCTGACCCCAGAGATAGAACAACAGGAGGTCTGTGTGTAGTTCCTTTCTACTTGTATATATCCTTTTTCTCCTGCCAACCTAGCAGTTTGAAAGCAAGAAATTGCAAGTAGATAAATAGGGACCACTTTGATGGGAAGGTAACAGCGTTCCGTGTGCTCCGGTGTCTAGTCATGCCTGCCACATGACCACAAAAACGTCTGCAGCAGCAGACAGCGCTGGCTCTTCAGCTTTGAAACAGAGATGAGCACCTAACCCTAGAGTTGGATACGACTGGCTTTCGAGCAAGGGAAACTTTTACCTTTATATCCTTTTTACACTTTAACAGATTTCAACAATAGTGGCTTTAACTGTGTGCAGGAAGAGGCTAGATGGGGATATGGCAAGCACATGCATCTAGCTTCAGGGCACAAACCGTACAGAGTCACATTCTAGTTATCTTCATTTCTTGCTGAGAGGGAGACTTCCTTCCAACCTTATGGAAGCAGAGAAATGTTTGAAGACTTTTGAGGAAGTAGTGGTATAGAATTGTGATTGCTTTATTGCTATTGATGGAAGTTCTCTTTGAGACTTTAGAGAGGTGTGTTGGACGTTTGTTTTGTGCCTGTGCAAAATTGGGAGAGCATGAAATAGCCAGTCATGCTCTTTAAGGCTATTTTTGGCTATTGGTTGTTTTGTGTCATTTTCCCGTTTTTATTTAGCACTCTAGAGTAATGTTTCTCACCATCTGGTTTTTTGAACTCCGATTTCCAGAAGCCTAAATCAATTCCCCAAAGCACTGATCAGCCAATGTACTGACTTAGACTTCTGGGAATTGTGGGCCTCACATTGGGAACCACTGCTCTAGAGAGGCTATATTTCATATCAGGAATTGGCTAAATATGTCCATCAGGAAAGTCCAGAAGGACTAACCATACTGCCTAGAGGTAATAGATTGGTTATTAGGATAGAGGGAAACCCTGGGTAGCTGTGACCTCTGGGCTGTAATTTGCCCTTTTCAGTTCCAAGGAATTACATGTGCAGGCAAAATGCTCAAATAGTTTCCTTCCCCAACCCCATTGCCAGACAAATCCATGCAATAAGTGTAAGCCTTAATAATTGAATTTGCCCTTACTACTTTTCTCATGTATTAATTTTTAATGAAACTGATTTGGGGGTTTTGAAATTTCATTATAGGTCTGTATGTGTTTGTGAAATACCTATAGATGCAACAATTATAAATGCACAACTGATATAAAAAGGCAAATTCCCCACTTCCTAAGTATAGAATCATCTCCTTTTCTTAAGGAAATTGGCTAAAAAGCGAAAAGAGACATTGAGCAGCACACGGCAGGAAATGACGGTGATGGTGAACTCAATGGATAAAAGCTACACTGAACAAGGTACCAACTGTGATGAAGCTTTCTCTTTCATGGACACAAACAATCTAAATGGAAGATGTGAGTATAGAATGCATGGGGGTGATGCTGCAATTACTTTTATGTCTGTTTGGTAGATAGGAAGGGGAAGTGTAAATGGTTCTTAACATACTTCTTGTCGCTCAGCCATTTCCATGGGTAGGTTATTGACTAGGCTGTGGGCCTCAGAGTCTCACACTGTGCAACATATCACAGCATGGCATGCAGTGAGAAGATTTCTAATAAAGATAATATTTCATTTCTGTCTTTCATTTGATTTCACATAAAAATCACAGACATCAATGCAGGTGGTAGGTTCCATTTTCTCATTCATGTTTACAATGTTAACAGCTTTATTGTTTCCACATTGTCAGCGTGCCCCCGTATTTTGAATCATAAAGTGTTTTGGATGGCAGGCATTTAGTCCATTGTAATAATCAATTAATGTTACAACTGACACATTTTAGAGTTCCTATTGCTAAAAAAAAGATGAAATTAATAGTTGTTTTGGACTCCTATTCCTCAGAAATTTCTTTGTGATAAATATTAACAAATTATTCAAGTTGAAATTTTGTACCTTACAATTCTTGCCAGATGGAGTGGCTAGAAGAGTGAAAACAGGAATCTGAGCTGTCATGGATCAGCCTGGGGGCTTTTTTCTACTTAGCTTGGCAATGTCTACTTGTGATTGAAAGCAGGTCAAGGCAAAGGTCTGATATCTCAGACAAAGGTCATCCGTCCTACTACTCAAGACACTTTTGACTGAAAATGCCAAAAACTGAAATGAAGACTTTATGTGTACAAAACAGACTATGAGAAAGTCTTGATTTTTCACAAAACTCAAAATGTCCTAATCAGGTCAGACATATATTTAAAAAGTAATTTTTGAACTCTGATACAGAGCATAGGATTATACATGTTAAAGCAATGCATAAGCAAAGCTATAATCAAATAAATATTTCTCACCACTATTTAAAAGATAGAGCAAGATAAGTGGGACAATACCCATCCTTGAATTAACATGGAATATGCATGTAAAATGTGCTGTTATGGTCTAGTCTCAAAGTTTCATAAATTTACAAGGCTACATAAAAATACTGTTGATCAACTGTAGAAACATTTTGATATCTCTTAAATTTTTAAACGTTTCGGGTTTTTTGGCTTATACTGGAATTTTTTTATTACTTGGTTACACAAAGTAAATACTTCAATTTAACAGGACAGCCTGATATAGCTCCTCAGAGATAGCTCCCACTGAGTTCAATGGTTTTTAGCCTACATTTTAAAAGTTTGTAGCCTACAATCTCTCATGACATTGCCTTTTGAATCCTTCGCTGCCCAGTTCATCACTAGCAAAAAAATCCAGCATCACTTGACAAGACCAAGTTTCAGTCTGTATTGCAGATCTATCTCACAGTAGCCTTCTTCTTCACAAACTGAAGCATTTCTAGTGGACTCCATTTCAAGTATTACTGAGGACACAAGAAGTTTCTCTTAATTGTTATAGCAGAACAGACCTTAAGAGAAAAATACAAGAAAATCCTGGTCAAAATCCTTTGCAATTTATGCAGACATTAGCATAATTGGCATAAATCTTTTTTTACATAAATGAATACACAAAGTAAAAAATTATATGAAAAAAGCCATTTTACATTGACAAAGACATATAAATGATATAGTGCACAGAAAAAAGAGAAAAAAGAAAACAAATACATAAACATTTAATTATATTGAACTACTATAAGATACTTAACTGTGTAGAATCGACAGGTCAGTAAACCCTGTTGGTCAGATTGGATCTCATCTACAATTTTTAATATTAAATTTCCATTCTAATATACCAAAACAGTCTGAACTTTAATTAGGCATTGCTATTTTTATTTGGTCTGTTTACCTACTACCCAACCAAGTTAATAATACATTTATAATAATAAAAAAGTGATTACTAATTCACCATATGCGACTGTACAATGCCCTGGAGGTTGCGGTGGACACTTTTTCACTATTTCCAAAATCTGTGAAGTTCAGGTACTGGACTGCTCCCATCACCTCTTGTACCTGTGGAATAAACAAACAATTGCCATATTTGCCAAAATCTATTCTCTTTTATTATGCCCTTTTTCTTGTTCAATTCCCATGTTAATTTGTCATTTAAAGCAAGGTCCCACATTTCCTTATACCAAACTTCCATCTTTGGGATCTGATCATTTTTCCACTGTCTCGCTATGCATTGTCTCGCTGTTGTCATTCACAGAGATAGTAACTCACTTTTATCCTTATCTAAGTTCATACTTCCTGTGTTTGTCAGCAACGCTATATCTGGCCCCAGTTTGAGGTTCATCCCAAAAATTCTGGAGATTTCTTTCTCTATTTCCTCCCAAAATTGCTTTACCTCCCTACAGCTCCACCACATATGTTCGTAAGTACCCAACTCATCAGTACATCTCCAACACATTTGAGTTTTATTTTTATCCATTTGATGTAACCTCACTGGGGTCAGATACCACCTCCATAACATTTTAAAATTATGTTCTTTTACTCTGACAGACATAGTTCTCATGATCCTTTTCTTCCACTTATTTTTCCATTCCATCTCTGTGATATTAATCTTAAGATCTTGCTCCCATATTTTTCTTAATGTTTCTTGTGAACTACTCTCTCTATTTATTATCTTGTAAATTTTACTCACCAGGCCTTTTGTGTCCATATCTCCTTTCCTTACTTTCCACAGTAATTCCTCAAATTCTGTTTTATCTCTCTCCAATCTTACTTCTGCCAAATATTTACTGTTCCATTTGTCTACTAATATCACCTGAAACCAATTCAATTTTAACTGTGTATATAACTCTATTTTTCCTCTTTATCCCTACATAATCTAATCCAGTCGTTCAGCAAGAAAATCTCATTTTTATTCAAAATTTCCTTTCCTTTACTGTCTAAATTTATTGGAATTTTTTTTTAATATCCTCTATTTCTATGATGATACACCTGGGACTAAGTCCTTTTTCACTTTTTTCCAATTGTTTAACAGGACCTTCATAATTCTGTTTTTTACACCTATTTGACTCATTTCTTTATCCAGGAATAACGACTTGCCAAATTGATTTCCCTCCTTCATCTCTATTTCCTCCCAAATTGTCTTTTCCTTCCTCAGAATCTTTACAATGTTTTTAACCTGAAAAGCTCTATAGTAATATTTAAGGTTTGGTAAACCCAATCCACCTTCTTTCTGAGATAAATACCAAAAAACTTCTATTAATTACAGTAGTTATTAAACATAGTTTGAAATTCTTTAATTCCTTTCTCTCTTAACTGGATTGGTAGAGCGTCAAACAAAAACTTCAATCTTGGTAATAACATCACTTTACAAAGAGCGACTCTACCGAACCAAGACAATTTCAATTTACTATACTGTAGTATTTTTCCCCTAATTTCTTTTTTTTTGTTCTTCATAGTTTAATTTCTTAAGGTCTTCCCAATTGTAGGATATATTTATTCCCAAATACTTCAAACTATTTCTAACCTGTATTTTAAATTTATCCTTTATTTTCTTGTTCTAGATTACTCAATATCATCTCAGATTTGTCCCAGTTTATCTTTAATCCCGTCATTTCCTCAAAATACTTTAAATGTTCCTGGATTCTATCTAAGGCCTTCAAAGGATGCTTTAGAATTACTAAAGTATAATCTGCATACAGACTTATCTTATTATCTGCAATTCCTTCAATGTTCTTATCTTGTCGTATGGCGCTTGCTAAAATCTCCATTGCCATAATAAATAATAATGGAGATAGGGGACATCCCTGTCGGGTTCCTGCCTCTAATTTAACCTCATCAGTAATAGCATCATTTACTTTAATGTATGCAGAACCATGGTGATATAATTTGTCAATCACCCACTTAAATTTATCTCCAAATCCATACGCATTAATTATCTCATTAATTGTTGCCCATTGAAGAGAGTCAAACGCCTTGAAGATATCTAATGATAACATTCCAACTTTTTCTTTATCTCGGATTGCTATGTCTATCAGATCTAAGACCCTCCTTGTTAAATCCGCCATATGCCTTCCTTTCAGAAAACCTGCTTGATCCTTATTTATATATTTATTCATAACATTATTCAATTTATTCGCCAGGATTGCAATAAAAAAATTTGCGCCCTGATTTATTAACGAAATTGGTCTGTATGACTCAACTTTTTCAGCATCTTTACCCGGTTTTGGTATTAATACTATTATTGAATGGTACCATGAAGTCGGTATTGCTCCCCCCCCTCCAGAATATAATTAAATAATCTCAATAATCTTGGAACCACAATTTCCTTAAATTCTTTATAGAATTCCGCAGGCAATCCATCTTCTCCTGGGAATTTACACGCCTTCAGTTTGGTAATCACATCTTTTATTTCTTTCTCCGTTATAGACTCTTCCATCCTAGCCTTGTGCTCTTGAGATATCTTTTTCCCCATTTGATTTTTTAACCAATCTTTTAACTTTCCTACATTTATCTTTTTTTTTCTGTGTATAATTCCTGATAAAAATCTCTGACTATATTAGTTTTATCTTTTAATTTATTATATCTTATTCCCTCCTTTATCAGAACTCCAATTTCCCTCTTATTCCTTTTTTCTTTTGCCGCTCTTGCCAACACTTTCGAATTTTTATTACTAAATTCAAAGTATTCCCTCCTCAAATAGACTAAATATCTTTGTACCTTCTCTATAATAATTGGCATAAATCTTGGCAGCAAGTAGCTGCATATTAAAAATCTAGCTTAAGCATTTGTTGTTTGATGCTGAGTCATATAATCCAATATGCAACAGCAAATTCTTATGCTGATTTCAGAGTGTGCAGCAGTTGGCTACCAAAATGTACACTGACTGCGTTATGCCACCTATCATTTAAATAATAATACAAAAAAGTCTACAGTCTCCATTATTCACTTTTCAATATATATATTTTTCTCAACAATCGGTTTTCTTGATCAGTTGGTTGGGGGTTTGTTGAATAAGGATAGTTGAGCAGATGTGTTTTAGTTTCCAAATGCCTGTGATTTTCTGAATACAGTAGTTTTCTTTTCTTTTTTAATGGGACTGTGGTGGCTTAATGGTTAAGACACTGAACTAGATGGCTGGAAGGTCAGCAGGTCAGCAGTTCGAGACCTGAGTGCTGCACGATGAAGTAAGCTCCTGTCTCTGTCCCAGCCCCTGCCAACCTAGCAGTTCAAAAGCAAGAAATTGCAAGTAGATAAATACCTTCAATGGGAAGGTAAACATTGTTCCATGCACTCTAGTCATGCCTGCCACATGCAGATGCAGACAGTGGTGGCTCTTTGGCTATAAACAGATGAGCACTAAACCCTACAGTCAGATAGAACTGGATTTCGAGCAAGGATGACCTTTACCTTTCTTCTTTTTCCAGCAGTATCATCGCCATCTTCATTTACAATGAAGACGAACACACTGAGTACCACCGTGCCTAACTCCTACTACCCAGGTAAATAATGTTTTTTTTTTCTTTTTGCTGCTGTCTTTTGCGGATCATCCACTTACAGCACAGTTACAGACATATCAAGTGTCCGTTAGGGCTCATTAGAGACCTTTATTCCCCGCCCCCGCCCCTTCAAGGGCAGCCTTCGCCACCACGCTGAACAGGAAGCTCAATGGCAGCAGTCAACCTTCTCTAGGACTTGAGCCTTTGTTTTATTTGAGTGTGCACTAAAGTCCCAGTCCATGTTGAAGAATAACATTCTTACTCTTTTGTAGGGGGTTGGGGAATGATTATAAGAGCTTTTGCATGTTTTAACACCTTGCTTGTTTGTGGCTTTCTGGCAGAAATTTTAAGAACATTTACCAGTCATTTACTTTTCTTTCTCTTTTTTGCTTTTTCTGCATTGACCTTCTTATGATGTTTGACAGATCCATTTGTGCCAACTGCAATTTTAGGTGAGAACATTTCCCTTTATCAACATCTGTTACAGAAACAGTTTTAAACAGTTTAAAATGAAGCCACAGAATGTTGTGAGATTTTTAAAAAAAGGTTATTTGCTGCTGGATAATACGCAAACTGTTCTCTGTGTTTAATTTCAATGCCAGTTAGCATATTAAATTCTTCCAATCGTCAGAAAATTAAGTAATAAGTGTTTTTATCCTTTGACAGTTAGTACTAAAGTAATGAATTAGCAAATTACTGAAAAGTATAATGATAATAATTATAACAATGTCTTTACAATAAATTACAATTAGATATAATTTAAAGAATCTTACGTTTATGATTTAATATAAAATTTGGCCAACTCTCTGGTTCTTATTATTTGCTAAAGGTTTCCACTTTGTTTTTTATTGGCATGTCACAGACAGACTTTCAGTGGGATTGTGACCATCAATAGGATAGCATAATAAAATAAAGTTTATTATGTGCCATATCGCACAAAGAATGAAATAAGATAGTTAGCAGTTTAGGAGGGAAAGCATTTTGCATCTGTCTTACATGAAACTGCTAACAACTCTTGATTATTAACCAGTATAAAATGAAACAAGGGAAATGGATTTACCATGCTGAGATAACAAAAATAGCATGAAATGTTGTTGTATTTCTAACACAGTATATAACAAAAAAGCTGGCCTGTGCTTTTCAATGCTACCAACATACTAACCACCTAACACAAACATAATTGCAGCTCTTAAAAAAAACAAATAAAAGCAAACATATAATTATGAACTATGGCAAGAATTCTGTTCTGATACTTTAGTTGCTGCTTTCACACTGTTCAGTGGATTCTTCACTTTTTTCCTGTTCTCTTTCTCAGTTCTTACTAGTGGGTTTGCTTATTGCTGTAGTGCATAGTGAGAGGCTGTCCTCTAAAGAATTTTGCACATCAATTGACTGGAAGAGGAACTTGTGACATGAAACATTGGCAGTGGCAGCTGCAACTCAGATTCAAGAATGCGTTTTTTCCTGAAGCAGGAAAAATGCCATTGGTGTTAATTTGTTTAAGGTGGATCCCAGCTTGTCATGGGAATCAGAATTCCTACTCTGGCCATTTCACTGTTGGGCCCAATATGATGGTTTCCAGTGGCATTTCCTTCATCCACTGAGGGAACCATCACCCCACCTAAAGGGGCTCATCCGCCCGTAAACTGTTGGCCCCTTTAGGGAGTCAGATTATTTACTGCTGCCCAACACTCGGCGTTGAGTCACTGGCTGTACAGTCTACCATAGCAGGATGTCCAGACAGACATAGACATGAAACATAAAACTGCAGATACTCAGAAGTGATTTGTGGTATGAGCAGAGGGCATTATTGTAAAAAAAAAAAAGAGATGAAGTCAAGTCCCATCAGTTGTACAGCTGATTATTAATCTCTCTTATTTATGGTCCTGATGTAGAATTTTCAAGAATTAACCTGTGCCATTTCCCCCATAACTAAACCATATCCTAGAAAATAATTAGAGTGAAATTGTAATTAGCATAGTTCACTTATGTTTGATACCAAAAGAAAATAATTTCTCCTAATCAGAGCAAATGACACTGCAGTCGTCATAATAACACAATAGCTTGCACTGTAGTTTATAGTGATTTTTAACAGCCTGCGTTTATTGTATTATGTTACATTTTAATAGACAAAGAGAAAAAACATTTACAACAAACTATAAACTTCTATAATAGAATTATATTATGCTCTACTATTTGACTTTTTCCAAAATTTCACTGTACAACAAAAATATTTATAGCTGATAACGCAAAAAAGTACATAAAATGGGACAAGTGGGGCCATAGTGTTTGTTTCTTCTTGTTTAATGGAGAATCATTCAATTCACTGTTAAACTATTATTTGCCATTTTGCAACCTGTCCTCTATATTGTCCTTCTAATACATGGAGAGTGTGGATGATATAGCAGGAATAATAACACAGTTGGTAGAAAAGTATCACCTTCCTTTGAAGACAAGATTTAGTTGAGCTTGAAGGTTTTTTTTATTCAAATGAATGTTGAATGTGTAGCAATACACAATGGTCAACTTCCTTCAGAATTTTTAATATGGACTCTGTTTATATAAAGGTACGAATTGACCTCTTCAGACTTCTTGTTTTCATTGCCAGTGACCCATTTTAGAACATTGGTGAACATTTCACACCTGAAACATGTAAATCCCTGCAAAAGATGAGGAAAATAATAACAAGGAACAGCAAAAGCTGTTATTTCTGAGCATTAGCTGCAATCTATCTTCCTGCATGAATGGGATGGATATTCCCAAAATATAACTTCAAACTGTAGCTTGGGTTTATGAGAAAAATCAAGCAAGAGTCTTGGGCTCACACACCATTCTTCTTTCTCTTTATATGAAACAACAAGTAACTTAAAATCATTATTTGTGTCAGTAGGAAGCAAATGGGCTCTAATGTTGATTGTGTTGTGGTCTCTGGAAAGTCACACGGTTAGATAACTGCATTGAACATTGTCAGGAATTTATTTAATTTTTTAGCAAAATGAAAGAGGAGAGAGGAGAAAAGCATTTCCACACTTTTTTTGTACGCCTGTCATTCCAAAAGGGCCTCTGAGAATTCTCTCCCTGACTTTTCTAGAAAGTAAAGAGGAATTGCCATTGTACAAATAAATGCCTTTCCTTCTCCAGGTGCCTGCCTTTCCTCTTGTAATTTTTCTTTCTTGACCATATGAGGAAGGAAGAGGGAAGAAAGGGATAAAGTGACTAATATAATCAGGGAAATTGTGAACCTATTTTACCTTTTAGAGAGATAGTGATGGAAGTGACTTTTTTAAGCTGTAGGTAAAGGATAATTGGCTTTAGTCTCTAGCTGCCTTAACATATTAAACTTGTTTATGTGAAAGCAATCCACCATTTGTTCATTTTGGTTTTTAACATGACACTGAAAACCACTGTAACTGGAGCTCACTTGTATTACTGTACCTGCAACCACTTTGCCAATGAACCCGTTCCATGCGCACATGCAGAAATATTTTTGACCATAGATACCATGGACACAACAATAAATACAACTCCAAATACAAATGGAATAGTACTTGTCAAATGTTATATTAAGAGGGCTTTCTCACATTTTGAGTTATATTTTCCCCTAGTAAATATATATTCTCAAAAAAATAAAATTCTTTTAGTTCCTGATTTATTCACCGAAGACCTGGTCTAGACTTTATCAGCCTGTTGCCCTCCAGATAGATTGGGCTATATTTCCATCTTCTGTACTCAGCATGGCTGTACTGGCTGGGGATGATGGTTTTATAACTCATCTCATTTGGAGGTATTGATTTGAATTGGTCTACACACAGCAAGAGATTATCTTCTTGAAGAAAAATATAAAGCCTGTCTCCCTTCATTAGACTACTATAAGTTTTTATTCAAGATACTTTACTTCTCCAGTGATGATAGATTATGGCTGAAATTGGACCTCAGAATTGTCAGCACATATAGTACCACCCAAATATAGTATTTCTCACGCTTTTGAGCCAGCCGCCCTGAGTCAGCGTATGCTGAGTGGGCAGCATACAAATTGAATAAATCAAATCAAATACCACATACCTTGCGCATATTTGTGCATATAGCACAACAGAGGTCAGTCTATGCATTTCACAGAGGGTTTCTTTGTTTCAAGAAACAACACTTCCAAACTAAGGTCCTTCCATTCAGTTTTGCCACAAGCCATGGGTATTTTACAAAATTGGTGGCTGATAATATACCTATATATAGAGACAGGCTTGTAGTTACATCCTCAAAATCACAACTTCATATCAATGCACCAAAGCTGTTTGAGTTTGAAGGTGGTTGGGAAGAATAACATTTTACCCTGTGGAAGTTATTACTTTCATAGATGCTGACTTTGATTATCACTGTAGATTTTGCAAGTAGGAATGAGGGGCCATTCAACAATTACGTGATCCATTTTTTGTGGGGAAATTGACCCCCTCCCCCTATGTAATCCGACCATAATTTTCGCTTTGGAGAAAAAAAACCCCTTTAAAATTACATAATCCAGAGCTTTTGTATCAAAACTGAAATTTTTAGAGCTTTTCACTATTGGTGCCTAATGCAGAACGTATCGGTGAGGATTCAATAATCTCAAATTGGATCAAAATTCCCAGAGATCATTTTTAAACCTAAAAAGCACCATGTTTCGAAACCACAACAGCTACAAATGGATTACGTAATCTTTGACCTGAAACCCCCCCCCCCACTTAATTTTCCGTAATTCAGATGGCAGACCCCCTCCCCCCCTTTGAGGGTCACGTGATTGGTGAATGGCCCCTGAAATGTTCTGATCTTCTGAACTACAAATACAATTCTCTATTCTGAGAATTCTACCTACATTACAGTTACCTTACCAATATCTGAATGTAATGCAACTGGGAGAAAATTCCAAATTAGAAATATTTTAAAATTAATTTTTAACTTTACTAACAATTTAAAATAATACTGTCTCTTAGTTTCTTCTCTGAAAACACAAGCATACTTTACAAAATAGAACTTACTTTAGTGTATCTTTCCGTCTTCTATTTTGTCACCCTCCATGTGATACTTTTCCCGGTTTCTTTTCTGCCATCACTTTACCAATCTGCTTTACATTGATCTTCTTTCTAAAATTTGTCATATTTTACTTTAAGTTTCTAGAGAGGTTCTTACTCTAATTATAATAATTTTTCCACTGTCTTTCACATTTTTCCTTCATCCTTATATTTTTCTTCCAAATATTTCTTTATTTCTCCCCATTGCCTTTTGTATCCTGATGTTGTCTTTCCCTTTATAATGTCAGTCAGTTCTTCTAAGAATTAATTCCTGTAACTTTAATACACTTTTCTCAGGCTAAGGTTCTTCTTTACCTCTTTACTGTTGTGCTTTTTGAATCCTGGCAGGACTTGTTGTTGAGTCGCACAGTTGACTCCGACTCCCGGCGACCCCATGGACCATTGCACTCCAGGCACCCCGTCCTCCACCATCCTCCTCAACCCGCATAACTCTGTGCCCATTACATCTAACCTCATTTTCTGCGGTCCCCTTCTTTTGCCCTCAACCTTTCCCAGCATCAAGGCTTCCTCAAGTGAATCCTCTTTTCTCATTTGATGTCCAAAGTACTTTAGCTTCATCTTCACTATTTGACCTTCCAAGGAGCAGTCAGAGTTGATTTCTTCTAAGATCAACCTATTTGTTCTCCTCGCTGTCCAGGGTACTCAATAAACAAGTTTTAGTGTCCTGAGCAGATTTTAACTGCATTATATTTAATAAACAAATCTCTGGTTGGACTCTTAAATGTATCTTCAAATCTTTAGTTATTTCCTGTATTTCTCTCCAAAATTTCCTAATCATTTTACAGTCCCACCACATGTTTTTTTCATTAACTTTTGATTTTTTTTTCTCCAGGCCCTAATTCAACCATTGAAATGGATTATTCTATCTATTTCTGCATCCATTTTATTATATTTTCTTTCCCTACCTCCTGTTCCATTTCTCTATGCAACAATAGTTTATTAAATGGTCTTCTTTTCCCTATATTATCTCATCTAATTCAGTTGGTTCCTTTATCAATCTGATTAATTTATTATCCATTTTAATTCTTTAATAGAATTGTCTATATGGAAAGCATTGGCATTTAATACCTTCTTGTTCTAGTTGTTCTCTAGGTTTTATTGTTAGTTTCTCCTCCACTGTTATTGTTAGTAACTCTTTGTGTGTCAACCACTTTTATGTTCCCATATATCCATCCAAAATGGCTCATGTGAAGATGTCTACATTGATATCCCTCCTTATACAACTTCCCTCAAAATCTCTATTTACTCTCTTTTTATTGTACCAAATGTATGCATACAGTCTGTACCTTAGATCTTTACTTTCTAGTACAGTATTACTATTTTCTTATCCGCTAATCTAATCCAATATTTGAGCCATAACAGCAGTGATTTCTGCCAACAACCAGAAATGCAGGAAGTCAATCTAAAAAACTGTGTCTGCAGGGTGGCTTTTTTGAGAAATGCTCTATGCTGCTACATAGGTTGCAACCCACTAAATTGGTTCAACATTTTGAATTATTTGCTAGATTTCATAAACATGGATCATTTGACCAATTTTGCCTTCATTTATGCTGTGTGACATAATCCCACCTTTCTAACAAGTGGGTTTTCTAACCTTCTACAAGTGTGAGTCACATAGACCATGAAGAAGAACAGGTTGCTTACATGTAACTGTGGTTCTTCAAGGGGCCGTTGTGAACAGATATGCCACCCAACTTCCTCCCTTCATCTGGATCTCCTGGTTCACTGCTAGGTTTTAGGCTATGGTGGACTAAGAATTTAAGCGAATTGGATAGAATAGCTATGGTCAAATACGGTAAGGTACATGGGGATCCCATCAAAATGTTATAAACCAGCTATGGAAGATTCCAGAATATTCTGTGCAATAAGACCCATAGGTGTGATTTCACATGTGATCACTTGAAGAGCCACAGTTAAAGGTAAGGAACCTTGTTTTTCTTGCACTCTTTATGTTTTGGATCAGTGTGTAAATGTCAAGTGCATAGCTTAACAAATTAATTAGCTAAACTAATTATATATAAGTTATTGGAGAGCTTGATTTTTCATATTCTTTAAAATTAATGAGGTGTAACTTTAATTCATAAAATGCTTTTGTTTGCCAGTAATAGACACAATACAGTACAGTCAAAGTAAAAGGTATTTTAGTTCAACTGAGTTGAAGCCCTTGACAGTCCTTGATTGTATCACATATATTTAAAAGAAACTGCAAAATAGTAGCAGAATCCCTTTATAATTGTTGAAAGACTGAGAATCTCAAATGGAAACAACATTAAAGTGCACATTCCATCATCAATGATGTACAAATGGAACTGAGCGGAATCAGGTACAATGGTACCTGCAAATTTCCTATCACATGTGACTATTTCTTTCTGAAATTTTGCATTACAAAAGCAACTGCTTTACACATCGTTTAAGGGTTCAGAGAGCTATTTATTAAACCCTGGTAATGTTGAAGATATCTTGCTTCACTATACAGTGAAACCCCTACTTATGTAAAAAGTCTGTTTGTAGGCTTCTATGTAAATCAGTTTTGTACTTTACTCAAAACAAACCCATAGGAAAAATGATTTTTTTACTTAACTCGAAGCAAACCCATAGGAAAATGATATTTATGTAAATCGAAGCAACCCCATAGGAAAAACAATTTTTTTACGTAACTCGAAGCAAACCCATAGGAAATTGTGTTATGTAAATTGGGACATTTATGTAAATTGGGATGTGGTTTTAGTGCAAAAATCATTATGTAAGTCGAATGTTATGTAACTCGAGGCATATGGAATCGGGTTTTTTACTGTATATATTTGCCAACTTGGTTTTGCACTTTCTCATGGTAAATGCTATTCTAAAGAAAAACACTACCCTTGCAGTTACTATTTCTGTACCTAAAGTAATAAATTTCACTTCAAGGGCCTAGCAAATTGCTCTTTTAGGAGAAACAATAATAATGGTTCCATTTTTAAAAAAAAACTTAGGAGTATTTACATTTCATCTAAATGCATTCCAATATATCCTGACACTTTGATGCAAAAACATATAAATCTATGAATATTCAACATATAAACAAAGTTTACACTAATCTGGTTTTACATTTCTGAACCAAATCTTGACTTTCCCTAATTATAATATAATAATAAAGAAAAATCTATGACTCATGCAAATAAATCTATTCTAACATATCATAAATCAACTTCCAATTCTTTTATTTATTTATTTATTTACTTTTGTATTTATTTTGTCTTTCTGTGTCTTAGCCACCTTGTAATATTCAGGTGCCATTTCAGCAACAACATACTGTTAACAACACTTGTATATCGCCTTCATGCCATGCATCCCAAGTGCTTTGCATCATAGTTTTGCTGAACAGTATATAGCAGGAACTATCTGTACTGTATCTGTGCCGGAATAGTACAGCTATTAGCAGAACAGCTAAGAAAAGTACAGTGGAACCTCATACAATGATTTTAGTCCGTTCCACTGGGCTCGATGTTGTACGAAACAATTGCTATACGATGCATGCATCGTATAGCGATTTTCCCTATGGGATGCATTGTACAACAATTTATTTTTTGCTGTGTGGTTTTTCCCATTAAAAAATTATTGTAAGATTTTTTTCCATAGGGAAAATTGTTATGTGGTATGCCATTCCCCCCCCCACAAAAAAAAAAAAAACCAACCCTAATTGTTAAGCGATTTCATTACTATACAGGGCGATTGTTGTATGAGGTTCCACTGTATTTACATTCCTATATTTAAAATGATATCTATCTTACTTTAAATGAAGGATACAGTGTTAATGGGCTTTTCAAGGATAAGATTATATCACTTTAAGGTGCATTTGGATGACACATGAGTAGTTCCGCTGGGCTTCAATAACTGTTTTTGTTTCCTTCATGCCAACCAACAGTTTTTAGAACCTGGTCTCAAGTGTCCTATTTCTCACCTGTTGTGCTAGCCCAATTCCATTCTGTTAAAAAGGGTAAAGCTGGTAGGGATATTTAAGTATTACAGTTTTCATGAGGAGCTGTAAGATTTGAAAAGAGACTTTAGCAGCAGATGCGACAGTGATGTGGCTCCCAAGGTGCTTTACAGTTTTACATGGGGTGGGGAGGGGGTCAGCCTCTACTGTCTATCTGCAGCCCCCTACGCTATGTCCCACATCATTTTCAAAGATCCCATGCCGAGAGTCAAATAGACCGTATATTAGCATGATATCTAAAAATGGTGGTCCCTCAAGAGGTGAGATTATCTGCTTGTCATAGCTCCATGTCTTGCATTTAGTTGCACTTTGTTTTGTGATATTATTTTTTAAAATTGGAAAGTGAACACAAGTTTATTTTACAAATCTGTTTACTGAGGCACATGTCTTTGAGGAAGTCCTGTCACTGTAGGGAAATGTGTTCCCCATATCATAGAATTTGACTGCATAATTGTATCTTTGGGAATTTGAGAGGGCTGGAAAAGGAAAGGGGGAATGAGAATGCCAAATTCTGCAAACATGAATTCTTTCCCTGTTGAAAAGTTATATTCTAAGCCAATATCTGTGAAGTATAATGTTAATGGAGCCATATATTATCACAGACAAGACAAGAGATATGAGAATTGTATTTTCCCAACTGTCCTTTCATATAAATATATAAAAGATCCCGTCTCTGTCCCAGCTCCTATCAACCTAGCAGTTCGAAAGCAAGAAATTGCAAGTAGATAAACAGATACCATTTCAGTGGAAAGGTAAACAGCATTCTGTGCACTCCGGTGTTGAGGCATGACAGCGCTGGCTCTTTGGCTATAGACAGAGATGAGCACTGAACCCTAGAGTCGGATACGACTGGCATTCGAGCAAGGGTGACCTTTACCTTACCTTAGATAGGCTCTGATGAGTGTATAGAGGTCTGCACACTCAGGTGCTTGCCTGTTGTCTTCTGTGTGCAACAATTTCTTTTTTTTCTGCAATGAAGAGAAATACTTTATGTGTAGAGCCTTAAAATGGGAGCCTTAAAATGGAACTGCAAATCACTGTGGCAAACAGAACTCTTCTTCTAAACGTTGAGGGAGATCATTGCTTCTCTGCAGAGGCGCTATAGATTGATAGGCTGATTAATCCTTCATTTGCCCCTACTCTTTTGCAGTCGTATTTTGCCAACACAGTTAATCAAAGATGCATCTGCCAATGCTGGGATGAGGATGTTAATTATTATTTTTGTTAGTGTGAGGGCTATATCAGAATATCCATGAAGCTTTGATTATTCTGTTAGCTTAGGGTCATTTAAAAGTGTTCTGTAAATGCTGAAGCTGATAACCTAGATGCCCTTTAAACACAAATCATGAAAAACCATTGAGTTTTCAGAGTCACAAATTCTGGACCAGGAGAAAAAGATGGGCATCTTAACCTCAACTTCAAAATGAGAGAGAAAGGCTTGGGGTTGGCATTTCAAGTTACAGTACCTCAATTCCCCACTCTTCAACAGCTAGATGCAACTACCATATATACTTGAATATAAGCTGACCTGAATATAAGCCAGGGTACCTAAGTTTGACCCAAAAATCCAGGAAAATAGAGTGACCCAAGTATAAGCCGAGGGTGGGAAATGCAGCAGCTTCTAGTGAGTTTCAATGATCAAAATACATGGAAATATGGTAACATTAATTAAATTGTTGGCACATCTCAATCTGGTGTGATCTTGGGACTTTCGTGGTTGTTGACTCGAGTATAAGCTGTGTCCTCTTTTGGGGGCTTATTTTTGGGGCTAAAAAACTCAGCTTATACTTGAGTGTATATGGTAATGAGGGAGATAAATAGAAAACAAAGCCTGATACTTAGCTTGAGTAATTATTAGATATTATAACATAAAGCCAACGAGGCTTGTAACAGTCTAGTTCAGTGTTTCTCAACCTTTGGTTTTTGGACTTCGATTCCACAAAGCAATGATCAGCCAATGTACTGACTTAGGCTTCTGGGAATTGAAGTTCCCATGCGGGTCATGTGCCCTATGTTGAGAACCACTAGTCTAGTCAGAAAACATGCATTAAATAAATTAAATAAAGACAGCAAATTAAAAAACTACTACCTCATGACTTTGACTATCAATCAGTGGCCAAGGGTTACAGTGATAATATATACAAAAATGTATAAATGTTTGTTTGGATGAGTATACAGTAAGAAATTGGCAAAGTGTGCTCTACAGATATTGTTGAATTGCTGTTCATATAGGACAAGGCTGTTGGGGAGTTGACATTCAGCAATATCTAGAGCAGCGTTTCCCAAACTCTTTTCCGTGGAACACTGGAGGACTTCAATTCCCAGAAACCTAAGTCAGTACATTGGCAGATCAGTGCTTTGGGGAACTGACTTAGGCTTCTGGAAACTGAAGTCCAAAAACCAAAGATTGGGAAACACTGGTCGAGAGGGCCCACTCCGTTGTAGTGAACCACAGAACAATCCCATGGTGAATTCCAGCAGCAGTTTCTTGTTATCGTCCTCTGGTTTGCCACTTTATAAGAACACTTAATGCATACACTTTCAGGCTTATTTTTACACTGTAGTAAGATTTTCCTGTGAAAGTTGTGCAAATTTTCCCTACTGCTACAATCCATACACATTATCACATGGTGAGCTACCATTTAACTTTGTTTAGTCTCACACAATTGAATAGGACTGTGTCAGCCAAAATACAACTCCTTGTGGGTTTCAGAGTAACCCTGCAGCTTTGTAAGCTGAAAGGTTGTAGTTAAAAGTGCATTGTAGCAAAATTGTCCAGGATCCAGGGATTCAGGAGGTGGGCAACTCCCTCTTCTTGAACCTCCTCCCTGAAATTTCTTTCAAGTAGCATGAGAGGGAAAGAAAATCCCTTGTAGTTATTAGCGAGTTAATAAATTCTGGGGCTTAGTTTTGACAGTACAGTGTATGTGTATGTGGGTGGGGAGAGATTATGATATTTAGATCTCAGTTGTAGGGGGGGGGAGTTCACATCCTATACTGAAGTGCCATCTCAATTTGATAAAAGAAAACAAATTTATATTGACTATTTAACCCATCCCTTTATAATATATTAGTCTACTGTGCTAGGAAACCATGCTGAAGGCACTTAAACTGCAAATATAAAATACCTGTAATTATAAACACTGTAGTACTGTTGCTTATGGCCTGTTTCCTTTTTCTTCTCCTCCTCTTTTTCTCCTGATATGTATCTTCTTTAAAGTGCCAATAAATGGTAAGTTGCCCATTTGCCCCATTGAAGAGGTGTGAAAGGGGTGGGAGATTGTTGGCTTCATACCAGTTTTAAAAACCCAACGGGGTTATGTTGTGTGTTAGCTTGCATGTCAGTTGGCATATAACATTTCATGCCTCATGTGATGGCCTATGTTGTATTGTTTATTTAATACTGCAGCATGCTAAATTAAGTCAGAAAATTAACTCCAGCCAAATTATTCCTATCATTTATCCTCTTGTATTTCTTTCCTAGCGTGTATCCAATCTACATTTCCATTTCCCCCCTCCTGGCTTAATAATCCATATCATTTTATGCATTTAAACATATATATACTTTCATTATCATATGCCATGAATCACAGTGAAAGAGATAATTTAAAAATTACTAATCCAAGAAGTATTCAAGTCCATTTTTATCTAAGTGGGACTTGATGAAGTTTCAGCCTGAAACTTCTGTAACATTTAGAAGTAAACACCTAAACAGTTTAAATTTCCTAAGCTATTAATTTGCTTAAAACAAACAAAATTATACCTTGTCAACTATGCAATATTTTCATTGTAAACCAACAGATTTTTGGATCACTCCAGTACATTAAGCTATCCCCCTGAATAAATTATTTAATTAAATTCATTTTTGGGAGGGGGGTTGCTTAGATAGAGATTTTTAAAAATGCTGATGGTGTCAAAAGCCATCCTTGTAAAAGCAATATATTATAGACTGCTGTTGAACACAGGGAAGAGCCTGGTATATTATTCAGTGTTTTTATTTCTTAGATGAAACCCACACAATAGGAAGTGACACAAGCAGCCTGGTCCAGTCACACACCTACAAGAAGCGAGACCCTGCAGATGTCCCATACCAGACTGGGCAGCTCCATCCGGCCATCCGTGTTGCTGATTTGCTCCAACACATTACTCAGATGAAATGTGCAGAAGGCTATGGATTCAAGGAGGAATATGAGGTAAACTTTAAACTATGCATGATGTCCAGTTGTATTTTCCTTTTTCTTGACATTTTTTTCCATTGTAAAATTCAAAGTAGGGTCCAAAACAATGATGAAGATGGAAAGTGTGATGAAATAAAGAGGATGCTTGTATATAGGCATATTGCTGGTATTCACTGATTGCTCAGCCTCCATGAATTTGTCTCTTCTGCTTTTAAAGCTCCAAGTTGGTGCACATGCTATAACATATCAAAGAATTCTGTGGTTTAACTCTCCTCTGCTAGGGCAAGTATTCTCTTCTGTCTGTCTTTTCATGTGAGATAGTACCTGCATAATGGTAGCAAGGGTGCCTTCATCTGAGAAGGTTTTCTGGGTACTTCGTCCATAACGGCATACTCTGTCAGTACTATCACTTTCAGGGCCATAACCAGGATTCTAGATGTGGCTAGATGAATATTTTTAAGGGTGGGCAAGAAAGCCTCTTTTCAATGCATTCCTATGGGAAACCACAGCTTTGTCACGGTGGGCAAACTGCTAACTCAGGGTGGGCCACGCCCACCCCCTGGCTGCGGCCCTTATCACTTTGTTTCTAACATTGCCACCTGCAGCATAACTATAGGAATCTTACTCAGCATAATTATAGAGATACTCCTAATATGGAGAGTGGCAGTTTTCTTCCGTTGATTATGGAACTCTTGTGCCTGTGCCCAGATGGGAGAAAACATTCTTTTGAGCACTGTCTTCTGTCCAAGGTACTGTCTGAGGGATTCTCACAGTTTTTATGGCAACATCTCACTGGAAAATAGATGGGGAAGAAGTAGAAGCAGTGACAGACTTTACGTTTTTAGGATCCAAGATCAATGCAGACAGAGAGAGCAGCCATGAAATAAAAAGGCGACTAATTCTTGGGAAGCAAGCTATTAGAAATTTGGGGAACATAGTTAAAAGTAGAGACATCACCTTGCAAACAAAAGTCTGCATAATCAAAGCAATGGTATTTCCGGTAGTGATGCTTAAATGGCTAGATGTCAATCTTGACACAATGGACACAAAGCTGGGCGGGTTGAGGAGGATGGTGGAGGATAGGGGTGCCTGGTGTGCGGTGGTCCATGGGGTCGTGAAGGGTCGGAATCAACTGTGCGACTGAACAAAAACAACAACAACTCACTGTCATCCTACTACTAGAAGGGCTGCTCTTTAGGTGGGCATGCCCACTTGAATTTTCCTAACCATCTTTGTCTTATGCCTATCTGTTAAGCTCAAAGTCTTCAGACAGACTAGAAGAGAGATCCCGGCATTTCAGTTTCTCTTGGTGGATAACAATGTAGAAATGGGATAAAGTTTATAAGCAGGGAGATTTTGGGGGAAGATATACTTCTTCTATCTGCCCCATTACACTAAGCTTTCCCCTAGTTTTATCTTGATTTAGAAAGCACATAATTTTTTTCTGCAGGAGAGAATATAGAAAGCAGACATATTTTCTGAAAATAGTTGATGCATACAGAAAACAAGTTTTTGTTGTACAGCCGTTTAGAGCCCAGTGGGTATTGGTGTTTCACATGCATTAGCTGTGGCAAAGCACAGTCAAATCACACCTCCCACCTGCACACTCTTCAGATGTTCTTATTTCATATTCTGTAACACCAGCTGAGTCAATCAATGGCAGCAATCGCTATATGTTGCTTTTTATTGTGTAGTCCACAAATAAGGACCATAACAAAAACCAGTGGGGAACATTGGACAGGAGCAAGAACAACCAGGAAGCATTTTTAATAAACAACAAGACAAAAGCATGTTTAAGATGTATTGTTTGTTGTCGTGTTTTTCTGCTTACATAAACTGACGTTGTGAGTTTAAAATTGCATCCAAAACAATATGGACATGTTACAGTTGGACTATAATAGATATAGAAAAGGAATTCACAAAGGAAGTGGCTATAGTGAAAATTGTAAGAATTTGTATTTGTGTTGAGAATTATTCTACACTGCTTTCCCAATAGATGTAATTTACAAAAGCATTTAAATAATACTAAATATATTGTTAGGCCTGGTATTGTCACATTTAGGGTTCTTGAAGGCTTCACATTACTGTAGAGTTTGCATTTGTAATATTAAATACCATCATGCAAGTATTCACAGGCTAAGGCCACAATCCGGAACACAGTTACCTCTGCACAATTCTTACTGAAATCAATCAGAGTTAGAAAAATAAAATTGAATTATATACTTAGTGATTCTCCTTGAAATGTTTGTATTAATGAGAACACGTTAATCTTGAAGTGAGACCATTTTACTATTTTCAGTTACTCTGCCTTTTTTAATTCCATTCAACATCCATTCATTCACTGAAATGACATTTTCTCCACCATACTTTATTTGTGCTTGCCAATTGAAAACCTCAGAGTCTGCTGTCAAACAGGAGCAAAATGACAGCCAAATCAAATGATCTGTTGCAAGAAATGGTTTGTAGATTGTAAAAATATAACTATAATTATGATAACTAGTTTAAGTAAAGTATCCCTGTCTTTCTGCATAAAGATCTCCTTAATCAACTTAACAGTGCAGCCAAATTCTGCATTGCAAAGACTGAAAATTCCCTTGTTATGGATGGCTAAATAAACTACAGAGATAGTCATCATGATATCTAGTCATTCCAATAGTGGGGATTCACAAACTATACGAAGGAGAACTAGTCATTTCCTCAAATTGTGCAGCTGCATAGAAATAACTCCAAAACAGATTTCCAGGGTAGCTGCTTCCCTCTTTTTGATGGAAACCATCCTAAAAGATATAATTAATAGGCACATAGAAGAGAAGGCACTGCTAAAGTAGAGCCAACATGGCTTTTGAAAGGGCAAATCATGCCTCACTAATCAGTTGGATTTTTTTGAGAGTGTCAACAAGCATGTGGATAAGGGGGATCCAGTTGACATTGTTTATCTGGACTTTCAGAAGGCTTTTGACAAGGTCCTGCACCAAAGGCTGTAGAATAAACTTACCAGTCATGGAATAAAGGGACAGGTCTTGTTCTGTAACTGGCTAAGGGACAGGAAACAGAGGGTAGTACTAAATGGACACTTCTCCAAGTGGAGGGAAGTAAAGAGTGGGATCCCCCAAGGTTCAGTACTGGGACCACTGCTTTTCAACGTCTTCATAAATGATCTAGAAGTAGGAGTAAATAGCAAGGTAGCCAAATTTGCTGACGACACTAAATTATACAGGGTAGTGAAAACTGAGAGATTGTGAGGAGCTCCAGAGGGATCTCTTGACACTGGGAGAGTGGGCAAAACAGTGGCAAATGAGCTTCAACATTAGTAAGTGCAGAGTGATGCATGTTGGGGCAAAAAAAACCCGATTACATTTATAAACTAATGGGGGCTGATCTCTCCTCAACAAACCAGGAAAGGGACCTTGGTGTCCTGGCAGACAACTCAATGAAGGTGTCAACCCAGTGTGCCTCAGCAGTGAAAAAAGCAAGCTCAGTGCTAGGGATCATTAGGAAGGGTTTAGAAAATAAGTCAGCAAGTGTCATTTTGCCTCTTTATAAATCTATGGTGAGGCCCCATCTGGAATACTGTGTACAGTTCTGGTCTCCATACCTCCAGAAGGATATTATGGAGTTGGAAAAAGTGCAGAGGAGGGCAACCAGAATGATTAGGGGACTGGAACATCTTCCTTACCATCTGAGGCTGCAACGGTTGAGCCTCTTCACGGCGTCTAAGAGGTGACCTGATTGAAGTTTATAAAATCATGCACAGTGTGGACAAAGCAAAAACTGTTTTCCCTATCACATAACACTAGAACTAGGGGGCACTCCATGAAACTTTTGGGTACTAGTTCTCAAACAAATAAGATAAAGTACTTTTTTACCCAGAGGATCACTGGTCTATGAAACTCCCTGCCAGAAGAAATGGTGACAGCTGTTAGTCTTGACAGCTTCAAGAAACGATTAGACAAGTTCATGGAGGACAAGAGTATCAATGGCTATAATTATGGATACCTAAGAACAACCTCCGGATTGGAGAGAGAGGCAGGGTATCTCTCAATGCTATTTCCAGGGAATCCTAAGCAGGTGAAGGCATCTGCTTGGGAATAATACCCTGAAGCAAATGGTGAACCACTGTGTGAGACAGAATGCTGGACTGGATGGGCTGTGGCCTGTTCCAGCAAAGCTGTTCTTATGTTCTTATGTTATTTCATATATGGAATGTTTCCATGTACATAAAAACATTCCAATCGTACTGCATGCTTTCTCTGCTCACATAATTAACTACTTTGGACATTCAGTATTCCTTGCCATGGTTTGTGCAGTTTTTGTTTCATAGTTGAAGTGGTAGGTATCTTTTCCAAGTTGTCAGTGACTAAGTATCTAAAACAGTTGGGATTGAACCGTACTGAGCCTTACTGATTTTATTTGAACTTTAGTTTGAAAATAGCTTGATTCTGCTGGATATCATCAACCAGTTTTCAGCTTCAGATAATGCAGTAACCTTTTCTTAATCTGGAACAGAAGCAAGTGCTTTCCTGATTTCTGGTAATCATGCTGGAGGAAGATTATGTGAATCAGTCATTTCCTTTGGCTGGTTGTCCAATACAATAGTTCTGTAGCCTTTTACTTTACATTTGAACCAACTAAGTATATTCAGTTTCATTTTTCCCTATTAGAATAGTTTAACAGCGATCATACTGTATTTTATTTGTTTGTTTCTCCTTTATGTAATCATTTATATTCTTTATATTGTACCATGTTTTTCTGATAAAAAGGTGAATAGAATCAATGTTTTAAGAAAGCTAGTAAGTTTTTACTTTCGCTTTATCATGGCTATTTGGGTGATACCCATTCTTTCCATATCAGCCATTTTTGGGTTACCAATGTTAATCATACCTGTCAACCCGCAGCTCCGGAAAAATGGGATCTGCGCACATCGCTTGTGCGCAGGTTGCTTTTCACGCATGTGTGGAAGGGTTTTACCCCTTCCATGCATGCGCGGAAGTGCTACGCCACTTGCGCAGCCCCTACGCAAGCGCCGTAGCACTTCCATGCATGCGTGGAAGGAGTAAAACCTTTCCACGCATACGCAGAAGCGCTACGCCGCTTGCATAAGGGCTGTACAAGTGGCGTAGCGCTTCTGCGCATGCGCGGAAAGCATTTCCCCCGCTGCCAAATTACGGGGTTTTGGCAGCGCGGGGCGGGTTATGACGTCAATCGACGTCAAATTACGGGGTTTTCCCAGCCAAATCGGGATGGTTGATAGGTATGATGTTAATATAATCTAAGAGACCAATTCACTCATGTGGAGGAGTGGGGAGACAAGCACAGCCTTCTTTGAGTTGGTACATCTTCAGGCTCTAGAGTAGTGATTCCCATCCTTTTTTTGGCCATGCCCCACCTAAGCATCTCTAAAATCCTGATGCCACCCTGGGACATATAATTCTTATTATTCAAAAAGTGAACTCCTATTCACATGGAGGAAGCCTATAAAGCCATTCTCTGTTAATAACTCATTCTCAAATTAACCCCCACCCCCTATGGAGTGATGGTTCTAGAGGTTGATCTTTTTTCTGAATGACTGCTCCCTGTTAACATATAGCACTTGAAAGAATAGCATGGTAGAGATAATATAATTCTCCTTCATGTATTCTGTGAATCCCCACTTTTGGGTTCCGGCCTGCGCGAAGCTGTTACCAGAGCTTTCAAGCTGATTGGATAAAAGTTTGAATGTTAGGGTCACCCACCATACCGCCCATCCTTTGGCACCATTTTGTGCTCTTTCCTCAATTCTCTTCTTTCTACCTCAGCAGGAGGAGACCGTGAGAGCTCTTTTCAATTTTTCTTTCAATTCTTGGGAAAAGACTTGCTTCTTCTCAATTTTTAGCTTGGTGATTTTGTCCTTAGGGCAGGATCACCTACCTCAGAGCTGTTCCTCCTCGCGGGGGAGCAGTTCCTGGCATTTTCTTCAATGTTTACCTCAGGGTTGCTTTTTCCTTGCGGATGAAGCAGCCATTTCCCTTTGGGAACAACCTAAATTTTTCTCAGTCACTTGTCCCTTGCGGATCAGGTGGCGTCTGTCTACAATTTTTCTTGCTTGTCGGTCTTTTCTTCAGGAAGGACCTGGACCCCAGCCATTTTCTTGCTTCACGGTGAGCGTTTGGGCTGTTTCTCTTTTACCATGAGGAAAATGTTTGATGCCATCAGCTGCCTTTAAGTGTTGCACTGTCTGCATCAAGAAGATTCCCTTGTCAGATGGCCCCAGTACGTGTTTGCCATGTCTTGGAGAATTCCATCAAATCCAGATGTGTGTTCACTGCAAGAAATTCACTCAGCTTGCGGTTCAAAATAGAAGTTATCGTCTCAAGGCTTATCTGATGGAGATGGTGCTTTCTTCAGCCACGGCCTCTCAGCTTCCTGCCAAAACTCCAGCACCCAAGATGGCCACCATAGAGGGAGAGGGATCAAAGATGGCTGAGGTAAGGAAGAAGAAGAAGGGCAGCCATTGTGGCACACTCTCCAATGGGCTCCATAATTTCCACAGCGTTCAGGGAACAAACGGTGAAAAGGTTTCACACTTTTCCACCCTTCCTCCCTGCTTGAGCTGCACGGATGAGATAACTTATATTTAGCTTGTGCTTGGCTTAAGTATTAAGTGAGGAAAGAGTGCAAAATGGTGCCAAAGGATGAGCAGTTTTGGTAGGCGGCCCTAACATTCAAACTTTTATCCAATCAACTTGAAAGCTCCAGTAACGGCTCCACGCAGGCGCAGAACCCAAAAGTGTGAATTCACAGAATACATACTTGAAAAACGAGTAAGTACAACTTAACTTTCTAGAGTGTTTCTTTTCGGCATTCTACTTTTCTGCTTATGTAATGTCCCCTTGAACTGCGGTTGTACAATGAACTATCCTAATAATTAAACTTGATAGCTGTGTTCAGAATAGCATTATATAGGAATCCTATTAAGCTTCATGGGAGATAAAGTAACGTAGTGCTGAGCTGTAAAGTATCACTGTATATGTTTTGGTTCAACATCAGAGATCAGGAAAAGCAATATTAGTAGGATGGCAACCATCAAAGTGTCTGGTTATATCATTAATATCAATGATAATGTGGAATCTTCCTACATGATGATCATGTTGTTTGTTACGACTTTGTAGTGCATTGGATGTATGAGTTTCTGCATAAGTCTTCAGATCAATTCCTCTTTTAACTTCTGTTCGTAAAAAGTCTGTTTAAGTGTACAGGAAATACATCTTCAATTATAGATTTGAAAGACAACATTAAATATAGTAAAAATGAAATAAAAAGTAATAGAAAAATGCAAAGCAAAAATTCTCAGGCTGATGTACAGGTATGTGATATTGATATTGAAGTATGGCACAGAATTTCTCATCACAGATAATAATCGTGTTTTTTTTACATGTCATATTCTTTTCAAAATCATAGCCATCTTAATTTTCTTCCAAAACAAGTTGATTCCATAAATGCACAAACAAATCAACTGTGTTTTGTTATTCACTTGGATAACATGCATTAATTTATATTGGATGTAAAAGAAATAAAACTTGTTTTATATTTTAATTGTCCTTAAAAGAACATTAAATATCAATTTATTTATTTGCAAGTTATGCTATTAATTATTAATTGTAAATATACCCATCTTGTATGGTTTGAATGTGTTGTTTGCAAATAATTATTAATTATTAAAAATTAATAAATATTATCCAGCTAGTAGATTTTAAATTGTAGTGGGATGATTTAGCTAGACATATTTTTAATTTATGATTCATTTGCTTTGAAGATTTTATATAATGATGTATACCTAAATGTCCAAAGAAGTTGGCTTTTAGGTTTGTCTTCTGATAAGCTATTAAAAAGTAGCATGTATTTCTTCCCAGCCCTCTTAACACACAGGAACACACACACACACTTCCCACTAAAAGTGTAGTTGTTTTTCATGTTAACATGTTGCATAGGGAGATGTTTTAGCTGAGAAGTATCACTGAAATTGTGGAATTTAGAAATCCAAGATCTTGCAGTATAATATGATTCACAAAATCTGCTAATAGACTGAAGACACATGAAAATCCATTGAGGAAAGAAGGAACTTAGGACAAGAATGAGAGTGAGGAAGCAGTTTAGCTCTATGTTTATGTTGTTTATGTTTATTGGATTTATACCCCGCTCCACTCAGCCCAAAAGGCCGACTCAGAGCGGCTTACAACACAATAATATAAGTACAATTACAACAAAAAATTAATATACATACAATTAATAAACATACAATTATAACAGTATAATAATACAAATAATAATACAAAAAATACAAGATATGAATCCAAAAATACAATATAATTATAACAAATCAAATATAGACACAATATAACAGCATGAAAATACAAAAGGAAAACAATAATAATACAATACAGTAAATTACACAATGAATTATACAATAGACATTTAATTACACAGTCCCTCGGCTACTAATGTCCCCAAAACGGAATCCCATGGCCCGCACATTAATGAACGGAGCCAAAGAAGAAGACAACCCGGCCCCAACACAGCCGAGGCCAGGAAATGGACCGGCAACTCTGATGGTGTGACCCATGAAGGTCCCGCCACAACAACGCCAGTCAGTTGCGCTCCCACCTCCCCCACCGGGCGGGGCGGGGGAGGGAGCCGTGGTGGACTGCAGCTCCGACGGTGCTGGCGGTGCGGCTTTTGAATGTCCCACCGCAACAATTCCGGTCAGCTGCGCTCCCACCTCCCCCACCAGGCGGGGCGGGGGAGGGAGCTGTGGTGGACTGCAGCTCTGACGGTGCTGGCGGTGTGGCTTTTGAATGTCCCGCCGCAACAACGCCGGTCAGCTGCACTCCCACCTCCCCCACTGGGCGGGGGCGGTAGCCGTGGTGGACTGCAGCTCCGATGGCGCTGGCGGTGCGGCTTTTGAATGTCCCGTCGCAACAACTCCGGTCAGCTGCGCTCCCACCTCCCCCACTGGGCGGGGCGGGGGAGGGAGCCGTGGTGGACCGCGGCTCCGACGGTGCTGGCGGTGTGGCTTTTGAATGTCCCACTGCAACAACGCTGGTCAGCTGCACTCCCACCTCCCCCACCGGGTGGGGCAGGGGAGAGAGCCGTGGTGGACTATAGGTTACCTTCCCCATTTCCATAGGAACTCCAATTTTTTCTGCATCAGTCAGACCTCTAGAATATCAATAAGACTTCATCTGCACCCAGTTCTGGATTGACTCATTAAGAAGTGGACAAACTAGAACTCAGATCAAAGTAGAGGTTAGAAGAGATTATTGATTATTGTTGGGAAACAGCTAGTATGAGGAGAGGACAAAGGAATTGGATGTGTTTGGCCTGGAAATGAGATGGCTGAAAGGGAACATGATAGCCATCTTCAAATACTTGAAACTCTGACACATTATGTCCGTTGCCCCACCAACGCCGAGGCCACTGGACACTCCCTCCCTCCTCCCTCCACGTTCTGGACTCTCGCTGCGTCTCAGTGCATGCACCTGTGGATGCTGTCCCCTCTCCCTGGCCCTGCCTGGCCAGAGGATAAAGAGGGATGCCTGCAGTTATGGAGGACTCCCACCACGTTCCGGACTCTCGCCATGTCTCCCCGTCGCCCTCACCAGGACTTAAAAGACTGTAGAGGCGGCTGGACTTTTGCTGCTGCCTCCGGTCTTTCCTACAGGTCAGAGAGGCTATGATATTTATTTAGTTATCAAGATGTTATTGGACTTTACTGTATTTTTATTTGCCATTATGTTTTGTATTTTGCTGCTGTATCTTTTTTATTGTATTGATCTGCTTTAAGCTGCCATGAGACGGCGTAGGCTGAATAGGGAGGGATATAAATAAAAAATCTATCTATCTATTATACTTTAGGAAGTGAATGGGTACTATCACAGTCATTCTTTGTTGCGGCCAGTTAGCAGGAGAACCTTGCTTTGTTACATATAGTGGCTCTGCATATATGGAACCAAGCTACGCCCTAGCAAGTCCAAGGCTCCACTTGCTCCTGAGGGATCTCATTTTAAATAACAATGTGAAGGATGTGAGAATGTACTTACCTTACCTGTATACATGGGCAGGATGGTGAGAGCAGAGAGGCTGACTGTATACTCCACAAAGAATCAAAAACTTTGTAAAAATAACTTTTATTTTTTGCAGAGGGCTGCACGAAACTGGATGTGTTGCAAAATAGATTCCAGACTGCAGCTAGAAACAGCAAGGCTCCTTTTGGCAGTTGCCAGCTACCGTATTTTTTGGACCACAAAGTGTACTTTTTCTCCCCCCAAAGTGGGGAGAAAATGAGGGTGCGTCTTATAGTCCAAATGCTGGTCTTCGGCCAGCTGTGGCTGTTGTAAAAAGATATTTTACAAGAGCCTCAACTGGCTGAAGACTACTACTGCTGCCTCTCAGCTGTTCATCTGTTCGGGGCAGGGGGGAAAAACATATGAAAAACAAGTGGCCACTAGAGGGCGAAAATCGCAATTTCCCATTTAAATGCATTGGAAATAAATTTCTTGTATTCAAAAGTTTTCTGTTTGTATGTTCCCAATGCATAGTGGGAAACCAACCCTGTGCTTAAATAGAAAGGGTTTCACTTACCTTGATGCCTTTGTCTCTACTCCATGTGGACAAAGTGGAAGGAGAAAATATGCTTCCTGGTTGAAAGGAGAGCAAGAGGCTAGGCTAGAGTATCACTTCCTTCCTCAGTGCAATTCATACCTGTCAACTTTTGGATTTGAAAATAAGGGAAATTTTGGCCACACCCTTCTGTGGATGTGGCCAAATCTGTGGGCGTGGCCAAATATAGCCATGTGACTTGCTGGGCTCTAGTCATGCCTGCCACATGGACATGAAAATGTCTCCAAACACAGACAGCACTGGCTCTTTGGCTGTAAATGGAGATGAGCACTGCACCCTAGAGTTGGATACGACTGGCAGATTTTACTTTCTTAGGATCAAAGATCGCTGCAGATGGTGATTGCAGCCATGAAATAAAAAGGCGACTGATGCTTGGGAAACAAGCTATGAGAAACCTGGGGAACATAGTTAAAAGTAGATGCATTACCTTGCAAACAAAAAATTGCATAGTCAAAGCAATGGTATTCCCGGTGGTAATGTATGGGTATAAGAGCTGGACCATTAGGAAAGCTGAGCGCAGAAAAATAGATGCCTTTGAAATGTGGTGTTAGAAATAGGTCGATCCTAGAAGAAATCAACCCTGACTGCTCATTAAAGGTCAAATAGTAAAGATGGCGCTAAAATACTTTGGACATCAAATGAGAAGAGAGGATTCACTTGAGAAAGCCTTGATGCTGGGAAAGGTGGAGGACAAAAGAAGGGGGTGGCCAAAAATAAGATGGCTAGATGGTATTGTAGATGCAATGGGCACAAAGCTGTGTGGGCCAAAGAACCCTTTCCCCATCTTCTTCGGGGACTTTTGTTTTGTTTTCTTTCTTGTTTACTCAGTGGCTTAAGTGACTAAGATGCTGACTGGGAGGCAGAAGGTCAGCAGTTTGATTCCCGAGTACTGCAGGACAGAATGAGCTCCCGTCTTTGTCCCAGCTCCTGCCATCCTAGCAGTTCGAAAACAAGAAATTGCAAGTAGATAAATAGGAACCACTTCGGTGGGAAGGTAACAGCGTTCCGTGCGCTTTGGTATCTAGTCATGCCTGCCACATGACCACGGAAATGTCTACAGACGCAGACAAAGCTGGCTCTTCGGCTTTGAAACAGAGATGAGCACTGAACCCTAGAGTCGGATACGACAGGCTTTCGAGCAAGGGAACCCCCCCCCTCTCTCTCTCATATAGTGATCAGGCAACACCCCCGCCCCAATTAGGGTGGAGGAGCAAGGGATTAATTCCCCCCTCTCTCTCTCTCAAATAGTGATCAAGCAAACTCCCCTCTCCCAAGTTAACTCTAGAACTCTAGAAATGAAATCCTCCAGCCAGGGGGCAGGGCAGAAACAGCTCAATAAAGCATGAGGTTCCCCTGCATATATGAAATATATCACTCGCCTAGAATAGACTCCTGCTCCCAGCAGCCAAAACGAAGCCACCAGGACCATGTGGCTGGCAGGAAAGGGAAAGGGAAAACTACAGAATGCCCCCCCCCCTCTCTCTCCCTCTCCTTCCACAAGCGAAAAGCCTGCCACACAGCAACCTCTGGTGGTCGGAAAAAAATACTGCAGCTTCGCCTGTGAGGGCTCCGCTCAGGATATTTTTTAAAAAAATAAGGAAAAATACGGGGAAATTAATAAAACAGGAGGGGCGGGAAGAGGGGTAAAAATAAGGGGTTTTCCTGGGGAAAACGGGATAGTTGACAGATATGGTGCAATTGGCCTGGTCTGCCCATTTCCCCTGCAGCGCCACCACTGGTTGCTGATGCAAAATACAGTATTAAATTTTTGTTTTGTTTTCCTGCTGTGAAAACTGGGTGCGTCTTATGGTCAGGTGCGTCTTATGGTCAAAAAAATATGGTACTTCTTCTCTATATATTTGTGTTCTTTGCATTCCATGTGGAGGATCAGATTTGCCCTTAAAATGAGTTGGTTGACCTTGTAGACCAGTTGCCAGGAAAGATCAAAGATCAAACAGAGGAGTTTGGACTAGATTGTTATTCTATCGTACAATTATATCTTATTGTGATATGCATAGGATCTGGAACAAAACTTCACAATAAGCATCCATTTTTCCATGCTTTCCTCTTTAATAACCCAACATTTTGTGGCCAATGAGCACAGTGACTTCTCAATTTGCTGTGTGCCCCTTTTGATTTTTTCCTTTAAATATTTTTGTATTTCTACAAACTTTGTTGCTCCATCTATCCCCTGTCTTACTCTTATGCATGGGCTGATGTCATTTTTGCTGCATAAGGAATAGCACTTATAGTTTCAGCCTTGGAAACAGAGGTTATCGTTGGGACAGAAGATATGTTACAGTATTAATTCCAAAACTGTGATTGGGGGAGGGGAGAGTTGTTTCGGTAGTGGAAAATAAGAGATTTCAAGGGGAGCACAAAATAGCAATATGAAGAAAGACATTTTATCTGCTTAAATATTTGTTTTGTTTATTGCCAATTAAGAAGCTGCATGCTGCCACATTTTCAACAAAGACAATTAAATTTAAACAAAGTGATGCATTGCATTAGCGATGATGTACCAACATCAAATCCAACCTGGATCTAAACAAGCAGTCTGGACTGGCCTTAGTTTTTTCACCTGTATCTGTGGAGGAGAGTAATATGAAAACATATTACTGTGTAAACTACTGTGTAAATATTAGATCTACAGTAAGCATCTTTCCATTTGAATGTTCAGGCCAAGAGTGGTGCTTTGGAGAAGGATGGAGAATTAAACATTTCCCAGTTGAGAGTGGGAGGACAATACTTTGAAGGCTCAACAATTTTTTCTAACTTTCTGCCATGATGGTTTTATACTACTTCAAGAACTTTTCCCCCCTAATTAGCACATCTTCTTCCTGAAGTAGTGACCTGGAAAATCTCAACCAAGCAGAAACCCTGTAATGGAATGAGATAATGTTGCAGTACTGATGCAAGGTGATATTGGTGAAGATTAAGAGAGCCAGTTCAGAGTGAGGACACTTCCCAAATAAGCAGACACTTTCAAATCTTTCCCTTTTTAAATTGTCGAAAAAGAGATTTTTTTCAGTTGCCACAAATGCTTACAGGAAGTAATGAAAGATTATAGGCTCACCTCCCATAACAGCTGTCTCAGTTCTTTTTGAATTTAAACATAAATGTATTAACTGTGCCATGATTTGCAGCATAATTTTTTATTACTCATTTTTGTTAACATATACAGTATCTCAAAACAGGATATCTCTTCCATTGCTGAGATATGAAACTAATCATATGTGATGTTAAAAATAAGATGCTCAATCTGGCTGTGAAATGAACTTCCTTCTATGTTTTGGGTTTTTGTTTTTAATTACTTTTTTCATGAAAAATGGCCATGGTTTTGCCATTTTTTTAATGTGGTTTTTTATGGCTGTGAAACATGGACTCTCTATTGCCAAGACATCAAAAAGCTTGAGCACTTTCACCGACAGAATATCAATTGGGATGACTATGTCACCAACATCGCAGTTCTCGAGAAGGCACATGTATAGCATTGAAGCTTCCATCATAGGCCATCGTCTTAGATTGATAGGGCATGTCCGCCATATGGATGGTTCCAGGTTTCCTCATCAAATTCTTTATGGGGTACTTAGTTCTAGTACAGTAATACCTCATACAAAATCCGCTTCATAAAACATCGGTCGACTTTGTATGAGGCATTCAGTTTTTCCCAGGTTGCATTGTGCCTGGGCAGTATAAAAGGCAGGAAACATGCGTGCATTGCTCTTGTGGGTTTTGCACAAGGCAAAGAGTGTTTAGGAGTGGTTTTGAGCGTGATTTTGGATGTTTTTGAATTTTTCATCAGAATTTTTGGAAGCATTCCTGGGATTTTTGCAGCATTCTTCGGGTTCTTGGACAATCAGGGTTGTTTGACATGTTTTTGTAATATATTTAGCCTTTAGAGAATGATTTCTTAAAGTTCTGTCAGTTTCCTGTCTGTTTCCTTGACTTTGCCCTGAAGTCTGTGCTGTTACAGTACAATGTATCTCTATGGAAATGACGTTGTATGAGGCATCGCGGCAAGGATTTGGGTGTTGTATGAGGCATCGCCTAGGATTTTGCATGCCTCATACAAAGTCCAAATCCGTATAAAGTCCAAACTTGTGGAACCAAGTTTGGACGTTGTATGAGGTATCACTGTACAAGACCTCGTTGGAGCTCCTTTGAAGTGTTATAAGGGCCGGCTAAAACAAACCATGAAGGTGCTGCTACCGATCACTTCGAAGGAAAACATCACAGACATGAAGAGGCTAAGTGACAAGCATGGAAGCTTCGTCCAACTCAACTACGCCCTCCACCATCTATTCAATGTAATGGCCACAGCATATGTGGTCACATGTTTCTTACCAGGATTGATTTATTGAGTCACCAGAGACACATCCATCAAAGGAGAAAATTACTTCCAGGAAAAATGTATGCTCGGATACGAGTAGCAGACAGCGACAACGATTATTGCTATAATCCAGTAGTGCTTCTAATATATTTAGAGTAAATTCCTGCTTATTTGTTTTGCTCGTGCAATGGTGTTTTGCTTGAGTGGTACAACATTTGCGGGACTTCTGTAAGGGCTACTGACCAGTGCCCCCTTGTTGACTTCAGTGAGAGGATTTCCACAGTCATCACTAGCTGTGCCAGCAATCAACTGGATTATGACTTTAATAATTATTTATTCAGTTCACTTCCTTGGTGGCTGTGTCCCTGCATGGCACAACTCATGCAGAATTGTTCCTCCAATGTTTTGGGGGATTGCATACCCATGTTTCCCATTGTTGCCCTTCATTATAGGCAATGACAAAGCAAAGAAAGTGGCTGCTTAAATTTCATTAATTGTTTCCTTTGATTTTTGTTGTTGCTACTTTCCCCCTTTGCTTTTAGGAATGATTTTGCTCCCTTCCCTGAAAGACACATCTATATTTTTCTTTTGCAAAGAGGCCAGCAATAGCATGGTAATCTCCTTGCAATAAAGCCACAATGCTCACCTCTTTCTTTTTTTGGTTGCTTTCTGATCACACATGATTGGCACAGCACTGCAGGTTGCTACAGATAAAAGGAGCCTGTGTACATATTCTTGTGAAGCACATAGAAGGTTCCATAAGCTAGTTAAGTGTAACTTTTCTCAGAAGCATTTAACAGTTTAGGTAAACAGCCGCCTTTGAAATTTGACACATTTCAAAAGAGAACAATAAATATAATTGCATTTTAATATATTTTTATCAGCTTTGCCATTGCTGCTTCACCTTACTCTGCTTTAGTAGTTTCACTGTTCTCTTTCTTTTGCTACTGTCCAGATCTGTCCAGGTTAGAGAGTGGCACACATGAAGAGCATTCTGGTAAAATCTGAAAAATATAGAAAGGAGAGGCTTCTTCAGAATTCACTACATCAAACATAGCAGGGGGAAAAATCAGTTAACGGTGGTAAGAGTACATAGTGCCTTTCTTTTGAAGCATTGTTAAAATGGGTAGATCACATGGGAAAAGATAGGTGAGAAGCATGATCATTACAACAGAGAGGTTATAGATTTAGAATCTACCATAAATGAATTAAAATGTCCTAATAGTGTTTTAAGGTTTTATCAGTACTTTGGTCATTTTATGGATTACTAGCATATTTTGCCCAGCGGTGCCGGGCTTTTTAAAATTGTGTTGGATGGTAAAGGGTTTCGGGTTTTTTTCTTGAACCAATGGTGCTGGGCTCTTTTAAATGGTGTTGTAAGGTTTTGTGATTTTGTGGCTTCGAGGCGCTGCGTCCGCCTGTGGCGGACTTGCACTCCAAGTGTGTGTTTGTTTGTTTGTTTGTTTTTTGCTCACCGGCTTCCTCAGTACCGGGCTCTTTAAATTGGTTTTTGAAGGTTTTTGTTTTATGTTTATGCAAATTTTATTTTAATTTAATTTATTTAATGTAAATTAATTTTTTTTAGTTTAAAATTTAATTTTGGTTTTTTAAATCTTTATTTTTACGCATTTTTATTTTTATTTTTGAGTGAAAAGTGATTTCTGGGGTTTTTTTGGTATTTTTTGAGATTAGTGTGATTATTTTTGAATGTTTTTATAACTTATTTGATTAATTTGGGAATTAATCTTATTATTTTCAATATTATTGAATGTTTTTTCTCTTGTGGCCTCTGGGTGGGGGTGGTGAGCTTTTCTTCCTCTCTACAATTTTTCTCTTTTGTCCTCTGGGTGTCGCTTCCGGTAAGTATTTTCTTTATTTTCTCATTTATTTCCTCATGGAGAGAAGACGTCTTATGGTAAGCTCTCTGGGGTTGTTGGTTTTTTTTTGGGGGGGTTGGGTTTTTTGGGGGTGGTCGGTGTTTTTTTTCTTGTTTGTTTTTGGCTGTTTTTGTGTTTCCTTTTTGGATTTTGGATTTTTGTTTTTGAGTGTTTGTGATTGTTTTTGGTTTGTGTTTTTGTGTTTACTTTTTTAGGGGGGGGCTTCTTTTCCACGGGCCATGCTGGCTGGCCCGTGGGAAGGAAGGGCAGCGGCATCAGGTTTTTTTTTTTACTTTTATTTTTTGCGCGCCGGCTGTCTCAGCGTTCTGCACGCTAATGGCGCGCAGGATGCTGGGGCTTGTAGTTTTGCCTGCACGTGTTTGGTTACTGCAACAGTTTTTTTCCTGCGGCTTTTTTTATTGGCCACTGCACGTTTCCGAATGTTCCTTTTGCCACGCCGCTCAGCCTGATTGGCTCTGGCGTGGCGCAAGGAACATTGGGAATTGAAGTTCTCCTTTTTTTGCGTCCGGGGGGCTCCTGCCCCCCGGGCGAAAATTTCAACCCGACAGTTACCTGCGAACCCCATTCGGGCAAGTGCACGGAGGCTCGGACGGGGCTAGTGGGGCCTGGTGCAACATCCTTTGTCACATTCCAACGGTTATAGGTATAGATTTGACAAATTGCCTGAACATCTGAAAACTGGAGAGAGGGCAGAGAAGGCCAGGGTCAAAAGCACAGGTATCTATGTACATTTAGCAGAAAATAGTTAAAGATTATATCATTTAAACTGCAATATTACCTGTTTCTATATCATGCTGTAGATAAATGGGTTCTGCCTATTTAAGAGTTTGAGGTGATGAGGATTTATATGGTGGCATTCAACCTGCATTCTCCTGTCAGCCATTTTTAGTCATACAAACCCTGGAAAAGCTTTATGACTTAATTCTGACACATGTGTAAAGCTCACCTTAAAGAAAGATGCAACATGTTCTGGTCTTCCCTTTTATTTCATAGTACAGTATTTATTTCAATATGTCTTGCCTGACAATCCCGCTACGGTAATGGAGTAGACCGTACTGCCAGCGGCTCATCGCCGAGTATTGGGCAGTGGTAAATATCCTGACTCCCTGAAGGGTTCAAAGGCTACAGGTGGGCGAACCCCTTTAGGTGGGGTGATGTTCCCCTCAGTGGAAGAAATGCCACTGGAAACCATCATGTTTTGCCCAACGGCAAAATGAGTGGAGGAGGAACCACTTCACTATTCTGAATCCCAGCCAGGACTGGCTGTGAAGGCGCACCTTGTCAATATCCTCAAGGCTGTGGCAGTCCATTACAGTCCCGGTGTTAAATCCTGCATGTCTCATTTCATATGTGTCGCAGGAGATGGCTCCGTGATCACAGTGAGTGGGTCACTTTATGATAAACGGATCACGCCTGTGGCATTTTTTTCTGATTTCCAGGGGAAAATATATACCCGGATAGGATTTGCAGCTGATGATGACAATTTATTTCATTTGTTTTTACCGAAGTGAATTGTAAAAAGTAGCAAATTACAGAAAATTGTAACTATACTAGATGAGAAATCAACTGTACATGATATATACAGTAATCCTGACATCTGCTCCCTTCTGGACAATAATATATCCATCTGTGGATACTGGGTTCTCTCAGCTTAAATGCTGCTATACCATTTTGTACTTTATTATTAATTTTTATTTTTATTTATTCTTCAAATTTCTATTGCCGCCCAACTCAACAAAGACTCTGGGCGGCTAACAACAGTTAAAAGCAACATCAAAACTAACTAAAAACCCCATTAAAATTCAAAATAATTTACCCACTCACCCCATCCATTAAAAGCGAGAGAATCTTAATTATATAATCCAGCAGGCGGGGGTCACCCCTCCATCGGTGCCCCACACCTGCCCTGCCAGCCAGGTTTTCAGTTCTTTCCATGTAGAGCACATTACAGTAATCTAGTCTAGAGATGACCAGAACATGTGTGACCATGAGCAAGGAGTCCCGGCCCAGGAGCAGGCACAACTGGCAGATCACATGAAGTTGTGCAAAAGCCCTCCTGGCCACAACTGCCACCTGCTCTTCAAGCAGTAGTCGCGAGTCCAGGAGGACCCCCAAATTATGCACCAGGTCTGTCTGGGGCAAAATAGCTGCATCCAGAACCAAAGATGGTAGCTCCCGAGATAACTCAGGGCCTCTGATCCATAGCCACTCAGTCTTGCCGGGATTCAGTTGTAGCCCATTGTCTCCCATCCAGACCCCAACAGCCTCCAGTCACCTGGATAAGACTTTGACAGCATCGCTTAGATCACCATGGGCCGAGATGTACAGTGTAATGATGATACCTCACCCCATAGGAATGGATGATCTCACCCAACGGCTTCATGTAAAATAGGAGAGGAGAGAGCACCGAGCCCTAAGGTACCCCATATTGAAGGAGCCTAGGGCTGGACCTCTCGCTCTCCAACCACACCGACTGCATCTGGCCCTTCAGAAATTAGGAAAACCAGGACCACACAGTACCCTGGATCCCCAATCCTTGGAGCCGTTCCAGAAGGATACCGTGGTCGATGGTATCGAAGGCTGCTGAGAGGTCAAGAAGAGCAAGGACAGACAGATGACCATCGTCCTACTCCTACCAGAGGTAATCCATCAACGTGACCAATGCCGTCTCCGTACCATATCCTGAATCCTGACTGAAAAGGGTCCAGATAATCCGCTTCATCCAGGACCCCCTGTAACTGCTGCACCACTGCCTTCTCCAGTACATACTCGTCAAGTGCGGCTCCTGGAAATACAGGAACTGCCCCAGCCCAGGTGCGTATGCACCGCAACAATTCATCTGCGCATGCGCAAAGCCCATTCCTGATGGACGCGCTTGCACAGTAACCCCTTTTCCCACTATCCAAATACAGGACGGTGGCAGGAAAGGGGAGGAATGAGCAAAGAAATACGGAAATCCCGGCCAATCTGGGATACTTGACAGGTATACTCCAGTACCTTCCCTAAAAAGGGAGGGTTGGATACAGGTCTATAGTTAGTTAGTACTGCTGGGTCAAGTGATGATTTCTTCAGGAGGGGGCACACCAAAGTACGTTTTAATGGTGCAGGGAACACCCCCTCCCGAAGTGAAGAATTAATTATTGCCCCGACCCAGCCACCTGTCACAACCTTGGAGGCTTTCACCAGCCAGGCAGGACAAGGATCTAGAGGGCATGTAGTGGCGCAAACAGCTGTAAGGAGCCTGTCCACTTCCTCAGGGACAACTGGATTGAACCAATCCCAGATAACATGGCTAGACTGCAGTCCAGTCAACTCCAGACCCCCACAGTCCATGTCAAGATTCAACCCTGAGTGAATCCGATCTCCATCAGATAATCAGCAAAATCCTCAGCCAATCCCTGCCAACTGGGTACAGACCCCCCTCTACCAAGGAGAGACCTAGTCACCCAGAACAAGATGGCTGGGCGATTATCCACAGAGACAATAAGGGTGGTGAAATATTGCTGTTTCACCACCTCTATCACCACCAGGTAGGCTCTAATTGTGACTCTAGCAAGTGTTCGATTGGAGTCACTCCGGGTCTTCATCCAGTGGTGTTCTCGGCGTCTCTTTGCCCGTTTAAGCTCCCTCAATTCCTCTGAACCACGGGGATGAGCAGAGCCCACGTGTGTGGAGAGGCCGTAGTGGCGCGATTATGTCCAAGGCCGCCATCACTACCCTGTACCAAAGATCAATGAGTGCCTCGGGCGAATCGTGTAGCCGATCCAGAGGAAAATACCCCAGTTCCCTTTGGTATCCTTCAAGATTCATCAGTCACTGGGGGCGGGCTAATTTAGTAGGCCATGCCCCCCTACAATGGAACACCGCCCTCAGGAAGTCTAGAGTCACCAGATAGTGATCCGACCATGGCACAAGTGTACTATCTTAGGTTGTGCAATTGGATGACGTAATTACATCTTGTGGAAATTGATGGGAGGAGGGAAGGTTGATACAGAGGAGGTTATTAAATCATAAGGTATATGTCTTGTTTATGGAAAAAATATGTTTGTCTGTAATGGGTTGTTCGATTTCCTTATGCTCAGCGATGGGTTCTGAACATTCAGAGTAGTTGATATTCATGGAGTGGTTTCACTTTATTATATCATAGACTTTATACTATTATGAGCATTTCCAAGGTTCACTGGCTTCCTGCAAAATATGAGATATTACCAGAAACAACACTTTAATCATATGCTATAAAGAATGAAAAGTGGGGTTTATTTGTGATAATGCCACATATAAAGTGAAGACATCCATTCAGCCCTCGTATTAGCATTGCTCAAGTGACTAAGATGCTGACTGGAAGGCGTCAGGTCAGCAGTTCAATACCCGAATACTGCAGGATGGAATGAGCTCCCGTCTTTGTCCCAGCTCCTGCCAACTTAGCAGTTCAAAAGCAAGAAATTGCAAGTAGATAAATAGGGACTTCTAAGGTGGGGAGGTAAACGGTATTCCGTGCGCTCTGGTGTCTAGTCATGCCTGCCACATGACCACGGAAATATCTGCAGAAGCAGACAGCGCTGGCTCTTCAGCTATGAAACATCTGAGGATGGGACCCAGTTTGTTTAGACTTGCTTGCTAGAACCAGAAATGTTGCTGTAGAAACCTGTATTAGAGAAACAGCCGCCTGTGTGATAAGGCAGACTGTGGATTCTTTTCCCGTGTGAAGGAGGGAGCCCGGCACTTTCTCACCAGCCGTTTATAAACTAACTCCAATTGGATGAGATTCCACACGTGAGGAGAATAAAACCAAAGTGTGAGAAATTGTACTTTCTCTTTCGCCATGGAAGTCCGGGGGGGGGGGGGGGGGAGCCTCACAGATAAAACTGTGAGAACAAGGGAAGCCAGAAGGGCCAATCCAAGATAAATTTCTTATTTTTGTATGTATTCTTTGAATGAATAGATTGCAGGTTTGATTTCCTATGCTATATTCATTTCTTTAACTTACTTAAGTAAACTTCATAAAATATAGATCCTTTGTGTCTGTTGAATTGGGACAAAGAGCTGACTAGACCACACTGAGAGGGCCACGTTTATGCTACCTAATTTAAGTAATCTAAACCCTGCGCACTCATGTGAAGTCACAGGGGAGCCCATTAGCAGGGTTGCCCCACAAGGTGGTGACAGACACAGATGGTAAGGAGGCAGAGAGTGAAGTGTGGCAGGAAGGAATGATAAGATCTCTAGGTAAAGAGATCAAAATCATGACAATGAGCACTGTACCCTAGAGTCAGATATGACTGGCTTTCAAGCAAGGGTGACCTTTACCTTTACTTAATTTGGGAGAAGAAAGAATTATCTAAATTTTAGGTGTGCAAATTGGAAATGATAAACCTTGTATGTTAATTATAGCATAAATATGTATACTATATGTAAGGGATTCTTCCTGTAAGAGAAGAATTATAAAACCCTATTAACAAACTGTTGTTTTTGAAATAAATCTGAAATACAGTTTTTTAAAGTTGCAGTTAACCAAAGTGCCAAGGATTGTGTTCTTAATTTAAAGTTTAACTTTCCTCTGTAGTACCATCTTCAGACTGACTAATGCAAACTAAAACATGTAAAATATTCCTTTTAAGAAAATTGTGTTATAATTTAAAAGGGGACGAACCTGTCGATAGCTACTTTTAAAATAAAGTTTCTGTCCTTAATATTTTGTGTTTGACTTACAAAACTTAAAACACTGTTCAGAAGTTAAAACTTAGAAAACTAAACATAGATATTGGTAGAGTTATTTTTTTGGTCTATATTTGCCAGAATACCTCAAGCAGCAAAGCCACAGACCATTCTAACTAGGATTTTCTTGGAGGTGTAGTATAAAACAAGTACAATGGAACCTCATACAACAATTGTCCCGTATAACAATGAAATCGTATAAAAATTTGGTTTTGAAAAAATATGGTGTCCCGCATAACATTTTCCCCTATGGAAAAAAATCATACAACAATTTTTCAATGGGAAAAACCACTTAGCGGGGAAAAATCGTTGTACGATGCATCCCATAGGGAAAGTCACTATACAATGCATATATCATATAGCAATTGTTTCGTACAACAATGAGCCCGGTGGAACGGATTAAAATCATTGTATGAGGTACCACTGTACATGTTTTCTACTATCTGTATTCAGTATGTGATAGCAGGACACATACCACTCATTTTCATGGCTGAACTTTCCAGTGTTGTAAGTTTTTGATGCCTTTTCAGTGTGTCTGCCTCCCTCCTCACCCTCATACAAACCAATTGTTTTACATTTTTTAGAACATTGGTCAAAAAAGTGATCTTGTGTCCCTTCAAATTATCCATGTTTTGATTGGCCCCCAAATAATATTTTTTATTTGAGTAGGTCACTACTTTTTTATTAAACAATTTATTTCCTGTTTTAAAAAAAAACCTTCTTGATGTAACTTAGAGTTTATAGCCCCTGCCTTAAAAGAGAATCTTTTTTTTAAAAAATGGACAAATTGGGCTCTTTGGTCACCCATTTTGCTAATAGCCTTGGACTGCTGGCAAATCTGAAGGAAATTACCTCCCCTTCCCTCTCCCCTGAGATCATCTACCATTACCCTAGGCAGAATGATTGGACCCTGAATAAAGCTAGGCTGCAGTCCTATGCTTGTCTGAGAATTAATGCCCACTGAATACAGTGAGACTTACTTAAGAGTAAACATGTGTAGCTATCTAGTCTTCTGTGAGAAAGTGATTAGAAAGTCATAGCAAGTCAGTTTTGTAAGACTAATTGAATAGTCAGCAAAGAACCAAACATAGGGAAATTTTGGGGAGGGGGATATAACTCCCAGAGTAATGATGTTGTAATTTTAAAAGCTATTTTTCCATTTTCTATGTGGAGCAATGGTACTCTATAGACCACATTAATTTTTATGGCACTTCTGACATTGTTCACTCTTCTCTCTGACCATATTAAACATCATGTTGACATCCTACTGGGAAAGAAACATAGTTTTTTACCATTTCCAATGGATTATTTTGTTATTGAATATCCTTAGCATGAGGCATTATTGTAGTTAATTAGCAAAGTCAATAGTTGGTCTGTATCTGTCTTATCAGCCACCAGTATTTTATCACAGGTTTCATATCAGTGCCATAGTCTAAAATTTTGTCTTCATGCCCTGGTGAAAGCGGAACGCCAGGCTATTCTCAGTATTGACATTTTGGACTCAATGAAAAGTCACTTGAAGAAGTTACTTATAGAACAATGTAGGCGAACCTATGGCATGCGTGCCACAGGTGGCACGCAGAGCCCTTTCTGTGGGCATGTGTGCCATCACGGGCAAGCCCCGCACCACACTTTTCAGTCCTGCATAAGTCTTTGTTTCCTCACCCACCCACCCTTTCTTTTTCCTCTCCCTGAGCTGTACGATTTTGGCATTCAGTGCCATCTGATTTTTGCCTGACAAATCGGTATACCTAAACTAAATGGATTAAATTTTATATAAGCATGATTAAACCATACAGGGTTGTGGTCAAGTAAATATTAAACTAGCTTAGGCACATAATGAGACAATTTTTCCTTCCTCGGATTCAATAATCTTATGAGGTATTGCAAATAATGTTTTTTTAAAAACATACATGTACATCAGTTGCATGCAAATGATGAAAAGTTGTATTATACCTGTGAAAACTCTGGTTAGTAAGTATTTTTTTCTCCCTTTGTCTTTCATGGACAGACTACACCACCAGATTATGTTTTCATTTCATTCATTCATTTATTCGATTTATACCCCGCCCTACTCGACCAGGGCCGACTCTGGGCGGCTTACAACAGTTAAATCAAATACAATATACAAAATTACAAATGATACAATGTTACAATACAGCAGTGAAACAATAAAATATGAAATAACATTTATGTTCGAACATAACAAAATGGTTACACGATCCCTCAGCTACTAAACATAAGTAGGGGAAAGGGAAAGGGGAGGGGGAAAGGGGAGGGCAAAGGGGAAATACGACATAATACAGTTCATTATGCAATACAGGACAATAACAACATATCAAGCATAAACACAATATAAACAATTAAATAAAAAATAAACTTATACAAAACATAATAACAGTTTACAATGTTACAAGATATAATCAGGGGAAAAATAATTTTACTGGAGCTGTCATGCCTGGAGAAAGGAGCATAAATCATTTGCCTCAGGAAAAAAACCAGATGTTTCCTCATTATTGCTCAAATCTTGGCATAATCAGCCTTGCCTATTTTGGCTGTTATAACTGAGGTTTGGGCAACTTGACTTGACTGGCCTCCCTCTTTCAAATGACAAAGCTCTTGTTTGGAGAGATAAAACAATCAGTCTTCAATTGCATGTATATTTATTTTCCTGATGCATTATTTTGTTTTATTACCGTATTTTTTGAACCATAAGACACATTTTTCCCCCAAAAGTGGGGGGAATGAGGATGCATCTTATAGTCCGAATGCTGTCCAGCCCCGCCCACCTCCATGTAGCGCCAGCAATGCTTCCCATGCGCCTAGCCCGAGGCTGAAGGCACACAGGAAGCATGAAGGTGAAAGCGTCGGTCCGGTAAGGTCCTTTCAGCCATACCACTCTGAGTCGCCGGACTCAGGAAGAGCCTCATTGTCGAGGAGGAGGAGTCCCATAGCAGCATGGCCGAAAGGACAAGGCAATTGCTGCCACTGCTGGCAGGTCGCCTGGTCTTCTGTCTCTGGGAGCTGCTGGCAGGTCAGGCTCTCACCATCCGGGTAAAGCGCACAGGAAGCGCTGCGGGAGCTGCTGCAGGTCAGCTGGTCTTCTGTAGCCAGCACTGCTGGCGGGTCAGCCCCTCACCATCTGGGTGTGCTTTCCCTTCGGTGCTTCCTGTGCGCCTTCAGCCCTGGGCAAAGTGAGCTACAGCTACAGCTCCCTATTTGGTTCAGAATATTTTTTGTTGTTTTCCTGCTCTAAAACTGGGTGCATCTTATGGTCAGGTGTGTCTTATGGTCCGAAAAACACGGTATGCATCACATACCAGCACCGTTGTGCCTGTTTTAGATCTTTGTCACATTAAAAATTGTGACCCACTGAATAATTGACATACCAGAAGGAAACATTTCTTTTTCCTTGCATGGAGTACAGTTTTGATATACAGGTCATCCAAACATTAATCTTATGAAAACCAAGGTGATTTTTCTGATTTTTAATATTTTAATTTACAGGTGTTTATGTTCACAAACATCACTGCAATAAAATGAGAAAAGTTTAAAAACACAGAAAGGCCAAAGAACCATTCAAAAAAATTATATATAATTCAGATTATTCTAGAAACAATAATATGAGTGTATATATTCTTGTTTTTAGAATAATCTGAATGATTTTAACTACTTATAGACAAATATTGTGTAAAGTGGACTAGAAATACTGAGGTGATATTCAGGAGGTATTAATTAATTGTGGAACATGTTTTACTATTGTTTGTGCAGCTAATATGGTACCTTATGAGATTGTGTTGAGATAACGAAGGACTTTGTTGTTCAGCCATAGTTCACAGATTGACTATATTACCAAGGATTTTTTATATTAGTTTCTCAAAATCAGATGCCTAACTCTTAACATAGGATACCATACTACCTTCTGGTGGTGCATCTTTTTTGTTGTCATGTAAGTAATCAGGGCATTTCCAGAATATTATATAATTTTGCCTTAGTATGTTTGGCAGGGAAGGCAACCATTTGGCCTTCCAGAGATATTGTTGGACTGCTGTAATTTCCAGCATCCTTGTTTAAGGGTTGTTGTGGGGGGAAATGGAAAGGGGGAATGAAAGTATGTGAAGGCCACCTTGCTCAAATTCCAGTCGTATATGACTCTAGGTTTCAGTGCTCATCTCTGTTTCATAGCCGAAGAGCCAGCGCTGTCTGCTTCTGCAGACGTTTCCGTGGTCATGTGGCAGGCATGACTTATCACCGGAGCGCACAGAATGCTGTCTACCTTCCCACCTTAGAAGTGGTCCCTATTTATCTATTTGTAATTTCCTTTTGAACTGCTAGGTTGGCAGGAGCTGGGACAAAGATGGAGGCTCATTCCATCCTGCAGTATTCAGGTATTGAACTGTTGACTTGCTGCCTTCCATGGTTTGATGTTTTCTGTTCCTGGTGCAGTTTAAAGTTTATATAAACTCTACATTGTCTGTGACTAAATTTATGATAATCAAAGTGACAACAGTCTTTTGAACTGAAATTTGATAGAAAAACCCTCCCAAAGTTTCCAGACGTTTCTTTAAAACCTTTCACATCTCTATGCTGTCAGTACTCTACATGGTTTGTTCATTTTGTCCCCATTAATCTTTAATGTTACTTCACTGCATGCCCTTTATTAGAAATGTGATTATCTAGAAAGATGGTGCTTTTATTAAATTTTAAGGTTAAATAATAATAATAGTTCCTGAAATGCAATTATCAACCAATAGGTCAAGTAACAAAAATCATTGCAGTTCATGTATTCATTACATTTTATTAACATTTGATACATTTTCCTCCCTGTCCTTCAGTTACCTTTGTTTCTGTTGCTACATAGTCTTTCCTTTCACATTATTTTTTGCTTTCCATGTTCTTCTTTTCCTACAGAGCTTCTTTGAAGGACAGTCTGCACCATGGGATTCGGCTAAAAAAGATGAGAACCGAATGAAGAATAGATATGGGAATATCATTGCATGTAAGTGTTGACAGCATAATTGTACTACTGTGTAAATCCCTTTTAGTAACTGACAACACTGTCCACTGATATACAGCTCTTTGTGTCTAGAGTAAAAACAGAGCTCTAAGCCCCATAACAAAACAAAAAAAATAAGAGGCGAGAAGTAAATGTTTTAGCATTTGAGACTTTGAAGCAGCAGAGGTATGCTTAGAGAGCCAGCGTGAAGGGTTGCTAAATTGCCACATTAGGATTGAGAAGATCTGAGTTACAATCCTAAATCACCAATGACATTAACTAGGCCAGTCACTACCTCTTAGCCTAAACCACATCACCGGATTATTGGGGGGACAAAGTGGAGGGAGGAAAGAAGGCATTTAAGCTTGAGCACTTTAAAAAAGAAGGGTTGGATAAAGTTAGGGTGACCAGATCTTATTCCTTAACATAGTAAATCTCACAGAAGTAGGCCCATTGAATCAGTGGGGATTTAGTGACTCAAATCCTCCATAGGTTCCATTAATTCAAATAGGCCAATGCTACCTGTGGCTTATGGAAGAGTTGATTCAGTAATATTCATTGAGCCAATGGCCCTATTCCACTATGAACAACTATGCCAGGTAACAAGATTTAGGCCAGTGCATAGTAATGGTTTGGAGTGTCAGTGGCTTCTGTCAGAGGAGCAGGGAGGATTTTCCCCTTCATGCCCTCCACATGCACTTCAAAGAATTTAGGACAGATCTGAGGGAGCAAAGGACACTAAAGCAATGGCGGCCAATCTTGGCACTCCATGTGTTGGCACTCCATGTGTTGGCACATTTGAACATCAATTCCCAGAAGCCTTGATCAGATGATGTGTTGATTTGGGCTCCTGGGAATTGAAGTCCAAGAACACCTGGAGTGTCAAGGTTGGCCACCGCTTCTCTAAAGGGGGGGACTTCCTTTGTGCAAATGAGCATAAACCAATGTGTTTTTGAAAACATTAAAGTTTTAGATCCAGCTGAATAAAATCAAATCAACAATAGAAACACATCCCCTTGCCCTGAAACAATTACATTTGAAACATGAGACAAGTTTTTATATGCGCACCTACCCACAGACATATGTTTTTATGAGTGTGTAGAAGAGAGTATATAATACAAAGTGGAAGCATTTTACTCAACCTTTTCTGATGATCTGCATGGGACTTTTAGGGCCAAGGTTGATAGATGAGGAGATAGATTATGTGTCTCTGAAGCACATGTATGTGGTCAGCTTACTACACAAAGAGAACCATGGAGGGCTGGAGAACAAAGACTGCCTCCCACCTTCGATTTATTTTAGAAAATCTGCAGTCTGTAGATTTTAAGCATTCGTATCACCTCCTGCTGGCATTCAGCTGGCCAAGAAGAAAGCTGCTTAAAAACTACAGTATGGCAAGGTACGATTGTGGAAGAGAGTGCATTTTGTTATCGTTACCCTTCTTTTTGTATAACAACTAGAATCCCTAGACACCACAACTGGCTCTACTTTCTATTTAAATGTGATGTTTTAGATAAATAGAACTGGTTTGTATGTCTGAGGTCAAAATACAATAGATACACAATATGTACCCTTCTTTCTATTCTGGAATCAGTTAATGTGGTCCTGTTTTGTACTGTAATCAGTACGTATATCTAGGGGAGGTAGATATTCGCTTGTATACCCACTTGTTTGGTTTTTAATTTTAAAATGCTCCCTGCTAGAATTCTATAAAGGTGGGAACACTCATAGATGCCAATGCCTTTATATGTTTGCCTTTCATGAAGCAAGGCCTACACCCCGGGGTTGAGTAGAGCGGGATATAAATTTAATAAATAAAATAATAATAAAATATTTTAAAAATTAAGGCAAAAATATGATAGGTCAAGATGCATGCTTGTCCCAGTTCAAATCAAAGCCTTGTATGCTTGCTCTAGATTTTAAAAAAGGTGGCATATATAGCTACATGCTACATGTTTGTTAAAAGAATAAAACTATTGTGTTTATTTTGTGCCTGGATCAGAATACGGTATTTTTAGAATTAGAATGCTGTATTCGTATTGTATATTGTATAGAATGCAATGGTATTCCCAGTAGTAATGTATGGCTGTGAGAGCTAGACCATAAGGAAGGCTGATCATAGAAAAATAGACGCCTTTAAACCGTGGTGCTGGAGGAGACTCTTGAGAGTACCCTGGACCGCAAGGAGATCAAATCAGTCAATCCTGAAGGAAATCAACCCTGACCACTCATTGGAGGGACAAATACTGAAGATGAAGCTCAAGTACTTTGGCCACCAAATGAGAGAGGATTCACTTGAGAAGGCCCTGATGCTGGGAAAGATCGAAGGCAAAAGGAGAAGGGGGCGTCAGAGGATTAGGTGGATGGATGGAATTGTTGATGCGATGAGTGTAGATCGGGCTGTGGAGGATGGCAGAGGACAGAGGAGACTGCTATGCGGTGGTCCATGGGGTCGCAAAGGGTCAGACTCGACTGTATGACTAAACAACAACAACAAAAAATTCTTAAAGGAAATAATGCAAAATTCGGATTTTCTTTTGTTTTTTGAAGTAATACAGAAATACCTGGGAATTTATTTTCCCTTTATTAATTTTTATTCACCCCTTAGGAACTACAGATGATTCAATTCTAGTTAAGTCTCAGCTGTGTCAGCAACCTCTGCAGATCTAATTGCTTTGGCCTTCATGCTTTAAGCTAAGAATGAGACTCAGCGCTCCACTGATTAGTGATGAGTAGAGAAGGAAAAACAAGGCAAAAATATTAGATGAATGGATTGTTTGTAATTTACAAACTGTTTTAAAGACTTTTAAAGTGGCAAATTTTCCTTTGATCACTGAGATCTCGGTTTAATTTTAATGTCATCAGTGTTTAGCAAATGAGAAAGTGTGAGCTTGGGTTGTCAGTTTGAAATTAGAATAATACAAATTAGCGAAGACTTAAGCACTGAGGGCTTTTTGTTTTGGAAAAGATGGCTGAGGAAAGACTGGTGGAATCTGACAAAATTCTGAATTATGTAAAGGAAGGAAGGAAAAAAGACTAGACCCCTGACGCCAAAACCAATAATATAATAATTTAGTGTCAGAAATTATTTTGGGTTGAAAGGATTTATGCAGAAGAAACTCTGCTCAGGGAATGCCCATATGAGGCTCCTTTAATGTCCCCAAGAGCTGGGAGAAAGACGGGCGCTTAATCTGTCATGCAGTACCCAGGTCTCGAATGCCGAGTTGCCAGCCTTCCAGCTAACAAGACAAGCTTCTTAACCACTGAGCCACCACAGCAAACAATTGTTAGATCTCTGATTCTGGCTTGCCTGCACTGGATATCTGTGGTTTTCTGTCACATTCAAGGTTTTAGTACTGGTGTACAAAGCCCAGTACTGTTTGAGACATTGCTACTCATTGGTGTGCATTTCCCAAAGAATAACTACTCATCTGACCTGGACCTCCTCTGCCTGATGACTCCAGATGCCTGCTGGAAAGGCAATACAGTAATACCTTGGATAATGATTGCATCAAAAAACAATGCAAACTTTCGGGGGGGAAATTGCGTTATCCAATGCATTGTGTTTGGCCCTCCAGACCCCCTCCCCCCGCTGGCCCTCCACGAAGTCCAGAAACACCCGTCGGCCCTCCGCGATGGGAAACGGCCAGGCACTTGGCTGTTTTCCTTCACGGAGAGCCGGCGGGGGTGTCTGCGCGCAACCGCCGACCATCCGCAATGACAAACGGCCAGGTGCTTGGCTGTTTCCCTTTGCGGAGATCCGGCAAGGGTGTCTGCACCCGCCGGCCCTCCGCGATGGGAAACGGCCAGGCGCTTGGTTGTTTCCCTTCACGGAGAGCTGGCGGGGGTGTCTGCACCCACTCACTGGCCCTCCAGAAAGGGAAGCGCACAAACACCACCGCTGGCCTGCCACAAAGGGAAGTGGCCAAGCGCCTGCTTTCCCCCAAACCAAGCCAGGGATCATATCGTCTGATCTCCGGCTTGGTTTGGGGGAATGTGCATGGGCGCGCCCACCCGCTTTCCCCCAAACCAAGCCAAGGATCAAATGCTATGATCCCCGGCTTGATTTGGGGAAAAGCGGGTGGGCACACTCGCCCCCAGTTTCCCCCAAAGGAAGCCGGCTTTTTTAACGTTATCCAATGGATGCATCGGATAATGCTAAAAATCAGATAACGTTAAGACTTGTGGAACCAAGTTTTAACGTTATCCGAGGTATTACTGTATTAGAAATCAAGCCTTCTCAATCCCTTTCCCAATTTTTAAAATACTCCTGAAAACAAAGTTGTTCATGGAAGCACTTGCTGACATCCTTAATGTTAATGTATATGTACATTATTTTATCAACAATATCTTTTATTCCAACTTGGTTTTATTGTAGGTGGGTTCTGTTTTTATGACCGTACATACTGCCCAGAGTAGTGAATTTCCACTAGATGGATATATATATAGCGATAGAGAGATAAATAAATCTTTATTGTCATTGTCCAACACAGAACAATGAGATTGAAAGGATATAAATCTAAATAACTGAATTATCACCTGTTTAAAATCTGTTGCTTCAATCAACAAAGAAAAAGACAATCACATAGAAGTTAATACCTTTTGTATAATCAGAACAGCGTGGGATTTACTTACATCATGTAGCATGTAGTCAGTCACAACATTTTCCCTACAGACATTGCAAAGTTTGTTCCTAGGTAAAAGTGGTTAAAACACTCACCTTAATTTCCTATAGAATTGTTCTAATTGACCATACAGACTGGTTAACAAAGACACTAATAAGCATCCTTTTGAATACTGTATGAATTTCAACATGAATGCACTTTTATTCATTTAAAACAATATTTGCGAGGAGGAAAGCATTTATAGTTTTTACCAACTCCTTACAACACCCTTTGTGGCGTAGTGAATAGAGTGATGACCTGGGACTCAGGAGACCTGGGTTCAGTTCCTCATTCAGGCAAGGAAACAGAGCAGGTGGGGGGCAGATTGAACTGGGAAAACTTCTTCTGAAGTATGTCACTTGCCTTGAATGCCTGATTAAGGTCTCTTTTAAATTAGTTCCAATTTTATGGCTCAAAAGATTTGGAGGGCTCCTGATTTAAATATGAAACCCATAAAAAGTCGGATTACACAAGGGTGGAGCTTTTGCAGGAAAAGAGTCAATGGATTTTGATTTTTAGTCTGACACAAGTAAATGAAGTAGTGGACAGAATAAGGACAGATTGAATGGATTACTTCAGAGAAAATGGTTCAGAGAATAATACTTATCAAATAGGCTTTTAAAGTTACCCTTTTTGTTGGCAGCACTATAGAGAGTAAATATAACATCTTTCCTTTTAATTAAGACTTATTTGTTTCCAAGGTAGTGAAATATAACTGAATAGCTAAGCATTTTTAACTTTTAGCAGTTGCTCACCATTCAGCTCATAGCAGAAAGGTTTTCCTTGTGAGTGTAAACTTGAGATTTAACAATGGGATTTCAATAATTTTGGATTATTTGAAACAAGCTTTTTTTATTTACAAATACCAAAAGAGAGCATATGGAAAGTCATCAGCAACTGCTATCATAGTCACTGTGGTGGTGTAATTATGTGTTAAATCCCTAAAGAACTGCAGGAAGGACTTCCCTACGGCAGTCTCAACACTTATGATGCTTGCATGCTAAATCCACCGCATTTTATTTATTTATTTATATTCAAATTAAACTCCCACAAACAGTTTTCAAATCCTTTCACTACTTAAAGAATGAATATTCTAGAGCCGTGATGGTGAACCTTGGCCCTCCAGATGTTCTTGGACTTCAATTCCCAGAAGTCCAAGCACCCTGTGAATCCACAAGAATGGGTTTACTGTGATTCATCCAGCCCACGCTGCCCTCATCGCTCCTGGAAGCGGAAGTAAAACTTGTTCAATTCCCTGAAGCCTAAGTCAGTACATTAGCTGATCAGTGCTTTGGGTAATTGGCTTAGGCTTCTGAGAATTGAAGTCCAAAAACCAAAGGTTGGGAAACATGGTCTAGAGCAGACATGCCCAAACTACGGCCCGCATGCCAGATACAACCCCTAAAGGCATTCCATCAGATCCGCAGCACCCTCGCCAAACCAGGAAATAAATATGGACACTTCTGCGCATACACAAAATGTTGCCATTTTACTTCCTGGTTTGGCCTGGGCACTTCTGCGGAGTAAAATGGCTGCTTTCGCACATGCACAGAAGCATCTATGCCAAACCAGGAAGTAAAATGGTGGCTTTTGTGCATGCACATAAACGTCCACGTCAAACCAGGAAGTAAAGTGGCCGTGCATGCGCAAACACACCCTGTTCCGGGGGCGTGATTTGCCCTGCTCAGCTGTTCCAGGGGCGTGGTCAGGCCCCGAGTCCAAAAAATTTGGGCACCCCTAGTCTAGAGGATAGAGAAAGATATAAACCATTCAGAGCTGCCATGGTGCAGTGGTTAAGCTGCAGTACTGTAGCCAAAACTCGGTTCACAAGGTTCACTCTTCCAATGTCTATAAAATTAGTACCCAGCTTGTGGCTGCAAATCTATTAGTTTGAATAGAAGATGCTTTTTAAAATGTGGTATTCTTTGAAAGTAGCAATGTAATTGTTTTTATAAAAAGTTACTGCTCTAATGTATTGACGGTCATATGTACTTGTTTTAGCTAACCAATTTACATACAGTGGAAACTCATACAACAATCTCCCCGTATAGCAACGATATCGTATAACAATTAGGTTTTGAAAAGAAATTGTGCCCCACATAACAATTTACCCTATCATACAACAATTTTTTTAATGGGAAAACCACTTAGCGAAAAAAAATGTTGTACGATGCATCCCATAGGGAAAATCGCTATACGATGCATGCATCAGATAGCAATTGTTTCGTACAACAACGAGCCCCATGGAACAGATTAAAATTGTTGTATGAGGTACCACTGTATTGTAATTCATGTTTCCCATACAGAGCAAAAAGTTGGTTAGTTTTTCTAGAAAATTGTTTGCAAAATAACTGAGACTGTAGCAAAGGGAGGGGAGTAGCACAAATGGTAAAGTTTTTTCAACATACAGATTTTTGGTAGACTTCAGATTTAATTTATTACTTGAGATAAACATTTTTAAAGGATGTCATTTAATCCTAGCCAAAAAAACCCCCATGAAACAACAGTCATGACAAAACCCAGCTGGAATGTTGTAAATTTATCTTTATATTTTTTGAAGCATCGTATCATTATTGTTGAGAAAGTGCAAAGATATAATCAGCAGATTTTGGAGAATACATTAGAACAAATAATCTTCACTATAACACATTCTCTGCCATGGACTATGGCATTTCTAAACAAGCATTCAGAGTGGATTTTCATATGATTTCTGGGCATAAAAAGCTTTTGAAAGGCTTTTGTATAATATTGCGGCAGTCTCCCTGTAACAGAAGATATCAATGGATGACTTAACTTGTAGACCGTCTTGGCAAGTAGCAGTCCTGCCACATACTAAGTGCCAAAGCATTTCAGTCTCTCATATAGTGATGAGTATAGCATCTTGACTGACTGGATACTCCAGTAATATAAAAGATACAACTTTGCACTGATTTCTAGCTCCCCTATTCTAAGAAGTCATTCTTCTGGTTGGTATACACACAAGACATTATCTGTGGATTACATAAGGAGCTGACTTCTAATTCAAGGTCTTTAAAATTGTCTTACACATGGTTCTCAAAGACAGAGAAAAATACAGCGGTCTGCAAAGAGCAATCAGTCAAATTGTATTGTTTGTAGCCAAAAGCCTTAGCAATGCAAGTTACAAAACACAATGCCTATTGGCTGGAGGGGAGGGGGGATCCAAAGGAAATTTCATCCATGCCATCAACAGACTTTCAGAAGAATTCATTTAAATGAAGAAACCCCATTGGCAGTGAACAATACAGTGGATCAGAAAAAGAGAATTAAAAAAGAATGACTGATCTATGTTGCATACATAATATGCAATGAAGAAAGTAAATTGTAACTTACTCCTGTTCGAACGTCATGCCAAGCCAATTATTATTAATCTGGTAGTTCACTCAAATGTTTAGTTAAAATGTGGCATTCTTTTAGCTAAAATGTGGGAAATGAGACCAAAGTCCCAGCAGATACTACTAGCTGAAAATCTGTGAATTTCTGTCTTAGTTACTTCAAAAGGGTGGTGATCATGCTGTTTGTGAATTATGTTATTGTGAAGCCATAATTCATCTTTGATGGGTCATCTTGTATTCACTGTAATAGACGTGATGGCATTATTTAATGCTGTTGTTGGATGAACCATGAGTAGGCTTTAATGCATTTTATGTGGTCTGTTTCAGATGATCATTCTCGAGTTAGACTACAACCCATTGAGGGGGACTTGAACTCTGACTACATCAATGGAAATTATATCGATGTATGTATATTAATCTAAACAGTATCATTGAATGAAAGTCAGCTTGTTTGTTGACTGTATAAAATAGATATTTTATATGCTTAGTCCACCAGTTGCCAAAATTGAAATTAGCATGACTGAAGATTTACTAGAAAGAAAACTAAACCAATCATTTCTGTCCTGGAGTGGAGCCCTGCTAGTAATTTTATTTGGCTACCTTTTTTCTGAAGCTGATGCGGACAGCAGAAATGTTATTTTCATTTTCCGTCAACAGCTTGGCATAATTCCTTCTAAAGGGGAGCTGTTTGCATATTAATGTGACAAAACTCTGTAATTCTTAATGTAGTGTCTTGCAATTTCTTGTCATATCTCCACTTTTAAGCAGCCTTCAAAGTAGAGTCTGCATCTGTTAACCAGGACTTCTAATGCAAGCAAGACATTTCATTAAATATGTACACTGTTTAATTATTGAAGACTGCTTCTTTGTTCATTCTGCATCATGTTAACTTAATGTTTTACATTAGAATAAATTCTTTGAGAGACAGTATTTGGGGGGCACCGAAAGAATGAAATCAAAAGTGGAACTGAAAATCAAGGAAGAGTTAATGCCATTTCAAGCCCCAAGTCTATAAAGAAACCAGAATTTTCATGTTCACACAAAATAGCTTAATATTTACTAACTTAGTCATCTTAATTGATGTAGTAAGCATTGCTTCTGTCTTCATTAGCTACACTGTGTAACAAACTCAGCACTCTACACACACACACACACACTTCTCCATTGATTGTGGTGAAAGTGCATTTCAAGTGTATTTTTTAATGAGTTAGAAGTATTACTCAATTAAAATCAATGTTTAATACAATGCGAGGTACAACAAGAAAACTATCTTATTTGATAGCATCATTATTGATGATTGTGTGTTTTAGCTGGCTTTAAACTATATAAATCAAAATAGTGGTCAATTTATGTATAAATCTGAGCTATCACTTGCTTAGCCAGTCCTTTGAAGGCAGCTACCTTTTCTTTTCTTTGTTGCTTCTCTCTTGCTAGAAGTGAGCTGTCTTTGTGGCAGGGCTATTTTGGATGCAACTGCTTTAAACCAGGGGTGCCCAACGTTTTCGGGCCACATGCCGGTCAGGGGGGCTGGTAACTATGGCCCGGGGGAAGGATCTGACCCCCAACGCCAGTTCATCCAGCCCTTGACACCCTCGTCACTCCCGGAAGCAAAAGTAAAACATGCCTGTATGGATCCAGCCCCCGGGCTGTAGTTTGGGCACCCCTGTTTTAAACAGTGATGTTGTTTTGCATCCAAACTAGGATCAAACGTTCTTTTGCCAAAATGTTCTTCTTTTTCTTTAGAATGCAGCACTGCGGATAAACCATAGTTCTTTCCTTTATAATTCTTGATTCTCAACCAGCAGCCCACAGGCCGGATGTGGCCCATGGCACAATTTCATGTGCCCCCCCACCACTTCCACTATACCTGGAAGTGCCATGTGGTGGAGGAGGGGCAAAATGGCCGTCCGGCCCCCAAAGCTGTCTGAGGGAGCGTGACCTGGTTTTAAAAGGTTGACAACTCCTGATATAAACTATATACTGCACTATAAAGCCCTTCTCCTTACTGTATTTCTCCTGAGTAACACAGGTTGGTGTATTCCTGTCATCTTTATGTTATTAATACTAAGCTGGACCCACCTTAAATTGTTGAATACATCTCCTCATGTTGCAAGCCATTTGTCCTTGGTTTAATACTGCTTAAATAAATATTTCCTCAGGAGCAAAATATAGTTTTTATTGTTTTGGCTGTTTGTGATGCCATAGAGACATTCTGCTAAGCTTCTCAGTGAATCAGCAGCAAAAAAAATGGGGTCCAAAATGTTCCTCAGGGGGTTGCTATGACAAGTATGTACTCTTTTTGCCACCCCCTTATCACTCTGTTATAAAGACTATGAGCTGTATCTTTAATTTTCTTCTATGATTTGCTTAATGGAAAAGCTATGTCATTATTCTGAAACATCCCCAAAATTAGCAAATCTTATAATTATATGGCTGTATCATGTAATATAAGCATTAGAGCGTTGGCAAAGCTACTGAAAAAATACCTTTCAGACAGTATAATTTTTATTGTCTACACTCAAGCAAAAGTCAGTATTCAACGTTACGCATCCCCAAATCTGTAAATCTGATTAGTATTTACTGTCAATCTAGCATATGATTAAATTAGCCATACCTTCCAGAGCAAAGAATAAGTTTGCCTTCCAATGTATTTTTCTGGTTAGAGCTGAGCAAATAACCCAGGCTGTACATGTTTAATAAAATGGCACTTCCCCCAGTGACAAGCAAGTCGTGTTTCCAAATTATTTCCCAACAATTTTCCTCTCCAGTTAAAGCTATAAAATGGTAAAGATCTGGCATTAACTATCAATGTCAATAACATATTTTTGTTGTGAACTACTGCATTTTGGTTCCGATTTCAGTGGGAAATTTCTGTTTGTTTCAGGGTTATCACAGACCAAACCACTACATTGCCACACAAGGTAAGTTCATGTGATATTAAGGCTTTCTTTGTATATGTGTAGGCCTTTCTGTTTTAAGTAAATGTTGTTTGTTTATTTATTAGATTTATATCCTGCTCATTTGGCATAGGTTTCCACCCTGGGTGGCTTACAACAATGAGAAACCATCACATATTAATTTGTCCAGATTAGAACAATAACAATAATAAAATAGACAAAAATAACTAACTATGTCCAAGGATGGTGAATCAAAATGTAAACAGTTACTATCTGGCCTTAGGGAGAATATCGTTAAGAGCCTCTTTAAAGAGTACCGTTTGCAGTTGTTTCTTAAAGTTGTCCAATGGATGGTCCTGTTGTTGTATGGAAATGTTGCTCTGGAAGGTTATAAGTATTACATAAGATGCAGCGAGCAACTGATACATAAATCTAGGCCCTGGTTTCTTCAGACTAGCCCCAGATTTCACCCCATCACTCAAATTGCCCAACCAGTTATCTCACTAAGAAAAGTTAGGCAGTTACTTCAGGTAGCTGACTTTGGGTGCAATAAAAGGGCAGCAAACTGATCAATACGTATCTGTTGTTTTGGTTTTTGTTGTTGATGCTGCTGCTGTTGTTTTCATTTCTCGGGCACAGAGAAATGGTTGTTGGATGTACTTCGTCATGTGCCAAAAACAACATATCTGAGTTGTGTTACCATATACTTTGACTTCTCTTGGTTTATTATTTCCTGCTGTGCCACAAGCAAAACAAAGTAAAAAAAATTATGTATTTTTATTGCTTTATGATAAACAACATTTTAGGTCTGCTGGCACCCTTTCTCTTCCTGATTATTTTACATCGAAACCTTACATAGTATCTAGAGCTATGTTAAGACAAACTAAATTGGCACATATTTAGAAGTAGTGCAGTTGCTCAGGTAGTTAAGACACTGAAACGGCGACTGGAAGGTCGAAGTTTGATTCCCGAGTACTGCACAATGGAGTGAACTCCCGTCTCTGTTCCAGCTCTGGCTAACCTAGAAGTTTGAAAGCAAGAAATTGCAAGTAGATAAATAGATACCACTTTGGTGGGAAGGTAAATAGCATTCCGTACACTCTGGTGTCTAGTCATGCCTGCCACATGTCCATGGAAACATCTGCAGACGCAGACAGTGCTGGCTCTTTGGCTATAAACAGATGAGCACTGAACCCTGGAGTCGGATATGACAGGCTTTTGAGCAAGGGCAACCTTTACCTAGAAGTAGTGCTCCCTCATGTGGCAAAAGACCGCTTTTCCTTACCTCTATATCTTGCTTTCTACTATTCTTTGTGTTGTTATTGGTCATTGACTGTACAAACAAGTCTGATTTCTGAGAAAATCTTACTATATATGAGTAAAATAGTTTTTTTTACAGAGAACACAAATTTGCCTTAATATCTAATTTGACCCTAATCTGATTATATATCAGATAAACAGACTGATATAATTTTTTTTCCAATGTACTGTAACAGAATCACTGTTGTGATAACAAAACTGCTATTATTTTCTGAGTTGTGTTCTCACACCTCAGGACACAGCATTCATGCTTTGCAACTTTTTCCCTACCATCTTTAAGCAAAAAAAAATATTCTCTAAAAATGGGAGTATAACTATCCTAGGAGCATTTTGTGTTTGATGGATAAGAACACTTAAACAGACTGAAATAACATTAGGAGGAACTACTTGCTGTTTTTCTTACAGAATTTATCTTTTAGTAGAGAGATTTTTCCAATTTAGAGAAAACTGTTTCAACTCTGGAACCCAATGAGTTCTGAAGCGTTTTATATTGGACTAGCTCTTCAGTTCTTCAGATTGATGTGTACGTTTATAAAAGAGTATAAGCAAGAACAGAATTGCAGGATATATGCATATTGAAAGAACCATTAAAATTTATTTGCCTTTATCTATAGCCTAGAAGGGACTGCGGGGGCTTAGTGGTTAAGACACTGAACGATGACTGGAAGGTCGGCACGTCAGCAGTTTGAGACCCAAGTACTGCACGACAGAGTGAGTTTCCATCTCTGTCCCAGCTCCTGTCAACCTAGCTGTTCGAAAGCAAGAAATTGCAAGTAGATAAAGAGGGACCACTTTTGTGGGAAGGTAAACAGCATTCCATGCCAGCTACGTGTCCATGGAAATGTCTGCAAACGTAGACAGCACTGGTTCTTTGGCTGTAAACAGAGATGATCACTGAATCCTAGAGTCTGATACAACTGGTTTTCAAACATGGGTGTCCTTTACCTTTACCTATATCCTATGTCATTGGTGGCGAACCTATGGCACACATGCCAGATGTGGCACTCAAAGCCCTCTCTGTTGGCACCTATGCAGTCTCCCCAGCACAAAGTTTGGGAGTTTCCTCCCTCCCCCCAGTACAGAGTTCGCCCGATCCCTCTGCCTAACAGCCCAATGGCAGCGCTTCCTCCCTCTCCTGTTGCCACGTTGGCACTTTGTAAATAATTGGGTTTGGAGTTGCAGTTTGGGCACTCGGTCTCTAAAAGATTCACCATCACTGTCCTATGTGATTTAAAGTAACTCTTAACATCTTTGGAAATTGTCTTTTTTCTTTCCTGAAAGCATTTTGATACAGTTGCTATTGTAATGCTTCTTTTTTCTTTGTTGAGTGTGCAGAAAGAACACAACTAATTTGATAGAACTGGACATATTTTTACCCCCTATGTAGGAAGTGAATGAAAGATGCAGTGTTTTCCAAAGGGTCTTTGTAGTTGTTCAAAGAGCTAATGTTACTTGTACCCACGTAGCTCTGTAGCGCCACCTAATGACAATTGTGTTTTTTTAAGTACAGTCCTGTACAGTAATAGTTACTCTTTACCTTATAATATTATTATTGGTAGTATTATTATCATTAATTACAGTTATGATCATTAGTATTAGTTATTACAGGCTTGATAATTTTAATTGTTATTTAAAGAGTGTCTCGTTACCTATGTATTATTTTTAGCTAAAGGGACTGCAGTGGCTCAAGTGCTTAAGATGCTGACTGGAAGGCGGCAGGTCAACAGTTCAGTACCTGAGTACTGTACGACAGAATGAGCTCCCGTCTCTGTCCCAGCTCCTGCCAACCTAGCAGTTCAAAAGCAAGAAATTGCAAGTAGATAAATACTTCGGTGGGAAAGTAACCAGCGATCCATGCATTCCGGTGGCTAGACATGCCTGCCACATATCCACGGAAATGTCTGCAAACGCAGACAGCGCTGGCTCTTCGACTATAAACAGAGATGAGCACTGAATCCTAGAGTTGGATATGACTGGCTTTCATGCAAGGGTGACCTTTACCTTTAAAGAATATTAATGTATGATTCCTTTAGTCTTTCTTTCAAGAATATGGTGAAACATCCTTTCAGGGACCCTCTAAAAAGCTGTGTTTTAATTTTAATTTGACTATGATACTTTAACATCTGAACTGAAAGTTTAAGCTATTTTCCTTAAAACATTTTAGTAGTCTTACAAATCCGACTTCTTTCCATCTTTGTGTACAAATGTTTACACTGGGCTCTATGGGGGAAAATAAAATCAATTGAGAAATCATTCAAAATCCCTATAGAGTTGGTTGAAATTGGTATTTATTTGTCCTAGTGTTGTTCTTCAGGTCCATTCAACACATCACATCTTAATGGGCAAGTATAATTGAATGCTGCTAAATAGTAACAAACATAATCCATTGTCAATGGGCTCTCAATCTGCCATTTAATAAAGGTGGAAGGCAACATAAATGTTTCTTAGTGTTTTAGTATTATCCAGGTTTTTCTTTGTGAGTTTCATTTGACAGTCAGGCTGCTTTTTGCCCTCTTCCAATTTTGTGTTTTATGTAATGGTATTTCAAGAGACTATCTCACTTGCTTTTAAGTGCAATAAATTCAAACCTGCAATTTGGCTGGAAAATTGCCATCTAACTTTCTTCTACATAGTAGCTATAATAGAATGAAATTGCCGTTAATGAAGCCTTTAGATGTGCTACAGTAATTGGCAGAGACAGATGCAGTAAGGACCTGGGTCATCTTGTTGTAAAACCCTTCACTGTTGACTCACTGAAGTGGATTACACAAGAACAAGAAGTAGGTGCAATTGAAAAATGAGTTTTTGACATTTTCCTCAATAAATAAATACTGTATACAAAATTCAAAATACAGTGGTGCCTCGCATAAAGTCCGATTCGGATAAAGTCCGATTCAGATAAAGTCACGGTTGTCATGCACACGTGATGCATCGCATAAAGTCCAAAACCGCTAAAAATGGACGTTATCTGAGGTATTTGGTATAGGAACCTCGGATAAAGTCCATTTTTTGGACTTTATCCGATGCATTACCCATTTGATTCGGATAAAGTCCAAAATCTGATCAAGTCCAAACTTGTGGAACGGAGTTTGGACTTTATCCGAGGTTCTACTGTATGTTGAATTCCCCAGAAATGTTTGCCTCTAAAGCCATCATGATTTGTTGCTCATGTGCTCATTCTAGGGTTTAGATCAAATTTGAGGGATCTGTGCCTCACCAATTGTTGAATTTCAGTCCAATCGGGTCCAAGTAGCCTGGCCATTGGTGAGGCACGTGGATTGCTGCCTATCTTGAATTGGTTATTTGTGAAGACTAAAGGGACTGCAATGACTTAGTGGTTAAGTCGCTGGTCTTAATAACCAGAAGATTGGCAGGTCAGCAGTTCGAGACCTGAGTCCTCCACGACGGAGAAAGCCCTCTTTTTTGTCCCAGCTCCTGCAACCTAGCAGTTCGAAAGCAAGAAATTGTAGGTGGATAAATAGTTACTGCTTCAGTAGGAAAGTAACAGCGTTCTGTGCACTCTGGTGTCTAGTCAAGCCTGCAGACCCAGATAGCGCTGGCTCTTTGGCTATAAACAGAGATGAGAAACGAACCCTAGAGTCAGATATGACTGGCTTTCAAGCAAAGGAGATCTTTAGACTAAAATTTTAAAAGCACTGTATTAAAAAAACAAAAAAAGACAAAATCTATTTTCATGGGAAATAAATGATCCATGGAATAAAAGTGAAGCAGAAGACAGAGGCTAGTGTCCAAGACTCAGAATCCAGCAGGAACAGAAAGAGTCCATCTCCCCTTCTTGATGAAGCTTCCTGTGCCCCCTCTAGAGGGATTTTCAGGCATGTCCAAGGATTGTAGAGCAAGAATGTAAAAGAGGGAAGTCTCATCACACTGCTGTAGTCCTACATTGGACAGAGGCCAAAGGGCCATATGTCAGACTAAGCTACAGGATTTGAGCATGGAAGTTATATTTGATGATCTTAAGACACCAGTTATGAGACCAAGTATGGGTGCTGGGGACAACACCTTTCCTCTTGCCCCACCTCCCTTATATTCCTCATCGTACTATGACAAATGTGTGCAATTTTCCTTCCACAAGCAGTAGTGGCAAGAAACAACTTTCCATTGCCTTGCAGCCCCACCTAAAAGAATTTTGTTCCCAGGGACTGGAGAACCTTTCAGTACAAGTGTCCAGAACCAGAGGGGACTGACAGGTTGTGTAACCAAAAAAAAGTGGAAAGAACTCAAATATATCTCCAGAAACAGCAGCATATTTCTAATCTCAACCTAATTTGAGCACAGAGCTGTTCCTTAAATACAAAAAAAATTGAAACTTTTCTTCTTTATGGTCCCTTCATTTTTAATAATTAAATTCTACCAATGCTATGGAAAGCATTGCTGCACTTGGTGTCATAGAGATGATACCCAAATCTTCCCTTTGTCACAGTGGTAACAGCTTATGAGTTCACTGTTATTTTTGAAAAAAGAATATATTTGCCTTTCTTTATGTGGGAAATCATTATTGAGATTGAGGCTTTGTACAGATTACTTTAGCAGCCCTTGAATCTCATCCTGGCATACAAAAAATCATTTAGTGCTTTGGGGACAGTTGTGTTTATCTAAGTAATACAATCAAAATGGTTCACTTCATTTATTTGGCACTGCAGCTATACTGTAAAACACAGTTGACTAAACACTTCAGAAAATCACCCTGTTCCTTTTTTATCTTTATTCCAATCAGAAAGATGGAGAATTGCAAATTTCCTTCTACAACTATGCTACCTTACAAAGAGAATGCAGTGTCATTTTAATATTTTTGGGGTGCAGTTATCTTGAGTTTGGCAAAAATGTTTCTAGCATGATTTTGCTGTATGTTATCTATTAGATATACAGAAAATAACTTTTGTTCTTCACAACTTTGGGAAGATACTCATAAACATGAAGTGTTCTGTGGACCAGCCTTCTCAAGATTTATTTAAAATTTAGTTTTACAAATATAATTGTATTTTTAGTATATGTCAATCTTTTGTGTAAAATTGCATTTTCACATATATATTTTCCCCTCATACAGAAACATTGCTATCATTGCTTGGCTTTGTTTCACAGTGAGGCTTAACATGTAGTTCTCACTAAAAGGATTGGGGTACGGTGAAGATATTTCAAGGGCCAGTGTGATAGGAAGGTGCATTTTCAATCAATTCAGTATATTAACCATTTTAGGAAGTCTTTGTGCATTGAATGTTTCAGGGTAGAACATATATGAACAATCCTCAGAGGAACTAGTTCTGTTGACATGTGCAAATTTCACTCAGCAGAAGGTAAAATATTTTTTCAAGGAAGTGGTTTGGTTTGGTTGTTGTTGTTTTCTGGTTGTGTAAGTTTTGTTCACTTAAGGTGTCAGTTTTAAAACTTTATTTTCTGCAATAGCAGTGTATCTGACATTTACTCTAAACAATTCAATCTGTTACTAGGAAAAGTATTTTAAAATCCCAAATACTCTGTAGAAATCCTGCTTGGTTAAAATAATGTATACACAATACTTATTGGTAATTAGCCAATCAAACCACTGGGCTGGCAGAAAATTAGTAATCCTGTAATTTTGCATATAAATTGAACAAACCACATACTGTGGAAGCTCTCTTTAGAGATTAGTCTATTAACAGTGCTGGTGTTCCATAAGAGTAAAAGAAAACAGCTTTCCTGAACTGTTAATTAAATTATTCATATTCTGTTATTTTGGTTAATGTGCCAATTATATTTGTGTACAGAAAAATTCAAATGAGATTTTGACTTTTGCTGTACATAAAGTGCAGACTTGGGTACCAATTTTGCCTTATGGGTTTATTCCTTTCTGAATACTGATTACTATAACCTGAAAAAGTCAATGTTCAGAACAGATTTCCACTTTCATTCTCAAGCCTCTGAAGAAGTTCTTTTGTACTTCAAACACACTTTTTCTGTATCCTTTCTCACCTCTGGTTGTTCATTTCTTTTCCTTCAATTTTCCTTCCCATATATATATAATGTTATTTCCCTCTGTCTCCGGATTCTTCCATTTTTCCCTGACTCTTTTTCTCAATCCTTACCTTGATATATTGACTGTTTTGAAGTGCATTGTTCTTATATGCAAAAGGTTTCTGTTTCACAGAACAAAGCCATTTAATGTAGTGCCATTTGCATGGATAACTGGGTGACATTTCAGTCCATCTCATAAAATGGGGAACATATTTCACTATTTAATGTGCCATAGCAACACTGTTTAACTATACTGGGTAATTCCATGGTATTTTTCCTTTTTATGTAATGGTTTACTTCTGTACGTTTTGAAACACAAGTGACCAGCACAAATGAGAGATTTTATTTTTCATAAATACAATATAGATTTATACTGTCCTGTTTATATTTTTCTTATGTACTTAAGCATAAAAAGGAAAAACCATTGCCTTGGCAAACATTTAGTAAACATGATTATGACCAGTGGTGAAGTCATATTACCCTGCCTGTATTGCTTGTCCTGCAGTGAAAGTCCAAATTCTTAATGTTAATCAGAAAACGGATTATACCTAATTGGCAAATAAGTGATCATCCAATTGAGCAAATAATGCTTTACAAATATTTGAAAGTGATCTTCCACTTCTTGAGCTCCTGGAGAGCTTTCTTATGCTAATGCAAATGCCCAAAGAAGTATCGAGTTACTTATACCTTTTATTTTTGTCAAAGGGGGTCAGTATGTATCATCAGCCATCCATGTTTTCGATGCTAAAATGCTAATGCAGATGTTATATGGTACACAATGGTGTGAGTCCAGCAATCTTGCTCCAGTGGAAATCCACAAAATTTCTGAGAACTGTCCTTGATCTTCCAAGTTGTGTGCCCTATAACTTCTGTGCCTAGAAACAGGTAATATGTTGATAGACTCTTAATAGATGTTGGAAATGTTAAGAGGTGGAAGGTTCATTCTACCATATGAAGTGGAAATGTAAAGCAGCTAAAACATATTGGGTGGGGGGTGGGGGTAAATCTGACCATGGAGAAAATGCTGAAATTTAATCTGCAAATGTCACCAGAATTGCATCTGCTGAGCCTCAGTGGATAGTCAAATCGAAAAGGGAAAAGACTATTGTAGTCAGGTATATGACAAAGGCCAGAAGACTTTTATATTCCCCAAACTGGAAAGTTACTAAAGTGCCAACAGTTGATGAGTGGCTGGTGAAGGTATCAGAAATGATGGAAATGGCGAAGTTGACAGCTCTAATAACAGATAGATCGTTAACAAACTTTAAAATGAACTAGAAGTTCTTACTGGACTTTTTGGTAGAATATGGAAGGGGAGGGCTATTACAATTTGACTTTGAAGTTTAGGGTGTTGGGTAGGATGTAGGCTTAAAAGGCCTTATTTTATTTGAACCTAAATGTATTTTAACTTGGCAGAAAGCTACAATGTATCATGTATGGAAAGCTATAAAATTGTCCTGTTCTCCCCTTGATTTTAATTTTTGTTTTTTTTTAAAAAAAAAATTGTATTTCTATACCTTTCATTTGGGTGGTATCCCACTCTGGGCAATGAACAAACAGATAACAAATAACAACAAAACCCACAGCAGGTCAAAACAAACAAAAAACAAACACATCACAAACTAAAATAAAATAAAATGAAATAATTGGCGTCTGAGGGCATAGAGACTCAACCTGACTGCCTAATTTAGCGGTAAAGGAACAACATCCCGAAAAGCCTCCTTGAAGAAGAGAGTTTTATTTTTATATGTTTCATCCCTCTTTTATCCTGTGTTCTTTAATAAGATACACCTAATAAGCTATCAAATGGATAAATGTTGATAGAGTCTTGGAAATGAATTCCTAAGTTAAAATTTTGGTTAAGGATTTCTAAATCTGTGGGGTTGGGTCCCTTGTTTTTTACTGATGTGTTCGAGTCCAGGTGGAGACAAACATTGGATGAGAAACTATCTCATCCAAAATGTCACAAAATGCGGTAATTAGTAAGGTAGATCATGCCTATCCTGAATTTAGAGATAGTGGCCAGGCTTCTTTAACTGCAAGCCGTCTGAATGTATTAATATTCCAAATTATAGGAAAATGTTTACACTAGTCAAGCTTTATGTATTACCTTCAACTTTGCTGGAAGGAAGATAATAACAATGTCCCTTTTGGAGATGTTTATGCCCTTGTGAGGCAGAGAGAGCAAAACATGTACAGCTGTATTGATCCTTTTATAGTGGTTATCATTATATTTTTATTCATCCTGTTATGTGAAGTATCCCTGGAAGAACTAGTGAGTACTATCTGCTGGTGGGCCAGTGCCCACTGGTAACAATGAAAGTGTCCAGCTTTTGTGCAGCAGTATTAGCTTGTTGACAGGAAACAGTATCATAAAACTTTATGCTCATCTTATCATTTTTTTTATTTTTATGAGTCAACTTTATGCAATGTATTTCATTTGTATTTAATAATACAAATTATTGCATAATTTTGTTAATAATTTCTAACTGTTTGGTCCATCTTTATAAGGGAATTACACATCAAACACTTTCCAGGAAAGTGTATTTCCTTCGTCTGAGGGCACCCAGGGACTGTGTAGCTTGCTCATTGCTCCGTATGGTGGCTATTCTCCCAGGAAGAACAGTGGTGAATTGAAATCCCACCCTCTTGTTCTGCAGCCAGTTACCTAACTTATTTAGCTGTCCATTGTCTTATAGTAGAAAAGAGGGGACTAAGTTATCATTTCCGCCAAATCATAAGTATTTAGACTGAAATCCTATTCATGCAGTTACATTATGTAAGGCTGATAATGTTGTCAGTCACTGTGGTTTTTCAGAAATAAAAACTTTCTAATTCTTTGCCCTAAAGATTCTGAGGTTCCCAGGGAATCCCTTTCATCATGGAGAAACCATTGGGAACATCAGGATAGTTGTGTGTGAATTTTCAAAGAAAGTGCGATACTGTACAGTATTTAAGAATTGATTTTTCTAGTGCCATCTTCTTCTCACACCAGTGAATTTCCATAGCAAAGCAAAGATTCATACACATGTCTCCTGAGTCCTAATCCATCACTATATCCAGTACACCACAAAGGGGATCAACAGGATAGAGTAAACTTTTTCCTTTACAAAAATCACTGCCACCATGAAAACGTTACCATAATTTGAAGGCTCCCCACCCCATCCCATGGCTCCCAGTCACTTCCCAATAGTGAAAGGGGTTCCTCACATGTCTCAGGACTTTCAGGGGGTAGTGTATTTGGGATTTTTTTAATTTCTGATGTCATCAGCCTTATGCTATATATTTGCACAAACAGGATTCCTGCCATGCCATTATCCTTCTACGAAACTGTCATTTTATTAAAATCCACAACAGATGTGAGAGTAAGTTTCTCACACATAAAAAACCCGCACACCAAATTCTGCAGCAAAACAGGTTTATATATCTGGAAATGTCTTGCATCAATATCTTGCATTTGACCAGGGGTAGCCAACCTACCCGGCACCATTTCATGTGCCCCCCCCCCCTCGCCACTACTGGAAGCAGAAGTGGACACATTTATGACAGCAGTAAAATGCTCCCACACATGCGTAAACATGCCCATGGCTGCAATAAACGCTGCTGTAAATGTGTTTATGACAGCTGTGGACATGTTTTATGGCGGGAGGAACCACATGACTGGCACGCTCAGCTGTCGGGGGTGTGTGGTCCTTCCCACAGCGTGAAAAGTTTGGGAATTCCTGCATTTGACTTTTGAAATTAATCAGGGCTGCACAACAGCAGATATTGGTAGACTCATCTCTATGTACAACATCTACAAACTTGGTTCCTGTAGTGCGTATAGTGTCCTTTTCTTCCTATCTCTGGAATCAAATCGTTCTGCTCTTGATGACAATAAATCCTGGACCCCTACCTGCCCTTTACTGCTTTTTAGTTCTGTTGGAGACAAGTGACAGAGTAATAATTTATTCCAATGTCAGAAAAATAATTTGGAAAATGTCAAGTAGAAAAGAAAAATAGGATAGAAGAGAATTGCTTTCAAAGACGGGCAGCAAGTCCCCCCCACCCACCCACCTCTGCTGCCCCTTAATGTCGTGAAGCAAAAATAATTTTGGTAGCTCTCTGAAATACAAGGAAACAGTTAAATTGATATTTAGCAAAATCTTCATTAATTTTATTGCAGTTGTCTTCTTACAGGAGATAGGGATGAAGAGGGAACACAGCAGTCATTCCATAAAAGATCATTTCCCTCATTACTTATTCTTAGGAAATTGTGATCTAAGCCTAGTGTTGGTATGGCTCAAAAAAGTGGTTTGATGAGCGGGGGAGGGAAGGATGATGGATTATCCTAGAGAAAAAGTTTGATCCTGCTCCTTCCAAAAGTCATCAGGATTCTAATCTTACAAAATTATTTTTCATCCTTACACCCTCATTCCCAATGCTAATAGGTAGGCTCTATTTTCTGGCATGACATATGATTAACATACCCAGGATTCATAAATCTGTACTGAATATACTGTTCACTGAAAATTAATGGCACAATCCTGTGTGCATTCATGTAAACTTAATTTCCACTCGTTTAAATGGGATTTAGCGTAAATGATAAAACACAACATTGCATTGTACACTGGCTCCAAATTACACATGACTACAAAATATATAAGAAATCTGTAAATAAATACTTTAGGTGAGGTATACTCTCTGGAATATGACACTGTTACAATTTCAGAAACACTGCTATTGAATTATTTTCTCCCATTTTTGTTCCTCCGGTGTTCATTAATGTTAATACATTATCAAGTGGACTCTGACTTTTGGAGAGCCTTTCCAAGTTTTCCTAAGTGTGGAATACTCAGACTTAATATATCAGTCCCTTCTTTGGGGGTTGTTTTAGGACTGTGCAGCTTGCCCAAAGCTACATAGATTTCCTCTTCTCCTAAAAGACACAGTGGAGACAGCTGTGCTCCCTCCAGCCAGGTTCTCGTTAACCTCTATTAGGGGTTCCCAAACTAAGGCCTTTGGGTCGGATTTGGCTCATGGTGCCATTTCATGTGCCCCACCCCACCTCTCCAAGGGCATTCGAGAGAGAAAATGACCACTCCTTTGAAGCTGTTGGAAAAAATGGACACCCCTATCATGCAGGCAGGGCAGAATGGCTGTCCAGCCCTTGAAGCTGATTGAGAGACCCAGCTTCCGGCTTGAAAAGGTTGGGAACCCCTGCCCTATATAGTTTAATGATTAGGATTCAGATGCATTTGTGTATTTAGGGACAATGGACTCCGGAACCCCTGCTCTCCTGAATAAGTCTCAGCCATGCACAAACTGGCACTGGATAAAACCTACGCATATGGACCATTACTTCATGAGACGTTTTGACACATCTTGATTTTTTTCTGGTTCTCATTATTATTGTGCCCTTTCAGTTTAGAGCCCCTACCTAGCGGCATCTGTATGAATTCATACCTGGGTGCAGAAGGAAGAGGCATCACATTTTTAAGGAGTGTAATCTGCAGGGAATCTGCTTGTTCCCATTTCACCACTACCACCACAAAGCCTAAATTCATTGAACCTTCTTTCTATTTTGGTTTTTAAATTCCACACAAAAATTTGGAGGCACTTTGCAACATTCAGTTTGCCTGTACTTTGTAATTCAAAATCTCTTTTTCCCAAATTTTAAAATGTGTCCATTATTTTATATATTATTTCTCCTACTGTATACTTCTTTGTATGCATTTTTGATCAGAGACCTGTGTTGTGAAATCTGAAAAAGCAGTGAAATCAAGGGCTAATTTCATGCTTAGATGACATACCCAGTGGTGGGATTCATTTTTTTTACTACCTACTCTTGGGCATGGTATGGTGGGCGTGGCCAGGGGGGAAGCCTTGTGTTGCACCCGAATTAGGACTACTTTATTTCAAAACTTGGATGGGCGGGGCCAGACAGAATTTCTAGTATGAATTCTGGCGAACTCGGGCTAACCTGCTGAATCCCACCACTGGACATACCTGTACATGATCTGCATAATAACTTCATGTTCAGACCAAACAATTATTGTCATTTTCTAATCAGTTTGGATTTTAACTAGGTGGAGGCATTTGCCCCTGCCCATCACCTCACAGAAGTAGCTTGGCATAGTCCAAGCAATTTCAAATCAATCCTCAATGAGTGCACCTACATCATGGCTCTAAACCAATCTCACTTTTATGCCACAAAGTCTCTTCCCCTTTCTCTAATGCAGCATTTCCCAACCTTTGGTTTTTGGACACCAATTCCCAAAAGCCTAAGTCAATTCCCCAAAGCACTGATCAGCTAATGTACTGACTTTGGCTTCTGGGAATTGAAGTCCTCCAGTGTTCCATGGAACGTAGTTTAGGAAATGCTGCTCTAGTGCATTGTCTCTTCTTTGTCAAGACCAAAGAGAGAAGAAGATTGGGAATTGGCTAAAGCTGTATGTTTTCAGATACTGTACTAGTAAAAAGTAGTTTCAACAAATTATTGTTAGATATATGGGCAGCATTTTTTTTTCTTATTCAGTTTAATGTTATTTAGTGCATTGAACCTAAGCTAAGTAGAGACATTATTTCTAAGATACAGTCATCTGATATTTTGTTTTGCATATATTATTATTTTTAAAACACCTGTATTTCTAGGTTGATTACAGTTCTGGCTTCTTATCTGCTTCTTGCTTCTTCTATGTCTAGGCCAGACGGGAAACTGCCAAAATTATCTGCTGTGGGAATCCTAATTTTAAAATTAAAAATGTAATGATTGAAGCTCAGCATCTCATCTGTTAGTACAAACAGGCTAATAAACATACCCATTTGTCTCCAAATGATTAAACTAGTAGCACTCTCATGACTAAGTGACTAATTTTATTGTAAGGAGGATAAGTAAATTATTCTCTCTGATGGGTTGGATTCTAGTGATTGATAGTATGGTAGTTTGTTTCTGCTTATTTTATATGCTTCTAAAAGAAGATGACATACAAAAAAAATCATACTAAGAATATCTGTACTAGTTCATGAGACAAGATTAAGTCCAAAAGTAAGCAATAACTTCTGGAGAACTCATCAATCTCGTTTGTACAAAAATTAGAGGCTTGGTGAAAGAACAAAAGAGCAATCTGCTTTGCAAGGATGAACTCCATGGGCAAAATCCAATATGAGGTACATCAGTATGTAAAATTATTGTTTTTATCAAAAAAAATCCTTTACTGTACAAGGTAACTTTTCTAGAGAAAAGACTTTTAAAGAAAAGATGGCAAACACTATCAGATGTATCAAAATATCTCAATTTTAGCATGTAGTACATATTGAAAAGTCTGGCCAGGTTATCCCGCTATGGTAATAGAGTAGATCATACTGCCAGCGACTCAACGACGAGTGTCAGGCAGCGTTTAACTACCCTGACAACTCTGAGGACTACGGCCTTAGGTGCTGAAGTCCACAAGGAAGGGTGATAGTCTCCAAATAGATTAAATCCCACTTGAATCCATCTTGATGGAGGGCAGCAGCTTCATCAATATTGGCCTGGGGCAGAGGAGAATTTTGTGTACCAAAAGGGCTCGGGACCAGAAAGTGACTCGCAGAACTGGATGAGTGGTATGGGTGTCATGCTGCGATGCGGAAGGCCACTGCGTTATATTCTCATGACAGTCTTCATGGCTTATCGTCATGATGATCGCCAATATTCAGATACGGCAAAATAAGTACACATTGAGATAAGGTGTGACTAGCAGTGGGTTTTCACGAGACAATATTCATGTCAGTTCTGTGTATCTTTTTCCTGTGGAATTAACTACAGTTTCTATATAATAGCCATGTGTGCATAAAACCAGCAGGAAGAGGCATATGCTAGGGTAGGATCAAGAATTTTTCATTTATTTTTTCTCCAGGCTCACTTCTGTCACTAAGATCTATAGTAGGGATAATTCTCAGGCCTGGCATTTAAACTGATTTATCTACCATTGTCTAAATAATAAACTGTCTCCAAAAATCTGTTGTTTGAAGAAAATTCTATTTGAGAATAAGCCTAATTAGATCAATATTGCAACATAAGAGAACTATTAAAACTGTGGGAGGCAGTGAAATATTTCAAAAGTATTGTCATCTTGTAGATAATTTTTTTAAGTCTTTTAAAAAATTAAATCTTTAATTTCTGAAAACCACCATTGGTAGGATGACTTTACATAGGTTTGAATTCACCTCCTGTTTAATTATTACAAGTTTCTATTTCTGTACTTAACATGTGGGTTGGATCCCTTAATTCCAGAGAATTATTTCTATTTATTCTAGATAATTATTTCCCAGCATTTAATCCACAACTGGCTTGGGATCTCAGTAAGTTGTAGCATCTGGCTGTGTGGCCAGGCATCAGACATTCAAGTCCCCTCTGTGTTTTGTAGAAAAAGAACAAAACGATGTGGCTTTGGGGAAGATTTTGTTGTTCATTCGCACATTCGAATCCCTTTGTGACTTCATGGACCACTGCACACCAGGCTCCTCTGCCATCCTCAATAGTCTGCCCAGATCTATGTGCACCGCGTCAATGATGCTACATGGTCCCAGAACACCCCCAGAAGAAGGAAATGCTAAACCATTTCTGAGTACAGTGGTACCTGGATTAACGTAATCATTGCGTTCTCCGAGACGTTTCTTACAGCGAAAATTACTTTAACAGAATTTCCCATAGGAATGCATTTAAAACCAAAATACACTAACCGAAATGCGGTTTCTCATAGGAATGCATTTAAAACCAATTAATCCGTTCCGGGGTGGGAGTGGGGGTGATCTATAAACAGAGCCACTATTTTCTATGGATTTCCTTTTGTTATGTGATTATTATTTTTTTGTTAACCGACCCATTTGTTAACCGAGGTTCCTCTGTACTTTATACCTAAAAATTTATGGGAAAGCATAAGTCACAGTCAACTGGATGACACTGAATTAAGTGATAGATTAACCTACAGTTCTTGAGTATGATACTGAAGGGATGGTGGCTTTTCATCTCCTACTGGTCTTCAATGACACTCATCATATATATCAGAGAATCAACAAAACAAAAAATGTTGTAGAACCTTGAAGACTAACTGTTAGATTTTAATGTGAGCTTTAGTGGATCAAGTCCACTTCATCAGACATGGGAGTGCGACTTCATGGCATCAATTTATCATATAGTTCCATTCCACTTTGGTTTCCAGACTGGTTTAGAAATACAGATAATCTTGATGCACACAAAGGTTTACACACAAAGTTATGAATGGGAGAGTACAGTTTGCTTGTTTTAATGCCTTCCTTTGGAGCCTTTGATACCACCGAGCATGGTACCCTTCTGGCTTGTGTACTTTGCTGTAAAACCTAGAGGCGTGCCATAATGACTCTGATTCTTTCTAGTGGATATACTAAAAGTGGTGCTGTGGTTCCTTGTTTGGAAGTTTGGGCTGAAGTATAATCAGAATGCAGATGGCATGCAGTTCCATCTCTCACTTCCTCCAACTACCTCCAGGGAAACTGGAAACCCTAAAAAAATGCCAGGAGACACTGGCAACCAGTGCATACTAAACACTATGAAGAAGATAGACGTCCTGTGGTTGGGGAAATCTGTTTATTTATATGGTGGGGTGAGACCAGTGGTAGATAAGACTGTAGTCCCTTTGTAGCACCAGGTACTCAACTTGAGGGTTTCCCTGAACTCAGTGCTGTCTATGGAAATGTGTGTGTGCAGAAATGCACCCTCCCATACAGGTTTTAAGAGACATTTGGAAGCTTAAGGTAGTGGAGAATACAGTCACCCAATTGCTTTTGGAGAATAGGCAACAAACCGTCTAATGCTGCTTCCATCTTAGTACATTGTTTGCTGGTATGTTTCTAGTCCACTTCAAAGTACTGGTGCCCCTCAGGGATTGGTGTTAGTTATTTTAAAGATCACTTTGCAACCTGTTTCCTCAAAAGGAACAATCTGCCCACATGCCTGCCAATACAGTCAGTTAGGTTGGTGAACATAAAAGTAGCTTTTCTATCATGACATCCTCTCTTGGGAAAACCTTACTCTGCATTGTACAGAATATCCTAAGGATATTTTCAAATGGGTCTTCAAGTGCCCTTCTGCTTTTAAATAAATGAATGACAAGTATAAACCGGAGTTTGCAATGTTGCTGTTGTGTTAAAAGGTTTTATGCTGCTGCTTTACTTAATTATTTTCTATAGGTTAATATTTTATCTTGTATTATTCAACATCATCATCACCATCATAATTTCTACTACAACAACAAAAGCTGATACATGTCTACTCTGAAGTAAATCATATTACATTCAGTAATTTTTAACTAGTAGATCTGTACATGATTTAAATTTAAGTGTTCATGTACTAGCATCCCTTCATTTTAAGGGGAGAACAGTTATATATTTTTAAAAAAGCTAATAAATGATGTAAACAAAATCTGAATCAACCATATAGCAGCTTGAATTAGTGAACCTATGTATATTCAATCTGTTCTTTAAGCATTATTCCAACAGTGTCAAGTTTTAAAGATTGTTCCTTACATTATCAAAGTGTTATCTTCCAATTTTGTAACATGCTGAAAATGACCTTTGGATTAATTTATTGTTTCAGGGCCAATGCAGGAGACAATATATGACTTCTGGAGAATGGTCTGGCATGAAAATACAGCAAGCATAGTAATGGTGACAAACCTTGTGGAAGTGGGAAGGGTAAGAAGAGTTTACAATTTTTGTATTTTGCTTTTCCGTTCAATGAGAGTCGGCAGTACAGTAGAACCCCGTATAGCAATTTTAATCCGTTCCACGGAGCTGATCGCTATGCGGTTTTCGTTGTTGTACAATCTTCCCTTTGGGAAAATCCATACAACGATTTTCCCTATGGGAACAAACCGTACAATGATGTTTGGCAGTTTTCCCCACTGGAAAATCGTACAGATTTTCCCATAGGAACGATCGCTATGCGGAACGGCTCCCCCCCCCCCCCTCCAAGCCTCATCGCTATGTGATTTCATCGCTGTATGGGACGATCATTATACAGGGTTCTACTGTATAAGAGTATGCTAGAGTACTTGGAGCTTAGAGACCTCTTCCTATTTTAAATCATGAGTATAGGAGATCAACAAGTGAAGTGATATTTGTTATTTCAGTAAGGTTCCTTCTCATTTTACAAGCTCATTCTTAATGTCCAAGCTATAAGTCAGTCACAGAACACTATGAATATGTTAAGCACAGCTCATGTTTAGGGTGGCTGGAGGACCAAACCAAGATTATATAGACCAAGATCCATATCTCACCTGGAACATACTATGTAACATGTGGTTGGATCTCTCGATATTCTGCATGCCCCAATGTTCCTATTGTGTGTGTTACCTACTAAGGTCCAGATCTCTGTGTTTCATGATCTTGAAGGTATTACAAGAGGCACACACACTTCTTTGTTAACATCAGATAAGGTGGGCTAGGTAGGGCAGTTCAATGTCCCTGTGAAAATCTCAAACTTCATCACCTGCACTATTAGCACTTCCAAGAACAGTATTTATTAGCTGCTGAATTAGAAGGAAATTGTGTATATATATTGGTGTAAGCTACAATAGTTATGATGCATGTTTTTAATTTCTTGGCAACATGGTAGTTTATAATTTCCCCTCAAAAATAAATGTGTAAACTATAAGGCAATCAATTAATTTCTCTGTAAAATGGGTAAACATGTCACTTCTAGCTTCCTTTATTGTAAAGTCAGTTTCCAGTGTGAGTTTAGGATGGGGGTGCTATTGAGTTTATTGAGGGCTTAAATCCTGCTATTTAGACATCTAAATGCCTGAGCTGACTCACAAATCATGGAGCAAGACCGTATTTGGATGACAAAGCAGTACGATTTGTGAGTATAATTAAGTGCTGCTGCAAAAACATGGAGATGGAAGCAATTCAGCTGGCTGAAATGGTCAGTCTGAGGCCATTTGAAACCTAGTGGATTGATAACTTTTCCCACTTAAATCCAAGTGAAAGTTTTTTAAACGTTAAAACAATTTATAGATGTGAAACTTTCCAATGTATGTTATCTAGTTCATAACCCTGTTCCACAAAATGGAATCTATTTTGAGAGATGGCTGATCTTGAGTGCCTAGCTGAAATGTATTCTTAGCTCAACGTAACAATATTGATCTTATTACAGGTTTGGTATTGGTAGGAAAGCAGGGTGTGATTTCTTCACTGTATGTCTGCCTTCTCCCTCAATACATGACTACAGAACTTGATTTGTTAGTAATGTAATCCTCTTCTCAATCATTTCCATATTACAGCATCACATCTGTCAGTTTCTTTAAATCATGTTTGAAGAACATCTTTTTTCAGATGTTGTTGCAATACAATTCACACCATTTCTCACCATTGGCTAGACTGGGTAAGAGATGGTGGGAGTTGCAGACCAACATCTGAAGAAGCATCCCTTCCATTCTGCCATCTTAAATGAAGACCTCCATATTTCTGCCAAAATGGGGGTGGCTTTGATTTGTCCAACTTTAAACACAAAACCAGCAAGATAGAGAACCAGAAGGATTGGCAGAAGTGGGACCAGAGGAAGAAAGGATGGGCAGAGGCTGGACCGGAGGAAGGAAAAGGGCGCTATGGGTTGTAATACAATTTGCATCATATCTAGTAAAAATGGTGAACTCCCAAATCACTCCACAGCCCCTGCATGAGCACTAATTTGAATTTCAAATGTAATACTGTCTGCCAATCAACCTACACTGTGTGAAGGAGATTGCAGTCTATCAAATCTAACTCTAATTCTGTCCATGTTAAAAGTGCCACAAAACTCTTCTGTTTGACCTCTTTTCATTATGGTGTTTAAATTGGGGCTCTGGCAAAAGAGGGGGAGAGGGTTTAGCCCAGAGGTGCCCAAACTACAGCCCAGGGATTGGATCTGGCCCCCTATGCCAATTCATCCGGCCCTCGCCACCCTCATCTCTCCCAGAAGCGCTGCTTCTGGGAGTGACAAGGGTAGCGAAGGCTGGATGAATTGGCATAGGGGGGCAGATCTGGCTCCCAGGCCATAGTTTGGTCATCCCTGAACCATGTGACTGGCTCACGGGCCAAAACGTTTGGGCACCCCTGGTTTAGACATTTTAACTTGTCCTGCAATTGGTTGCCTTTATATAGAACACAACCATTCGCCAGAATGAAAAATGACTATTCTGATTCCAAAGCTATAAATCTTACTTGTGAGCCACCTAGCTGGAAACTGTTTCTTCTTTAGCAGAGAGAGATACCAGGCGACTGTACAATATCAGTGACTTTTGACACTCTTCAGTAAGATTGAATTTAGGGCCGAGTGTTTCTCTGAAGAGCAAAAGTGAATTTTCCATTGCATCATACGGAAACATACAAGCCAGATTCTGTGCTTGTTTGCAGTTTGTAAAAAATAATAATAATGATATAGCATTTGTTGGAGTTTGAGCCCAAAGAAATGCACATAAGAAGGAAAACTTTCAATCCTCGTTTTATAACACCAGAGTTTCATGTTTAGAGTCCACAGGGAATGTAGTCTCTAGTACTGTATATCTGTTCATCCTTTTTTTTAAAACTGGGGAAGCAACTGACACCAGAAGATTCTTTTAAACGTGCAACTGTGTGTTCCCTAACTAGTCACATAAGAGCTATGCCACACCCCGTTTACTTATGCCTTTAATTGGCCTTCTGTCCTTGAGTTTATTTTGGGTCTTGTTTTCAATATCATGTTTTGACAGATCAGCAGACATCTGCAGAGCCCTTATTGTAACTTTTATCGACCTTGGATTCCCCCAGCCCCTTTTTCCCCTTTCCTTTGCTGCTTCTGCTCCCATTTGCTGCTCATTTTCTTACCTGACTTAGAGATTTGTTTGGAGACCACCTGCCCATTTAAAATCCAAAAAGCAAAGAGAAGGATGTGGGGGGGAGGATAGTTCTACAGAGATGTATTTGTTTGTTTGGTGTGTTTTTTCTTCTTCTCCAGAAAGGAAGAATACCTATTTAACATGTTTGCCGCATAACTTGTGTTTGTCCTTCATGAATTAATCATAAAGGGGGGTGTATGTGTATTATTTGTTTACCGGAACTGGATAGTCATTAAATTTCTGTGCGGATATAGCTTTTGCCCTGGAGCTCTGTGCATCGGAATGGTTTTAATTGCAGGCAGAGGAGCCATCGGGAGACTTTCCTTCATGCAGGCACCTGCTGCAGATGATTCAGTCCCTTCATTTGCCTCTAGCAGGGCCTCGATACATCTGCCAGTACCTGTCATCATCTGAGACAGACTTGTCAGAAACCCTGCATCCTTTAAGCTCTCCTGCATTTCAGCAAGGGACCCTTGTCAGCTTGCCTGGCATTTGTAGGGCCACCGTGCACCTGATATTTAAATGGCAGCAAAATGTGTTTTGATTGTTTTCTTCCTTTAATGAGCCTACCTGAGGGACATCTAGCTCTTTATCTGGTAGCCTGTTACTGAACCGCTTGCGTTTATTCAGTGTTGCATAGAGAGACCAGAAAAAGCCATCCAGCCCCACCCCACACTTCATCCCTCGTATTCTTATGCTGTTACACTGATCCATCTGCTGGAAGTCCAGGAATGTTTTGAGCCAGTAATGTACATTAATGATTTCTAAGTGTATTTAGCGAGCTTTGTGAAGACCTAATTAGAATGTGACATAATTCAAAAATACAAATGGTACCTCTAATAATTTAGGTTGTACATTAGTGTCTTGCTGTGAAAAGTGATAGAATAGATCAGGGTTTCTCAACCTTGGGCCTCCAGGTGTTCTTGAACTTCAATTACCAGAAGCCCAAGCTAGCACACCTTCTGATCAGGGCTTCTGGGAATTGAAGTCCATTAACATCTGGGGGCCCAAGGTTGAGAAACCCTGGGATAGATCCTACAGAATCCCCTCCCTCTCTCCTCCTCAACCTCCCCATATGCATCACTTGATTTTGAATTTCTTTTCTAAGCCCTGTTCAGTCATTTCTTAACTGGTGATGCTCAACATGTAAGCATGGGAATACCTCACTAAGGCTCCACCATCTTCATCTTGTGGAAAGCAACAAGTCTGAAGAGACTGGGGTTCCAGTTTCCAAGCAGCATCCCTGATTTTTCAAGAACTTCTGCATGAATAGGACTATCTCCTCTTCAGACTTGTTGCTTTCCATATGAAGAAAAGTACACAAGGTATAGCACTAAGCCTACCCCTGGGCTGAATAGAACCAGGAAGTTAACATCTACATAGGGTGTAGAACAGAGATGCCTAAACAATGGCCCATGGGCCAGATCTGGCCCCAATAGCAATTCAACTGGCCCACACCATCCTCATCACTTCAGGAAGCAGAAATAAAATGTGCCCATACGGGCACATTTTACTTCCGCTTCCAGGAGCGACAAGGGTGGTGCGGGCTGGATGAATTGGCATCAGGGGGCAGATCTAGCCCATGGACCATAGTTTGAGCACCACAGTTTAAGCAGAGAAAATGGCAGCTTAAAATCTATCTCATCCTGTTGCAAAACATTGCAAGCTGCATTTTACTTCCGCTTTCAGTGGGAGGAATCGTGACCAGCCCACTGAACCATGTGACCAGTCCAATGCCCAAAAAGTTTGGGTACCCCTGGGAGGGTGTAGAATGATGTCAGAACCAAGAAATGCATTATAAGGCTACAATCCTGTGAACTCACCTGAACCCAATGAGACTCATCCTGCATAAGATATATAAGATTGTTCTGATTAAAACTGAACAATGGATTCTTGCCTCGGTGGTAAAAATGGTTGAAATGAATTTACTGAACAAAGCATATGTCTGCCTTTCTCCCCAAGTCACTTCTTTATATACAGACTGAATGTGAAAGGATGCTTTAGTAGTAAAACACTTAAACCATAATTTAATTCTGAACAAAGGAAGAGAAAAAGGTCCCATCCATGTGTATAATCCATGTTATTCTTAACTTAATTTATCCTACTGATGAGTTGAAAAAAGTAAACTGTAATTTCCAGATAGAAGATGAAGGCAGGCGAAATAAATAGCTAGAACGAAAATGCTTAATGTAATTTATCAGTTTAAAATCAAATGTAATTGAGCACATCAGTAAGTACGATCACATGTCTTACCATTCAAATCAGATTTTTGTTTTTCAAACCTACAACCAGAAATAACAATTTGGTTTTATTCCATGAAGCATAGCAGTAAAGAAATCCATAGGGGGAATAATTGGCTGTTTTCCTCCAAAAACCTAGACAGACTCTTCTGAAATTATTTAATAAAGATGTCCCCAGATCAACAGTGTCTGCCTCATTGAGCAAGAGCAAGACAGCATAAAACAGGTGCAGAACATTGCTTTTTGTCACACCAAGCCATTTCTGTACACATACCTTCCTACAAGGAAGTGGTACTCTAAAACATATATAGTCAATAGAAATCTGTATTTTCAGCCCTACTAAATTGATTAAAAGTATCCCAAAAACTTTAGGTATGTGCAAATCAAAGTGAAACGACATTTTAGACTAATATACATCTTGACCATAAACAAACAAAATGTCAGTTGAAGCTACCTAAACCTGAGTGAACAGTAGAAAAAGACAAAACCAACAAGATTAAAGTTAAAAAGATGTCTCTTTGCCACTAAGCATAAATACAAAAGGAAAGTCCAGTGTTGTGCATATAATTAGAATATGGAATTTGAAAAGTATGAAAGAAGGTAAACTCAATATTCTGATATTCCAGAAAAGATAGCAGCATTGTAAAAAAAAAAGGGGGAGGGTGGAGCCCTTCAGAGAGAAAAATATGGAAGCTGTAACTTTGAATGATCGCTAAGAGCTATATGCCCCATCTGGACATGTTCCCAGTTTCTATGTTCGGATGTGAAAACTAGACAGCAAAGAAAGCTGATAGGAAAACAAATTGTAGGAAGGATGCTTTATGTATATCTTGGACTGTCAGAAAGAGTAATAAATGCGTACTAGGTCTAATCAAGCTTAAAGTCGCTCAAAAAGTTAAAACTGACTGAACTGAGGCTATCATACTTCAGCCACGTCAAAAGAAAACAAGTCTCACTGGAAAAGACAAGAGTGTTCAGCAGTATGAAGTGGAAGCAATTCGAAAAGCAGGGAAAGGAATATGAGATAGATTAGGACTGCAGTGGTTCAAGTAGCTAAGAAGCTGACTGGAAGGAGGCAGATCAGCCGTTCGATACCTGAATACTGCAGGACGGAATGAGCTCCTGTGTTTGTCCCAGCTCCTGCCAACCTAGCAGTTCGAAAGCAGGGAATTGCAAATAGATAAATAGGGACCGCTTCGGTGGGAAGGTAAACAGCGTTCCGTGCGCTCCGGTGTCTAGTCATATCTGTCACATGACCACGGAAATGTCTGCAGAAGCAGACATCGCTGACTCTTCGGCTTTGAAACAGAGAAGAGCACTGAACCCTAGAGTCGGATACGACTGGCTTTCGAGCAAGGGTGACCTTTACCTTTACTAACTCAGTAAAGGAAGCTACGGTCCTTTATTAATGGGCTGAAACTACAGGAAGCCAGATAGATATAGACTGAATATTAGGAAAAACGTCTTAGCAGAACAATACAACAGTGGAACCAACTGCCTCGAGAGGTGTTGAGCGTTCCAACACTGGAAGCATTCAAGAGATAATTAGATAACCATCTGTCATATCTGCCTTGATTCAGATTCCTGCATTGAGCAGGTGATTGGACTCAATGGCCTGAAAGGCCCCTTCTAATTCAGTTATTCTATGATTCTATGAATTTGCAAAGTTTGAGCAGAGCTGTTAACTTCCTTTTTGGAAGTCAATAATTCTTAAAGTTGCCATGAATCAAATCCAATTTAATGATATGTAACAACAATAAATCTTGATTCTAAGTTCAAAAGCCTTCCTTATGGAATGGTCCTTTTATAATGCAGTCAGAAAAAAAATCCTATTGCAGTGTTTTCCCAAACACATAACTTCTTCCGTGTCTAGGCCAGACACGAAACTGCTAAAATTAAGGCAACTTTTGGTATTTTCATTCTGCACTTCACTTCGTCTGACCCAGTGTGAGAAAGATTAACCGGCAACCCAAGGTTGCCGTTACTAGGGTACGCCCGATTGTGGTTTAAAAATACCACACTCTTCGAGGAGGCTCTTTCTGTGTATCCCAACACATAACTGGGGCTCCAATGGTGGGGCTGTGAGAGTGTAGGTTAAGACCCACCCTACCATCTCATCTGTGAGACCTTTGCATACTTTGTGTGCTATTCTGAAGATGTGCTTCTAAGCTTCTCTTCACACCTCTATTCTGATTAAGCAAATATTTATAGTTGAAGGCGACATAGGATGAAGACTTATGTGCACAGCCTTATCCTCATTATGTTTAGAGCCCCATTCATGCACACAAGTAATGTTTTAATATAATTCACAATCACCAATGCAGATATGGATGTACAGTGGTACCTCATACAATGAACAATATATATATTGTTCATCGTTGTTGTACGGAACAATTGCTATACGATGCATGCATCGTATAGCGATTTTCCTTATGGGGTGCATCGCACGATTTTTTTGTGTTTTTTTTCCATAGGGAAAATTGTTATGCGGCACGACACCCCCCCCATAATAATAATAATAATAATAATAATAATAATAATAATAATAATAATAATAATAATTGTTATACGATTTCGTTGTTATACGGGACGATTGTTGTATGAGGTTCCACTGTATTATGCTTGCTTCATAACCCTGCTGTAATAACTGTATTGCATGTGAGCTCCATACTAGTTATGCGTGTGATCAAGGCACCAGTTGGATTTTAGTCATTCTTTCAAGAAATGCTGTATAAGATTTTGAGTACCTGTTTCATCATCCTCAGGACAAGATTTAAATCTAAATTAAAATTACCACAGGAATGTATCTATCCAGTGACCTCTTATGACCTATACCAACTCTATGACAGATAACCAGTAAGTAATTTAAAATGCCCTGTAAAGGCACTAGATTAATTTAGCCACCAGGGCACATTAGCGTCATTTTCTGTCATGGAAGAAACAAACATTGCTCTATTTACTCATGACTGAGTACTTTAGGTTGACAACCCCTCAATTTTCTTCTGTAATGTGTGGGCGTGTGGTTTCACATCATTGTGCTTCAGAAGTGTATAAAAAGGTAACAGTGGAGAATTCTAATTTATATGTCTGAAGAGAGCCACAGGTAATGGTTGAAAGACAACCTTCCACTACTAATACCAAGGTTCATCCATTTATTCTGTAAAGAAAGCGAGTCTAGTCTTCTCTCCAATTATTTTTTTTTTTGCATCTTAATACATACTTGTATGCAGAACAACACAGTAACGAGCACTGACTACTCCAAAGTCAGGCTTAGAATAGTCTCCATGCCTTAATTTATATATTTTTCCCTTCTTGCTGATTTTTTCTCTCAAGTCTATCTAGAACCAAATCATTCAGCCTTCTGCAGTAGCCTTCCCCAGCAGTTGGGTCAAGCAGAATTATAGCCCATCACTCTTGGCCTTAGAGCTCACTTGGTCATAGCCACAAATCAAATGTTCTCTTAGAATAGAAGATTTTCCTGGTATCTAGTTTAAATCTGTACAGCTGTTATGTAACTTTTTATATCTCCCTCAGTAGTCATTGAAAATAGCCATTCTACTTTTTAAAATATGATTAAGTAGCTAGAAATCTGTATTTGGACGTGGGACATTTTTCATTGGCAAAGTTAGTAAGATACTTGGAAATACTAAAGTAATACAGGAAATAGGAAATGAAAATCCCATATTATTTCCTTCCAGCTAATCATACACATCTGTTTAATTTCATTTAGACTGTAGCCTTTTCTATCCTAAAGATGTGGACAAAGTAGCAATAATTTTATATGCATACATATGAGACCAATCTTTAAAAATAATTTAAATGTTAATTTTGAAGCTTTGGTTTCAGTTCAGTTTTCTATACAGTATTTTTATATATAGATTGTTTGAAAGCCCATTTCTTAGATAATACTAGATCTGGGTTTTATATAATAGATGTAAATATGTGCATTAAGAATTATTAATGGTAACTTGTTCTTTACATTTTTAACATGGGGCTTTATATAGCTGTCAGATCATATTTTTATACCAAGAACATCCATATATGCAAATCCCTTTGAGCTATTCTTTGCATAGCATTGGATCCAGAGGTTTGCAGTAATTGGAAGCTGTTTTTCACCCTGTCTTCTGTTTCTGTAATCCCTGGAAATCTTCAACTCCTATCATCCCTGCTAAATGGGATGGATCAGAAGATACTTCTTCCCAATATTCCATGATTCCCATTCCTACTCAGTTCACCATTTGGTTGACTCATTCAACTCTCCAAGAAGATATTTCTGATATATCTGGAACATACCTGTCAATCCGTGGTTTTCAAAATCCAGGAGCAGGCACGCATGCGCAGTCAATTTCCAGGCACCGGGCAGGAAAGAGGTTACTGTGCATGCATGGACATCAGAGGCAGCGGCATGCATGTGCAGTAATCCCTGCACACATGTGCAGTAACTCCTTCAGCCAGGAAAGGGTTACTGTGCATGCATGCAGGGGTTACTGCACATGTGCAGTAACCCCTTACCTGTCTGGTCAAGTTACGGGATGATGGCGGGAAAGAGAGGGAAGGAGCGCTAGATTACGGGATTTCCCGGCCAATCCGGGATACTTGACAGGTATGGTCTGGAATGTGTACCTCTGGATACAAGTCAGCAATAAACAATTTCAAAGTTTCTGTAACATTTTCCAGAATCCACATGCAGAGCCCCTGTAGATATAGAAGGAATTCTTTTTCAGATTCATCCCCAGCCATGCATAGAAGATAATGGAAGTTATTTAGGAGGAGTGGGGCTAAGTGCTCTCCCTTCTTGCACATTTAACCTCCATTGATTGTGTACAAATGAATAGGGCTCTCACATAAGCAAGAAACTGAAACCAGGATTGAGTTACGCAGATGAACAACAGTACTATGTACTGTAGGTAAGACCTAGTTTGGAAATTACAATTGACTTTTGAACAGTTTGGGTTTGAACTATGTGGGTCCATTTATAGATTTTTCCCCCTGAAGTTCCAAGATGATACCTGTTGTACTTCAGTGATCTAGAAGATAAAAACGTTAACATCACATTCTTATCCTTAATATCAGCAGGTCATTGAGCAGAGAAGCAGAAGTGCTGAACCTTGCATAATTTTCTTTATAATAACTGCCATTCATTTCTGTGCAGAAAGTATAGACGTTAGTAGTGGTTATAGTTAGCCAAAGTATTCCTTCCTCCTCACATTGATAGGAACCCAAATGTGGGTTATCCAACTAGGGAAGGATCTGTCATGTTTCCTGTCTGTGTCAGATTCACATGTGTTTAATAATAAGTTATTTCTGTATCATTTCAGTGTCATTATGAAAATAGTTGTTGCTTTTTAAGTGGCAGTTCTTAAAATGCATATTGCTGTATATATTTTTGGGCTAAAAGCTCTTAGGACAAAAATTGGAAAAATATATAATCTGAATGTTAGTTATGTTCTGTCCCAGGAAGTAGGAAAGAACGCAGGACATGCAAATTAGGTCTTCTTCTTTCATGTCCCTATCAAACCCTGGACTGCAAAAATGAAGCTACTTTCTTGGCTCTGTTGTTGGCCAAACTTAATCCTGCATCGGTGCATGTTTCTGGCAGTAATTGGCAGGCTAGTAAATGAGCCAGATTAGGTCTTCGTATGTAGGATACTGTTGCCTGCAGAGTACAGAGATATTTTTGCTCCTTGAAATATGTAAGCCTTTTTCAGTATGTACACACCATTCCTATCACAAAATGATGGCTGTTTATAGTTAATAATCCCAGGATTTTTTTGTTGTTCAGAAATACATACGCTCAATTAAGGAGAAGTATTAAGTAAGGCTGGGGGAAATGGTTAAACATAAACAACTTTCCTTTTCAAACAAAAATCCTGTTGTTGGCTTTTGCATTTTTCTTGTCTTCTGCAGGCCAGGCACTGATGATGGATACTTATAAAGCCCATAATATGTATCCCTCCCCCTAAAAAAAAACGCCATGTCCATAAACATCCTAAGTCTGCAAAACAGTTAGAAAAACTACCGTACTTTTTAAAAGAGAATATAGTAGTTAGCCAGAGTGTCTAGACTGCACTGTTTTCTGTTTCTTTTTTGAGCCAAGCAATTCAGATAAATTGTTTAGCCAGCTAAACTAAGCACTGTGGAACATGGCAAGTTCCAATCTCAAAAGGAATTGTTCTAAAGTTAGAAAGCTGCTTTAGGCTTATGCTGCAGCTGTTTCCTTTTTAAAATGTACCTTGGACATGGTGTGGGCCAGAAGGGACAAAACAACAGACAAAAGGAAATTGAGGGGGGGGGGGTTGTCACATAAACAGGGTTTGGCTGGTTTCCACTGTGTGGGAGAAGGGTGATAATGGGAATTGTGCCTGCCCTGAACAATACACAGATAAACACAGTCTCCCTTACAGGGGAAATTGCTGTAGTTTTGAGTGTTTGACAGTGCAGACCAGCACTCTGGCCCTTTAAGTCAATGTCTGAACAACGGCATTGATCTGCATTGTCAAGCACAACAGTCAGACAAATGAACAATGAACTTCCAGATAGGTTTCTAATGGTTCCTGTTTCCCTAATTATAGTGTTGTACTTGTTAAAGTCCCTTGCGTCTGGTGTGCAGATATGTTTGTTTCCCAGTTTGGAAAGGATGCTGGACAAAATATGATACATATAAACAACTTTTTATGTTGCTTCAAGACCCTTTGAGCAGAGGAATTACCATAGATACATAAGCAGATAGCTGCAATATATATTATGGATTCGGTGTTATGCAGACATATCATTGACACAAAAGGTTACATTCAACTGGGCCATTTCTTCGTTTTCCCCTCCCCCACTAATATAAGAGCACACAGATAGAAAAAACATATGTCTAGGGCAGTGATGGCGAACCTTTTAGAGAATGAGTGCCCAAACAGAGGGTCGGGGTAAACTCTGTGCCAGGGGAAGGAAGCACTCCCACTGGGCTGCTGGGCAGCAGGGTAGGTGAACTCTGTGCTGTGGAAAGGGAGAAAGCGCTCCCATTGGACTGCTGGGCCGAGGGGCGGGGTGAACTCTGCTGGGGGAGAGAAGAAGCGCTCCCATTGGACTGCTGGGCAGAGTGGCAGGGCAAACTGCTGGGGTGACGGCATGCATGCCAGAGAGGACTCTGAGTGCCCCCTCTGGCACACGTGCCACAGGTTCACCACCACTAGTCTAGGGTGTCAATGGATATGTGTCTATGCACAGTTTATGATACAAGAAGACAACATAGGTTAAAGGTAAAGGTTTCCCTTGCTCGAAAGCCAGTCGTATCCGACTCTAGGGTTCAGTGCTCATCTCTGTTTCAAAGCCAAAGAGCCAGCGCTGTCTGCTTCTGCAGACGTTTCTGTGATCATGTGGCAGGCATGACTAGACACCGGAGCGCATGGAACGCTGTTACCTTCCCACCGAAGTGGTCCCTATTTATCTACTTGCAATTTCTCGCTTTCGAACTGCTAGGTTGGCAGGAGCTGGGACAAAGACAGGAGCTCACTCCGTCCTGCAGTACTCGGGAATCGAACTGCTGACCTTCTGCCTCCCAGTCAGCATCTTAGCCACTTGAGCCACTGCAGTCACAGAAGACAATATATTTATCACATTTTTTTGCTTCTCCATGTGGTGAAATACATAGTTTTCTCATTTAGATGGGTTGCATTTCATGTGCATTTTAAAAAAATCATTAACAGGGTAAACACAGACTTGATTCGCAAGTTTAATTGCTGATGCACATACTGTACATTTGAGAAAATCCAATTGCTGGAGGGAAACAGAGTAATCATGGGGAATGTGGTGTTTAACTCTTACACAGCCCACACAACGGTGCGTCTCCAGAAGACAAGTCAATCGAACCCTTGAAATCTATAATGTTTTCATGTTGAAAATGTATAATCCAGTAAAAATGGTGTGCAATTGTAGACATGTAGCATGGTGGTCTGAAGTTCAAAAGGGAATGAGTAACTGTTCCTCAGCCCATCCTTTGCAATCAAAGTTGTTCCCTGGCAAATGCGATTGGCTCTTTGAACTAAAATGCCAAGTTTTCCACAGGGTTCCAATGAGTTGTTTAGACACCCTGGGCTGTAGTATCAGACCAAGAAACAAATCTCTTCATTTAAATACTGTATCTGAATTGTGTGTGCTAAGTTTTACACATATTGTACTGTATTACATTTTACCCCTGTATTCTCTCTCTTCTTTCCCAATATTTTTTCAGTATTTTTTTCTGAGCAACTTATTCTATCCTGCAGTGCTTTTTCATAAAAGAATGAGGAAGACTGGAAACAAATAATCAACTCTAGGAGGATATGAATATTTACATTTTTCCTTTGTTGCTTTTCCCTTTGGATACTCCAAGAATCTTTTGCTTCTCCATGTGGTGAAACACATAGTTTTTTCACTTAGATGGGAATGGGGATGAAAAATAGAAAATGAATAGTTACTTTAACTGAGTAGTGGATGGCATGGATACTAAAATGATTTGTAGAAATTTTCCATTTTGAACTGAACGCTATTCCCACTTTTAACTAACAGAAATGTATCTTGAAAAAAGGTACATATTCTTTAAAGGTAATGATCCATTTCCTTGTGTAGGCAGCATAACTGTTTTATGTGCTATTAGACTGTATATCACACTTTACTGCAAAAGTTTCAAGGAGTGCTTAAAAACTGAAAGATATAAACCTTAATTTTCTTTTCTTTTTTTCTATTTCAAAAAGGTCAAGTGCTGTAAATACTGGCCAGATGACACAGAAATATATAAAGACATTAAAGTTACCCTAATAGAAACAGAGCTCCTGGCAGAATATGTGATTCGGACATTTGCTGTAGAAAAGGTATGCGTCAAAGATGCATTTTTCAATGCATTTCGAGTCTTGTCCTTCTTAGTATTAGTTTAATGTTAGTTGATGTTGATGTTCGTTGATGTTATGGTAGCCCATTTTCTGAACTCCTTTGTGGGTAGTACACCACTGCCCTCTAATGGGGAGGCCATGCTTTCCTTTTTAAAACAGCAACACGCCTCCCTTCTTTTCAGTAGAAAATGAAATTGAACAGAGTGCTTATTATATTTTAAAGATGAATTAAGTCTGCTTCTGTTTTGTTTTAAAATGCTTACGACTTGTTCTGTTCTCTTTTTGTTAAACAAATACAGAGGGGAGCCCATGAGATCCGAGAAATTAGACAATTCCACTTCACAGGTTGGCCAGATCATGGTGTACCTTACCATGCAACAGGTCTCCTAGGCTTTGTCCGGCAGGTCAAATCCAAAAGCCCACCTAATGCAGGCCCACTGGTTGTGCACTGCAGGTTAGTGGAATGAAAATTCCTTCTGGCAAGGTTACTGTCTGAATTTTATTCTTTTAAATTCAACATACACGGATTAGCTGGATGCATTTAACATCAGCAAGCCTTACATTTTCTTGATTACCATAGACTGAGGGTGTGAACTCTCCAATTCTTGGACTGAAACTCCCATTGCAAGACGGGAGTTGAGGTCCAACAACCTGTGGAGGAATATACATTGTAGATTAACTACAATGTGTGACCTGTTCAGGATTAGCAGTGCCATTCTTACTTAGAAATTGGAAGCTGATGCAGTGCTCCCTGAGTACTGTAGTCTAAGTGTCCTTTAGGCCAGGGGTTTCCAAACTACGGCCTACAGGCCAGATCCGGCCCATGGCACCAAATCATCCGGCCCTCACTGCATCCGGAAGTGGAAGTGAAATGTGCATGTGCATAACTCTGCCATAAATGACCCGCAGCTGTCATAAATACATTATGACAGCCATGGCTCATAAATACATTTATGTCATAAATACATTTATGACAGCCATGGCTCATTTACGGCAGTGTTCTGTGCATGCGCGGGTGCATTTGGCACCTGCGCATATGTGTTTTACTTCCACTTTCAGGAACAGTGAGGGTGTCAGGCTGGATGAAATGGCTCTGGGAGCCGGATCTGGCCCACAGGCCATAGTTTGGGCACTCCTGCTCTAGATTGTTCTAGATTGCCAGATAGTAGAGTGAGGTGTCGGGAGTTCCAAGGGGCTTTGAATCTTTGTTCTGCCTCCTTGGGTGGAACAGAAACAGCCTGTTTAGCTTGGGCAAAGTGCAAGCTCCCAGAGAACCCCCCCAGAAGAAAGGAATGGCCAACGTTTTCTGAGTATCCTATATGTAGAACACCCTGAAATGGCCCATTGCGATTTGGAATTGATTTCATTAATTGTTATTTATTATGGTTTTAAACATAAAAATGAATAGAGTTTTAGCCAGGAGCTATACCGTGGAATATTATCATGTGAAAATGAAGTCCTTTTTACCCCAGTGGAAATGAAAGCATAACCAGAGATGACACTAGGCTTGAGTAATATAATGTGGAATTTGCCCCACACGAATAACATTGCATATGCCACTGTGAGCTAAATTGGACACTGAACATGTCTGCCTTTAACATTAAGAGTTTTTAAGCCATACATAGCAGATCAGTATAAGCATAGTCAAGAAAAGTATTCCTTTCCTCTCCTGCAAAGAAATATCCAAGTGAAATGTCCAAAGGAATATCCCTTTTCTGAAAGTAGTATGTGCATTAGTAGGATATTTTTCTGTAGCATCAGTGGAAGGTTTCCCTTCAAAGCAAATAATATCCCAGCTTCAGAAAAATATAATTTGCCACTTAGAATTGCTTTACGATACAATCTAGTAGTTAATCACAACTAGAATAGACACATTGAGTCAATGGAGATTTGGTGAGTTATCTACAGCACTCCATATGTTCCACTGATTCAATGGCCTTGCTTTAGTTGCAACTTATTATTGAATTTCAGTCAGTGAGTTTGAGCTTGTTTTCTGACAGAACCTGGTATTGGAGGTGAGGTTGTCCATGCAATCTTAAAGTCTACAAAAATTATGAAATGTCCAGATCCATCACAGAAAAGTAAGAATAGATCTTTTTCTGTAGTTAGAGCTGCCATTATCATTATTAGTAGGTCTATCACTCAGGGAGGACTTCAGCTTTCAGATTCAACCACTAACATTTTCAGAACCTTTAACCTGTGCTAATGCTGCTTTTATGATTACAGTGCTGGTGCTGGTCGAACTGGATGCTTCATTGTCATTGACATTATGCTAGACATGGCAGAAAGAGAAGGCGTTGTAGATATATATAATTGTGTCAGAGAGCTTCGTTCTCGAAGAGTTAATATGGTGCAAACAGAGGTAAACAATCATGCTCTCCTCTCCCATTTTCATGCTTTCCACATTATGTATAGTAAAAACACATTTTTACTTAACAGAGTTTAGAATTTAAATTAATTTAGATTATCATAAGCCTTTCATTGCTTCTTTACAGTACTGTATACCTGCTGTGCACATCTCATTAAATTATTCCATTTAGAGGTTCTGTTATAGAGATTCAAAGTGGAATAATGGTTAGAAGATTGGGATCAAGCTTTTTGTCTCCAAGGGGGCATGAAAAACATTGGTGACCTCAATCAAGTCACTCTCACGGTCTAATCTACCTCACAGAGTATTTGTAAGGATCACATGATATGGGGCAATATGTACTTGGATTACCTCCTCACAGGCTCTGTGGATCGCACGTGTGCATTCTTTCTGTGCTTGCACAAAACTTCTTGGAGCATTCCAAAACCTAAAAGTCCATTGGATTGATTCTCTGTATTTCACATGTCCTCCCACCACTTCGTGGTAAATCCTCAGTTCCCTTTCAGCAGCAGTTGAAAAAACACCTAATGGAACGTTCTCTAGAGCCATCTCCTTTAAAAAAATACACTTTATAATATTCTTATAAATATTCTTATCAGTGTCCGTCTTCTCCTTACCCTTCATCACCACATCACTAGTTTTTCTTCTTTAAAAAGATGTTTATTAGTATATTTTGATCTGAGGCCTTCTTGCCTTTTATGGTCCCAAGAGGGCCATTTAAGAAGTGTATCACCTACTCTAATAGGATCTCCCTCAAAGACTGGCAGTAAAATTGCCTTTACTGTTTGGGTGATGGGCATGAAACACAAAACTGGTGGAAAGTCAGGAAATAGTTCTGTGACATTAATTAACAAATTAGGTACATGGACATGGCAGAGGTGAAGAAATAGCTCTAGAACTGACAAATGGATAAGTGAGATTGAGATAACTGAGTGAGCTATGTTTGCAGGAGATTCAAGCAAAGTGAGGTTGAAGTAGTTCAGGAAAGATTTTGCAGAAGAAACTGCATTTGAGAGGCTGATCTTTGGCAGAAGAGAGAACATTGGGAGGCATAGTAATGATAATGAGCAGAAGTACAAAAGCCTGCACAAAGGGGCAAAGCACTATGGGGATCAAGGGGGAAGAGATGTCCCATGGAGTGGGGCAACAGGAAAGCCTAGATTCCCTAGAACCGTGATGATGAACCTTGGCTCTCCAGGTGTTCTTGGACTTCAATGACCAGAAGCCAAAGTCAGCACACCTGCTGATCAGGGTTTCTGGGAACTGAAGTTCAAGAACAGCTGAAGTGCCAAGGTTTGCCATCACTGGCCTAGAAGCACACTTGTCTTTCAGAAGGAGTGAGGTTCTATCTAGAGCAGTGTTTCCCAACCTTTGGTTTTTGGACTTCATTTCTCCCAAAGCACTGATCAGCCAACGTACTTCTGGGAATTGAAATACCCTTGTGGGGCATAGAGAACCACTGGTCTAAAGCAAGCAGTTTTGAAATTTCCTCTAGAACAGGGGTCAGCAGACTTGGCTCTCCAGATGTTCTTTGACTTCATTTTCCAGAAGCCCTGATAATCAGGCATCTATGGACCAAAATCTTGTGAGCTTTACATGAATAAGCAATCATACCAAGGAGCCTGCCTGTGTTGCAAGCTAGTTATCATACTCCTGTGCTGCATATGGTTAGGGAAGTGGTTACAGGGCAAGTTACATAGGTGGTCATGTCACAAACAGCAAACCAGGAGGGAAAAAACTGTTGATGTGATTACACTTGCCAATGCAGTTGTTTTGGCCAGTGAGATGATAGCCCTGGATGTGTGATTACACACACACACACACTCACACACACAAATGGTGTTGTAACAACATGTGCAAAGCTGATATTTTAGGGCCTCTTTAAGAGAAATCATAGGATGTTAATATAGTGTTGTAACAACATGTGCAAAGCTGATATTTCAGGGTCTGTTTAAGAAAAATCATAGGATATTAATATAGTTAAAGGCTGTCATTTGCTCAGCACTGTTCAGAGGCTCCTCTGAAGTTCATGCTTTCTTATTTCTCCAGGAGCAATATGTATTTATACATGATGCAATACTGGAAGCCTGCCTGTGCGGAGATACCTCTATTCCAGCTTCTCAAATTAGATCTGTATATTTTGAAATGAATAAATTGGATCCTCAGACCAATTCAAGTCAAATCAAGGAAGAATTTAGGGTAAGTGATGAACAAGAACCGGTTTGGAAAAACAACTGACTCTGTGCCATCGGTAGGATTTGTACTTTCAATATTATAAAAAAAAATAATTTAAATCTTTCCTTTTCCTTTTGAAGTGTGGGCTAGCTTTGAAAATTAACACATGTATGTGCAATAAGAGCTTGAAACAACAGATTAACAAGTAACATTGCCTACAAAATGTTTTTTGGAGGGGGGTAGCAAGAGCTTTAATGCTCCTTTTGTAAACAATGTAAGGCCTGGTAATATTACTATATATAAACCCTTATGTTGGGAGGGGGGTTCTAGAATTTTAAGATGATTTTTCTTGAAAACGTTTCCTACTTTCTGTGATATACCTTTTATTAAAACAAAGCTAAAAAGAATTGTGGAATTCTTTATTCTTTGAACATTGTAGTGTTAATAGTCATGAGTTACCTTGGGGAGATTTCTAACAAGTTTCAGTACAAGTTGTTTCTATTAAAAAATAACTTTTGAAGCTCTGCTTACACTCTCTTTTGAAAATACTCTAATACTCTTGCTGGGAAAGCAGTTCTTTACTTCCATATCATTCTTCTTTTTTATATTTTTGTAGACTCTCAACATGGTGACTCCAACTTTGCGTGTGGAAGATTGCAGTATAGCACTTTTGCCGAGGAACCATGAGAAGAATCGATGCATGGATGTGCTTCCTCCTGACAGATGTTTGCCTTTCCTCATCACAATAGATGGGGAAAGCAGCAACTACATCAATGCCGCGCTGATGGATGTAAGCACTGATGGACTGTGAATTAATAGTTTAAAAGGAATGCATTGCTCACCAAGCCGGAAAATAAACAGAGTGCGCAGTCAGCGCAAGGGTCTCAGGTCTTTCAAATCTGTAATCTGAAAAATAACCAACTCTTGCACTCCAGATCATTAAATTTTCAGATAGGTTAAAATCTGCCATATGTTACATAACTGCCAAAGCTTGAAAGTTTCTTTGAGAGAACTATAAAAATAGGAAAAGTGTCTTCATAATGAAAATGGCTAATGTGTCTCTTATCTTGCACTTGGGTATTAACTATAGTGCCTAAGAGGAATAGTAACCATTACGTCTCTGAGACAGCTAATCAACATAATAAGGTTTAGCAATTAACAAAGAAAGCAATTGCCTGTCAACATAGATGGTACACAAGCCATTACTTCAGTCACTCTTTTCATTTCTGACTGAATGAACATTTCCTAGAGATGCTTCCCAGCTCCCTCTCCCCCACTGAATGAAGGCACATAGGCTTCAATAAGACTAATAGGGTTTCAATAGAAGAATACTTAAGCATGTTTTACACTCTCTTGAGATGTGTAAAATATCTCTGATACTTTAGAGCAACAGTAATTAATGCTGTCACATAGACATAGATATATGTCAAGAAAGCAGACTTCAGAAAAGAATGAAAAGATGTTAAACAAACTTCCATCTCCCAGCATAACCTTGGTAGTTACAAGGAGTGGTGGTATAACCCTACTGTAAAATTAGAAATGAGGCCATAGCAAGCTGTTGATAAGGACCAATCAATAATCTGTATTGTGTGGTCATCGGAAGCAAGCAAACATGTGAATAGTAGTGGCCTCAAAATTGTGAGAGAGACAATAGCTTGTGATGTTGGTGCTGTGGTTTTTACACTTGTTCTTACTGATACTGTGCTTCTGACATAGCATCTGGTTGTTAAGGTTTGTAACCATGTTGTTCTGGGTTTGAGCTTCCATAGCACTGTTTCCAAAGTAGTTTCCAATCCTCTTTCAACACAACACTGCTCCTACCACTTATCTCCTGTTACTTTGGTAATTCTTTGTCACTGCATAAGTTTCATCATTAGCTAGTAGTAACTGTCCAATGATGGCACTACATTTACTTAGACAGTATAAATTAAGTATCTGCTGATATCATGAGTGGAACCTGCTCAGCCGGAAGAGCACTGCTCCCATAGATACCTGCTCAACACATATGGCAGCTTCCGTGAAGTCTAGAGAGAGAAAAAACCTGCCCTACTGTTAGGCAGAGCAGGATAGCCACCTCAGCCAGCAATTTTTGAGTAGAGTTTAAAGGTACCAATCTATTTATTTATTTGGTTCACTCCCAGAAATGAGAAGAGGCTCTTGTAGGAATTTCTGATTTATGTGCCTAAATAAGGTTTTATAATTAATTTGGACTTGTATGCCGCCCACTCGCAGGTGTGACTCAGGGCAGCTAACAACAATATCACATCCAATACAATATAAAACAAGGTACAATTAGCATACACTAGAGAACAAGATACAATTAGCAGAATACAATTAACCTAGCAGTTCAAAAGCAAGAAATTGCAAGTAGATAAATAGGGACCACTTCGGTGGGAAGGTAACAGCATTCCATGCGCTCCGGTGTCTAGTCATGCCTGCCACATGACCACGGAAACATCTGCAGAAGCAGATAGTGCTGGCTCTTCGGCTTTGAAACAGAGATGAGCACTTCCCCCTAGAGTTGGATACGACTGGCTTTCGAGCAAGGGAAACTGAAACCTTTACTAATAAAAGTCACCTGAGTCAAAACATCCCAAAAAAAGAATTCGGCCGCAAGAGTCCAGACCTCAGAGTCATGTCTAGGCTGGGCAGGGGGCGATGTCCGGCCCCAAGCCCCAACGGCCAAGTCTGTGGCCACGTCCACAGCGCCAGGGAGCAAAGGGGGCATGAGACTACCATACCAAGGCCCCCTGCCACCGGCCCCTGTGTGGCCAAGCCCCCATTCCGCAGCTCCGAAGCTCCCACTCCGCCGCGGCTCAACTGACGACGGACCCGCCACACCTGCCACTGACCTGGCCGTAGCTGGGACGGAGATGGAGGCGCCGCTGCTGCTACAGCTGCCGGAGGTCTCGCAAAGCCAGGTTGAAAAGGCCGGAGGTCTTGCAGGGTGGTAGCCAGGTTGCCCAGGTTGGCTGGATTAGGGTTCTTTGAATCTCTGTTTGAGTGAATGGGGATATAGTTTGCATGGCTGGCCAGATATTTTACAAGCAAGCCGAGAGTAGCTTCCACCCACTCAATCAGATATCTGACAGTGGTGTAATCTATGTGTATAAATTACACTAATCTGCTGCTATGCAAATTAAAGTCTTCTATTCGCTGTTCTACATCAGACACCAAAATGGAACTGAGCCTGCTAGAGAACTCTAGATTTGTATTTATGTTATTTATATTCAATTTTCCAGTCCTTCTATTGCACTGTCCTTGGGGTAACATACAGAAGATGTGACAAATAAGCCCCCAGTTTTGTTTTAAATTTTTTTTCTAATTCCCCCCCCCCCCCCCCCCATTTTTCACCCATTGTTCTGAGTAGGAATTTCCCAAATTCTGCACAGCTTAATGCAGGAAAAATGCTTTTCTGCACAGGACTTGTAAGAGTCCCACACCCCTCATTATTTCTTCTGCCCTTTCCACGTTAATCCAACTCACAAAATATGTTCATCTGGGCAGGGATGTTAATAATCATGAACAGCTTGGTATTTCTTCCAGAAAAATTGAACATGAAAGGCACAAGAAATCCTGTGAGATTTTCTGCGAGATTTCTTGGAGGAAAAAATATAATATTGCACGGAGAAATTTTGCCAAGAGAAAGGAGGGGTTTGTTTGTTGTCCTCCTTGGTTCCTGTCTCCTGCAATGTGAAATCCACATCCCTACAATATAGTAATAAATTATGCTAACAAACAGACCTGAACATCTGTGCATATTCTGTCTTTTCCATGCTGTTTGGAATTCATTCAATACCACTGTCATTTATGTATGCCCTAAGGTTTGACTGTCCTTTGTTGTAGCTGATATTTTCTTCCAATAACTTTAATCCTAACAATTTTGCTCAAGTTAATTATTATTCTCCTTGTTTTACAGAGTTATAAACAGCCTTCAGCTTTTATAGTTACCCAGCATCCTTTACCAAATACCGTCAAAGATTTCTGGAGACTAGTTCTAGACTACCACTGCACATCAATAGTAATGCTGAATGATGTGGACCCAGCACAAGTAAGTCACACAGAAGAATTGAATGAAACTGCTTTATGGTTTGATATCAAAGCACTAATGCCAGGGGTTTGCAACCTACGGCCTGTGGGCCTGCCCTGGCCCCAATGCCATTCTATCTGACTTGCGTCAGCGATCCCAAAAGTGGATGTGGACGTGTTTATGACAGCCATAAATGCAGTGCGCAAATGCGCCTGCCGCGGTTTACGGCAGTGTTTTCAGCAGGGGGAAACCATGTGTCCAGCCCACTCAGCTGTCTGATAGCAATTGTCCGTCCTGTGGTGCGATAAGGTTGAGGACCCCTGCACTAATGCACCCACGTAGGTCTAATTTCTCTTTAAACACTCTGTAATTTGCAGTTAAACACTCATAATATTCATGCTTAGCTTTGAATGGGAAGAAGGAATAATGAATAAGTATAGCTGTTATGAATGTCTTAACCATAATTCAGATGTAAAGAACTGACCTTTAAGAAACAATGACAATATAAAGTTTAAGTATAGGTTGTTCTTTTGTAAGATAATCAGATAACTCTAGCTGTAAACTACAGAAACAAATGAATTTAAAAGAGGCAGAATTTGTAAATTGAAGTTTGTTGAACATTTTTTATCTTTATTATTTAAATGTTACTATGATAGATGTGCGAAAGGCACAACAACTAACATTTTCTTGATATACTGCAGGATGGAAATGAGCTCCCGTCTTCGTCCCAGCTCCTGCCAAGCTAGCATTTCGAAAGCAAGAAATTGCAAGTAGATAAATAGGGACCACTTTGGTGGGAAGGTAACAGTGCTCCGTGCGCTCCGGTGTCTAGTCATGCCTGCCACATGACCACGGAAACGTCTGCAGAAGCAGACAGCGCTGGCTAATTTGTCCCAGCTCCTGCCAACAGAGATGAGCACTGCACCCTAGAGTCCGATACGACTGGCTTTCGAGCAAGGGAAACCTTTACCTTTATAACGTGTAAAAACATGCTTTCAAAAAGTTGATGGTCAGATCTAGCTCCATTAGTCTCTAGCTCCATGAGTCTCTATAATTTCAAAAAAAATGGATGTTTTTTGAAGCCTATGAAGCTCTGGGCAGCATTCTATAGAAAATGGTCACCAAAAAATGTAACTTAGACAATTGCTAGATGTGCATTCTCACTCTTGGCAAACCATTCCATTCTCTAATTGTAATTTTAAAAAAAAATTCTTCTATTTGCATCCAAATATACTGATAAAATCCCAGCAATGGACTTTACATTATTTTGACTGTTTTCCTGTGTCCTGTGATTGCTCCTGGTCAGCAAGCTAAAAGTCTCCCTTGCTCAAAAGCCAGTCGTATCCGACTCTAGAGTGGATGGTCATCTCCATTTACAGCCAAAGAGCCGACACTATGAAGCAGTACCTATTTATCTACTTGCAATTCCTTGCTTTCGAATTGCTAGGTTGACAGGAGCTAGGACATATGACAGGCACTCACTCCATCGTGCAGCACTCAGGTCTCGAACTGCTGACCTTCCGGTCGTCCAGTTCAGCATCTTAACCACTATGCTACCACAGTCTCTGATCATAAGAACAGCCTTGCTGGAACAGGCCACAGCCCATCCAGTCCAGCATTCTGTCTCACACAGTGGCTCACCATTTCCTTCAGGGTATTCACCTGCTTAGGATTCCCTGGAAATGGCATTGAGAGATATCCTGCCTCTCTCTCCAACCCGGAGGTTGTTCTTAGGTATCCATAATTATAGCCATTGATACCCTTGTCCTCCATGAACTTGACTAATCCTTTCTTAAAGCTGTCAAGACCGACAGCTGTCACCACTTCTTCTGGCAGGGAGTTCCATAGACCAGTGATCCTCTGGGTAAAAAAGTACTTTCTCTTCTTTGTTTGAGAACTAGTACCCAAAAGTTTCATGGAGTGCCCTCTAGTTCTAGTGTTGTGAGATAGGGAAAACAGTTTTTCCTTATCTACTTTGTCCACACCGTGCATGATTTTATAAACTTCAATCAGGTCAGTTAGTACCTAAACCCATATTAGCAGCTGTTACACCACTTCCAAGTCAGGCACTATCATCATACTATCAGCTCAAGTACTGTTCTCCAGTAGCTCCTTATTTGTCTTTATCTCTGTGAGAAAATGAATGTTGTAGTGCCAGGTTTTCAATAGGAAAAGGAGTTGTTGCTTTGCCATCACCATGGTAACTTTTTGTCCTAGGGATGCAGTGTATTAGCATGAGGACATGGATTATATTGTTGCTCAGGGCCCAGATGGTAGTCTGCCATGGGTTTTGTGCTTCTGCCCGTAGCCAACTGTGCAAGGACTAAAACGATATGAGTGCTAAGCCCTGACTTCTGAAAAGCCGCACAGCTAAGCATGGATTACTTCTCTGTTCCTTTGCAATTTCTTTCCAGACTGAAGCGAGAGCAAGAAGAGTACAGTATGTTCTAAGAATATCTGTGCAATAGCTCAAGAGCCAAGCAGAAATATCTTTCACATGTGTAGAGCTTGGAAAAGTTACTTTTAGGGACTACAAGTGACTTGCAGTTTTTGAGAATTCTGTTTTCCAAGCTCTGCATATGAATGAGAGTTCCAAAAGCACCCATGGCATCTTGACAAGAACTGGAATATTATATATACAAAGTACAAATAAATAACCAAAAGAAATGCATAGTTCTCCTTCGTATAGTTTGTGAATTCCCACTATTGGGTTATGCGCCTCCGCAGAACATGGATCGGAGGCTTTAAAGCTGATTGGTCAAAAGTTTTGGCGGTAAAACCGCCCACCAGTGGTTAAATTGCTGTACTGCAACCAAATGTTTGTGAGTCCAATCCTGACTAGGAATCATGGTTGACTCAGCCTTCCATCCTTTCAAGTTCAGTAAAATGAGTAACCAGCATGTTGGGGGCAAAATACTAATTAACTTGTGAACCATCCAGAGAGTGCACTAAGCACTATGGGATATAAGTTTGATTGCTTTGCTTTGAAAAACACACACACATACTTATGATAAGTGATTGAGTGACAGCTGCTTAATCTGCTGGGTGAGCTATATTTTATCATAAACAATTGTATTAGTATAAATATTAAAGGAAAGCTTCAGTAGTAATACCATGCTTGTTGTTGCATCAGAATTCACACTGATTTCTGCAAGTCGGTAAATAAAAATTGCAAATACTCTTGCATGTTTTAAAATTATAGCCACACTCAACTATCTTCAGGGAAATACACGAAAGACAAAGAAAAAAACCACCTGTTTGCATGTTGGTAGGTTATTTTCAGAATGAAAAAGGAAAATCTTAAGGGACAAAGACTTTTAGCTGCCGCTCAAAAGCACAATTAAATTGTAAACCATGTTTTGAATATATAAGTGGTGGTAGCTTTTATATTAAAACTGCAGATACATTTTCTCTGTAAAATAGTATATGTTTTATATTTGCCAATGTCAACTGCAGGATTAATTGTAAATGGGGGGAAATGGAAAGGAAAAGAACAAATTTGGATAAAAATATATATCATAAATTTGATTAACAGTTTCAAAATATCATTATCATTTCTCCATATGCTGCAGTATTTTTACAAATTGTTTAGAAGAGATAAAGAACTATTTGTCTTGGGAAAAGGGGGGGGCAAGTATTTGGAATTGAACTCCCAACTATACCTAAACTATCTAGCCAGCTTCATCTAATTGTAGTCCTACTTAATGTTGACTCATTGAAATCAATGAAACTTAGCTAAGGGTTGTCCAGATGAGTGTTAAAGCCTAAATTTTGGGGTATTTTTCAGATGCTCTTTTTTTATAACATCTGCACATATTTGGCACTGGAGCTCCTCCCCCAGTTGAGACCATATCAAGGTGTTCTACTTTTTGTGGTGTTCTCTTTTAGCATGTTCCAACCATATAGGAACACCAGGAATGGGTTCAAAATGAACCCTGTGACTGTCACAGCTGTTTCAGGTGCAAATTTCTAGTACTGTATCATGAAGCAGTTTATCAGGGTATTGGAAATGTATCGTTTATGGATAATCAGAATAAGTGAAATAATATATATATATATTTACATCTGGTAGATCAGGAGTCAGCAAACCTGGCTCTCTGGGTGTTTTGGGACTTCAGTTCCCAGAAGCCCTGATCGACAGGATTGCTGACTTGGGCTTCTGGGAATTGAAGTCCAAGAACACCTGGAGAGCCAAGTTTTCTGACTCCCGTGATAGACCATCACTGGCATGATGCATTCCTTCATTTAAAGTTTTTTTGGGGTTTTTTTTGTATTGCTGACCAAAACCACAACTATAGTACGGGCAGCTTCTCAATCAGCAGTACACACTGGCAAACAAAGGGAAATTCATTTCATTGAAGTGCTGCATTGAACAAGTGATTATCTGTAGAAGGGTTCGAAATATCAGTTCCTATTGGACAGGAAGAGTACATCAAATGGCACATTGCTCCTCCACGCCAATTATAACTAGTGTTTTTCAGGCAGTTGCACCAAATGGGCAGTCTGTACAAGCCCTTGTTTGTCTAGGCTGTCAAAAGAATTGGGTTTCCAATCAATTGCTTTTTTAATATGTGAATATAAGATCACATATTACTTCTGTTGGTTTGCCCATCCTTTGTAAAACCTTACTTGAACAGGTGTTTGTTTGGGGAGGGGAGTTAACCCTGGAGCTGTGGCCATCAAGCAGCCACTGAGCCCCCCCACCCCACCCCCCCAGTCGCCCATAGGGTTTTTGTTTTCTTTTTAACAAATGCCAGTCAGTTATTAAGCTGCAACTTCGATTCCTAAGGAGGGGGAAATCTGCTGCTGTCACAGTCAACACCTCTATCTCCACCGCTGGCGGAGAGCTATTCATGGCTGCATCACCCTCTGATCCTCCCCCCCCCCCCAGTTGCTATTGCTCCATGCCCACCAGCTACCACCGATTCCTTTAACAATTCTATTTAACTGTCATAATGCTGCAACGGTTCTTTGCCATGACAGAGAACGAACTGTTGAAGCATTATAACTATAAGGGTTTGGGTGTGGATGTGTACATGAACCATTTTCAGGCTGCAGGGAATCCTGCAAACATTACAAGGCAAACTTTATGTGCTGACACACATGGACAGGGAAGAATACAGCAGTTCACAAATCAAAGGAAAATAAATAACGCCTTTTGAATGGTTTAAAATAACCTGCATTTCAGCCAGATAATGCACACCTCAGCTGTGCATTGAATATTCCTCGGTCTTTGAATCAGTTTTGAACCTGGCAAAACTAACACGTATTTAGTACTACTGTATTTCCTAATCAAGATGCTGCCTTAGTTCCATTTGTTACAACTCTACAAGGATGAAGTTAGTTTATTATTTTGAAATCCACCTGTTACATTGGAAAATCCAAATGTATCTCTTAGGCTTTCAGTTTAATTTTTCTAACCTGGCAGGATGGTGTCCCAGTTGAATCCTGTGTGTTGCATGAGATGAAGAGAAACACTAGATTGTAACTTAGTAGGAAGATCCACTTAGTCCAGTGTTCAGTATCTATAAGCCAGTAGCTTCTAGAATGCCCTCCCACAACAGTGAAGGTCATCCCTGTTGTCTGACCCTAGTTCCTTGTTCTCAAAAATATACTTTCTCTATATCAGATGGCTTAATTAGTACTAAAGGTAAAGGTCTTCCTTGCTCGAAAGCCAGTCGTATCCGACTCTAGGCTGCAGTGCTCATCTCTGTTTCAAAGCCAAAGAGCCAGCGCTATCTGCTTCTGCAGACGTTACCGTGGTCATGTGGCAGGCATGACAACACCGGAGCGCATGGAACGCTGTTACCTTCCCACCAAAGTGGTCCCTATTTATCTACTTGCAATTTCTTGCTTTCAAACTGCTAGGTTGGCAGGAGCTGGGACAAATTAGCTGACACTTTTAATGACTACTGGCAGAACTAGGTACAGTTGTTATAGGTTTATTTCTATACCGCCTTTCTTCCCAAACGGACAACTCGAGGCGGTTCACAACAGTAAAATAAACAATAAATACAGCAATACAATATCAGAGCAAGCAACAATAACAATACAATAATCAGCAAAATACAAGATAAATAAACACAAGATAATACAGTCTAATCCATATAATCAATGACATTGTAACAATAAATAAGATCCCCTGAGATACAATATGCAAACAGATCATCACCCCATACTGTGCGATACAAAGCATCTTGCCTCACAGACCAGCTTTTTCGTATTGGCCTGAGGTGGGACCCAGGAGCGCGAAGGAAAGAAAAGGTGTTCTCCCCCCAGCAACAATCCTTGGGCAGCGGCAGGTCTTCGTCCTGGCCGGGCAGCCCACAGCCCTTTATTCTCCCCCGCAGAGGGACAGGGAAGGAAGGGCGGGGCTCTCCCCCAGCTGCGGAGAAACAGTTCTCAGACAGTTGCCCTGGTCTCTCCACCAGGATTAAATCCGTGTCTTTGGCATTCACGCTAGCAGGAAAGTTTACCTTATAGGCCTTCTTTGCATTGCTACATAGATGGTTTCCAAGAATATTAACTGTGTGCCAACAAGCCAATGCTGACTTATGACAACTTTTTTCAGGGTTTTCTAGGCAGATGTTCAGGGACTGTGCAACTTGCCCCAAACCTCACAGACTGGCCTTATTTGAGATGCATAGTAGGGAACTGGACTTCCTAATTCCTGACTCCTCAGCCAAATACCTAAATATCTGAGCTATTCAGCCAGCTACAGCTCGCAAACCCCTCTCCCATATCTTGAATAAGTGCACATCTTTGCAACATCTTTTCTTTTTCTTTTTCTGTGTGTCTGGCTCTGTTACAGAATCCACATCTCATTTTTAGATTGATGTCTGAAATGGTGGGGGTGGGATAGAGGATTAAACAGCCCTGTAGGGCTCTTCAAGCTACACAATATTGTCTGACAATTAAATTGTACAGAATACAGCAGTGTAATGCCTGCGATCCCCTCTGGCTGTTACTTCTCACATTTAAACTTGCTGGGACATGTTTTCAGATGGGAGAAAAAGACATTCCTTAGATTCAAAAATCTGTTAAAGTTTGTGGCGATGCTGATATTAGCTCATATTGCTGGACTGAGAGAAAAATGTTACCTCTGGGGAATTAAGACAAGACATTAGCTTTACAATCCAGCTTGCCAATTGTTTATCATCTCCTGAGGAAAGCTACTGGGCCTTTGTTAGTGGGCGATGAGCCTCACATAATGTCCAACATGTTGAGGTGTTTGACATTCTCCTTGCATGCTGTCACAGCGTATTCCTTAACTGGTGGTGAATATCTAAGATTGTTATTTGAAATGTCAAAAAGAATCAGATAACTTTTGTTGTAAGCAATATGTGGATGAATTATGTAAAATTAAATGGATACAGTTAGGTTAAGGTGAACTTGATTCATGGATCCAATTGTAGATCCAGTTCGTTTAAAAAAAACCTCTGGTTTATGAATATAAACCACGGATTTTGTCCTTGGCTGGGCGAAGAGGCCCGCCGGCTTTGAGCACCAGGACCTGCAACACCTACCAGTGCTCCCAGGCCCTGCCTCGGGCCAAGTTAAAAGACTGCCATGGCGGTGGGTGGATGGACACTCTGCTGCTGCCCACGGACTTTGTCCTTGGCTAGGCGAGAAGGCCCTCTGGCTTTGAGCTGGGTCCCACCCCCCTTTGGGCTTGGAAGGGGTGAAGAGGCCTCACAGCGACGGACGCCGGGACCAATACCATCGTCAGCGTCTCGGGCCCTGCCTCTGGTTAAGACTTAAAAGACCGTAGAGGCAGCTGGACCTTTGCCACTGCCTCCGGTCTTCTTTGCGGGGCAAAGAGGCTGTGATGTTACTGTACTGTATTGAGATGTTACTGGACTTTTTTGTATCTTGTATTTTGTTCTTTGCTATATTGTATTCACTATTGTATCTTGTATTTTGATTTTGCTATATTGTATCTTTGTTCTGATGGGTTGTGAGCCGCCCTGAGTCGGCATTTGCTGAGTAGGGCGGCATATAAATCAAATAAACATAAACATTATCCTTCTGTATCCACAATTCAGAATTCCAGGAAGTGGCCCATTATTGCTGTACAATACTGTCTGTGTTGCCAGCAGTAAAAAGGATGCCAAGTTTTATATAGCAGAGGCCTGCTTGAATGTTGACAGCACCAATGGCAGCATCAAGATGGTCTATAGCAGTGATGGCCAACCTTGACACTCAAGGTGTTCTTGGATTTTAATTCCCAGAAGCCCTGATCAGCAGGTGTGTTGACTTGGGCTTCTGGAAATTGATGTTGGAGAATACCTGGAGTGCCAAGGTTGGCCATCTCTAGTCTATAGGATACCCTGCTGGTGCTCATTACTATCCATGGCCCTCCAGATATTGAATCCCAGTTCCCATCATCCACAGCTGAGCTTACCAGTAATGAGCTCTAATGGGATTCATCAATGTTTGGAAGACCAATGTCCTCTAGAGGGGCAAGATAGTCATTAACAAAAGAAGGGCTTTTTCTGTGGTAACCCCAGAATAATTCAATACACGCCACAGAGACATTTCTTTTAATGCATGTATTATTTAATTATGCACGTCCTGTCTTTTTGAAAGCAGGTGAAGACTTAATTGCTGACAAATAGTTGGAATTTTTATTGTATTTTTCTGTTTGTGTTTTAGTAATATTTTATACTTTCTTTTTTAAATTGCCTTATAAAAAGAGTCTAGTAAAATTGTAAATTAATTAATTAATTAAAATAAGGAAAACTACAGACCTGTTTTAAGTTTGGACTGCAACTATTATATATTTGTACTCATACAAACTATTGACTTCAGTAGATCTAAACATATGTAAATTGTGAGAATTTTACTTTTAGGGACTGAGAATTGTTCCTATATATCCTGGATGTTCTGCAACCATAATTCAGGAACAATAGTGCATTAACTTTTAAAATACTGCCTTTTTGTTGAATTACTACAAAACAAATTTAATTTAATTTAATTTAATAGTCATATTTATATATGCCGCCCACTCAGGCAGAACCCGACTCAGGGCGGCATTACAACAAGTTCTAAAAACACATAAAAACACTTTAAAAGCCCCATATCCCACCCACTTTAAAAAACCCCATATCCCACCCACCCATCCCACCCACTATAAAAAGAAGAAGAGAGAGTTCTTAATTCTTTACATAAGCCAGCAGGCGGGGACCGTGTTCCCATTCGGGCCCCACACCTGCCCTGCCAGCCAGGTCTTCAATCCTTTCCTGAAGGGCAGCAATTCTCTTTGAAGTCTTAGATCTGTTGGCAGGAGGTTCCAGAGAGTTGGTGCGGACACGGAGAAGGTCCTCCTTCGGGTGCTGGGCAGATGTGCACCCCTAACTGATGGCACCATTAGAGAGCCCCTCCGGTCCGCTCTGGTTGGACGGGCAGACACTCTTGGGACGATGATGATCTAATGTTCTCTAGGAGCTCCAAGTGAAGATGCAGCCCCAAGTATGGGTCACTCCATACAGTTTGATATCTGGGAATTACCTTTGTAGATAATTGGGCTGAGGTGTGCAGTAAGACTATATCTGCAGGTTGAAGTATATGGTATGCTGAGACATTTATAGATAATCTTACTTATGCATGTATTGACCTCTTTATTCTACAGTTGTGCCCACAATATTGGCCTGAAAATGGTGTTCACCGACATGGTCCTATACAGGTGGAGTTTGTTTCTGCTGATTTAGAAGAAGACATTATCAGTCGGATATTCCGAATTTATAATGCAGCAAGAGTAAGTACCTTACTCAGTTACTTGTTATTTTACGTATGAGAACAAATGCTTACATATTAAAGTGCTCACACTCAGTTATCAGCATACTATATTTTTTTATTAAACATAACATTGTATTTATTTATTTATTTTATTGCATTTTTTAAAATACCACCCATTTGGGTAACTTCCCACTCTGTATTATTGTATCTCCATAAAACAAATATTAAATATTCATAAACCTTAATCCTTTACTTGCTGATTGGATTACTGCTGTGGATTGTTCTTGGGACTACCTTTGAAGATGGCTCAGAAGCCGATACTGATAGAGAATACTCTTGCCGCGTTTTTCATGGGATTTAAGCATTTTTCCAGACATGATTCCTTTCAGTATGCAAGCATGGGTGCTCCTAGCCCCTGCCCTCTTTTTTCATTTCTCCATGTGGACCAGAAGGGCTCCTGGTTATGTATAGGCTGTCCACATGAGGAAAAAAATATCAATTTTCATCTTTAGCTATTTTTATCAAATTGATTAGGATTAAGAGTCTGTGAAGAGGATGCTAGAGTTAATTTAAAAGATTTGGGCAAAGTGTGACTCTGAGACCATGTGTGGCCTCCCAAGCTATTTTTATGGCTATTGTCTTCCCCAAGCCAACTCATCCCCCCCCCCCAGAAAATGGGGGGGGGGGGTGTCAGGGTCAGAAGAATGACCCCTAAAGTGAGCCATTCTCCACTCTGTTCTAAAACCAAAACATAGGTTTCCATTCTCCTTGGACTTCTACCACAAGCAAAGTAGACAACAAGAGAGCCAACACTTGCTGTGGCCACATTTCTATCCTTTTGGATTTTAGATCTCAAGTTTGAAATGTTCTGAATTGTTGAATTGTTTTTGCTATAATTTGGATGACATGCAAAACATGCACTGTTTGCCACAACGAGAAATGATTTTTAAAATATATATTCTTTTTAAAATACATTTCCCCCTTGTAAATGAAGTGAAGAACTATTTTAGAACAGTCTTGCAGCATCTCTCTATGACCATCATCATCTCTAGTTATTTGAAGATACCAAAACTCAGAAAAAGCTATTTGATCATTTTATTTAATTTCTATATCAAACTAAGATTTGTAGTTTTTCCTTTCTATTGTTCCTGGTTTAAAACTCAAATGTGTAGACTCTTTGCATTTTTTGTGCTTTAAAAGCACTCCCACATGTAAGAATCAAAGTATATGTACAGAATGCATTACTGAGAAAGGTACACTTTTTTCTACTATCATTATGGGCAATCCCCCAGTTTTAAAGAGAATTTTGTAGAAGTCTACATACTGAGTTATTTTTATTGTTTGTTTTTCTTTTCTTTTGATATTGTGCTTAATAAAAGAGGTGCGAATACAAGAATAAAAGAAAGGGCTAAAGCAGGGGTGCCCAAACTATAGCACGTTTTACTTCCGCTTCTGGGAGCGATGAGGGCTTCACAGGCCAGATGAATTGGCATTAGGGGCCGGATCCGGCCCATGAACCATAGTGACTGTCCCCCTGAACCACATGACTGGCCCACGGTCTGAAAAGTTTGGGCACCCATGGGCTAAAGTATCCAAGCCTTTTATCTGGTTATTTATTTAGATTACAGTCCTCAATGGGCACCTGGCCAAAGTAGGTATACCCCCACTATTATCATCTCATTCTCACTCCCACGGGTTTTGGATTTATTTATTTTTATTTTTTTTAGTTGCATAATGTTGTGAGGGAGGAGGGACTTGGCTAAAGGCTTGTCTCAGAAGCTGAAACTTCTTAGACAGTAGAGAGAACACGTGAACAGAAGCTGATAGCAGTTCCATAGAGCTTTGTACCTATGTGTGTATGCTCACAAATGAAGCCCATATTTACCTCATGATAACCAATCACAAAATAAATCTATCTTATTTGTAGAATACTGGGCAAGAAACCTATGCTATGATAATCAGCTATGTTTTTTATATCCATGAAACGGCCCTAGCACAGCTATAGTTGATCATGTCATCCTTGCTGCTCAGCATGAAGTTGAGGAACTGGGTTTCAGCTAGTATGTTTTACAATGCAGAGTCCCAATTCAATCTCAAACTATTTCAGATTATCAATCAACACTATTGAATAGCTAGGATTCAGAAGAACTTTGTTCCTCTTTGTTATAAATTAGAGTGTGGGAAATATTCAGATTCCATAATATGAAATAAAATTCCACTTTGGAGAGGAAAGCTAATGAAAGGAGGTTTATTCTGAATGCATGGGTCTTTATTTAGCATGTTAATCAGATATCACACAGTGAACGTTCAGTTTGAAAATGGGATGCATATAAAAATGAACAGAACTTTGTGGCAAACTTTACTTTGCTAGACAGTGACTGCTATAATATTAATCATTGTATACTTGGCTGTAGCACCTCTGCCATTCTTTCATTTCATGACATTTATATCTTCAGCTATTTAGAACATTGTTTTCATAACTGTGAGATTTCATATCTTAATTTCCAAATGTAAATTTCTTCAGTACATTTTTGATAGGAAGCTGTTTTGAGAGTATGCAGTGTTGGTGGACATCCACAATGGGAGTGTTAGATGGATGCAGAATAAATAACGCTGTCTTTTTATTCTCCTGTTGGTTGGGTCCCCACAGCCTCAGGACGGCTATCGAATGGTGCAGCAATTTCAGTTCCTAGGATGGCCCATGTATAGAGACACGCCCGTGTCAAAGCGCTCCTTTCTGAAACTTATACGACAGGTGGACAAGTGGCAGGAAGAATACAATGGAGGAGAAGGACGAACGGTCGTCCATTGCCTGTAAGTAATGACGTACTCAAGTGGTAGCCACTGCCTCATGCCACCACATACTGCTGCTTGAGACAAAGGTCTCCCTCTGACACTAATGAGATAACCAGCCCTGTTAAAAAGGTAATTTGTCATTTGAGTGGTTTGTTCTATGCTTTTAAAAAGCAGCTCTGGGCAACAGGGAGGAGCTTGCTCCCATACCCACAGTTTAAATTAGGAGTTCTCAACCTTTTTAAGCTGGGGGCTGGGTCACGCTCCCTCAGACGGCTTTGTGTGCCGGATGGCCATTTTGCCCTTCCTCCACCACATGGCACTTCCGGGTGTGGTGGAGGCGGCGGGGAGCCCACATGAAATGGTGTCACGGGCCGTAGGTTGAGAATCCCTGGTTTAGATGGAATCCCGTCCACCTTGAAGGCTTGTCCAGACAAGCATTAAGTTTTCTCTCTGAGGGGATTGTGGGGGTGGGGTGGTCTGTTTTAGGGGGGGGGGAATGTTTTTGGCACATTCTCATATACCGTATTTATTCGTGTATAACGCGCAAAATTTTATACCAAAAAAAGAAATCAAAGTTTGGGTGCGCGTTATAAACGAGGACTGGTGTCCCACCCCCGTCGCGAGCCTCTTTTACTTCCTTTTTAGAATTGGGTCGGCTGTCTATTGAAGGAGAGGCGGGGGTGTGGCTTGACGGGATCTGATTGGGTGGCGCGGGAGACGAGGCATGGCCCGGAGGTAGCTCGCAGTTCGAGCGAGGCTCCTGGGGGTCGGAAGTGCTCGTTTCGGATTGCATTTTCTTTACCCTGCAACAGGTGGGTCTGATTATCCCCCCCTCCCTCAATGTTTTAAGGCATGCTCTTATGAACAAGCTTTTTCACCGATATAACTGGTACCCGTTAGATGGCATCTCAGGGTATCAAGCGTAAACGTTGTGCATATGACGCTTCGTTCAAGCTCAAAGTTGTTGATCATGCTGAAATTCATGGAAACCGAGCAGCTAGCCGAGAATTCACTGTACCAGAGACGTGGTGTGAAACAAAATTTTATACCGAGGTTTCATGGAAAATTAGGGGTGCGCGTTATACACGAGTGCGCGTTATACACGAATAAATACGGTATGTCATTCTCAATGCCTGCGGATGCTGGGAACAACATATATATGGGAACTTTGCAGCTGTCAGAGGCTGCTTAACCATACTAGGAGTTGAAATAAAACATTTCCAGTCTTAGTGAAATTGTTTTCCCTCTCCTATCTGCTCGCTGTTGCACTCTTATCAGTTAGGACAGTAAAAAAAGTCTTCCTTTTTCTGTAGCACCAATCAAAACCACAGCTGTGGGCAGTACAATAAAACCTTTCCTTACGAAAAAGTCCGTTCTGTAGGCTTTTGCTTAAATCAAATTTTTATGTAACTTGAAGCAAACTCATAGGAACAATTATTTTTATGTAACTCAAAGCAAACCCATAGGAAAAATGAAAGTTTTATGTAAATCGAAGCAAACCCATAGGGATATGAATCTTTACATAACTCTAAGCAAACCCATAGGAAAAAGAATCTTGATGTAACTCGGAGCAAACCCATAGGAAATTGTGTAAATCGGGACATGGTTTTAGCACAAAATCATTATGTTGGTCGAATTTTATGTAACTCAAGGCATTTGTAAGTCAGGGTTTTACTGTATCTCATCTGGAGCTACAGAAGAAAAGGAATTTTCTGTGTGTGTGTGTGTGTTTTTTTTGTTTTTTTTTTTTGCTGTCCTGACACACTTAACACCAAGCAAATAGGAGGGGAAAAATAATTTCACTTTCCCTGCCCCTGCATAGAGGAGCAGGGAAAGTGTTTAATTTGCTGGAATTATGAAGCAGCTCATCAGCCACTTCACAATACCAGCAATTAGGCACCTGTTGCTGTTTGGACATGAGGGAGTGGGTTAAATGTTGTTTAGTTCCTCCCCCATTCTAATGCAGCCTCAGCAACCACGATCCCAGGCTACAACAGAAGAAGCAGTCTGGACAGGCCTGGAATTTGATTTCGGGCAAAAAAGCTGCCAATTATGCCAGCACTACAGTGGTTTCTCCTCTGTGCCAAACAGATGCTTAAGGTTTGTTAGGACAGCAATATGATCCTAGTTTTGAGAGAGACAATAAACATACAGTGTCACATTGCAGGCGCACCCCCCAATAAAGGACTCAGACACTGATGAAAGTGGATAACGGCATTGGGCCACATTTATTGATTCATGCCCTAGTCCGAATTATAAATTTCTATTGGTATTCAACCAATTATAATTCTTAAGGCAAGCAGGCCTGGTAAGGTACCACCCAAAATTGCAAACGGCAATTGGTTACAATGTATCCATTTCTATCAATTTGTTTGTTGACAACAAACAAATTGTTGACCGTAGTCAATATCTAGCTACTGACCCCACCCTCTGACACGTATCCGTAAAATATGGCCCAGTATGGCCCACCAGCCATACTGTCACCGGTGTAATACGACACCCAGGGTCTGTCAAGGAAAAAAGGGGGGGAAGAAACAGTGCAGTGACTAAACTGGTACTCACGGTTGAAGAGGGCAAACATAAAACTGAAAACATTGTGATCCCCACCTTCCCATGCGGCGTATTTCCGCCCCGGAGTACCCAAAAGCAGCTGCAGTAGAAGCCGCCCCTATCCTGAAGGAATGGGTGCCGTAACGAGCCCCAGGGAGGCCAACACTGGCTAGTGCCTTACCGGTCACCTTCCAAAATTGAAATTTAGTAAGGGGAGACCCATCTTGGTGACAGAAAAACGGGCCATGGTGCGTGCCACGCAGTGCAAGAAACTCCTGTAGGGCACCAACCGGACAGATGTCTGCCAATGAACATCGTAGCAGTCTTACTCCACTGCCTACGCCGTGCTGATCAACTTTAGAGGAGCGTATCCTCAACTGAGCCCCATCATTGCAAACATAGACATCGTCGAGTTCCAGTGCCCTATGACTCGCATCCGCCTTAGACAGCATCACCAGCTCGCTGATGTGGAGCGCTCCAAAAAAGGCCACCGTAGTAGCCGCATGAAACAGGGCTGCCTCATACCTGTCAAAACAGAGGTCATGCCAGCCCCGTGCTAGGTGGGTAAGTACCCCTCGGGAAATTGGGTGGCAGTCATCCGGGCTACGCCCACGCTCCCGCACCCACCCCTCCAAGACATGTCGTATACGGAAATCAGTGGTGCTGTCAGCATAACCCCCCACTTTGGCCATGAATGCCAACGCTGACAACCTGGATGCTATGGTGCGGGGGGCTAGGCCCTGGGCATGTAGATAAACCATGTATTGGAAAATGTGGGCGACTGGGATAGGCCAAGCCTCGAGTAGTCGAAACTGGGCACAAAAGGCCTGGAAAGTGATGAATGCATGGTGCGGGGCGCCAGCGACATGCCGATCGCCCGGTTCACCTCTCCTTGCCAAGTATCCATATGCCAATTGTAGGTCCCAGCCAAAAATTCCCACCCGGCCCCGAAGCGACCAAAATATCACACTGTTAACTAGGGAGGGGGTGGAGGGGAAAAACTTCTCCTCTCCGTCGCTTCGCAAAATGGCAGCTCGGCTGCCTCGTGGCCGCCCCTTTTATAAGGGTGCTGGCCACGCCCCCCTGACTACCCGGATGTCTTCGTCCGGGGGGGGCGCAAAGAGCACGGCGGCCATTTTGGCGCCACGCTTGCATTGCAGGCGCACCCCCCAATAAAGGACTCAGACACTGATGAAAGTGGATAACGGCATTGGGCCACATTTATTGATTCATGCCCTAGTCCAAATTATAAATTTCTATTGGTATTCAACCAATTATAATTCTTAAGGCAAGCAGGCCGGAGTAACACTGGTAAGGTACCACCCAAAATTGCAAACGGCAATTGGTTACAATGTATCCATTTGTATCAATTTGTTTGTTGACAACAAACAAATTGTTGACCGTAGTCAATATCTAACTACTGACCCCACCCTCTGACGCGTATCCGTAAAATAACGGGGTGATGCATGCTGCCTAGCTCTTGCCATCACCCCATCGCCTGGTTCGTCGTTGACCGGACAACGTTAATCAACTTGTGCCTGTCTAGTGTTGTCCAGTCAATTGCGAACCTGCCGGATACCTGTGGGTCATAAATGTTTACCTTACCAGTGCTACCCGCCACACAGGGAGGCTTCACAAAAGGCTCACCGCCCCCCCCCCCAGACCGTCAGCTCGGTCAACAGGCCTGCTCGCCAATATCACAACAAGAGGTCCATACCTCCCTGCGACAGATGGGCCCCATCCCCTGAGTAAAGGTCATAATTTTGTAGACTGATAGTGGGGTGTCGCATGACGCGCCCCCAACCCTCGTCCAGAAAGAACCGTGCAATAGCCCTGTTCACCGAGCGACAAGCTCGGTCAAGGGCCCGGAGGTCGAACCCTCCCCTGTAAGCATGCCGCGGTACCATGTCTGACCAAATGAGGGTTGTGGCAGGCCACACATAATGTAAGTAAGCCAGGTCACCGCAAATCGCATGCTTCAGCGATAGGCCAGTGACCTGCCCCAAATCATTGCCCCCAAGGTGTATGATCAGAATATCTGGCGGGTCAGCATTCCTGCTGGATAAAAGGAATGGCAACAGTTCCCGCCATAACATGCCGCGCTTACCATACCATCTGAGACTTGCGGATGCACCCAGTCCCAGTCGGGGTCCCCACTCTGTCGCTGCAGCGTACGACGCTGCCCTATGCACGTAGCTGTGGCCCACCAGCCATACTGTCACCGGTGTAATACGACACCCAGGGTCTGTCAAGGAAAAAAAGGGGGGAAGAAACAGTGCAGTGACTAAACTGGTACTCACGGTTGAAGAGGGCGAACATAAAACTGAAAACATTGTGATCCCCACCTTCCCATGCGGCGTATTTCCGCCCCGGAGTACCCAAAAGCAGCTGCAGTAGAAGCCGCCCCTATCCTGAAGGAATGGGTACCGTAACGAGCCCCAGGGAGGCCAACACTGGCTAGTGCCTTACCGGTCACCTTCCAAAATTGAAATTTAGTAAGGGGAGACCCATCTTGGTGACAGAAAAACGGGCCATGGTGCGTGCCACGCAGTGCAAGAAACTCCTGTAGGGCACCAACCGGACAGATGTCTGCCAATGAACATCGTAGCAGTCTTACTCCACTGCCTATGCCGTGCTGATCAACTTTAGAGGAGCGTATCCTCAACTGAGCCCCATCATTGCAAACATAGACATCGTCGAGTTCCAGTGCCCTATGACTCGCATCCGCCTTAGACAGCATCACCAGCTCGCTGATGTGGAGCGCTCCAAAAAAGGCCACCGTAGTAGCCGCATGAAACAGGGCTGCCTCATACCTGTCAAAACAGAGGTCATGCCAGCCCCGTGCTAGGTGGGTAAGTACCCCTGGGGAAATTGGGTGGCGGTCATCCGGGCTACGCCCACGCTCCCGCACCCACCCCTCCAAGACATGTCGTATACGGAAATCAGTGGTGCTGTCAGCATAACCCCCCACTTTGGCCATGAATGCCAACGCTGACAACCTGGATGCTATGGTGCGGGGGGCTAGGCCCTGGGCATGTAGGTAAACCATGTATTGGAGAATGTGGGCGACTGGGATAGGCCAAGCCTCGAGTAGTCGAAACTGGGCACAAAAGGCCTGGAAAGTGATGAATGCATGGTGATACGCCTTACGCGTGCGGGGCGCCAGCGACATGCCGATCGCCCGGTTCACCTCTCCTTGCCAAGTATCCATATCTCGTCCGGGAGCGGTGAGGGAAATTCCTCTGCGTCCGGGGCCAAGGCACGGAACCGGGAGATCTGCAGGCGGGACAAAGCGTCAGCGATATCGTTATTAACACCAGGCACATGCCTAGCCCTGAATAGCACATTGAGGCGCAGGCTGCGCAACACAAACTGGCGCACCAGCTCCATGATCCTGGGAGATTTAGACGTCTGTGAGTTGACAATGTGGACCACCGCCGCATTGTCACACCAGAAATGTACCACCGAATTGGCCCACTCCTCGCCCCATAGCATCAAGGCTCCCAGAATGGGAAAAATTCCAGATACGTGAGATCGCGCAAGCGACCTGTGCCCGACCAGGCTGGCGGCCACCTGCCATAGGCCCACTTCCTTTTGAAGTACATCCCATAACCCAGGGACCCCGATGCATCGGACTGGACCTGAAAACGAGGGGAAGCCAGAAGGTCGGACCTCCAAAATGACACCCCATTGAACTCCCTCAGGAACTGGAGCCAGACGAGCATATCCGCCTTAAGGCCCCTGCTAAGACGTACCCTGTGGTGGGGCTTGGTTAAGCCTGTCATGGCGTCGCACAAGCGCCGAGCAAAGGCTCTGCCAGGTGCGATCACCCTGCAAGCAAAATTGAGGTGACCATGCAGCACCTGTAGCTCACGAAGGGACGCCCTGCGTTTAGCCAGCAAGTCGGATATGAGTGCAACGATCCGTGACACCTTATCAGCCGGTAACCTGGATGCTTGCACTACCGTGTCAATTTCCACCCCCAGGAATGTGAGCTTGGTAGATGGGCCCTCGGTCTTTTCGGGCGCTAAAGGGACACCAAGTTCCTTCATTAGCGTCTGAAATGTGTTGAGGAGACGCGAGCACGTGTCCCAGCCCCGTACACCCCCGAATAAGAAATCATCCAGGTAATGGGCTACAGACCGAGAGCCTGACCTGCGAACGAAAGCCCACTGTAGGAAGGTGCTGAAACGCTCGAATGCCGAGCATGAAATGGAACAACCAAAAGGCATGGCCTTATCGAAATAATATTCACCCCGGAACTTGAAACCCAGCAGCTCAAAGTCGCCCGGGTGCACCGGTAAGAGACGAAGGCCGACTTGATGTCACACTTAGCCAACAGTGCACCCGGGCCACATGAGCGCACCATGCGCAGTGCCTGGTCAAAAGATGTATACCTGACTGAACAAAGGTCATCAGGGATAGCATCATTGACCGATCGGCCGGCTGGGTAAGACAAGTGATGTATTAAGCGGAACTCACCCGGTGACTTTTTGGGCACTAACCCCAAGGGGTAAACTTTGAGATTGGGAAACGGGGGTGCAGGGAAAGGGCCGGCGACCCTGCCGGCATCGACCTCCTTAGTAATGCTCAAGGCAGCCACCTCCTCCCTTCCCCTGAGTGACAAGAGGTCGGGTGCATCTTGGGGAGCCCTGTCCCCCGTGAAAGGAATGCGAAACCCTTGCTGGAAACCCTCCAGGAGGTAAGCTGCGTCTGCCCTCCTTGGGTACATCGTGAGCCAACGCTCCAACATGTCCACGTTAATTGGCGAGGGGGCCTTTTGTCTGACCAGCTCCCTCTGCGGCAGTCTTGCCCGCCCCCTGTCCACCTCTACCCCTGCCCCGTGCTCCTCCTGGCCTGGGACAGGCGGAGGCAGCATGGGGGCCAGCACAAGAGGGACACTCATGCCTATATCGGCAATTTCTCCTACTACAGGTACCATTGGCCGAGAAAGTCCAACACAGCAGGCGGGCTGGAACCCCCTGCCCCGCCACCTGGCGGGGTGCCTGTGCCGGAGCAGCTCGCTGGACCGCATGTCCACAATGGTACCTCTCCCCAGGCGCAGGGCGCATGGGGGTCATGTACAGAAGCCACAGCTTCTGGCAGGGCTCATCCCACCTAATCTCCGGGTGTAGGGGCACTCTCATGCGGAATTCTTCGTCGTAAGCCAACCACGACGGGCCGGGGAAGTCAACCATCGCCCGATATATGTTATCCAAATACTGGACCATCGGAATGGCCAGATCTGGCCGGGCCCTGAGGTACACAGCCATGTATATGAGGTACGCTGGCAGCCAGTTGGCCCACGTGCGTGGCGGCTTACGACGACGCGCTTGCTCCTTATCCTTCTCATCCTGCCCCTCCCTCTCCTCCTTGGTGGGTTCTCTATTCAGAAGGGAGAAAATGTCCACGTACTCCCCCCGCCAGATTTTTTCCTTGGTAGCCTGGGCCAGATGATCCCCAAGGGGTAAAGAATACCCCGCCGTAGGCAACGCCGATACCGGCACAGTGGCAGCAGTGGGGGCGGTGAAAGGAGCCTGGACCAAGCCCGCCACCCCAAGTAAGTTCCCAATTGGATATGTGGCGCCACCCCAAGTGGGGCCCTGGGTCGAAGGTGCCGTCCCCGGCTGGGCAGGCGGTGGCTGGGCCACCGCGCCAACCATACGAGGCCACGGCCACTGGAAGCCTCCCCCCAATGTAGGCAGTGGTGTGGGTGCACTAGTTTGAACCGCAGTGGGTTCTGGCTCACTGCGGGCATCGGAGCTCGCGACCGCAACCGAGCTCGTGGACAGGGCCTGGCCAGTACCTGACGGCAGCATCTGTTGCATGGGGAGCTGCGAGGCAGCGGCTGACGCCGACCCGGAGGCCTCGAGCAGCTCGACCCGTCCGGCCGCCTGGCGATGACCGGCAGCCGATGCGTCGACCTGTGATCCCAAAGGCGCCTCGGGTGGGTTAACCATCCCCAAGGACGCCTCGAGGGCCGCTACGCGGGCCAGAAGAGCCTCGACGTTAACATAACCCCAGACGCTGATGGGGGGCATAGGGCCGGCCGGCCCACCCGTAGCAGGCGCCGGGCCAGGTCCCTGGACCCCGGGGCCCGAATATGGCCATGAACCCAGGACCGGCCCCTGAGGGGCCGAAGGGGTACCCTGCCAGGGAAGGGAACCCAACCACCACCACCCTGGTTAAAACCCACCGCAGGAAGCTGCGGGCCAAGGGCAGAAGGCCCTGGGGAGTGAACCGGGCCAGGGCCGGGGGCCGCCAGTCGCGGGCCGAAGGCCGCGGCCCCCGCCGGGCCAGTCTGAGGATGCCCGGCCTCGGGCCATGGGGCAACCGACCCCATCCCACCGGTCCCGGTGGGTGCCCCCTGCAAGGGAGGCTGTTGGGGGGGCGCAGTCGCGGTCCTCCGACCCGGCTGGCGCCTCCGCGCAGTGCGAACCGCGTTCGCCATCGCCTTCTTTTTGGAAGGCATCTAGTAGAAGTGCTGGGAAGCCGAAGAAAGGAGCGAAAAGGACCGCTGCCCGAGGTACGCTTCCCGGCTAAGGTAAGAGCGACGGAGCAATTGGGGGAAAAACTTCTCCTCTCCGTCGCTTCGCAAAATGGCAGCTCGGCTGCCTCGTGGCCGCCCCTTTTATAAGGGTGCTGGCCACGCCCCCCTGACTACCCGGATGTCTTCGTCCAGTGGGGGGGGCGCAAAGAGTGCGGCGGCCATTTTGGCGCCGCGCTTGCATTACCTGATTAACACATCATGTAATAAAAACCACATTCCAGAGAGTGAAGTTTTACAACTGTCAGTATGTAGCTCCCAAGCCACCCAGCATCTGAAATATGCTGCTCAAAAAAATAAAGGGAACACCTAAACAACACAATGCAATCCCAAGTCAATCACACTTCTGTGAAATCAAACTATCCACCCTGGTAGCAACACTGATTGACATTCCATCCCACATGCTGTTGTGCAAATGGAAGAGACAACAGGTGGGCATCAGAGGCAATTAGCCAGGCATCTCCAATAAATGTGTGGATCAGCAGAAGGTGACCACAGACCACTTCTCAGTTCCTTTGCTTTCTGGCTGATGGTTTGATCACTGTTGAACGCTGGCGGTGCCCTCACTCTAGTGGTAGCATGAGACGGAGCCTACAACCCACACAAACGGCTCAGGTAGTGCAGCTCATCCAGGATGGCACATCAATGTAAGCTGTGGCACGAAGGTTTGCTGTGTCTGCCAGCGTTGTGTCCAGAGCATGGAGGCGCTACCAGGAGACAGGCCAGTACACCAGGAGATGTGGAGAAGGCCAACAACCCAGCAGCAGGACTGCTACCTCCGCCTTTGTGCAAGGAGAAACAGGTGGAACACTGCCAGAGACCTGCAAAATGACTCCAGCGGTCCACCAATGTGCATGTGTCTTCTCAAACCATCAGGAACAGACTCCATAAGGGTGGTATGAGGGCCCAACGACCACAGGTGGGGGTTGTGCTCACAGCCCAACACCGTGCAAGACGTTTGGCATTTGCCAGAGAACACCAAGATTGGCAGGTTCGACACTGGTGCCCTGTGCTGTTCACAGATGAAAGCAGGTTCACACTGAGCACATGTAACAAATGTGTCAGGGTCTGGAGACACCATGGAGAACGTTATGCTGCCTGCAACATCCTCCAGTATGACCGGTTTGGTCAGTAATGGTGTGGGGTGGCATTTCCCTGGAGGGCCGCACAGCCTTCCATGTGCTCGCCAGAGGTAGCCTGACTGCGATTAGGTACCGAGATCCTCAGACCCCTTGTGAGACCATATGCTGGTGGGGTTGGCCCTGGGGTCCTCCTAATGCACGGCAATGCTAGACCTCATGTTGCTGGAGTGTGCCAGCGGTTTCTGCAAGACGAAGGCATTGATGCTATGGACTGGCCTGCCCGTTCTCCAGACCTGAATCCGATTGAGCACATCTGGGACATCATATCTCGCTCCATCCACCAAAGCCACGTTGCACCACAGACTGTCCAGGAGTTGGGGGTTGCTTTAGTCCAGGTGTGGAAGGAGATCCCTCAGGAGACCATCCGCCACCTCATCAGGAGCATGCCCAGGTGTTGTAGGGAGGTCATACAGGCACGTGGAGGCCACACACACTACTGAGCCTCATTTTGACTTGATTTAAGGGCATTACATCACAGTTGGATCAGCCTGTAGTGTTTTCTTCCACTGTCACTCTGAGTGTAACTCCAAATCCAGACCTCCATGAGTTGATGAATTTGATTCCCATTGTTAAGTTTTGTGTGATTTTGTTGTCAGCACATTCGACTACAGTATGTGAACAACAATAGGAATACAGTATTTCAGTCATTCAGATCATGGGATGCCGTATCTTTGTGTTCCCTTTATTTTTTTGAGCAGTATACATTGGCTCAATTCTGCCAATACTTTCTTAGGTTCTTATCTATGGATTTTTTTTTTCCCAGCCCTATCCCATTCCAAAATGGCCATACCCTTCTAGACTAAACTCCTTTCGTGTCCAGAATCTGGTTCGAGAAAGATTAGCTGGCAAAACAAAGGTTGTCATGGCCCAGGGTATGCCAAATTGTAATTTTAAAATGTAAAAATCATCCACAATCTTCGAGGAGATTCATTCTGTGTACCCCTAGACCCATGATGGTGAGCCTTGGTACTCAAGCCACCATGAATCCGCACGAATGGGTTTACTGCGATTCATCTGGCCCACGCCACCCTCGTCGCTCCTGGAAGCAGAAGTAAAACGCAGCCATACGGGGCGGCGTGGGCCAGATGAATCGCAGTAAACCCATTCGTGTGGATTCATGGGGGCTTGGGCTTCTGGGAATTGAAGTCCAAGAACATCTGGAGTGCCAAGGTTCGCCATCATGGCCCTAGACTCAACTGTAAGGTGCTTAAATAACTCCTTTCCAATAGAAAAGGCTGTGCATACTTGCCTGTTCAGAGTTCCTTAGAAATTCCCGCAACTAATAATGGATAGAAATTTTATCTCTGTATTTTAGTTTCCCTACTTTTAGAATTGAAATTATAATTCTTTATCATGTGAGGTTTAGCTCATTAATACTTTGAGATCTACATCTGGGAGGTTCTTTCAAAATGCAGATTGATATTATCTCTCTCAGTTGCTCATGATATTAAATAGTTGTACCACATCTCATGTGCTCACACTTGCTTGTCACTTTGAGGCATCACAGAAAGGAAAAAAGGAATGAAACACCAACATAATCTTTGTAAATGACTTTATTTTAATTAAAATGCTCAAAGAATGGCACAATATCATCCAGTATTTTGGCAGCAGGGAACATTTTCTTTTCATGCTGCCTGGATGTGACAGATGTGCCATATTGTGGCTTCCTTTGAAAATCAACCATCTGTGAATGCGGCCTTTAAAGAGCGGCAAGCTAACTAGGCTGTACTATAGCGATTATTAAGGTTTATTATTTTCAATGATGTGCAGCCTAAAGATGCTGATTAGAATAGCTGTGGAAATAATAGAGTTTCCAGAAGGAGAGTGAGTCTTTTAAAGATTAAAAATAACCAGAAATACAGCATTATTAAATGCACGTTGAATCATGTATCTGAACATTTGTGCTTCACAGTTTTGCAGCTAGTCACATTGTATTCTTATAATCTTAGCACAGATACTATAGTCTCAAATATAGAAATTGGGATCAGGCCATTGGTCTCTTGGCATCCCAATCCTCTAGTATAAACTCCTGCCTAGCATTAATCATCTTTAAAAGTTGTGCCAGTAAAAGCCTTTTTTTCCAGTTAAGACCAGCAAAGAAAATATTTGTCTTAGAGAAGGGGTTTTATTTAACTTATGATTTTGTTATCCACAGAGAAGAGCATTAAATTAATCCCTAAACATATTTCAGTTCTAACAGTAACTCTGATGGATTTATTTTCCATGCAAAGCAAAGCAATCACACTTATATACCACCCCATAGTGCTTAGTGCACTCTCTGGGCAGTTCACAAGTTAATTAGCATTTTGCCCCCAACATGCTGGGTACTTATTTTACCGACCTCAGAAGGATGGAAGGCTGAGTCAACCATGAGTCTATTCTTTATTCAGGAAGAAAAGGAAGGGAGATGAAAATCCTAGGTCTAAGGCTGGCTTGGCTGTGCTTGAATTTACCTGTCACCTACCAAAGACATTTGAAGTACAGTACTGTACTTTTAACAACCACTATTAACATCTCTTTTCAAAGAAGTAGCCATGTTTACTTCAGCGTGTTTAGCCAAAGTAAAACAGAAACAAAGGGTTTGGCATTTTCAAGACTAATATATTTATTTCTTTGTAAGGCTTTGTAGACTGTCTACTTTTTCAGACACATGACAATAGTTAAGCCAATAGGGGACATGGTAGAGGTGTGAGTGAAATAGATATAGGAAAAAAGGGACAGTGAAATGGGAAAAGAAGGTGACTATTACAATAATAACAGTCTTTCAAAATGACAAGGATGTTGTTAATAGATGTAACAATCAGTCAGTAATTGATCACATAAATATCCTGTTATCAGTGATCAAATGATTTTAAGAAGTCCTGCTTAATTTTGAAATGTTAAGAAAAATACATTTTTGGTTACAGCTGTACTCAGAACTATGGATAAATCCAGAGTATATTAAGAATCTTTCGTTCTTATTTAGCCTTTATGATGTACAGTAGAATCTATGAATACAAGAAGTCCCCCATATCTACAGACTCAGTTATCCATGTGTCTAAAAATATTCAATTAAAAACTCCTGGGAAATGAATGTGTGTGTGTTTGTGTGTGTGTGTATTTCAGGAGTTTTTAATTGCATACGGGGCGGTATATAAATGTGATTGTTTTCTATGGCCCATTACCACATATGGTAACAAGAGGGTAACATTTACAAGGAACAGAGGCAGACATTTTGATGGCTTATGTAGAATGACAAAACTCAGGTATATGTTACATAAAAGGTTCACTGCTAACCACAGTTTCAGGTATCCACTGAACATCTTGGAATGTATTCCCCATGGATAGAGGGAGAGACCTGTATATTCTGCTATAGCTCTCCCTCTTCTCTTGAACCTTCCTTTTGTTCACATTAGGTACTGTACAGTACTTTGATATCTGTAACAAAGGGTATGATGCATCGAGAATCCTCACTGATATGTTCTGCATTTAGGCACCAATAGTGAAAAGCTCTAAAAATTAGAATTTTGATACAAAAGCTCTGGATTACATAATTTTAAAGGGGGGAAAGTTCAAAGTAAAAATTATGGTCGTATTACATGGGGGTGAGGGGGTAAATTTTCCCCAAAAAATGGATCACGTAATTGTTGAATGGCCCCAGAGTGATATAGGACAACTCAAAGCATCAGAGTATTATGATTTACTGTGATTAGTAATGTTAGAAAGGTTGCATTGCAATTGTCTGCCGAGTAGCTATGGGGAAATTCTACTATCCACCTTTGACAGGCTGCTAAAGGCCCATTTGGATAGTTAAATGACATAGAGTGATATTTGGGCCATGTGATATTTGTTACATTTTTATCCCACCATTCTTTAAAAAGACCAAACTGGCAGTAATGGTCATTGACCCTTACAATGAATGAAGCAGTTGTATTTCAATTGAGTTCTCAAACTCCCCTTACTTCATAAATGTCTAGCTCCTGAAGCTACATTCTGTATTCATCTGCAGAAGCAGACTATAGTCCACAAAATCATGTGCCAAGTATTGTGCCTAAAGACTTCATGTTATTCTTGCTACAGACCGATATAGCTATTTGCCTCCACCTCCAAATTTCCCTAGTATTCATGGCTGAACTCCTACCATGTAGTTCAACAGCTATGCAGTAGTTGTTCCCAGTTCTGATTCCCCAGAGGCTATTGAATTTTAAACTCCAGTATATCCAATGGAGGGACTATGAGTTGTGGCTCAAGCAACATATGAGGACCCAGGTTTGGACACAAATACTATACTATGGAACCTACTGCCAACTGAGCTGCGTCTCGAACCCTGTAAGAGATTGCGAGAGAGGTTGTCTTTGAGCGCGCTCAATATAGTTCTTCAGATTCTCGATAAAGATCCCGAAATATCCTTGTTTTACCCGAGGGATATCGACTGATGTTCTGCTTGTCCTTCGAGATTAACAAGACTGTATCCGCACGGATTCTTTTGCCACAGAGCTTGATATTCACCCATTTCGAGGACTTTGATCAGACTAGTAATTTTCATTCATGATGATGGACATTTTGAATCATTATGAACTATTATAGTCAACCTTATATATGTTTAGTATGGTACATCACCATGGTTATAATGTTGTTTATAGGTGTGGGTCATATGCTTTGATAGATTTGAATAAAAATTTGAATTTAAATAAATAAATAAATAAAAATAGATTTGTTCTTTGTATAAGGTTCTACATCAGCGAATTTTACATGACCTTTTGCTTACTCACGTATTACCAGTCCTGAATGTTACTTCCTTGGAGTTTGTAGTTGCTCCTTGCTCCTTTTCTATTGGAACCCTACGCGGATATATATTAAAGCGCATACACTTTGTATTGCCCTTCTGTTTCGGGTGCTTTCTCCCCCCCCCCCCCCCCGCCCTTCAGGAAAGGTCTAAAAACCTGGCAGGCAAAGCAGGTGTGGGGCCCCAATTATGGCATCGCCCCTGCCTGCTGGCTGATTTAAATATTAATAAGTCTCTCTCCCTCTTTTTAAGTGGTAGAGGTTGGAGTAATGCCTGGTAACAGTTTTTAATGGGGGTTTTAAATTGGGATTTTGTAGTGGTTTTTTATCTTCTGTAATCCTTCCAGAGTCCTTGGCGTTGGGTGGCAATATCGATCTTGAGATAAATAAATAAAAATAAAGACAGTACATGATTACTTGGCTACCACTTCATTAAGACTGTATACATTCCTCTAATCAGAATCCAGGTGCAGTCATTGCCACATCACAATTGGCCACAGCTACATCAACATCATCATGAGGCAGTTTATTTTAGGAAAAAAGACATGAGAAGAAAGAACACAAAGTTAATGAGTAATCTGGTCATTTTGCTGCTTTTCTCACAGAAATGGAGGAGGCCGCAGTGGGACATTTTGCGCAATCAGTATTGTTTGTGAAATGCTGCGACACCAGAGGGCTGTTGATGTATTCCATGCTGTGAAGACCCTGAGGAATAACAAGCCTAATATGGTGGACCTTCTGGTATGAGCTTTTAAAAACTTCATCACTTAGTAGATTATCTCTCCCCCCCCCATCCCCTTTATCAGAATGCACATTGGTATTTTTGAGATTTATACTGAGAGCTTCTCATAAAGACAAGCTTGTTTTCTAAAGGGTAAGATGAAGTCGCTTGACTTGTAAGAGTATTTTTCTACTGCTTTCTTCCCAAGGAGACTTGTTCTGTGTATGCTAGAATCGCTGTGAAAACTCAAAAACTTCCAACAGAACATCCTTATTAATTTTTCTTTCTGGCAGAGAAATCCACATGGAGAACTGCCTTTGTGTGGCAGAAATAATAGTCAAGTAAAATGAAATGCCAGATTTTCAAATTATATATTTTATAAATAGCATAATCTCCTAATATTTATCAAGGCTGTGAATTTCAGTTTGACATTCAGAGTATTGCATTTAATTATGGCTCTTCTATCTTGCAGAAAGATTAAAAGAGTTGAGAAACAAAGGGCCAAGAGCAATTATTTCCTTGTAGAGTGCTTTATGGAACTTCTTAAATGTAGAATTGCTGAAATGCCAGCTGCTGTTATTAGGGGAAAAATTATATAGGACAACTCAAAGCATCAGAGTATTATGATCTACTTCATTAGTACTGTAAGAAAGGTTGCATTGCAACTCTCATCTTGAGTAGCTATGGGGAAAGTCTACTATCCACCTTTGACAGGATTGCAAAGACTCATTTGGATAGTTAAGTGATGTACAGTGATATTTGTTCCATTTTTATCCTGCCGTTCTTTAAACAAGACCTAACTGGCAGATTATTTTTAAACATCCATCTGGATACAAAATGTGCAACTGGAAAGAAATGTGTAGTTGGAAATGTGCATTTCAAAAAGAGGAAATTGCTGGGGTATTACAACTAAATTTTTTAATATGAGCATATGGAAACCCTTGCAAATGCTTTAAGAGCATTCAAGGACTGGTATACATCCTAGGGGGTGGGGGAATAGTGACAACGCCAAACATATAATGGTGTTCACATAAGGTTTGTGTAACTTGCTTTGGCTACTTGAGAAAATGCCAGGGCACATCTTAGTCATACACCGGTTCACGTACACAGCTGGACAGCAAAGCCAAAATGCTCCTTGACACCTCATCTATTAAGTCACAATTACTTGCAGCAAGTTACATAAATGTACACCTATAGGATTCCAACCAATGCTTGGTTTGTCAACTAAACCTGATGTGGCAGCAGGAACATATAGGTAACTTTAAGGCAGATTTGTAATAGATAAAAACAGTTAATTCCAATAGAAGAAATGCTACACATAAAGGGTGGAATCAAGGATCAGCGCACACTTCAGCTGAAATCCACAAGTGAATCACAACTAGAATAAGTCCACTGAACCAGTGGAGATTTGGTGAGTCATCTCTGCCAAAACTTCTATTGATTCAGCGAGCCTACTCTAGTTGTGACTTACTAGATTTCAACCTTTATTTTGGATTTTTTTAAAAAAACATTTTCACTGTAGGCATGGCACGTTTGTGTTGTTGAAGAATCTGCATTCATAACTTATTTTTATTTATTTATTTTTATTTTATATTCAAATTTATATGCCACCCAATCAGGTAAACCTGACTCTGGGCGGCTCACAACAAGTTAAAACACACATAAAACAGTACAACCAATTAAAACCAATTAAAACCCAACATGCCCACCCACCTACCCCATTCCTCTTTAAACCCACATTAAAAAAAACCTTCCTTTTCCCTCTGCACCTTCTCCCCTTTCTGTAATCTAAATGACCAAATGTTCTCCTTATTGATTTGCCTGTATGAATGATCTCATTGCCAATGCAGATAGTATTTGAAAAGGTGATTCCCATTGACCACATCTAACGCAAGTAAATAATTTGTACAGAAAAGGAAATTGTTTTATTAAGTAACTGTAATTAATAGAACATGAAATTAACGTCCTTGATTTTGTCCTTCCCACAGTTAACATTCAGTTGTTTTCTTTCTTTGATTTCTTCCCCTAGGATCAATATAAATTTTGCTATGAAGTGGCTTTGGAGTACTTGAATTCTGGCTGATGACACAGACAGTGATTGTGGGAAAGACACAAAAAAACATTCACCGCCACAATCAAAGCAAGTTGCTTCGTGATATCTTATGTGTATGAGATGAGGACATCCCAGTGTTACGCTTCTATTGCTTTGTATCAGCTCTTTTTTTAAGAGCCCAAGAGAGTATTTCCAAAAACTGCTTGCACTGCCCATTTTCCACAGTATGGTTGATGCTTGAGACACCTACAACCCCACAGTAACACACAAATGCACTTAAGTGGTTGAACACCACTATCATATAAACTCATCAACTTGATATGCCAGCCTCGTTATCTGGTAAATGAAAGAGCACAATTCTACTCTATTAAATAAATTTGTACTTTTTTCGTTGTATTTTGTTTGTTGCCAGTGATACTCTGTTGTTTGTTGTCAGAGCCTAGTGTACATTTTTGTTCTGTGGAGAATGCCATCTAGCATTTTGATAAACGTATTTTAGTTACATTTGTATTCTACTTGCTCCTAATTAAACAAAGCAACTGTAGCTTAAAACCAAACTAGGAGCTACACAAAAGAGTCCACATTAACTTTGCTGAGTTATATTTTCTGTCCAGTATATATTGTTTCAGAAGGGAGAGCCTTGACAGAAGTCCATTAAGAAAATGGAATAAATGCAGGATGATCAGATTAATATATCCAAAGCTTTTTCCCCCATTTGTTTATATTGTAAATATTTTTTTGATTTCATCAAATTATTTATTCATTAAAAAGAAATCTTTTGTGAAGCACAGTGACGGACAATCATTTTTATTAAGATCTGAAAATGCTTACTGTATAATTTTGTAAACATTTGTTTACTCTGTCTGGATTTGCAGCTTAATAAATAACTACATGTCTGATAAAAATCTCATTTAATATATAGCATCTCGTGGCCTGGTATTGCCATCAGCTAAAGTGAAACCTTGTGAAGGGTTTTCAAATGATTACTGGAGTGCAGCTCAGTGGGGGAGTCCTATTCCTGCAAGGTTATAACTCAGCTCTACCATGGATGTTTTGCATACATGAATTTTACAAATCTTTGTCAGATTTTGCTGACAGTTCTAACTGCAGGTTGTCTGAAATTCTGTCCCAACTGGAGGAATATACTCACCACATTTTTAGAAGAGGTGCTTCCTGAAGAGGTAGAGGTGTTACAGCAAGGTTCTCAATGTTACTGCGCCACAGGCCGGACCACGTTCCTTCAGATATCTGAGCAGGCTGGACATATGGTTTTCCCTGCCAAAAATGCTGCCGTAGAACACAACTGCGGCTGTCGTAAACATGTTTATGACAGCCATGGGTGCATTTATTGTGCATTTTCAGCTGTTTTCGCCACTACCATTGGCGGTGGCAGGAGTGAGGGTGGCACGATTTTGGCTGTTTGGCGATGGTGGTGGAAATAAGGGTGGCAAGCCAAATGAAATGGCACCACGTATCGGGGCCCGGCCCATGGGCTGTAGGCTGCAAACCCCTGTGTTATAGCAACTACATAGGTCGCACATAATGTGTTTTGTACTATTATTGATAATTAAATAGTAAACTATTTAATTATCAATTATATTGGTTCCTAACAAAGTAAATATGTAACCTAACACTTATATATTGTAACAAGAATACAGTAAAACCCTGTATAACGAAAAAATGTCCATTCTGCGAGGCACTTTGTTATACAATTTTTTTGTTATACGAAGCATGCCTTGGATAATGAAAATCTATGGGATGCATCGTACAACGGAATTTTTTTGTTGTACGATGCATCCCATAGAGATTTTTGTTGTACAATTTTTCCCATAGAGATGCATTGCTTCGTATAATGAAAAGAATCATGGGGTATAGCAGTTTGCACAAATCCTCTTCGTTGTACGGATTTTTTGTTATACGAGGCGTTTGTTATACGGGGTTCCACTGTATATAGACTTAAAGTGCTGTTATTAAATTCATAAAATGGCTTAACATTTCTATGACATCAGCATAATATTAGGCAATTAATATGCTTTGTAAACAGAGTGAATAACGAGAAAAACATGTAATTTCTTTAATACAGAATAAAAATGCACCAAGGCCTAACTTTGACCAATACTACAGTTTAAACAGAAAAAGGGTTAAAAATATGCTGTCTACAATTTCTACTAACAGCACCTATTGCATCTAAATATCACTCAAGATAAATATAGCACCTTCACTTTCTCCACCAACCATGAAGGGGCTTATCTCTTACGTAAACAAAGAAAGGAAAACAGGAAACAATATGACTTTCCCTTAGAAAAGTTAACACATTTTCTTAGCACCTTTAGGTGCTATTTCACGTTATTTCCTCAGTTCTCTTCTTTCCGCCGTAGCTGCAGGAGACCATAGAGAGCTCTTCAATTTTTGCATTGTTTCCTCGGAAAAGACTAGCTAATTCTTCGTCATTTTTGCAGCCATTGTCACTCATCAACCTAGACATTCACCTGCAACTCAACTCTGAAACAATTTATGAAAGGCTTTAATACTTTATTTCCTGATGTAAAGAGACCTTCTCCACAATGGTCATTACTTCTTGTACTTCCAACAGTTAACACAACACCCTTTGGAAACTATGGCAACTACAGGACTGCACTTGTTGACCTTTAAAACTATTTTTGTGGCAATCACATCAGGAAGACGTGTCAGTGAGCTTGCTGCCTCGTGTTGTGACCCACCTTACTTATAATTCTACGAGGAAAAAGTAGTCCTTTACACAGACATTACTTTTCTGCCCAAAGTAGTCTCCACTTTTGATGTGACTGAATCCTTGATCCTTCCTTACCATACCCATCTTCTTCATTGAAAAGCCCAATGCGTTCTCTAGATTTATGTAGAGCTTCATCTTTCTATGTCTCTCGTACAAAACTGTCAGGAAAGCATCACGTTTATTTATAGCATAGGGAGGATGTAAGAAGGGCCTGCAAGTCTCTTCTCAGATAATTTCAAAATGGATGGTTTCTACCATACCCCTAGCATATCAAATAGCTAAGAAAGCACCACCTCATGGTCTCACAGCCCATTCAACCAGAGCAAAGTCAAAAGCCTTTACCTTTGCTAGAGTAGTGAACTTGGATTCTACATTTAAGAAGGGAATAAAGGACTTGGACAACATCTGAAAAAGTGGATACATGGTCTCGGCAGTTGACCTTCATCAGACACTAAAGGCAAGATTTTTGAGAGAGGTCCACTGCTCTATTTGACAGACCGGTTCTTGCTTCTGCCATGCATCTGATAAGTGAGCTTGTTACTCTCCTAGTTAAGTGAATCACAAGAACCACGAAGGACAATTTGCTTACCTATACCTAGTTCTTCGAGTGGTCACCTTTGAATTCAAACATCCCACCGAGCCGAACCTCTTTCTGTCACATGCCTCTTGTGCAGTGGTGACAGTAGAACTGAGGCAAACATTGGTTGGGAGTCTCACATGAAAGAAAGGAGAGAGGGGCATGTCGCTCTTTCCAAACTCTGGAATGTTCCAACTGGTCTGTGCATACACAGACAATACCCAGTTGTGTGATTTCACAGGTAACCACTCAAAGAACTATATTTACAGGTAAGCAATGTGTTTTTCACTCAGAAAACAGGGCAAGGGGGCAGGGCGGGTGGGAAATAAATCTATTTCCACTTACAGTAGTGGTGAACAAAGTGCAAGCTGTTAGCTGTATGTGGCCTTCAGGGGCAATCTTATGGCCCTCAAACCCATCCCAGAGTCCCTCCCAAATTCAGAACACTAGCCCCCTTCCCATTGCTGGGATTGTGATAAAAGTATTTTGCCTCTCCACCCCCAGACTTTACTCTTTGGGATCGCCTATTTGGAACTCCTGCTGATTATTCATACTGTTGCTTTTCTCACTGCCAATTGTGCTATGCCACTGGCTACCTGCTTGGGCTATGCACTAAGTCCTTTAACGTGGTTCTTTGAACATCCACGCATTAATTTCTTTCGCATGCATCTGTTGCCTTGACCTTGACAACACTATTGTGTCATTTTTCTAGGCGTGTTCCTGAATCATGTTCCTAAAGCTGAAGCGATTCAACCTGGCAAATAATATCACAAAGCCTTAACTCTTTGTGTCTTTGTTTTGCTTTCAGCAGCCTACAACTGTTGCTATTAAAATACATTATTCTGGATTATTACTAGTGTGAATTTTTTAAAAATGAATTTATTCAGTCATATTCTACTGTAAAAGCTTTGAATCCCTCAGGCTCCACACTAGCATGACTAATTAGGAATGTAATTGCAGCATAACTGCTGTTGGCAATTACTGAACAAGCTAAACCCTCCACCAAAATAACATCTTGCTTCCCAGAACAGTTTTAGACTCTACATTTAAGAAGGGAATAAAGGACTCTTATTTCTAAATTGGGCTATGGTTTGAAAACTTAGGTTAGTGACTTCTGTGGTTTGGAGGCAGGATTTTATGTTCCTTGAATAAATTTTTCCAGTAGGGAGCAACCCTACTTCCTGTTGAATAGAACATTTTCTAGATTAACTGCACTTGTTGAGAAGAAAAATTTGCTTAATTCCTGCATTTTCTTGGTCCTTTTGAAAACGATTTTATGACGTGTAGTCCCAGATTTGAAGGAAAAAACCACCTATTTTAACAGTAGCTTCCTACAATTTCTATCATTATTAGAGTCTAATAGATTAACATGTAATTGGAGATCTTCTTGTGTTGTATCTGATTCTGAATATTGGTGATCATCATGTGGTGATCAGCCATGAAGACTGTCCTGAGACTATAACACCAAAAAAGTCTGCTCTCTGGTAGCTACTCTCCAGTACTGGAATACTGAGGCATGAATTGTACATAAGAAGATATGAAGATCCCACATAGAACAAGCATTTTAACTGAGCTTGAAAAATGAACAGCAAGCCAGTGCGATCAAGACTGTACTGTTTAAAAGGTCCCAACCATCTAGTCCTGAATTAGGAAATAACTCATTTAAAAATGGGGGTGGGGAGCAGATGCTTTCTGCAATGTGCTCCTGCAACAAAATATTTTGAAATAACAACGTGGAATGGAGTTCCTCTTATGGTCATGGCTGTGATTCATTAGCAACGATGGGATTTTTTTAGTGTTCTGATGGGCAATATTCTGACCCTAGAAATCATTGCAGAAGTTGACTTGCTGGTTGTTGCCTTTTTGTCAAACTCAGACCTAAAGTCTGACTGAACAGGTTTTATTCGAGAGAGTGAAGCAATAGCACCAACTCACGACAAAAGACTGGGAGAAAAGGCTTGCATCCTAGCTTTCTCTTAATATAATTGGAACAATTAATTAAAATTAGTATAACCTGAAACAGTTGTTGGAACATTTTGTTGGTTAGCTAAATGTCTTCTTTTCACACTTCCTGCAAAGTAGAAAATGGATAAAATAGATTCTTTATTACATCCCCTAGAAATCCTTATTTGCAGAAGTATGGTAATCAATTTAAAATATAGATCTTATTACAGCCTGAATCTTTTGGAGATGCAAGGCAGGTACTGCTTTCCCACCTGAAAAAAAAGGAAGGAAATCTGCTCCAGGTCCTTGAAGACTTAATTAACTGAGTTCTGACTTGATGTTCTTTAGTCCTTGCAAGTGTTGCATCAAATGCCTGCAAAGTACTTGCCAAGCTAGACTTAAAAGGAACTGACCTTTGCTGGTGAAACAGTCCAACATGCCTTAATTTGTATCAAAAGCACACACTTATAAAGCCAATGCTCTCTGAATTGTTCCTCCTGTAACTGGGAGTTAAAAGAGAAATGGCCTTCACTGTCCTTGTAATTTCAGGCAATGGGGTCATGGTAGCAAAATTCATCAATGGATACCATTTCATTTAATGATGTTTTTGAGTATATGTCTTGGAAAACAGGTGTAAGAAAGCTGAAATGCTGGACAGTAGCGTGCTATTCTTTTTTTCAATGCTATTGAAACAAAGTTTCCGAGTTGCTCACTAGTTCCAGTTGAAAGGTAGAGGACAGCTTGTGAAGGGTACTTGAACAGTTTTATTTTCAGACTAGCTTAGGGTCTGGCTTCACCCGGGGATGTTGGGGGTGAGGGTGGCACCCTCCCCCTGTGGTTTGTGGTGGCGTGCGAGGTGGGAACGTGGCTGAGGCCGGCCTTACTCCTCCTCAATGCCCATCAGGGGAGCCCTTTGGAGAGGAGGGTCCCAGGGCATTCTTGCCAGTCAGGAGCCTCGGGAAGGGGCTAATCTAGATGGTGGGGAGAGCCTTCTTCCCTTCCCTCTCTCCTTATTTCCCTGATGTCTCACTTCCCTCCTTACTTCCTTTTTCCCCTCCCTCCTTCCCCCGTCCCTTCCTTCCCACTCCCTTCCCACCCTTCCTTACCTCACTTTCTGTGGTGTCCGCGGCTGCAATTGGCATAAACTGTCCCTGACAGAGGTTACACCGGTCGAGGAAGGCTCCTGGTCACTGGCCTCTGCGGGAACAGAAATTGGGGAGCGGATTAATAGTCATAAGATTGATTCACCCATATCTGACCTGGCAGGCAGTTCGGCAGGAGGAAGTTGAATATCTAACTCAAGTTAGGAATTAGGTAATTCCACACTTGCAGATTAGCCCAAGCCCTAGCGCAAATAGTGGCCATGTTTACTCTTGAGCAAGCCATGAACAATGGATTTCCCCTGTCAGTATTTGCCTTAGTTAATTAACTTCCCCAAGAGAGGTTCCCAATTAACCCGGGTAAATGGGTGATGTGATTTTCTGTCAGATGACGATTCTATCACACGCTGCCTTGAATTCCTATATATGATGATGATTTTCCCTCAATAAACCACTGGTCTTCGCTCCATCTTGTCTCGTGTCATTACTCAACCAGTCTCCTCCGGGACCCAAAGGGCCGCTTCACGGCCCCAATCCAACAACTTTCCCTTTCCATACTTTCATTCCCTCCCTTCTTCCTTCCTTCCCCCTTCCCTCCTTCCTTCCCGCTATCCGTGCGTCCTTCCGTCCTTCTCCCCTTCCGCCCTTCCTTAACTCCCTCCCTCCTTAGAAAAGAGACCCTTCCTGGGCAGGTCATTGGCCAGCTGCGGCTGGGGGTCTTTTACTGTGTCACCGGGAGGTGGGGTAATCCCTGTGGCCCTTGGTGCCGGAGTCTCGCCTTCCCGGCTGCTTGGGTTCAAGGGCTGAGCAGACGTTCCGCCCTATCCTGGGTGGTGCCTTCCTCCCCCATGGGCCCGGGCCCCCGGGGGCCACAACAAGATGCTGCAGTGCTGGCGTGTGAGCCATTTTGCCACTGCCTCTGTTTCTGCGACTTACCTCGGATGAGTGTCATGCATAGTCCGGGTCCTGTTTGGTGACTCTTGCCCTACCTTCTGGGGTGGTGGTTGGTGGTGGGGTGGATTGCAGGGGCCACCTGCCTATTGCTGGCATGGAGGCCTTGCCCGTTGTCAGGTGTGGCTTGTTCTCGTGGCTTCTAGGCGTCGCTTGCTCCATCCCCTCCAGTGGCCTCCTCCTCCGTTGTCGGTTACATGGCCACAGTGCTGGGGCGCGCTGGTCTCCTGTTGCTGTCCAGGTGCAGTGGATGGCTCCATGGCCGCTATGTGTGTAGGCACCAGCCATTGGCGTGTCATTCACGTGTCTGTTGCTCTGCCCTTTCCGCGCACTGCCCAGCCTCCCTGATTGGCTGGGGCACATTTTGCATGTGTGCCAGCCTCTAGGATTGGCTGGGGTGTGCTGCAGGGGGTGCTAGGACTTGAGGTTGTTCTGTTTTTTCTAATTTGTGGAGTGCAGGCCCCACTCAGCCTCGGGACCCTCGCAGTGCTGACCCTAGTTGCAAAAGGTACATGTATGCCAAATATCACGGGATTTGCTCCAGGGGTGTGGAAACATATTCCACATACTTACATCCACACCTTTGCTTTATAGATATAGATGCAACAAAGCCAAACCTTGAATCAGCATTCCAACAGCCTTGCACCTACTCAGAGCACACTCCCATAGGAGATGAATGATGTTTCTGAAAAATATTCACTCTCAACTCATGGAGATTATGGTTTGCATGGCATTCTGCCCTCAAATGATACAGGCACATATTCTCCCAATAGTAGATAGAGTCTCCCCTAGAGATGCCATACGTTATGGAAAACCAGGATTGTCCCAGATAAACAATCAAAAAATTGTCCTGGCTGGTTCAATAAAAATAATGTTAAAATCCCATATTTTAAAAACTTACTGACTTGTATATTATAACACCAGAGCCTTACTGCAATGCACCACACACAGAAGGAGAGAAGGTGGGAAGTGCCTCCCTCTTAGTCCCTCCCCATCTTGAGCTTTCGCTCACTCACTGACACACACGGAGGGAGAGAGGGTGGGAAGCGCCTCCCTCTTAGTCCCAGCCTGTCTTGAGCTCTCATTCGCTCGGCCGGCTGGGGCTTTGCAGGTTTGGAGGGGAAAGCAGAGGCCGAGGAGGAAGAGAAGGGAAAGAAACATGCTGGCTACCAAGCCGGAGAGAGCCGCTTGCACCTTGGTCTTGCCTGCAACTTGCTTCCAGTGAGTGTGTGTATGCATGATTACACCGATCTTGGCTCTTGCCAGTGGTGCAGCAGCGGCTGGGATTATTAGGGTGAAGGCTGTTTTGTAGATGACCTGCCCATTTTCATTTATTTATTTATTTTATTCCACTTTTACCCTGCCCATCTGGGAAGTCTTCCCCACTCTGGGCAGGTAGCAAATAACACATTTAAAAAATATACTTCTGTCCCAGATTTGTGGGAGAGAATTATGGCAACTCTAGTCTCCCCTCTCTCACAAAGAAACAAAAATCATCTGTTCCTCCTCTTCATTTCATGTGGAACACTGCAGCTACTTCTATGCCCAGAGATTCTCTTGGGGTAGGAGTGGAGTGGGGGTGGGGGCAAGAACTGGCAATGGGTGGCAAAGTCTACAAGGAAGGGTAATGGTCCAGGAAACCTCTGGGTTGGAGAGATAGGCAGGATATCTCTCAATGCCATTTCCAGGGAATCCTAAACAGATGAAGGCATCTGCTTGGGAATACCCTGAAGCAAATGGTGAGCCACTGTGTGAGACAGAATGCTGGACTGGATGGGCTGTGGCCTGTTCCAGCAAGGCTGTTCTTATGTCCCCAAGTGGATTAAACCTCACTTGAATCTATCTTGATGGAGGACAGCAGTTTCATCAATACTGGCCTGTGGCTGATGAGGACTTTGTGTGCCAAATGGGCTCAGGGACCAGAAGGTGACTCATGGAACTGGATCAGCGGTATGGGTGTCATGCTGTGATGCGGAAAGCAAATGGAAGGCCACTGCATTATATTGTTCCCAGGACAATCCTCATGGCTGATCGCTATAATGAGAGCCAGTATTTGGAATCAGATATGGTACTTGAAGAATAATAATCACCTATCATTCAATGGACCTACTATAGTTGTGACCAACAACTAGACTTCATGCTATGTTCTGGGAAAGTGCTGTAGCATGGTTTTTCAAAAGTTTACTTTCTTTAAAAGGATGATTAAAATGATTTGTGCTGCAAAAATGCAGTGAATACATCATGAGCTCCCAGCTAAGTCATTGCACATGTATAACAGAAATCATGTAAATTACAGCAATGAATTGCCACTAATTAACAAGGATTCCATTGCACAATTTTGAGTGCAGCCAGGAATATGATCTGCACCTTATTTATGCCTGTTTAGGTGAAATCAGTAAAGGATTGTTAAGGCACCACTTCACCTGAAGTGATTTCACCTAAACAGGCATAAAGGGTCAATAGGATGCTGGCTGTGGTTTCATCAACTCCCTCTTCCTGATCATCCTCACTCATGTCTTGCATGCCCCCTGTTGTGGTGCTGGAAGAATTACAGCCTGATGAGTACACTGTTTGGTCAAAGTGGATCTTTCTGGCCCAATTCCCCATTTTTCTCTTTTACCATTTACTCTTGCTTCTACCTCTCATTCCAGAATGGCTTTGAAAGAAAGCAAATATTTTTATTTTGAATTAAGATTTATCCCTCCACATTTGTGTCAAATGACTGGAACTATGACCGTGGATATTCTGTGAATCTGCATCAATGACACTGCTCGGTCTAACATTCACACCAGACACCCAATATGACCACTTATAACAGTTTTTTCAGTAAGGAGTGTACGGATACTGAGTGCGGATACCACCCTGGTTCTAAACATATTCAATATTCCATTGTGCTGAGTGGTAACTGGGTCAAACCTACCAAACAAATTTATTAAATGATGTTTCTAAATTACCAGCCAGAAGAATTTTGCAATGTAGTTTTCAGGATCATTGCTGTAAAATACATTAAGTTGATACTGTAGTTACCTTTCAGAAACAGCCAGGCTTGTCTCTTTGTAAATTATGAGTGTCCGCAGCATCTGCAAAGTCATTTAACAGACAAATTAACATCAACTGCTCATTCTTGCAAGACTGTGTTAACTGAAGTGCTTTTTCAAAATAGCCTGAATCGATGTGAGAAAATAAACTTTTACTTGTTTAGATGGAAGCTTTGTAAGGCAGACTATTTAAATAACTTCTCCCTACTTCTGTGAAATTATTTCCCCACTGTCTAAAACCAGGTCAATTTTTCTTTTGTTTCTTCTGTTGTGTCTTTGAATTTTAATGCTTTTTAAAGATTAACCCCACATACATAAGACCATATTATTATACTCTATACAGTCATTAAGTTATTCAGAACCCACAATCAATGACAAAGGTCAGGACTCCACTTTGCCCATCAGCATGCAGTGAAAAGATAGTGGGAATATAAGGGTCTTCATGGCAATCTATCTTCAGCTAATTAGTCTCTCATGGAGAAATATCAAGCAGACACTTCAAATAGCTAAACTAGAACTAGTAAAATTAATAGAATTTTAATTCTATCTTACTTGGCATTGAATAGGATTGATAGCGCCCCCCCTCCCCCATGGCAGCATTGGGGGAGCTTTTCTTTGACAAAATAAACTTTTCTCAGCATAATCATGTTTGGTCTTATATATTGATATTGAGTAGAGCTTAGGGAGATTCTGATTCTTTTTCCTCTTTTTCTAACTATATTTCCCCTTCTTCTCTCACATAAAAATAAAAGATCAATGTTTGAATTTACTTCACCATTTCAATCTCTTTGATTAGGTGAGGGGGGATACCCCACTCTCTACTCTTGGGTGCCTACCAATGGAGAATAGCAATTAATGATCTTATTTAAATTTTTAGCTTGATATTAAAAGAGTGTGCATATCCCCTGCAACAAACCTGTTTTCCTTCCCAAGACAGCATTTCTTCAAAGAAAGGTGCGTCAGCAATCTTTTTTCTCCTTCAAATTATGCCTATGTTTACCTTCCAGTAATTATGCCTGTGTTCACCTTTCAGTAACCAATCAGATCATACAGATGGAAGAGAGAAAGCAAAAAATGTAAAATAGGGTGAAAATCATATGCTTATGAGGAACAGACATCTTTCATCATTCAGCAAACCACAACTACAAAAAACAAAATAATCACATTGTCTAGTTTGACCCGAAGTGGATCCTAGTCCATAAAAGCATATGCTATAATAGAGTTCTCAGTTTCTCAATTTAAGTTAATACACATAACCTATATAGATTGTTTAGCTAGAGTATATCCATTGAAGAACTCATAAGCTGGAGAATAAAGGGAGACAGGCAGTTCAGTAGCCTTGGAAACATATCAATGTGCTTTAGCTCTCCAGTTTTACGTTTGGAGCCCTGCTGATGCAAGTTAATAAACTGACTTAAAGAAACACTCTGTAGAGTTTTATTCTTCAGATAAGGGAAAAAAGTCCTATAGGGATTTTTAAAAATCATTTTGTGATAGTTTAGGAAGTCACATGAAAAAAAGTCCATGCAAATTGCAACTGCTGAAATTCCCTCTTCTGTGCAGTCATTAAAGGTAGAGGAACCCAATGGCCCTTTTCAGGGATCACCTTGTTGTAGTCGATTCTACATATGCTCTGACAACCCCTGAACAGGAGATAAACCTAAAACATATTACATGTTGTTAAGTGGCTGGACTTAATGTGTGGGCATGGGTGGACATGTAAGCCCTGCTCCTATTGCCCATCCCACGAAAAAGTGAGGCAAACCTTTGCATCTTCTCTATAAATATCTGTAGAAATGCTTGTGAGCCTATTCAGCTGAACTTGTCTGCAGTGTTTCCCTAAGCAGGTGCCCTTTCTCAGCAGAACATCACAGAAATTTGGCAAGCAAATGTAGTGGAGTGTGCCCACAACCCAGACTTGTATGGTGAAAGTGCAAAGGCCTTCTCTACTGCAGCTAATCTTGCTTCCATCTTCATGTCACCAGCCTACCTATAGTTATGTATGTTTTCAGGCAAATGCTTGAATAGGGTTATTGTGTTGGAAGCAGAAGATCCTATTTTTGAAACATGAAGTAAGAAAAACTGCTTCTCTTTTTAGGCATAGGATCCCAAACTCTCCTTATATCCAGGTTGACTCAACCTTTCATCCTTCTGAGGTCAGTAAAATGAGTACCCAGCACATTGAGGGCAAAATGATAATTAACTTGTGAACCACCCAAAGAGTGCACTAAGCACTATGGGGCTGTATGTAAGTGTGATTGCTACTGCTATTACGATTATTGCTAGGTCTGCCTACTGCCCCATCAAAATTACACCAGCTTCCCTCCTAGTTTAAAAAGATAATTCAGAGCAGGAGGCTAGTCCATGAAGCCGGTGGACAACAGTGCGCATTGGATCAGTTCAATATCTGTCTCACATCGGTAACAAGCTGTCGTAATGCAAAAAGACAGCATTGTTTGGTACCAATTTCTGAACTGCTATCTTCTTAATATGTGCACTTCTGTGGTGGTGCTTCTGCCTATGGATTTAAGTTTGAAGGACTCCTCATAGCATGAAAATGTTCCCCCCGTTGCATCCTTATATTTACCAGATTGATCGTGAGAACACTTTCTCCGATAGCTGATCAATATAGGACAGGATTGCTTCTGTTCCCATGCTTGTAGGGCGAAGCTGTTCTTGGTCTCGGAACAAAACATTCCTTCCTTTCTAAGCTTATGCAGCCACCATTGCCGGACCCATCCCCCAATAAGAGACGGACACCTGTGTTGGATTTAAAATTGGGCCACTTTATTTAGCTTATAACTTTTACTTAACTGTTGTTAAGGCAAACGGGCCGAAATAGCACTGGTAAGGACTAATTGTTATTTCCAATCTTAATTAAATACAATGTATCAATTTGTTTACTTAATTAATCAAATTGTTGTTGACCCCGGTCAGAAGCACTACTTGTTAACTCCTGTTTCTGACGTACATCCGGTGAACTCAAGGTTTCGCAAGCTGTCTAGAGCATTGCATCGCCTTGTTCCTGGTCCACACCTGATTGGCCATCCCAACTTTCCCTCTACCTTGTCCTTCTGGTGGCCAACCCAGTGCGTACCTGCCAGATTCCTATGGGTCATCCAGTTTCTCCTTACCAGTGCTAGCCGCCACACGGGGAGGAGTCTTCAGCGACTCACTGACCCCCTGACCGACCGCTCGTATGAAAGCCTTCTGTATTAGGGGGTCACGCGCATCCTACGCGCACATCACCCCAAGGCAGGGTAATAAATACATGCCACCCAACCCAGATCAGGGCTGGACTTCACCGCACGATTGTCTCACGTGTCTTCCTTGCGGCCAGCCACTCCCACACCTGGGAGCCATTGCAACAGTATTGTTTTTGCTGCTGTCTGCTGTGTAGGCAGCACACTTCACTTGTGAACTGCTTTGAGTCACCTTCGGGCTGAGCTAAAATGGTATATAAATAAAAATTTATTATTATTGTTGTTGTTGTTTAGATTAAGGCTAGCGTAGTCAGGCATAGAGAACTGGTGAAGGATGATGGATCATGTTATTGTGTGCCACAGACTGTATGCTTGTGTGAAACTATTAATAGAGAGAGCTGCTGGGAGAAGGAGAGAGAGAGAGAGAAGATGGAGAGGAGGGGAGACTCCGAAGTACCCAGATAGCTCCCCACAATTCTCGTGTCCTTCATTCTTGCAGGTTCAAGAATCCTGGTATCTGCTACACACACACCCCAAATAAAAAAATCCTTGCGGATAAAGCACTATGACAGTTCAGCAGTTCATTTGCTGTCATGCCAAAGGACCATTGCAGTGTTATAACAGTTAAATATAATTTAAATAGTAATGATTGGCACTAGTTGGCAGGCAGGGAGCAGCAGTGACAGGGGCTGCGCCCAAGGATGCTACAGTCAGGATCGATAGTGCAGCAGATGCAGAGAAAGAGATGGTGACTGTGGTGGGAGTAGATTCCCACCCTCAGCCCTAGCATGCAGGCTGGCTGCCTAACAGCTGACTATGGGTGGTGGTGGGGATAAGTGAAAAGAAGAAAAGAAAACCCTATGGGATACTAGAGGGGAAAGGGAAAATCAGGAAGCTACTTGGAATCTATAGCTGCAGGTTTAAAAACACACCATTTGGGCAAGGTTTCACAAAGGACACAGTAAACAACACAAACACTACATGACCTTAACTGGATTTTAAAAACAAACTATTGGAAGCCCAATTCTTTTGATAGTCAAGGTACACCCTTAAGTTCAGTTCAGTTGTCGTTCAACCATCTTCAGCAGCTAAAGTTGCATTGTAACGCAAAACAAGTTGGGTCAGTTAGAGGCCAATTTCACAGCATCCTACTCATTACAACACACAACCCCCTGTCCTTTCATTTCACATGCCAACAAGAGGAGTATGAGGTTGATAGACAGGAGGCATAACTCCTAAACTACTAGAAATAGTTCTGTACTTAGTCTGTCATCTTCCAGTGGAGATTTAAAAATTGATTCGCAGAAGCAGCTCTATAACAAAGACCAATGTTGGAACTGAATGGGCACAGAAGCTAAAATTGCTGTGCGATAAACCTGGAAGTAGAATTGCAACTATAAAATCTGTGCTTAACAGGTAGAAAGCATGTTTATAACCTTCTTCTCAGAGCTGATATCCTATACTTGATTATCTACACATAAATACAAGTTTCTAAGCACACGGGGGCCAATTTCAGCCACTGGGTATGTTACTGGCCTCCTGCTCAACCAAAAGCTGCACCTTGGATGGGGCAACTGGGCTTTGCCCCATGGCACCAATATCTCATAACAAAATGGGTGTGGAATAATATATTTTTGTGCTAGGTGCCAAAATTTCTAATCATGGCTCTGGATCCACCAACCTTGTGGCACCTGATGGCCAAAGAAGCAGAACATGCAGAGGATAAATCATGTTATCCAGCGATGGTAAGGCCTTCTTCTTCTTCTTCTTCTTCTTCTTCTTCTTCTTCTTCTTCTTCTTCTTCCATGTCTAGGCCAGACATGAAGCTGGCAAAATGAAGGCACCTTTTGATGACTTCATTCTGCAGTTCCTTTCACTTGACCTAATGTGAGAAAGATTAGCCGGCAACACAAGGTTGTTAATATATGTTGACAAGCCTATAACATTCGAATAAGTGATGAAGCAGCTTTATTCAGCAAGTGCAATGCCTGTGTTTCATTTGAAGTGAAGCTACGCCTGGCTTGTTTGTGACACTTATTATAAGCTTTCAATTAGCTGCAGTTGTCTAATGCACTTGCTAAATTTAATTTCCAGCTATCCTAATGGAGAGATTGTCTTCTCTGCACTTCCACTCTGAATTAGCAAATAACTCTGTGCTTTGCTGAAAAAGCCGCGAACTGTTACCTAAAGGGACCTGTCAGAAATTTTCTCTATTAAAATGGAGAAAGAAAATTGATTCTACCTGTATATCCTTGGTGGGCAACACACCTCAAATTAGTTCTTACAACCCAATTTTCCAATTTAGAAGTTTAAGCCAATTGAGGCTTCTATGTCTTTAATATCTGGCCTGCATAATTTTTGAACTTGTCCATCTCTACACCCAACCCAAGTTTCCAAATGCCCACTCTGACAAAGAACTTTGGAGAATACAGTACGAATGTTCATCTTTTTTTCCTGTTGTTTCTTCCCCACTAAGGTATTATTTTCCAACCCTGATTTTTGATAAAACAGTGAGCATGACAATAGAAGTGAAGTTGTCTCTTTTGACATCACAATCAAAGGATGGCTTAGTTATAACAACTTTCTGAGAAAATCGAAACTGCAGAAGTGCCATCCTGAGCATAGCTGTCAAGTGTCCCATATTGGCCGGGAACCTCCCGTATTTTATCATCTTTCCTGGCATCCTACTGTAGCAGGAAGATTGCAATGCCCTAATGCCACCACTGGAGGGCTGCACAGGATAAGCATAGCTGTCAAGGTTCCCGTTTTGCTTGGGAAATTTCCTTTATTTTCAAATCCAAAATTTGACAGGTATGATCCTGAGTGAGTGAGATGCCATCATCTATCAAAGTACACAGAGAGAGCCTCCTAGCAGATTGTGGTATTTTTTAACTACAATTGGGCGTACTCTGGTAACGGCAACCTTGTGTTGTTGGCTAATATTTCTCACACTAGGTCAGGCGAAAGGAACTGCAGAATGAACTCATCAGAAGATGCCTTCATTTTGGCAGTCTCATGTCTGGACTAGACACGGAAGAAGAAGAATCTCTCAAAAGACATACTTGGTTAGAATGGATGCCGTGTTTCGTGTTGCCCATTGATCTCCAGCATTAGCAGAACCTTTGTTTATGACTGGAATAAATTAATATTGAAAGTATCCAGACTTCACTGGGGAGAAAGGCAAGTTGGAAAATATACTTTCAATGAGCAGGCAAACAGTAAAAAAACAAAGCAGTTGCTGTGAAGGTTGGGGCCAGGATGGAAGGCCAACATGAGGATTATGTATGGGGATTGGAAGGACTAAAAAGAACAGATTCTTTGGCATCCCAACACAGGGTGTCCAAAAGTCATCACAAGTAGGGAAAATGGGAAATTGTAGCTAAATGTACCTTTGTGTACAAAATATGCATCCCAAGTTTTTATAAAATATTATTTACATGTTGGCCATCTCTTTCTACACATTCACACAAACTCTTATTCCCACTCATAGTGTATACGTCCCAAGATATCTGTTGCTACACAATTTTGCCTATGTATCGCAACTTTGGGGACCCTTTGGGGACATAAACTACTATTTCTTTTGCACTGTTGAGCAGAATTAGATGAAGCCTGCAGGAATAGTGGTCCTTTCTATGTATATGAACCCTGCCACATATCAGACCTTTCTGAGTAGATGACCTGGATTAAAAAGGTCCAGGTAGACAGGACCTCCAGCAGCAATAGGGGCCCTGCCTTTGCCTCTCTATCTAACAACCAGTGGTGGGATTCAGCAGATTCGCACTAGTTCACCAGAACCGGTAGCAGAAATTCTGGCTGATCCGCGGCACTGGAAAGGTAAATCTGGCACACCAAGACTGACATAAGTGCAGCATGCCAGGTTTACCCTTCCAGCACTGCGGATTTTGAAATGGAGAACGCTTGGGGGAAAAATTAAACGCAGCAATCCACGTTGCTAAAGGCTTCTGAAGCGCTGGGACTGAGCTGAGGCTGCTTGGACCAGCAGGACATAGCTGTCAAGTATCCCTTATTGGCCAGGAAAACCCCTTATTTTACCCTCTTTCCCGCCATCATCCCTTATTAATTAGACTGCAATGCCCTATTGCCGTCATTGGAGGGCAGCACAGGCTAAGCATAGCTGTCAAGTATCCCGTATTTGCCGGGAAATTTCCCTTATTTCCAAATCCAAAACTTGACAGGTATGCAGCAGGAGCGAAGCCTGATCGCCACCGTCGTAGGTGACGTATTGCTATGTCGGACAGTGCAGGTGGGTGGGGGCGGTCTGGAGCAGGCCTGGGTTCTCAGGTGGGGCCAGATTAATGATATGCATTGGCCTAATTGCGCCCATGGGCCGTAGTTTGGGCGCTCCATTCTAAAAGATAATACAAAAGTAAAAGTGAATGAAGATAGAAGAGAATAATAAAGAAACTCAAGCTCAAATCACACATTTAGGAAATTCTTTACTTCTTCTAATGTATCCGAATCCAAATATAGGCAATCATCATGATGATAAGCCATGAAGACTGTCCTGAGAATATAATGCAGTGGCCTTTCATCTGCCTTCCACATCGCAGCATGAAACCCGTACCACTGATCCAGTTCCATGAGTCACTTTCTGCTCCTGAGCCCTTTTGGCATGCACAGTCCCCATCGGCCCCAGACCAGTATTGATGAAGCTGCTGCCCTCCATCATGATAGATTCAAGTGGGATTCAATCCACTTAGCGACCATCACCCTTCCCTGTGGACTTCGGCATCCAAGGCCGTTAGTCCTCAGGGCCCTTAGGTTAGTTAACCGCCATCTGACACTCAGCGTTGAGTCGCTGGCAGTATGGTCTACTCTGTTACCATAGCAGGATAACCTGGCCAGTGTTTTCCCCTCCAGGGACACAATTTGTTCAAGGCCAGTGCCTGAGAAACAAGGCATACAAATTAAGCCAGTGCACAGCTACTTCCTGATGACCAAAAGCTGGACCATTTGCAAGATACAGATCAAGACAACCTAATGATTAGATAAGCAGACTATTTTCCAATGAAAGGAGCTCTGCTTCTAATGACAGGCTAACTAAAATGTAGTTTGTGTTTCTAAAGTTAGATTTTGTTCTTATCATGGTGAGCTAGATTCTACCTGGTTCTTATTTCAATACATAGTACTGTACTTTAATCTGATAAGTTTTCCTTATTTTGCTTAGCTTCATTTTCCCTACTGGAAAGGTCCCCGGTCTAAATCAAATACAGTAAAACCTCTACTTATGGGGAAAAGTCCATTCTGTAGGCTTTTGCTTAAATCGTTTTTTTATGTAACGTAAAGCAAACCCATAGGGGGGAAAAATTCATGTAACTCGAAGCAAACCCATAGGAAAAATGAAATTTTTATGTAAATCGAAGCAAACCCATAGGGAAATGAATTTTTACATAACTCGAAACAAACCCATAGGAAAAATAATCTTTATGTAACTTGAAGCAAACCCATAGGAAATCATGTAAATTGGGACATAGTTTTAGCATAAAATCATTATGTAAGTCGACTTTTATGTAACTTGAGGCATTGAGGCATTTGTAAGTCGGGCTTTTACTGTAGTTCATTTGTACTCATTCAAAGTTGATCATCATTATCATCTTATCCTTTACCATGAGGATAAATTAGTCAGCCCTAAACCTTCCTGTGATGAGCTTTGTATTATACTGTTCATAATGGTTATGAACCTTATGTCATATTGTTGGTGTTGGCATAGGGAGGTTTAAAAGAAAGCCCTGGTTTTTGTTAAAAGTTTCCTGTGATTTACTCCCTCTTCTTGCTGGATCTCATTTGTGCTCACGTTTATGTCTACACTGCAGAGTTGGCAACATCTGTTCAACACATGCTAACTGCATTAAAGCGATTTAGAGAACTGTTGAGCTAAAAGTTCAGATTTTATCATTTAAGGGTAAGACGGGGCTACATATTCTCATTTCATCCTTTTTTGCCTGCAAAGATTTTGGTAATGTGTGGATGCTTAGGAGATGGTGGGATGAGGTTTGAGCAGCCCAAACCTACTGTATTTTTATAGACCATAAGACACACCTGACCATAAGACACACCCAGTTTTTAGATTCCCGGCTGTGATCTCCGGCTTGCTTTGGGGGAAACCGCGGGCTTGTGCGCATTCGCCCAAACCAAGCTTGGGATCAGACGCTGTAATCCCCGGCTTAGTTTGGGAAATGTGCACAGGCACGCCTCCGCGCTTTCCCCCAAGCCAAGCTGGGGATCACAGCATCTGATCCCCGGCTTGGTTTGGGCGAATGCGCACGGGCGTGCCCGAGCAGTTTCCCCCAAACCAAGCTGGGGGGGGGCACAGCAAGGATCACAGTATTCGGACTATAAGACATACCCTCACTTTTCCCCACTTTTTTGGGGGGAAGTGCGTCTTATGCTCCAAAAAATACAGTACATTCAGGGTTCTCTAACAAACTGCTCATTTTCCCATTATTGCTTTATGATGGTATGCATAAATAGAGCTAAACTTTCCCTGATTAACTAAATAAAAGAACAAATATCTTGCATGCAAAAGCCAAATATGCTTTTCATTTTGTAACAGATTGTCCCTGTCTGCAAACTGCTTCAAAGAGTTTCTCCTTGCATATTTATAGAGGAACTATATGCTATGAGTGTGCCTGGCTGGACATCCTGCTACAGTAGTGGAGTAGACTGTACAGCCAGCAATTCAATACTAAGTGTTGGGCATTGGTAAATAACCTGACTCTCTAAAGGGGCCAATGGCTACGAATGGATGAGCCCCTTTAGGTGGGGTGATGGCCCCCTAGTGGAAGAAATGCCACTGGAAACCATCATATTGAGCCCAAAAGCAAAATGAGCAGAGGAGGAACCACTTTCTGATTCCCAATGGTCATGGAGGTGGAAGAGGCCATGCCAGATGGACTGGCTGTGAAGGCACACCTTGATAATATCCTCAAGGCTGTGGTAGTCCATTGCAGTCCCAGTGTTAAATCCTGCATGTCACATTTAATCACTTCATGGCAAGCTAGGATCCACCTTAAACAAATTCATGCTAGTGGCATTTTTCCTGCTTGCCTTAGAGGGTGAAGATGTTCCAGAGTCATCTGGCCTCTAAGACCAGACCTTCCAGCACCCTGGGGCAGGAAAAACATATACTCAGATCAAGTTGCAGCTGCCGCCGCTGCCAATATGTTTTGAGGGACGTACAGAATTCCCAACTTTATGTTTGTCTTGAAACTTATGTGGACCCTTGGAGGCATTTGTAACATACCTGTCAACCGGGATTTCCTGTTTTTCAGCGCCGATTTTTGCCATTTCCCGCCCGGAGCTGCTGAAACCCTGGAATTTGGCAGTGGGGAGAAAGGCATTACTGAGCATCCCTTCTGTGCAACTTGCTTCTACACATGCGTAGAAGGCTTTTACGCATGCGTAGAACCCTTCTACATTTGCGTAGAACCCTTCTACGCATGTGTAGAAGGCTTCTGTGCAGAAGGGGATCGTAGAAGCCTTCTACGCATGCGTAGAAGCAAGCTGCGCAGAACGGTTCTGCGCAAGTCACTTTTACGCATGCATAGAAGGCTTTTACGCATGCGTAAAAAGCAACCTGCACAGAACCATTCTGCGCAGGTCCCGGATTTTCCGGAGCCACGGTTGACAGGTATGATTTGTAACATGCAGTAGAACTGATTGCAGGGTAGTGATATTTAATCCTTTCCTTGTATCCTTTGAAATTCTGCCCCACACCAGGCATCCTTCATTGTTTCCTGAAAGCAAAGAAGCAGCAGAGGTCTCAGAGTGCCTTAGCAGGAATCAAAGGACAACCTGCCTCTTGCTCCCAAAATCCTCCCTCTAGGAGCCGACCTCTACACTCCTCTTATCTTTGGCCCATTTGAATTTGGAACAAAAGTTTGTCAGGGTGTTATCTTGCAAATACAGCAGATTTAATATTTTATATAGCTTGCAGCTGGGCTGCAATTGTGTAAATAGAAAACATCTGGGAAGTGGATCCATCTAGGATTTGTTTGCATTGACCATTGAGCAACTTTGAAGAGGGACCAATATTCTTACTGAACAAAATGTTTTGAACCTGAACTCCCTGGATGAGCTTACACGTTCTACCACTAGAGATCAAGGTGAGGTTAAACCTCACACTGGGGGAGTGGGCAAAATAGTGGCAAATGAGCTTCAACATCAGTAAGTGCAGAGTGATGCATGTTGGGGCAAAAAACCCCAATTACATTTATAAACTGATGGGGTCTGAACTCTCTGTGACAAACCAGGAAAGGGACCTTGGTGTCCTGGTGGACAACTCAATGAAGGTGTCAACCCAGTGTGCCTCAGCAGTGAAAAAAGCAAACTCAATGCTAGGGATCATTAGGAAGGGTATAGAAAATAAGTCAGCAAGTGTCATTTTGCCTCTTTATAAATCTATGGTGAAGCCCCATCTGGAATACTGTGTACAGTTCTGGTCGCCATACCTCCAGAAGGATATTATGGAGTTGGAGAAAGTGCAGAGGAGGGCAACCAGAATGATTAGGGGACTGGAACACCTTCCTTACCATCTGAGGCTGCAACGGTTGGGCCTTTTCACTCTTGAAAGACGGCGTCTAAGAGGTGACCTGATTGAAGTTTATAAAATCATGCACGGTGTGGACAAAGTAGATAAGGAAAAACTGTTTTCCCTATCGCACAACACTAGAACTAGGGGAACTTGATGGAACTTTTGGGTACTGGTTCTCAAACAAATAAGAGAAAGTACTTTTTCACCCAGAGGATTACTGGTCTATGGAACTCCCTGCCAGAAGAAGTGGTGACAGCTGTCAGTCTTGACAGCATTAAGAAAGGATTAGACAAGTTCATGGAGGACAAGGGTATCAATGGCTATAATTATGGATACTTAAGGACAACCTCGGGGTTGGAGAGATAGGCAGGATATCTCTCAATGCCATTTCCAGGAAATCCTAAGCAGGTGAAGGCATCTCCTTGGGAATACCCTGAAGGAAATGGTGAGCCACTGTGTGAGACAGAATGCTGGACTGGATGGGCTGTGGCCTGTTCCAGCAAGGCTGTTCTTATGTTCTTATGTTCTCAGGCTATGTGGGAGTTCCAGTGTGTTCCCCTATCCCTTTATTAAAAATCAACCAGAAGAGAGGTCTGAATTGAATCAGAGTCACAGCATGGGAGAGAGATCTCACTTTTGGCCTTCACATTTAAATGGTCATTCCCACTCCTCTAAACTCTCAAGTGTGGGGACAGAACTTAAGTCACATCCATACGGGAAGGCTAGCTCATTTTGGTCGCTTATAGTGCTGTCTGATTTGCTCCATCCACACTAAGCTATAACTGGAGCAGACCCATTTGCTCCACAAGTGCTCCAATCCACAGCTTTTCCAACTCCTGCCTGTCAGAGGGTGTTATGTATGCATATCAATGGACTGTAAAGCTATCAAGATAAAAATGTACCCATCACAATTACAATGTACCTCAGCTGAAAGGAACGCGAGCAAGCAACCCCTTAGGGCAGCTGCGAGCGTTCAGTCTCACATGGTTCACATTGCTCAATCACGGACAGCCGCGGGAAATGTCTCCGCATTCAGCAGGAAGAAGATACACGCATTCAGCAGGAAGAAGATACAACTGTGAGAGTAAGGCGTGCCTGGGCGAGGCCACGCCGGCAGTAGCCAATGAGCTACTGTGCGGCAAGATCCAAATGTATAGTCCCACAGTATATAATGAGATGTACCGCCACTATTACCCCATGTTCCCCCCGGATCATCATGCAATAAACCTGTGTTAAGCCAACTCTTCGGCTGTTTCGTTGTCTTTGGTCCCATACACTAAAGAGGGGGTCTACCATTTTGATGCACTCTAATTTACTATGTTCCCAGAGTGTGCAGATAGTTATTTTGCACCTAAATAGAGCAGTGATGGGCAGTCTTATCAGAGGAGACAAACCTGTGACTCTGAAGGGGGTTGTGACATTTAAATGGATGATGGGAAAAACGCCTTCCTCTGTTTATGTCTTCTCTATCTTTAAAAAAATATTTTGCTAATGGAGGCAACAAAACTCTAGACACAAAGTAATGTGTATACCATACTAGGCAGATGCATTGTGATAATACTATTCAAGAGAAAAGTCTACCTGACTTACTCATGAATAAAGTTTACCAGGTTTATTTGTGAATAAGAAGGCAGCAACAACAGCAGTGGTGGCATGTCAAATACATGGCAGCCATGGCATTGGCAGCACCTGGGAGGTGCCCAGGAACACAGAGGAAATTGGCGATGCAGTGTAGTGGTGTCCAGGTGTCTGGAGGCTGTTGGGGTCTGGATGGGGGACAACGAGCTACAGCTGAATCCCGGCAAGACCGAGTGGCTATGGATTGGAGGCCCTGTGTTAACCCAGGAGCTACCATCTTTGGTTCTGGATGGGGCTTCTTTGCCCCTGACAGATCTGGTACGTAATCTGGGGGTCCTCCTGGACTCGTGACTCCTGCTCAATGAGCAAGTGGCAGTCGTGGCTAGGAGGGCTTTCGCACAACTTTGTGTGATTCACCAGTTACGCCCACTCCTGGACCGTGACTCCTTGCTCATGGTCACGCATGCTCTGGTCACCTCCAGACTCGATTATTGCAATGCGCTCTACATGGGGCTGCCCTTGGCGACCATTCGGAGGCTGCAACTGGTCCAGAATGCGGCGGGTTGGGTGCGGGCATTATGCCCGTGCCTCACCACTGCTCCGGGAGCTGCACTGGTTACTGGTGTGCCTCAAGGTACAATTCAAGGTGCTGGTGATTACCTTTAAAGCCCTATATGGTAGTGGGCCAGGATACTTAAGAGACTGCATTACCCCAAGGATATCTGCCTATCCCACTAGAGCGGACAGGAGGGGCTCTCTTATAGTCCCATCAGCTAGAGAGGCTCGCCTCTCTAGCACAAGAAAGAGGGCCTTCTCTGTGTCCACTCCGGCCTTGTGGAACCTCCTGCACACTGAACTTTGTCTCCAGGCAGAGTTTTTAACCTTCTGCAGGGGTGTGAAGACCTGGCTGGCGCAGCGGGTGTGGGGGGCAGGCGGGGAAATATCCAGTGTGGGCTGGCTAGTTTGAGTACAGCTCCTTGGAGTTCGGGACGTGGCTAATGGGTTTTCTATCAAGAAATTTTAAAGTGATTTTAAGTGATTTTATGTGATTTTTAAAGATTATTTAATGATTTCAACTGTTGTGAATCTTATTGTATTTTTATTTCTGTTGTAAGCTGCCCAGAGTCGCCCTGGCGCATGGGGCGGCATTAGAAATCCAATTGAATAAATAAATAAATAATTCAACAGGTTTGCCCCAGTTCACCAGAACTGGTAGCAGAAATTCTAGCTGGCTCCGCCCATCCAAGTTTTAAAATAAAGTATTCCTAATTCGGGTGCAATGCAGGCCTTACACCACCACCACCACCACCACCCACACACACACACACACAAGGGCAAATTGGAGCAGCCCAAAAACCAGTATGGACACTTCTCATAGGAGGGGAAAATAGATCAGTGTGGATGGAAGGAATGCTCAAGTGAGAAATAAAATAGAACACACTAAAGATAAGAAGCTTTTCAGCTCAAACAAGACCAATCCGAAATCCCTAATGTGGGCAGGCCCTTAGAAATACAATTCTTCCCTGTATGTTGTCCCATCTGCCCCTAATGGCTGAGTGAGGGAGACACAGGGGCTATGTTGTCCTATGCTTTCCCCTCTTCATTTGAAAGGGATTGCTGGGGATCTCCTCCCTCCCGTTTTTCTTTTTGAAGAGCTTACTTTCCTTCCAAGAGACGTGGACTGCTGTCCTTCTCTTTCCTCCTGCATATTCATTGGCTTCGAACGGAATTTGGCACCATTTTTTGAACTCATTCCATCTCTTGCAAAATAGCTGGCAAAGAAAACCTCATCTGCAGAGAGCGAATGGATGGGAGTTTGGAGTTCTCCCCTCCCCTCGGTGTCATTGTAAAGTTCATCTGCCAAAGAGATTTTCTTTGTATTCCAAAAAAAGAGAGTATCATTAATCTCTGCAGTCTGAGGAAATTAGTCCCATCTTCTGCCAAGGTTCTGGTGGTCACGTGCAGCTAGTTCCGTCTTCACAGCGATCTATAAACACCACAGAAATGAGTATCAAAAGGTCCAAGGCCAACCAAATATGAAATTGTTTCGCAGCTACAGGAATATAAATGGCACTTTCCAAAGCTGCAGAGGGTACTGACCCACAGAACTGCCACAGGATGTCAGGCTCTTTAGGAGAAATAAAAATGAAACAGGGTTGGGATGGGGACTAGATAAGTAAATGGCTTGAATCATTTTTGAGTTTCAGGCAAGGAAAATCTCGAGATCAAGGCTGTAGTCTTCATCCCTTCATTATTTGTTTATCTACAAACTGCTTGCCTCTGTCGATTTCAAATTGATGCACCATAATAATAAAGCATAAAATATAAAACAATGTATATAATCAACATAAACTATGTGAAATAAAGTATGGGGTATGCTGAATTGCAGGTTCCCAGTGTGATGTCATGGATAGTGACGGACTGGGACTCTAGAGCAGGGTTTTCCAACCTTGGGCCACCTGGTGTTCTTCCATTTCAATTCTCAGTAGCCCTGATCAGCAGGTGTGCTGACTTGGGCTTCTGGTAATTGAAGTCCAAGAACACCTGGAGGCCCAAGGTTGGGAAATCCTTCTGAAGAAGTAGAAACAGGGACAGATTTTACTTTCTTAGGATCTAAGATCACTGCAGATGATGACTGCAGCCATGAAATAAAAAGACGACTGATTCTGGGGAGAGAATCTATGAGAAACCTGGGGAACATAGTGAAAAGTAGAGATATCACCTTGAAAACAAAAATTTGTATAGTCAAAGCAATGGTATTCCTGGTGGTAATGTATGGGTGTGAGAGCTGGACCAATAGGAAAGCTGAGCACAAAAGAATAGATGCCTTTGAGATGAGGTGTTGGAAGAGAGTTTTGAGAGTCCCCTGGACAGTGAGGAGAACAAATAGGACAATCTTAGAAGAAAACTCTGACTGCTCATTGGAAGGTCAAATAGTAAAGATGAAGATGAAGTACTTTGGACATCAAATGAGAAGGGAGGATTCACTTGGGAAGGCCTTGATGCTGGGGAAGGTGGAGGGCAAAAGAAGAAGGGGGCGGCCAAAGATGAGATGGCTAGATGGCATTGTAGACACCATGGGCACTGAGCTGGGTTGGCTGAGAAGGATGGTGGAGGATAGAGGTGCCTGGAGGACAATGGTCCATAGGGTCACAAAGGGTCGGAATCGACTGTGCGACTGAACAACAACAAAATATCTCACATTGAAAGCCCTATTAGTGTCACTCTAAGTTGGTTCCAACTTGACTGCACATAACTAGCTAACACTGAAATGCACTGGGATGATTTGCAAAAATAGCCCTTCTAAAAACAGCACTCACAAGAGCAAGTCTAATATTGCAGGAAGAGCACTTCTGTTCTCAGTAGACACATCCAGGGGTGTAAGTTCAGTTTCTGGCCAGTAGATTGTCCAATGGATTTTCTTGAACTGACCTGCTATCTTATGTCTTGGGTTTGCACCTTTACACAACACATGTTGATACATTAAAAGTGAACTCCTTAGCCAGATGAGTACTTTGAAAGCATTTCATATTTTAATCTGGAAATGGGCAAGCTCAGTGGGTCTGGGGACCAAAAACTACTAAATAACAATTGCAACATAATACTGGAAGGATCTGGAAGTCCACTTCCTGCTTTGAAAAATAAGAAATCTTGTGCTGTTAAAAGAGGAGAAGAGCTGCAATCTATTTAAAATGTAAATTACCACTTGCAGAGCCTTCCATAGATAGTAATTGGCTTCTTCAGCTGGAAAACCAGGAGGGCTAAGAACTGTAAAAAAAACAAAAAACCCAAGGCTGTGAGCTATAAGCAGCCCTGGGCCGACACCTTGCGGTCCTGGCAAAACCCAGGGAGCAATGGTGGAAGACACTTTGCCATTGTAGTGTTGAGGATATATTTCAGCTCTGCAAAATGCTTTGACAATTATTTGCAATGACATATTTGGGCCCCAAATGCTGGGGCAGAATGGAAACTCTCCTGCTGCCTGGTTATCTTATTGCATCCACTTAGACCTCTGACACTTCTCCATTTAACTCAAGATATTCCAATTAACGCTCTTTTTATGTTTTCTATATACAAAATGTTGTCAGACAAAACAAAATATTAAATATCCAGATTAAATGCTATGACTAGAAAAGTGAACTATGGCATTGAAAGCAAGATTATATTTTATCGATCACATCTTTTATCTGCTAATTTAAGAATCTGGTTTGTATTCTATTATGTGTTTTCTGTCAACCAGAGACTTTAATTATTCATGATTCATTAGCGTCTAAACCAGTGGTGCCCAAACTTTTTTTCACCGGTCCGGTCCTGCCCTGACACGCAGGGGCGAGGGGCGGAGACAGGCTGCTCCCTCAGCTGACCATTTCAACGTCAGCCTTGGCATGCCAAGGGGCTCTCCTAGCGCCACAGATTTTGAAATGGGGAAGGCTCCGAAGATTTTCCCAATGTGGCGATACACTTTGCCAAAGGTGCTGAAGTGATGCGACCAAGCAGAGGCTGCTCGGACCAGAGGAGACAAAGCGTGATCGCCACCGGCACTGCCACCGCTGCTGCTGTAAGTGACATCAGGCAATGGTGGCGGGTGGGGGTGGTCCTGGGAGAGCTTGGGTACTCATCCTGGGCCAGATTAATGATATGCACGGGCCTAATTGGGTCCACGGGCCGTAGTTTGGGCACTGCTGTTCTAAACTTATTTTGGGTTTGGCTACAAAGCAAGGAAAATGCAAATTACCAGTAACTTGCATTATCTTGCTGTGAAATGACAATCAGACATTCAGTTTCCTTAGATATAAATGGTCACACAAGGAGAAGAGAAAAAAGGTCTTCTACTTGCGGTTCCATTTGAAAGACCTGTAGGTGGTGCTGTTCAAAGGAAGTGCCTTAAGAAGGCTTTCCTTTCTCATTTGCATCTTTGACCTTGACTTCCAATAGAGTTTAAAGCAGGAGTGCCCAAACTACAGCCTTCTGGCTGGATCCAGCCCCCGACGCCATTCCATCCGCCTGTCTCTCCTGGAAATGGATGGGATGCGCGCCCTCCAATGTGCATGCATGTCCAGAACCACTCCTGGAAGTGGTTCCAGATGCCTCTGCGCATGTGCAAATGCATCTGTGCCACTCCTGGAAGTGAATGGGGATGCCTCATGCATGTGCAAATGTGCCCATGCCACTTCTGGGAGTGGTGCAGATGCGCATGCGCAGGGGCATCCGGAACCACTTTCAGGAGAAGTTCCGGATGCACATGCACAAACACAGCCACTTCCGGAGGCATGGTCAGGCCCGCTCAGCTGTTTGGGGGCATGGTCAGGTCCCCATTGTTATGTATGCATATCAATGGACTGTAAAGCTATCAAGATAAAAAATGTATCCATCACAATTACAATGTACCTCAGCTGAAAGGAACGCGAGCAAGCAACCCCTTAGGGCAGCTGCGAGCGTTCAGTCTCACATGGTTCACATTGCTCAATCACGGACAGCCGCGGGAAATGTCTCCGCATTCAGCAGGAAGAAGATACACGCATTCAGCAGGAAGAAGATACAACTGTGAGAGTAAGGCGTGCCTGGGCGAGGCCACGCCGGCAGTAGCCAATGAGCTACTGTGCGGCAAGATCCAAATGTATAGTCCCACAGTATATAATGAGATGTACCGCCACTATTACCCCATGTTCCCCCCGGATCATCATGCAATAAACCTGTGTTAAGCCAACTCTTCAGCTGTTTCGTTGTCTTTGGTCCCATACATTAAACCCATGCAAAAAGTTTGGATGCCCCTGGTTTAAAGCTATTATAACCATAACTTTGTGTCAGAGATTACTCTGGGTTAAAAGGGTTTTTAGGGGATGTCTGAATGAGGCTCCTTTCATGTCCCCAAGAGGAAAAGCTTTGTGGAGAGAGGTTAGGACTGGTGTTGCTTCTAACTCTTGCTTAAGAAGCAACAAGTGTGGGGAAAAACATGATTTGTCAGTGCACTGCTTTGTGCGTGCGCACACATGCTTGCTTAGTCTTTACTTTCAACATCAGTTCAAAGCGATTTTATGCTTTGAACTGAAGTGAAAGGATCTGATTTTTTAAAAGTAGAAAAGTCTCTGATAGATATGAAAAACTACGGATGGGGCTCTGAGATGCTGGGCTGATTCACATTTCTGATTGTGTCATATAGTCAATGGGAATCAGCCATGCTTGGGTGGGGGAAAGGTTCTGGGAGTCATGTGATGAAGGAGGAGAGGGACTGTTATGTATGCATGTACAATGTCTTTTTAAATGTATGAATGTAACAAGCCTAAATCACAATGTATCTCAGCTGCTAAGGAACGCGAGCAAGCCGCCCATAGAGGGCAGCTGCGAGCGTTCAGTCTCACATGGTTCACATTCCCCAAATCACGAACAGCCGCGGGAGATTCCCGCATGTCAAAGAACCACAGAGGAACTACAGAAGAAGAACTACAGGAGAGAGGCGTGACCGGGGCGAGGTCACGCCGGTAGCAGCCAATAAGCTACCGTGCAGCCAGATTCAAATGTATTGTGTTACTGTATATAATGAGATGTACCTCCGCCATTACCACATGTTCTTACAGACCATCAATCAATAAACCTGTGTTAGTCCTTCCTGCGACTCCTTCTTTGTCTCCCGTGCAAGACACTAAATTGGCGACGAGGATGGGATCAATGGCGAATCCCAAGGTCAAGCCGTACCAGTTCGATGTCAGCGAGCCCGACCAGTGGGAGCTCTACGAGTGCCAGTTTTGGCACACGATGGAAGCCACCGGCGTCGACGCCGCCGCGCTGATGCGCTCGCACTTCCTGTCCCAGGTGGGACCGGCCGCGATGCGCATCCTGATGACCCTCGTGGCCCCCCGAAAGGTGGACGAAGTGCCCATCGACCGCATCTTGGAAGCGCTGCGAGAGCACTTCCAACCGCCGGTCTCAATCTTCCCAGCCCGGGTCGCGTTCCACCGGCGAGACCAGCGCCCAGGCGAGTCCGTGTCTGCCTACGCGGCGGCCCTCCGGCTGGCAGCGGTGCACTGCCAATGGGACGACCTGGACCAGGCCCTCCGAGACCGCATGTTGTGCGGTTTGAGGGACGAGGAGCTACATAGGCGCCTGATGACCCGCGACAGCCGCCTCACGTTCAACGAGGTGCTGCGGGAGGCCCAAGCGGCCGAGGAGGCCAGGAGCGGGGTCAGGCTGTTCAAGTCCCGAGGGGCCGCGGCCGAGAGGGCCAAGTCACCAGTGCAAGCAGCCCGGCGGACACCAACAAAGACTGCCTGGCGGGCCCCCAAGCCGCCCGCCGGCTCACCAGCGAGGTCCGAGGAGTCGTCTACGACGACAGACCCCTGTTCCAGCGAGGACGACGACGTCCAGCGGATTCGGAAGCGCGGGGAGAAGCGTGAGGCCCGCGACAGGAAAGACCGTCGTGGGGAGGAGCATCATGGCAGACTGAGCACATCGTTTCTCTCACCACTGCCTGGAAAGGGGAGCCACAAATGTGGATATATAATGCTAAACTGTTACGTTTTTGAAGGAAAATGTTTCTGGAAGGAATGTGAAGTTGATGGATTGTAATTGGAGGTATTTGGAGCCTGGAGGACAACGGAAAGGAGTAAAACTGTTGCAGCTGTTTCTCAAGTGCCGAGAGCTGAGTTAGTGGTGCTGTTGGAGAATGGAGTTTATGAGCAGAGGTGACAGCAAAGAGAAGTGCTTCCTTGGGAGCTGGCAATAGCTGTGTTCGAGAGAAGTGAATTTTGGCAAAGTCTGGGGTTCGGCAGTGCTTGGAGGAGACTCGAGTGGCGGAGTGGAGCAGAGGAGAAAGGAGGAGAGTCGAGCACGATCTCGCGTGCAGAGTTCCAGGGTGGAAGGAAGTGGCGATTTTGGTCTCGGCTGGAGTGGCGCTGCCGGAGGACAGAGGACGGAGTTTAGGAGGGAGGTCTCGGCAAGGAGAAGCGCTTTTGTGGGCGGCTGAAGTCTCGGCGCCGCTTGGAGTTTGGGGACGCTGGAACGCAAAGTGGTCAGGAGAGTGCTCTGGTTGTGTCGGGCGGAGAAGGAGTCGTTACTCTGTGGGGATAGGGGTCTGAGGGGAGTCAATTGGGGGGTGCGGAAGTGAGTCCCAATTGATCCCAAAGGGCCCTAATCCGGAGCAGGAGTCTGGGCAGCCCGTGTTGACCAGTGCATTGGTTGGATGTGCGTCCCCTGAAATACTACTGAACGTTGGCTGAAAGTGTGGAAGTCTTTAAGGAGCTGTTATTTCTTCTACCCTTGGAACTTGGACTTGGATTGTGTTGAACTTGTTTTACAAGTGGTGTGCTGGAAGGGCAGAGGATATTCTGTTTGATTGATTGTCGGGCAGGTTCCTTCCATGAGCCCTGATCATTGGACCATTGTGGGGGTGTAAAACAGAGCTGGTGCTTAGGTGGTGGAGGGCAATTTGTGACTGTGATTTTGACTGCGGCAGAAAGAAGAGAGAAAGTGAAGGAAAAAAAAGAAAATTAGTTTTCACAGCTGCTGTGCCAAGGACAGTGATAAAATCAAGGCTAGCCCTGGAGTTGCTTTATCATCAAGTGCAGCTGTGTACTGCTCAACTGGTTGGACTATAGGAACAATTATTTTTTTCTGTCTTCAAGATCTGTGTTTTGTATATATGCCTTGTGTAGAGTAATGAGCTGGATTAACTTGAAAGTCCATAGTGGTTGAAGTTAATTATAAAAGGGATTGTAAGCTATGGTTGTTTATGTATTGGGGCATAAGGAGATAATTGTATAGGGTATTGGCTAAAAGCGTGGATAAAGTTGTATAGACCTGGTTAGACTATTTTAGAATAGAGTGAATGAGTCGAAAAGAAAAAAGAAAGCAGCAGAGAGAAGAGATAGAAATAGATCCAATTTGGCTAAGAACAGGTAGATTAGTAAGAGCAGGCGGTGAGGAACGAAGGAAGTCCTTAAAGGACGAAATTTTGGAAGCTGAGCAGCTGGATAGGCTTAGAGCAGGCATGGCAGCAAAGAAGAAAGTACAAGAGAAACAGCAATTACAACAGTTAGATATAAATGAAGAAGATCAGCAAATTGAATTTAAAGAGGCCAATGCTCGGGGAGCTATAAAAAAGAAAGTAATAGAAGGAGATGTAGAGGAAAGTGTGGAAGGGGATAGCCCTGATGTGAATGAATGTAGAGGCTCTATCGAAATGAGATTAGATAGTCTTGAGAAGTATCTTCAGACCAAGTTTCAAAATTTAGAAGAGCAGCGAGCGAGGGATAATCAAGAATTTATTAAACTGCAGCAAGAGAGTTTTGAGGCTTTTCAGCAAAAAATGCTGTCAGTGGTGACAGGTTTGATGGAATCAGCTAAAGTTGAAATTGCCAAGATAATGGAAGAGGTGAATGATGTAAAAGAAGGAATGGGTTCAATTTCAAAGGAGGTTGAAAATGTAAAGAGACATGTCCAAGAGGTGCAGGAAAAAGCTAAAGGGAGAGAAGTAAAAGTGGATGATCATGAAGTGAGACTGGAGTTACTTGAAGACCAATCTAGAAAAAGAAATATCATAATTAGGCATGTTTCTGAGGCCCGCCCTGATCAGCTGAAGGCCAGAATAATGAGTTGGTTAAATGACTTAGGTATGGATAGGAAGTTCGAGGCTGAGGATGTATTAAGTGTGCATAGATTAGGGTCTAAGAAACATAATACAGCAGACAGAAATGTGCTATTGAGGTTTGCTAGTGAAGGTTTGAAGGTGATGTTAATGCGACATATCAGGAAATCTGGGTCAAGTATATTGAAAATGGAAGGGAGTAGTATAGAGATCTATAATGATATTTCTATTGGCGAGAGAACATGGAGAACACAAATCAAACCAGTAACCAGGAAGTTGAGGGAAAAAGGAATTGTTTATTTTTGGCTTGCCTTAAAAAAGCTAAAATTCATAGTATCTGGAAAATCATACGTGTTGAGGGATGGGTCATATGTCTTAGACATACTTGCAGAGGCAAAGATAATCGACCGAAACTCCAAGGAATGGGAAGATCTTAAAGAGGAGCTGATAATAGCAGGGGTTTATACAACATATGACAGGGAAGAGGAAGAGCGGATGAAGGATATGAGGGTTGCGTTGTCTAGCCAGGATGAACTAGGTAGTGTGGAATGATATAACGGTGTAAAAATTGCAATTGAAGTAACTGTAAGGCACAATATAAAGCGATGATAGAATCCTCATGTGGAAATGGTGGCATGAAAAATTAAATAGTATTTAGAATGGGTAATTAGGCAGGAGAAGTGGTGGTTTGGTTTGTGAGTGTTGTCTCCCCTCCCCCCTCCCCCCTTGTTTGGCAGGGGAGTTTTTCTTTTTCGTTTCAAAATGGCGGGGAGGGTGATGATTTATTGTTTTATGTTTTGTGTTCAGCTGTTTGCTTATGTTTTGTGGGTTGGATTAGCACATGCTTGTAGGAGATGGAATTGTAGCAAGCGAAAAATAATAAAGAATTATGAAATCGATTAGGGTGTTATCATGGAATGTGAAAGGCACGGGCAGTATTATTAAGAGGAAACGTTTGGAAGCGGTAATTAGGAAAGATAGGCCAGATGTGATATGCTTACAAGAAACGCATCAAAAAAGTGAGGATGTAAATAAATTGTATATAAAGGGGATAGAATATTATGAGAAGGCATTGGGTACGTCTAAGGCAAGAGGGGTTGCCATATTAATATCAAAAAAGTTAGGATTTACAAAAGTAAAGACAGTTGTAGATCCAGAAGGGAGATTTCTTATAACAAGGGGATTTATTAATAATGAGGATATAACCTTTGTTAATGTATACGCGCCAAACGAAAAACAGGAGGAATTTTTAGATAAGGTGTATCAAAGTATAGAATCAGAAAGGGTGTCCAAGTTAATAATGGTTGGAGATTTTAATTTGATCAGATCAGGTTTGGATACTACAAATGTGGCTAAGCGTACATGTACTAATAGGGTGATGGATAGGTGGTTAAAAATAACGGGATTACAGGATGTTTGGAGGAAAATTAGAGGCTCAGAACGAGGATATACATTTTTTTCGCACGTGCACAATTCTTATTCACGAATTGACTATGTTTTGGCTTCAGAAAGTATGATAGATAAGGTTGAAAATATTGAAATTGGTATGATTAAGGAATCTGATCACGCTAAAATAATTACAGAATTTAAACTAAGTGATGACAAACAAAAAAGGGGTACATGGAGCTATGATACAAGGTTATATAGAGATCAAAAGAGTAAGGAAACGATAATAAAAAGATGGGAAGAGTGCTGGGAAATTAATGATACAAAGGATGTAAATGATGGAATATTATGGGATACCATGAAGGCAATATTCAGGGGAGAAAGCATTAGGCTCTCTTGTATTAATAATAGGCAAAATAAGGAAAAGGAAAAAGAGTTAGAGGACGAAATAAAGAAGTTGCAGGATATTCATGCAAGAACGGGAGATAGGGACATATTCGATAAAATGCAAAAATTAAAAAGAGAATTTATTGAAAAAGATATTGAAAAGGTAAAGAAGAATTTAATTTATTTGAAAAGAGATTACTTCGAGTACAGTAATAAAAATTCTAAGCTATTAGCTAGAGCCGCTGAAGAAAAGAAAGATAAAAGAGGAATTTCAGTTTTGATAGATAAGTATGGCAGAAGGTGTAATAAGTTAGTAGATAAAATTCAAATTGTCAAGGCTTTTTATCAGGAATTGTATTCGAGGAAGGACGTAAATACGGATGAATTAGAGCGATATTTAGATAAGTGGTCAAGAATAAATTTAAGCTTGGAGCATAGGAGTTACATGGATGAAAAGATAACACAAAAGGAAATAAAGGAGGTCATAAAAAGGTTAAGGATAGGCAAGGCTCCAGGCGAGGATGGTTTATCGGTGGAGTTTTATAAAGATTTTAAAGAGATGCTGTTACCAAAAATGGAAAGGATTTTTAATTATATTTTGGAGGGAGGGAGAGTTCCTAAATCGTGGTATAGTACAATTATAATTTTAATTCCAAAGGTAGGGAAAAATCTGGAAAAAATTGAATCCTATAGACCGATTTCCCTGATGAATCAGGACGCAAAAATTTTTACGGCCATTTTAGCTAATAGATTGAATAATTTTAGTGGCAAATACATTAATAAGGATCAAGTGGGATTTATGAGAGATCGGTATATGTCGGATTTGACGAGAAGGATGGTTGACTTGACAATTATTGCTCAGGAACAAGAGGAGCATGTGGGTTTCTTCTCCCTGGATATATTCAAAGCTTTTGACTCGATCCAATGGATAACTATAAAGGAAATTATAAAGAAATATGGATTCGGACAAAAATTTTGTGGGGTAATTGAGCAGTTGTATCAGCAAGGCTCGGCTAGGGTTAAATTAAATGAGGAATTAACAGGGGAGATTAAATTGGAAGCGGGCACAAGGCAAGGAGATCCATTGTCGGCATCTTTATTTATAATGGCCATGGAATTGTTAGCTAATGTAATAAGGGAAGATAAGGAATTAATTGGAATTGAAGGTATAAAAATTAGCCAATATGCTGATGACACCCTAATAACAATAAAAAATCCACAGAATACACTAGGGAAGATATATGGGCATTTAGAGGAATTTCAAAGGGTGACGGGACTTAAGGTAAACTGGGATAAGTCAGAAGCAATTCTTTTTAATGTGGATTTGGACATACAAGAAAGTTTAAAGGCTAAATTTAAAATACAAATTAGAGATAATATAAAATACCTGGGGATAAACATTTCAAATAAATATGATGATTTAAAAAGGTTAAATTATGATAAATTGGAAAAAGAATTAAAAGAAATGATTTTACGGTATAAGAAGCTAAATTTGTCGTGGTTTGGACGCGTTTCGCTATGTAAAATGAAGCTTTTACCCAAATTAAATTTCTTATTTGATACCCTGCAAATATATATGAAAGAGAAGGAATTAAAGGTTTTTCAAACTATATTAAATAATTTTTGTAACGGTGGAAAAAGGGCCAGGATACCAAAGTTTTTATGGTATTCATCACAAAAAAAGGGCGGGTTAGGAATTCCAAATATTAAAAATTATTATTGGGCATTTCAACTGAAGAATATTTGTAAAATTTTAGTGAAAGAAGAATCGATTTGGGGAAAAATTGAATTGCGAGAGAAACTGGGTGAAGAAATATTAATGTTTTTGGGCAAAGGGAAAGCAAAAATTAATGCTACAAATAAATTGTTAAAAGCTCTTTTAAAAACTTGGACATTACTGAAAAATAAATTGGCACCAGGGTTGTCCCCAATATTAGGCCTGAGTGATATGAAATCATTCCCACTGAGAATGGATAGGAGCGTAGAAGAAGTATTGAATAAGAATAATATAACTCTATTAAAGGATTGGATAACAGCATGTAGAGACAAGGAAAGAAAGTTAGATATAGGTAGACAACTTAAATTGAATTGGCTTCAATTGATGTCTATTGACAGTTGGAATAAAAGATATTTAGATGAAATGAGCTTGGATAGGGAGCGGACGAAATTTGAAGAGTTGGTACTTAGTCTAAAAAGTGGGCAGGTAAAAGTTAAGGGGTTAGTAAGCAAAATATATAAGGTTTTAGATGACTCAGATCAGCATCAGAAAGCTTTAAAAGAAACATGGGAGCTAGATTTGAATATCATAATTACAGACGAGCAGTGGAATGCTAAATGGAAAAGGAGAATAATGAGGTCTTTGTCTGTAAGAATAAAAGAGCACAATTATAAATTATTGTGGAAGTGGTATTTGACTCCGGTACGACTATACCAAATTGACAATACAAAGTCGAAATTTTGTTGGAGGTGTAAGGGGGAAATTGGAACATATGAGCATATGTGGTGGGGGTGTAAAGAGACGAAGTCATTCTGGTTGAAGGTGGAACACGAAATTGGGAGAATTCTAGATGTAAGAATGAAATTGGATGTAATTTTAATTTTGTTAACAGATGTGGAGGTGGTAGAGCAACAAAAAAGGGAATTATTAGCAATTATGTTATCCAGTGCTAGACAGTGTATAGCGCGATATTGGAAATGTGATGTTACCCCAAAAATAGAGGATTGGTATAAGGAGTTGTGGAATACTGCGCTGAATGATAAGCTCACCTGGGAGTTAAATTTAAGAAAAGGGTTAATTAAAGAAAGCAAATTTCAGGAAATTTGGAAATGTTTGATAGATTATACCTTGATTAATGGTCATGGGCAACTGCCGGTGCCAGATTACATTGCATTTTTGAGACGATAATAGATAAAAGGGGAAATTCTGTCTCCGTAGCATTGTATATAGCACGTGGTGATATTTTGTTCTGTTTCTTTTTTTTCCTGTTCTCTCTTTCTTTGCTTATTTATATTACTGTGTATTTTGTCTTTTATTTTCTTATATTGTTCTGTTTGTTATCTCTTGTTTTTTAATTATTGGATGTGTATCGAGAAATAAATTTTTGAAAATTTAAAAAATATATATATATATAAAAAAAGGAAAGACCGTCGTTGCGACGGTTGTGGGGTCCACTGCAGAAACTACGCGACCTCGGGACCAGCGTGGGTTCCGGGCACAATTGTGGAGCAAACGGGGCCGGTATCCTACAGGGTCGAAACCAGCTCAGGGCTACTTTGGAGAAGGCACGCCGACCAACTCAGAAGGCGAGTCACAGGGGAAGGGGCATCAGCGTTAGGGTCCTCCCCCACCCGCATTACCCAAGGGGGAGACACGGAGGAACCCGCGGATACAAACGCATATCCTGGGTTCTCATCCACAGAGGAGGATACTTTGAAAGAGAGGGATCAGTTTAGTGATGATTTTGATTTTCCGTACCAGGGGGAGTTAGCGGAGTGGTCCCCCACCCGTCCTAGCGAGAAGAGGGGTTTCAGTTCAGCCCCTGGTACCTCCAGCCCCCCCGGTTCCTGTATCCTAGAGTACTCCATAGCCCCGGCCCCTAAAAAGAAAGCAGCTGGCGGGAGCTCAACCGCCCCCGCCACTAGTTCCCGAACTCCCGAACAGACAACAGGAGGTGACGGGACCGCGAGGGCATCCTCGTCGGTCCCGAGGTTTGTGCTAGGAGGGTCCCCGGGGTCCTCAGGAAATAAACAGGGGTTCACTTCCCAGCTGTTCATTCCTTTTCCGTCCCCCAAGACAAGGGCATCGCAAGCGCCCCACGGAACCACTAACGAGTCTCCATTTTCTGTTGCAGGATGAGACTCCACAGATCCAGGAGTCACAGGCTCCCCTGTATTAGGTCAGGCGGCCGCACGCCCCCGGCGCACTTGCGGCAAGCCACAATGGTTGAGGGACTTCGTCCCATCCTAGGGGGGAGGGATGTTATGTATGCATGTACAATGTCTCTTTAAATGTATGAATGTAACAAGCCTAAATCACAATGTATCTCAGCTGCTAAGGAACGCGAGCAAGCCGCCCATAGAGGGCAGCTGCGAGCGTTCAGTCTCACATGGTTCACATTCCCCAAATCACGAACAGCCGCGGGAGATTCCCGCATGTCAAAGAACCACAGAGGAACTACAGAAGAAGAACTACAGGAGAGAGGCGTGACCGGGGCGAGGTCACGCCGGTAGCAGCCAATAAACTACCGTGCAGCCAGATTCAAATGTATTGTGTTACTGTATATAATGAGATGTACCTCCGCCATTACCACATGTTCTTACAGACCATCAATCAATAAACCTGTGTTAGTCCTTCCTGCGACTCCTTCTTTGTCTCCCGTGCAAGACACTAAAGGGACTGAATGAGATCTTGCAGAGCCTGAAAAACTCACACAGCAAAGGCACCGACCGCTGGAGAAATTAAGCCCTGGACTGTTCAACCAGTCACGTGTGGACTGCAGCAGCAGGGGCTTGAACACAAACCTCAAAAATCCTACAAACAGTTCGCATGTCAGGATGCAGCAGTGTCCATGGCCATGCTCTTCTTAGTGCATCTTGCACAAGGTGACATATATGCATAGGTTTCAAAGGACCTATCCTTAACATGTTTAACTAGGAGTGAGTCAGCAGTTCAACAGGCTTTGCTGCTGTGTCATACCCAGTGTGGTATTGTGGATAAAGTAACAAACTAGGACTCTGGAGACCAGGGTTCAAATCCCCACTTACCCACAGAAATTTATTGGGGGAGTAGAACTGGTAAATCACTTCTTAAATATACCACTGTTGTGTTCTGTACTGTACCTTTTACAATGTATCCATTCACGTGTATCCAATGTAACCATGCTTGTGTAACATTATAACCAGCAGCTGCTTAACTGTAGCCCTTGCAATAGGACGCGAGCTAATGACCACCTGGTGGCAATAGCGAGCGTTCAAGCTCTCCTGGCCCAGACTCACCAGCAAACAACAGCGCGGGAATATTCCCGCCATCACCTACACCTGGACAAGAAGGGCGTGACCGTCCGTGACGTCATGCGGACAGTAACCAATGGACTGTCGAGGAGCCACATTCAAATGCATAGCCACTGTATATATTGAGCTACTCATCCGCCATTACCTCATGTTCCCCTGGATCATCATGCAATAAACCTGTGTTAAGCCAACCCTTCGGCTGTTCATTGTCTTTGGTCCCATACACCAAAACCACTTAACATGAAAACCCTAATAAGGTCGTTATAAGTCAGTTTCGACTTGATTGCCCATGACTAATAATAATTTTGTGTCAGAGATTACTCTGGGTTGAAAGGATTTTTGCTGGAGAAACTCTGCTCAGGGGACGCCTGAATTAGGCTCATTTCATGTCCCCAAGTGCAGCCCTCGAGTATTGAAACCCGACCCTCCGGTCTCCAAGCTCAGCGTCTTAACCACTATGCCACCCGGGGAGCTCCCATGACTATAATAATAATTTCATGTCAGAGATTGCTCTGGGTTGAAAGGATATTTGCTGTAGAAACTCCATTTAGGGGACACCCGAATGAGGCTCATTTTATGTCCCCAAGTGCAGCCCTGGGTAACTGCTGCTGAATAGCTGTATATATAGGATTGCACTCTGAAGGTGGCAAAGGAAGAGTTTGTGTTTAAAACAACTAACCAAAATATGCAATTTGAAGTGCAGTTAAATTTATTTGAAAGAAGATTTTAGAATAGCACTATACAGTATTCTGAAAACATTTAAGTGGTATACCGTACTTCCAACTTGGCTCTTTTACACCAATTAGCATAATTCTGCTCACCTTTTCCTCAGGGATCTCAGACTGAAAAGGTGCAACTTTTTGGCTCAAGAGAAAGGTTCTCTGTGTTGGCAGTTAATGGATAGCAAGGTGCCACCTTGTTTACATTAGCAGAGAGAGGGTTTGTAAAATTAAAAAACTGGGGGCCGGGTCACGCTCCCTCAGACAGCTTCAGCGGCCGGACAGCCATTTTGCCCTTCCTCCACCACATGGCACTTCCTGATGTTGTGGAGGTGGTGGTGGGGCACATGAAACGGTGTCGTGGGCCGGATGCCCAGGTTGAGAATCCCTGGGCTATGACACTTTAAACCCTCCCCCCCCCAAAAAAAAATGGTCAGAATATAATTGTTAGTCTACCAGTGTTTCGAAAACTATGACCTAGTGGACTTCAATTCCCAGAAGCCTAACCCAGTACATTGGCTGTTCAGTGCTTTGGGCAATTAACCTAGGCTTTTGGGAACTGAAGTCCAAAAACCAAAGTTTGCGAAATCCATGTGGAAACATTCTTGGTTGTGAACTTTTTTCTTGGTTACCAAACCTTTGATGTTCAACAAAGATGAAACAGAATACATATGTACCAAGGATGCCCCATCTAAATCCATGGTTCCCAATGTGTGGCACATGCCCCACCAGGGGGCAATTTGATTTTTAAGGAGAGCAATTCGAGAATGAGTTATTAACAGTGATTTATTTTTATTTATTTATTGGCAAGACCAAGTTAGGCTTCCCCTGCATGAATATTCACATTTTGAATACAGTAATAAGAATTCTATGTCACAGGGGAAGCATCAGGATGTCAGAGATGCTTGGGTGGGGCATGGCCAAAAAAAGGTTGGGAACCACTGGTCTAAATGCTATAAAAAGAAGAGGATGACGATGTGGAGATGGCCCAGGAATGGAAAACTATAAAAGAAAGTGAAGCTCCAGTCCCATGCATAGATGATAGATTATTGTTGTTATTACTGCCTTTGGTTTATAGTTCTACTGTTTATGGGCTATCGTTAATGTCTTTTTATATTGCATTTGTTTGATTTGTGTGGTATGGGCTGTTTCTAGTTGTTGTATGCCTGAGCAGAGCAAGGAGCTAGTCACCAGCACTCTAGCAGAAGGATGCAAGAGGCAGTCTAACAATGCAACTGGACTCAAAAGACTGTATCAGGAAAGCATATATAAATGCTTGTATACAAATGCCAGAAGCCTCCGTAACAAAATAGGGGAGCTGGAATACTTAGCAATAGATAAAAATATTGATATTATTGGTATCACTGAAACCTGGTGGACGGATGATAACCAATGGGATACAGTTATCCCAGGCTACAAACTGTACAGGAAGGATAGGAAGGGGCAAACAGGAGGTGGTGTAGCCTTGTATGTCAAAGAAGTGATAAAATCGTATGAATTGGAATATCTAGGTGATTTGGAGTCACCATTAGAAGCTCTGTGGGTAAGAGTACCAGGCCACAAGGATGGTCTAACAGTAGGCATATACTATCGGCCTCTGACCCAAACTCTTGAGGGAGACTGGCAGTTGGAGAATGTTGTAAAGGAGGCATCCAGGAAGGGAAGCCTGGTTATAATGGGGGACTTCAATTACCCTCACATAGACTGGGTGAACTGTTGTTCAGCACACGATAAAGAGATAAAGTTCCTAGATATGCTCAATGATTGTTCCCTGGGACAGATGGTTGAAGACCCAACTAGAGGTACAAGAATCCTTGACTTGATCCTGAGTAATACTCAGGATCTGGTGCAAGATGTTAATGTGACTGATCCAATAGGGAACAGTGACCACAACTCAATTATGTTTAACTTGATCATAGACCGCAAGTCACTGATAAAATCTAACACAGAGACCTTAAATTTTCAAAAAGGAAATTTCCCAAAGATGAGGAAACTAGTAAAAAAGAAGCTGAAAGGGAAAATTGAGAGAGTCCAAACACTCCAAGAGGCATGGAGGCTGTTTACAAAAACAATAACAGAGGCTCAATTGGAATGCATACCCAAAAGGAAAAAGGGCACTGCCAGGTCCAAGAGGACTCCGATGTGGCTTACAGGAGCTGTTCGGGAAGTGATCAAGAGCAAGAAAAGCTCATTTAGAAGATGGAAGGCTTGTCCAAATGAGGACAGCAGGCAGAAACATAAATTCTGGCAGAAAAAATGCAAGGCAACAATCAGGAAAGCAAAGCAAGACTTTGAGGAGCGTATAGCTAAAAATACTCAGAGAAATAACAAAGACTTCTTTAAGTACATTAGAAGTAAGAACCCAACTAGGAAGGCCATTGGACCATTAGATGACAATGGAAGGCAAGGGGTTATTAAAGAGGAAACAGAGATTGCAGAGAGACTCAATGAATTCTTTGCTTCAGTATTCACTGAAGAAGACAGAGACCACATGCCCAAAACAGAGCCTATCTTCGTAGGGAGGGAAACCGAAGAATTAAGCAAGATAGAAATAACCAGGGAGGAGGTCCTTGCATGTCTTGTTAAGCTAAATACTAACAAATCACCAGGACCAGATGGCATCCATCCACGAGTTCTCAGGGAACTTAAAGATGAAATTGCTGATATCCTAGCCAAAATATATAATCTTTCCCTCAAATCAGGCTTTGTGCCTGATGACTGGAAGGTAGCGAATGTAACACCAATTTTCAAAAAAGGATCCAGGGGTGATCCAGGAAATTACCGGCCTGTCAGTTTGACATGTGTCCCAGGTAAAGTGATGGAAACCATCCTAAAAGATAGAATTAATAGGCACATAGAAGAGAAGGCGCTGCTAAAGGAGAGCCAACATGGCTTTTGCAAGGGCAAATCATGCCTCACTAATCTGTTGGAATTTTTTGAGAGTGTCAACAAGCATGTGGATAAGGGGGATCCAGTTGACATTGTTTATCTGGACTTTCAGAAGGCTTTTGACAAGGTCCCACACCAAAGGCTCTTGAATAAACTTACCAGTCATGGAATAAAGGGACAGGTCTTGTCCTGGATCAGCAACTGGCTAAGGGACAGGAAACAGAGGGTAGCACTAAATGGACACTTCTCCAAGTGGAGGGAAGTAAAGAGTGGGGTCCCCCAAGGTTCAGTACTGGGACTCCTGCTTTTCAACCTCTTCATAAATGATCTAGAGGTAGGAGTAAAAAGCAAGGTAGCCAAATTTGCTGACGACACTAAATTATACAGGGTAGTGAAAACTGTGAGAGATTGTGAAGAGCTCCAGAGGGATCTCTTGACACTGGGGGAGTGGGCAAAACAGTGGCAAATGAGCTTCAACATCAGTAAGTGCAGAGTGATGCATGTTGGGGCAAAAAACCCCAATTACATTTATAAACTGATGGGGTCTGAACTCTCTGCGACAAACCAGGAAAGGGACCTTGGTGTCCTGGTGGACAGCTCAATGAAAGTGTCAACCCAGTGTGCCTCAGCAGTGAAAAAAGCAAACTCAATGTTAGGGATCATTAGGAAGGGTATAGAAAATAAGTCAGCAAGTGTCATTTTGCCTCTTTATAAATCTATGGTGAGGCCCCATCTGGAATATTGTGTACAGTTCTGGTCGCCATACCTCCAGAAGGATATTATGGAGTTGGAGAAAGTACAGAGGAGGGCAACCAGAATGATTAGGGGACTGGAACACCTTCCTTACCATCTGAGGCTGCAACGGTTGGGCCTTTTCACTCTTGAACGACGGCGTCTAAGAGGTGACCTGATTGAAGTTTATAAAATCATGCACGGTGTGGACAAAGTAGATAAGGAAAAACTGTTTTCCCTATCGCACAACACTAGAACTAGGGGACACTCCATGAAACTTTTGGGTACTAGTTCTCAAACAAATAAGAGAAAGTACTCTCAATGCCATTTCCAGGGAATCCTAAGCAGGTGAAGGCATCTGCTTGGGAATACCCTGAAGGAAATGGTGAGCCACTGTGTGAGACAGAATGCTGGACTGGATGGGCTGTGGCCTGTTCCAGCAAGGCTGTTCTTATGTTCTTATGTTCTTATGCCACCCAGAGTGGGAGAACATCCCAGATGGGTGGGATATAAATAACTAAATCATTCATCTCTTGTTACAACCCTCCAGACACATGACACGCATGGGCAATATGTTGTCCTCTTGATGTTTTGGATTACAGTTCCCATCCTCCTTTACTACTGGCCACTCTCGCTGCAGTAATAGGAGTTTGAGGCCAAAATAACTGCAGGGCTAAAGACTTTTCATCCCTGTTTAACAGTCACTCTGCACCCACTTTCTGTGACCTTTTATTCTTCTCTTTGATGCAACAACTCTCTTGTGAATACAGCTGTTTGCTGGAGAACTCTGCCTGGGTTGTTACAAGTGGTCCTGCTTGCCTGCAACAAAATCAGCACTATGCAGCTTCTGCCCCCCCCAACACACACACACACACACACACACACACACACACACACACACACACACACACACACACACACACACACACACACACACACACACACACACACACACACACACACACTTCCAAAGGTCTGGAATTTATCCAGCTCCTGTGAGTCTGCTGCTACTTGCTAAAGCACTTACTGTAGGCTCTTCAGCGGGACGCCGTGTAATTTCATTTCAGAGAAATAGAACAAAGAACCTGAGCTAGAAAGGGGTGCTGATTTATATTTATGTGAACAGCAAAAACTGAAGCCTCTTTAAGAAGGGGATAAAATTCCATTGTAGGAGACTGACAGACTCTGCCATAAGAGGTTTAGCACATTTATTCACTCTCAAGGAACATATTTGTCCTTGCTGTGCTTAACAATTCCAAAGAACCATGAAGTCTTAAAATATGCTTTTATTGAAACAGAAGCAACATGTTAATGGAACCCTGGCAGACTGTGAAATATTATCTGAGCATACAACTTTCTTTCAGGGTCATTGTCTAACCTGTCATGTTCAAAGAGAAGGTTTTTAAAGTGGCTGATCAGATAACTCAAGGTATTAGAAGTTACAATTAATCTCCCACCTGTCCCCCACTCCACAAAGATATGATAACAAGTCTTGACAATAAAGTCATAGGGATGGAAATGAGTGGGTGTAACTTTTCTGATTCTAGCCAGACAGCTGTATGTTGTGTGTGCACCATACAAAGAAGGAAGCTCCAGGTAAACTCCCTTCAGTGGGTCTCAGCATGAAAGTGGGACTCTATTTCTGCCATGTGATCTACTGTTGGTGGCAGTGCAAACTTTCCCACTGCTGGAGCCAGGTGGAAAATGCTGTTGTTATTTTCTGTTGACACTACCTGTCCCTTCACATGAATAATAGCATGCATTAGAACAGTGTTCTCCAACCTTTGGTGTTTGGACTTCAATTCACAGAAGCCTAAGACAGTACATTGGCTGATCAGTGCTTTGAGGAATTGACTTAGGGTCCTGGAAATTGAAGTCCAAACACCAAAGGTTGAGGAACACTGCTCTAGAAGGAATTCCTTGAACCTGAAAGATATATGATTGTGCTGACCTGAGGTAAGCTTTCTCACCTCCATGGCTTGCCAATTAGCTTGTTTTGTTTTCTGATTGGCCATCAGAAGATAAACAAAGGTTTATTTGGAAAGTCTGATCCTTCAGCCATGAAGCTCAATGGAACCACAGAGAGACAGTTAGTCCCAAATTCTGGCTCTCAGGACCATGTGTTGTGGGCAGCTCAAGGTGTTTGTTTGTGGTGCTCCCCCCCTCCCGCCCTAAGGAAGCCTGCTCACAATACCTGGATCTGAGGATCCATCAGAACAGAGCATCTGTGGCCTGACTTGCACCAGAAAGCCATGCACAAACTCTTCCTCTGTTGTAAACTTCCTACTAGGGAAAAGCTGATGGCACAACTCTCAAACTCTTCCCAAAGCCCTCTTCCAAGCTTTGGCCTATCCTCTTCGGGGTAGCAGAGTTGATGTGTGTACGTGCCTTCAAGTGAATATATGTGAAGTTCATTTACCACTATGCTTTTCCATCTAAGATGGATCATCTTCTCTTCCTGATGATAAGAAATGACAGCTATTATAACGAGGAAATACTTGATTTGTACTAGAAGTACCACTTGGAGTGTATCTTAGGAATGCATGGCATAGTGATAAGAACAAGAAAGCATTTGAACGTTGTGTTGTTTTTTTCTCCTCCCCCCCTCCCCCCTCCTGGAGAGGAAGCCCAACAACCAGCATAAATCTGGAGTTGAGTTACAGGTCCTCTGGGATCTTCACCCCTCATTCAAGAAATTCAGCATCAGTCAAAAGTGTCAGCATAACAGAAAATGTGTGTTTAAAGCACAGAGAGAAACTAGAAAATACAATTAGCATGATAGTAGAAGCAGAGATTCCCTTAAGTGATGTGTTTTTAAATAGTCTTGCTTCACTCCACATGCTGCAAATTAGTTTGCTTATGTTTCATTGACTGATCTTTGGAAAGTCAACATGGGCTTCATTTGGAAGCCTAGTTGTTCAGGCATGCAGCTTTCAAAGAACTGCACCCTGGGAGAGAAAACATTGTGAGAATAGGAATGTTTTAACAATCTTATAAACTGTCTTTTAAAAAAACCTCTAGTTTCTGAACGTGGAATGTTGTGCTTCTGTATAGCAGAAAATGACTAGATATTGCGGTGCAATACTGTGCTCACAACTGTCAGCAGTAAAAAGGATGCCTAACTTTACACAGCAAAGGGTAGCCTGAATGTTGATGACACCAATGTCAGCAGTCAAGATGGTCTGCAAAATAACCTATTTTGTTCATTTTCATTCACAAAGAGACATCGAGCAAGGGAAAATCCCCAAACCTGATTCCTTTTTTTCATCATTTAACCACTTCTGATTCCTTTTTACAACAAGTTCTCTAAATATGTATTGCTTGGGGCCACAAAATCAGAAGGCCTAAGAGAAATGGGTCTGTCAGATTGTGTGCACTCAAACACATGTCTGCATATCTGGAAGGTATTGGATTGTTAATCCCCAAAGAATTTACATGAATTTGGAGTGTTTTGCTCCATACAACCAGGAGTCTTTTGCCCCATGCAACCTGGTGCACAATATTTCCAGCTGTCTCAAGAAATCTCACATGATCCTTCAGGGCCATTGTTCTTGTTCATCTTCTTGTTGTTGTTCATCTTCTTCTTGTTCTTCTTCTTCTGTGTCTAGGCCAGACATGAAGCTGCTAAAATGAAGCCACTTTTTGGCGAATTCATTCTGCAGTTACTTTTGCCTGACCTAGTGTGAGAAAGATTAGCCAGCAACACAAGGTTTTCATTACCAAGGTACTGCCTGTTGGTTCAAAAATGCCACCATCTTGAAGGAGGCTCTTTCTGTGTACCCCAAGAGAAGGCTAAAGGAAATGTATTGATACTCATTGCAAAGTATCTAATTTTAAATCATTCTCAGGGATGTGCAGTATGGGTCTTTCTTTGTAAAATGATGCTTACTGGGTATTTACTTAAACCTTTAGGAGGGAAGTAACATAGTTTAAATTAGGGTGTCTGGCTGTTTCTTTTGAACTGAAAAATTAATATTAAATCAAGTTCAACACCTCCACTTTTCTGTATTCACTTACTTGCTGCTTTATATCAAGAGAAATGAAGAAGCAAAAATTGTCAATTGTTCTGTCAGCCTTTCCCTTATTACTTGCATGAATTTAAAAGAAAACATTGGCCACATCTGGATTAAAAAACAAGAGCAGAAGCAAAGTTCATGGTCATCTGGTACCACACTTGAACAGAAAAAAAGAAGATCCATGATGCAGATGAGAAGTAAGAGGGAACACCTCCATCCTCTGAATCTGAAATCTTCAATATCTGAAATGTGAAGTTAAAGCCACTTCTCTACTGCAATCAATTCAAGGACCAGTTCACTCATAAGTGTGACTGATTATCTGGATGTATAAGTCCTTGTCAATTGCCCCTCCCAAAGCAGAGATTTCATCCTAACACTTGATGATCATCCTTATTTTCCAAACAGTCATGGCAATTGCTCTGTTTTGGATGAGAAATTATTAATAGGCTCCATGATTTTCAGTGTCTCTGTGAATGAAAGTGAGCACAAGAGGGTATTCTATGTAGGCCATCTTGGTTAGTGACATTGTCATCATCAACATTCAGGCTACCCTTTGTCCTGCTGGCAATGTAGATACAATATTGTATGGCAATATCAGACCATTTCTTGGTGCTTTGAATCATGAATATTCCATATTGATAAAATAGAGGGTGTTTTTTAAAACGAAATAAAGTTCTTGGCTTTTTAAAATGGATGTTTAAGTATGCATACACTACATAGTGTATATTTCTCCATTATATATGTTGCACTCACACTTTTACTTTACCATTTCATTAAGTACAAAACAGGGCCTTCAAAACATTTAAGCGTAGTGCAGATCATATGATCATCTTCCAGGGCCCTCTAGCACTGGGTAATTTTACATGAGAGATTTTGCTATTGGAATTTCTATGTAGAATGTCAAGGGCAAAAGGCAGAAATCCATCAGGGGAGGAGTCTACCCTGGAGGATCCCTGCCTCTCGCCCTGCAATTTCCCTTCCACTGTTTCAAAAACAGCCCTCGGAACAATGGAGGGGAAATTGCAGGGCGAGAGGCAGGAATCCGTCAGGGTTGGCTCTTCCCCTGACAGATTCCTGTCTCTCACCCTTGACATTCTCCCTCCATTGTTTCGAGGGCTGTTTTCGAAACAGTGGAAGGAGAATGGCAAGGGCGAGAGGCAGGAATCTGTCAGGGGAGGAGCCTACCCTGGCCGATCCCTGCCTGGCGCCTTCTCCCAGACTAATCACTTCCCTCCGGGAGACAAAGGCCGAGAACGGAGCACCGTTCTCGGGCTTCGTCTCCCGGAGGGAAGTGGTTCATTTACATCAGTTGGCGGGGGCGGAAGCTTTTGGCCTCCACCATCCGTGGAAGGCGTTTGCTTCCGTCCGGGAGACAAAGGCCAAAAATGGAGTGCCGTTCTCGACCTTCGTCTCCTGGAGGGAAGTGGTTCGCTTTCCTTGGTTGACAGGAGCTGAAGCTTTTGGCCCCCGGCCCCCGTTGAAGGCGATCGCGCGTCGGCCCTTTGTTTTTACATTCATGCCGGCTGCCCCGCCTCCTCCACACTCGAGTTCTTCAGCCTGATTGGCTGAGGGGTGGCACGGCACGGAGGACGCTGGGACTTGTAGGTTTTCTTTGTTCGTGTTCGTGGGGCATTTGCCCCACTCTCGGCATCCAGACCCTTGCGGTGATGCTCGCAGGGGCAAAAGGTAAGTGTGGACAGCTCATTACTGGATAGTAGGGACAGGTGTGGCCATGCATGCTGGACACGTACGGTCCAACCCCCTTCTTATAGCTATAGATGTTGCTATGTCCTCTCTACAGAATGTAGACTAGAAAGCAACCTTCTAATTTCTAAATCCTTTCCTTAGGATAGTTAATAAAAGCTGTATAGGTCCCAAAGGTGTATGGACATGTAGCCTGCATATTTCCCAGAGGGTAACCCTTGCCTTCTAGTTCAGTGACTTTTAATAACCGGTCATTCACCTTGCCAAGGAGTTGGGAGGGATTCCCAGGAAGGGATCCAATTTGACCCAGACCCAGCTTCCACAGATGACATCTGAACTCTCAGATTCGGAGAAAGAGGATGATGTGAGGCCCAGATAGAGATATGCTCCCCACCTGTGGGAACCATCTGTGGAACTGTAGATGATTCCCATGGAAAAACACATTCCAAAGGTATGAGGAGAAAGGGAAATTGAGTATAACACCCCCCCCCCTGATTTTAGTTAGTTAGAGAGGCACATCTTCAGGACAGTGGGAGCCTGTGATGGACTTTGCCTTATCAAAACCATAGGATCTGGACTTAAAAATATCCCACCAGATGGGGCCGAAATAGGCCAACTCTTAGCCGGTTTTACATAGAGGCTTGGACTCTGTCTCAGAGCGAGATGGAACAGTTAGGATTTTTAATGCTTCTTTTCTTATTTTACTAAGTATAGTGGTAGAATAGGATAGGAACCCTATTATGGGTTATAGCTTTCTGTTAGGGAAAGTATTTTTTTTAGTTAGATTAATAGTTAGTTTATTCGTCTATTTTCTGAAATGGATTATTTTTGGATTTTCATCATTTCTTCAATAAACCTGCAAAGACAACAGCGCGTCTTTGTTTTGTGAACCTGGAGGAGCAGGATTCATGTTCCGAAATAACGCTGGGGATTGTACAGCTGTGAATTGCTACTTTCCCACAAAGGAGTTCAGGCGACTTTCGGGGGAAGGAGAGAGGATCAAAAGGAATACTGGCTCAGGCTTTCTGATCCCAGGCTTGACTGTAGGAGTATTTTCTCTCAACGCCTGGAGGTCTGAGTGAGGCTTGAGTTAAAAGGACTCTAACCACCACTGCATCCCTGAAAAGTTGATTGCTCCAAAGCCTCACCCTCTCCGTCCTTTTGAGGGGGTCTCTCCAGTGGAATGATATCTAACACAGACAACCCCGTGGGGCCCCCCATGAAAGAAAATACAAACCCCTGACAATATGAGCTATTATATTTTAATATGAGATAGCTTGGGATCACTTATTTCTGAATGGGAAGAGTACAACAGCTTTACTTTTAGGTAAAGATAAAGGTCACCTTTGCTTGAAAGCCATTTGTATCAGACTCTAGGGTCCGGTGCTAAGAGCCAGTGCTGTTTGTGTCTGCAGACGTTTCTGTGGTCATGTGGCAGGCATGACTAGACTCCAGAGTGTACAGAACACTGTTACCTTCCCACTGTAGTGTTACCTGCTTGCAATTTCTTGCTTCTGAACTGCTAGATTGGCAGGAACTGGGACAGAGACATGAGCTCACTCCATCATGCAGAACTTGGGTCTTCCAGTCATCCAGTTCAGCGTCTTAATCGCTAAGCCATTGCAGTCCCTTATTTTACTTTTAGGAAATCATGAATTGAAAACCCTTTGTCCTAACTTCCCCAAAATTGGTACAGAGCAAAAGCAGGCTGTTTTCAACTATGCCAAATATGGTGTTGATTTGACATCCGGTTTAAAAGTTACAATTTTTGTTTGGACTGTCCCCATTTTAAGAAATGCCTTATAGAATGTTGATTGTTTGGTACAATATTATCTCTGCACTGCCATGCAACTATAATTTAATTTTGCCCTGCCTGCCCCACATGGCACTTCCAGGTGTGGTGGAGGGGGGGGGCACATGAAATGGTGTTGCAGGCCGCATCCGGCCCCTGGGCCATAGGTTGATAACCCCTGCTGTATAGCCTGAGGAGAATCAAATTCTAAGTAAAGTAAGATAGGAGCAGTGTTGGATTTCATCTAAAGGAAAAGACGTAACAAGAATTTTACAATAAATCTCTTTGTTAATGATGATATACTTTTCATTTTGCTTCATCCCTGGCTGGTACATAGTATCACTAATACTGAAATGCTGTGGTTTTTAGGAACATCTATACATAACATTATCAGTTGGAAACAAATTTCACTTTTATCTGCTGAGCAGGTGTCAGTTTATTTTGATAAAACAGATTTTATTGCTGTTTGTTTATGACAGGGTAGGTGAATGATTAATAAGAATGTCATTTATTCATAGCCATTCAAATATATATATATCCACTTGTCACTTAGAATGATTTCATTTTTGTTTTCAACTTAGTTTGCTTAGATCACAGTGAGGGGGAAAATCCCCTTACTGTTATAATGCTGAAAGTTAAGAACTGTCGATTCTATACAGATGAATCAACTAAATAGTATAAAATTTGAAATTTTGCTGTTCAAGACTATAATCACATTAAAGTGATGCTTAATTTACCGATTTATACAGGATTTTACTGCCACATATTTCATATTGATGATATTAAGTAACTGGTGAAAAAGAGTCCTACTGTTGAATGTTATTTTTCTGTAATGTAGAAAAATATTTTGCCTTTCATGAAACTTGGCATCTGACCACTCAGTGATATGATCACCTCATTACTTCTTCTACTGAATCTTACCAACTCTATCCACTGTCAACATCTGACAGCGGCAATAAAAAGGTGTTATTACGTGGCTGTCTATAGCAGGTTGCTTCTGTAATTGAATGTGAAAAATATCCAGAAGGAAGCTGATTATACCATGTAGAATAGGGGTCTTAAATCTTTTAAAGCTGGGGGCTGGGTCACATTCCCTCAGACTGTTGAGGTGCCGAACTGGTGGTGGTGGCGGTGGCCACCCTGAACCCACCACACACACACACAACCCCCCCCCCCGCCACCTCACACCGCTCCCCTGCTTACCAGCTTGGAGGAGCTGTGTCGCATGGGTGAAAGAAACATGGCCACCGGAAATGCTGCCCACCCCCGATGGCCACTTCTGATGCTGCTACTGACACCATCTCAATCCTTGTCTCCTCCACTTGACTTGATGTGTCCCTAACAGTAGTCCATAACAGTGCGGATGTTGTAAGCCTTACAGCATACTCCCTGCTATGGAGCGCAGTTAGGGACATGCCAAGCCAATTAGAGGAGACACAAATTGAGGAGGAGGTGGTGGTAGAAGTGGTGGCTGGAGTGAGGGCACGGGCCGAATGATTTAGTGCTGTGGGCCATAGGTTGAGAATCCCTGATATAGAAGAATATTATTTGAACCCCTGTGTGAAGTGTTCCTGATAAGCAATCATTTGGCCAAGTGACTTATTCAGAGCATCACTTTATCATTTGAATGTCATAGTGTAACTTTGTTTTCAATCAACTGTCTGCTTCTGTAATTATCACTTGTTATCTAGTCACTTCAGCCTTATGGCGACTCTATTAATGACCTCCAGAAGTACACAGAAAGAGCCTCCTTGAAGACTGTGGTGTTTTTGAACCACAATCGGGCATACCCTGGTAACGGCAACCTTGTGTTGCCAGCTAATCTTTCTCACTCTAGGGCATTTGAAAGAAACTGCAGAATGAACTCACCAAAAGGTGGCTTTCATTTTGGCAGTTTCAGGTCGGGCCTAGACATAGAAGAAGAAGAAGAAAAGAAGAACAACAAGAAGAAGTACAACAACAACAACAACAACAACAACAACAACAACAACAACAACAACAACAAAACAACAACACTCCTGTTCAACTTTTGCAAACTGAAGACTTGTGGATTCCTCTGTTGGGTCATCCCATTTCATTTTAGCCTCTCCTCTTTTCTCACTGCCTTCCACTTTCCCTAATATTGTTTTCTTTTCCACTAAGTCTTGTTCTCTCCTGGTATGGCCAATGTATAATAGTCTCAGTTAAGTCATTTTAACTTATAATTGATGTTAAAGCATGTCCTGACTGAAACGCCTTAGAAGGAGCAAATCACTGAGATTACTGAAGACAGAACATATAATAGCTAGTCAAGAGAGGAAGGGTCACTCTAGCTGAGGCATTAATTCTGCATCTTTACATTGTGGAGCTGTAAGAGGTAATGACACAAAGTTCTTTCTAAAAAAAGTTTCGCTCAATTCACATTTGGCAAATTATCTTGCTTAAAAAAAGACCACAGGAAATAAAACTGTTGTTGCATGTCTGATGTCTTAGGCACAATTTGTGTGCTTAATAAGAGGGTGAAACAGGCATTTGATTCCATGTGCACTTTAATCTGAAGACCCTGGAGGGCCATGGCAATAGCAGCAGGCAGTTAGTCTCAAAAAACAGGAAGACTTTGGAGGAAGCAATTGTGACTTCTGTGGGTACATCTTCAAATAACTGAACAAAAGTAAGACTTCAACTGACAAAGAGTATCAGTGTCAAGAAGTTAAGGATCCGCTGTGAGTGAACTAAAAATGTTGATCTAGGATCTGCAGAAGAATCTTAGATTGTTATGGAATTGAAGATACTATCACATAAAACAGTTTCCTTAGAAATATTTTTAAACCAATTTTCATTTGCAGAGTCCCAAGGAGGATTATAGCAACAGTAAAATACTGTAGTCAAAATAAATATCCAATATTAGATAATGCTCAAAAGAGCAAATGTGGAGGAAAGCCCAAGTAAAACCTCCTTCCATGCATCAGCATTTTTAGCGTAATGTAGCACAGAGGGGAGATCATTCCATGGGATGTGCACCCACAGAAAAAGTCTTTCTTTGGGTTACTATCAAGGACAGCAGGACCTCCCTTGAAAATCATTGTAGTCTCTGGGAAATGTTCTTGAAGGAGCCTCACTCGAGTTTGGCTCCAGACCTATGCTGAACCCAAACCAAAATCCATCTAGATAATCAACATTGTTCAGAAAGCCTGTAATTAATTTGCTTCACCACTCACTCGAGCATTTTGTCCAAAGGAAAACATTTGTCAGCAGGTAGTATCAGAATCAGGGACTGCGGTGTCTTAATGATTAAGATGCTCAACTTGATGACTGGAAGGTTGTCAGGTCAGCAATTCGTGACCTGAGTGCTGCAAGACAGAGTGAGCTCCCATCTCTATCCTAGCTCCTGCCAACCTAGCAGTTCGAAAGCAAGAAATTGCAAGTAGATTAATAGCGAAAGATAACAACAGTCCATGCTCTTCAGTGATTAGTCATGCCTATCACATGACCATGGAAAAGTCTGCAGGTGCAGACAGTTCTGGCTCTATGGCTGTAAATGGAGGTGAGCACTTCCGCACCCCAGTCAGATGCAACTGGCTTTCAAACCACCGCAGTCCCTTTTAACTATGAAACTGTAAAATCAACGGAAAACAAATCCATCAAAACCCCATTAATATCAGGTAAAGATAAAGATAAAGGTTTCCCTTGCTCGAAAGCCACTTGTATCCAACTCTAGGGTACAGTGCTCATCTCTGTTTCAAAGCCAAAGAACCAGCGGTGTCTGCTTCTGCAGACGTTTCCGTGGCCATGTGGCAGGCATGACTAGACACCGGAGCACACGGAATGCTGTTACCTTCCCACCGAAGTGGTCCCTATTTATCTACTTGCAATTTCTTGCTTTCAAACTGCTAGGTTGGCAGGAGCTGGGACAAAGACAGGAGCTCATTCCGTCCTGCAGTACTCGGGAATCGAACTGCTGACCTCCCGCCTCCCAGTCAGCGTCTTAGCCACCTGAGCCATTGCAGTCCCTAATATCAAGCACATACATTAAAATAATAAAATCAGCAAAGGATGCAATTAAAACAGCACAGCAGGACAAGTTAAACATCCAGTATCAGACTTTAAAAGACGTGTTTCCCCTCCCTTCTTATAATTAGTCAGATTTTAAATTTAAAAACCAGACTCGGTATCAACTGGGAGCGCGCAGAAGCAGGGCCATAGGGAGTCGATCCAGGTCGTCAGGAGTTCCAAGAAGGGTTGACAGGCAAACCATTGGGTAGCAGACAAAAAACAACTACAATAGCTGTCAGCCACACTTAGCCGGCTGAGTGAGCAGAATTTACAGCTCTCAGTGTGCCTCTCCAAGATATCCAGCTGTTTCCAATTAGTTACCAGGAGCCTTGCTTCATTCCTGCCCCACCCGCTGGATCTTTCCACACTCTCTCCCAGCCTTGGACAAAGAGCTACCGTGACATTCGCCAGGCTCGCTTCTTCCAAGGCCTCACTGGAAAGACTGGCGTGGCATCTGCCCAGCTCTGCCAGCGGAATCTTTGTACTGGACCCCTCCAGCTTTTTGATATGATCTTTCTTGTCTATTTATCCCATACCTAAAGGCCTAATACCCCCACTATTATAAAGCTGGAGGAATAATTAAAGGGGTGACAAGATTTTATAATACTGGAGAAAATCCAAAGAGGATTGTGATACCTTAAAAACTAGTTTGTGGACCCACCTTTTCAGTTCAACAAAATCTTATGGCGAATAAAATCTTAAGGTACTTCTTATTGTTTTTGCTGCAACAGATTGAATAGCTACACCTCTGGAAATCATATTGCAGTCAGAGACAGGATAGCTGGATCCTCTGCTATCCAGGAGAGTTTAGGTAAAGGTAAAGGTTGCCCTTGCTCAAATACCAGTCATATCTGACTCCAAGTTCAGTGCTCATCCCACCTCTGTCTGCGTCTGCAGATGTTTCCGTGGACGTGTGGCAGCAGGTATGCCTCAACACCAGAGTGCACAGAACATGTTTACCTTCCCACCATAGTGGTCCCTATTTATCTACTTGATTTTATTTTTTTTTTGCTTTCGAACTGCTAAGTTGGCAGTACCCGGGAATCAAACTCCGAACTTCCAGTCAGCGAGTTCAGTGTCTTAACCACTTGAGTCACTGCAGTTTGGTGAGACACAAATCCACTAACGTGTGGAATTTTTGCCATATTTGGTATAGGGTTTAAGCCCAATATAGATGAGATTTCCCTTGCTTGAAAGCCAGTCGTATCCAACTCTAGGGTGCAGTGCTTATCTCTGTTTCAAAACCAAAGAGCCAGCTCCGCCTGCTGCTGCAGATGTTTCCATGGTCATGTGGCAGGCATGACTAGACACCGGAGCGCATGGAACGCTGTTACCTTCCCACCAAAGTGGTGCCTATTTATCTACTTGCAATTTCTTGCTTTCAAACTGCTAGGTTGGCAGGAGCTGGGACAAAGATGGGAGTTAATTCTGTCCTGCAGTACTTGGGAAACGAACTGCTGACCTTCCGCCTCCCAGTCAGCATCTTAGCCACTTGAGCCACTGCAGTCCTGAGATTTCCCTAGAAGTGGGATTTAAGAAACTTGGTCAGCTCTTTTGGCGATGAATAGTGAGATACAGTTGGCCAATTTTCCACCATGTAAAACAGTCCTTCTGTACAGAAGTTGTAGTGACAAGAGAAAGAATTTTAGTCCAGCTTGTGTCTGCTGTGCAGTATCTATCAGTGTGGTCCTCTTCTGATCTACTCAGGACCAGGGCTCATCCTGTTCAATAGGGCTTGCTCCCCTGTCACCACTCCCATTGCCTTCCAATAAACTGTGCTTTCACTACTTAAAGCCAAACAACTGCTGGGGAGGTGGAGAACACACAACTGAAGCCCTACTGTGCTGTTCTTTTCTGCACTACTGCTGCAATTGCAGCGTTTGTGTAAGCATCTATGGGTGTGTTGCACTTGAGGCTATGAATAACATGGGACAGAAAATAACGAGACTGTGGCCAAAACTACATGCTCCAAAAAACCTAATCAAAAACAAATCTGCAGTGATTTATGCAGACTGAAGCTTACTAAACTCGTTATGGCTTTCTGTGGTTTTTAGGCAAAAAATGTTACAGTAAATTTCCTGTAGTCCCTGTTATTCATTAAACAAACATCTTTCTACCATTTCTTTTGCAGGTCTTTTTGGGGAGCTTGAGTGATTTAATGAACAGAGTTATTCTTGAAAATGGTTGGCTTAGCTTCAAGCCGTCTTTCTTCTAGACCAGTGTTTCCCAACCTTTGTTTTTTGGACTTCAATTCCCAGAAGCCTAAATCAGTTCTCCAAAGCACTGATCGGCCAATGTACTGACTTAGGCTTCTGGGAATTCTTCTCAATCAACATCTGATACATGGCTGAGTTAAAGTGTGCACATGTGGCTTTGGAGAATCTTTAGCTCTAGAATTATTAATACAAGAAAACAATATATCTAAAAATAAGAGTCAGCAAATCTTTACTATTATCTTGGCTTAGTGTTAAGCTGCTGAGTTGGAGGCTAGAAGGTCGGGTTTTGATACCCAAGAGTACTTTGGGACATGAAAGGAGCCTCATCTCTGGGCATCCCCCAAAAATCCTTTCAACCCAGAGTGATCTCTGACATAAAATTATTATTATTATCTAAAATATTTCTTAAATTCATATTTAGCTGCCATTAGCCTACTCTAAATGAAATGTTTGAAACATTAAAACTGCCATTTGTTTAAAAACGTGCATTGATAACAGCATTTTTTATTCTAAAAAAAAAGAACCTTTGGCTTGTTCTCAAACAACTCATATTTAGTAGTACAGTATATTTTTGATTAGAGAGCCATCTTGTGGAATAAAGCAGGTTGTCTGAGTCTAGTCCCAGAGGAGGGTACAGGCTGACATTTACAGTAATAAATCAACAACAAATCCTAGAATTTGATACATACATCTCTTCAACAATATTTTGCCAATCACAGACATTTATTTTCTAAATGCTGGAGGACTGCCGCCGCCCCAGGACCATCGCCGCAGCTGCGATCGGCCCCCGCCCTCCTCTCCCATCCCTTGCAGGGGGAGATAAAGGGCCGTGGGCCGCCGGGCCAGGCCGAGTACTGCCGCCACCCCAGGACCATCGCCGCAGCTGCGAGGGCCCCCCGCCCTCCTCTCCCACCCCTTGCGTGGGGAGATAAAGGGCCGTGGGCCGCCGGGCTAGGCTGAGGACTGCCACCACCCCAGGACCATCGCCGCAGCTGCGAGGGGGCCCCTCCCTCCTCTCCCATCCCTTGCAGGGGGAGATAAAGGGCCGTGGGCCACCGGGCCAGGCCGAGGACTGCCGCCAACCCAGGACCATCGCCGCAGCTGCGAGGCAGCCCCACCCTCCTCTCCCGTCCCTTGTGGGGGGAGATAAAGGGCCGTGGGCTGCCGGGCCAGGCCGAGGACTGCCGCCGCCCCAGGACCATCGCCGCAGCTGCGAGGGGCCCCTGCCCTCCTCTCCCGTCCCTTGCAGGGGGAGATAAAGGGCCGTGGGCCACCGGGCCAGGCCGAGGACTGCCGCCGCCCCAGGACCATCGCCGCAGCTGCGAGGGCCCCCGCCCTCCTCTCCCGTCCCTTGCGGGGAGAGATAAAGGGCCGTGGGCCGCCGGGCTAGGCCGAGGCCTGCCGCCGCCCCAGGACCATCGCCGTCTTCGGCTCCTTCCCATGGCTGCCTTGGCTCATATTGAGACTGAGACGTGGACCTCCTTCCCCAAGTTGTCGGGGGAGTGGTAGCTCCTACGACTTTTCTCCAGTGAACATGGGGGTCTTGCTACATTGGGTTTGCTATAGTATAATTATATTTATTGTATTTTTATTGTATTTTTATGACCTAATTATGTAGTGTAGTTTTTTGTATTATGCTTATCTGGATTGTTTTCCATTTTGAATTTATTGTATCTCTGTATTATCCTTTTATTGTTACTTTGTTGGATTATGTTGTTAGCCGCCTTGAGTTGGCCTCGGCTGAGGAAGGCGGGATATAAATTAAACTGATTGATTGATTGATTGAGAATATGTAGACAATGTGAAAGATATATAATTTATTCAAATTGTTCAGAAAAATACATTGCAAATAAAATGCAGCCAGAATAATGTACCCTCTGTAATATCTTTTAAATTTTTGACCATGGGACTTTCCTGAAGGGTATCTGGTTGTACTTATGTTGTAAGGCACACTTTAGACCTGGTCTTCTGTACTAGGTGAGATGTTGGTGATCTGGATATGGGAGAAGTTCCTATGGTTCTGTTGTCATAGACAGATATAGTGCGGTTTAGACTTGCTCGAACTCATAGTCTCTCAGGAGTGGAGGATTGGTGAAGATGGTCCATCTGAGATTCAAATGGTTCTTGGGGAGTTTACTGTGAGCTCAACAGGTGATTCTGCCAAAGTGCTAGTTGACCTCTGGAATGGAGAAATTGGCAGGGCTATTTATATGATTGCTCCTAATCATTCCCTCTCACAAATTGAAAATAACCACCACCACCAGTGCGCGCACGCACGCGCGCGCGCACGCACGCACGCACGCACGCACGCACACACACACACACACACACACACACACAGAGAGAGAGAGAGAGAGAGAGAGTTTCCGGGAGCTGGTGGTGATGAAGTTAGTGGGACATAGACAGCAGTGATGGAAAACCTTAGCGCTCCATGTGTTCTTGGACTTCAATTACCAGAAGCCCAAGTCACCACTGCTGTTGATCAGGGCTTCTGGGAATTGAAGTTCAAGAAGACCTGGAGTACCAAGGTTCGCCATCATTGGACTAGAGTGACAATGGTGAAAAACTCAAAAGTGAATTTGCTCAAACACAGGATAGGGACCACTGGGCGTCCTATACCTTGACAGTGGTGGTGAAAAAGTCATTCTTTTCTGCCACCATTGTGTCTGCACAAAGTCAGCCAGAGGAGCTCTTTTGAATGGTTGAGGACCTGTTACATGCCAACTTGCATGAAGAGAATGTAAAACATTCTACTGTGAAAACATTGTCTGGCACTTAGAAGCAAAATGGCTAGAATCTGATCTGACAATAGGTGCTTTGGCCCTTGCTTGTCTTGTTTTAATGGAAAAGTTTCAGTCCTTGCAGTCTTAAGATATGGACAGGACTCTTGGAGAGATAATAACCACTACATGTGTATTGGCCCCTTGTTCACTCACTCTAGGCAGCTTACAACATTTAAAAAAGAAAGTTTTACAAATAAATGAAAGTGCAGATATCATGGGTCCTTTGGTGTATTGCTTTGCAGTGAAGCAAACAAACCATTGTCTGTTGGATTGGGGCTGTGAAGCGGCCCTTTGGGTCCCGGAGGAGACTGGTCGAGGAACGACACGAGACAAGATGGAGCGGAGACCAGTGATTTATTGAGGGAAAAGCATCATCATATATAGGAATTCAAGGCAGCGTGTGATAGAATCGTCATCTGACAGAAAATCACATCACCCATTTACCCGGGTTAATTGGGAACTTCTCTTGGGGAAGTTGATTAACTAAGGCAAATACTGACAGGGGAAAACCATTGTTCCTGGCTTGCTCAAGAGTAAACATGGCCACTATTTGCACTAAAGCTTGGGCTCATCTGCAAGTCAGTAATTGCCTAATGCCTAACGGGAGTTAGTGATTTAGCTTCCCTCAGCAGAACTGCCGGTCAGGTCAGATGCGGGTGAATCAATCCTAGGACTATTAATCCGCCCCCCAATTTCTGTGCCCGCAGAGCCCAGTGACCAGGAGTTTTCTCGACCGGTGTGGCCTCTGCCAGGGGCCGTTTATGCCAATTGGGCTCGCGGAGACCGCACTCCCCCTTTTTCTGTTGTTTTTGGACCTGACAGACGGCCCTGCGCAAGAGGGGCATCAGCTGGTGTGTGGGAATGACATTTTGGGGTTCCCTCCATGGGGGACATCTCGATAGCAGTGAGGGAATACATTGCATGAAACAACACACTGTTGTGCCCAGGATTATCACCCCCACAATCACTTTGAGCGTCGTCTGGAGCCATCCCCATGGGAGCCACGACCACAACGAATCCCACCACCCCCATGAAGAATCCTCCTTGATGTTCTTGACTAGGGTGTGGAGGTCCGTGAGCTGGCTCTGCACTTTACAGGTATTGTCTGTGAGATTAAAGCAACACATGCTGTGGACAGATTCGCAACCCAAATGATGTAACAACAGAAGGTAGTCTATAGCTGCTCGATTGTCTAGGATGGCATGGCGAAGCTCTGCCTGCTCCTGGTTGAGCAGCGCTATCACTGAGGAGGTGTGGTTAATGGCCTTTGCTAATCCGCAAGCCAATTGACCAATTCTCCGAGCGTTGCCGACGGCTAAGCCTGGCACGCCAAGTATGCTGACTGCCAATGAGACGTACTCAGCTGGACTCAGAACCCTAATGTTGCTATCGCATGAGCTGTCTAACTGGGTGGCGCGAGTGCGCCGTATGGGTGCGGAAACATTTGTGCTTGGAACAATCATATCCCTAGTGGGGAGTAACAATGTCAAGCGACTGATACAACATATGGAATCTGATACATTTGCGGGAATGTAATTCCAAGTGTACTGATTGCATGTAAAGAACCAACCTGAAGGTAGGGTAACATGAGCATACATTGAACCAAGTGTCTCTGGGTTATCACAAGTCCAGTTGCCGCTGCCAGCGTCAAGGCAGCGGCGCCGAATCCGGCCGACTGCGGAGCAGCCGGTCATTCGAGCACAAGTAGAGTTCGGGCTGACCGCCACTCAAGGGGTGTGGAGAGTGGCTGCATCAGCCGGCAAAGTCATGGTCGGCTGCATTCCCCAGCGAGCGTATGCTGAGAAACTTGTTGGGAGAAACGGACCGAAAATCCGCTTCACCAGCCAGTCGCCATCCCTGGTGTGCGCGTCTGGAGTGTGGCACACTGGGATGAGACAGGTGCTCAGAATTGAGGCAGAACCGATGTCCTGCTTCAGGCAAAAATCGGACTGGTTGACGAGACCCGCCAACCTTTCCCATAGGTTGTAGTGCATCCGGGCAGAGAGGTCTCCGCCTGGCATCAGATCGCTGGCCTTTAGTGAGGCTGCCTGAATGCCTCCCCCCGCAAGTAGAGAGAGGGTCAGGATGATGGTGACTGCCACGGTGTTGGCAGTAATTCGGGCAAAGACTGCAGCCACGAAGTTCTCCGGTGTCAGTTCCCTGTCCTCGCGTTGGATGACGTCCTGGGCCTCATGGCAAAGGGCCTTGACCATCCCCCAGGTGATCTTCGGCGCTGTCATCTGCGGCCGCCGCTTCTTCCGCCGGCTCCCCTCGGTCAGGGTGAGGTCCTCCATCTCCGGGATCGGACTCGGGTCGGTCTGGGTCCACGCCATGTGGCTCCAAGTGAGGCTTAACGCACCGGGCTGGAATCCAGATGACACCTGTAGGAGACATAACTGCAGCATACCCTCTTCCCCAGGTTACGAGCGGCGCCGGACCCCTCCAAGAAGGATCCGGCGGCACTCGGTAACGGACCAGCGGCTGCGGGAGAGCTTCCGAGCGGCGGAAGTGTTTCTCCTGCGGCGTGCAATCGGAAAAAACATTAGGGTGATTGTATGTGAACAACACCTTGTTCAGACAATGCTGTGCCTGACCCTGTGACTTGGGGAGGGCTGGTGGCTCCCCCCTTTCTGTTTGTTTGTCAATGTAGGGCTTGAGTGTCCGATTGACTCGTTCCACAATCGCTTGCCCCTGCGGATTGTAAGGAACTCCAAAGGTATGCTTAATGTCCCAGGTGGCCATGAAGTCGGCCAGCTGCCTAGAGCTGTAGGACGGGGCGTTATCGGTTTTCACGTGCCGTGGTTTGCCCATCGCCGCGAAGCAGGAGAGGAGGTGCTGCTCCACATGGGAAGCTGTCTCCCCCTTTTGCGCCATTGCCCAAATGAATTGTGAAAAAGTATCAATGCAAACGTGCATGTACTGCCATCTGCCAAACTGCGGGACATGTGTGACGTCCATTTGCCACACCTGGTTAGCCTCTGTCCCTCGTGGGTTGACCCCCCACGAGCCCCCCCCCCCCCGGTGCCCCTGCACAATGCTGGCAAGAGCGAACTATGCCTTGGGCTTGAGAAAGTGGCAGGTTAAACTGTCTGGCGAGCACCTTGGCATTCTAATGAAAGAATGCATGACTCTGAATTGGAGTAGTGAAAACACCTAACACTGATCGTTGCTGAATTTCCTTCGCGGCCGCATCCGCTCTGCTATTGCCCGCGGAAATCGGACCCGGTAGGTCCTGGTGACTTCGGATGTGGGCAATATAGAGCGCTTCTGTGCGGTTTCGCAAGTGAAATTGAGCTGTGAGGAACAAACTCAGCAAATTTTTGTCTATCGCGGGAGTGATGTATACTCCCGGTAGACTGTGAAGCAAATTCCTAACGTACTGACTGTCAGTAATAATGTTGAGGCGCTCTTTGGCGAAGGTGCGCAAAGCAAGGTTCACTGCTGCCAGCTCCGCCCGCTGTCCGGACTTCTGTGGAAGAGTTAGAAGCGTGCGCCAAGCCTGGCCCTCCTGCCAAGTTAAGACACCATATGTGCGACCCCCATCTGTAAAAACCGTTCTGGCCCCCTGAAGTGGAACCAGCGAGATCATTTCATACAAGGTGATTGTCTGCGTTTGAAGCAAGACAAGTCTGGGGTCCTTTGGCAAGTGGTATGCCAAGCATCCGGTGAATCCTTCCAAGGCAATTGGAAGCGAGTCACCGAGCTGCATCAGCTGCTGAACTTGCTCTTTGGTGAATGGGATCACGATCTTTGTTAAGTCGTGCCCTGAAATGTCCCTTGCTCTCAGCCTTCCGCGGTAAACCACCGCGGAGACCAACTCTTGGGGAGGAACGATGTTTCGGGAAGAGGTGTTCGGCAAGTACACCCATTCCACGATACCCGCCCCTTTCTCAGAGTCCACTCCTAGGGCTCCGGTGAACATGGATCCGGCCCGAACGATGTATAAGTTCAGGATCGGGGCATATGGCCCCCGAGTAATCCTGTCCACCCACCTTCGGCTGAGAATTTGGTTGACTTTCTCGAGAGCAAAGCGTGCCTCTCGAGGAATTTGTATCCGGTCTGCCGGCTGCTTGCCTAGTGTTATCAGCGAGAAGAGCGGCTTTAGAAGATCCATATCCAATCTGAAGTACGGTCTGCCCCAATTAATGTTACCTAAAACCTGCTGCAATTCTACCAAGGTGACTGAGTCTTTCAAGTTGATCTAGGGCAAAACTGGTGCTGCGAAAGAGCGGAGAAGCCGATGACCCAAGTATGAGAAGGGCTCGGTTCTCTGCACTTTCTCTGGGGCAATGAGTAACCCTTTTTCCCCCAGGCTAGTCTGGAGGTCTGTAAACATTTCGCTGCCGAGTTGCGGCGCTGCGACCAAGATATCGTCCATGAAATGGCATACTAGAGCTGTGGGGTGAAGGTTTCGAAACTTTGCCAGTGCGTTGTGAACATAAATTTGGCACAGAGTGGGCGAATTGAGCATCCTCTGTGGCAAATACTTCCACGCGTAACGCTGCGTGGGCTCACTGTGGTTCACAACCGGCACCGTAAAGGCGAACCTTTCCCGATCCCTCGGATCTAGGGGAATGGTGTAAAAACAATCCTTAAGGTCTACGACCAGGATCTCCCAACCCTCGGGAATCATATTTGGATTCGGAATGCCGCATTGAAGCGGACCCATTGGCTGTATACACTTATTGATCTCTCTGAGATCGTGGAGGAGTCGCCACTTCCCCGACTTTTTCTTGATGACAAAAATGGGCGAGTTCCAAGGACTAGTGGACTGCTCTATGTGTCCTGCGTCTCGCTGTTCTTTAACCAGTAGCTTCAGGGCGACTAACTTCTCCCCCACTACCGGCCATTGTTCTACCCAAACTGGCGTGTTGGTAAGCCATTTAAGTGGCAGAGCCATTACCCGAAGGCAAGAGTGGCTCGGTATTGCTGCAAAATGTCTCGCCCCCAAAGGTTGATGTGCACGTCCAGAATGTGCGGCCGAATGACCGCCGTGCCGTCAGCCTTGGGGATTGTGACTTCCACCCAATCCCGGCTTCTAAACGCTTCTTGGATGCCGCCTACCCCCCACACATTGGAGACCGGCTCAATAGCCCATTCCTTCGGCCACTGACTTCGGCTAATAATGCTGACGTCAGCTCCGGTATCCAGCAACCCTGAGAATGATTTTTTTATTCAAAAATACCTCAATAACTGGCCGCTGTTTCCATTCTATGTTGGTCTCCACTGTCGCTAAGACCTGGTATCCTTGCACTGCCTCACTTGCGCTCGAGCGGTCTTCTGACCCGGACCCTGCGCAGCCCCTGAGCCTTCCCTGGCTATCTGCTGGCGAGTTACAAGGAACCATAATCAGTTGCGCTAACGTGTCTCCCTTGTGAATGGTCTGGGGTAGGTGCGTCCAAAGTTGAACTTGGAGAATGCCTGAAAAATTGGAGTCAATAACTCCCGGAATTACAAGAATTCCGCGACACTACGAGGCAAAACTAGGCCTATGAAGCCTTTGGGTAGGGGGCCCATGTACTGGGAATCCACCAGATAGACTGTGCCTGGCAGGTCGCATGTGATGTCTGCCTGGCAAGTCAATTCTAGCCCTGTAATACCCTTGGGGCTGGCCTGCGCCTTCGCAATGCCTGGAATGTGATTGGAATCTAATCCAGCTCTGGCGCGCCCAGAGCGAAGGAAGCCTCTGTTTGGACCGGGGCCAGAGACATGCCCGCGTTCCGGTTTCCCGAATTCGGACAATTCCTGGCCCAGTGAAGGCCTTTATTGCATTTGGGACATGGGGTGGTTGGAGCCTTGGAACGGCCGGTGCGCTGGCCGCTGCCTTTGGATCGGCATTCTTTAGCGAAGTGACCGATCTTGCCACAATTGTGACATGCTCCCTTGAACCAGAATCTCTTGCCTCCTTGCACCGCCGCTGCCAACAGACCCATTTTGTAGGAATCTGTGCCAACGTCAGCGCATGCCCTAATCATATCTGTGAGAGTCAGGTCGGGACGATTTCCCAGGGACTGCAAGATTTTACGGCAGTCGAGATTGGCATTGTCTTTGGCCAATTTCATCATGAGCTCTTGTTGGGCTTGCTCATTATCGATCTGTCTACTGATCGCTTCCTCTAATCGATTGATAAAGTCCATGTAGGACTCCTGGGATCCCTGTTTGACCGCTGTGTAATTTTTGGCTGCTTTGCCAGCTGCCGGGACCTTGAGATAAGCCTTGAAGGCTGTCTCCGCTGCCATGTGGAGTGTGGCGAGCGGCAGGGCAACTTGCGCGTCAACGGATTCGAATGGACCTGAACCATATAGCTGGTCAGGGATTACCGCTCCACCCATCCTGGCGGCCCTTGCCTGCGCTTCGAGACGATACTCGCTGTCCCATAGCAGATACTGGCTGGGGTTGAGCATCATTCGCATGACAACTTTCCAGTCGTACGGAATGAGCATCATGGTCTCGCACACTTGCTGAAGCGTGCCCCTAGTGAATCGGCTCTGGAGTCCCGTCTCTGTGATGGCTTTCCGTATGGCCATGAGTAGCTTATACGGAACTGGTGAATGAATTGCTTGCTGCTGGCCCGTGAGGGCATCTACTTCTATGCGAACTGGGCATAGCTGCCTAAGCTCAGCTAGATCTTCTGCTGGCAATTCCCCCTTGCTGATTTCTTCCTCAGCCATGCGCTGAACCGCGCTCTTGGTAGCTAGGGAACCCGTAACTGTCAGTGAAGCGCCAGCGCTTCCCATCTTACGCATTCCGTCGGTGACGTCTGCAGCTGTCACCGAGGGAAAGCTCCCTACACTACTCTGTTTGAGCTGGAGTGACGGATAGAGAGCCGTTGGGGCTGATGGCTCTGCCTGCGCTGGGGGTTTCTGGGCCTCTATCCGGACTGGGTCATCCTCTGCTAAGAGCTTCCTACATTTGCTCCATGTGCCAATTATGCTGCTTGGAGCTTTTGGTGCTTGCCGAATGCAGGCTCCTATCCGATCCCAAAGTGTGAGGTCAAGTACGGCCGCTTCTGGATAAAGCGGACAATTGGCCTCCAGGTACGCTAAGAGTTCCGCTAACTTCCCGCTGTGAAGACGTAAATTATTTACCCTGGCCAGGGCCTTGAATTCCATGAAGTGAATTCTCTGGTTAGCGGATGGACATTGCCGCTGAGGACAAGTCCCCATATTACCTGCCGGGTCCTTCGAAGGGCTTCTTCTCGGGACGAATTCGACGCGTCTTTTTAGGCAATAGGTCTCAGCGTGACGAATCTCTGGGATGGAGCTCGGAGCGTGGACTGCTGCCACGGGCCCTCGGTGGCCTCTGCGCTGGAATCAGGGTTTCACAGCCTGCCCCTGAGCGGAACGCGTTTCCGCGATGCAAGCCATAGGATGCCTCTCTGGAATGTCTCGCCGCGTAGCTGCCGCCCCGGCCGGATGGCTTTCCGACTGAAGCCGCCGCGCTGCCCTCCGGGACGAATCGGACACGGTTCTAGCGTAGAACCGGACCGCGTAGATCGCTTACTCACGAGTAGAATCACGTCGGGGTCACCAGATGTTGGATTGGGGCCATGAAGCGGCCCTTTGGGTCCCGGAGGAGACTGGTCGAGGAACGACACGAGACAAGATGGAGCGAAGACCAGTGATTTATTGAGGGAAAAGCATCATCATATATAGGAATTCAAGGCAGCGTGTGATAGAATCGTCATCTGACAGAAAATCACATCACCCATTTACCCGGGTTAATTGGGAACTTCTCTTGGGGAAGTTGATTAACTAAGGCAAATACTGACAGGGGAAAACCATTGTTCCTGGCTTGCTCAAGAGTAAACATGGCCACTATTTGCACTAAAGCTTGGGCTCATCTGCAAGTCAGTAATTGCCTAATGCCTAACGGGAGTTAGTGATTTAGCTTCCCTCAGCAGAACTGCCGGTCAGGTCAGATGCGGGTGAATCAATCCTATGACTATTAATCCGCCCCCCAATTTCTGTGCCCGCAGAGCCCAGTGACCAGGAGCTTTCTCGACCGGTGTGGCCTCTGCCAGGGGCCGTTTATGCCAATTGGGCTCGCGGAGACCGCAATTGTCAAATCATAAATCCCATTTCTTCCCACAGACTTCAAAACAGAATCATGGATCCTTTTACACATGGCCTCACAGTGCTGCAAAAACATGGGTCCATGTTAGGTTGGATCTCACATGAAAATTATGTGGATCAGGGTGGATTTGATTTAAATCACTTTGATTTAAATCGTGATTTAAATCACGATTTAAATCACTAGTTGGTAAGGCTCAGTTTAAATCATGGTTTTCTACATAAAGACTCATTTTTGCTGGAGTTGTTTTAATCTTAATATTTACAACCAGATAAAGGTTTCATTTTTAGAATAACTTTTCAGATTACAGTAGTTTTACAGTTATATCAGAAAATTACTGATTTGGTGGTTATATACCATTAGAAATACATAGATAGATAATTATGAAATTACTGCAAGGTGAACTATCTCCAGTTTAATAGGTTAATCATTCATATTACCTTAACATTTAAACAGTTTTATTTAACCAAAACAAGAACATTATATAGCATTATGTATGCTTATATTTGCTTAAAAATCTATGTTTGTTAACTGATGTGGTAAATATATTTTAAAAAAACTTAGACTGACAGTCATTGACTACATCAACCAAGTCCATATGATAAACTTCAGGCTGCTATACAAATAAAGATCTCAAGATGCAGAGTTCCGTCCTCAAAAGGTTTCACTTTTATTTTACTGCTTACCCCTCCCTCCACAAACTTTGCTCCTTGTGCTATTCCATTCCAAACAACCTTCTATTCATTGAACTTCTTGAAACGTAGCAGCACTTAAGAGGTAAGGGGGTTGATTCTGTGTACATAGATTTGCAGAGGAACAATGGGATTAAGGTCTTTTTCTCAATTCTGATGTTTATTTTATAACATTTTTTGCTACGAAGGAGGCAAGTTATCGTTGCAGATCCAAATGCACAGTTTTGAAAACAGCAAAACCAAGCATTTGATTTGATAATATCTTCTAGATAAAAAAATTGCCCCAAATAATCAGAAATGTAGGAATTGGGCCGTGAGGAGGCCCTTAGGATCCCGGAGGAGACTGGTCAAAGGAGCGACACGAGGCAAGATGGAGTGAAGACCAGTAGTTTATTGAGGGAAAACCATCAGTATATATTATGCAGAAGGCTGCCCATGGTAGGAATGGTCATCTGACAGAGAATCACATCACCTATTTGCTCAGGTTAATTGGGGAAACTCTTCAGGGGAAGTTAATTAGCAGGGGCAAACATTGACAGGGGCAACACCATTGTGTTGGGATTAGTAGCTGGTCAACATGGCCCTATTTGTGCCGGAGATTACTATGTCTCGGAGATGATTGAATCACTCTGATAGATAACTGGGATCAGCGAAATGCTATCTTGGTAGAATCGTTGGTCAGGTCATATTAATTGGGTGAATCAAGCCCTATACTTTTATTCACCCCCCTTAATTTGACGACCGGTGAGCCCACTGGCCGGGAGCCTGTCTCACCGCAGTGGTCTCTGGTCTATTCCGTGCCCTGTGGGGCACGGGGAATCCATATCTCCCCTTACTTATTTATATTAAGAGCCTGACCAGCGACCCTGCGCAGAAGTGGCACCAGCTGTTGGTCTGGAATGACGTCACGGGGTTTCCTTCTCCGGCGGCATCTTGAGATTAGTGGGGGAATACATTGCACGAAACAACACGCTGTTGTGCCCAGTATTACCACCCCCACAATCACTTTGAGTGTTGTCTGGAGCCAACCCCATGGGAACCACAACCACAGGGAGCCCTGCCGCCCCCATGAAGAATCCTCCTTGATGTCCCTAACTGGGGTGTGGAGGTCCGTGAGCTGGCTCTGTATCTTGTGGGTATAAAGCAACACATGCCATGGACAGACTTGCAGCCCAAATGATGTGACTACAGGGGATAATCGATAGCTGCTTGATTATCCAGTATGGCATGGCGAAGCTCTGTCTGCTCCTGGCTGAGCAGCGCTATTGCTGAGGTGTGGTTAGTGGCTTTTGCAAAAGGCAAGCCAATTGACCAATTCATTCTCCGAGCGTTGCTTATGGCTAAGCCCGGCCCACTGAATATAGCAAGGCAAGATAACGAGATGTGTCATTGATCTCTTACTGTGACCTGGGGAGATTCTAAGCTATCTCTGCAGCTTCTGGCATTGTGTAATTGTCTTCCTAGCACCTATGGGGAGGTGTGAAACTAACTGGGGATTACCAGCTACCGGGTACTCAATCTTTCCAAGCAATGGGCCGATGCAAAACATGGGCCGGTCTGGCTTCCTTTGGTGGAAGCTGGCCGTTATTAACAATATACAGAAATTCAAGTGTCCCTTGCAAATCCCAACTGGAGCATTGTACAAGGCATGAATAAATAATAGCAACTACAGATAATAAAAAGACATTCAGCAGCTTTTCGAAGGATGAGGCTTCTCTTCTTGGTGGGGTTTCCTGTGTAACTTGAGTTTGGAGAAGTCTTGTTTTGGGGAGCACTGAGTATGCAAAATGTTCATAGAAATGTCTTTGAAGATGTGAGTCATAAAGGAAGACGGGCAGCTGATGACATCCAAGACAGTGACTGGTGCTGCTTTTTGCAATCATCCGGGTCCGATTCTGGCCTCTGGGACCTGCATGGGGAAGAGACTTGTTTGGGAGATAAAAATTCTGAAAGAGTTAGTTGGTTTTTGCACTTATAGGATAGCAATGCTGTGCAACTATGGGACGTGGTTTCCCCCCCTTTCTGTTTGTTTGTCAACGTAGGACTTAAGCGTCCGATAGACCCGTTCCACAATCGCTTGCCCCTGCGGATTGTAAGGAACGCCAAAAGTGAGCTTAATATCCCAGGTGGCCCTGAAGGTGGCCAGCTGCCTGGAGCTATAAGCTGGGCCGTCATCTGACTTCGGGTGCCGAGGTTAGCCCTTGGCAGTGGGAAAGGAGATGCTGCTCCACATGGGGAGCCGTTTCTCCCTTCTGTGCTGTTGCCCAAACAAACTGTGGGAAGGTATTAATGCAAACGTCCATGTACTGCCATTTGCCAAAATGTGGGGATGTGTGACGTCCATTTGCCACACCTGGATGGCCTCTGTCCCTCGTGGGTTGACCCCCCCACGAGGGCCCCTGCACAATGCTGGCAAGAGTGAACCATGCCTTGGGCTAGAGAAAGTGGCAGGTTGAACTGCCTTGCGAGTGCTTGGCATTCTGAGGAAGGAATGCATGACTCTGAAGTGGAGTAGTGAGGAACAAACTTAGCAAATTTTTGTCTATCGCAGGAGTGATGTATGCTCCCGGTAGACTGTGAAGCAAATTCCTAGGAAAACTGGCTGTCAGCAATTATGTTGGAGCGTTCTTTGGCAAAGGTGCGCAAAGCAAGGTCCATGGCTGCCAACTCTGCCCGCTTGCGGAAGAGTCAGGAGCGTGCGCCAAGCTTGGTCCTCTTGCCAGGGAAGAACCTAATATGTTCGACCCCCATAAGTGAAAACTGTCCTAGCCCCCCCCAAAGGGGAACCAGTGACATTCATCCACACAAGGTGACTGTCTGCTAGAAGTGAGACGAGTCTGGGGTCTAATGGCAAACCTTGGCGCATGAAGCGCCAGGCTTCCCTTGGGTAAATTTCTCAAGAAGGCCCCCCTGCGCACATCCGCCCATGGTGTGCGTGTACACTTTCACTGGAGCGATTTTGGTGCTCCTGTGAGAAGGGTGCCAGATGCTGGCTTAGCCTTTTGCCTGTGCTTAGACTAGCAGCAAAAAGGGAAGGGGTGGCCTAAAAATGCCTGTATCCGATTGAGGGTGTGCCCTGACTGCACTCTTAAAATGGTCCTAGGCTGTCCTGACTAATGAGTGGCACTCTGCATATGCTCGGGAGCTCAGGGACTAATCCTTCCTCTGTGCTCTGGAGTTTGCAAATGTGTCTGCACACTAGAAAGGGTGCTGTGGGCCAGGTGCCATACTTAAAATGACCTACTAAGACTTATTAAAGACAAGCCAACTATGACGTGCCAGCTGTAAGGAAATAATACACAAAAAATGAAAAGACAACAGGTTTAGCATTCCCAGCAGGGAGTTCCACTGGCGAATGGAGAAAAGGAGGAAAGACAAGTCAGAAGTTAGCACAATGAGAATGCAACAACTCTTATCATAATGAAATCAGATTAGGTCAGGTAACCAAGGCAACCAGGTCCTTCTGTCAAGAAAATCCCTATCAGTAATTAACCTTGGAAAGGAAGCAAGTTAAGGCTGTAGGAAGAAATGAATTGGTTACAATTAAGGCCTGGAGAGGAATTTTATTCCTGTAAAAAGGTAAGCATTTTCTGAAGATACAGAGCGCAAAAACGTTTGCGTGCTTTTTCCTGTGAAAGAGGTACAATGAGCGAGTTACTTTGCACAGAATACCAGAACAGTGTCTTCCTTGAGAGAATGAAGAAGAGTTAGAACGATTCTCAACCTGCGGCCAGATGTGGGCCAGATGTGGCCCATGTTGCTCTGCCACTCCCCCTGCCAAGCCAAGAAGGGCTGTGCGGTGAAGGAAGGGCAGGATGACTGTCCGGACCCCAGAGCTGCCTGAGGCCCCGGAATTTGGCCCCTGACTTTAAGGTTGAGAACCGAGGTTACAAGATTATAACACAGTACACACATGGAGACAATGCAATTCTCTCACTCCTGGTGAGATACCAAGACGCTAAGAGATATTAAAAAAACCTTAAAACACAGAGATGGAGTTTTGAGGAACACAGACGTAGGGAGGGGCCCCATAGCTTATGATACAGTGAGGAAAACTCATAGAAGTGATTTTTAGTTTTCAGATCGCGCTTCTGAAAAGAAAAAATCTGTTTTCCTGATTGCAAAACCGGTTTCCAAGAGAGGCTTAATCCTTTGACAAAGAGAAGAGTCTCAAGGGAAGGGGGAGGAACCACCCTGCCCCATCCCCCCCCTCTCCTGCCTAGGCTGCCAAGCAGGCAAGGCAAAGGGTTTTGCTCATCATGCTTCCTCAAGGTTCAAATAGCTCCTGCCCATGAACAGAGTGCAAACTGTTTTAACACATATTTCACAGTGACATTACCACGCAGTTACACACAAGGAACACTTTTTCAGTCATACTGTGGTCATAGAGACAAGGCTTTTGCAATCATACGCAGTTCTTGCAGACATACATTCAGTGGTGCACCACACATACACACATCTATTTACGCATTCGCACATTCCTCCCCTGATCTGCAGTGTTCAATACTACACATGAGGAGATGGCTAATACACAGCTGGCTATTTTACAACCATCTGGGTGCTTTTACTTAGGGGCAAGTTTCTCTGGGCTACTCCCAAGGTGAGACAAGTAGATTCTGCCTGTGCCCTGGGGGAACTCGGGGTACTATTGCTGGGATGGTTCTTCTGGCATGGCCAGGGCGATGGCTGCCTCCTTTCTAGCCTGGGCCAGATGCATGCCAGGGTGGCCATTTGGCATTAAGACAGTCCTTTGAAGATCTGCCTGGTCTAGGTTGGCATTCTCTTCTAAGGTGTCTCATTTTTCCACACTGGAAGCAGGCGCCTTGGGGTTTTGGCACTGCTCTGCGCCTGAGTGTGGAAATGGGTCTGTTCTGGAGCCCTGCGTGGCCAGGGGCCGTGCAGGTTTCCGTGAGCAGTGGGCGCTGAGCAGCCCTGCCTGAACGTGTGTCTGCCTTCAGATGGGCTGAGCACGGCAGTTGGGCGCTAACTAACTAATTGTGCCACTGGCAATTTCCCCGTGAATGGATCTTCCTCACCCATGCGCTGAATGGAGTTCTTTCTTTGCAGGGAACTTTTAACTGTCCGAGAAGCGCCAAGGCCTCTCATGCCATGGATTCCTTCAGTGACGTCTGCAGCTGTCACTGAGGGAATGCTCCCTATACTGCCCTGCTTAAGCTGAAATGACGAATAGAGACTTTTTGGGGCTGATGGTTCTGACTGCGCTGGGGTTTTCTGGGTCTCTATCCGGACTGGGTCCACTCCTGCTGAGAGTTTCCTACATTTGCTCCAGGTACTGACTACCTTGCCTGGAGCCTTGGGGGGTTGCTGGATGCAGTCTCCTATCTGATCCCAGAGCTTCAAGGTTAACGTACCTACTTCTGGGTAAAGTAGGCAGTGTTCCCTGAGGTACGCCAAAAGTCTCGCTAGCTCTCCGCTGTGAAATCGCAACTTAAAAACCCTGGCCAGGATTCTGAACTCCTCCTCTCGAGTTCTTTGGCTAGCGGACGGACTTGGTCTATGAGAGCAAGTCCCCATATTACCTGTGATGGGTCCCTCGAAGTTTCCTTCTCGGGCCGAGAGTCGACGCGTCCTTTTACAGATAACAGTTCTGGCGACGAGTGTCTGGGGTAGCTGTCGGAGCGTGGATCGTCCTGTCCCGGGCCCTCGGCGGCCACTGCAATGTCAGGGGCTCACAGCCTGCCCTGACCGGAACGCGTTTTTCCCTTCGCGAACCTCCCCAAAGCCGGGAAAAAGGTAGGTAGGAAAGTCTCTTGGGAATGCCTCGCCGCGGCCACTCCTCTGTCCGGCTGGCTGCCGACCAGAGTGCCGCGCAGTCCTCCGGGACAACGGATCGCGGTTCAGGCGTTGAACCGGACCGCGTGGATCGTTACTCACGAGTAGACCTCTCCGGGGTCCTCTTACTCACGAGTAGAATCACGTCGCGGGGCACCAGATGTAGGAATTGGGCCGTGAGGAGGCCCTTAGGATCCCGGAGGAGACTGGTCAAAGGAGCGACACGAGGCAAGATGGAGTGAAGACCAGTAGTTTATTGAGGGAAAACCATCAGTATATATTATGCAGAAGGCTGCCCATGGTAGGAATGGTCATCTGACAGAGAATCACATCACCTATTTGCTCAGGTTAATTGGGGAAACTCTTCAGGGGAAGTTAATTAGCAGGGGCAAACATTGACAGGGGCAACACCATTGTGTTGGGATTAGTAGCTGGTCAACATGGCCCTATTTGTGCCGGAGATTACTATGTCTCGGAGATGATTGAATCACTCTGATAGATAACTGGGATCAGCGAAATGCTATCTTGGTAGAATCGTTGGTCAGGTCATATTAATTGGGTGAATCAAGCCCTATACTTTTATTCACCCCCCTTAATTTGACGACCGGTGAGCCCACTGGCCGGGAGCCTGTCTCACCGCAGTGGTCTCTGGTCTATTCCGTGCCCTGTGGGGCACGGGGAATCCATACAGAAACCTCTGGGAGAGCATGACATTGTGAATGGATTAATACAGCCTTATGCCACATAATTAAAAACTAATTTCATGAGGAATAACCTTTGGACTATAATGTATCTTAATTAGAACATGATCTTTAGAGAGATTATTCCTCAAAAAGCATTTAAATAAAAAAATCCGATTTAAATAAAAATAATCTGATTTTTTTGGGTTTTTTAAAATCATTGATTTTTATCCACCCTGATGTGGATCCATATTTTTTGCACCACTGGAAAAAAATCATGTGCCAAAGGGTCCATGATTTCTGTGTTGTAGTCTGTGAAAAGAAATGGAAACTATGATTTAACAGTGGCTGTGGTTGTTCCCCATATTAATCCTATGCGGATCCATGAGGATCCATGCCTTGGATCCATGTTTTTGCTTCCATATGCAAGAATGGGATGGCTTTGGATTCATAAAACCACACAGCACCTCAGGTTTAGCACAATGAAGATCTTTCTGTTTAAAAACAAAGATTTTTAAAGAACATTAAATAGCTGGCTGGCTATTCCTTTGGAGAAGCCTCTTAATGATGTTGAGAAAAGAAATCTTCCACTAGGTTCTTCTTTGGAGAAGAAAGAAAACAAACCCTGGGGGCTGGTCCGACGCCCTTAAAGGCCGCTCACCCTCGCCGCCGAGACCACCATCACTGCTCGACCGGTAACCCGCCAGGGAGGAAGATGAGCGGCACCTGGGGGCTGGTTCGACGCCCTCCAAGGCCACTCACCCTCGCCACCAAGACCACCATCTCCGCTTGACCGGCGACCGGCAGGGGAGGAAGATGAGTGGCACCTGGGGGCTGTTCCGACGCCCTCAAAAGCCGCTCTTCGTTGTTGCAGTGGGACTCTTGCCAATGCTTCTTTGTACTTCCGGACTTTTGTGGTTCAGAGCGAGTTATGTGAGCTATCATTGGGTAACGTTGTAATGAATTGAATTGTATTTGGATATTTTGTGTTTTGCATTATGTACTTTTGTGTCGTTATTGATATATATTTTGTATTCTACATATTTTGTATTTTTAGCATTGCTATTGATTGTTGTTTATATGTGATCTTTTAATTGTGAACCGCTTTGGGTTGCCTTTTCGCAAGAAAAGAGGTATATAAATACTGTAATAATAATAATAATAATAATAATAATAATAATAATAATAATAATAATAATAATAATAATAATAATAATAATAATAATAATAATAATAATAATAATAATAATAATAATAATAATAATAATAATATATTTTTTAAAATGTTTGCTAAGTAATACAGCACGATAGGAGTGCCAGAATGCAAGTGCAATGGTAGGTGGGAAAAGGTGAATGTATGCTAAGATATGTGTGTATGTGTGGGCCACATCTGCCCCTCTAGCCAACACTTCGGGCCAAAAGAGTTGTGTGTCTTGAATAGTAACTGAAATTGAAAGTGCGGCGCCAAAATGGCCGCCGCGCTCTTTGCAGGCCCCCCCCCACCCGGACTCAGACATCCGGGTGAGTTAGGGGGCGTGGCCACCCCTCTATAAAAGGGGTGGCCACGAGGCAGCCGAGCTGCCATTTTAAAAATAGCGAAGGAGAGGAGAAGTTTTCTCCGTCGCTGTTCCTTTGATTCTTCGGCTCTTTAGCCCTTGGCTTTCCCGGCTGGGAAGGAAGGAGTTGCACAGAGCCTTTGGCTTGCTTGCTCTGTGTTTTTTGGCATCGGTTGATCCCTGGACAGGGATCCTGCTATTTCTACCGATATGCCTCCCAAACAGAAGGCCCCGGCGACGAAACCGTGGCCAACAGGGAGGACTTTTGCTGGCCCTGCGCAACGCGGGGGCAGCCCTCAGGTCAGGTGCCAGAGTTGGTACCATCTGTGTAAGGCGGATGTGTCTCGTAGGGCACTGGAACTCGACGATGTCTCTGTCACACATGAGTGGGCTCAAGTGGGGATACGGTCCTCACAGGTTAAGAACATAAGAACATAAGAACAGCCTTGCTGGAACAGGCCACAGCCCATCCAGTCCAGCATTCTGTCTCACACAGTGGCTCACCATTTCCTTCAGGGTATTCCCAAGCAGATGCCTTCACCTGCTTAGGATTCCCTGGAAATGATATTGAGAGATATCCTGCCTATCTCTCCAACCCGCAGGTTGTCCTTAAGTATCCATAATTATAGCCATTGATACTCTTGTCCTCCATGAACTTGTCTAATCCTTTCTTAAAGCTGTCAAGACTGACAGCTGTCACCACTTCTTCTGGCAGGGAGTTCCATAGACCAGTAATCCTCTGGGTGAAAAAGTACTTTCTCTTATTTGTTTGAGAACTAGTACCCAAAAGTTTCATGGAGTGTCCCCTAGTTCTAGTGTTATGCGATAGGGAAAACAGGTTTTCCTTATCTACTTTGTCCACACCGTGCATGATTTTATAAACTTCAATCAGGTCACCTCTTAGACGTCGTCGTTCAAGAGTGAAAAGGCCCAACCGTTGCAGCCTCAGATGGTAAGGAAGGTGTTCCAGTCCCCTAATCATTCTGGTTGCCCTCCTCTGCACTTTTTCCAGCTCCATAATATCCTTCTGGAGGTATGGCGACCAGAACTGTACACAGTATTCCAGATGTGGCCTCACCATAGATTTATAAAGAGGCAAAATGACACTTGCTGACTTATTTTCTATACCCTTCCTAATGATCCCTAGCATTGAGTTTGCTTTTTTCACTGCTGAGGCACACTGGGTTGACACCTTCATTGAGCTGTCCACCAGGACACCAAGGTCCCTTTCCTGGTTTGTCGCAGAGAGTTCAGACCCCATCAGTTTATAAATGTAATTGGGGTTCTTTGCCCCAACATGCATCATTCTGCACTTACTAATGTTGAAACTCATTTGCCACTGTTTTGCCCACTCCCCCAGTGTCGAGAGATCCCTCTGGAGCTCCTCACAATCTCTCACAGTTTTCACTACCCTGTATAATTTAGTGTCGTCAGCAAATTTGGCTACCTTGCTTTTTACTCCTACCTCTAGATCATTTATGAAGAGGTTGAAAAGCAGGGGTCCCAGTACTGAACCTTGGGGGACCCCACTCTTTACTTCCCTCCACTTGGAGAAGTGTCCATTTAGTGCTACCCTCTGTTTCCTGTCCCTTAGCCAGTTGCTGATCCAGGACAAGACCTGTCCCTTTATTCCATGACTGGTAAGTTTATTCAAGAGCCTTTGGTGTGGGACCTTGTCAAAAGCCTTCTGAAAGTCCAGATAAACAATGTCAACTGGATCCCCCTTATCCACATGCTTGTTGACACTCTCAAAAAATTCCAACAGATTAGTGAGGCATGATTTGCCCTTGCAAAAGCCATGTTGGCTCTCCTTTAGCAGCACCTTCTCTTCTATGTGCCTATTAATTCTATCTTTTAGGATGGTTTCCATCACTTTACCTGGGACACATGTCAAACTGACAGGTCGGTAATTTCCTGGATCACCCCTGGATCCTTTTTTGAAAATTGGTGTTACATTCGCTACCTTCCAGTCATCAGGCACAAAGCCTGATTTGAGGGAAAGATTATATATTTTGGCTAGGAGATCAGCAATTTCATCTTTAAGTTCCCTGAGAACTCGTGGATGCATGCCATCTGGTCCTGGTGATTTGTTAGTGTTTAGCTTAACAAGACATGCAAGGACCTCCTCCCTGGTTATTTCTATCTGGCTTAATTCTTCGGTTTCCCTGCCTACGAAGATAGGCTCTGTTTTGGGCATGTGGCCTCTGTCTTCTTCAGTGAATACTGAAGCAAAGAATTCATTGAGTCTCTCTGCAATCTCTGTTTCCTCTTTAATAACCCCTTGCCTTCCATTGTCATCTAATGGTCCAATGGCCTTCCTAGTTGGGTTCTTACTTCTAATATACTTAAAGAAGTCTTTGTTATTTCTCTGAGTATTTTTAGCTATACGCTCCTCAAAGTCTTGCTTTGCTTTCCTGATTGTTGCCTTGCATTTTTTCTGCCAGAATTTATGTTCCTGCCTGCTGTCCTCATTCGGACAAGCCTTCCATCTTCTAAATGAGCTTTTCTTGCTCTTGATCACTTCCCGAACAGCTCCTGTAAGCCACATCGGAGTCCTCTTGGACCTGGCAGTGCCCTTTTTCCTTTTGGGTATGCATTCCAATTGAGCCTCTGTTATTGTTTTTGTAAACAGCCTCCATGCTTCTTGGAGTGTTTGGACTCTCTCAATTTTCCCTTTCAGCTTCTTTTTTACTAGTTTCCTCAACTTTGGGAAATTTCCTTTTTGAAAATTTAAGGTCTCTGTGTTAGATTTTATCAGTGACTTGCGGTCTATGATCAAGTTAAACATAATTGAGTTGTGGTCACTGTTCCCTATTGGATCAGTCACATTAACATCTTGCACCAGATCCTGAGTATTACTCAGGATCAAGTCAAGGATTCTTTTACCTCTAGTTGGGTCTTCAACCATCTGTCCCAGGGAACAATCATTTAGCATATCTAGGAACTTTATCTCTTTATCACGTGCTGAACAACAGTTCACCCAGTCTATGTGAGGGTAATTGAAGTCCCCCATTATAACCAGGCTTCCCTTCTTGGATGCCTCCTTTACAACATTCTCCAACTGCCAGTCTCCCTCAAGAGTTTGGGTCGGAGGCCGATAGTATATGCCTACTGTTAGACCATCCTTGTGGCCTGGTACTCTTACCCACAGAGCTTCTAATGGTGACTCCAAATCACCTAGATATTCCAATTCATACGATTTTATCACTTCTTTGTTCATACAAGGCCACACCACCTCCCATTTGCCCCTTCCTATCTTTCCTGTACAGTTTGTAGCCTGGGATAACTGTATCCCATTGGTTATCATCCGTCCACCAGGTTTCAGTGATACCAATAATATCAATATTCTTATCTATTGCTAAGTGTTCCAGCTCCCCTATTTTGTTCCGGAGGCTTCTGGCATTTGTATACAAGCATTTATATATGCTTTTCTGACACAGTCTTTTGTGTCCAGTTGCATTGTTAGACTGCCTCTTGCATCCTTCTGCTAGAATGCTAGTGACTAGCTCCTCGCTCTGCTCAGTAATTTTTGCATCCTCCTCACTACTCAAGTACACACTTTCCCGAACCGGATGCTGCCCAGCTCCTGTCGGCTTTCCCCCAGTTATCAGTTTAAAAGCTGCTCTGCAGCCTTTTTGATGTTGAGTGCCAGCAATCTGGTCCCATCATGGTTCAAATGCAACCCATCCCTCCTGAACAGATTTGGCTTGTCCCAAAATGTTCTCCAGTTCCTGACAAATCTGAAACCCTCCTCTCGACACCACCGCCTCATCCACGCATTGAGGCTTCTGAGCTCTGCCTGCCTGGTAGGTCCTGCGCGAGGGACAGGCAGCACTTCTGAAAATGCTACCTTGGAAGTCCGGGACTTCAATCTTCTTCCTAACAACCTGAATTTGGCTTCCAGGACAGACCGCTTGGCCTTCCCAACATCATTGGTACCAACGTGTACCATGACAACTGGCTCATTCCCAGTTCTCTCTAACAATCTATCTAGATTTCTTGTGATGTCTGCAACTTTTGCACCTGGCAGGCAAGTCACCATGCGGTTATCATGTGCATCACAAATCCATTTCTCTGTATTTCTAATTATTGAATCGCCTAGTACAAGGAGCCTCTCTCCTGCAATCTGTTCATCTACATGCACCTCATCAACCATATTAAGGGAGAGAACCTCAGTTTGTTCCTGTTGTTTATCTTCCTGGATCTCATCAAGTGTGATGAAAGAGAGATCATCAGGTGGAACTAGTTGTTCCTCTGTGTGTTCCTCATCAGGTGTGATGAGGGAAAGAGCCTCAAATTTATTCTGTAATTTCAGACTCTCAGAGTGATCCCCTACTCTTCTCCTCCTTTGAGTCACATTCCTCCAACCATCTCCCTCCTGAGTTAGTGAAGGGCCTTCTCCCTCAGAACTGTGCCCTGTCTCTTCTTTGTCCAGCATAGTCTGTTCCGCTCTGTCCAAGAACAGCTCAAGCTCCTTAATTTGTTGATGGTTAGATATGCGGGCCTCTAGCTGCTGGACCTTCTCTTCTAGTAGTGCAACCAGCTTGCACTTGCTGCAAGTGTAGTTCTCCATATGCTTTGGCAAGAACACAAACATGGCACAAGTATTGCAGGTAACTACAACTGTTCCCTCAGAATCCATTTTAACAAGTGCAGTATTCTGGGCCTCAAAAATGTACACGTTCACTACCTTTCTACCTAGTTAGACTATATTCTTCCTTTGTTAATAGTTTTTAATCTCGCGCGCCGTTAGGCGCGCGGGCCTCTAAAGCAGCTCTACTCCAACTGCAAAACTTACCAGTGCTCGCTTCCTTTGTTTGGCTCTCCTCAGCAGCAGCTCTGCTTAAGAGCACATGCAGAGTCAAAAGGGCTGACCCTGAAAGGTTGTTCAGCACGGCGTAGGCAGTGGAGTCAGACTGCTACGAAGTTTTATTGGAGACATCTGTCTGGTTGGTGCCCTACATGAATTTTCGACAGTGCCTGCTGCGCGCCCCAGCCTGTTTTTCTGCCACCAGGATAGGTCTACCCTTGCCGAAGTAATGTTACTGAGGGTGACCGGTGCCGCGCTTCGCGGTGTGGGGGCCCATTTTGGCACCCATTTATTTAGGATAGACGTCGCGTTGATCGCGGCTACGTTTGTAGTACTCGGAGGCGGACATGCGTGTAAGCGCAATTTCTTATATGTACGTGCCCTCACTGTACGAGTACCTAGTTATGTCCTTAACCTCTTCTCCTCTTTTACAGATCCTGTGTGTCTCTACACACCGGTGGCAGTGGGGCTGGTGGGCCGCAGCTATGTACACTGGGCAGCAGTATATGCTGCGGCGACAGAGAGTGGACCCCGACTTGGGCCGTGTGCATCCGCATGTATGCGATGGTATGGTATGTGCGGCACATGGGGGCGGGAACTGTTGCCATTCCTGATGTCCGTCGGGGATGCTGGACCGCCCGATGTTCTTAATAGGCACCTCGGCGGCAACGATCTTATACGGATCACTGCTGTTACTAAACTGTGGAGGGGCTGTGACCTGGCGTTTTATATCACGTATGGCTTACACACGGTCGCTATGGTCTAACATCGTGCCGAGACACCAATTTAGGGGAGATGTGGATCTCCGTGGTTCGGACTGTTCCGGCAGTCAGTGGACAGCGCTTTTGCTCAGTCCCTTGCTGAGCATGGCTGGGAGACAGCCATTGGACACCTGAGGATAGGCTTACAAAAATTTTGCCGGTAGGCAGGGGAAGGGGTCCACCTGTCAGCTGGAGGTATGTACCTCGTTCTGGGTGTGGTGCAAGCAGGCCTGGCGACCGAGCTGACGGTCTTGGGGGGGCGGTGAGTCATCATGGACGCCTCCCCGTGTGGCGGGTAGCACTGGTAAGGTAAATATTTATGACCCATAGGTATCCGGCAGTTTCGCAATGGACCGGCCAACACTTAGACAGGTACAGGTGTAATAACGTTGACCGGTCAACGACGAACCAGGCAAGGGGTGATGGCAGGAGCTTTTCAGCATGCATCACCCCGTGATTTGACGGATACACGTCAGAGGGTGGGGTCAGTAGATAGTTTATTGACTACGGTCAACAATTTGTTTGTGTCAACAAACAAATTGATACAAATGGATACATTGTAGCCAATTGCCATTGGCAATTTTGGGAGGAACCTTACCAGTGTTACTGCAGCCTGCTTGCCTTAAGAATTATAATTGGATGAGTACCAATTGAAAGTTATAATTCGGACTAGGGCATTATTCAATAAAAGTGGCCCAATGCCTTTATCTATATACCGGTGTCTGAGTCTTTCTTTGGGGGGTGCGCCTGCAATAAGCTTTGGCCAAGTTAATTCACTTTCAAAGCACAATGCCCGGATTAACAGAGAACACCTGCAGTTTGCTTTACTAGCTGTAGACTCAGCGTTGCTAATAAATGTACAAGAACTTGCTACAGCAGCCTTTCATAGAATAAGGATTAAGCATCATTGAAGTAATGCAGTACAAGCAGTGAATTTTAGCATGGGAGGCATACAATTACAGAACGCAAGGCCAGTGCCCATCAATTAATGAAGCCTGTGCAGTTTGGTGGAAGAATGAAATTTGAATAAAAGTATAAAATGGAAGCAACTATGTTTAGCAAATACTAATTAACTAGTCTATAAAGAAATTTTGTGTACTAAATAAGATTGGTCACCCTTTAGCATATCACAGTAAAGTGCTTCATGCTTTAGGTATTGTTGGAACATTAGGTTTAGGCACCAACAGCTGTTCATGTACTTTCCCTTCTCTTTTTTTCCTGTTCTTCTTCCTCTTCTTTTGAAAAATGAGCAGCAAAAATAGGTTTTTTGCAGTATTTTTTAATTCAACAACAGTTAAGCCTAGGGACCATTTTAACAAGTTTGACCAGTTATGTAAGCTTCCTAGAATAGTTAAGAGTCACTCGATTGCTGCACAAGAAATATTCTTCTGTTCAGCTAGAGATAAGGAGCAAAGCCAAATTCAGATGGTTACATTAATGTTTGGTTCTGTTACTGTGGATTCCGCGAGCACAATTGGCATGATGCGACGGCTGGCAGAGGCCACTCTGGTCGAGAAGGCTCCTGGTCCGTGGGCTCTGCGGGCCCAGAAATTGGGGGAGCGGATTAATAGTATAAATCATAAGGGTTTATTCACCCACACCTGACCTGACCAGCGATTCTGCTGAGAGAGCAGATCTCTAAACTCCGTTACCCATTAGGCAATCACTCACTCGCAGTTAAGCCTAATCTTGGGTGCAAATAGAAGCCATATTTACTCTGATGTAAGCCTCGAACAATGGTTTTCCCCTGTCAGTGTTTGCCCGAGTTAATTAACTTCCCCAAGAGAGATTTCCCATTAACCCGAGTAAATGGGTGATGTGGTTTTCTGTCAGATGACGATTCTTTCCTGCATTGCCTTCTGATCTATATATGATGATGCTTTTCCCTCAATAAACCACTGATCTGATCTCGCTCCATATTGCCTCGTGTCGTTACTTGATCAGTCTCCTCCGGGACCCACGGCCGTCCTAGTGGGCCCGATTCCTACATGTTACTATTTCATATAACTGATGGATAGTACATGGACTTCCTGTTCTATTGTTCAGTCACTTACCATGAACAGATAAAATTTCACTGAAGTGGAGCTGAGATTTTGATGTTTTCTGGATGTGAACAATATGCAAGTTGAATGCATAACCATGAAGTGTGATTATTTCAAAGGAAAGAGAGTGACAACCATGGAGTTATTGACTTCTCTATTCTATCTCTTTACTAACTATTGATGGGGAAAAACTGTGCCATATAGTATACCCTGGTAGATACAGTTGCAGAATTTTGTGCAGCTCTTGGTGATTTAGGCCACTGCATTCATATTGTGCCATCTCCAGAGAGCGTTATTAGGAATGTGTCTATATTTGTACTAAGGTCATCAAGTACCTGCAATGCCATAAAAAATTAAAAGTTTCATACTCTGTTTAGTCCAAACGTTTGTTAACGGAGTTTGCTTAAGTTGCATTCATCATTAAGTCCTTTGCTATACTCACACCCTTTTCTGTAAGGCACCTTATTCATGTGTTTCCAAATGTACCTTAATTGGTTCTGCACGGGTTTCCCATGCGAATTGATGTCCGGGCAAATGTATCACTGTAACTGCCTTCCTATCTCTATATAAGTTGCTACCTTGTACCTGTTTTCAGGAGCGTTATGTTAGTCCAAGATCACTCCGAACTGAGCTATAATAAATTATTTGTTGGTTAACCTCCGATCTGCTGTGGCGTCGCTGATTTATACTCGGACTCAACATTGGCAACGAGAATGGGATCATCAGCCAATGCAACGCCACTCGGGTGGTTCGACGTGTTGAAGCCAGACACTTGGTCAAGCTACGAAATCCAATTTGAAAATTGGGTGATAGCCAACAGTCAGACCAGAGGAACGAAAGGCGGTGTTCCTCGCGAGTTGCGGCATCTCCACAATTGAACTTGCGGTTAATCTGCTTAGGCCAAGAGAAGTAAGGGGCACTTCTCTACGGGACATTTTCGTGGTATTGAGAGACTACTTCAAGACGAAGGTCTCTATCTTCACGGCCCAGGTAAATTTCTTTCGGAGGAACCAGAAGCCCGGAGAGCCCGTCCTCGATGATGTTGCTGCACTGCGCCAGTTAGCTGAGACTTGTGCGTGGCCGAACTTGGATGACGCCCTGAGGGAAAGGGTACAGAAGGACACGCTGACCTTCGAAGAGGCATTTGAAGAAGCCCTGGCATCCGAAGCCACCACCGCAGGTGAAAGGGAGTTCTGGGAGAGACATTCCTCAGTACAAATGGCTGCAGCTGACCAGTGGCTGGAGAGTCCAGATTCGCCATCCGCAGCATCCCCAGTTGACAGAGAGTCAGGGACCGATGAGCAAGAAGTTCACCGCAAGTCCGCCAAACCTGGTAAAGGCCCCGTGCAACAGTAGTGGGGGCAAGAGTGTTGTGGAAAAGTGGCAGTTCGGAGAAGCAGAGTGCCACAGGTGTGGTCAAAAGGGACACATAGCGAGAATGTGTCACCAGCATCCAAATGAGTCTTCAGAAGACAAAGTTCATTTGTTCAGAAAGCTACAGTTCTCTAAGATCAACGCCGGTCATGGTAAAGCCCCAAGGTCCAGTTCCAGTATTCGTGCGGTCCGGTTCTTCATGGATGTCTGTCTCCAGGGTCGTCGCTGCCGCATGGAAATCGACTCAGGATCGTCATATTTGATCCTCGCCCAGTGTGAGTTTTTCCGAATTCCACCAGCCGATCGTCCCAAGTTGAGGGCTCTACAGGTCCAGTTGCTGGGTGTGCATTGTAGTCCTATTCCTGTGCTAGGCGTGGGATTGTTCGATGTGCGGTTCGAAAGCATCACCACCAAGCTTCCACTCATCGTGGTCAAGGAGGGTAAGAGCAACCTCCTGGGAGTTCAGTGGTTTAGCCCCTTAGGTATCGCCTTTTCAGGCATCGATTCGGTTCAGTGGGACCCCAGTCAGGTTGGGATGGAGGTCATCCGGGTTTTGTTTTTGTTTTTTGGGGGGAGGACCTTGTTTCGGATCCCACAGTCAAGGGTGGACAGCAGAAGAACTGCCAAGCACTTGCTGTGCGCAAAGACTATACCAAGACTGAACTCTTTAAAAACTGTCCGCTGGCCAGAGTTGGGCCAGACATCTTCGAGCCGGGAAAGCCGATGCTGTTCACTCCATTGCAAGCCAGTGTAATTATGCATGTGTTAGTGGAAATTTCGCTTTCTGTTCGAGGTCACACTGTGGGTTCAGATTGGGTGGCCGCCACCGCCAGTTTTTTTGGAGTTAACGGGTTATTACAGGGATCGTAATAAACTGACAGTGAAGGAGGAGGATTCATTGTGGGAAGGCAATGGGATATTTTGGTCTGTCCTACAGTTTTGGTGTGTCCCCGTGCCAGGTCCCCCGGGGTTTAAGGGGAAGGAAAGGAGTAAAGTGGTAATTCCATCTGCATTACAGGACAAGGTTTCGCAGATACTGTTGGACGGGTATGCCACCCCACCCCGCTCGAAGGGGGTTACAGGAACCAGCCTTGGTTCCGAGGCCAAGGTTTAGGACACAAGGGCAGCACAACTATTCTCCTGGGGGTTGTGGGAAAGGATGGTGTGGGGCCATGGAGTTCTAAGGGCATCCCTGGGAGTGGGGAGGAGACCACCATGTTGGGAGAGTGAGGTTTTGGATTTTGCCTTGCTAAACTTTAATGCTAGGGTAGGTCGCCTGTATGCAACCACTTCCCTGGAGGGTAAAGGGGTGGTTAAGACACATCCGTACGTGGCAGGTCAAGGCTCAGCTGAAGTTGAGTCACCACAGGACACGGTGGTTGGTTCTTGGGAATCTCAGATGCAGTTTCCCCACCTGAGACAGTTGCCAGCTAGGGCAGGCACCCTTAAACTTCATGCAGGTGTAGCTCTGTTTAGTGATTCAGCCCAGGGGGAGGGAGACCTTCCCATAATAGGTCCAGAGTCAGATCAAGACGACGAAGCCTATCTTCATATTCCTCATATTTCTGAGCTGGTCACCAGAAAGCACTCCCCCCCCCCTCATTCGTTATAGCACTGGTTATTTTCAATGTAGCTCAGATTGCCGGAACTGTAGTAGTCCAAAGGTATGGTTTTGGGGAACATATCTGATTGGAAGGTAAACACAAAGCACCATCCCCATGGTAATCTTCACAGTCTCACCCCTTTTCAGGGCATGAACTGTTCCTTTCACGTCCATTTTAAGCATCTTTCGCTGAGTAAACTCTGCCAAAGAGGCATCACACCACCAGTCTGCGGTAGAGGATGCCCTAGCTTATGGGTTCATTTTCAGGTTGTCCTTCTGGTTCGTGGAGTTCCACTCTGACACCAACAGAATGTCACGTTTCCTCGGAGGTCACAGGGTCCTAGGCACCCCTCCCTTAATAGTCAGTCTCGTAGGAGCTGGCTTGCCCTTAGTACTCAGAAGTTCTGGGTGCTTGTCTTGAGTGTCGGCTTGACCAGCACTCTTCATAAAAAACCTAGCTCACCTAGGTCCTCCAGTGTGTCCACCAGTCCTCCCTTAGACCCTGGTTGTCCCGACCCCAAATCTCCTAAATCCTACTACGTAGGCTCCTTGAACATCCCCAGGTCATCTGCTTCAGCGGAGGTTGTTTTCCTTTCTTATTGTTTTTGCTAGGGGGGAGGAATGTTGTGTCCAAATGTTTGTTAACGGAGTTTGCTTAAGTTGCACTCATCACTAAATCCTTTGCTATAATCGCACCCTTTTCTGTAAGGCGCCTTGTTCATGTGTTTTCAATGTACCTTGATTTGTTCTGCACAGGTTTCCTACACGAATTGATGTCCGGGCAAATGTATCACTGTACCTGCCTTCCTGTCTCTATATAAATTGCTACCTCGTCCCTGTTTTCAGGAGCGTTATGTTAGTCCAAGATCACTCCAAACTGAGATATAATAAATGACTTGTTGGTTAACACCCGATCTGCTGTGGCATCACTGATTTATACTTGGACTCAACATACTCCTTTTAGTGATATATTTTGTTTAGTGAGATCAATTAGTCTAGTGTCTAAAGTACAGTAAATGGCACCTTCTTGCCAATAAACATTTAAGGAATGTTGTATAGATCTTCTACACATACATAAGCATATTTCAGTCTGAAAACTTCCAAGACACTGGTTGTAATCCTGTTTCTTAGAATAGTTTTCAACCATAATTGCAAGGTGAATCAGAGTGATTTGGCTTTGCAGCCTTTTTTATGCTTCTGTTCAGATAAGAGCAGTGTTTCCCGACCTTTGGTTTTTGGGCTTTAATTCCCTGAAGCCAAAGTCAATTCCCCAAAGCACTGATCAGCCAATGTACTGACTTAGACTTCTGGAAATTGAAGTCCCCCTGTGGGGCGTGGGCCCCACATTGGGAACCACTGGATTAGATGATCACATGGAGATTACAGGTTATTTCAGTGTCAGTGTCCTCGCTGTCCCCTCAATCTGATGCAGTTTAATTCATGCCACAACTTCCCTTCCTTTGATGCCAACCACTGTCAAACCCCACCTCTTCTTTTATCAGTCATTGTAAAGAAGCTGGGCTGTTTGAAGTGTTGCAAAATGCTAAGGAAAAGGGGTCATTTCCCAAAGTTCTCCATAATATACAAACACATATACATACTGCAGAGATGTAGTAGTCTTATTTCATTCATTAGAGTTGGTTTTTTTATTTCATGTTAATTTTAATCTTTTTTTTAATTAGCAGAGTTGATCCTTCACTTAACTAGCCTATCAATGTAATGACAAGGTGATTCTGTGCTAAACTTGGTAATTTTTTTTAAAAAAAAATCTTCAAGTCAACTAGGGAGAAATATCACACATGAGGGTGTTCCTGCTCTCCAAAACCTAACAGTCAGATTAGTATGTCAGCAGAATACCACCCAAAGTTTATGTCAAAACTAGAATATATTCATCTGAATTAATGGGACACATTGATTCAGATGAACATACAGTACTCTGGTTTTTACTTAATGTACTAAAGTAAATGCAATGGAACACATGGTGTCCACAGAATGAGCCTCCTCGAAGACTGTAGTATTTTTGAACCACAATCAGGCATACCGTGGTAACAGCAACCTTGTGTTGCTGGCTAATCTTTCTCACACTAGGTCAGGCAAAAGGAATTGCAGAATGAACTCACCAAAAGGTGCCTTCATTATGTCAGTTTCGCATCTTGTCTAGACACGAAAGAAGAATGGAACACATATAGAGGAGGCGACGCATCAAAATCCCCACAATTCAATGGACTTAATCTATTAGAACTTGCAGTACTATACTAAGAAACAAGGTTGAAGCCACTTCCAATAAAAATAAAACTACAGTGGACCCTTGATTAATGACGCGTTCGAATAGCGTCATTTTCAATTAACGATGCTATGACGCTCCCAATGTGATTTTCAAATAACGACGTTATTCGAATATTGACAGTATTTTTACCGTCGTTATTCGAATAATGACGTTTTTGTCATTATTTGAATAACAACGTTATTTGAATAGCGACGCTACCTGGGGAACCAAGTAACGTCGTTATTCGAGGGTCCACTGTATGCTAACAAAACAAAGTAAAACACTACTATACAGCAACAATAGAAAATATTAAGTTGGCAGTGAAACAGTACATCAGCAAAAAAAACTTGGGGCATAAACAAAGATTCTCATTCCATGCTGAAAGGTCTGAAGGCTAAATTAGAACTGAAATCTGTCAGCGTTTCAGAGATGTGACTGATGGATGTCACCATCACAATTTACTTGTAAATTTATCAAAGACTCAGGGCTCAGCTAGGCAGGTAGCAAAAATTACCTCATCTCAAAGCATCATTTATTTATTCCCATGTAGGTGAATTTTAAGAGGAGATTGTTAAAAACTAATACAGTTGAAATATTTGCTGCAGTCACTTAGCATGGGCAACTTATACTGAAAATTAATTGATCATTTTCTGTTCGAAATACAGAATGATATAAGAGGCCATTTTTACATCTCAGTATAATTAAAGGGGGGGAGATGGGGAGAGAGATGTTTGTAATGCTAATGGAAATGAAACACAATAACACCAGAAAAAAAGAAAAACGTGTGTTACAAAAATGAAGTTGACAATGTAAATCTTAATATAGTCTCTCCTGATGTATTACAGTATTGTCATTTGCCAAGCATAATTCTTGCAATATTCCTTGCAACTAAAGAGTCCTTTGGCTTCTTCAAGAACTGGATAGAATCTTTACAGAGAGGAAAGATTTTGTTCCATTCTTTGTTATACTTATGTATTTCAATAAAGTATGTAGTACCTTTAAAATATTAATTCTGAACTATTCATGTTCAGAACTGCCAGGCATTGATAATTAGTTTTACACATTGTTACATGGAAGTAGTTACCCAGTAAATATAGAGAAACTTCCGAGGAAGCGTGCACATTATTGCACTATATTGATGCAGCTGAATGGCAAAGGTATCACTTTACATTTGAAGAGAATCCTTTCTGAGCCAGTTTTAAATATGCAGATACACAAACTATTAAGATCAATATTTCAGGATTTATTTATTTTTTCACTTAGATTTCAAAACTTTTTATATTTTTTGTTTGAAATTGGTAAAGCATCGTGGAAAATGTACATGTGATCTGGGTAGGAAAGTAGGGAAAGCATTATCATGTACAATCTGGCCCCTAGGAATTCTGTTCGCTTTATATATCTATCAGTGCCATACTGCCAACAGGAAGTGAGAGTCTCTTCAGAACACAAGAATAACTCCCACTGTATAAACAGCAGCCCTGGGACTGCAGTGGCATATTGGTTAAGATGCTGCACTTGACGTTTGGAAGGTTGGCAGGTCAGCAGTTTGAGACCCAAACACTGCACAGAGAGAGCTCCCGTCTTTGTCCCTGCTCCTGCCAATCTAGCAGTTTGAAAGCAAGAAATTTCAAGTAGATAAATAGGTACCACTCCGGTGGGAAGGTAAACAGCATTCTGTGCACTCCAGTGTCTAGTCATGCCTGCCACATGTCCACAAAAATATCTGCAAATGCAGACAGTGCTGGCTCTTTGGCTATAAACAGAGATGAGCACTTAGTCCTAGAGTCAGATACAACTGGCTTTCAAGCAAGGGCAACCTTTACCTTTACCTTTACCTTTACCTTACAAACAGCCCCACAGACTGCTTACTAGCTTGCATTACATTTCATACAAATGAGCTGCAAAATAGTTCATTTAACTCTCAGTTCCTCACAACGTTGCCTCTAAATCCTTCACTTACCAGCTTTTCTATCAATAGCCCACTGATTTTATCTTACTGCAGCTTTTAACTTCATGGAATATAAATTTAATGGGAAACTACTCTCCCTCTAGTGACCAAATACTGCAATTTCTGATATTTCAAGCTAAGGAAAACACAATGGTATTTCATGCTAAACCAACACATACAGTTTTATGCTCTTTTGTTGTCTCTTAAATAAATTGCTCCCACCAATATATATATACAAGGGTCAATGCATATAGATGAAACCTGTATCAAAGGAAGAAGCAAACAGACTTTTATTTCTCACCAAAGAATATACAGCATAATGCATGCTAGCTCAAGCAACTGCTATCACAACAATTCATAAATATGGTATGAGTTCAGATGCGTACATATATCTCCACTTACCCATTTTATCCTCGCAAAATCTCTGGAAGGTTGTTAGCTCTTATTTTCAGTAATCTGTTTAGTAATTACTGGGCATGTTGCTTAAAACCATAAGAGGTACCAAGAAATCTGTAGCTAGTGTAAATCTGGCGTGTTTCTGCAAAGCATACAGTACATATAACAAATGTCTTAGCCAACCACCAGCTGGTTGGGGGAAAATTCAACGAGTGAGTTGGGGAGGCCCTATCTCAGACACCCTAATTCCAATTCACTAAATTTGGAGAAAGTTGAGAAGAGAGTCAGCAGAAGACTCTTTCCAATTTTGGTATTTCTTGGTCAGTGATGGCCAACCTTGGTACTCCAGATGTTCTTGGACTTCAATTTCCAGAAGCCCAAGTCAGCACTCCTGCCAATCAGGCCTTCTGGGAATTGAAGTTCAAGAACATCTGGAGTGCCAAGGTTCACCATCACTGGTCTAGGTGGTTCAGAGGTGTCCTAAGACTTTTGCACAGTACTGTGCATCTGCTTTATGAGTCAGTGTGTTACGTTATGCTCAATCAGCTGTGCATGTGATTGCTATATGAGTTACTGTGTATTCTGCTATGCTGATAGCAGGACATGAGCACATATATGCAATATGGTAAATTTCAAAATCTTAAAAGGTTAATTATGTATTAGTCTGCATATGACATAAATCTAGTTTTTTTAAAAAAAATACAGAAATATAGTACAGTAAAACCTCGAGTTACATATGCCTCGAGTTACATAAAATGTGACTTACCTAATGATTTTTTGCTAAAACTATGTCCCAATTTACACGATTTCCTATGGGTTTGCTTCAAGTTGCATGAAGATTCTTTTTCCTATGGGTTTGCTTCGAGTTACATAAAAATTTATTTCCTTGTGGGTTTGCTTTGATTTACATAAAAAAATCATTTTTCCTATGGGTTTGCTTCGACTTATGTAAAAATAGTTTTTCCTATGGGTTTGCTTCAAGTTACATAAAAAACCTACTGAATGGACTTTTTTTCGTAAGTAGGAGGTTTACTGTAGAGTAAAAATGTTGAGTGCTATCACATTTGTAACTGCTATACTGTACTGTATCAATATTTGGTGCTGTTGCCCAGAATGTGAACCACCTGATAAGTAAGCTAGGAATGCTGTAGCAAGCAGTTTTACTGATACATAAGCTAGTTCCATAAAAACAGGCTCAGAAGTAATTTATTATTGTAGTGTTAACTCAGCAACAAGAAGGTAATATTCTAAAGACAGATGGATCCAGAAACAAGTAAGTGAAAAGTGAAGTCCATATGCTCCTTGACTACACTATCTTGATGGGACATAATTGTTTCTTTAAGGATATAAACTGGAATTTATGACAGCTCTGTTTAATATTATTGCACTGAGATGTATTTATATTGTTCCCTCAGAGGCTTGATTTATATCTGCTGGTGAGAAGGCTTCCACAGCAGAAAAACGTAACAAAATTTCTCTGCTGTCATTGTTTAATCCTATTTATTGGGTTGGCATTTTTTAACGTTCAGATTTTTAAAAAAATATTATTTCCTTTTATAGCTGCAGACATGCTGTCAGTTTTTATCTCCAGATCCTCAACGGCTGTCAAATTCTGATTTAAATTGTCATTTTTTTAAAAAAAAAAAGCACTCAGATTTTACAACTTGTTGACTTATCTATACCTATAAATCTGTGTGTTAACTGTTGTGATTTGACAAAGGATGTTTAGCCAGGCCCCATTAGCCCCGACCGAGCATTCGTGCACTCGCCCGAACTGGGTACGAAGGTTACTGGGGGTTGGAGAAATGGACCAGTGGGGCAGGAGACCCACGAACACCAACAAAAAGAAAGAACTTCAATTCCCAACATTCCTTGCGCCGTGCCGCACCAGAGCCAATCAGGCTGAGAGGTGCGAGCAAAAGGAACGTTCGGAAACGCGCCACACCCAATCAAAATCAAACCCACAGGGAAAAAACGCTGCACAAACTGAAATCGCAAATGCCAAACTACAAGTCCCAGAGTCCTGCGCGCCATGAGCGTGCAGAATGCTGAGGAAGCCGGTGTGCGAAAAATAAAAGTAAAAAATGCAACGCATCACAGCAACACAAGCGGCGGTAAGGAAACCCCCCGCCGCCGCTACCCTTCCTTTCCACGAGCCAGGCATCGAGCCCGGCACGCGGGAAGGAAAGACCCCTCCGCCGCTGCCCTCCCTTTCCATGGGCTAGGCATCAAGCCCAGCCCACGGGAAAGAAAGACCCCCCCACCAGTCGCTGCCCTTCCTTTCCATGGGCCAGGCATCGAGCCCAGCCCGTGGGAAGGAAAGACCCCCTTAAAACAAAACAACAATCAAAAACATCCAAAAATACCCAGAAATTAACACCAAAAACATACAAAGTAAACACACACAAAAATTACAAAACACAAACAGCACCCAGCCAAACACCACAAAAACAACAAAAAAATACACCAAAACAACACAAAATCCAAACACCTACCCCCCAAACACACAAAATAAATAAAACTAGGGAACTCACCAGCAGACATCCTCACTCCACAATGGCCGGAAACGAAATGAATAAAGAAACAGACTACTTACCGGAAGAAGCTCCACCCAGAGGCCACGAGAGAAAAAACAGTCAAAATACAAGAAAACACCTTACCACCACCACCTGCTGGCCACAAAAGAAAAAACAATTCACAAAGACACAACAGGCCCAAACAAAAGGCCCCAACAGTAAAAACAAGTCAACAAAATAACACAAAATCACAATTTAACACAAATCACAAACATATGACAATAAAATAAAATAAAAACTTTTCAGAAATCCTGTGCTGAATTTTAACTAAAATAATAACCCAAAACATCTAAGCACAGTTTAAAAACATTTATTGTAAAAAAAAACATGTACTTTCACATTTTTAAAATTATTACCTACGGTACAACTATTAAAAAAACACATACTACAACATTATTTGGTTAAATAAATTTTTTTTGATAAAAGTATATCATCCTTTGTTTTTTTCTTAATCCACAAAAGCAAAAAAACAAACACAACTAATCACAATTTATAACAGCCCGGCAATAAATAAATAAATAAACATATTAAAAATTTCAAATATAGACTAGCCTCTCCTTTACAAATATTAACAAAAATAAATAAATGCAAACACCATTTAAAACAGCCCGGCACCGCCGGGCAAAATCTACTAGTTGTTACTAAAAGAAAACAATTACATACAACTGATCCTGCTTTGGGAATGCCCCACCATTTGGGGACTCTTCCCCTCCTCTCTTCCCTGACAAGTGATCTCAATTAGCAGAGTCCCATGACCTTCTCATACCTGTCAAGTTTTGGATTTGAAAATAAGGGAAATTTTGGGCACACCCCTCTGTGGGTGTGGTCAAATATGTGGTCATGGCCTAATATAGCCATGTGACTTGCTGGGCTCTAGTCATGCCTGCCACATGGCCATGAAAATGTCTGCAAACACAGACAGCACTGGCTCTTTGGCTGTAAATGGAGATGAGCACTGCACCCTAGAGTTGGATATTACTGGCAGATTTTACTTTCTTAGGATCAAAGATCTCTGCAGATGGTGATTGCAGCCGTAAAATAAAAAGGTGACTGATGCTTGGGAAACAAGCTATGAGAAACCTGGGTAACATAGTTAAAAGTAGAGGCATCACCTTGCAACCAAAAATTTGCATAGTCAAAGCAATGGTAGTCCCGGTGGTAATGTATGGGTGTGAGAGCTGGACCATTAGGAAAGCTGAGCGCAGAAAAATAGATGCCTTTGATATGTGGTGTTAGAAATAGGTTGATCCTGGAAGAAATCAACCATGACTGCTCATTAAAGGTCAAATAGTAAAAATGACGCTAAAGTACTTTGGACATTAAAGGAGAAGAGAGGATTCACTTGAGAAAGCCTTGATGCTGGGAAAGGTGGAAGACAAAAGAAGGGGGTGGCCAAAAATAAGATGGCTAGATGGTATTGTCCCTAAAGACAATACCTAAAGACATCCCTAAAGAATACACGGTGGAGGTCATGAACAGATTTAATGTCCTGTACCTGATAGACAGAGTACCAGAAGAATTATGGACAGAGATATGGGACATCATGCAGGAGGCAGCAAGAGAAACCATACCAAAAGAAAAGAAGCGTAAGAAAGCAAAGTGGTTGTCTGATGAGGCTCTAAAAATAGCAGAGGAAAGAAGGAATGCAAAAGTCCAAGGAGAAAGGAAAAAATACAACCACCTGAATACAAAATTTCAAAGAAAAGCAAGGAGAGATAAGAAAAAAATACCTGAATGAACAGTGCAAAGAAATGGAGGAAAACAACAAAAGAGGCAGGACTAGAGATCTTTTCAAAAAAAATTGGGGAAATCAAGGGAACATTTAAAGCAAAAATGACCATGATAAGGGACAAAGATGGAAAAGAGTTAGCTGAAGCAGAAGAGATCAAAAAAAGATGGCAAGAGTACACAGAGGAACTCTACAAAAAGGACCTCAACACTCCTGATAATAACAATAATGAGAAATTTGAACTTGAACCAGACATTCTGGAGAGTGAAGTCAGAAAGGCCCTAAAAAGCACTGCAAACAATAAAGCTAGTGGAAATGATGGTATCCCAATTGAATTTTTCAAAGCCCTAAAAGATGATGGAATCAAACTACTGCATTCAATCTGCCAGCAAATTTGGAAAACAAAACAGTGGCCACAGGATTGGAAAAGATCAGTGTACGTTCCAATCCCCAAAAAAGGCAATGCCAAAGAATGCTCAAATTACCGAACAATTACGCTCATCCCACATGTCAGCAAGGTGATGCTCAAGATAATACAGGATAGACTTCAACAACATGTGGAGAGAGAACTACCAGAGGTGCAGGCCGGTTTCAGAAGGGGCAGGGGGACTAGAGACCACATTGCCAACATATGTTGGATCATGGAGAAAACAAAAGAATACCAGAAACAAGTCTACTTTTGTTTTATTGACTACACCAAGGCTTTTGACTGTGTGGACCACAACAAAATGTGGCAAGTAATTAAAGAGATGGGAATACCAGAACACCTCATATGCCTCATGAGAAATCTGTACACGAACCAAGAAGCAACAGTTAGGACAGAACACGGAATGACAGAGTGGATTGGAATAGGAAAAGGAGTAAAACAAGGTTGCATTTTATCACCCTGCTTATTCAACTTATACGCAGAGCACATAATGCGCAATGCAGGGATGGAGGAATCACAATATGGGATCAAAATTGCTGGGAGAAACATCAACAATTTGAGATATGCAGACGATACCACCCTAATGGCAGAAAGTGAGGAAGACCTAAAGAACCTCTTGATTGGATTGAAGGAGGAGAGTGCAAAAGCTGGCTTGAGACTCAATATCAAGAAAACCAAGATAATGGCAACAGGTCCGATCAGTCCCTGGAAAATAGATGGGGAAGTAGTAGAAGCAGTGACAGATTTTACTTTCCTGGGATCTAAGATCACTGCAGATGGCGACTGTAGCCATGAAATAAAAAGACGATTGATTATGGGGAGAAAAGCAATGAGAAACCTGGGGAATATAGTGAAAAGCAGAGACATCACCTTGAAAACAAAAAATCGCACAGTCAAAGCAATGGTATTCCCAGTGGTAATGTATGGGTGTGAGAGCTGGACCATTAGGAAGGCTGAGCGCAGAAGAATAGATGCCTTTGAGATGTGGTGTTGGAGGAGAGTCCTGAGAGTCCCTTGGACAGCAAAGAGAACAAATAGGTCAATACTGGAAGAAAGCAATCCTGACTGTTCATTGGAGGGACAAATAGTGAAGATGAAGCTAAAGTACTTTGGAGATCAAATGAGAAGGGAGGACTCACTTGAGAAGGCCTTGATGCTGGGAAAGGTGGAGGGAAAGAGAAGAAGGGGGCGTCCAAAGATGAGATGGATAAATGGTATTGTGGACACAATGGGCACAGAGCTTGGTGGGCTGAGGAGAATGGTGGAGGATAGAGGTGCCTGGAGGAAAATGGTCCATGGAGTCGCAAAGGGTCGGAATCGACTGTGCGACTGAACAACAAGATGGTATTGTAGATGCAATGGGCACAAAACTGTGTGGGCCAAAGAACCCTTTCCCCATTTTCTTGGGGGATTTTGTTTTGTTTTCTTTCTTGTTTACTCAGTGGCTTAAGTGACTAAGATGCTGACTGGGAGGCAGAAGGTCAGCAGTTCGATTCCCAAGTACTGCAGGATGGAATGAGCTCCCGTCTTTGTCCCAGCTGCTGCCATCCTATCAGTTCGAAAGCAAGAAATTGCAAGTAGATAAATAGGGACCACTTTGGTGGGAAGGTAACAGCGTTCCGTGCGCTCCGGTGTCTAGTCATGCCTGCCACATGACCACGGAAACGACTGCAGAAGCAGGCACCGCTGGCTCTTCGGCTTAGAAACAGAGATGAGCACTGCACCCTAGAGTCGGATACGACTGGCTTTCGAGCAAGGGAAACCTTTAAAGCGGGACCACTTTTGTGGGAAGGTAACAGTGTTCCATGTGCTCTGGTGTCTAGTCATGCCTGCCACATGACCACGGAAATGTCTGCAGACGCAGACAATGCTGGCTCTTCGGCTTTGAAACAGAGAAGAGCACTGAACCATAGAGTCGGATACGATTGGCTTTTGAGCAAGGGCGACCCTTTACCTTTACGTAACTCCTTTACCCTTTACGTAACTCAGATCCCCTTACACAACCGTGCAAGCACACTGGATCTATGAGCTCTGATAATTCTCCCCACCCCACCCCTCCCAAGTTAACTCTAGAACAGAAACGGAACACCCCCCTCTCTCTCTCTCATATAGTGTAGGAATCTATGACTGTGATGGCAAAGCTTGGCACTCTATAGATACAACTGGCTTTCAAGCAAGAGAAACCTTTACCTTTAGCATATAGTGATCAAGCACATACCCCACGCCACCCCACCCCTCCCAAGTTAACTCTAGAACAGAAATAGAACACCCAACTTTCTCTCTCTCTCATATACTGTAGGAATCTATGACTGTGATGGCGAACCTTGGCACTCTATAGATACGACTGGCTTTCGAGCAAGAGAAACCTTTACCTTTAGCATATAATGATCAAGCACATACCCCACGCCACGCCACGCCTCCCAAGTTAACTCTAGAACAGAAATGGAACACCCCCCTCTCTCTCTCATATAATGTAGGAATCTCTGACTGTGATGGCGAATCTTGGCACTCTATAGATATGACTGGCTTTTGAGCAAGGGAAACCTTTACCTTTAGCATATAGTGATCAAGCACCATCCCCCCCCCCCTCCCAAGTTAACTCTAGAACTTTAGAAACGGAATTCTCCAGCCAGGAGAGGCAGGGCAGAAACAGTTCAATAAAGCATGAGAGTGAGAGAGAAGTCTCTGCCCCCAGACCAAGAGCTGATTTGCCCCTGCATATATGAAATATCGCTCACCTCTAGAGTAGACTCCCATCCCTCCCAGCATGAAACGAAGCCACCATATTGGCCATGTGGCTGGCAGGAAAATGAAAGAGAAACTCAGAACGCCCCACCACCACCACCACCACCTTCTCTCTCTCCCCTTCCACATGCGAAAAGCCTGCCACACAGCGACCTCTGGTGGCCGGGAAAAAAAATACTGCAGCTTCTCCTGTGAGGGCTCCGGTCAGGATATTTTTTTAAAAAATAAGGGAAAATACAGGGAAATTAAAACGGGAGGGGGCAGGAAGAGGGGTAAAAATAAGGGGTTTTCCCAGGTAAAGCAGGATGGTTGACAGGTATACATAACGCCCGCACCCCATCCCCACCTGGGCTGCCACATTGTGGACCAGCTGTAGCCTCCGAATGGTCGTCGTGACCATTTTTGTGTTTGTCTTGGCATTTCAACTAATTATTTATTTATTTTATTTTATTTATAGGCCGCCTTCCTCGCCTCAGGTTATATTGCCCTTTTCTATTTTATTGCATTTTAAACTTTTTTACAATGGTTTTTGTTTTAGTACAATAAAAATATTTGAAAATCATCTTTTATAAACATATACCCTGCTACAATATTAGTGAATATTAATAATATTAGCTCCTCTTGAAATCCTGGGGTGATTAGATGCCAAGAAAGGCAGGTCTCAAATACAATATAGTTGTGCAAATGGAAGAATGTGTGCAACTTATCCACCCCACTCTCCCTTGACCTTCAGATCTCTAAAACTGACTAGAAACAGTAATATTTATACAGGAAACGATGTACCCACATTTATTTCAGTTTGGATAGATTTGCACAAATGTGAAATCTGCAGTTGAAGATGTCTTGTATCTTTTACTGGAAGAGTATCTGAAAATGTAGTCAGATTCCTATGGGTGACTGACAGTGGTGCTTCAAATGTCCAAGCTCAAATTCTTCATGGTTTTACATGGCAAGTACTAGCATTTTAAATTGGGTCTGGAAACACGCCAACAACCAGTGTAGTTGGTCTAATATTGGCATCTCATGCTTCAACAGACCTTTTCTTCTGAACAGTTACTTTATACACATAATGAATACTTTCAACATATTCAGCATAGACCATGAACCACAAGAAAGACAAACAAGTCATATCCAGATAGAATCAAGCCTGAATTTTCTCTAGAAGCAAAAATGCAGAAACTGAGGCTATTTTGGGCACATTATGGCATGATCTGCCTAAAGACAGTACAGTATAGTATTTGTAATTTGAAGGCAAGAAAAAGAGGAAGACGAAATACCCAGTGTTTTGGGTCTATAAAGGAACCATGGTTGTGAGCTTGCAAAAACAGGGCAGGACTGTTACTTACAGGACATTTTAAAAATTGTTCATTTTTAGGCCTGCCAAGGGGCCATGCTGACTTAGCAGTTAAAATGCTGAACTTGACTGGAATGTTGGCAGGTCAGCAGTTCAAGATCAGAGTGATGCATGACACTCCCGTCATCTGTCCCTCCAACCTAACAGTTAAAAAAAGTAGATAAATAGGTACCGCTTTGGCAGGAAAGGTATTCTGTGTGCTCTGGCACCTAGTTATGCCTGCTGCATGACCATGGAAACACCTGCAGACACAGACAACGTTGGCTCTTTGGCTGTAAAAGGAGATGGGCACCACATGCTAGAGTCAGACACAACTGGCTTTCACTCAAGGGAAACCTTTATCTTTTAGGGCTGTAATGGATCGGAAGTGACCTGATGACAAATAACAAGATAAACATAATCAAACCCCTAAGTGCTCTTAAGACAAAAGGCTGGCTGAAAACTAAGCAAACCTCTATGTTTGAAGATTGGAATAAATATTGCAGTTTATTGAGATTTCTTTAGGCAGGTGATCCCTTTGGATGTTATTTTACCTTTCCCACAAGTCTTAGAAAAACCTGAAATTCAGCAGGTGGTCACAATGGCTAGTGGTAGTCTAAGCCGGAATGGCTGCAACCATTCTACCATTGGCCCCAAACTAATCAAGTCCACTTCTTTTCGCTGTGGGAGGGAAGATCAATCGGAAAAGTTTTTCGAGGCTTTTGCTAGTCAAAAATGAACCCTGGTGGCACAGTGTTTAAACAGCCGTACTGCTGTCAAAATGCTAATTATCTTGTGAACCGCCCAGAGAGTTCACTAAGTGCTATGGGGCAGTAAATAAGTTATTCTTTCATGTCCCAATCAAACCCTGGACTGCCAAAATGAAGCCACTTTCTTGACTTTGTCGTTAGCCAAACTTAAGCCCACATCAGTGCATGTTTCTGGTAAATGACAGACCAGTAAGTGAATCTGTTTCTCTCCTCATTCATACTGTGTGGTATTGTCTGCCAGCAGCCCCCACTTGAGCATGTTGGTCTTACATTTAGGCACTCCAACCCTCAGCCTATTCAAAGTCCTCCAAGTGATGTAGGGGAGGCTGAGTTCCTCAGCTATATCCTCTTTTAATGTTTTTCCTTGTCCAGTGAGCTCCTTCCTCCATCTTCTAATTTGCTTTTGTGTTTGTTCTTGCCATAAAGCTCTTCCTGGATCTGAGCTGGCACACTTGAAGCTTTAGTGTCTCGCACGGAAGACAAAGAACGAGTCGCAATAAGGACTAACACAGGTTTATTCTTTGATGGTCAGGGTGAACATGAGGTAATGGCGGAGGTACATCACATTATATACAGTAACGAAACACATTTGAATCTGGTTGCACGGTGGCTCATTGGCTGCCACCGTTGGAGGCGTCGACTTGAGGCACGCCCCCCTCTTCTGTCGTAGTTCTTCATGCGGAGAAGTTCCCGCGGCTGTCCGTGATTTGGGGGATTGAACCATGTGAGTGTGAACGCTCGCAGCCGCCCTTTATGGGCGGTTCGCTCGCGTTCCATTAGCAGCTGTTATACATTGTGATATGAGGCTGGTTACATTCATTACTTAAAGCAACAGTGTCCATGCATACACAACATCCCTCCCCCCTAGGATGGGACGAAGTCCCTTAACCATTGTGGCTTCCCGCACGTGCGCCTGGGGCGTGTTGCCGCTTGCCCTAATACAGGGGAGCCCGTGGCTCCTGGTTCCGCGTGGTCTTGTCCTGCAATGTAAGGTGGGGACCCGTTAGTGGTTCTGTAATGAGACTGCGATGACCTTGCCTGTGGGGACGGGAATGGAATGAACAGTTGGGAAGTGAACCCTTGCTTACCGCCTGCGGAGCCCGGGGACCCACCTAGCACGAACTTCGGAACTGACGATGAGACCCTCGTGGACCCGCTGTCTCCCACTGCCTGTTCGGGGGTTTGGGGATTTAAGGCTGGCGAGGTTCCGCTGGCTGCCTGTCTTTGTGGCGCTTGTCTCTTGGGGGCCGGGACTATGGTGTACTCTAGCATGCCCGCGTTGTGGGGACTGGAGGTACCAGGGGCTGAACTGAAACCCCTCTTCTCGCTAGGACGGGTGGGGGACCACTCCGCTAACTCCCCCTGGTACGGAAAATCATAGTCAAACTCATGGTCCTGGTCATAGTCGGGGACAAACTGATTCCTCTCTTTACTTGCGCCCTCGTGCGCCTCCGTGTCTCCCCCTTGGGTAATGCGGGTGGGGGAGGACCCTAACGCTGATTTCCCCTCACTGGTGACCCTTTTTCGGAGCTGGTCGGCGTGCCGTCTCCACAGTAGCCCTGAGCTAGTCTCTACCCTGTAGGACACTGGTCCAGTCTGCTCGATGACCGACCCCGGTACCCACGCTGGCCCCGAGGCCGCGTAGTTCCTACAGTAAACCGGGTCCCCTGTGGAAAAGTTCTTGGAGTCCCCCCCCCCCCCCAAATTTATATTTCTCCCCTCATCCTCCACCCTGGATGGATCCATCCGGTCAAACAGCGTTGCCGGGCGTCTCTTCATAAGCAGCTCGGCTGGGGAGAATCCTGAAGCTAAGGGGGTGGTCCTGTAGCTGATTAGGAACTGGCACAGGTGTAGGTTCAGATCGCCGGGGCCCATGCGCCGCAGTGCGTCTTTCGTAGTGCGCACTTGGCGCTCTACCTGACCGTTTGTGGCGGGGTGGAATGGGGCAGCCGTGATGTGCCTGATTGCGTTCCTCTCCATGAAGGTTTGGAACTCGGTCGACGTGAAGCAACTTGCGTTGTCGCTCACGAGGACGTCTGGCAGGCCAAAGCAAGCAAAGAGCTTACGCAACTGCTTTATGGTTGTCGCGGAGGAGGTGCTGCTCACGGGGATTACCTCCAACCACTTGGAGTAGGAGTCGACAACCAGTAGGAACGTTGCCCCACGGAAGGGCCCCGCGAAGTCGACATGGATGCGGGACCACGGTCCGCGGGCCGTGTCCCACTCTCTATGGGGTAACTGGGGCTCCTCGGGCCGGGAGCTCTGGCAGCTCTCGCACGTGCCCACTAGACACTCTATGTCCGCGTCTATCTGTGGCCACCAAAAGAAACTTCTAGCTAGGGCTTTGGACTGCACGATTCCTGGGTGACTGGTGTGCAGTAGCTTCAGTACCCTTGCCCTTAACTTTTCTGGAATAACCACCCGCTGGCCCCAGAGTAGACAGCCCCTTTCCAGGGAAAGTTCCACCCTGCGCCTACAGAACGGCTTGAACGGCTCCTCTGGGGAGGTAGTGGGCCACCCTTTCCTCACCCATGAGCTAACTTGGGCTAGGATCTTGTCGGCCGCCGTGGCTTTGGCGAGATCGGCCGGAACAATGGGGGGTGAGTCGAGGGACTCGATTAACATGACCTGATGGTCTTGCTCTACCTCGCATGCGGGATCCCCCATGCTGGGGAGGGGGGATCGGGACAGTGCGTCCGCGTGGGAGATCTCCTTCCCTGGGCGGTAGACTATCTCGTACTGATAGGCGTTGAGGAATATGGCCCAACGCAACATCCTGGGGGACAGTATTTGGGGAGTGGGTTTGCCGGTAGTGAAGATTCCCAGAAGCGGCTTGTGATCCGTCACTACCGTAAACTCGCGGCCGTATAGAAAATCATGAAACTTTTTGGTCCCTGCAATTATGGCCAGGGCCTCCCTATCCGTTTGCGCGTAGTTGCGCTCAGCCTTTGAAAGGGACCTGGAGTAATATGCCACCGGGGCCTCCCGCCCGCTCTCTAACACGTGGCACAGGACCGCCCCCACCCCCACCGGGGGCGCATCACATACTAGAACCACTGGCTTCCTCGGGTCAAAATGTGTTAGGACCGCATCTGAGGAGAGGAGTGATTTTAGTTCTCGGAAAGCTTTCTCTTGTTTGTCCCCCCACCGCCAAACCGCGTCCTTTTTTAGTAAGGCGTGCAGTGGCTCCGCAACCGATGCTTTCCTCGGCAGGAACGAGTGATAGAAGTTAAGGAGCCCCAGAAACGACTGCAGCTCCGGCTTTGCGGTGGGGCGAGGGGCGTTCTGTACGGCTGCAACCTTGGACTCTGAGGGTCTGATCCCCTCTGGGGTTACTTTGAAACCTAGGAAATCAACCTCCCTCACAAAAAACACACACTTGTCCTTCCTTAGGCGAAGCCCCGCTTTCTCGAAAACTGAGAGAACCCCATCTAGTCTTTTAGCTAGTTCTACCTCGCTCCCCGCTGTTATCAGCACATCGTCGAAGTATGGTAGAACTCCTGGAAGCCCCTTTAAAAGGCGTTCCACGAGGGCCTGAAAGATCCCGGGGGCCGAGTTCACGCTGAACTGGAGGCGCGTTACCTTAAATGCCCCCTTGTGTGTCACGATGGTCTGCGCAGCGGCAGCGGCTGGGGTCACTGAGAGCTGCTGGTAGGCCTGGGCCAGGTCTAACTTGGCAAAACACCTCCCCCCATGAAGTGTGGCCAGCAGATGGCTGACCACGGGTACCAGGTATGCATTTGGCCGAATGGCCTTATTGATCGTACATTTATAGTCTGCACAAATCCTGACCTCCCCGTTTGACTTAAGGGCCATTACAATCGGCGTCTCCCACTCTGCCGAATCAACTGGAACCAAAATCCCTTGCCCCACCAATTTGTCCAGTTCCGCCTCGATTTTGTCCTTGAGTGCGAAGGGCACCCTCCTTGGCTTAAGGCGGATGGGCCGGATTTCTGGGTCCAACTCGAATGAAACTGGGGGCCCCCTGTAAGTACCGAGCCCCTTTTTGAAAACGTCCGGGTGCGCATTGCAAACGTCCTGCATTGGGTCAGTCTCAATGGCGTGGATGCCGGACAGTTCTATTCCCAGGGGAGCAAACCACTGCGTTCCTAGGAGGCAACACTTCCCCCCCTTGAGGACCACTAGGGGCAGTCTTTCGGAGAAATTCTTGAACTTCACCTTGAATTTCCCCACCCCAACACCGGGATCCCGTTTCCCTGTACGTCCCGCAAGTGGGACCGCATGGCCCGCAGCTTGGGCCGAGCCTCTGGGGGAATGCGCATGTACTCCCTCTGGGACAGTATGGAGTAGGACGACCCTGAGTCTATCTCCATTTTTACGGGCCGCCCCTGCAACTGTACCTCCACGTAGAATCGCCGGTGTTCCAGGGCCACGCGGTGTACGCCGTCCTCGCCGTGGATGGTGGAAACCTTCCTGGAACCTGCCGCCTTCCGCTGGTGGTGCTGGGGATGGCTGGAGCCGCCTTTGCCCTCGGTTCGCCCACGCCTGCATACTCGGGCTATGTGTCCCTTTCGACCGCAGTTGTGGCACTCGGCCTTGCGGAAGGGACACCTCGTGCGGTCGTGGGCCGCGCCACAGCCGTCGCAGCGGCGGTCTTGCCGCTCTCGGTGTTGCCGCCGTTCCCCACGCTTCCGCACCCTCTGGACGCCGTCGTCATCGCTGGTGTAGGAATTCGCTGTTACGGAGGAGTCGTCGGAGGTCTCTGGAGTGCCGGCGGGCGACTTCGGTGCCCGCCAGGCTGCCTTCGCCGGAGTCCGCCGGGCCGCTTGGACAGGGGACTTGGCCCGCTCGGACGTTGTGCCGCGGGCCTTGAACACCTTGACCCCGCTCCTGGCCGCCTCAGCCGCTTGCGCCTCTCGCAACACCTCATTGAACGAGAGGTGCTCGTCGCGGGTCATGAGCTTCCGTTGCAGCTCTTCGTCCCGCAGGCCGCACAGCAGGCGGTCTCGCAGGGCCTGGTTCAGGTCGTCCCACTTGCAGTGCACGGCCGCCAGTCTGAGGGCCGCTGCGTAGTCGGACACGGACTCACCTGGGCGCTGGTCCCGCCGGTGGAACGCGACCCGGGCCGGAAAGATGGACACGGGCGGCTGGAAATGTGCCCTCAGCAACTCCAGGATTTGGTCGATAGGCACTGCTTCAACCTTCTTTGGCGCCACCAAGTTCATGAGGATGCGCAGCGTGGCCGGTCCCACCTGGGCCAGGAAATGGGAGCGTATCAACGCATCGTCGTCGACGCCGGCTGCTTCCATTGCGTGCCGAAACTGGCACTCGTAGAGCTCCCACTGCTCAGGCTCGCTGACGTCGAACTGGTACGTCTTGACTCTGGGATTCGCCATTGATCCCATCCTCGTCGCCAATTTAGTGTCTCGCACGGAAGACAAAGAACGAGTCGCAATAAGGACTAACACAGGTTTATTCTTTGATGGTCAGGGTGAACATGAGGTAATGGCGGAGGTACATCACATTATATACAGTAACGAAACACATTTGAATCTGGTTGCACGGTGGCTCATTGGCTGCCACCGTTGGAGGCGTCGACTTGAGGCACGCCCCCCTCTTCTGTCGTAGTTCTTCATGCGGAGAAGTTCCCGCGGCTGTCCGTGATTTGGGGGATTGAACCATGTGAGTGTGAACGCTCGCAGCCGCCCTTTATGGGCGGTTCGCTCGCGTTCCATTAGCAGCTGTTATACATTGTGATATGAGGCTGGTTACATTCATTACTTAAAGCAACAGTGTCCATGCATACACAACAGAAGCTCATATCAATTCAAGGGTCATTTTCCTACTTAGTTCTCTCGGCATCCATTGCTATTTCTTCCCTTATCTTAGGTGGAGCAATACCAACAAGAGGATATATTTTCTCAACTGGTGTAAGTTTGTGGCATCCTGTCACAATACACATTGTTTCATTAATAGCGATGCCAACGTCTTTTGTGCATGTGGATGCACTCCATAACTGGAGCAGCATACTCTACTGTAGAGACACAGGGCCAAAGCTAATGTGCGTATGGATGGTTGAGTTCCCCATTTATAGTTTGTGCGTTTCCTAGCAATGTTGTTCCTTGTGCTAACTTTGGCTTTGGTATTCAGGCAGGGCTGCTTAAAAGTGTCCTGTCAAGCGTCACGCAAAGGCATTTTGGTGCTGATGTTGTGTAATCAGTTTCCTTGCCAAATAGGTAAAGGTCACCCTTGCTCAAATGCCAGTCGTATCCGACTCTAGGGTTCAGTGCTCATCTCTTGTTTACGGTGAAAGAGCCAGCACTGTCTGCACCTTCCATCCTTCCAAGGTCAGTAAGAGTACTCAACATGTTGGAGGCAAAATGCTAATTACTTTGTGAAATGCTGAGAGAGTGCACTAAGTGCTATGGGGCAGTATATAAGTGTAATTTATATAACCATTAATTGGATTACTCTAGCATGAATGAGCTATGGATTGTAGTTACTGAAGCTTTTTCTTTACTAATAAAACTATAGGTGTATGAATATAAGGCCTCTTGTCTTACCACTTAACTCCCTCTACCTCTCCTTCACTTCATCTACAGGTAGTTATATCATAGTAAGATTTACTCTGAAAGATTATCAGCGTAATGGGAAAAAGCAAATAGAATCCTGTTGACTTCTCATATGAAGCTACTATACAACATATTCTGTTGCCAGGAGACTTCCTACACAGACTCCATAATACTACTTTCCTCCATAATACTACTTTCCTCCAAAATACTACTTTCTTCCCTTGCAGGTTTAATCTTCAGGCCTGTAAAAAGTTATAAATATAAATACTAATGATGTGGTTCAAAATTTTATATGTATTTAAATGTGATGGAGTCACCTTTTATGTATTTCAAACCCTTATGTCTAATGAGTTTGAATGCAGAAGTTTAGATCTCTAAGCACATATATCCTTTTATTGTTCAGTGCTCATCTCTGTTTCAAAGCCGAAGAGCCAGCGCTGTCTTGCTTCTGCAGACGTTTCCATGGTCATGATGTGGCGGCTTCATTTTGGGCAGTCCAAAGTCTGACCTGGAACATGAATAGGGACAGGGACATTTTTTTGGAATCTGATGAAGTGTACTTGATCCACGAAAGCTCACATTAAAGCAAAGCAGTAAGTCTTTAAAGTGCCATATTGTGGGGTGTGTTTTTTTTTTGTTTACTGCCTGATATGCTAAAGGATTCCCTTGCTCGAAAGCCAGTTGTATCCGACTCTAGGGTGCAGTGCTCATCTCTGTTAAAACCGAGGAGCCAGTGCTCTCTGCTTCTGCAGACGTTTCCGTGGTCATGTGGTAGGCATGACTAGACACCGGAGCGCACGGAGCGCCGTTGACCTTCCCACCGAAGTGGTCCCTTTATCTACTTGCAATCTCTTGCTTACGAACTGCTAGGTTGGCAGGAGCTGAGACAGAGACGAGAGCTCGTTCTGCCGTACAGTACTCGGGTCTCAAACTGCCGACCTCTAATTGCTACTGCCAAGGCCAAGCTGTCGGCTTCCTCCCGCTTTTTATTTATTTATTAACTCGAGGCCTCCCGATTCCATGCCCGGGTCCTCCACGTCAGCAGAGGCCGCTGCTTCCCGCCGCCACCGCCAGGCCCAAGGACTCGCAGTCGGGCCGCGACACGGGCTCGTCATCCGCCCTAGACTAAGTGGAGTGTGGAGGAGCCCGGCGGCGGGTTTCCCCTTTTCCCTGAGGCCGGGACAAGAGGCAGCGGGAGCCGGGCCGAGGGCGGACGGGCGGGCCTGGGCCCTGTTGGAGGTGGTGGGGCGCGGGAGCCGCATGAGTGGATGGAGCCGGGCTCGGGGCTGCAGCGGAGGGGGCCGGGGTTTGGCGGCGGCGGCCTGGGCTCAGCCGGCGTCTCCCCGGCGCTCTCGGGGCCTCAGGCCCGGCGCAAGAAGCAGCCCCCGCGGCCGGCCGACTTCAAGCTGCAGGTGATCATCATCGGCTCGCGGGGCGTCGGGAAGACCAGCCTGATGGAGCGCTTCACCGACGACACCTTCTGCGAGGCCTGCAAGTCCACCGTAGGTACGGAGAAAACAGCAGCCAGGCATGGGCGAGGTAGAAAGTGTGCCTTGCTTTGGGCGAGCTATATTGGAGGGCCCGGGGGCGGGTTGGGGTGGTGGTGGGGTTCCTTCGGCACCCCCAGATCCGGGGGCTTATTTCGCCCCTTTCTTGGGCGTTTCGTTCGGGTCTTGCACTTTAGGGAGGCTCCCAAGAGCTTGGGTTTGCTTTTGGGGGGACTCGCCGAGCTCCCCATTTCCTTTTCCTGTTTATAGCATATTAGGCAGTAAACAAAACAAAAAGACAAAAAAAAAAAAAAGAAAACCCCCACATTGTGACACTTTAACTGACTGCCTTGTTTTAATGTGAGCTTTCGTGGATCAAGTCTGGGAGGCAGAAGGTCAGCAGTTCGATTCCCGAGTCCTGCAGGATGGAATGTCCCAGCTCCTGCCAAACTAGAAGTTCGGAAGCAAGAAATTACAAGTAGATAAATAGGGACCACTTGGGGGGGGGAAGGTAAGCAGCGCTCCGGTGTCTAGTCATGCCTGCCACATGACCACGGAAACGTCTGCAGCAGCAGACAGCACTGGCTCTTCGGTTTTAACAGAGATGAGCACTGCACCCTAGAGTCGGATACAAGTGGCTTTCGAGCCAGGGAAACCTTTAGCATATCAGGCAGTAAACAAAAACACCCCACAATATGGCACTTTAAAGACTTACTGCTTTGTTTTAATGTGAGCTTTCGTGGATCAAGTCCACTTCGTCAGATTCCCAAAAAATGTCCCTGTTTATGTTTCTTTTTCTTTCGTGTCCAGGTCCGACTTTGGACTGCCCAAAATGAAGCTGCCTTCTTGGCTTAGTAATTGGGCAAACCTAAATCCTCATCAGTACATGGTTTTGGCAGTAATTGGCAGAACAGCAAATGAGTTGGATTCTGTATCTCAAGTGGCTAAGACACTGACTGGGAGGTGGAAGGTCAGCAGTTTAATTCCTGAGTACTGCAGGACGGAATGAGTTCCCGTCTTCATCCCAGCTCCTGCCAACCTAGCAGTTCGAAAGCAAGAAATTGCAAGTAGATAAATAGGGACCACTTCGGTGGGAAGGTAAAACAGCGCTCCGTGCACTCCGGTGTCTAGTCATGCCTGCCACATGACCACGGAAACGTCTGCAGAAGCAGACAGCGCTGGCTCTTTGGCTTTGAAACAGAGATGAGCACTGAACCCTAGAGTCGGATACGACTGGCTTTCGAGCAAGGGAAACCTTTACCTTTATCACATTCACATAGCATGTTGTTGTCTGCCAGCAGCCCCCCCACTTAAGCACATTGGTCTTGCATTTAGGGACTCCAACCCTCAGCCTATTCAAGTGACATAGGGGAGGTCGAGATCTTCAGTCATATCCTTCTCTAATGTTATTCTTTGTCCAGTGAGCTCCTTCCACCATCTTCTCATTTGGTTTTGCTCTGGTGTACCCTCAAAAGCAGGAGTCCTCAAACTTTTTAAGCCGGAAGCTGGGTCACACTCCCTCAGGCAGCTTCGGGGGCTGGACGGCCATTTTGCCCTTCCTCCACCACATGGCACTTCCTGGGGTGGTGGAAGCAATGGGGGGGCGGGCACATGAAATGGGACCACAGGTTGAGAATCCCTGCTCAAAAGTGTTTGTTATTGCCATAAAGCTCTTCCTGGATCTGAACTGGTGGACTTAAGGCTCATATCTGTTCAGAGGGTCATTCTCTTGTTTTAGTGTCCGGACTACTTCTCTCCTTATCTTAGGTTGATGATGCCAACAAGAGGATATCTTAGGTTGATGATGCCAACAAGAGGATATATTTTCTCAACTGGTGAAGGTTTGGGGCATCCTGTCACTATGCACATTTCTTCATTAACAGCAATGTCAACTTGTTTCGCCTGTGCAGATGAGCTTCATACTGGAGCAGCATATTCTGCCGTGGAGATGCTCAGAGCCAAAACTGATCCTGATTATGTTGATGTTGCCTGTATCTGTAAATTGGGTTCTAAAAAGGCGACCTCTTTAGCCAGGAGGGAGATTTTATTTATTTATTTATTTATTCTTAGATTTTTATGCCGCGGCACACAATGGTAAAAACAGATAAAATACAGTTCCTTTCCCCCTCTACATGCTTGAAAATAACTACATTCTTCGAAGGGAGAGTATGTTTTCATTTTAAGTGAAAACATCTGTCTTATTTTTTCAATCCTGGGATTTGCCCTCTTGTTTTCTTTCTCTCATGTACATACTTGGAAAGGAATGGTCTTTCATTAGCCCAGTTTGAGTTAACTTACAAACACTGCCTTTCTTAATGTGAAAGAAAAGACAAACTTGATTTGGAGGAAAAAATAAAACTTCTCAGATTATAATCTCTGCGTGGTCACACTTGGAAACAGTCTACTATTCTGGATAGTGCACTCCAGGAAATATTTTATGTCATTAGGAAAGAATAATCTAAATTATCAAGGGGCTAACTAGAGGAACTTCAGCATACAAAATTCCAGTTTTGGAAGCATTGTAACTTCTTAGATGGAGGGAAAAGTGAATGAGATAAGTTAGAGGCCGATGCACCTCTCCTTATAACAACCTATTGCTATTTAATAGTAGGAAATTTAGGGGAGGTGAAGGGAAACTAAACTGCTGATGAGGATGATGTGAAATGGGATTGGTCTAATTCTTGAAGGGCAAAAATACTACAGGTGTTTTCCCATTATGATAGCTGTGTATTGCTTCCAGTATCACTAGCAGGATGTTACCACCAAATGGGAAACAAGAGTGAAGACTGCTATTAATTTAATTTAATTTTTAAATTTCTATGCTGCCCACTCAGGCAAACCCAACTCAGGGCGGCTTACAGCATATTAAAAACATATAAAAACAAATTAAAAACCCCAAGTCACCCACCCACTCTCCTACCCCCACCCTATTCATAAAAAGAATAAAAGGGATACAAGCAACACGGAGGGAGGGACATGAACTAGAAATGAGCCAACAGCTATTAGACTCATGTCCTGTTGTTGGCCTGCATTTTTGTATTATATCTAAATGAGACTAAAATATGTGTTTCTTCTGTTCTGACATAATACTTACAGATAATGAGTAAGAGTAAAATACAGTATTGTAATGGCCATTTTGTAAGTAACACCTGGAGAAAAATCCTGTCGTCATTTTTCATAGTGACATCTGGAGATTAAACTGCTTGCAAGACACTTTGTGGGTCGGGTTCTCAATATGGGAAATTTTTGAATACCTGTGATGTTGGCTAGAAAACCTATCTCTATTTTTTTTGACAGAGTTTCTAAACTAACTCCCATCAGTGTTAGCAAGGCTAATGAGAAATGTTAGGAGTTGAAGATCTGCCAACATCCGGAGAGCTGCTTTTCACCCATCCTGTTCTTCCTTGGTTTAGAAGTTGATGTGAGGGCGATTATTTTAATGCTCAGTGTCTGACCCTGATCTGGTTGTACAGTACAAATCTAAAGGTCGACCCTTCCCCCTTACTTGTAGTCATGGCAAATACATGGTAAATGCATGCAATTATAATACTTCAGACATTAGAATACTGTATTGATAATCATATAACCACAGAGGTTTTGAAATTATTGTTTCACAAAATTGGTGCACATGAACATACAGTCTTTTAGGTTAGTACGAACATGCAGTGTGGGTTTGTATTCCACCTACCAGTTATATTAATGCTGATCTTTGATCATATAATATAATTATATTATATTACCAGTTATATTTTAGGCAAGCTTAGGTTTTGTTGTAAGGTTGAATAGTAGATGAAATATTATTGTCACAGCTATTCAGAACATCAGAATTGTTGACCTTAATGTGCTCACTGTGGATGGAATGCGTTATTGATTGGTAATAACCTTTCCCAATTGGTCTGTCTGGCAAGAACACAGGCTAGAGACCAACCTGGCTATGCAGGAAAGGAAATTGGGTATGATGCTAATAGTAATAGTTAGCTGTAGAGACTCCATATTGCCTTGGCTGAGAGCACTGGAAGGAGTGTGACATAAGTCACCCAAATGTCACAATGCCTAGTAAACAGCTCACAGTATCTCACTTACGTCCGTGGAGACACCAAGCTGTTGCTAGACCAAACAATTAAGTGTAGGAGCCCGGAGTTTACAAGGACTCTGAGATAGGACGGGAACAGTGAGTCTCGCTACATCTGCTTATTAATCTGCCTATGGGGAACCTTGGCACACAATACTTTCTTAAGCAACTTCTTAGGCTGGCAAATGTACCCTGGCCAGCAACATGCTACGTAAGCAAGCTTTCTGTAATAGGGGTCATGCGCGCTCCGTGCGCAAGTGATCAAGAATGCAAGTCAATAAATATAGATCACCCGACTTGATTGGGATTGACTTTTCCACCACACTTCCGTGCTTTCCTTGCACCTAGCGGCCCCGATCCTCCAGGGGAGAAGAAATCATTACGACAGCTCCACCCATTTTTAAAGTATCTCCTTGGTCTAATAATGTGTAGCTATTTACAGAATTCTGTAAGCCACCATGTAGTCTATTGTGTATTGTTACTGTAGATAAATTCTATATTTGCTCATTTAAATATATGGTGAAAAAGTCAATCTTGAGTTTTAAAGTCCTAGGTAGTATCTTTACAGATAGTAACAGTGAGCATATTAGTTTGTTGACAGTGCCCTTTGAATAGTGAAATTTGTATTGTTTGTGCAAATGCAGTGTTAAGAAACAGATGGCTCTTGATGTACTTCTGAATAGTCCACAAGATCTTTTCCAAGGAAATTTCAGATTCTCTGAATGCAGCCTTTTGTGTATTTTCTCAGAAATAAGTTAAATTGTGTTCAGTAAGATTTATTCCGTGTTAAGCAGTTTTAGGATTGAATACTATAGTAAAAACAAAAGTGTTGTCGTTTTAAAGATTAACACATTTGTTTCAGTGTGAGACTTTGTGGATTACAATCTACTTCTTCAAAAACATAGATGATTTGTGATGTAAATTTATATTACAAATTTTAATGCAACTCTAATAGAGCCAATTTTAGAAATTTAAATTTGCACCAATTTCCTCGCTCCCAAATTATAAGTGAGATAGTTGGGGTACACAGAAAGGGCCTCCTAGAAGATTGTGGTATTTTTGAACTACGATCGGTCATCCCCTGGTAATGGGAACCTTGTGTTACTGGCTACTCTTTCTCACACTGGGTTAGGCGAAAGAAACTGCTAAACGAACTCACCAAAAATGCCTTCACTTTGGCAGTTTCACGTCTGGCCTAGACACAGACGAAGAAGTGAGATAGTTACCAAATGTGAGGAATAGACAGGCCTTAATTATTTGATTATTTTGTTTGCATATTTGCACTTCAATATAATTTTGATTGAAATTAAAACATGGCCTTTCACTTTGGCTAGATATTTTGGTTGCAATTCAGTGCTTGCTTTTCTGGAAGCAGATATGTTGTGTAAGGTTGTTTTGTTTGTTACTTATAATAGTAACTTACTAGCCATCATATGTGTGCTGATTTTAGAAACTGGAAGCATGGATTGCAGAAGTGAGTGATGCATAATCATTCATTGTAGAAGAGGACATTGGACTTCTGGTTTGTGTCATATAGATTTATCAGCAGCCACTTTTCTTGAAATAAAAATATGCAAGATGCCATTAAAATCTAGAATTGAACATCATCTCTATTCTACCTTTTTGTTGGAGTCTATGATATTTTGTGGTTGGCTCACTATTTAATAAACCCTATTTCTGTACACCACTTTCCATGCATTTATGCTCGGATTCTACATTTTGTGTGTATGCACTTCTCTTTTCCAGTGCATCCTTACTGTGTCAGGTTGTTTGATTGTTTATGTCTTGTTTTAAGTCAACATGCTGAGGGTTGAAACAAGGCATGTACTGTTTGATGTAAGCCAAATGTCAGTGATGGTTTGAGGTTTATAAATTGTGAATGAACATTTAAGGCCAAACACTCCTTTATGTTGCATGTCAGCTTCAGCAAGAAAGTCTTGACTTGTATCATGTCAGAGTTTGCAGTTATGTCCAAACTGGTACTTTCGGCTTAATTCTACTAATAAACTACAAATTCTAGCTTATTTTCTTGTAATCCTATACCAAAGGTCCCTGTCTTGATTTTACTGCTGGGCCCTGATATTTAATTAATGCTGGTGTGCAACAAGAGGCAAGTAGCACCTCATCCCATGGCTCATCACAACATTATTTGTTACATTTATATCCCATTTTTATTTCAAGGAGTTCAAGGTGATGTACATATACCTCCTCATTTTTATCTTCTTTATAGTCCAGTTAAGTAGATTATGCTGAGTAATAGACAGGCCAAGGAGAGCATTGTGGTCAAGTTGGGATTTGAACTTGGGTCATGTTGATTTTCCCAATATTTGTGGAAGCAGTTATAAAGGATCTTTCAGCTCCATGGCAGTTAAGAATAGTGTACCTCTTTAGCTTGATTAGCTTATAATTCTACATCTCATTTGTCACAGAGAGCCATTGTGGTATACTGGCCAGAGTGGAATAACACCCAGATGGGCGGTATATAAATTTATTTAATTAATTAATAGTGGACACAGCATTTGACTAAGACTCAGGAAACTTGGGTTCAGTTCCTTGGATATCTTGAATACAGTACTTCCAAGACCCTACAAGGGGTCAGAAATTACTTGATTGCACATGGAAACAACAGCAACAGTCTTGTCAGTTTCTATACTCAATTGGCCCATACTGTATAATTTTTTGGTTCTAGTTCACATAAATATTTAACAGCCTGGAGAAAAAGATTATACTCTCATGAAGCTTACAGATCAATGGCTAGACTATATATGTCCAACTATATAAAACTGAAGCCAGCTTCCCACCAGTCAATTGTGCCAGAGGAATAACCATGTTGATGGTATAGAAGGCTTACAAGAGATTCGGCAGAACCAACAGGGATGCAACAAAGACAGTAATTATGAGTCCTTCAGTGGTTGTGTATGGCGGGCCGTAATGTTAAACTATGAATCTTTAACATGTAAAATCTATTATATTCTGTTGTATAAAATAGCCAGAAGTGAGCTACATTTTTAAAGTTAAGCATTTACATTGTGTTTAGACAATATGTTCACATTTGTGTTGTATGATTGGAGCAGGAATAATTGGAGTAGTAGTTCCTTCTCACGCCCATCTCCGCCACTACAGAATATCTGGCAATGAGGCTCCACATTTATTCTTCAGCAATAAAGCTAATCTGATGCCCCACCCTCCTCCTTTCTCATCCAGGCTTGGAGCTGACAATGGTGGAACCCCAGTAATTTCCACAGGGAGAAAAACTTGGGAAGTGCTAAACTTACAGAAACTATAAGTATAATTTAAGTATAAGTATAAATTAGCAGAACAAATAAATAAGAGCTCGGCCAATAAAATAATAAGAAAGAAAAATAAAATAGTGTTGAAATATATATGGCGAACATGTGAGACTAAAAATAAACATACTAATACCTGAGCAGACAGACAATTTGAGGCACCGTGCTTGAGTATGTTACCACTAAGGAAGGACTGAATAGCCATTTATTCTGAATTTAATAATATGTTACTTGTCATGATGATATGAAAAGTGAAGTCGTCAGTGGAGCTAAGTATAGTAAGTGGATGTTTGTTGGGTAATAAGATAAGCTATTCTTCTGTATGGCTGTAACATTAGATGTAGCAAAACAAGTATGCTATCTCAAAATCAGGATTTCCCAAGGTTTAATGTTTTACTGTCTAACAGTATATTTACAGTATTTTTGAAATGTTTTTCTAGTATTAAGGTTCCAACACTCTTGTTTAATACTCTTGATGATTTCTAGAACATCTGCAATGCCAAGAAGAACAACTAGTTTGAGCTGAACAAATATAAGACTTTGCACATGCTGAAAACATTTCCATTGAAAAACTGCTAGATAACTCCATATAGAACCAATATAAGAAATATTCATCCCTTATTTTCTCCTTGCTCCTTCACAAGTGTCCAAGGAGTAAAAGTGATATTGTGTACATTTTGTATTTGTGAACAGGTATAAAGTGAAGACTTACCTATAGCAGGTTGATTTTACTCTTATTCTTCCTCTTTTGTTTACTGTATTTTTGTTTATAGGTGTTGATTTTAAAATCAAAACAGTAGAGCTAAGAGGGAAGAAAATTAGATTACAAATCTGGTAAGTAAAAAATGCAACTAGCAGATTTTATTGTGTTCTGGCATGGTTCACTATGATTGTCTTCTATGATTAACTTTAATAAGCTAATTTAACTTTTAACCCATTTGCTGCTAATTTTCCTTTTCCGCACATAACCTTAGAAATGCATAATGAACAATACAATGATTATAGGGTGGAACCACATGATAAGTGATATTGCCTATACATTTTTTTTTCACATATGTGAAACATTGAAACCTTCTCTTCAGCTAAAAAGGCTTCTAAAGTGGTTCACAGTGCTTGTCGGTCTGTTTTATAATTTCAAACCCAAAACATTTTGGTGGTTATTCTAAAGGCAATGGAGATGCTAGTAAATAATCTGATTCCAATCTTAGTTGTCCATATTCGTGTAATCATTCTTGAATCTGAATACTGCTTAAGCAAATAATTCCTAAAAATGTCTGTTAGTTTTCCACACAGTGTGATTGTCTTTTGACAAGTACATTCTGAAAACCAACATATAATTAAACACTAAAGATGTTCATGGTTGGGGGAAAAGCCAGGCATCTGGTCACTTGGATGCTTAGAAAATTGGTATTGGCACCAGTGGAAAATTAAAACGGATTTAAAAACATCTTTTTATCAAGGCTTTTAACAATATGAGGATATTAGTAAGAAAACAAGATGATGTATATCTTTAGATGCTAAGAAATGAGTAGTAACAATTGTTGAGAAGTAATTTCCATCCTGTAAACTGTTACATATGGGGGAAAGTAAACACAGTAGTATGGTGCAGATTGCTGTTGCGAGAGAATAAACGAGCTAGGCTTACTCGGTCCTAATCCTGTAAATGAGTTAATGACCTTATCCCAGTGCATTAATAGTACTGGCCTGTATAATTGGCTTTAGAGATAACTGGTAGATATGCTAACAGCCTGGAGAGAGAGAGAGAAAATAAATTAAGTTCATTGGTTGTTTGAATGACACCACTGGAACCATTTAGTAGTATTTAACTTTTGCATAGATGCAGTGAATTTAGTTTACTAACTCCTCTTGGCAGGTCACCATCAACACTGTTTGTCGCATCATGTGTTTGTCTTGCTTCCATATGAGTTAATTGCTGTTGCATCTCTCGTATCATCCGTTACCTAATACTTGAAAGTTACTGGCATGACTTCATTCCTCATCTGTGTCCCCATCTGGATTCCTATGGCCAGAGAATTGGTACTTGAGCCAGCATGATGGTTAGCCAGGGTCTCCTGAAGCTGATATGAGGTAATGTAGATCTTCAATGTGCCAACACCTGAGTATAAAATCAATTATTATTGTGACTTTCTTAGACCCAAAACACAGAAAACATCTTAATATTTGTAATGATACCTGCATTTCTGCAATCATTCATTGATTTCAATGGCTGCATAATAGGGCTTCCCTTAGTCATTACTGCTTATTTTCCATACATAATCTTCATAGAATTAAAAGAAAACTTCTAATGTGTTGCTAGGTAATTTTTTTAATCCTGTGAAGATGCTTGCTTATAAAAATCAAGATAACAATCTCAGAATAATGCCACACGTTTCCTACCTTTGAAATGTACAACATTTCATCAGAGCTATTATCTGTAATCAGAAGTCTGTGTGAATGTGCAGTTATTCATCCAAAGCATCCCCATTTAGTTCAGTGTTTCAGGAAGTCGAGTGACAGAGAAGATTAATTTTCTGTCTGACTCCAAAGGAATTAATGGGGAAGCTTTCATGAGTCTACACTGGAAAGGTTCAGCAGACATAACATCTGAATTTTTAATCTTTGATGCCAGAATCCTATTGGTGTCCACATAAGGTTTGTATTACAGGTCGCTGTTAATGGCGGCTAAATCACAAGATGCCAGGGTGCATCTTGGTTGTGCAGTGGGTGTGTGACTAGCCATGAGACTAGGCACTTTTGTTAGTTAGCTGTGGCAAGTTAAACAAACCTCATTTGCACACTAATAGGATTCTGGCCAATGTTTATTTCATGTAGATATGATTTCATCTCAGCACTATGTAAATAGTTGCATCTTTCCCCAGACTGACTGTTTTGAGTCAGCTGTTGGTGTTGTTTAGCTTTTCTAAGAAATGACTTCAGCTGCTAGGATTATGCAGGCTGTAAAGGAATCTGTGCTGGCAGTTTGGCAAAAGCTTCTTATTACATTCTAGTTGCTATAAAAACAAACCTGGCAGTTCCATATCTTGAATGCTGTCCAAGTTCTTTCAGTTTCCAAATAACTAGGCGATCATTGTTTGCAAATGCAAATTCCTGTTTTCCTCTACAGTATTTGGGAAACCCTCAATGTTGAGGGTGCCGCATCAAATCTTTTCCTACTCTTGCTGCATGATATTATCCAAATTTTAAATGGACCTGAATCTAGATTTATACAGCTTTAAACCATGATGTTCCCTTGTTTGTTTTCCTTTTCTGTATTGTGCTTGTCACAAAATATTGGTGCCCTAAAGACTACAGTTCAAGTGTTTGCATTGTAAGCATGCCTTTGTAATTAAGCCTTCTGAAAAGTGTTTGGTGAGACATTCATTTCATATTTAACTCCTTCAGGTTTATCTGGGAGTTAAATGTTTTCTTTGAAATGATTCTGTCAAGATGCTACTTTTGGAATTATAGTACTGGTGCGCATATTTTCTGTCTTTACATCCTGTATTTGTTTTTTTAAAAAAAATTCTCATTAGAATTCCTTGAGAAAAGTGCAGTGATGACTATACAGTACTGTACTTGTTTTTCTAGTGGTGAGAATACAATTACTGTAAGGGAGAATACAACTATTTTTCCAATCTAGAGGAATGCTTTGCGTAAAAGTCATAAGTTTGGAAACTAGTTTGGGAAGTGCGTTCAGCCTGCAGGAGGGAAAAAAGATTCTCCTTTTCAGTTATGTTGATGTAAGAGTGCTATCAGTGGATATGCCCTGTTTGTTCCCACCCAGAAGAATGAAATAGAAATATCTGCTCATATTGTGAGTCATTTTGTCACTGAGTGCTGAGACAATTAAGAGTGGTGGAGAGGGCCTTGCTGTTGATAGACAACCTGAATGATGAATGTCCTGTACCTGCCAAGCCATGCCTTATGGAGTTCACGTCCCATGCCCTCTATGGGCTTCCCACTTGCAGTGTCACCTCTTGCGTGATCAGCAGTGTTTCCCCATGCAAGAACACAGGAGTTGGCAGCCTCACCTATTGATGGAGGAGCTGCAGCATTAGTAGTGGTAATTCAAGAGAAACTTATTTGCAAATATTGGCAGCAAAGAATGTCAACCTGCAAGGGACATTCTTGATTTCACAAATTCAAACTGCTGCATGGATTCTCTTACTCATTATCGAGTAGAAGATCTTGAAGATTGTGCAATTGGTTGAACAGGTCCCATTGTGACCAACGGCATAATGCACCTGCGGATGTGTTTCATCAATAGTACTTTTGCCTTGATGTGATTAGAGTTAATGTTTGCATAACATCAAGTTACACAAATGTAGCTACTCAAAAAGGTTTCAGCCAGCATCTTGTAAATAGGCTTGAAAATGATTTGACAAAGAGAAGTATGAGTATTGAAAATGGAAACTTGAGGTCAGAACTGTTTATTAGTTGACCCCAAACAAATTGGAGAGAGTATTTTGTGGAAGTCTCATCAATGTCAAGAGAGGTCCTCTTTTGCGTGAGGAGGATGTCATTGCAAATGAGCGTGTAAGCTTTTAATTGGCCTAAAGATGATCAGTATATGAAAGATTGGGCTGGCTCCAGACTTGTACCAATTAAAGTTTTGCTGCAATTGGAGAAAGAGTATTAATTCTCATTTCCATGTCAGTTTATCATTCCTCATACTCTGGAGGTTTAGGACCTTCAGCAGCAGATAAGGTTGGTTGTGCCAAGGGAACCGCAAGAAGAAGAGGAGGAGAACTCAAATACCACTGACACATCTTTACCCCACAGAAAGAGGAATCTACAGCATCCCATTTCTTTCCATTAAGAGAAGGGGGCTTTCAGTTCACAGGAATGGAAGCTGGGTTCAGATAACCAACTTCTTTTTATTTGAACATTATTTACCCATAATTGTAATTATCCGTTAATGACACCTGGGTCCATAGCATTATGATTTTATACTATTCAGCATGTGACTCCAGATTGGCTAGGAGCATTTGGAGGAATTCCATTAAAGTGTGACCTTGGCAATATAAAAGGGAAACAGTGGTTATGAATTGAAGACAGCATCCACAAAAATGTAGTATTTAATGGTTGAGTGGGCATTATTTTCTGGAATCAGCAAAAAGGGAATTTGATAGAATATTCCGTTCAGCCCTATTTATAGTAACTTATCTGTTTTAGTATAGCAAAGTGATATAGCATTATTATTTGCCAAAGAATGTTGCTCAGTTTGTCGACCCTAGTTTTCACTCTAAACAGAAGTTTGACAGTGTAATGACAGCAGAGAAATGATTTTAAATAAGGCTGGAAATAAACCTTATCAGACGTTTGAAGTGGAGGCTTTTTTAAAAAATGCCTGTCATTCCACTAAGGCCTTGCCTAGTTGTTCATTTCCAAACCCAGAGTTAAATAAGGGATTGCAAGCTCTCACAATTGTTTCTTAGCCTACTTTACCATGACCAAGTGTGTGGATTATGGGTCACCTCCAGTATCTTCTCTCACAACTCATATTCCCAAATAGAAAAAAAAACACAGGGAATATTAACTTGAACTGCGGTTGTATATATGTGTAGGACACAACATCCTCTACCTAAGAATTTCCCTTGAGGTTTTACCTCTAAAATGGTCTGGGTTGTCATGGGCTGCAGGGTTATAATACTGTTAGAGTCCCTCTGGTACTAACCACTTTTAAAGAAAGGCAGGGATTCTAAGAGCAGCTTGGACAACACTGCATGTGCACTGAAGGCATGATGCCTTGCTGTTACCATTCTCAAGCTATCCAAAGTTGCTCATGGAGGCTGGAGGATCCTTCAAAACTGGATTCAACAAGGAGGATACAGTGAGGAAGAAAAATTGATAACCTTGCCATGAATGCCTAGAAAAAACATTCTGTGCCTCATGGAGTTGAGAATTCTTTTGGCAAGACTTTAAAAAACTAGGTTTTATACAGATACTGTACTTAGGAACTGAAACTTACTTACATGAAATTGTAAGTTTCTATATAGAGGTAAAGAAAATGAATCTAGTACAGTACTTGTGAATGGACAAAGTCATACTGTCATAACATTTGTGGTATCTGCTTGACATATACAAGACATAATTCATATGTTTTTATAAAACGATTGATCATGATACTGGTAGGGAATGAGAATTTCTTTCTTTCTAGATCCTAGAACAGTGATGGCCAACCTTGGCACTCCAAGTCTTCTTGGACTTCAGTTCCCAGAAGCTCTGATCAGCAGGAGTGCTGACTTGGGCTTCTGGTAATTGAAGTCCAAGAACACCTGGAGTACCAAGGCTAGCCATCACTGTTCTAGAGTCTTCCAATTACAAGGAAAATGCTTAGAAACTACTAAGAACAATTTTAATTCTGTCAGCAGTTGTTCTTTGTTGTTGCTGAGCCACAGGGATGGAAGAACTGCCATAATAGAAAAATATGGCAAAATCCTATTGTGTAGCTATGCAAATAAGTGTCATTTCTGAGACAGATTGCCCTAAGTCAAGAAAACACAATAGGCTTTATCAATTGGAACCCTGAGTCATACAGTTCAGTGTGCAACTGATGCCTGTGGTGTCTTCTTAACTTGAATCAAGTTGCCTCCAACTGTAATACCATTTGCACCACTCCAGTGTAATGAGGAAAACAATTTGGGCTATAATTTAGAAGAGTTGAAGGGATTCTAAGAGTTTCCTAGTTCAATCTATTTCTTATGGAGGAAATCATTAACTTGTATATAGTTAGTTCATAACTCGGTTGTCTAAACACTATAGACTAGGAAGATTTTTTAGCTGCTAGTGTTTTTTAAACCTACAGAAATGTGAACAGAGTGTCATGCAGTTTTTTCAGTGAGGTAATGAATCACAATATTTTTTCCTATTATGTATGATCTCTATCTGTATCATTCCTTTTCTCCATTAATCCAAGACAGTGTATACATCTGTTTTCCTCCTTCCTTTATTCTTACAAAAAAAAAAGCCATGTAGTATCTTACGCTAAGAGTGATTGGCCCAAGATCATCCAGTCAGTTTCATGACATAATGTTGACTTCATTTCCTAAGCCTTCTAGAGTCCGCCACACTAACTAGTACACCAAACTAAATGTTAAATACAGAATTGTAAAAAATTATTTCAATAACAAGTCAGTTAAAACTAACTACGTGATTTTTTATATTTCTAAATCCTTGGCAGACATGTCCACTGTCACCAAAGAAATCCCTATGAAATCCCAGATTTCATGGTCCTTGATGTATTGGACCTGTGGATAAAAGGAACTGGTCAACTCACATTTTTGCCTTCCACCATCATAAATGTTAGATGGAAATGACATTGCATGGGCTGCCTTGGGTAACTGGAATTACCCTTTTCTTTATTCTAAGATCCATAGCTTGTCCTAAAACATAATCATTTTAAAACTCCATAACCATGATATTGTAGGTTTGCATGCTGATGACAAGTGTTCTGTCATGTTGATGTGTCTGGCAGGTTCATGCTTGAGGTCATGCCATAGACACTTAGGAAAAGTATATCAATCTGCTGGTATGGTCTGCTGCTGACTGCCCTTGATACAAAAGATGTATTAAACAGAGTCTAGACTTTATAGTAGAAGCAGTAAATGATATTACCCTTGGGCTCAATGAATACAAGCTTTATATCATTGCCTCGCATGCTTGAATCCACAGCTACACCAAATCATCATATATGAATTTGTCCTTGCAGTTGAATGTGCTCACTAAAGTGTGCATATAGTAAAAGGATTAAATTTTGCACATATATTTTAATGCTACCAAAACAGCTTTTCTCCCTTCTGAGTTCTTACACTGTCTCTGAATTCTCATAAAACTGATAGCAGTTCTTCTCTGTTCAGTAAGGAAAAATACTAACAGAGTGATTTTCTTGTAGTACAAATTTATATGCTTTGTGGATTGGTAAAATGCTTATACCCACATTTGTTGCTCCTCCTTAGGGACACAGCAGGTCAGGAAAGATTCAACAGTATTACCTCAGCTTATTACAGAAGTGCCAAGGGAATTATATTGGTGTATGATATCACAAAGAAGGAGACATTTGATGATTTGCCAAAATGGATGAAAATGATTGATAAGGTAAGCTTCAGTTTTTCACTATAAGAGCTCCATAATTTTATATTTAAGCCCGGCCTATTGTCAGACTTCATTGTCACAACATAGTCACAGAGTCAACTATATAAGAAATATCGTCAATCTTCTAGACATTAGGGTGTTAAAATAATTCTGTGACAGTTTCTGGACTTAGAATCGTATTTGAACTACAGCTGCCATTTGCCACAGCTAGGACGGCCAATAGTGAGTGCATCTATGAAGCATAAAACATGAGCAGTTATTAACCTGTACAGGTATACACTTAAATCCAAAGGGTAAATGAATATGACAACATGATAGCATGTATATTGATTTCATACTAAAATTGTCATTATTTAAGAATGCCATTCTGATCAGTATGGTGTTTGAAGTTTGAAGAACCAATTTGGTGATATAAGCCATTTTGACTTTTTGTTTGTTTTATTTCCTCACAGTATGCCTCAGAAGATGCAGAATTGTTACTGGTTGGAAATAAATTAGACTGTGAAGCGGACAGAGAAATTAGTCGACAACAGGGAGAAAAAGTAGGTAACACTAAATTAGCATTTTGGATTGTAAGGTAAACAGTTCACTTAATTTCTTGCTGTCATTGTATTACAATCACCTGCTGCTTAATTTATTCCTAATAGGTAGACAATTTGGGTCAAAAAAGCTGTTACAGAATTAAACATAGTTTTGATCACATTAAATGACTGAACAAGACAAGTCTTCTTGATTTCTCTTTCTTTCTGTTAGTTTACACAGCAGATAACTGGGATGCGGTTTTGTGAAGCTAGTGCCAAGGATAATTTTAACGTGGATGAAATATTTCTGAAATTAGTGGATGACATCCTTAAAAAGGTAAAATGTTTCCGTATTGCAAGTGAATAGGACTGTGTTTTTTAGAAGGAGCATTGCTCACTATTGCAGCTCTACTATAGATAGATTTTTCTTCACAAACTCTTCCGTTATTAGAGTACCATTTGTAGGTCATCTGTGGTACTCAGTTTATACTCTGCCTTGTTTGTAAGATCATTCCTGCCACAAGGCTAGGTGAAGTGGTTGTTTCAGGCTGCCAGGAATGGCAAATATGCCATTTTCTTGGTCCAAGAGAGCTGCTGCTAAGAGAGGGAGAGGCCTTTGTGGAACGTAGGGAGAGGCATTACTTTTCTTCCTGCCTTCAGCAGTAGGAGTGCTTGCAACACCATGTATGCTGGCTTCATCATAGAACTTAAGCTGCTTTGGGAATTAGCTACGGAGCTATTCTTGCTTGGTAGTATAACAAGTGTGTATAGGTGAACAGCGAGCCTTACAGCTTCTTCTTTACTCTTAATACTGATGCTGGCTAGATAGTTTATTGAGTTGTAGCACTGAAGAGGCTAGGAATCAACATCCCTCCTGGGTCTCTGTGAAGAAGGGACAGCCTGTGTACCCTTGAAAAGGACGGAAAGGAAAATCACTTGTTAAATACTTTAGACTTAGAACATCCCAGGGAGGCTCACAGAAGGTCAGAATCAGCATGATAGCACGTAATCAGACAATTCTCACCTAGTATCTGAAAAGATACTAGGAGATGATGTTAATTGAAGTTTATATTTTTATATAGATTTCATTGCTTAAGGATTGTAAAATTCTGCATAGACTGCTACTTACAATTAAAGTGCTTGTTTGGTTTTTTCAATTTGAAGATGCCTTTGGATGTAATACGGAACGAATTGTCCAACAGCATCCTCTCCCTACAACCGGAGCCAGAGATCCCGCCAGAACTGCCTCCCCCTAGACCTCATATCCGTTGTTGCTGACTTGCCGCTTTGTCCAGAGTGGAAACGATAAGGGGGGAACCAGAGGGGAGAGGTGGTCGGCACTTCTACCCTCTGCACTACAATCATGTGGCAGTTCATTGTTGCACTTTGATTCAGAGTTACACACTACTTTGTAAATATGCAAACCTGGGATGGTTTCAGCTGTAACTGGTTAAATATTGCCCTTCCAACAAGTGGTTTTTCCCCACTCTTTTCCCCCAGCACTATAAATATTGTACATTTGACTGGGAAATACAGCACTCCCAAACCTAGGATGTAAGAAATTAAATCCATACTTTACTTAACTCTGAACATAAATGTTGTAATAGTCCTTGATATAAAGAGAATCTCTTCTAGTCTCTGGTGCTTGGCTAGCTTTTAAAAAAGATCATTTTTAAAATTTAACTTAACCTCAATTAAGCTTTTTTTAGGCAGCATTGTTTCCCACATATATTCAAAAGGAGTATGTTTACTGGAGCATCTTAAAATGTTTAATAGCACAATCCTCTCTCAGCCCTGCTGTTATCAGTGAGGCTTAGTAAGCTGACTTCTGTGTAACTGCACAGGATTTTAGACTGTGTGTGCAGTCCAAGAAGTACTGGTATCATCTACTGTATTTGCCGACATATAAGATGCATCGGAGTATAAGACACACTGTTTTCTGGTGTATTCTAAGGGGGGAAAGTGTGTTTACACATAGGTAAATACAGTATTTGCCGGAGTATAAGACGCACTCTGTTTTTCCAGTGTATTTTAAGGAGGAAAATGCATTTATATGCTGGTAAATACAGTATGTGCCAGTGTATAAGATGCATCGGAATATAAGATGCACTCCATTTTTCTGGTGTATTTTAAGGGGGGAAAGTGCATCTTCTACACTGGCAAATACGGTAATTATTTCAGCAGGATTTACTTGTGTGGTTCCATGCAATCATTATTGAAATGACTGAAGATTAAATACTACCACAACTCAGTTAGCTGAGTCTTAAATACACAGGCAAATGCAATTTCCAGCATTTAAAAATATTTATTAAATATTATACTAGGTTATTTACTTTTGTGTGTACCAAAGCACTTCATTAAGTGCAGTTTATAAAGGATGAATTGCCAACTTGAACAGTTGGTTTCCTCAAACATAAATTAGCTAGTAATCAAATTCTGTACAAAACAGAGATATATTTGCAACTTATTTTAAAAATAAAAATAAAAGACATTGCTGCTGTCCTAGACAAATTCTTTTGAAAATCATTTTTAGGACAAGACATTTCCTGCAGAATGGAATATATATGTTTATTTGTCCAGGAAAAAATGGGGAGATTAATTGTCATAAAAATATACGTTTCCTAATAGGTGAGCTTTCCCCATCAAATATACAGTATTAAAGGTTTTCTTCCCTGTCTGAATGAATTTGTGAACCGTATCTTTTTAGTATGTCTTTTATTAAAACTGCACTGTATAGTTTAGATGTGGTAAACCTGTAGTTATGCATTTGAATAACTGTCGTAAATGTTGTGGTATTGAAAAGCATTGTTGTTCTAAACTAATGATGTGCCAATAAAATTTTGTATTTATGAATGACAGTGGAACTGCATCTCTTGTTAGAATGCCAAATATGAAATCTTGGCCAAAAATGGAATATCTAATATTGGAATAAAATTGAAGGGGGAAAAAACCAATTTGCTAGTTGGTAAAATCCAAACAAACTGAATTCATTGACTTGCTTTACAACCTTAAGTTTGTTTACTCAGTTGTGAATCCTATCGATGTCGGTGGGATTTATTCCTTAGTAAATGTCTGAGGATTGTAGCCCTAGTCAAACCTGTGTCCAATATATTGCCGTAAGGCTTGGCTTTTAAAATATCTCAGTAAAATAATATTTTACTGTAGTAACTAGGTTACTCAGTTGGCTGCTGTAAACTATTGATGACTAAACTAGAACCATTGCCTTTCAGCCTCAGAATTATTGCTGTTATTTTCTAGTGCACAAGTCTTTGTTCTATGTGCTAAGAGCAATGAGTTTTACCAGCAAGGTGTTCCACTGGCCGTTCTGGTATTTTGCCATCAGGTTCCTACAACAGGTTAAGAATGTTCAGTAATTGGTTCCTATTTTAAATCTACAGTTTTTTACTGATCTTGGTATACATCTTTTGGATCATTTAATTTTGACTAATAAAAGATGTACAATTGAAATGTATTTCTGCTACCACAATGTGCCTATACAGGTGTCATTCTTCACACAAATTATCCTGTGGTTTCTGTAGTATTAACTAGACGAAGTGTGCCATTTTTCTAGCACGGGTAGGACTTAATGCTGTAGGCAATAACAGTGACAATTTTACAAACATTTAGATAATATTCCTGTATTTAAAAATATGGTTTTTGTCTTCAGTTCTTAAATAAAAATGTAAGAAAAAAGACCTAGATACATGTTTATATTTTATGAGGAACTGTACATCCAGTGTGAAATATGATTTTCTTATTGTAATTTGTACTCAGATGTGCAGCACCATTGTATGTCCACCAGTATGACGCATCGCACCTGGGTTACTTTGGGTCTTCTAAGTGTTTTATCATGGACTGACTGAATTTGCAAACTTCATCATACAGCCCTTTGCTTAAATACTTTTTTTTTTTTTTAGCTGACTGGATAGCTCACTAAGTTGGAATACTGGATAATTCCTTAGGGTACTTCCCAGGAGATGAGCCAGTCTGTGTGTCCTATGGTTCCCATAGCACTCCTAGAAGAAAAGAGGCATACCTGTCAAGTTTCGGGAAATTTCTGTCAAACCTCTGTATTTTACACTCTTTCCCGCCATCATCCCGTATTAGTTAGACTGCAATTAGACTGGAGGCCAGCACAGTTGATAAGCATAGCTGTCCAGTTTCCCGTTTTGGATGGGAAATTTCCCTTATTTGACAGAAATTTCCCAAAACTTGACAGGTATGAAAAGAGGGTGTATACTTCTGAGCACTTTATACTTAGAAGACACTGAGAAAGGATTGCCATAATTCAACCAACCTGATAGCATAATTGTTACTAAAATATTAATTTAGATATTCAATGAATGTTGTCAGTTCCTTGCCCTAAATGGAGCTGGTAAATCCAGTGGGAATTCCATGGATTGCAAACTGTAGTTCGTTCATTTTCATGTCAGAGATTACTCTGGGTTGAAAGGATTTTTGCAGGGGATGCCCGAATGAGGCTCCTTTCATGAATGATTCCATTTGAAAATAAAGTAAGATGGTTTTCTTTAGAGCCATTCAAGGCAGAATCCTATAGCAGCATAAGGGTGGTTGTGTAATATATGGCAGCTAATTGTGATTGAGGAGAAATGACTCATATTCCTAATCATGTGCTAATTGTGTAACTGCATGCAATCAGAAATGTAAACACCAACATATTAGCCAAAATTGTGATGCTTAGTGTAATAATTTGCACTAGACAAGGCCCACTAAATCACTATGGACTTGGTGAGTCAACTTGTATGCTTCATTTATTCAAATGAACCTTATTATTTTTTACTTGATTCAGTATAGTAATAATAATTCTGTGTCAGAAATTATTCTGGTTTGAAAGGATTTTTGCTGGAGAAACTCGGCTCAGGGGACGCCCGAATGAAGCTCCTTTCATGTCCCCAAGAGCTGGGACAGAAACAGGTGCTCAATCCGTCATGCGGTACCTGGGTCTCGAACTGCTGACTTGCCGGCCTTCCAGCTAACAAGGTGAGCTTCTTAACCACTGAGCCACCGCAGCATAGTAAAATGCAATTAAACTAGACCCATTTAAATCATGGAGGGGTTGACTCACAAAATCCCCATTGATTCAGTGGACCTACTCTGGTGCAATATTTTCATGCCAATTCATTGCAACAATTTTTGCAGTCTTTCCTGAAGCAAAAGAACTCTTGAGAGACTTGAAACCTAAACAGAGGAGTTTAGGAAGTTTTCTTTTACATTAAATTAGATGTTTTGGGGACCCAAAGTTATGCAACAGGATTTTGCCCATTATATAATAATACAAAATCAACCCACTGTTATGTTCTTTGCTTTTATGGTAAATTATGGACAGTTTTTTTGTTTCTGTTTTTGGTACCTAGATGCTTTCCCCCTTCTAAAAAACCAGATGTGATTTTATCTTAAAATGCTTTAATTTTTAGCAGCAGAACATCAAAATAGACACCAAGAATGGGAAAAGAATTGATCAATATATTCTGTAAAGTACTTTAATGTTTACCATACTATTCCAGTAATTAGGTGTAACGGCTAAGAATCACAAGGGAAATTATATTGCCACTTACAAACAGAAGATGGTGCCTGTCTTGTCAAAATATTATCTGATTCCCACCAACTGGTAATTTGAGATGGTTATTTCCAGTCAGTAGATAGGATACACGGGTGGGAAGGGGAGGGCTGGGGAAAATTAATGTCTTTTGCAAGACAGGCAGTTCTGGAACACCTAAATACTTTGTATAAAAAGATTTCTTACCATTGCTGCAATTGCAGTGGCTTCTAACACTATCCACACATATAAAACTAGTACTGCATTAATAGGCATATTGTCTATTTCACTTGGAATATTTTTTTAGAGTTCTGCTTATTGTGGTCTGACAGTATCCCTATTGCAGTTTCAGGAAACAGATACACTCATTAACCCTATGTAAGTCACCAAATATGAAGGTCTCTTGACTGCGATGGCTTAGTGGTTAAGATGCTGAACTTGGTGACTGGAAGGTTGGCAGTTCAGCAGTTTGAGACCCGAGTGCTGCAAACTGAGTGAGCTCCCGTCTCTGCCCCAGCTCCTGCCAAACTAGCAGTTCGAAAGCAAGAAATTGCAAGTAGATAAATAGGTACTACTTCGGTGGGAAGGTAAACAGCGTTCCGTGCACTCTGGTGTTTAGTCATTCCTGCCACAGGTCCATAGAAATGTCTGCAGACACAGACAGCGCTGGATCTTTGGCTATAAACAGATGAGCACTGAACTGTAGAGTCAGAGACGACTGGCTTTCAAGCAAGGGCAACCTTTACCTAATTTTCTAAATGAAAAAGGAATGACCTGTGAATAGCTAACAAAAGAATGAACATAGACAACTGTTATTTGGAAGCCTGATACTTATTAAATGTCATTTATGCTAAACATTAGCTTTTATTTAGGTCAGAGAATGCTTTGATTCAGTTGCAGGGTATTATCAGAAAGTCTTAATCATAACATGTAGTAACAGACGAAGACCATTAGGGGGCAGTGGTGTATCATGAAATGATTTTGCACAGGAAGCCTGAAATATTTCCTAATTGATTTTTTTGAACCACAGATTTGGTTTCTTCTGCAAAGCAGACATATTGGCGCTGCACATAGCTGTGCACAGGAAACATTGTGGAGATACTTTATTGCTGTTTTCTACATAAGGTAGAGAGCAGAGAGCAGCAAAAACAATCCCTTCAATTGGTTGCTAAACAGCAGATTGGTCCCTCATGATCAATGTATCATTATTAGTATACTGCTGGTTGGAGTCCCAAGGCTGCTGATTTGACTAGTCTGGGCTGCAGCCCCAAGAGAATCAACGGGAAAAAATCAACAAGCTATACCCTACACTGGGTTTGTGTTTGTTTTATTTTCATTGTCTCCTTCCAATAATCATGGAAGCTCAGTTTTCTGAGAGGCTAAACCGCTCCCTAGGACAGCTTTGGGGGCCGGACGACCATTTTGCCATGCCTCCACCACATGGCACTTCCGGGTGTGGTGGAAGCGGTAGGGGGGCACATGAAATGGCACCGCTGGCTGCATCTGGCCCGTGGACTAAATGATTATTGGACAGATCCTGGTGGGGATATCGTTCCCCATTGTCACTGTCAGATATCAGGGAAAGTTGTTACCCATAACGAGTTTCTTGTAATTCAGCCGTTCCTCCCACAAATGAAAACATATTGCTCTGTGATTTCAGTTTAACAAGGGATCATGTAGCTCCTTTTGTGGTGTAACCACAGCTTTTTAGTTACTTTTATAACTTCACGGTACAACCCCTCCCCAAATGTTAGGAAACAAATGTCACATAGTTAAAGTGATGCCTCACCCTCTGTTACCGTTAAGGTAACATGGGAGGGAAGTACATTTTGTGGCTTACAGCATTTTGCTCTTTAAAAAAACCAACTAGGCCAGTTAGCCATGAAAAATGGAAAAAATAAAGATTTTTTTTTAAAAAAATCAGTTACAACTACTAGAATAAAATACATTTTAGAACCACTTCAAAGGCCAGATTCATTGTTAGTGGAGTAAATTATGGAGATGGGACTAAGGTTCCACTGAATTCAGAGGGCCTACTCCTAATAAGACTGTGATGGTGAACCTTGGCACTCCAGATGTTCTTGAACTTCAATTCCCAGAAGTCCAAGCCCCCCGTGAATCCACACGAATGAGTTTACTGCGATTCATCTGGCCCACGCTGCCCTCATCGCTCCCGGAAGCGGAAGTAAAATGCACCCAGACATACAGTGAAGAGCAGGGTGAAAGATTTCACTAGGATATCCATGATATCGAGAGACACTACCAAGGAAGATGGAACGTCAATATGCTAGCTGACTACTGTTGGATGCTCAAATGGGAAACAGAAAATGGAAAGTGAAAGCCTGTTCGGAGTAGCATAAAAGAGAAGAAAAGGTTTCACAGACAAAAAGAGTGGAATGTTAAGTATATATTATGAAAAAATTGTTTGTTTAATTATAAGAAATATGTTTAGTTCATTGCAATAAAAAAGTGATTTTCTCATCACTTATGCTTTTTTGATGCAAAACCCTCATGTTTTGCAAAAAAAACCAACAATATGTGATGGGGGAAATCGAGGTCATTTTTGTATTCAGCACGCTAGAAAACATAAAATTTACCAAAAATATCCTATGCAGCTGTTGTTGTTTTTCTTCTTCTTTCAGACCTGTGATCGAATGAGCAAGTTTTTCCACCTTGGCTGACAAGTCTACATTTTCCAAAGCTTGCTTTCCAAGAGCTTGTCTTAGATCCTATGTGAGATTTGTATCCTTACCTCGTACTTCTCCTGGCTTAGTAACAGTGTTTCTCCATTTCCACATCTAATTATTTCCTCGGATCACTGCATAGTATGTCTTTTGTCTCTTTTAACAATCCTGCTGAGTATTGCTGTTGGTTAATATTCTTCTAACCCTTTCTTGACCACTGTATAAGTTCTGTCACTCACACATCCCAAGAGAAATTTATTTATTTATTTATTCAATTTGTATAGCCGCCCAAATTGACGTGCGACTCTGGGCAGCATACATAAAATCATACCTGTCAAGCGCGGCTCCAGACAATACGGGACCTGTGCAGAAGGCTTCTGAGCAGAAGGCTTCTGCGCATGCGTATAAGGCTTCTGCGCAGAAGGGGATGTGCAGTAACTACTTTCCCCCGCCATCAAATTACAGGATGGCGGTGACTCCGGACGGGAAAGTAGAAAAAGTGACGCTGAATTACGGGAAATCCTGGCCAATATGGGATACTTGACAGGTATGCATAAAATCCCCAATGTTTAAATCTCAGTTCCCTAGACAGATGATCCTTCTGTTAAATCTACTGCTTTCCTTTGCCAGCCCTTCAGTGGGGCAGCCCACTTTTAGATTCCCTGCCATCCTGGATGTCTTCTTTCTAGACACCAGCTCAATCCCTGCTGCTAATCCTAGAGTCTGTGTAAGGCTTTATTCCAAACCATAATGACACGTTTTGTATTTTATTTTTACACTTATAAACATTTCATTCTTCCTAGTCTGGAAGTCAGAGCAGCTGAGATGTGTGGGGGGCCCCATTGCCTGCATTAGATTTTGAATCTGAGCAATTGCTCCCAGAAATTTTACTAAAAAAATAAAATTTTACATAGGCCCTGCCCTTCCTTCTTCACCTGGTAGTAATTCCATTACATCTCCATGGCAGTCCTTGGCATACCTGCCAACCGCGGCTCCGGCGAATCCGGGACCTGCGCAGACCGGGTTTGCGCAGGTTGCGTTGTACGCATGCGCATGGAGGGCTACGCCGTTTGCGTAGCCTTCTACGCACACGGCGTAGCCTTCTGCGCATGCGTGGAAGGGAGCTACGGAAGTTTAGAGCCCTTCCACGCATGCGTGCAACGCGACCTGCGCAGCTGGGCTGCGCAGTGCCTCCTTTCCCCCGCTGCTGAAATCCGGGGTTTCGGCAGCGCGGAGCGGGAAAGGGCAAAAATCAACGCCGAAAACCGGGAAAATCCCGGCCAATCCGGGAAGGTTGACAGGTATGGTCCTTGGAGTTGAAGTCAACTGCAGAGTTTGGGGCTGGCAAAAATGCTTTGCTATCTGAAGCAGAGGACCAGATGGTTCTCTTGCTGTTTTCCAGAGACAAAAATCCACCAGACCGGCAGCTGAATCTTTCAACATCATTCAAGAGACAGCTTCCTTCCTGCCCACTTACCCTGTGGACAGCAAGCTAGGTCGGAGTTAAGGGACTTGGCCTGAGAGCTCTGGCTCCCATTTTTTCATGGTTAGGCCTGACAAGTTCACTAGGTGGCACTAGAAGTCATTTTAATCTATGTCCTGTTGGATAACTAGCTTTCAGAGACTTGCATTTTTGGAGGTGAAATTGCCCTGATAATGGAGCCACTCGCCCACTCGCCATGCTGGCTAGGAGATGGTGACTGCTGTAGTCCAACCCCCACCATCACTCCAGTATCAAAGCTCTGAATAGAGAAAGGCAGTGATATTTTTCTTGAGCTTATTAATAAGTGTGGTCTTCCCATTAGGGTAAAGGTAAAAATCATCCTTGCTCGAAAGCCAGCTTGTAGCCAAAAAGCCAGTGCTGTCTGCTTTTGCAGATGCTTCCGTGGACATATGGCAGTCATGAGTAACACGGAATGCTGTTTACCTTTCCTGTGGAAGCAGTAGCTATTTATCTTCCTGCAGTTTATTGGTTTCGAACTGCTAAGTTGAGAGGAGCTAGGACATAGATGGGATCTCACTCCATCGTGCAGCACTCGGGTCTCAAAACTGCTGAACTGCCGACCTTCCAGTTATCAAGTTCAGCATCTTAACCAATAAGCCACCGCAGTCCCTGGTTTTCTCATAACATACTGCTTATTTTTCCTTTTACTGTGGTTGGCAATGCAGGATCCATCTGTAAATTGGAGAACTCCTTTATGTCTCTCCAGTCTGCAGTCTCTTTAACAATTTCATCTTCATTCACCCAGCTCTGTAACTATATTCAGTCTTTGGCTGCCTGGGAAATCTTGCAGGGCTGAAGTTAGAGCAATTGTATTATGACGATAGGCCGCTTGGAGGTAAATAATAGAAAGTGTGGGTTAAAATGGGAAGATACATGTATGACTGTAGGAAAGCCAGGCATCACAAAGAAGGCCTTTACGTAGGCATACAAAACTGCAGGGTTTATGGCCATCTATTAGCTGTTCGTTTAAACATGTCAGATTTTTGAGACTCCGTGCATCTTCTCAAGCTACTTCAGTTTGTTAATATTTAGGTCTATTTTTAGCACACTTTCTGGCATACTGTTAAGTGAGGCCCTGTAGTTTCACTACTGTAGCTTGAGAGCTCTGGAGTCCAAAACACTCCCTTCAGAACCAAAGGAAGCAACATAAATATCTCAGCAGTATTATATCTTCTGAGGAGACAAGAAAAAATGAAGGTATGGAATACTCCATCTTGTTCATATCCCTTCTCCAAACCTGCCTTTTTCTGTGAGGTCTTTGGTTTAAAACCCTCTAATCCTCATTCACAACCAGGGCTACTCCGAGTCCTTTTGCTTCCAGGGATGAGGAACAAGATGGACAGACCTCTTTTTTCATGTCCTAAAGCTGATTGACTGACAGCCAAATCTTTCTGCAACTCTAGTGCTCAAAGTAGAAGACAGCAGACTAGTTGAGGAGATGCAAAGCAAGTGGTATGGCATACAGTTCCTTCCTCTCAAAGCTTATGGCTGCCTACCACCTGCCAACTCACGCAGCTACTATACTTCACAATTCCCAGTGGTTGAATAGCTCTGCTCACAACAATAATAGTCTTTAAGTACATATGGCTGACTACATTTGCATACATTGATTTCTTCCTTACTTCTACTGTTTCCCAAATGGATTAACCCTTGGGAGCAGAATCCTGTTGACCCTCAATGGAGTATAACACTACAGTGTATGGTCACTAGTTCTTTTCACTCTCCACTGCACAGGCAGAGATAGCAGAATGCAGCTGTTGATAGTGGGGGATCCATTTGTACAAGGGGGCACTGAAATGCTTCCTTGCATAAGCACGACTCATTGTTATTCCACTGGAACAACATTTATTCATTGTGCATTTATTTCTTACATTTATGTCCTGCCTTTCCACTAAAACCTCATTCAGCTAAAAAAAAAATCATATAAACCAACCCAACTGGTAAAACCATTAAAATAAAGTCCTGCCATGTTATAATGCCCGTCACCTCTTACTGCAAGCCAATCAGAGTGCAACAACATCAAGAGGGTATTTTGGTCACAAATTGACATGAGCTTCTTTTGGATTTGCAGTGGAGCAAAAGATACAAAACTTTATTGAAGAGACTGTAGGGGGGAAATGTAACAATCAGAATACAGTGATACCTCATACAACGTCCAAACTTGGTTCCACAAGTTTGGACTTTATACGGATTTGGACTTTGTATGAGGTATGCAAAATCCTAGCCGCGATGCCTCGTACAACGTCCAAATCCTTGCTGCGATGACTCGTACAACATCATTTCCATAGAGATACATTGTACTGTAACAGCACAGACTTCAGGGCAAAGTCAAGGAAACAGACAGGAAACTGACAGAACTTTAGGAAAACATTGTCTAAAGCCTAAATACTTTACAAAAACATGTCAAACAACACTGATTGTCCAAGAACCTGAAGAATGCTGCAAAAATCCAAGGAATGCTTCTAAAAATTCTGATGAAAAATTAAAAAAAATCACGCTCAAAACCACTCCTAAACACTCTTTGCCTTGTGCAAAACCCACAAGAGCAATGCACGCATGTGTCCTGTCTGTTATACTGCCCAGGCCCAATGCAACCTGGGAAAAACTGAATGCCTCATACAAAGTCGAGCGACTTTGTATAAGGTAACTTTTTTCAAGAAATTAGGCGATGTTGTATGAATTCGATGTTGTATGAAGCGGACTTTGTATGAGGTATTACTGTACAGAGAAAAATCAATCTTATGGCCCTTCTGCTTAAAGAGAGACCCTCCCAAAACAGTGAACAGGTGACCCTTGGATTTCCATGGCTGTACAGCACATCTCCAGAGGCTCAATGATGCCCAAAATACCTGGCCCTCTCAACAAGAAAGAAGATCTAGTGCAGTGGCAGCGAACCTATGGCACCCATGCCAGAGGTGGCACTTGGAACCCTCTCTGTGGGCACCCATGCAGTCACCTCAGCACAGAGCTTGCTTGCCCCGCCCCTCTGCCTAGCAGCCCAATGGAAGCGCTTGCTTCTTCCCCCTAGCACAGAGTGTGCCCCACCCTCCATCCAGCAGCCCAATGGGAGCATTTCCTTCCTCCCCTGTTGCTGTGTTGGCACTTTGTAATAAATAAGTGGGTTTTGGGTTGCAGTTTGGGGACTCGGTCTCTAAAAGGTCCGCCATCACTGATGTAGAGCAAGCATGATAGTATTTCTGTAAGGTGTTCTTGATAACTTAGTCAGTAATAAAGGGCAGCCAAATGGCAGTCATTGATGGAACTCCCTGCCAGAAGAAGTGGTGACAGCTGTCAGTCTTGACAGCTTTAAGTGCGGATTCCCCATGCCCAGGTGGCATGGAACGGCCCGCAGAGGCCACTTCAGTCGAGAACGCTCCTGGCCCGTGGGCTCTGCGGGCACAGAAATTAAGGGGGGTGGATTAATCATAAGGGTTTATTCACCCACATCTGACCTGACCGACGGTTCTGCTGAGAGAGCAGAACGCTAACCTCCCGTTACCCATTAGGCAATTACTGACTCACAGATCAGCCTAATCTTTGGTGCAAATAGAAGCCATATTTACCCTAGTGTAAGCCTCAGACAATGCTTTTCCCCTGTCAGTGTTTGCCCGAGTTAATTAACTTCCCCAAGAGAGATTTCCCATTAACCCGAGTAAATGGGTGATGTGATTTTCTGTCAGATGACGGTTCTTTCCTGCATTGCCTTCTGATCTATATATGATTATGCCTTTCCTTCAATAAACCACTGATCTGATTTCGCTCCATATTGCCTCGTATCGTTCCTTGATCAGTCTCCTCCGGGACCCAACGGCCGTCCTAGCGGCCCCGATTCCTACATCTGGTGACCCCGACATGATCTTACCCGAGAGTAAGCGATCACACGGTCCGGTTCTGCGCTTAAACCGCGTCCGATCGTCCCGGAGGACAGCCCGGCAGCCCGGCCGGTAAGCCAGCCGGTCGGGAAGACGGCCCTGCGGCGAGGCATTACAGAAGAGGCATCCTAGAGCTTGCTCCCGACTTTCGCGGCGGCTTGCAGGCACGGAAAAACGCGTTCCGCTCAGGGTCAGCTGTGAACCCCTGACAGCGCAGAGGCCACCGAGGGCCCGTGGTAGGGGACCACGCTCCGAGCTCTACCCAAAGAATCGTCGCCAAAACCTATTACCTGGCCCAAAAGACGCGTCGACTCGTCCCGAGGAGGAATCTTCGGAGAACCCCCGCAGGTAATATGGGGACCTGTCCTCAGCGACAGCGTCCGTCCGCTAGCCAAAGAACTCGTGAGGAAGAGTTCAAAATCCTGGCCAGGGTATTTCAGTTACGTTTTCACAGCGGAGAGCTACCGAGACTTTTGGTGTACCTAAGGGAACACTGCCTGCTTTACCCAGAAGTAGGTACGTTAATCCTTCAGCTTTGGGATCAGATAGGAGACTGCATTCAGCAACCCCCGAAAGCTCCTGAGGGCGTAATTCGCACATGGAGTAAATGTAGGAAGCTCTTAGCGGAGATAGACCCAGTCCGGGTAGAGGCCAAAGAACCCCCAGCGCCAGTCGAGCCATCGGCGCCCACGGCGCTCTATCCGTCATTGCAGTTTAAGCAGAGTAGTGTAGGGAGCTTTCCCTCGGTGACAGCTGCAGACGTCACCGACGGAATGCATGGAATGAGGAGCGCAGGCGCTTCTCTGACAGTTACAGGCTCCCAGACCAAGAGTGCCCTTCAGTGCACAATTGAGGAAGAGATCAAGAAGGGGGATTTGCCAGCGGAAGAACTAGCTGAGCTTAGTCAGATTTGTCCAATTCGCTTGGAAATGGATGCCCTCACAGGGGCCCAGCAGGTAGTTCATTCACCAGTCCCGTATAAGCTTCTCATGGCTATACGGAAGGCCATTACAGAGACAGGACTCCAAAGTCCCTTCACTAGGGGCACGCTTCAGCAAGTGTGCGAGAATACCATGTTCATCCTGCACGACTGGAAATCCGTCATGCGGATGATGCTCAACCCCAGCCAGTATTTGTTATGGGACAGCGAGTATCGCCTCGGGGCTCAGACAAGGGCTGCCAGGATGGGAGGCGCAGTACTTCCTGACCAGTTATATGGTTCAGGTGCCTTCGAATCCATCGATGCGCAGACCAACTTGCCACTAGCTACTCTTCAGATGTCAGCCGAGGCTGCCTTCAAGGCTTTTCTCAAAGTTCCAGCAACTGGCAAAGCAGCCAAAAATTACACCGCAGTCAAACAGGGAGCCCAGGAGCCCTACATGGACTTCATCAATCGCTTAGAGGAAGCGATCAGTAGGCAGATCGATAATGAGCAAGCCCAACAAGAGCTCATGATGAAATTGGCCAAAGATAATGCCAATTTGGACTGCCGTAAAATCTTGCAGTCACTGGGCAATCGTCCCGACCTGACTCTCACGGACATGATTAGAGCTTGCGCCGACGTTGGCACAGAATCCTATAAAATGGGTTTGCTAGCAGCAGCGGTGCAAGGGGGTAGAAGACCCAAGAATAAAAACCAAGGGGCATGTCACAATTGTGGCAAGGTCGGTCACTTCGCTAGGGAGTGCCGATCCAAGGGAGGCGGACAAAATTCCCGCCGTTCCAAGGCTCCAAACACCCTGTGTCCGAAGTGTAAGAAAGGCTACCATTGGTCCAGATACTGTCCGAGTTCGGGAAACCGGAACGCGGGCACGTCTCTGGCCCCGGTCCAAACAGAGGCTTCCCTCGCTCTGAGCTCGCCAGAGCTAGACTAGATTCCGATCACATTCCTAGCATTGCGAAGGCACAGGCCAGCCCCAAGGGTAGTACAGGGCTAGAATTGACTTGCCAGGCGGACGTTACATGCGACCTGCCAGGCACGGTCTATCTGGTGGATTCCCAGTACATGGGTCCACTGCCCAAGGGCTTTATAGGTTTAGTTTTGCCTCGCAGTGTAGCAGGAGCACGCGGAATTCTTGTAATTCCAGGAGTCATTGACTCCAATTTTTCAGGCGTTCTCCAAGTTCAGCTTTGGACGCACCTACCCCAGACAATTCACAAAAGAGACACATTAGCGCAACTGATTATGGTTCCTTGTCACTCGCCAGCAGATAGCCAGGGAAGGCTCAGGGACAGCTCAGAGTCCCGGTCAGAGGACCGCTCGAGCGCAAATGAGGCAGTGCAAGGATACCAGGTCTTAGCGACAGTGGAGACCAACATTGAGTGGAAAGAGCGCCCAGTTATTGAGGTATTTCTGAATAAAAGATCATTTTCAGGGTTATTAGATACCGGAGCTGATGTGAGCGTAATCAGCCGAAGCCAGTGGCCACGGGAGTGGGCCATTGAGCCGGTCTCTGATGTGTGGAGGGTAGGCGGCATCCAAGAAGCGTTTAGGAGCCGGGAGTGGGTGAAAGTCACGATTCCAAAGGCTGATGGCACAGCGGTCATTCGGCCGCACATTCTGGATGTGCATATCAACCTTTGGGGGCGAGACATTTTACAGCAGTACGGTGCTACGCTTACCTTTGGGTAATGGCGTTGCCACTTAAATGGCTCACCAATACGCCGGTCTGGGTGGAACAATGGCCGGTAGTGGGAGAGAAATTAGTCGCCTTAAAGCAACTGGTTAAAGAACAGCTAGACGCAGGACACATAGAGCAGTCCACTAGTCCTTGGAATTCGCCTATTTTTGTCATTAAGAAGAAGTCGGGGAAGTGGCGACTCCTCCACGATCTCAGAGAGATCAATAAATGCATCCAGCCAATGGGTCCGCTTCAATGCGGCATCCCAAATCCAAATATGATTCCCGAGGGGTGGGAGATCCTAGTTGTAGATCTCAAGGATTGCTTTTACACCATTCCCTTAGACCCCAGGGACAGGGAAAGGTTCGCCTTTACGGTGCCGGTTGTGAACCACAGCGAGCCCACGCAGCGTTACGCGTGGAAATTTTTGCCACAGGGCATGCTCAATTTGCCCACCCTGTGCCAAATTTATGTTCACAACGCACTGGAAAAGTTTCGAAACCTCCATCCCACAGCTTTAGTTTGCCATTTCATGGATGATATCTTGGTCGCAGTGCCGCAACTTGGCAGCGAAATGTTTGCAGACCTCCAGGCTAGCCTGGGGGAGAAAGGGTTACTCATTGCCCCGGAGAAAGTGCAGAGAACCGAGCCCTTCTCATACTTGGGTCATCGGCTTCTCCGCTCTTTCGCAGCACCAGTTTTGCCCCAAATCAACTCAGTCACCCTGGTAGAATTGCAGCAGGTTTTAGGAAACATTAATTGGGCCAGACCGTATTTCCGATTGGATACGGATCTTTTGAAGCCGCTCTTCTCGCTGCTCACATTAGGCAAGCAGCCAGCAGACCGGATACAAATTCCTCGAGAGGCACGCTTGGCTCTCGAAAAGGTCAACCAAGTTCTCAGCCAAAGGTGGGTGGACAGGATTGCTCAGGGGCCATATGCTCCGATCCTGAACTTGTACATCGTTCGGGCAGGATCCATGTTCACCGGAGCCCTAGGAGTGGACTCCGAGAAAGGAGCGAGTATCGTGGAATGGGTGTACTTGCCGAACACCTCTTCCCGAAACATCGTTCCTCCCCAAGAACTGGTCTCCGCGGTGGTTTACCGCGGAAGGCTGAGAGCTAGGGACATTTCAGGGCACGACTTAGCAAAGATCGTGGTCCCGTTTACCAAAGAGCAGGTTCAGCAATTGATGCAGCTCGGTGACTCGCTTCCAATTGCTTTGGAGGGATTCACCGGATGCTTGGCATACCACTTGCCGAAAGACCCCAGACTTGTCTCGCTTCAAACGCAGACAGTCAGCTTGTTCGAATTGCTCTCGCTGGTTCCGCTTCAGGGGGCCAGGACAGTTTTCACGGATGGGGGTCGCACATATGGTGTCTTGACTTGGCAGAAGGGCCAGGCTTGGCGCACGCTGTTAACTCTTCCACAGAAGTCCGCGCAGCGGGCAGAGTTGGCAGCGGTGAACCTCGCCTTGCGCACCTTCGCCAAAGAGTGCCTAAACATCATTACTGACAGTCAGTATGTCAGGAATTTGCTTCACAGTCTACCGGGAGCATACATCACTCCCGCGATAGACAAGAATTTGCTGAGTTTGTTCCTCACAGCTCAATTTCATTTGCGAAACCACACGGAAGCGCTCTATATTGCCCACATCCGAAGTCATCAAGACCTACCGGGTCCGATTTCCGCGGGCAATAGCAGAGCGGATGCGGCGGCAAAGGAAATTCAGCAACGTTCAGTGTTAGGTGTTTTCACTACTCCAATTCAGAGTCATGCATTCTTTCATCAAAATGCCAAAGCGCTCGCCAGACAGTTCAATCTGCCACTTTCTCAAGCCCAAGGCATAGTTCGCTCTTGCCAGCATTGTGCAGGGGCACCGGGGGGGCCCTTGTGGGGGGTCAACCCATGAGGGACAGAGGCTAACCAGGTGTGGCAGATGGATGTCACGCATGTTCCGCAGCTTGGCAGATGGCAGTACACGCATGTTTGCATAGATACTTTTTCACAATTCGTTTGGGCAACGGCGCAGAAAGGGGAGACTGCTTCCCACGTGGAGCAGCACCTCCTTTCCTGCATCGTGGTGATGGGCAAGCCGCGGCATGTGAAAACCGATAATGCCCCGTCCTACAGCTCCAGGCAGCTGGCCGCCTTCATGGCCACCTGGGACATTAAGCATACTTTTGGCGTTCCTTACAATCCGCAGGAGCAAGCGATTGTGGAACGAGTCAATTGGACACTCAAGTCCTATATTGACAAACAAACAGAAAGGGGGGAGCCACCAGCCCTCCCCAAGTCACAGGGTCAGGCACAGCATTGTCTGAATAAGGTATTGTTCACGTACAATCACCTTAATGTTTTTTCGGATTGCACACCACAGGAGAAGCACTTCCGCCGTTCGGAAGCTCTCCCGCGACCGATGGTCCGATACCGGGTGCCACTGGACCCTTCCTGGAGGGGCCTGGTGCCACTCGTAACCTGGGGAAGAGGGTATGCTGCAGTTATGTCTCCTACAGGTGTCGTTTGGATTCCAGCTCGCTGTGTCAAGCCTCACTTGGAACCACATGGCGTGGACCCAGGCCGACCCGAGTCCAATCCCGGAAATGGAGGACCTCACTCTGACCGAGAGGATCCGTCGGAAGAAGCGGCCACAGACGACAGCACCGAAGATCACCTGGGGGATGGTCAAGACCCTTTGCACTGAGGCCCAGGACGTCATCCAACGCGAGAAGAGGGAGCCAACGCCGGAGAACATCATGGCTACAGTCTTTTCCCTGATTACTGCCAACATCGTGGCAGTCACCATCATCCTGATCCTCTCCCTACTTGCTGTGGGAGGCGTTCAGGCTGCCTCACTGAAGGCCAACGATTTGATGCCCGGTGGAGACCTCTCTGCCAGGATGCATTACAACATATGGGAAAGGTTGGCGGGTCTCGTCAACCAGTCCGATTTTTGCCTGAAGCAGGACATTGGTTCTGCCTCAATCCTGAGCACCTGCCTAATCCCTGTGTGCCACACTCTGGATGCACGCACCAGGGATGGTGACTGGCTGCTGAAGCGGATTTTCGGTCCGCATCTCCCTGCGAGCTTCACAGCATACGCTCGCTGGGGGGAATGCAGCTGACAATGACTTTGCCGGCTGACGCAGCCACTCTCCACACTCCCCGAGTGGCGGTCAGTCCGAACTCTACCTGTGCTCAAATGACCGGCTGCTCCGCAGTCGGCCGAACCCGACGTCGTTGCCTCGAAGTTGGCAGCAGCAACTGGACTTGTGACAAACCACAGACACTTGGTTCAATGTATGCTCATGTTACCCTATGTTCAGGATGGTTCTTTACATGTAATCAGTATACTTGGAACTACATTCCCACAAATGTATCAGATGCTATATGTTGTATCAGTCGGTTGACACTGTTACTCCCCTCTAAGGATATGATTGTTCCAAGCACAAATGCTTCAGATGTTTCCTCACCCATACGACACGTTCGTGCCACCCAGTTAGACAGCTCATGTGATAGCAACATTAGGGTTCTTAGTCCAGCTGAATACGTCTCGTTGGCAGTCAGCATACTTGGCGTGCCAGGCTTAGCCGTCGGCAATGCCCGGAGAATTGGTCAATTGGCTTGCGGATTAGCAAAAGCCATTAACCATACCTCCTCAGCGATAGCACTGCTCAACCAGGAGCAGGCAGAGCTTCGCCACGCCATCCTTGACAATCGAGCAGCTATAGACTATCTTTTGTTGTTACATCATTTGGGTTGTGAATCTGTCCACGGCATGTGTTGCTTCAATCTCACTGACAACTCACGCAAGGTCCAGAGCCAGCTCACGGACCTCCACACCCTAGTCAAGAACATTAAGCAGGGTTCGATATAGGATTGGTGGAGTTCCTTGTGGTCGTGGCTCCCGTGGGGGTGGCTCCAGACAACGCTTCAAGTAATTGTGGGGGTGATAATACTAGGCATAGCAGGATGCTGTTTCATGCAATGTATTCCCTCACTGTTATCAAGGTGTCTCTCATGGGGGGAACCCCGAAGCGTCATTCCCGCTCATCAGCTGATGCCTCTCTTGCGCAGAGTCGCCTGTCAGGTCCCTAAACAATAGAGAAAGGGGAGATGCGGATTCCCCATGCCCAGGTGGCATGGAACGGCCTGCAGAGGCCACTTCAGTCGAGAACGCTCCTGGCCCGTGGGTTCTGCGGGCACAGAAATTAAGGGGGGTGGATTAATCATAAGGGTTTATTCACCCACATCTGACCTGACCGACGGTTCTGCTGAGAGAGCAGAACGCTAACCTCCCATTACCCATTAGGCAATTACTGACTCACAGATCAGCCTAATCTTTGGTGCAAATAGAAGCCATATTTACCCTAGTGTAAGCCTCAGACAATGCTTTTCCCCTGTCAGTGTTTGCCCGAGTTAATTAACTTCCCCAAGAGAGATTTTCCATTAACCCGAGTAAATGGGTGATGTGATTTTCTGTCAGATGACGGTTCTTTCCTGCATTGCCTTCTGATCTATATATGATGATGCCTTTCCTTCAACAAACCACTGATCTGATCTCGCTCCATATTGCCTCGTATCGTTCCTTGATCAGTGTCCTCCGGGACCCAACGGCCGTCCTAGCGGCCCCGATTCCTACATTTAAGAAAGGATTAGACAAGTTCACGGAGGACAAAGGTATCAATGGCTATAATTATGGATACCTAAAGACAACCTCCGGGTTGGAGAGATAGGCAGGATATCTCTCAATGCCATTTCCAGTGAATCCTAAGCAGGTGAAGCAAATGGTGAGCCACTGTGTGAGACAGAATGCTGGACTGGATGGGCTGTGGCATGTTCCAGCAAGGCTGTTCTTACGTTCTTATTCAGAATGTGGGCCAACTTCAGTAGACATCACTCTTTGGAAATGACAGCAGGAGAGAAGAGTTTTCACCACTACTGAAGCATGTTCCTCTGAAGAAACAAAAATGGGGGAAGGAGATGCATCCAGTTAATACCTACATAAATCTGCAACTGGCAAATCTCCAGCTTGAAGAAAAAGAAAGAAGACACCCTGGGAAGAATCATGGAATAGCAGGAGGCATTTTATCAATAATGATCTACAAGGCACTTCGTAGCTCACTCCGTGATGACGAACTCTCCATGTTTGAGCTGGTTTGATATATTTAAGCATGGTCAACCACCTCTGAAATGGACTGCTATTTTTGGAAGGTAAATTAGATAACATTTCAAGAATATTTGATTATGAAAAACCTCTAAGAGCAGGATGTCCTTTACTTTAACTTCATGGTTGTCATAAAAATATTGATGTTTGGCTATATGCACAGTTTAGTAAGATGTATCAAATTCATCCCTCAGTGACTAAGACTTATTGGTGACATCAAACTAAACCTTAATATATGCATTTCAAAGCAAATATCAAAATCAAAATTGAGTTGCCCTGATATGCTATGTGAGAGAAATTTCTTTCATGGAGGGATTTCTTTTTTTCTTTTTCACTGCTGTCCTCTTGAGTTCATATCAGCTTTAACCAGTTATGGCTAAAGCTGGAGAAATGGTTGTCAGCAAATTTATTACAAACACAGCAAGCTAAAGAGAAGAATATTATTTCTCTGCAAGTCTGTGAAAATATTCTATATGTTGTTGTTCAGTCACACAGTCAATTCCGACCCTTTGCGACCCTATGGACCATTTCCCGCCAGGCGCCTCTGTCCTCCACCATCCCCCTCCCAGTTCTGTGCCCATTGTATCTACAATCCCATCTAGCCATCTCATCTTTGGCCACCCCTTCTTCTTTTGCCCTCCACCTTTCCCAACATCAAGGCCTTCTCAAGTGAATCCTCCCTTCTCATTTGATGTCCAAAGTACTTCAGCTTCATCTTTGCTATTTGACCTTCTAATGAGCAGTCACGGTTGATTTCTTCTAAGATTGACCTATTTGTTCTCCTCGCTGTCCAGGGGACTCTCAAAACTCTCCTCCAACACCACATTTCAAAGGCGGCTATTCTTCTGCGCTCAGCTTTCCTAATGGTCCAGCTCTCACAACCATACATTCCCACCAGGAATACCATTGCTTTGACTATGTGAATTTTTGTTTGCAATGTGATGTCTCTGCTTTTCACTATGTTCCCCAGGTTTCTCATAGCTTGTCTCCCAAGAATCAGTCACCTTTTTATTTCATGGCTGCAATCCCCGTCTGCGGTGATATTTGATCCTAAGAATGTAAAATCTGCCACTGCTTCTACTTCTTCCCCATCTATTTTCCAGGAACTGATCGGGCCTGTTGCCATTATCTTGGTTTTCTTGATATTGAGTCTCAAGCCAACTTTTGCACTCTCCTTCTTCAGCCCAATCAAGAGATTCTTTAGGTCTTCCTCACTTTCTGCCATTAGGGTGGTATCATCTGCATATCTCAGATTGTTGATGTTTCTCCCAGCAATTTTAATCCCATATTGTGATTCCTCCATTCCTGCATTGCGCATTATGTGCTCTGTATATAAATTGAATAAGCAGGGTGATAAAATGCAGCCTTGTCTTACTCATTTTCCTATTCCAAACCACTCTGTCATTCCGTGTTCTGTCCTAACTGTTGCTTCTTGGTTTGTGTACAAGATAGTTGGGTCCATTTATTGAGTAGTTCTATTCAAGGTAATATGTACTGCTTAAGTTTGTTATTTTATAAACATTGGTGCCCTTAAAAAAAAGTAAGCTTATTTTGCAGCATAGTCTTATCTGTGTTTCCTTGGAAGCAGATAGTATTCAGTTCAGTGATGTTTAATTCCATCTTTATATGTCTAGGATTTCATCCTAAAGGAATAAACATTTTTTTAGCAGTTGCAGTGTATACGCAGTGAGTTAGGTATCTGAGTGCAGAGCCTCATAGTTGGAGTTCAGATCTCCAATGTGCTTCTTGGGAGAAGTGCCAACCAAAGTAGGTTTAAGCAAGCTGCACAATCCCAGGGCTTCCCTAGTAGAAGGGAATGGTGAAATTCTTCAGAATACTGTATATTTACAAAATCCTGGAAAGAGCAACCATTTTCTGTAAGCCGCTTCGAGTCGTCCATTGGATTGAGGGAAGCTGGTTATAAATAAAACATTGTTGTTGTTATTATTATTATTATTATTATTATTATTATTATTATTATTATTATTATTATTATTATTATTATTATTATTATTATTATTATTATTATTATTATTATTATTATTATTATTATTATTATTATTATCCTCAATCACACAGCCAACAAGATAACAATGCTGGATTTTGTAAATCAATAGTCAAACACTTCGCAAGCGTTTAGGACTGCGTGATGTATCAACAAATTATGCGAGCAGATCCCAGCAGGGTGGCCTTTTGCAGCTGACTGTTGTCAACTCCAATTGTTTCTAAGTGCCTGCCTAGGTCTTTAGGCACAGCACCCAGTGTGCCGATTACCATTGGGACCACCTGTGCCAGTTTTTGCCAGAGTCTCTGCAGTTCAATTTTGAGATCTCGATATCAAGTAATTTTTTCAAGCTGTTTCTCACTGATTCTGCTGTCACCAGATATGGCAATGTCAATGATCTACACTTTCCTCCCCTCCACAATCTTAATATCTGGGATATTATGCTCCAAGACCCTGTCAGTCTGTATTTGAAAATCCCAGAGTACTTTTGCATCATCATCATCATCATCATCATCATCATCATTATTATTATTATTATTATTATTATTATTATTATTATTATTATTATTATTATTATTATTATTATTATTATTATTATTATTATTATTATTATTATTATTATTATTATTATTATTATTATTATTATTATTATCATCATCATCATCATCATCATCGTCGTCGGTTGTATTGGTGGTGGTGGTGGAGGAAAAGGAGGAAGAAGAAGAAGAACTGTTGTAAATCACAAACTGAATATGAATCAATAGTGTGATATAATTGCAAAAAAGGCTAATGCTATTTTAGGCTGCATTAACTGAAGTATAGTCTCCGAAACCCATGATATATTAGTCCCCCTCTATTAGTCCCATCTATTTGGTACTAGGGACTGCAGAAGCACAAGTGGCTAAGATGCTGACTGGAAGGTGGCAGGTCAGCAGTTTGATACCCGAATACTGCAGGACGGAATGAGCTCCCATCTTTGTCCCAGCTCCAGATAAATAGGGACCACTTCTGTGGGAAGCTAAACAGTGTTCTGTGCACTCCAGTGTCTCTAGGCATGCCTGTCACATGACCACAGAAATGCCTGCAGAAGCTGGCTCTCTGGCTATGAAACAGAGATGAGCACTGAACCCTAGAGTCGGATACGACTGGCTTTCGAACAAGGGTGACCTTTACCTTTTTTTGACACTAGTTAGGCCTCATCTAGAATACTGTGTCCAGTTCTGGACATTAAATGTTAAGAAGGATGCTAACAAATTCCTCAGAGGAGGGCAACAAGGATGACCATGAGACTGGAAACCAAGCTCTATGAGGAAAGACATGAAGAACTAGGCATATTTAGCCTTGAGAAAAGAAGACTGAGGACCCTTTTTGATAGCCTTTTTCAAATACTTGAAAGATACTCATAAAGAGGAGGGGGAAGGATCTGTTCTCAATCATGCCAGAATGCATGGCACATAATAATGGGCTCAAGTTACAGGAAGCCAGATATAGGCTAAATATCAGGAAAAGCTTCTTAACTGTTAGATCAGTTACAGAATGGAAGCAATTACCTTGAGAGGTGCTGAGCATCTAATGCTGCAGGCATGCAAGAGAATTGGATAATCATCAGTGTTGCACTGCAGGCGGTTCTGCCTGATTCTATAGAACCAGTAGTAGAACCGGCTGGCCATGCCCACCTCCCTCCCACACCACACCACGTCCACTTCCCACTCCCACTGCACTACGGGCACTACCGGGGGCCGGGAGGAGGAGGAGGAAGCGCGCACCCACCCACTGCCGCTGCCGCTTACCCGGAGTGGTGTGGTTGGTGGGAACTCACCATGCCTGGCGCGCTTCCTTCTGCGTACTTCCTGCCCGCCTTCGGCAACGGCCCCACATGCCTCGCCCAGGAGGCGCGCAGGAAGTACATAGAAGGAAGCGCGCCAGGCATGGTGAGTTCCCACCAGCCATGCCACTCCTGGCAAGTGGTGGTGGCAGCGGGTGGGTGTGCACTTCCTCCTCCTCCTCCCGGTGCAGGATGTCATGTATGGAGGCCAGCGGCAGCTTCAGCTCCTCGTGGTCCACCTGAACTGCACCTTCTGGTGAGTCTCCTCTCTCTCTCTCTCTCTCTTGGGGGGGGGATGGAGGGAGAGGCAGATGCGGGGAAGCTCTGGGCTGGGCTGCATGGAGGAGGATTTCCCACAGGTAAGGCGAGCGCAGGGGGCCAACTAGCCAGCACATGGGGGGGGCCCTCTAGGCAGCCAAGCCAGGTGCCTCCATCTGCACGTCTCCCAACACCGTGGCCTGTGTCTCCAAGGCAGCAAGTGAGGAGCATTGCCTGCAAGCAGATGGGTCGGGCTCACTCATTCACTCCACAGCAATAGCCGCCTTTGGCTCCCTGCTTCTCAGCGCTACTGAGGGGGGAAGACCCGGCTCTCCTTCCTTCCTCCTCTCGGCTTTGAGCAGCCCTCAGCAGCGCTGAGACGCAGGGAGCCAAAGGTGGGCTATTGCTGTGGAGTGAGTGAGTGAGTGAGCCCAACCCCTCCACTTGCAGGCAAAGCATAGAGAAGTCCCTGGGTTTCTTTTTTTGGGGGGGAGGCCACGCCCACATAGTTGGCCATGCCCACACAGTTGGCCATGCCCACACCCACATTTAGCCACGTCCACAGAGTAGGTAGTAAAATTTTTTTGCAGTGCATCACTGATAATCATCTGTCAGATCTGCTTTGATTTGGATTTTTGCATTCAGCAAGGGGTTGGACTCAATGGCCTCATAGGCCTCTTCTAATTCAAGTATTCTATAATTCTATAATAATAATTATGTGTTGTCAAGTCATTTTTGTCTTATAATACAATACTCAGAAGTGGTTTATTATTCCCATCTTCTGGGGTGGCCCTGGGACTGTGCAGCATGCCCAAAGCCAGAGAGGCTAACTGTTCTCTTTACAGGCACAGTGGGGAATTGACCGCTCAGTCTCTGGCTCTGCAGCCAAATGCTTTATTTATTGAGTTCTCAATTGACAGCAAAAATTATATGCTGTCAAGTTGATTCTGATTTATAAAGACTCTAGGGCTTTTCATGAAGTACTTGGAAGTGGCCAAGTCCCTTCTTCTGGAGGCACATTGGGGCTGTGCAGCTTGCTTCCTACATAGTCAACAGTATAGTTTTTCATAAATGATGTAGAGCAGGGTTTCTCAACCTTGGGCCCCCAGATGTTCTTTGACTTCAGTTTCCAGAAGCCCTGATCAGCAGATGTGCTGTCTTGGGCTTCTGGTAATTGAAGACCAAGAACACCTAGAAGCCCAAAAAAAGGTTGAGAAACCCTGCTGTAGAGAATAACACAAATAATCATCATAGATGGTAACAGAAGAAGTAGAACTTGCAAACCTCACTACAGCTCCCCCCGTATCTACCAATAGTGAAAAGGATTCTGATGGGAGGTGAAGTTCAAAAAAGCAATTTCCTCCAAGCTCCAATAAGAAGCTGTGTTATCCAAAATCAAAGCAGAGGTCCATCTACATTTGTATTGACTAAGCTAGGGGTGGCCCACCAGATGTTGGATCCCATTTCTCATTAGTTCTTGCTTCATAGCCAATGGTTTGAGATTAAAAGACTTGCGGTCCAACATCATCCGCTGGGCTGCTCCTTGCCCTGCCTACATCTGCACTGAATCACACAGTTCAGAGAGGAAGATTTCCTCATCCCGTTTACAGATGGGCAGGGAATGAACCAGGAGATGTGTTGTATTGTAAGCACATGCACTGACACACACTTCCATTACTTCCCCAAATACAGTAAGCCCTGCTTCCCCTGTTTTAACACACATTTTGGCAAAACCACAGTCACTGTAGCCACAATCTCTTTGCACAACCGACCCTATGAAACAAAGACCTCTCCATTGTTAAAATTAAAAACAAGTAGATCTGTGATAGAATAATGGCATAATTATGCATCACATTTTGCATTTTAGCTATCCTTGATAGTGTGGACCCACATGTATAGGTGTGTTTTTTTCCAAAATGGGTTTGGTTTGGCTTGATTCCTCTGAGTGGGTGAGAAGAGGCTCATTCAGCACTTGTGTCATAGAAAAGCGTAAATTCTAGCCAGCTGCTTTCTTTTCTTCATGCAGCGCGACTCACAAAGGCGAAGCACAGGATTATCTGGTGGAACTGATTATATAGGACACTTTGCCTATTAAATGCTGCACAGGAAAGGACAGAGCGCTCCAAATTATAAAAAGCTATTTTTCAGATTTTTAAGGAGGAAAAAAGCAACAAGGATTTGTAAAATGAGAAACTGAAGCTTAAGGTTTGGTTTTAAATGGTATCTTGCAAAACTACTGCTTGCATGCGTAAGTAATGAGAAAATAATACTAATAATAATCTCGTGTCAAAAATTATTCTGGGTCGAAAGGATTATTTTTTCCAGAAGAAACTCCACTCAGGAAATGCCCAAGTGAGTCTCTTTTTATGTCCACAAGAGCTGGGACAGAGACAGGTGCTCAATCCATCATGCAGTACCCAGGTCTCGAACAGCTGACTTGCCAGCCTTCTATCTAACAAGGCAAGTTTTTTAACTGCTGAGCCACTGCATCTCCTAAAAATTTCTGAAAATGTCAGACAAGTTGAGGTATGTCTGTGTAGGTATATAGTCCCTCTGCTGTGCCCATTTTCTGCAGCCACTACTTGCAGGGAAGCCATTTCTCCACAGATAGTATTCAGTAAAGTGCCTTAGCTGAAGAATGACACAATGCTTACACATTTGCATCATCAAGAGAGTGTGTTGTTCCCCTCCATGCACACACACACACACACTTCTAACAAATCAACGCAGTCAACATTTGGAAGTTCTTTGCTGCTCTCATTTTGTTCTGTAGTTTACATGCATGCCCTGCGTGAGAACTTGATTGTAATCTTATTATGCTTTGAAACGTGTATCCAAGGACTTGCAGCTGGGGCCTAGCCTGACCCCTGCCTCCAGGTCAGCAATTGTCCACACCTAGACAGGCTGCAAAACATATGCAAGTAAACATCGAAAACAATCCTCCAGCCCTTCTTTCCCAAGTTAGGACTGCCAGTCCATTTTAACAGCATGTTTAGACATGCTCTGTACTTCATCGTGACTGGAAGAGTGACCTCATTATGTGAGAAAGAAAAATGGTTTTAGAAATTTGCTGAGTGTTAAAAACTAAGCAAATCAGTATTTTTGCTAAACAACATTTTGATGTGATTTTATTCGTCATAATTATATTATGTTAGTATTTATTTGTAATGTGTTTGTTGTTACTATGTAGTAGCTGTTATTTTTAATTGGCTTTGTTTAAATAGAATGGAAATAGCAATCTCTGAGGCTGATTCCACAACTTTGTACTATCACAGAGTAAATTGTGAAATAATGGCTAACTCAGGCATGAAGAGATACTTGTGAAAGGCAAAAGAAGAAGAAAGTTTTTTAAAAAAACTACAAATGGTGAAACCTAAGTGCCAGTACTATTATTCCAAGTCACCCTTGCCCGGAAGCCAGTCGTGTCCGTCTCTAGGGTTCAGTGCTCATCTCTGGTTTCAGCCGAAGAGCCAGTGCTGTCTGCGTTTGCAGATGTTTCCACGGACATGTGGCAGGCATGCCTAGACACCAAAGTGGAAGTGCATGGAACTTGCACTTATTTACTTTCCCACCAAAGTATTTATCTACTTGCAATTTCTTGCTTTCAAACTGCTAGGTTGGCAGGAGCTGAGACAGAGATTGGCGCTCCTTCCATCATGCAGTACTCGCGTTTTGAACTGCTGACCTTCCACCTCCCAGTCAGCGTCTTAACCACTTGAGCCACTACAGTGTAACCCCTCCTCTAAAACTACGCCAATAATAAACTCATTTGTTAAAAGACAATACAATAACAATGTAGAATAACTGCACTGATGGAAAAAATACCCACACTGATGGAATCATGTTTACAAGCACTCACTGGGCATTCTGTCGTCCCCTGAGTGGAGTTTCTCCAGCAAAACTCATTTCAACCTAGAGTAATTTTTGACATGAAATTAATTTACTGGGCATTTCAAAACATACTAAATCACGTTACATTGCTCATACAAATGCAATGTACAATAAATATAGTAAAATAAACAAACCCCTGTTACTAGCTAAAACCTTTCTCTAAATGGAATTAAACACATTAAAACAACTCTGAACAGCTCAGGTAGAAAGGACTAATAAAAAACAGCTTTACATAATTTTGTTTTTACTAATTTGTTAAAAACAGAGGAAAGGTGCCTGAGGCATCTCTGTTGGAAGCTTGTTCCAGAGGGATGGGGCCATGACCAAAATCACAGGTCCTGAGGTTCACTCTTTTGCCTCATTAAGTGTCACTTCTGGGAGGAACGAGTGGGATGCGTAGCTGTTTTATGGATGGGGGGGGGGGAGATATAGAGGAGTATCAAGGACCTAAAATGTTAAAAGCTTGATAAATTATGACCAGCACCTTGAATTGGGCATGGAAGATAACAGGAAGCCAATGAAAGTGTGCCAAGATTGGATAGACATGTTTATATCTGCTGGTACCAGTGATCAATCTGGTCACTGCATTTTGGACTACAAAAGCAGACCTATGTTGAGAAGATTGCAGTAGTCTATTCTGGAGATTACCAACACATGAGCCACTGTTATTAAGCATTTCTTCTCCAGCTGGGCAATCAGGAGAAGACAAGGACTGGTGGGAGTTGCAATCCATTTACTGCAGGGGTGGTGGTAAATTGCCTACTTGTGTTTGAAGAAATTTGAGATAACCCTATATTAGTTTCTCCAGGCTATTCTCTTAATAACACTGCATGGATTGCTGAGAGGAAAAGGAAGAATTCAGGTTCATTGCCAAGCAAGGATTTGACCTTGAATGTTTAGGTTTCAGTATAACTCTCTGCAAATTAATATTATTCAAATTGCAAGAGGTGATTTTATAGAGGAGGATCAACTTAGCATCAGGATTTGTTTTGCTTTAAGTCGTTGCAATTAAAGTTTATCAAAATGTATGATGTGCGTTTTAATGGGCTCATTCAAGATCTAGTTCTGTGTTTATTATAATGCTGTGTTTAACATATGTTTAATATTTTCCAGGATTTGTTACAATCTGCGTCTCACTGCAAAATAAATACAAATACACACATGTCTCTGCATCCACAGCTATTAAAAAGAGATTTTTAAAATCTTTATTACATTTGATCACATCCTTGAAATTACAAGGGGATACAAATAGATGTTGTTATTTTTCATAGAAAATTGCTGGTAATACATGCTTCCTTAACAAGAGGAAACAGACATGCTTTGCTGCTAAGAGGAACTGCCAGAATGTGGCTGGGGAAAATTAATATACTGTATCATATATACTATGCTATAGTATAATATTATAGTGTTGGATCTTTGCCGCGAAGCGGGTTGCGCAAGCTGGATCGGGGCCGCGAAGCGGCCGGTGGGTCCCGGAGGAGACTGGTCAAGCAAGGACACATGAGGCAAGATGGAGCGAAGACCAGTGTTTAATGATCATGAATCAGAAGCATTTATGCGGTTCTGGCCGCGTGCATATGCATAGCAATACAGCGCGAAACCTGACTTCACACATCATGTTTACACAAGTTAATTGGGGAAGTCTACACAGGGGAAGTTCATGAACTAACTTAATTAACTACAGGGGAAATACATTGTTCCACGTTATTGGGAGTAAACAAGTGGCTAACATTGACTCTAGGGCTTTATGGAATCCGCAGACACGAGATTACCTATTGCGTGCCTAGCGTGTTAGCTCTCCATTGTCCGAACTGCCTGTCAGATCAGCTATTGATGAATTAAACTCTATCTAATATTCCGCTCCCCAAATTCTGTCCCCTCAGGAACCCGTGGCAGCGAGGTGATCTTCATCACCGGGGTTCTGTCAGGGACAGTATACCAATTGCGCTCGCGGAACCCACATTATAGTATAATTAAGGGGCTGCAGTGGCTCAGTGATGAAGAAGCTCACCTTGTTAGCTGGAAGACCGACAAGTTGGCAGCTCGAGGCCTGGGTACTGCATGACAGAATGAGCACCCATCTCTGTCCCACCTCCTGCCAAACTAGCAGTTCGAAAGCAAGAAATTGCAAGTCGATAAATAGGGACTACTTTGGTAGGAAAAGATCTTGAGGATATGAAAGGAGCCTCATTTGGGAGTCCCCTGAGCAGAGTTTCTCCAGCAAAAATCCTTTCAACCCAGAATAATTTCTGGCACAAAATTATTATTATAATATAATATAATATATAATATAATATAATATAACTATATTATATAATATAATATAACTATATTATATAATATAATATAACTATATTATAATATTAGTACTGCTCTATAAAAAAAATTATGTGGCATCACAGTACAGTGTGTAATGAGCTGACACTGCATTACAAATGAGTTGGAAATGCACACTGTCCTCCACCCTCTGAATACTGTAATGGAAAATGGTGGAAACTGTTTTTGAAACTGAAATCTTTTAAAAACATGATTGGTTCTTACAGAAGGGAAACAACCACTTTGCTAAATAGTTTCACAAAACAAAAATGTTCCTTCTCTCTCTCTCTCTCTCTCTTTCTTCCCCATTATCTGTCTGTAAGTGTAGATTTTATATCTAGGCAGAAGAGCTAGAAGCCTAAGTAAATCCTAAACATGTTTGATTGGATTGTTCATTTTCGTGTCAGAGATTACTCTGGGTTGAAAGGACTTTTGCAGAGGGTGCCCAAATGGGTGCAGGGACCGACGGGACCGTGGGGGAAGGAATTATCCTCTATACAAACCACCCAACAGAGGTCACCCTTTCACCTGCACCCCATACTTGGCCTGCCAGGTACTGATGATTAGATTTCTCAAATTCAGAAAGTTTAATAAATTAATTTTGTTCTGCATCTTTAAAAAATACATGAACAGGATCCAGTTCTGTCTGTTCCATTATGCAGTTATCTCTCTTCCTAATGGAAAGAATGGCAATGCATTGCCACAAAAAAGGTGTAACCAAGTCTGGGGTGGCAGCCTGGCCACCATTTTGCTTTCTCTGCTATATGTCTAACTCAGTGTTTCCCATTCTTTCATTTTTGGACTTCAGTTCCCAGAAGCCTAAGTCAATTCCCCAAAGCTCTGATCAGCCAATCTACTGACATACATCTGGGAATCGAAGTTCTCCTGTGGAGCTTAGGACCCAATTGGGAACCACTGCTCTAACTAGTGCCATACTTTAGCTCCAACAGCCGAACACAAAATAAAACCAAATACAATTTACAACATAAAATATTATTTGCTTATAAAATCCGACCCTAAAGAATTGCTAAATTTCTCAGTTCTGGGACTTCATCAATCTGTAATACACACCACAGGACATATTTACTGTGCATATATTGGCACTTTTTTGTAAACCTCCAGCTGCCAGGAACTTCACAGCTTCTGCCTTCTGTTAATTTTTAAGCATCAGTATGCCTTGTCTTTAGAAGTCCTATGCTAGAACATGAGTTATTGTGAACATTCAGCTCCCTGATTTGCCCAGGAAATCATACAAAATGCATCATCTCTCTTATGTGTCACAGTACAGAAATTATCATCCTATTATAGATCGATATTGCTACAGTGACTCACAGAATTGGCTAATGCTGACCTGGCAAGTGCCAAACTGGCAAGTGTTCAAAATGTATCCCAATTTGCTACCTATCAGTTATATTCCTAATTCCTTATACAAAAGCTATGACATTATTATTATTATTATTATTATTATTATTATTATTATTATTATTATTATTATTATTATTATTATTATTATTATTATTATTATTATTATTATTATTATTATTATTATTATTATTATTATTATCGGCGGCAATGGCGGCATCATTGTTGCACTTATACTCCGCCTCTCTAGGGAGAATGAATGAGGTGGAATTATAATAAAAATAAGCTATAATAAAACCGACAGTAAACATGCCATAAAATTGGGCCAAAATACAGCAGACCCATATCCTAAGCCTCTGAACTGGGAAAGTATAAACTGGGCCCCAGTCTAAAAACCTGGGATAGGTGAAGCATAGTCTTTTTAAAGGACTGGAGCGAGGAAGCCTGGCGCAGCTCGAGTGGAATATCATTTCACAACATTGGTACCACCACCGAGAAGTCTCTTCTCCTCATCCCAGCCCTCCTAGCCAATCTCAGGAATGGCACCCAAAGCTATGCCAATGAAGAGGAGCGAGTGATGTGGGCTAAAGACTTGAGGGGAAGACATTATGTGAGGTAAAAAGCTCCAAAGCCGTACAGGGCTTTAAAAGTTAACACAAACACCTTGTACCTGATGCAGAAAGACACTGGTAGCCAGTGCAGATCTGACAAGGCTGGGGAGATATGATCAAATTTTCTCAAACTCATGATCAGCCTGACCGCTGCATTCTGGACTCACTGAAGTCTCTGCAGCGGGACAGAGGAAGCCAGTGGTGGGATTCAGCAGGTTCGCCCCAGTTCACCAGAACCGGTAGCAGAAATTCTGGCTGGCACCACCCATCCAAGTTTTGAATTAACTCAGGGCTTTCCTCCTAGCCACGCCCACCATACCACGGCCACAGAGTAGATAGTAAATTTAGTGTTTGGGAATCAAGACAATGGAGGCGGCTGTAAGTTTTTGGTGGGGCTGTGCTCAATGTTTCTTCCTGTATCCTCGACCCGGGTGGGATCCAATCTAGTTAATAATGAGTGTAACTTCCTTTTCATGAGGAGTTCCGCGGGAGAGAATCCCGATGCCAATGGCGTCACTCGATATGCCAACAGAAACTGGCAGAGCTGCCGGTCCAGATCCCCGGGACCCATGCGCCGCAGCCCTTCTTTCATTGTGCGCACCAGACGTTCCGCCTGGCCATTTGTTGCAGGGTGAAAGGGGGCTGAGGTAATGTGCCGAATGGCGCTGGACTCTAAAAACACCTGGAACTCGGCTGACGTGAAACAACTCGCATTGTCACTAATAATGACGTCAGGTATCCCAAAGGTGCATATCAGTTTGTGCAGTTGTTTTATGGTTCCAGCTGATGAGGTGTTGCGCATTGGAATTACCTCTAACCACTTGGAGTATGGGTCCACCACCAGCAGAAAGAATGAACCCCTGAATGGCCCTGCGAAGTCTATGTGGAGGCGGGACCACGGCCCCCTAGCTGTGTCCCATTCTCTGTGTGGGAGGCGGGACTCCTCAGGCCGAGAGCTCTGGCAACTTTCGCAGGTGTTCACCATGTGTTCAATGTCTGCGTCTAGCTGAGGCCACCAGAAGTAGCTTCTGGCCAGCGCCTTAGAGCGCACAATCCCTGGGTGGCTGACATGTAAAAGCCGTAGCACCCTCGCTCTTAATGCTTGTGTGACCACCACCCTCTCCCCCCACAACAGACACCCCCTTTCTGAGGACAACTCAACTCTCTTCCTGAAAAATGCAGCAAACTCGTCTGCGGGGGGAGCTGTGGGCCACCCCTTCTGTACCCAGGATCTCACAAGGGCTAAAGTTTTATCCTTGGCCGTTGCGGCAGCAATTTCCTTGGGCAAAATGGGGGGTGCATCTAGGGCTTCTATGAGGAGGACTTGGCTATCCTGTTCTACCTCACACTTTGGGTCCCCCAGGTGGGGCAGAGGAGACCTTGAGAGGGCGTCCGCGTGGCTTATCTCTTTCCCGGGGCGGTACTCTAACGAACCCCTGTATGCATTCAGAAAAATCACCCACCTAAGCATCCTGGGGGAGAGGATCTGTGGAGTGGGCTTGTCTGAGGTGAAGATACCCAACAGCGGCTTGTGATCAGTTATAATGGTGAATGGGCGACTATACAAAAAATCATGGAACTTCTTTGTACCTGCGACAATGGCAAGTGCCTCCCTATCTGTTTGGGCGTAATTTCGTTCTGCCTTGGACAACGATCTCGAGTAGAATGCAACTGGGGCTTCTCGCCCCCCCTCTAGCACGTGGCACAGGACCGCCCCCACCCCCACTGGTGAGGTGTCGCAGACCAAGACTACCGGCTTCTTTGGGTCGAAGTGGGTTAGAATAGCCTCCGAGGAGAGGAGCTGCTTGAGTTCCCTGAAAGCCCGCTCCTGCTTCTCTCCCCACCGCCAAACCGCATCCTTCTTCAGCAACCCATGCAGGGGCTCTGCAATCGTCGCTTTCCTGGGCAGGAAGGAATGGTAAAAATTCAACAGCCCCAGGAAAGACTGCAGCTCCGGTTTCGCGGTGGGGCAAGGGGTGTTTTGAATAGCTGAGACTTTGGACTCAGCGGGTTTCACCCCCTCAGAGGTTATACGGAACCCCAGAAACTCCACCTCCCTGGCCAGAAACACACATTTGTCCCTCTGCAGCCTCAACCCCGTGGATTCGAAAGCTGTAAGGACCCTATCTAGTCTCTGGGCCAGTTCTGATTCGCTCTCCCCAGATATCAATATGTCATCAAAAAATGGCAAGACCCCCGGTAATTTCTTTAACAAACGTTCCACAAGAGACTGAAATATCCCCGGCGCCGAGTTCACGCCAAACTGTAGGCGCGTCACCTTGAATGCCCCCTTGTGAGTTACAATGGTCTGCGCAGCAGCTGTGGCTGGGGTTACTGGAAGCTGCTGGTACGCCTGCGCCAGATCTAGTTTAGCGAAAACTTTTCCCCCATGTAAAGTAGCCAGCAGATGGCTAACTACCGGCACCGGATAGGCATTAGGGCGGATCGCCTTGTTAATTGTACACTTGTAGTCAGCGCAAATTCGCACCTCCCCATTTGCTTTCAACACTGTAACAATAGGAGTCTCCCACTCTGCAGAGTCCACCGGCACTAAAATCCCTTGCCCCACTAATTTGTCCAGTTCCGCCTCAATTTTGTCCTTTAGGGCGAATGGAACCCGACGTGGCTTGAGTCTAATCGGGCGGACCTCTGGGTCCAGGTCGAAAGAAACTGGGGGCCCCTTGTACTTCCCGAGTCCCTTCTTGAATACCTCTGCGTGTGCGTCGCACACTGCCTGAATCTCATTCCCCCCGATGGCATGGACGCCGCCTATGAAGATGTCCAGGGGTTTGAACCATTGTGTTCCCAGGAGATTACACCCCCCCTCTCTTAGGACTACCAGGGGGAGTTTCCTTCGGAGTCCCTTGTACCGTGTCTCGAAGTCCCCAATCCCCAATACTGGAATTACATTTCCCTGCACATCTCTTAAGTTCGCCCCCATCTCCTTGAGTTTGGGTCGCTCCTTGGTGGGAATCCGCAAAAATTCCTTATGGGAAATGAGGGAGTATACAGACCCCGAGTCTATCTCCATCTTAACAGGGACCCCTTGCAACAGTACCTCAGCATAAAAACGTGGTTGCCCTAGAGGCACGCTGTGGACGGCCACGTCGTCTTCCGCGTGCACTCGCAGGCACACGTGGTTCCCCTCTGGGTCGTCGCCGCCATCGCAGACTCTCCCGACGCCATCCCGGCTCCCCGTGGAGCGCTTACTCTCTTCCCGGCGTTGCTTGCAGACCCTGGCGATGTGGCCCTTCCGCCCACAGTTGTGGCACTCAGCCTTCCTGAATGGACACTTGCTCCTCTCGTGGGACGCTCCGCTACCATCACAGCGCCGACCCCCCTTCCCTTTCTTCTCGCTCAGCCCTTTCCTGACCTTCCGGACCCCCTCATCTTCGCTGGAGGCTGGGGTGGCAGAAGCCTCTGAGGATGTGGGCGAGCGTGGGGCAGGGGTCGCCCTCCAGGCCGCCTGGATGGCGGATGCAGCTGCCTCGACTGGTGGGGGCTTTGCCTTGAGAAGCTTGTACCCGGCCCACGTGGATTCAGCTGCTAGGGCCTCTTGCAGTACCTCTTTAAAAGTGAGGTCGTGGCCTCGGTTCATGAGCTTCCTCTGAGTCTCCCCGTCTCTCATCCCGCAGAGCATCCTGTCTCTTAGGGCCACGTCTAGAATCTCCCGCCATTCGCATGGGGTTGCCAACAAACGGAGGGCCGCTGCATACTCGGATACTGACTCACCCGGTTTTTGGTCCCTCCTCAGGAAGGCTGCCCTGGCGGAGAAGAAGGACACCTTGGGCTTGAAGTTGTTCCGCAGAACCGCCAGTATCTCCGTTACCGAAACCTGGTCCACCTCTCGTGGTGCCACCAGATCCATCAGCGCTTGCACGGCGTGGAAACCAAGCATCGTGATGAGAAGACCCTTCTTCTTTCCAGCATCGGTGATGCCGGCATACGCCACCGTACTCTTAAAATGCATTTCAAACCAGTCCCATCGCTCGGGATGGGACACGTCGAAAACTGGTTGCTGTGATCTTGTCTTGTCCCCGTGGGAATCCATAATCCCACCTTCGTCGCCAATTTAGTGTTTGGGAATCAAGACAATGGAGGCGGCTGTAAACTAGCCTAGCACATCTTTATTGCATGGAGTACAGCATGAACATGTGGTAATGGCAGACAAATAGCTCTTTTTATACGGTGGCTATCCAGTTGAATATGGCTCTTCGACAGGCATTGGCTGCTGTCCAAGTGACGTCATCCTTGGTCACGCCTTTCTTGTCCAGGTGAGGTGAGCGCGGGAATCTTTCCCGCGCAGCTGAAGGCATTTGAGTAATGAGAACCATGTGACCTGGGCGCTCGCTATTGCCCCCGGTGGCCACTAGCTCGCGTCCTCATACAGAAGGTTACAGTGTTACCTGTACCCATTCGTGTGGTTACAAATACATTCAATACACTACATTCAATACACAACAGTAAAAAAAATTGAATCCCACCACTGGGGAAAGCACCACATAGAGAGCATTACATTAGTCAATACGGGAGACTACCAGTGATATGACTACTGCTGTGAGGGACTGCCTGTCCTAAAAGGGGCGCAGCTGGACAATTTGGTGCAGCTGGGAAAAGGGGGCTTTACATATCGCAGCAACCTGTGACTCAAGGGTCAGATGGTGGTTTAATATGACCCCTAAGTTGTGCACTTGGTCCCTAGGAGAGAGAGTAAGTTATCTCCTCCCCCCTCCCCCCCCCATCATTGGGAGCCGGTCTCCTAAATGGGCAGACTTGTCCCCCACAAACAGCATTTCTGACTTGTCTGGGCTCAGCTTCAGCTTGTTAGCTCTGGTCCATGCCATGACAGCAGCCAGGCAGTCATCTAGGCACCTGGTTGCCTCCACTGCAGAGGTCGTGAAGGAGAGATTGAGTTGGGTGTCATCTGCATATTGGTGACACCGCACTCCAAATCCCTGAATGAGCCCACCCAGTGGCTTAACGTAGATATTGAACAATAATGGGGAGATAATGGACCCCTGGGGAACATCCCATTGCAGGGTCCAGGAAGCTGACATAGACTCCCCAAGCTGAACTCTCTGGGGATTACCTCCCAGAAAGGAACGGAACCAATGTAGAACCGTGCCTCTAACCCCCAACTCAGAAAGTCAACCCAGGAGAATATTGTAGTCGACAATATCGAAGGCCGCTGAGAGGTCTAAGGAGCATTAGAATGGACAAGGCTCCCCTAACAGCTTCATGAAATAGGTCACCCTGCAGCGTGACCAGGGCAGTTTCGGTGCCATGACAAGGCCTGAAGCCCAACTGGAATGGAATATTTGCTGCCGGCAGTGGCTTAGTGGTTAAGATGCTGACGTTGATGACTGGAAGGTCGTTAGGTCAGCAGTTTGAGACCCAAGAGCTGAATGATGGAGTGAGCTCCCATTGTTTGTCCCAGCTCTTGCCAACATAGCAATTCGAAAGTAAGAAATTACAAGTAGATAAAAAGGTACCAATTCAGTGGGAAGGTAAACACTCTGGTGTCTAGACATGCCTGCCACATGTCCACAGAAATGTCTGCAGATGCAGACATTGCTGGCTCTTTGGCTATAAACAGAGATGAGCACTGAACCCTAGATTCAGATACGACTGGCTTTCAAGCATGGGCGACCTTTACTAATGTTTTCTCCCTCTTTAAAGTGGCGTATATGTACCAGCATAGCTCAGTGATTTGGGCAGAATGGTTGCAAGTTCATTTCCCTCCGCGTACCCTCTGGGAGAAAAGCCAGTCTATATAGCCATGGGCCAACTGCACAGTCCCAGGATGCTCCCAGAAGAAAGGCAGAGTAAACCACTTCTGTAAATTCTCCACTTCTGTAAACCTTGGAAAGGGTCACAATTGACTTGATGGCACACAATTATTTTTATTATTAAACATGCTGAAGAAGTTAGTGATCCCCTGCACAAAGGGTTTTTGGAAATTCTCAGTCTCTTTTTTTAATGCAATGGGCGTAGAGCTGAGCGGGCTGAGGAAGATGGTGGATAGGGGAGCCTGGTGTGCGATGGTCCATAGGGTCACAAAGGGTCGGACTCGACTGTGTGACTGAACAACAACAACAACAAATCTTCTTTTGAGCAATAGCCGAAATGGAAGGAGAATTTCTCAAGGGTGAGATGCAACATTAGTAGTGGTAGTAGCCCTTTTCCTCTCAAATGATTTTTAATTTTTGCGCTGATGGTGTTAGTAGCAACAATAACAACTGTGGTGACAGCTTGGCCATACTGGTGTTTTCTCTCCTTCTAATTAGTGTTCTTCTTGAGAACCATGGCAAGAATTACTACCTCCAAAATTGTGAAGAAGCAGTTTCCTATTTCTCTGAATACAATAGACGCAACATCTTAGAATGTTTTTCAGATAAAGGAGACATTTTGGCTCAGCATTTGTTATCATTCTTAATCTTTTGGGAGATCCTGCAGTCTTCACAAGGTGTATATTTGAGGGGTCTTTTATTTATATTTTATTTATATATTTATATATTTTACATGTCTCAGCATCTGGCCATCTACTCTTCCTGATTTGAAAAATGTCCTGTGGATATAGCAAACTAAGGGGGTGGGGGAGACTTTTCCAGGTTCTGAACATGAATAGCATTAACCAACAATGTGCACCTTTTCCTCCTGGGACCAATGTAGTATCTTAATTAATAAATTAATCCCTTGGCTGTGCATATCGCAGGTGTGCTACTGCAGCATAATGGTGCTAGCACTGTCTTAACAGTTTAAAAGGGAGGGTGAGGTGAAGCTTGGTATTGTCCTGCTATTTCAATGCTCTTTAGTGGATTTGGGATTATCCTATTAATCCTCTGCATGTTCACTCAGATGCAAATACCACTGTGTCCAATATAGCCTATTCCCAAAAAGTGTATAGAATATCAGCTTTAATGAATTTGCTGTCTGTTATACACATCTGGTACTGGAAAACACAGCTAACCCTTCCCCTTTTGAGGGGTGGAGGGAGAGAAAGTTGTAAATGGCAGTCTGGCTACAAACACTCTGTATTTAGCAAGGTTTCTTACTCCACCCATTGCTTGGAAATTGTATAATAGGTAGGGATTTACCTATGATTTTCTCTCAAATGGTTGCTTTTATAGGAGTAGCTTCAGAGGTAATCTGTCATGCTGTTTTCTTTGTAGGAGTGGAAAAAGTGACTGGATTATGAACAGAATGTGTACTCTTCCAGTAACCATCCTGCATTTAGCCAGACAAATGCTTACTGGCCATGACAACCTATGGAAAACTATATCCATTTGAAGAGAACTGGAAAGAGAATGGAAGATCTGAAGGGGGTTGTCCTGGGGGAGATTATAATGTTAGAAAATTGTTTATGCCTTGTTTCTTCCCATTTTTAAATCTTTTTTTTTTACAAGTGGTCTATGTTTTTAGACTTTTTGCCCAGTGAAATCAAAAGGGTAAATCTATCATAACAGACATAAATTCCATAGATTTCAACACACACACACACACACACACACACACACACACACACACACACACACACACAGAGAGAGAGAGAGTATATATAAACTGTAGCAGACTTATTGATTTCACTGGGTCTACTCAAAGACTGAGTCCAGGTTTAGCCCCCAGGTTTAGCAACTATTTGAAAGAAAATCATAGGTAAAGCCCTACCTATTATACAATTTCCAAGCAATGTGTGGAGTAAGAAACCTTGCTAAATACAGAGTGTATGTAGCCAGAGTGACATTTATTTATATAATTTCATGTTTTGCTGTCACTGAAATTGAAGAGGTCAAATCGCCTTTTATTGTAACTACTTAATTTGAAAGTTCTGGGTTACTTTTAAATATCGAGTTCTTGAAGACTGGGGACCCCCTTTCACAATAATGAAGGGTTCTTCATTCAAACTTAGGTGTTGTACCCTAGTAAACCAAAAGCCTTGGCCAACAAGATCCTTTTCTTGAATAATCTGTGGCCAAGTAGATATCATACTACGTATATTCTGGGCTAGCATGAACACAGAGTTATAACAGAAAGTATTGTAAACACCTTTAACAAGACTTTACGTGCCATTTTGCTCTACCTTGCTTCCTGAGCTATCAGTTGATTACAATATGTCTCAGCAGGTTTGTCAACTGCAAATTTGTTGTTAAGTGGAAGCATCTCCTTCCAAGCAAACATACTGCAAGTAAATATGACATGTCATTGCTGTCAGGCACGACACACAAAATAAGAACTGTATATATGAAACTAAGGCTGAAGGTGTATTAACCTCAGTTCCAGTCAGTAGACTTATTTCTAACAAGTTTAGAATGCATTTGAAACTTATTAACAGTACATCAATAATTACATTTTGGGATTAAACCTTCTAATAGGTTGTCTATTGTTGTGAGCACTGCTCTCTGTTTTTAGGTCTAAATTTAGGGCTTCCCTACATGGGCCCATTTTACACGTTCTCTTCCTTTTGCCCAGTTCAACTTGTCTCCAAGGTCAGGATTTACCAATATTGTACACTCATCTGTAAAAAAGATAAGGGACTGTAAAAAAGATGAGGGACTGTGGTGGTTCAAGTGGTTGACACTGAATTTGCTGGCTCGAAGGTCGGTATTTGATTCCCGAGTACTGCATGACGGAATGAGCTCTTGTCTCTGTCCCAGCTCCTGCCAACCTAGCAGTTCGAAAGCAAGAAATTGAAAGTACATAAACAGGGACCATTTTGGTGGGAAGGTAAACAGCATTCCGTGCACTCCAGTGTTGAGACATGCCTGCCACATGTCCACGAAAAACGTCTGCAGACACAGATGGCACTGGCTCTTTGGCTATAAACAGAGATGAATACTGAACCCTAGAGTCGGATGCAACTGGCTTTTGAACAAGGGCAACGTTTACCTTTACCTTAAAAAGCTCATAAATGGGGGGAGACCCAAGATGGTAACAATTTTCTACTCTCAGGATAAACTGTTCCCTTTGGGTTGGATGGCATAGAAGGAAGATTAGTAGAAGTCAGTCTTCTTTTGCTTTCTTGGTTGCAATCTCAATTTGGAATCATCTTTGAACCAAGATACTATGTACAAAATCTGTCACTCTTTCAATTTTTGTACTGGCAATATTAAATTTGAAGCGGGGTGGTGGTGGTGGACTCCAAAAAAAATTACTGCCACACTGTGGGTGTGGTATGGTGGGCGTGGCCAGGGGGAAAGCCCTGCGTTGCACTCGAATTAGGACTACTTTACTTCAAAATTTCGGCTGCCGGTCCTGGCAAACTGGTGCGAACCTGCTGATTTTCACCACTGATCATCTCCATTAGCTTTGTTGTTAGTACACCACCCTCCCCCCCCCCATTTTTGTATTCTGAATGTTCAACTCTTTCTTCTTTCCCTTTTACTAAAAGTCTTTTCAAGTCATTGCTGTATTTTGGCAGGAAGATGCTCACATAAAAGTTTTAAATTTCATCATCTTCAGCATCAGTGTTGGAGCACATATGCGAATTATAGTTATGTTGATAGGTTTCCAGAGTATGGTTGATATTATTCACCTTGTGTTGTAGTCCCTAATTGTCTATGCTACGCCTTGCCTCAGTATTAGGGACACTCCATTTCTCCCAGGCATGTTATTTCCAGGGAACACTTTGTATTTGTCTGACTGAAACTATCCCACATTCCAGTTCACTTTAGTTCATTGACACCAAACATTGCAATGTTTATCCATTCTATTTCTTGCTTTACAATTTCCAGTTTACCATGATGTCATAACTTTTCATGTTTCATTTTCTAACAGTATATGTTGTGGAGCATCAAATTTTTCTTACATTTCTGTGCACATCAGCCACTAGGTGTCATTTTGGCTTTGATCATATTAGTGTCAGAGTTATTCATACTTGTCCTTTGGTCTTCTCTGGAAGCTGATTGTCTTCCAACCTGGAAGTCTCATCTTATGAGTTCAGGCTCGTAATAGTGCTTGATCTGACAGCATTGCCCCCTGACACATTCAAATCCCTTCACCATATTTAGTAATGCTTTTAAGAAATGGAAAAATGGATATACAACTACAGAAATTCTAAGGTCCTGCCTTTGTTTTTATCTGCTTGGTGGATAACCAGAAATTTCAAGGACCAGTCAAGTATATTGTAAGGAACAAATGAGCCATCTGGAAAACCACTTAGTCAATACATTTAAGATCACTGTCAGGATAATGAATATTTGTTCATGTCTTTTGTTCTAGCAGGTATTATTTTCCTTCTGGTATTGTATTGTACAGGTTTAATTAATTAATTAAATCTTTCAATTATTAAATAATGGCTATCAAAGAAGGGCATCTAGCCACAAATGAGACCATCTATAGCAGTGCAATTAATGAATATGGCAGGATTGTTCTCAAATTGCACAAACACATGTGCAGATTGTTTTGTTACAATAGGTCACGGATGTCATATGGTGGTTCTTTTTCTGCCCTCTTATTAAATTAATATTATGATTAATTATATTACAATCATGCCTGGAGCCTTGGTGAAGAACCATTTAAAAATCTTCAATTATATTAAACTTGCGCATAATAATACAACTGAGTGTGAACCCAGATGATTTTTTAATTGGGGTAAGCATTACTGAATCACCCTCATGTACAGAGTTTGAAATTAAATACAAATGATAGATTTGGGATCTCCCAGAAAATTATTTAAAATCTATTTCTAATACATTGCTATTATTTAATACATTTCCCATATTTCATCTTTCTCATTGTAATGATGGGTTTGGGCCTTGCATGACTGATGTCGCCTAAGGTCTTGAGCAGAATGAACTATGACTTGAGCATCATGTTCAGTCATTGACAGGATGTATGTCTGGAAGTCATAACAAATTCCAAATATAACCAAGTGGTATACAGGTCAACAACTAAACATAAACATTTAAATTACAAGCTATGTTCCTTTGTAACAGATGTTTATTAACTAAATACATTTTCCTGTTCCAACAGCTCTTGTATGCTGATTTATCAAAAGGTGATTCTCAAAAGAAAAGATAAAAGTCATGTCAGTGAATCTGAATTAAATGTTTACTGTATAACTATAGAATAAGTGTGTTGTTTTGGATATTATTTGCACAGCAGTCGAAAAAGTAATAGCAATTTCTAGTTGTGGGAGAGCCCACCAGGCACGCTGATTGGAACTTACATTTAAATTTCCAATCAGGCATCTGTCCTACCTGTGAGCCATATCATTCCTTCTCACAATTTGTTCTACAGAGATGAGAAAACAACACTTTGGATTCTGGCTACCCATTACTGAGGGAGTGAGATAATAGCTGAAACTCCCCCCCCCCCTCCTGCCAATTTAGCTACTTACTAAGTTAACTACAAGTTAACTCCCAGTTGGGTTTCCCACTCATTCCATATTCAGGGTGAAATTTGGGAGTGGTTGTACCAGTGTTAAATAGTTGGGAACACATTATACAGTAGACTATGCATGACAAGTATCATTTTCTCTTCCCAATTCTTCTTCTTTTGTGTCCCAATCAAACCCTGGACTGCCAAAATGAAACCACTTTCTTCACTTTTTCATTGGCCAAACATAAGTCCTCATCAATGCATATTTCTGACAATAATCAGCAGACCAATAAATGAGCTGGATTCTGTATCTCTCCACATTCACATAGCATGTTGTCATCTGGGCAACTGTGTTATGGCGCTGTTTATAATCAGTCTGGACTATTTTCTTGCAACAGCTCAGAATATGATCAATGGTTTCATGCGCTTCTTTGCAAAGTCTGCATTTGGGGTCATCAGCTGATTTTTCTATTCTAGCCTTAATTGCATTTGTTCTATTATTATTATTCAGAAATTACTCTGGGTTGAAATGATTTTTTGCTGGAGAAACTCCACTCAGGGGACGCCTGAATGAGGCTCCTTTCATGTCCCCAATATCTTTTCCCACCAAAGTGGTCCCTATTTATCTACTGGCAATTTCTTGCTTCCAAACTGCTAGGTTGGCAGGAAGATCACAGTACTGCCATCCCTATCATTAGGCAAAAATAAGCAGCTACCTCAAGCAATAGATGGTGATAGGTAGCAACATGAGCTGTCCAGCTGTTTCATCCCAATTACCTAACTCTTCACCTTTCTCAGAGGAGAGCACTTTGCATGGCACAGTACTTCTGCCTTGCCACCACTGGTGTCTTCATCAGGTGTCATGGAAGATTCTTTTGCATTATCAGTGCTGAAGTAGTGTTTAGCTTCCTTCTATACTGCACATGGAAGTGGAACATCATTCTTTGATTGTACCTTGCACCGATGCCAATTATAATGACTAACCTGGGATAACTGCCATTTGTTTATCTTTTCTGCTGTGTTTAGGTTTGAATTATGGGATTCAAAAGTTTACAGAATTCACATTACAGTTCTGTATAGGGAAAATGGAAACACTGGGAGATGCTTCCTTTGGATACATTGTTTTTAGCAAGAGCTAGGGTGACTATTATTAGTTACAACAGCAGACAGATTATGGTCCATTATATTAACTGTGGAGGGCAAAAGTAACACTTGAAGTGTCAGGCATTGTTTTGGCACTTAAATCAGGCTCATAAGGCATTTCTCAGTGGTGAACAGAAAACGAAAACAACAGAGTCAGAGGGGAAAGCCTTCTGAATAGAATTGTTAACAACTGAGACTGTCACTAAGCAACCTCCCCTAACCTGAAGCTCTAAGCACAGATGCAAAATGTTCTGGGGATTTGATTAAATCATTCCTGCAAAACCCATTTTACTGCATGAAAAGTAATACCAACCTTTGTTTCCTAGAATAGTCTTGGCTTTGAAAGCAGAGGCCTGGGATTATATGCAAGCAGAACAATGTCTATCCCACCGTAGAAATTTGGAAATAATCATATAGTCATTAGCATCTCCTTCACATGCCCTGGTCTCTGCCCCAGGGATAAAACCATTGCTCAGTCTTCATACCCAAAGGGTTGAAGGTCTTTATTTCTTATAACATAGTTAATCTGCAGTTGTGAGCATAAACTATCAAATAAAACACTGTAACATGGCCTAATATCCCTTGGGATAATGCAAAAGAGGGGGAAAACTATAGCTGAGCTTCGTTTGTTACAAAGTGCTATCCCTACCGGAAAAGTAACTCAATGTTAGCTCTCAAGGAAGAAGAGGGAGAGAGTCACTATGTTGCTGCCTAACAACTTCACAGGCTTGTTGTGAAGATAAAATAAAGGGTTTCTCTGTGTGAATGAAACCATTATTTAGTCATGAGCATGGTGGGTGAGGGTAGAAATAGAACAGCAATAAAGAAAATCACCAGAATATCTGATGGCACAGGACTTTTAGAGCCTGGAACAGAAAGTAAAAATAATGTTAGATCCAACCTTATACCACAATTGTAATTTCAATATATGCTGAAGTATAGGAATATGCAGAAACCTTTTTCTGGTGGCAGAAATCATCTTATGCAGAAATTCACATATGCTGGCAGAACCCACTATCAACTTCTGTGATTTTTAGGGATCTGCCAACAGAATCTTCAGGGGACTGCAGTGGCTCAAGTGGTTAAGACGCTGACTAGGAGGTGGAAGGTCAGCAGTTCAAAACACGAGTACTGCATGATGGAATGAGTGCCCATCTCCAGCTCCTGCCAACCTGGTAGTTCGAAAGCAAGAACTTGTAAGTAGATAAATAGGTACCACTCTGGTGGGAAGGTAAACAGTGTTCCATGCACTTCGGTGTCTAGACATGCATGCCACATGTCCACAGAAACGTCTGCAAATGCAGACAGTGCTGGCTGTTCGGCTATAAACAGAGATGAGCACTGAACCTTAGAGTTGGATACGACTGGCTTTTGAGCAAGAGTGACCTTTACCTTTACCGAATCTTCTGTCAGCAGAAGTGCAGAGTTGTGCTGTAGAGAAGAAAGAGTATCGTTATGTGCTCTTAGTTATATCCAGAGCAGAAGTTAAATAGGATTAAAGTTAGTCATTACAAATGTAATGGGTGTCTTAGTCTTTCTCTTTCTGAGTATGATTCAGTCTGGATTTGTTCCTTTGAAATAAAATATGTGATCAACAGTTTCTGTTCAATCCAACAAGAAAGGCTTCAGCAGCGGGTTTCAAGAATTCATGTTCTTCAAAATAAGATGCAGAAGAACAAGTAGGTCCAAAAATGACAAAACTGAGGATGTCATCCTTCAAGCAAATAAGATGTGCCCAAAGCACTAAAGCCTGTTTTGTTACTTTTGCTTCTACAGTGATTACACACTATGTTTGATAAAGAGAATAATGCTAATAAAAGTTGAAGGGAGCAGGAAAGGGGAAGATCAAAGATAAGATTAATTGACTACATATAGCCTTGAGTTTGCTAAAGCTGTTTAGGGCTTTTATTGACAACATTTTGGAGGTCACTCATTTATAAGGCTGGCATAAATTGAAGGAGACTTGGTGGTGGTATATAATAACAACAATGGTAAGGCCACTCATGAGAAACAACATTGTCCTTCTGTCCTTATTTCTTTACAAGATATACGAGAGTTTATTATTTGCCATCATATGAGAAATAACAGCACAATGCTCTCTTGTTTTGTGTAAATGATTTTTAAATCTCAGATATCAGCCTCAGTAATCTGTAATTCAGTGATTAGCCCATTTTGTGCTGGCAAAGATTATTTAGTCATGAGCATGGTGGTTGAGGGTAGAAATAGAACAGCAATAAAGAAAATCACCAGAATATCTGATGGCACAGGACTTTTAGAGCCTGGAACAGAAAGTAAAAATAATGTTAGATCCAACCTTATACCACAATTGTAATTTCAATATATGCTGGCAATTTGTGCTGGCAAAGATTATTATTATCTTCCACATTATCAATTGTTCTTGATAGTGCCTTGTAATAACAGGAGATTTTTAATCTCCGAGCTTCGCCAGTTACTACTGATATGTTAATCTTTTGTTTTCAAGATTTAGGTAAAGATCACCTTTGCTTGAAAGCCAGTCTTATCCGATTCTAGGGTTCAGTCCTCATCTCTGTTTATATCCAAAGAGCCAATGGTGTCCGAGTTTGCAGTTGTTTCTGTGGACATGTGGCAGGCATGTCTCGACACCAGAGTGCATGGAACCCTGATTACCTTCCCACTAAAATGGACCCTATTTATCTACTTGCAATGACTTGTATTCGAACTGCTAAGATGACAGGAGCTGGGACAGAGTCGGGAACTCACTTGGTCATGCAGCACTCAGGTCTCAAACTACCAACCTCCTGACCTTCCAGTCATCAGGTTCAGCATCTTAACCACTAAGACCCATTACTGAGGGAGTAAGATAATTACAGTACATACTGTACACATAAATTTCAGTTCTAAGCATATTGACAAGAATTAAATACTATTCCAATAAATAGTAGTTGAAATAGGATTGGGCTGTGAATTATCAGGGTACTCATAAGATATGAGAACTGTTTCATTTTCAGAAGAAAGAAATAAGGGAGAGCTTGTCTGCAGTTTCACAGTGGACACAGTACCAGAAATGTCTTCCCATTCATTTCCATCTCTGTGCTTTTGCTCTTTTCTTTTTGTTGACATTTTCACTAGAAGCAGGAACAAAACCTAAAAAAACCCCAAACCCCTGAAAACTCTAAACTTGTCATTCAAGCTTCTTGAATTTTTTACTGTCTGACCTAGTTCTAATTAAAAGGTTTCTAGCTTGCCTCCCTTTTGCTTGAATGATTTCTTCCATACTTGCAAACTCTGAGTACCTCCCACAAGAGCAATGAAAATATGGAATGACAACAACTTAATGTTTGATAACTTTGCAGCAAGAATATTCTCAACAGTTTTAACTACCAAAATTATTTTAATATATCATTAAATAAATAAATATCATGTCAGAAATTACTCTGGGTTGAAAGGATTTTTGCTGGAGAAACTCTGCTAAGGGGATGACCGAATGAGGCTCCTTTCATGTCCCCAAGATCCCTCGCGCAGTACGTGGGTACCGAACCCCAACCTTCCAGTCTCCAAGCTCAGCATTTTAACCACTAAGCCACCGCAGTGCAGCAATACATCATTACTTAAATCTACACTTTATGTGTATTCCAGAGCATATAAGGAATTCCAAGTGCAGAAGGAAGTCTGAAAGTCTACAGAAAATTAATGGAAAAGACCTCTTCTGTGTCTATGTCATCAGAGAGAGTGGTGAAACAGATACAAGGCTTGTATATGATATTTTGTTACCTGAGAAGGAGGGAGGAGGAGAAGAACCCACCTCCTTCGAAGCACAAAAAGCTAGCAGGTTTGTTTTTAATCACAGAAGACGGAATACCCTACTTCTTGCCATCCCTGTCAATAAAACAATCTGTAGGGGACCATGGCACTCCAAATCTGCTGCCTGAAGTGGCTGCCTGCCTGATCATGCTGGGAGAAAATAATATGTCATGTTTGGTTTGAATTCTGAAATTCAAAGCACATGTAACCAAATGCTATACAAATCCAAGCACCTGTTCATTGAAAGGGGTACACATAAAGAGCCTTCTCAAAGATTGTGGTATTTTTTTTTGAACCACAATTGGGCATACCATGGTAATGACAATCTTGTATTGCTGGCTAATCTTTCTCACACTAGGTCAGGCGAATGAACTCAGCCAAAGGTGGATTCATTTTGGCAGTTTCACATCTGGCCTAGACACAGGGACGTAGCAAGGATTCTAGATTGGGGCGGGGGGAGGCAAATATTTTTTCAGGAGGGGCAACAATGCCTCTCTTTCTCTCTCTCTCTCACACACACACGTGTATGTGTGTGTGTGTACAAACACACACAGGTAAAACACGGAAAATTAGAAGATTGTGCAAATGTTCATTCATTTCACTTAAAAGGTGAAACAAACATATGAGATATACTCACTACATGCAAAGCGAGAGATGTCATGCCTTAATTCGTTATAACTGTGATGATCATGGCGTACCGCGTACATGAGATTATGTGACGATTATGGGGTACATGAGATTGGGGGGTTGGGGTTTTCATAAACTGTAAGCCATAAGCATCAATATTATAACAAAGTAAGGTTTCAACTATCTCGCGTTGCATGCAATGAGCGTATCTCATATATTTGTTTCACCTTTTAAGTTGCATTACTGAACTGAATGAACATTCGCACATATTCTGATTTTCCGAGTTTCACCTGTATATTATATTATATATATATATTCTCTCTCGCTCTCCCCCTCCCCCCCCCCCATGCCACCCCAATGGCTACAGCCCTACCTAGACTGGTGATGAACTGCTTGTCTATTCTCTGGCTATAAACCCCTACTGTTCTTTTGCTCTGCTGCTACAGCAGGCAAACTGAAGTGGCCGAACAGATTTATTGCTACGGTTGTTGCTGGCACTGCTGCTGTGGCGCTGCAAAGTGCTTGCTTTCGTCTAGCAATAAACACCACAAAAAGCCTTTAGCTACAGAATTAGACACTTCCGCCCCACCCCCTCATCAAAGTTTATGATAGGCCTTGTTAATTGGCACATGAGCCCCAATAAAGTCGCACGCAAGAGGGCTCTAAGGGAGGGGGGGACGACGACAGAAAGAGGTGGTTTGCGTTGGAACAGGTTGGCTGGGTGACAGCAGGCAGGGGAAGATCATGCGCACAGAAGGGGCAGCGTCAACCCTGGAGGCAGCAGCAGCAGCCGCAATCGCAGTTTTTCTCTATTCCAGGCGCAGGGAGGAGGAAGGAGCCCCTTGGAAAGTGGTGGTGGGGGGGGGGAGAGAAGGGGGAATCGGAAGGTGCAGGAGGGAGGGGGGGGAGAAGAACCCGCAGACAGGCGCGATGAATGAATGATGGGTCGGGGTGGAGCGAAGAGGGGAGGGGGGAGAGAAAGCCGGGATACGGCACAAACAGCCGTCTGTCTGCATCAGAGGCAAGGAAAAGGGAGTCGAGCTCGGAGGGGGTGTCGGTCGGTAGCTTTAACTTAAGAAGCATCCGAGCGCATTGAGGGGATTTGGGGGAGGGAGGGAGAAGATTCTCATCATCAGTTGTGGGTTGGGAGTGTGTGTGTGTGTGTGTGGGGGGGGGGTGTTGTGCGCTTCAGACGGTGGGGGAGAAGGAAGAAGAACAGAGAGAGAGAGAGAAGGGAGGGAGGGAGGATCGCGCTGTTGAGCCAGAGAGAGAGCAGCGCCGAGGGAAAAAGTGTGAGGGAGGTTTTAAAAGAGTGAGTGGGAGGGAGGGATTATTAGCCGGAGGGATGAGAGAGCAAACGGGGGGACTAGAGGAAGCCGCTGTCTGGGTCGCTGCCGCCGCCGGGATCCCCCCCTGGGCGAGCCTCCGCCGCTCTTGGGGGGGCCCTCGGGAAGGGCTGGAGGCGCCTCAAGTGTCCGCCGCCGCCGCCGCCGCCGCCGCCACTCTCCGGCGATGGAGACCCTGAACGGCGCCAGCCCCCACCAGGAGCCTGTCCAGGCGCCGCCGTCCCCGCAGCAGAGTCCCCGCCGCCACCACCTGGCCGCCTTCGCCGAGAAGAAGAAGCAGCGGCTCCTCCAGCGAGCTCCGTCCCCGGCCAGACCTTTCCTCAAGGACCTCCACGCCCGGGCCGCCGCCGCCTCGTCTTCTTGCGCCAAGCCGCCGCCGGGGCCTCCCAAGTCGCCCAGCCTCTCCTCGGGGGCCAAGCCGCAGCAGCAGCCCGCAGGAGCCCGCCCGCAGTCGCCGGGGCTCTTGGTGGCCCACCACAGCCGCCTCTCTCGCCGGAGCTGCGCCCTGGCTGCCAAGGCGGCGGCGGCGGCGGCGGCGGGAGCGGGAGCGGCGGCGCCTGGCAAAGCGAGCAGCGCCAAAGCCGCCCTCTCGAGCAAGAAGGCGGCCACGGCAGCCCGGGCCCAGGCGGCGGCGGCGGGAGGCGGCAAGGGCGGCGGCGGGAGGCACCACGGCGGGGCCGAGGCAGGCAAAAGCAGCCGGAAGGCGAAGCGTGGCGCGCCTTTGGGGCCCCCGGCCTCCTCCTCCGGGGCCCCCGCCGTCAAGATCAGCCACGCCGACAGCAGCTCCGACCTGTCCGACTGCCCTTCCGAGCCGCTCTCCGACGAGCAGACTAGGCTAGCCCAGGCCGCCAGCAGTGATGCCGAGTCGGGCACCGGCTCCAGCGACCGGGAACGCGAGCCGCCGCCGCAGCCGCCTCTCGCCCCGGGCCCCCAGCCTCCCCTGCCCGGCGCCGGCACCGACGACGTTCCCAGGAAAGAGCCCGCAGCAGCGGCCCCCGGCGCCAAAGGAGAACCCGCCGCGCCTCAAGGCTGCGGCGAGGAGGCGCGAACTTTGGAGAGAGCGCCGCCGCCGCCCGCCAAAAGTGCTGCTGCCCCCTCGTCTGCCCCCGGGAGCCTCCTCAGGCTGGGCGGCGTCCTCCCGACGCCGGTGGTGGTGGTGGTTCCCTCTGGCGTGGACGAGGAGGAGGAGCTGCGGAGGGAGATAGAAGAGCTGCGCTCGGAGAACGATTACCTCAAGGTAAAGGGCGGGAAAGAGGGGGGGAAGGGTTTGAGGGGTGCACCTTTGGGGGGTGGCGTCGCCGCCGCCTGAGCAACTTCTCAAAATGGAGAGCTGCCTGAGGACGGAGGCACCCCTTGGAGGTGGGAGGGGGCAAGTCTGGGGTTGCATGCGGTGGGGGGGAGGGGAGGGAGGTTGTTGCCCAGTCCAGTCGCCACAGCTGTGGAATAAGAGACACTTGTTGGAGACGGGGAGGGGGCGGCTGATGTGCTGTTCATCAGTTGAGGATACAGGATGCGCACCGGAAGTGGTAGTATGCTGTTGGGGGGGGGGGACCCTTGTGTGGGGTGAGAAGGAGGGATGGACGCCTACCTGTCCCCCTTCTCCGCCCCATCGCCTCTGATAAGTTTGAAAGAGGCACTTAGTTTGGATGGATGGAAGGAAGGATGGATGGATGGATGGAAGGAGGGAGGAAGAAAGGAAGGAGGGAGGAAGAAAGAAAGAAAAAGAAAATATGGAAGTGTATCAGAACATCGAAGGAAGGAAGGAAGGAAGTGTACTAGAACTTCGAAGGAAGGAAGGAGGGAGGAAGGAAGGAAGGAAGTGTACCAGAACTTCAAAGGAAGGAGGGAGGGAGGGAGGGAGGAAGTGTACCAGAACTTCGAAGGAAGGAAGGAGGGAGGCAGGAAGTGTACCAGAACTTTGAAGGAGGGAGGGAGGGAGGAAGGAAGTGTACCAGAACTTCGAAGGAAGGAAGGAGGAAGGAAGGAAGTGTACCAGAACTTTGAAGGAGGGAGGGAGGTAGGAAGTGTACCAGAACTTAGAAGGAAGGAGGGAAGAAGGAAGGAAGGAAGTGTACCAGAACTTCGAAGGAAGGAAGAAGGAAGGAAGTGTACGAGAACTTTGAAGGAAGGAGGAAGGAAGTGTACCAGAACTTCGAAGGAAGGAGGGAAGAAGGAAGGAAGGAAGGAAGTGTACCAGAACTTCAAAGGAAGGAGGGAGGATGGAAGGAAGTGTACCAGAACTTCGAAGGAAGGAGGGAAGAAGGAAGGAAGGAATTGTACCAGAACTTCGAAGGAAGGAAGTGTACCAGAACTTCGAAGGAAGGAAGGAAGGAAGGGGGACGTTGACGTGCCTGTGTGTAAAAACATTTGTTAGCAGATTAACAGAATGCTTTGCTGTTAAAATCTGATTTCTACCTTTATGATGTGCTTTGTTCCTCTTGTAACCCACTGAAAAGTCTCCTGCGTTGCAAGTCGGCCATCAAGTCTTTTAATTGTAAAGGGAACTTTGCAATTATGTGGTCATGAAAACAGAAGTGATGGCAACTCATTTTTTTTTAAAAAAAATATTCTTTGTGTATCATATATCAATCATTGTTTGTGAGAGAAATGACAGGTGAGAGATCATCCTTGAATAACTGGGCGTTTCTTGAATGTGTTGCTTTCAACATTGTTTGTGATAGGCCGTCAACAGCTGTTTGGCAGGCAGAAATGTAGAAAAGGCTTTCCTTGACATGGAAATAAAATGCCAGGCCACTGGTAAATGTCTTGCCTCTCAGACAGCTGGTAAAGGCACATCATTTCTGGCAGAAAGGACAATAATCCTCTCATCTTGATGAATGTAAGTGTGCCTTAAGTGCTGTATCTGAGTCGCCCTCTGTAGTTTTCCTGCAACTCCTCTTTTCATACCAGCAGTGTGATGCCATGTCCAGACATAACATGCAAGAGGGGAATGCAACACTTCATTAGTGCATATGAAAGCTTCTAAATGTGTGTGAGCTCAAGTAGGATCCAAGGAGGGTGAATCTTTTGAAGGATTTTAAAAACTCTTAACTGTCACCACATAGTTGTACAGCCTTGCCAACAGTGAAAAACATTCAGAAAGAAAAGAAAGTACATGAGTGGAACCGGAATGTTCTGGAATGCACCCCCTTTCAATTAGAAATACATTTCTAAAGTGGTTAGAAAAATGTTCTGAGTATATGGACAATGTGTTTGTAGCACAAAAATGTCACCTCATTACTAGAGATGTGAAGGCCCGGAAAAAACCCAGAAAAAAATCTGGAAAAACCCGGGGGGTTTTTCGGGTTTTTTCTGAAGCCTTTTTTGTTTTTTCCTGAAAAATAGAAAAAATTGAAAAAATAAAAAATATATTATGGAATGTTTTATTTTAACATGATGAATAAAATATTTTAAAATAAGACCGGGTTCAAATATTTTATTAATCATTTCTTAAAAAAATATGTATGGTATCAGATTATTTTCAATTTTTCTGAAAATTTCCGTTTCCCCTGGAAAAATGGTTTTTTTCCCGAGCTTCAAAATTTTAGGAAATTACATCTCTACTTGTTACAAAAAAGAAATCTGTTGCTTTTATTTGCTGTCAAGTTGCTACAGTTATGGTGATCCTAAGAGTTAATTACTTCAAAACAAGGACAACAACACACACAATCACAACATTAACAGTTCTGCTCAGATCTTGCACATGGAAGCCCACAGTTTTCATTACTGAGTCAATCCATCTCATGTTAGACATTTCTATTTTCCTGCATGCACAACCCAGGGTTTTGCCTTGGTAGTTGTGCCAGCATGAAGGCAGAAAAGCTATCTCTGCAGGGACATTGCAGAGTGAGTTATGCCATTGACAGTGCGACTGATTGCACAATTGCAGGGTGCAGATTCTTGTTGCTGCATGAAACACCTGGTAAATTTACACTGGGTCAACTTTATTATAGGCTGGCATGAACAGGATAGTGGCCTAAGGTCCACCCCCCCACCCCCACCCCATGAAAGGTCTTCACATGTCGAACATGGTAGGTCATTTTGCTTTCAGGCTTGGATGGGCAGACAACAGGTATTCTAAACATACATGAAGCCAAGGATACAGATATTCCTTTTATATCTTATGATAAATGAGTTGTCCTCATATTGTATCTGTAGAAAGCAAGATAATTTCATATAATGCATCAGCAGTTGTCATAAGGAATTTGACAAAAGTTAAATTTAATGCAGCAAATTTATAATAATGTATCCTGTCAATGACCGATTTTGTGCTGCATTTGTTTGTGGCATATAATATACTCTATCCAGACTTTCTCTGAACCACCGTAGTTGTTCAGAAATAAATTCTATTGATTTAGCTAGAATTTACTCTCAAATAATTGTGTTCAGATTCACACTGACGGAAAGACATGATTTGAAAGAAGTCTCTCATCATCCCAAATACATCCCTTACTATACGTTCCTCTCTATTCACTCATTTTTTAAATCAGTGAACATTGTGATTAATTTCTGAAAGGAGATATAATCAGTTGTAAATTCTGAGCAACAGTTGTAAATTCTGAAAAGCAACATGGAAAATGTATTGCATAAGGCATATATTGAAAATATACTTTCCTTTATTCCATGGCTGCTTTATGGAGTTCAGAATAAGTTCAAAGGCTGTGAGGCCAGGTGTCCTTGGCTCAGATTAAAACCTGCCCTTAACCATACTCCTAGGACAGGGGTTCCCAACCTATGGCCTATGGGACGAACCCAGCACACGATGCCATCCCATGTGGCCTGTTGTCACCTCTGTTGCACCCAGAAGTAGAAGTGGGTGCATTTACATCAGCCATAAAACATCTGCGCATGTGCAAACATGCCTACGGCTGATGCAAATGAGGAAGTGGGTGCATTTATGACAGCCATAAATGTGACCACTTCTGCTATGGGGGGGCATGGTCTGGCCTGCTCAGGTGTTTGGGGGTGTGGTCAGGCCCATGATGTAAAAAGGGTGGCCACCCCGTCCTAGAATATCTTTCCCCTTCAAAACACTGTTGCAAATTTGTCTGCCAGGGTGATCTTAAACCCACCAGTTTCAGTTGTTGATAGTAATGTGAATATGGGGATGATGTTGTGGCAAGTGTTGAAAACAGCTGTAGAATACTGGGAATTTCTACTCTACACTGGAAAACTCCACAATAGAGCAGGGGTGGCCAAACTATGGCCCATAGACCTGATCCAGTCCATGGCACAAAATTATCTGGCCTGCGCTGCCCACACCACTCCCAGGAGCAGAAATAAAACGTGTCCACACGTGCACAAAATGCTGCCATAAATGCACCTGTGGCTAGAGTTGCCATAATTCTCTCTCATAAAACCAGGACAGAAGTACAAAATAGCCTTTTATAAAAACAAACATAATATAATGATAGCTAATTTTTCAACCTTGAATCCGGGACAATCACGGTTTTCCGGGACATATGGCAACCCTACCTGCGGCTGTCATAAATGCATTTACGACAGCCGTAGGTGTATTTACGCTAGCATTTTGCACATGCGTGGGTGTATTTTACTTCCGCTTCGAGGAACCACGTGACCGGCCTGTGGGTTGAAACGTTTGGGAACCCCTGTCCTAGAGTAACTAAATTTGGGGGTCAATGTAGCCGGGGGGGGGGGCAAATAAGCAACATACAGAGTGCTTCCTTAAGGATAAAATGATGAAAGCTTTATTCAGATGGGAAAAGATTTTTCCGCTCCCTAATCTAAAGGCAAAAGACTAATGGTATCCACTATCCTGTCCTTTTTATATATTTACATTTTTAACAAAACCCATTGGTGGTTCAATATATTGAGAAGACTCATAAGAATGGAAAGAGTCAGGAAAAAGCTGTCAGTGTAAAGGTATGGCTTAAATTTATTTCCCTTAACTTTTCTCTTCCATATATAGAAGTTACTGTTCAGAATGCTACTAAGTGATTTTTATGAGCTGCAGGCAGGCTTCTGCAGGGTTTTATTTACAATATGATCTTTTGGCACAAAGCAATGAGACTACATTCAGAAGGATCTATAAATAAAAGAAACTGAGCTGATTGGGTGACCACAAATACTGCACTATTTGACTTTCCTACTTATGAATATTGTATTTCTTGTCTAGATTAAGAGAAGCCTTAGTCTGCGAGCCTTTTCCTCACAGAGTGTGTGGGAATTTTGCAGAGGGATTATGCTAGCATCGTGTGAAAGAGACCAGATAAAGACAGGGGAGAAAAAGGAGAGACTTCTTAATAAGTATAATACATATTATTTATAGAAGGAGCATAGAAGTATTATTCTGGGCACTAATCTGGTGGCTGCTTTACAACAGTGGATTATTCCACTGCAAAACTGGATGTGCCATTGCAACCTCATCTGCCCAGTTTGCATCCACGCTGTGAGATCTAATGAGGAGAGGTGACCCTTCCCTTCTACCACATTGCCCTGTTGTGCTGTGTTACTGTAAGAACTTTTATTCAGACTCACACTAAATGATAATACTGTAATGCAGCAAAGTAAAGCAGGCAGGAGAAGGGCTTAGCTCTCCTTACCTGTATCAACCTCTTGTTATCAGACATACATTGCAGTACACAAACATTTATGCTAATTACCTTGTGAACCACCCAGAGAGTGCACTAAGTGCTATGGAGCGGTATATAACAGTTATTGCTATTGCTATATTTGTATGAAATCACCACATATTATGGGCGTAACTATTGACTTACAAGGTATATATTATAGGTTCTTTGCGGGGGGGGAAACTAATAAGAATTGGGTTATTGGATGTAATGCTTACATGTAAACATGCAAGAGGTCAGCTAAACAAAGGTTATTCCTTTATTTTTGTTTTTTTAAGAAGGAATGCTATCCCCTTGTACTTAAAATACATTAGTTATGCGGAAGAAGAGATTTAACTAATCTTAGGCATCAGACTAGCATAGGCAATTTGCATATAGTTGTTCAGTCAGTTGCTAGAGTGAAAGATCAGTTTGCTAACAATGGCTCTGGGTTCATGTATCTTGTTAGTCACAGCTGTGGCTTTGCTGAAGCATGGCATTGTCTGCAGGGGGAAGCAGTGGATTATTAGAATAATGTGACAAACAATGATTTCCATCTGCAATAGATCATATTAAAGTATCACTGGCAAGATGTTTATCTTAACCCTTTAAAAGAATAGGAAAATTGAAAATGTTTTGTTACTGTGATATTATTATTATTATTATTATTATTATTATTATTATTATTATTATTATTATTATTATTATTATTATTATTATTATTATTATTATTATTATTATTATTATTATTATTATTATTATTATTATTATTATTATTATTATTATTATTATTATTCATTCATTCATTCATTCATTCATTCATTCATTCATTCATTCATTCATTTCAATTTGATTTGTATGCTGCCCACTCAGCATACACCGACTCAGGGCAGCTCACAACATATCAAACAGAATAGAATCATAAAAACACATACAAAAACTGTTAAAAACATTTAAAACACTATAAAACATTAAAACCCACCCACCCCTTCTGTAAAACAACCCTAATGTATCACTATGAAGTGTCTATTAGCATGCAGAAACACTGCTGCAAAATTATACACGAAAGCTTAGGAAAGTACCTTATTTTGGACTACATTTGTGATAAAGTTAAGAAGGTTTGTAAAGAATCTGCCAAACATAACTGCTCTGCAACTTCTGTTCATTTCAACAGAAATGTGATTAAATAGAAAGTGAACTGAACAGCAACACTACCATAGCTCATTTCAGAGTACTGTACTGAACATTTTGTCAGCAATTCTACATTTGATTAAGCATTCTAACTGTGGAGCATTCCCTTTAAATGCAGTAATGTGGAATAAGCAAGCATAGGATTAAACTGTACATGTCTGCTCCAGAAAGGTATAAAATTTCAGGCATAATTAGGATTTTTCTTGCTATCCTACAGTAAGAATGTTGATGCTAAAGTGTGAAACGTGCTTGTGAATTGAGAGACATTGTTAATACAAGTTTCAAGTGTAAGTCACCAAAATTAGGCATCTACTGTAAGAACACAAATAAAAATGGTTGAATCTGATTTTCTTTTTATTTGAGTGATACTGAGCAACCATATGAGCCTACTGCCAAGGGTAATAATCCTTTCTGATTTTAAAAGGTTGAAACTATTCTTCATTTGAGTTACTGCCAGAGTGTAAGTTTCTAACTTCAAGACAGTGTTTCACCTTCTTGCAATAGTAGTCCCTTTTTAATTTTTTGTAGAGTTTAGGTGGAGAGGTATGTAGAGGGTAGTATAGCTAGTTTCTGTAGAAGATAGTTTTGACCCAGTACTTTTAGGAATCAGGCTTCATTGAAACAGGCACTTAGACCAGAATACAGCTGCCAATTTAAAGTTGTGTATAAATCAAATGGCTTAAGATGCATTGGCATACAATGCAAATTAACAAGGGAATGACTGAGTTCTTGGGTGCATGCCCAGGAACAGAACCAATTTACACAAGTGTAAAACAGCAATTGGATTCTGACCACAGGTCAAAAAAAAAAAAGAGTAAACCCAAGAAGCCTGCTATTTTAAAGGCATTGTCCAGGTAGATCAGAGAAACTGCTGAAATTAGCAACCTCAGAAAGAAGATGTAAAAGATGAAAATCTTTAGTACTGCCTTTCAGTAAACAGATTGGGTGTGTGGAGAGCTGGCCCTTTGCTTCATTAACAGTTGTTGCCTCCACCCGTTTCTCATTGGGCAGGATATGCTGTTGCCAAGAGAGAGAGAAATACATGCAGTGTGTGTATGATGTTGGAGCATTATATCGATATACAGTATATATATATATATGCAGGTGGGTGGACTTGAGCTCAATACCTGAGGTGACCACCTGGTGGCCCTAGTCCTGTGATGGCGCCCGTATAGCTGCATTTTACTTCCGCTTCCAGGAGCGACGAGGGTGGCGTGGGCCGGATGAATCGCAGTAAACCCATTTGTGCGGATTCAAGGGGGCTTGGGCTTCTGGGAATTGAAGTCCAAGAATATCTGGAATGCCAAGGTTCACCATTATGGCCCTTGTCATAGTGTTGGCTCTAGTAGATTGCTCTACAGACAGGATCTTGAAGTACATTTGGGTGCTGAAACTGACCCTAGCTCTGAGACATTAGAATCTTTTTTCTACTTACACACTAAATAATATTTGAAATGTTTGAAGTGGTAGCCGTGTTGGTCTGTGCAAGCATATCTGAGAGTAAATAAAACAGAACAGCAAAAAAAAAAAAAAGACTTTGTCCACGAAAGCTTACAGTTACAAACAGGAGTTAGTCTTTAAGGTGCCACAACATTTTTTGTCTTTTTTTTTGCTGTTCTGTGTTATTTATTCTCAGATAAATAATATTTGCAGCTATTTGGTGACAAACGTTTTAAGTATTCAGTTGTTATAATTCTCAATTTTAGAGTGATTCTATATTTTCAATGTGGCAATGTTTTCTCTATTATTTTAACATCTTTATTTCTTTATATCAATATCTGTTAAATAGAAATATTAGACACACATGCATACACATACAGTACATGCATTATTAGCCTCCCACTTTACTAATATAAACCACTGTTGTTTTATCAGGAAGGAGTTCAGTCTATATACCTATAAAGCAGAGGTGTGGGTGCGGTATCCGGAATGGGCTGCCACACCCCTTGACCAAACCCTGTGAAATTTGGCACACATGTACCCGAAGCCCATGGGGGGTTATGCCCCCCCCCAAATTGATCCTTTTGTCCTCAACCAATCACAAGGGCTGACCAGGTCTAGGCCTTTGGGATGTCATGCCCTTTGGGATGTTTTGCCCAGACCTGATCAGCCCTTGGGAGTGGTCAACCACTGTGACATTACAGGACTCCGCTCCTTGGCTAGGCAGGACAGCTGGCAGGGTGGGGCAGGAGTCCAGTGGACAGAGGTCAGCCCAGGAGAAGGAGCACCTGAGCAAATGCAACCCCGGGAAGTAGGACAGCGCCCCCCAAACCCCACCCGGGCGAAGCCGGGCACCCCTCTAGTAGTTTATACTACATAGCTATTCTGCGCTTTAATCAACCCCCTCTTTCAAAGTTTTTGTTTTATTTTCTAGATGATTAATAAGCCGCAGAATTGAACATATACAAGGCTTTTCTGGAAATGCAATGCTGAAAGGGTCTTATTGTAGCTTTCTACCTTTGGTTTTCTTTCTAAACAGGGAAGAAATAGAGTCGCTGGAGTCACCCCCAGAAAGTTAATGGCCTGAAGGTTTACATGTGTTAGCTTGAAAGATTCAGATTAGAATGATAGAATTTTTAGAACCAGTAGTATTACTCTGCTCAACACATATAATTCTACAAACCTTTAGCACCTGATTTCTGAGAAAGCATAATTATTGCAATTTTATATCTAAAAGTTAGATATTAAGAAATTTGTGATCTGTTTTTATTTCTTTTATTATTATTTTTACTTTAGTTTGTGTCATTTAATTTGTTTATTAGAGTAGACAGAAATAGCCTTCTTGAAGATTGTGGTATTTTTGAGCCACAATCTGATGTACCCTGGTAACTGCAACCTAGTGTTGCCGGTTTATTTTTCTCACACTAGGTTAGGCAAATGGAACTGCAGAATGAACCCAACAAATGTTGGCTTCATTTTGCCAGTTTTATGTCTGACCTAGACACAGAAGAAAAAAGAAAGAAAAAATGTTTGTTCTATTTTGCAGTGTAGGTTTGGTACACAAGCACTACACATAACTCAGAGTCACTACAGAAAAGCATCATACATATTTTCAAATGTCTAAGATATTAAAGCAAACGTTAAAGATTGCTAGCATATAAACTCCTGATTGTATCTGCAACAAACTAACTAGGAATTATCAACTCAGAAGGGGCTTCAGTGCATCCAAATTTTATATTATTGTGTGGGGGGAAATAAAAAAAGTATGGTTGTCTATGAGAAAAATTGCTAGCACAAAAACAGCTGTGTGTATTTGGCAGGAATAATCCTCTTAGAGAGGACAACTGTATTTCCAGATTTCATACATATTTATTGAAAAACAAAACCAAATTTAAAAAACCATTTTAATTTCCTTTTTTATATTGGTGGGAGATGTAAAGATTGGGATCTCCACATTTTGATTTAGATCCAAATCATATCAGACCAGTCTAAATAATTTTGAAGAAGATCTGGCTCAGTCTGAGTTTCCAAATTGGTTCTCCAGCTAAATCAGGAGATGCTAGAAGAGTAATAATAATATTTAACAGTTAATATTAGTTATTTGCTGAAATAAAATAATGATGTTTCTAAAAGCAAGCACTCATCCTTTATAATTACTTGTAGTTACGATAACAGCATGGTAGTTCCCATTATTTTTGAAGAGTGCACAGTGAATGAAGATGACATACAGTATTCCCATTCTTGTCTTGAGACAAGGGGCAGGATATCTGAAAATATTTTTGGTCATGACAGGATGAGCTTGATGAACTCCGAGCTGAAATGGAAGAGATGCGTGACAGCTACCTTGAAGAAGACGTTTACCAACTTCAGGAACTTCGGCGAGAGCTGGACCGTGCAAACAAGAACTGCCGCATTTTGCAATATCGTCTCAGGAAAGCAGAACAGAAAAGCTTGAAAGTTGCTCAGACGGGTCAAGTTGACGGGGAACTAATTAGAAGTTTAGAACAAGATCTAAAGGTGAGTGGAGCATTTATACATTAGCCCATGCCCATAAAGTTCTAGCTAAAGGCAGAGCTCCATTTATATACAACTTGTATATTGTTTCTAAATAAATTTGGAAAAGTAATTTGAGAAATTACTGTGGAATTCCACAGATTCATCTGGGAGCTTTTGCTGGTCTTTAAGGTACTACGTTTGCTGTTCCATGTATTCCTACAAAGGGATTGCACATTAAGAAGAAAATAATAGGTTCTGCAAATTCTTTGCTTTATTTATCTGTTGTATTTTTTATACACAATATAAGTACATTAATAATAATAGAATTATAAAAGGTATTAAATCTGTGGTACCTCCTATAATTCTAAATCTGTGATAAGGGACTGCAGTGACTTAGTGTTAAGATGCTGAACTTGATGACTGGAAGGATGGCAGGTCAACAATTCATGTTGCACAATGGAGTGAGCTCCCATCTCTGTCACATCTCTTGCCAACCTAACAGTTCGAAAGCAAGAAGTTGCAAGTAGATAAATAGGTACCACATTGATGGGAAGGTAACAGCGTTCTGTGTGCTCTGGTGTCTAGTCATGCCTGCCACATGACCATGGAAATGTCCGCAGACACAGAGGGTACTTGCTCTTTGGCTGTAAACAAAGATGAGAACTGTACCCTAGAGTCGGATACGAATGGCTTTCAAGCAAGGGTGACCTTTACCTAAATCTGTGGTATTTAATAGAACAAGCAAGGAGCCCACATCAGAGGGCTACATTTATTGGTGGCTGGGGAGAACAGGCCACTATGTACTTTGTCAGCTGTGTTCAGGTTCTCATAGGAACTCATGTAACTTACAGAAGGCTCTTGCAAACCTCTCCCTCCACAGGCTAATGGGTCCAAGAACTTGCTCATGTAGAGGAAAGGAGTTTGCTGATATCCAGTAAATCCCATTTTCTGTCTTCCCAGTTTTTCTCAGCAAAGTGACAGGCAGGGCTTATTGCTCTTTGCTTCATCAAGGTCTTCAGATATAACCAGGGAAACCATGACATTCTTTACCCCATCAAGTTTGTGTATAGTATACTGAATTCTTATCCTTTGTGACAAACCAATATGTCTCCCTCCCCAGCTTTGTGAAGGTAGGAGAGGCTGAACACCCTTTCCTTATATTCCTGAGATATAATGTGCCAGCACGAATGTGATTTTTATAGCTTACAACATGGATCCAGGAATCCAGGCTTATAGGGTTTGTACATGAAGAAAAATGGATTGTTTTTCCAGACATTCCCTTCAGCTCCTTCACAGCCTGGTTAGTGTGTTTGCCAAGCAGGCCAGGTTGTAGTGTAGGTAATGAACTACTGTATATCAACTCCACTGTTTCCTATTCAATATCTTTATTAAAGAAGGAAGGCAACTAACAGTCAGCAGCTTTAAAATAAATGAACAGATAAATCAGCAAGCTAAACATAACTTACCACACAAGTCTACAAGAGAAATCATGGAACTCACACTATAAGCTAGGCCAGTGGTGACAAACCTATGGCACATGTGCCAGAGCCCTCTCTATTGGCACACGAATCAACACCCCAGCACAGAGTTCACCTTGCCCCTCTGCCCAGCAGCCCAGTGGGAGCGCTTCCTTCCTCTCCCCAGTACAGAGTTTGCCCTGCCCCTCTGCCCAGCAGTTCAATAGGAGCCCTTCCTCCCTACCCCTAGCACAAAGTTTGCCTTGCCGCTCTGTTTGGGCACTCAGATTCTAAAAGCTTCACCATCACTGACCTAGGTTGACTTTGCCTTTCTCCTAGCTATGTAAAGTCAAAGGATAATCTCAAAGACTAGAATAAATTCTATAGTCAAAGCAGTGTCCAGAGAGGAAAATCAAACTGACTAGTCTGTACCCTGAGAGGGCCTGCTCATCCATTTCCAATGTTGTTTTTCCCCAGACGGAGCCATCCTGGAATATGGGTATACAGGTGAAACTCGAAAAATTAGAATATCGTGCAAATGTTCATTCAGTTCAGTAATGCAGCTTAAAAGATGAAACAAAACATATGAGATAGACTCATTGCATGCGAAGCGAGATAGTTCAAGCCTTACTTTGTTATGATATTGATGCTTACAGCTTATGAAAACCCCAACCCCCCAATCTCATGTACCCCATAATCATCACATAAACTCATGTACACTGTACGCCATGATCATCACAATTGTAATGAATTAAGGCATGACATCTCTCGCTTTGCATGCAATGAGTCTATCTCATATATTTGTTTCACCTTTTAAGTGAAATGAATGAACATTTGCACAATATTCTAATATTCTGAGTTTCACCTGTATATATACATCTATGACTAAAATCCTGTCTATGTAAATTCAAGGCTGTAGGGCAATTGTTTGGAGATTGAATATTTCCTCCTCTCACCCCTAGGTCTACCTCAGTCTGGAGTAATACCTTTCACTATTGGGAATTGTGGGAACCATTTGAAGGGAGGAGGAAGTCTTCACCAAAAATCACTGCTGCTAATAAAAAATTATTGATGGGAATTTTTTAGTGATTAAAGACTTCCTCCTGTTCCATGGCTCCTACAAATTTCTGACAATTAAAGGGATTACTTAGGAACTGTATAGGCCTCAGTAGAGAGGAAGACATGTTAATATTTTAAAAAAATGTCTGGTGATGTCATTAGCTTTATGCCATTGAACTTATGCAATCACGATTTCAGCCTATATTTAAGTACTAACATGAAAACGGAAAACCGCTTGAGGCAAGAACAGTTAATAAACTATTTGTTTAATTAATGCTTGTATATTTTTCTTCTGTATTCTTCTTGTAATAAAAGTAAAGTCCGATGTTCCTTCTGAATTTATAAAAAGTCTTATGTTCATATCATAAAGGCAACAAAATGTGATCCATCAACAAAAATCATCAAAGCAATTCTGGTAGTTATATGCTTCAGAGTTGTCCTTCAATAGGATTTCTATAATACAAAACAATATATTTAATTTGATTCTCTTAACAAAATAGCACATAATATCAATAACTACATCGATTCATATATATGTTTGACATAAGCATGGGTAAAATGTATCAAAGCATTTTGGTTACATGAATAAACTCTGGTCCTTATATCGAAGATCCTGGAAGCAGCGTAACGATGTTCTTGAAGGATAATCAAACATTCTGAAGTAAATTTTCAACTGATGGAAGGAGAGTGGAAAATCAGCTTCCTTTCTCCGTACCATTGCTAGAAAATCCCTGTTGGATCAAAACCTTTCCATAGGTGGATGACATATTTCTCTTTGGTAAAAGCAAAAATAACAACCCCTTAACCCAAAGACCATTTCTAAAATGTATGTAACTCATCTAAACAGGTAGCCAAAGATGTATCTGTCAGGTTGCATCATGAGCTGGAAAATGTGGAAGACAAGCGTGTTAAAGCTGAGGATGAAAATGAAGTCCTTCGTCAACAAATAATCGAAGTGGAAATATCCAAGCAGGCACTGCAGAATGAGTTGGATAGGTTGAAAGAGGTAAGTGGGAAGCTAAGCGAGATAACAAAAGAGAGATTGGCTATTCAAAAACAATAACACTAAAGCTCTGTAATAATATCATTTCAGCCACTGGATTTAAATAAATGTGGCCTTGTTTATAGATGATATCAAACCATAGACCAGTATTATGAAACAAATCTAATATTCCACCCACCGCAACCATGGTTTTTAAATCTCATTTCCAACTTACATGTATAAAGAATGAGTTTGAGGATGTTTCTGTTTGTTTAAAAAAATAATAATTACAGATTGCTGAGTGTATGAATCAAGACAAGGTATGCTTACTCTTAACTATGTTTGGTAGAAGTAAGTCAACACTACGCTGAAGATTGATATCTAGTATTGCAGTGGTGGAAGTTCATGGAAGCTTCTCTAGTACCTCCTTCGGATGCCACACTGAGGATTGCACAACGTCTAAATAGGGTAGGATGTTGCTTGGAAAAATAAGGAGGAAGGGCATATTCTGGAAAGTGGTGGAAACACCAGCTGAAGTGGAACTGGATTGTTGTTATAATGATAATTAAGCAGAACCATAGTTTAGACTCTAGAGCATGGGTTCCCAATGTGGGGTTCATGGCCCACAGGGGGATTTCAATTCTGAGAAGCCTAAGCCAATACATTGGCTGATCAGTGCTTTGGGGAATTGACTTAGGCTTCTGAGAATTGATGTCCAAAAACCAAAGGTTGGGAAACACTGCTGTATTGGAGTATGAATAATACGTTAAACGTGAGCCTCATGGCACAGTGTTTAGGCTGCAGAACTTCAGCCAAAGTTCTGCTCATGATTTAAATTTGAATTTGATGGGCACAAGGTTGACTTAGCCTTCCATTCTATGGAAGTTGGTGAAGAGTACCCAGCTTGTTGGTGACAAATTATAGTTTGCATAATTAATTTGTAAATCTCCCATTGAGCTCTTTAGCACTATAGAGCAACATAAAAAGCAGCTGCATTTGCGTTTAATACACAGTTTGTCCAAAATTTAAGTGGAATCTTTCATATCCTTTATCACAACTGAAAACAGGGGAACGAGACTGAGCTTGTGTGTGTGGTGTTGTTTTATATATGCAGCTATTATTGCTGAATCTTCCCCTGACTTTCTTCTGAAGCAGCAAAAATCTACAAACCCTCTTTTTAATCCATTGACCACCTTATGTGGCAAGGAGCAATTTCCCTCTTATTATATGTAAGAAGTGGATAGCATTCAGTTAGTATGGGCTATCTTTTCTTGGTCAAGTGTACTTCTCTAGTGTATATTTTGTGATAGTAAAAAGTCCTATTTCCTGTTTAATTTCCCTTTAGTAAGACTAAATAAATCTGGAGGATTTAGAACAGAAATGTTAATTTAGCTGGATGGAGCTAAGCTTCTAATTCCTCATTGAGATCTGTGTGGATGCTGCCAAGCACAAAAGACTCTTGCTTGATGTATAACTAATATTTTGTATCTCAAGGTGAAATGTATTCATATAATTTGCTGGCCACGTGAACATTGCTGTTTTGTTTGATACAGAAATACTTACTTTATTGAAATTAAGATGGCATGACCTAAGATGATGATAGTTGTGTGACCTGATGAAATATGTTGAAAAGCAATTATAATTCCTCATCACTACATACTGTGGTACAGTTTAACAACATCTCTTTCCTTGTATCAGAAAAGACTGTAGTCTTGGATCATTTTAAATGCAGATTGATGAGAAGAATTTAAGGACAGTAGAACCTTGGATAAAGTCCAAACTCCATTCCACAAGTTTGGACTTTATCTGACTTTTTCCAAATCAAATAGGCGATGCATCAGATAATGTCCAAAAATGGACTTTATCTGAGGTTCCTATACCAAATACCTCGGATAACATCCATTTTTTAGCGGTTTTGGACTTTATGCGATGCATCACATGTGCATGAAAACTGTGACTTTATCCAAATCGGACTTTATCCAAATCGGACTTTATCTGAGGTACCACTGTATAATGAAGTAGAACACTTGACCCTCTGAGCTAAGCTCAGTTGGACAACTGATATAGTTACATGTTTATTTTAATTTTTCAGACAATACTTGGGTGGTAACTTGTACATAATTTGCTCCTATTCTATAAGTTTGGCAATAACGCAGTGAACTTGAAGTTTTATACTTACCTGGAAATAAATCCCAGAAATGCATTGGAATTTCTGACTACATATAGGCTTGCTGTTATAATTTCAGTTTGGTTTACAAGAAAATTAAGGATTTCCAGATCTTTGATCTGAAAATGAAGCATTTGGGAGCATTGGGAGCCATGGCTGTAGATCCATTGGAATCAATATAACTTGCAGAGATTCCCCAAATCTCCATTGATCCAGTGGCCCAACTGAAACACAAGTTACCATACTAAGCAAAGGGTTTTGGCCATTGTCAGATACTGGATGCAAATGTGCCTATGTGAATCTGTTCTTTGTACTTAATACTGTAGTGTCAAATGAACAGTTCCATCTCTTTCTCTCGTGGTCATGGTTTGGTGTATGAAGCAGTGTGTCAAAGATTATGAAGATGCTTAGATATTAAATATTGTATAAAACCCATATTGATACACTTTAAAGCAGGTTAGTTTATTTGCAACTGTTTGCAAAAGTAGCTTGGATGTTCCAGTGCCAGACTTAATCATGTTTGGAAGGAGAAGTAGCATGTGAGAATGATCCTGAGCCATCACTCAGCATTAGTCATGCTGTTTCTTTCAAAAGAGTGGCTGGGCTCCTTGCTGTTGTTTTGCAGCCAGTTGCTGACCTCAGGGCAGAGATAATCTGTAAATCAGATAAACTGTTTCTGGAGGGAACACTGTAATTGAAAGATGCTGTTTCCCTTTAGGATTATTGCAGACATGTGAAGCTGTGAAATTATCATGTAAGGCATGCTGAGATGAAAGTTCATGGCTGAAATCTAGTAGTATATCATAACTTGAGTAGTCCCATTGAATCAGTAGAATTTATGGAAGAGATGACTCAAGAGATCCCCCGCTGATTCAGTGGACCTTCTCCAGTTGCAAATTAATGCTGGATTTAGGCCAACATTTTGTAACTTTAAAGGGATCAGAAGATTGTTTTGAAGGGACACTCAATTTTAAAAAGAAAATGTATATATAAATATTTACTCTATTTAGTATTTGAAGAAATACTCTCAACCAAGGCTGTGAATTCAGCCAAGATGGTTTTGTATTTGAAGATATACTTTCAACAGAGGCTGTGAACTCAGCCAAGATGGTTTGACCTTTCTCTATACTCAACTAACAATTTAACAAGTTTACTGAAAGGTAAAATTGTTGATGGATAATAAAAGTCTATCACTTGTACTGGTTACAGCAGAATATTTTTTCTTTATTCGTGTCAGATGCACCGCCAGCATTTAATAATATGCAGAATACTGTTGACATGGTACATTCCCTTTTGCCCATGTACCTGATATATAACTGATCTCTCAACTCATGGTGAGGACCCAACTTGCATATCAATGTGCTGAGAACACAATTATGTGCCTACAAATCCATACAGATTTTCCATGACCAGAACCTAATGAAGAGAGAGGATACCTACAATCTCATTTTTTGGACCAGGTGTGGCTTAGCATATCTCTTATAAGTTGCTGGTTGCTTCTGGTTTAGCACCTGTAGTCTAATTTGGGGGGAGGGGGGGAGTGCAGATTGATGAGGCAGATGTGGCTGTTCCAAACGAGAAAGAGTGTGCTCTCTTCCAGTGAACTTCACTGAGAATTGTTGCCCTCCAGTCCACCAGGCAAGACTTCCTACTTTACTGCTCAGCTAGCCATCCTCTGATTGGCTGACTTTCCTGTTCCTCTTGAGCCCAATACCCTTGGTGAAAAGCAGCTGGGATGGAGGACCAGAAATGGTGGACAGCTTTCCAATGCCCAGTATATTTTGGGCTACAAGTGAAGCCCCAGATAAGATGTGATTTTGGGATCCTAGCTTTTTACATTTTTATTATACAAGATAGTAGAGTTGAGTTTTTGGAAGAGTTAAGCAAGAAGTCTTTTCTTTTTAGGTTGTTATCATTTGTAATGGCAAAATTTAAGACTATTTGAAATCTATAATAATTACCCCCTCCCCCCACCAGCAGTAATTATGTATTTAGTCTTTGGTATGTGACTACTCAGGGATTGCAGTGGCTCAAGTGGTTAAGATCCTGAACTTGCTGACTGGAAGGTCGGAGTTTGATTCCTAGGTACTGCATGACAGAGTGAGCTCCCATCTCTCTTCCAGTTCCTGCCAACCTAGCAGTTCGAAAGCAAGAAATTTCAAGTAGATAAATAGGGACCACTTTGGTGGGGAGATAAACAGAGTTCTGTGCATGCCTGCCACATGTCCATGGAAACGTCTGCAAATGTGTCTGTAAGAAGGAAGGGTGTTTTTAGTTGTAAAGAGAGGCATGGGCTGTTTTGAGCTTCAGCTTCCATCCATGACATAACTAGTAACTATGTAAAATCATATGCTTCATTATCATTCTTTGCAATATAGTTGGAGAATTTATGGATTGGCATTGCTGAATAATTTATTTAGGAAAAACTACAGTCTTTCCATTTGAAGATTAATACATAATTGGCAGCATTAAGGAGAATATTTGTACAAAAAAGTAATGAAAATAAAATTAAAAGTCCAATATTATTGGACAGTAGGCATAGATGTGTTTTCAGTAAATGTAAATTATTCAAGGAATCATTCTTCTTATAATGCATATTTATTTTTGTGTTTTCATAAATATTTTTAAAGGAAATCAATTTTAATTTCTCAATTTCAAAATTACACTTTATTCAAAGTCATCTTCATTAGGTATACTTTTAAATCTCTATTATAGGATTAGCATTTTCTAATTGCTGTTAAGCAGTAAGAGATAGCCAAAGGCATAACAGGGACACCTCCCTCCTTAAGACGTTTCTTTTTAATAACTACTGTTGATTGCCTTTATATATCAAAGGAAATAAAATGTGGAAGGGAAACTCATTTGTTTGGCTTGAATAAGAAACCTGGCATTGAATTTGATTCAGATTTCTTTTTTCCTTCTTCTGAAGCCTGAGAAGATTATAAGGAGGAAATCACAAAATGCCTATGATGTTTCCGATTATTTGGCAGGATTATGTTTGTAGGGATGGAAACCCCCACCTGCAGTGATGAAGTTTGTTAATTGTCACACCACTAGAAGATAAGGCTAATTAATTATGAATAAAAATATAGTCATCTTGTGCAGGACTTCTTGTTATCCAAGCAATGTACACATCTTGTCTTTGAATCACTGATGTTCAGCTGGTGTATTGTGAGCTTTAGTGTAAGTTATACCTACAATACTACATCCATGGAAATAGATGGTAAAAAATTAGGTGGGTCCCCAAGTGAATATTTGAACAATAGGTGGGACTTGCCAGTCTGGCCAGGTTATCCTGCTATGGTAATAGAGTGAACCATTCTGCCAGTGACTCAATGCCAAGAGGCAGATGGCAGTTAACTAACCTGACAACCCTGAGGACTAACGGCCTTGAGTGCTGAAGTCCAAGGGGGGCGGGGGAAGGTGATGGTCCTCAAGTGGATTACATCCCACTTGAATCCTTCTTGATGGAGGGCAACAGCTTCATCAATACTGGCCTGGGGCTGATGAAGACTTTGTGTGCTAAAAGGGCTCAGGACCAGAGAGTGACTCGCAGAACTGGATCGGTGGTATGGGTGTCATGTTGCAATGTGGAAAGCAGATGAAATGTCACTGTATTATATTCTCAGGACAATCTTCATGGCTGATCGCCACAATGATCACCAATATTCGGATTCAGATTTGGCAGAAGTAGTAGTTGGGACTTGTTCTAAATGCCCACTATGACTGCCCATGGAGGTGTGTTAAACATCTGAAACAAACCATTCCACTGTAGCAACCTGATTGATTCTTCTTTTGTGGCATCTTTAGACAAACACTTGTAATTGCACAGCTCCCACTAGTGAAGGCACACTGCAATGCTCAAGAGAGGATGGGAGCCCAAATTGAAAGTTAAAATGCACCTAAGAGAGGATGCAAAGACTGCAGTGGCTCAAGTGCCTAAGACGCTGACTGGGAGGCGGAAGGTCAGCAGTTCAAATCCCAAGTACTGCAGGACGGAATGAGCTCCTGTCTTTGTCCCAGCTCCTGCCAACCTAGCAGTTTGAAAGCAAGAAATTACAAGTAGATAAATAGGGACCACTTCGGTGGGAAGGTAACAATGTTCTGTGCACTTCGGTGTCTAGTCATGCCTGCCACATGACCACGGAAATGTCTGCAGCAGCAGACAGCGCTGGCTCTTCGGCTTTGAAACAGAGATGAGCACTGCACCTTAGAGTTGGATACTACAGGCTTTCGAGTAAGGGAAACCTTTACCTTTACCTTTAAGAGGGGATGCAGATCTGACTTCTGTAAAAAAAAATATATGAGGATATTGTTACTGTTAATTTTTTTAATGGAGTTCTGTTCTCTTCCTTCATGTTCAATCATGCTCATCTGTGGCGCAGAAACAAACAAAAACCATGAGTATTGCCGCTCGTTTCTAGTCAGTTCTCATTCAGATGAAAACCAAGCCATATATAACATTGCCTGAATTTTAGCTAGTAGAAAAGCAGCAAACGTGTGACAGTGTTATTGTAAGGTTTCAAACAAAGAATTGACAGTAAATAAATTGACCTTCGAAGAGGGGGCAGGGCTATAGGCAAGGTTTTTTTAGAGGATTCCTTATAAACTCAGGAAATATCAGCTGCATATGGCCATCTCCATTGTAGGAATTTATCTGTGTCCAGAATCTTGGATTTGGATTTAGCAGTTGCTAGTTCAATGAGAAAATGGAGGCAGAGTCTGGTTCAGTGATGGTGAACCTTGGCACTGCAGGTGTTTTTGGACTTCAGTTATCAGAAGCCCAAGTCAGCAGTCCTGCTGATCAGGGCTTCTGGGAATTGAAGTTCAAGAATAGCTGGAATACCAAGGTTTGCCACCACTGGACTGGTTGATAATAACCCAGTCTTTAAATTGTGCTTATAATCAGTGAAAAGGGAAAGTTGCCCATACCTATTCAGCATTCCAGAAAAAGCACTGAAAATGTTTGGAACCTAGTTCTATTTCTATAAAGCTGCTTCATTTTACTTATTTTCTCTCCCCACCCACACTTGCTTTTTTCTTCTTTTCTTCCTCTTCTTTTCCATCGGCTGCCTATTGTGTGTGTGTTGGTATATCCTTTGTTTGGCCTAAGAACTTTGTGCTAGCAAAGGGTGGGGTGGGGGAATGACAAACTGTGCAATGGCAGAACTCAAGCTGCGCTGTAAGAGGGAAGCCCTGTTGAAAGAGGCAAAGTGTGGGGAGGATTAGGAATGAGGGAGCAGCTGCAGAATGATTGGACATGTTATAAAACAATTTAGCAAGAAATGAATGAGATTGTGTAACCTGGAAAAATGGATTTATTTTCTGTCCAACAGCTGTATTGAGCAGCTGGTGATTTCTTTTTCGTAGGAAAGTAGAAGGGTCATCAGGAGATAAACATAAATGTCGGCACTCTCCATGTAATGAGAAATTGGCTAGCATAACTGCTTTTATGTGTGCCTTATAATGTAGACATACAAGCACAATCAGAAAAATGTAATCAAAATTTCTTGTTTTACTTCTCACATTCCTGCCTACCAACAAAGCCCTCAGGCATTAAAGAACTTAGTTGCATGTTCAGTTTTCTCCTAATTATGCCAGCCACATGAAGACAATGCAGTTTGCCTTAACAAAGTAAAGTACTGTACAGAGTACCAGAAACTCTTGTCTCTATCTCTTTCTACCAAAATACAAAGACACTTCCTTAGTGAGTTTAAAATAAGTTAGTGACATCATTGCATTACTGCAAACAGAAGAACTATACCAGTGATGGTGAACCTTGGCACTCCAGGTGTTCTTGGACTTCAATTCCCAGAACCCCAAGACAGCACTCCTGCTAATCAGAGCTTCTAGGAATTGAAGTCCAAGAACACCTGGAGTGCCAAGGTTCACCATCACTGGAGTAGACCATGCTACCAGCAATTCAAGCCTGCATGTACTAAAATCTTAAGGTTTTTAGTTGAAACATAAAGCTGATGTTTTAGGCATCTTGTCCGGATATAGCTCTAAAATGTTTTAGTGGAGCATTTCTATCAAACAATACATTTTCAGAATGAGTAGGTCTTAGAAAATGAGGAAGTGATTGCTTTCTCCACATACGTTTTTATTGATACAATATTGACACATCTGGAAAAGATTTTTCATGCAGAAGACATTTTGCTTTGTGGACCAACAGTTGTGCAAGTTGTTATTTCTACAATAATTTTAAACATATTACTTTATGAACTAATCTTCTACTTCCCTAATATTTTCAAATTGCAACAAAATGTTCCTCTCTTCATATTATTTCAGTGAAAAAGAGTAACTTAAGAAAGAGGTGAAATAGTTATTGTTCACTTCTGTTTCACTGTAAGAATAATTTATAGGTGAAAATTTTGTGTTTTAATAAACATAGAGGTCTAAACATGAAAGTGGAACCCTGAGTTGTAGGTGAAGTTGAAAATTAATACAGTGCTGTACTTGACATTCATAGGTGCCAGAACCTGTTTTGTATTTTAGACTCCCACATTTAGATTCCCTTTATGTGCTGGCTCCTTTATACAGAAATGAGTAATTATGTCTAACAACAAAGTGCTATCAATAGACTTCTGGGTTGTGGAGAAACAGCCGAATGAATACATTCAAAAGCAAATACAATGTTTTTCTTTCAGCAGCTATAATTGAAATTTACTCCATATTAGGACCAGAACTATGTTATGAGATGTTCTCACTTAAGGAAGGGAGAAGATGATTTTCTAAAGCTTTTTTTTTTTTTGTCCCACAAGTCCCAGAATCATCTGCCAATTCTGTGTTCTAAACTTTTCCAAGCTCTGCGATTTTTGTCCTATCTTTCAGTCTGTGCCTCGCCTCCTGAAAAACTTTGAGAAATTGTGTGGGAGGTGATGAAGACTGCAGGAAGAACTAATGAACATCACTTCCCTCTATCTTCTAGCCAGCAAACTTGGCTCTCCTAGTGTTCTTTGACTTCAATTACCAGAAGTCCAAGTCAGTACACCTGTTGATCAGGGCTTCCTGGAATTGAAGTTCAAGAACATTTGGATAACCATGTTGGCTGACTCCTGTTCTAGCCTGATGCTCTGCTGGATCTGCTTTGCAAACAGGCAATCTGTTTGTAGAAGGGACACTTTAAGTGCAATCCAGTTTTTGAATATTCCTACTAAAATTGAGTTTTCGGCAACTAACTTTTCCTAAATAGTTGTCAGGAATTGTCTTGCTAGAACTCCATTTTGGAAAAGAGTTGCTCTTTAAAAATGACATTGTTCATACATGGCCATTAGAACATCTTTTCAGAATAAGGACCCGGTTCATGTATGTTTCTGCTTCTCCATACCCTGTCTCAAACAACCGTTCATTTTCCTCTACAGAGCTGACACATTTCCCCCCCTGCATGCATGTTTTGTTTTCAGTAAGCCTTTAAAACTCACTCCTAACAAAGATATGAAACAATGTAAAAGCTAACTGTTCAGCATTTTCAAATTTGTATGGGTAGAAGACCATGTGGTTAAATGAATGGCTTGCAAAGTGAATCCCATATGATACACATTCAAATAATTCTGAAGATAAACCAGTCAGCAATTCCAATACAGCACACTGTTTAAAGGAGGTTATTCATTTGTATCATCTTACTAGAGTGGAGCATCTGTACATTCTGCACTGTGATATTTGAGAGTACTAAGAGCTATGATAAGAGAAAGAACCACTAATTAATATTTGTCTTATTAAAAATAATGTTTCAATTAAGACTTTAAAACAGGAGTTCTCAACCTTTTAAAGATGGAAGACAGGTCATGCTCCCTCAGACAGCTTCGGGGTCTGGATGGCCATTTGGCCTTCCTCCACCACATGGCACTTCCTGGTGTGGTGGAGGCAGTGCCCCCCTCCCCCCCACCACATGAAATGGTACCCTGCTTTAAAACCTGATACAGCTGTCTCATATTGTCTTAACATGCTTGATTTTTATTTTCTCATATAGGATTTTTGTTTCCACTTTCATTATTTAAATGTTGCAGAATTTAACACGACGTATAAAATAAGAGAAAGAGATGATCCAATCACCAAATTGACAGCCATCTTCATAGAAATAGTATTTCTTTCAGTACAGGGATGTATATTTGAAATATTAGAGTGGTGATGAAGGGGCGGGTCTTGATTGCCTTCCAACAATGTATTTCTGTTTGAAGAAAAGTGAGAACAGAACTGGGTTAGATTATTAAAAGTAACATGCCAACAGATTTGGAAATGAAGTGGCAGAAACTCAGACTAACCAGAAATAATCAGTAGCCACCAAACTGCTTGACACCTCTTTCAGAAAAGAAAGCTGCATGAAATATAATTTGTGGCATCATATACCATATTTTTTGGACCATAAGATGCACTTTTTCTCCCCCAAAAGTGGGGAGAAAATGAGGGTGCATTTTATAGTCCAAATGCTGGTCTTCAGCCAGCTGTGGCTGTTGTAAAATGATATTTTACAACAGCCGCAGCTGGCCGATGACTACTACTGCCGCCTCTCAGCTGTTCAGCTGTTTGGGGGGGGGGGGTGATATATGAAAAACAAGTGGCCACTAGAGGGTGAAAATTGCAATTTCCCATTTAAATGCATTGGAAATAAATTTCTTGTATTCAAAAGTTTTCTGTTTGTATGTTCCCAATGCATTTAAGTGGGAAACCAAACCTGTGCTTAAAAAGAAAGGGTTTCACTTACCTTGATGCCTTTGTCTCTACTCCACATGGACAAAATGGAGGGGGAAAACATGCTTCCAATGATTGGAAAATGTTGGTGATATTGTTGTCCAAGGTAGTAGGCAAGAACTGTCAATGAGTAATGTCCACCTCACTTCTTTCCCTTCTCCATCACATCAACTTGCTGATTTCCATATACAGTATGGCAGTGTTTTTCAACATTTTGGACACACACAGTCTGGTTTTTGTTAGTATCCAGGTTGTGAAATTGAAGCAATTTAGATTTTTCTGGACCTAGTTTTGACCAATCCAATCAGCTTCACACTGATATTTATTTGGATTTGGATTTGGATTTGTATCCTGCTCTCTTGCCCTAGGGCAGCTCAGGGCGGCGCACTTGCACATAAATATTATAAAATCCCCTTTAAAAATTCAATCAAAACTATTTAACATCATCCCGAATTTAAAAGGCCCTCCCTTCCCACCCAACAATAAAATGGACATATAGTTCTAACAGGGACATATAGTTCTAACAGAGCCAACGAGCAGGAGTCAGCACCCTGTCGGCCCCCCCAAACTTGCCCTGCCAGCCAGGTTTTCAACCCTTTCCTAAAGGGCAGCAATTCTGTCTTGCTCTGAATCAGCACGGTTCAGCTTCAGATGCAGCCTAATTTGCTGCACATTTTCTATTATAGGAGTGCAGGTTATCCTGCTATGGTAATAGAGTCGACCATACTGCCAGCGAGTCAACTCCGAGTGTCAGGCGGTGGTTAACTAACCTGACAACCCTGAGGACTAACATCCTTGAGTGCTGAAGTCCACAGGCAGGGTGATGAGCCTCAAGTGGATTAAATCCCACTTGAATCTATCTTGATGGAGGGCAGCAGCTTCATCAGTACTGGCCTGGAGCTGATGAGGACTTTGCGTGCAAAAGGGCTCAGGACAGAAAGTGGCTTGCGGAACTGGATCAGTGGTACAGGTGTCATGCTGTGATACGGAAGGCAGATGAAAGGCCACTGCATTATATTCTTAGGACAGTCTTCATGGCTGATCGCCATGATGGTTGCCTATATTCCGATTCAGATACAGCAGCAGAAGAAGGCATTTATAAGACTTGCCTGGGAAAATGTTACATTCCTGGTGACTTCTCAAGGTCAGCTAAATATTCATCACCTGAGTGGCCCTACAAGAGGAATTTCCCAAGGGTCATTGTAAAGGAGATCTCTCCCTGCAATGTAGCCCTTTTTGATGTGATCCCACTGTCTGATCACACTCTGAGTTATCTACACTAGGACTTGACATCTGTGACCCACCAGATATTTTGGGCCTACAGTTCCTATCAACCAATTGTAAAACCTTCCATGTGGAAGTTGCAGTCAGAATATCTAGAGGATCACACTTCTCCACACCTGCTGCACACATTTACAGGTCTTAATGAATGAAACAGGAGTTACTTTCAAGTACAGAAGTGTAAAATTGCACTGTCAGCTATTCATCAAATTCTCTATTCAAAGTTGACTTTCCAGAGTCTGCTCTCTTCAAAGCAGGAGACAACTGATGTAGTCTCTATATATATTAATATCTCATACCCTGTTTGCCCTAATACCTCATATACAGAGTACTGTAACACAAGTAGCATGTGTAATTGATTCTGACTGCATAACCTAAGAATGATTTATACATAGAGACCCACTGTAAGCAATAAACAAAACAAAACAATTCTTTCCAGAGTTGTTTTTTAAATTCATTAGATATGGAGACAGTACACAACTAATTGCTAGAAATTAAAACTGACAACACATTGACTTTTGGAGGGAAAATCTGAAGACTGAAATCTCTTGGAATCTACCCATAAGAGACACCAGAGAATGGTTTTTGCTTTAGGATTTCCCTTTGTTTGATGGAAGTAGGATTTGGCAGGGATCCCAGAGTGTCAAAATGATAAATATTGAACATTTCATTTCAGTTTACAGTGGAAGAGCTAGGATTTGGGGCAAGTGCCGAGTTTGATTCAGAAAGGAGAAAAACAGTTTTTGCACTATTTGACAAAGGGGACAACAAAAAAGAGGTTCATAATTAATTTTCATAATTTGCCTGTAATGTAATATAGTTCCCATAATATTTTAATGAGTATGGTAGATACTCATATGTCAGCATATATGTCATCCTTTAACATTTTTTGTATAAACTCTGAGAAATTTGAAAAGTGTTTAGGCACATCTGTGTGTTGAACACTGCTTGCTGTTTTCCTGTTAGAAATGCTAGCAGCTTCAGAGGCCCACTTACAAGCATAGGAGAGACTTCTGTCTGGTAGGCACACTACAGCATTTACCCTCTAAATCTGATCTGTTTCCTCTTTGACTGATTCTAAGAAGGCAATAAAAACACCTCTCATTAGATTGGTGTTATAATATCTAAACTGACCTGCTGTGTTGTTTTCAACTGAATCATTATTGATTTTAATTGTTTTAATTTGTTTGATATTAATAATTTTATAGTGTGAGTGCATGACATGATTTTGATTTTAGCAGATTGGCTTTAATCTGTCCGAGCCTCCTTGAGTGCTATCTTTCAATGGGTGCAAATTAATAAATAACTATTAAGGAAATGAATATTGTTAGTTTTATTGCTCATACAGTATTTCATTCTTCCATTTTTGTTTTTTAATTTTAAACTGGGCAGAATCTTATTATGTAAACTTATGCCCATCCAAACTGGATCTCCTGTCATAAATAATTAATTTGAACCAAATGAAAGTTTCCTATCTCCCCCTCAAAGGGGAAGATAGGAAGCTTTCAATGAGGTTAAATTAATTATTTGGAGCATTGGATCTGCTTTACATTGACATAACTTTATGCAACAGGTTATGTCCATTGCTTTATTGTTCATGTATTAGAATGTATTTTTTCTAATATATTTCATCTCTTTATATTGTGCTCAATAATTTTATTTTATCCTTTTAATGGTTGGCTATAGTAAATCAAAAGCAAAACAATCACACTTATATACAGTGCTTAGTGCACTCTGGGAGGTTCACAAGTTAATTAGCACGTTGCCCACAACATGCTGGGCACTAATTTTACTGTCCTCGGGAGGATGGAAGGATGGGTCAACCTTGAGTCCTGGTCAGGATCGAACTCACAACCTTTTGGTTGCTGTACTGCAGCTTAACCACTACGCCACCAGAGCTCTATTGTACTGGTTTTTATAACCTACTTAGACATTTATCTACGCATAGAAAGTAATGGACATAATGAATGTAAGAGGAAGATATACCGACATTATATTTGCAGTTTTTAGAAATATTCATGTCGACATAGCTGAATTATCTAAATTATACAAAACTATAGGTAAAATAGAGAAGCACCAGGTAAGCAGTTCTTCTTTAGAAGTAGAGTGGCATAGTGAGAAGGAACAGACCATACCCGTCAAGAACGGCTCTGAAAAATACGGGAAATCACTGCGCATGCACAGTCATGCATGCTCAGTAACCCATTTGCGCATGCGCAGAACCCTTTTGCGCATGCATAGAACCCATTTGTGCATGTGCAGAACCCCTTTGCGATGGGTGCGCATGCCCCACTGTGCAAAATATGGGATGGGGCAGGGGAGGAACGAGCGCAAAAATACGGGTAATCCCGGCCAATATGGGATACTTAACAGGTATGGAACAGACATGTGTTTACATGTATTACAGAGGAGGGTTTAGTAGGGTGGGGTGAGTGACAGGGAGAGAATGAACAAGCAGGTGAGTGTTTAACAGAGGGGTTGGCAACCTTTCTAAGTCAGGGGCCGGGTCACGCTCCCTCAGACAGTTGAGGGGGCTGGATTGGTGGTCTCCCGCCATTTATGGCTGCTGGAAACGCATCCATGGCTGATTCCAACGGTGGCTGGAGTGAGGGCATGGGCTGGTTGATTTGGTGCCACAGGCCAAATCAAGCCTGCGGGCTGTAGGTTGCCTACCTCTGGTTTATCAGTTAAATGTAGTGTAATAGCACTAAATAGTATAATAGCAAATGAGGGTTTAAAACTGGAAGCAATGATTAAGCAGAATATTCACAGGGAATGTGCTGATGATAACAGTATTAGGGGAAATGCTATTGGATTTCCGTTTTGGCCATTACTGCTGGTAACAATTGATTCTGGGGTCCAAATTATCAGTCGGTGTGTCATGTCAGAGCATGTCCTTATTCCAAAGTATTATGAAATTCTATCTGGTGCTATTTGGGTTTTGCCTAACAAAGGCATTGCTACCGGGGAAAGGAAGTGGCCCCTCCTACATGGAACAGCTGCTAGCTTACTGTCAGCCCACAATCAAGTCTAATTCTGCAGTAGCTGTGAGAAGGAGCAGTATATGTGAGGGAAATGGTTTACTTTTGTTGTCATGTTTATAATGACCAGGATCTATTATTATTATTATTATTATTATTATTATTATTATTATTATTATTATTATTATTATTATTATTATTATTATTATTATTATTAATAATAATAATAATAATAATAATAATAATAATAATAATAATAATAATAATAATAATAATAATAATAATAATAATCGAACTGCAGAATTGGAAGAAACTATTAATAATCAAGAGTAGCCACTGTCAAAAATACAATGAGAAATGAAACTCCCATATCTAAAGCACTGAGATATCAAACAATTTCTGGTACTGTATCATACAGTAACTCTGGTTTCAGACAGAACTGAAATGAGAAGTCAACATAACTTCTATGTTTATGGTGAACATAAATATACAATATGTACCATGAATAATATTTTTCATGCATAATGCAGACTGTAGGAAAACCTATTGTCCAAAACTGTATTGTAGGTGTCTTGCTTACCCTGAAATTGAAAAGGAAACTGTTAATTAGCAACACTGCGGCTTCTTTTAGGAAGGCAATCTTGTATTTGGTCTTAATTAGCAACACTGCTAATTAAGACCAAATACAAGATTGCCTCCCTTAAAGAAGCCACAGGCTTGCTGAGCAGAGCTATTTAGGACAGTATATTTTGGAGGTCACTCATTCATAGGGTTATAATAAGTCAGGGGCTACTTAATGGCACATAGCAACAAGAACAAAACACTGAACACATTTCACCACTGTGGCTGCTACTCATGTCCAAGTACAGTAGAACTCCTGATAATGTCCGATTCTGATAATGTCAAATCCACATAATGTCGCGTTCGTTATGCACCACGTGATGCTCTGGATAACAATGCAAAAAGGCTAAAAACTGACGTTATGCAGAGCATCTCCATAGGAGATCCCGGATAACGACATTTTTTGGACATTTTTGTGACTTTATCTGGAGCGTCTCCCATAGGGACCGCATAAAGTCCAAATCCGGTTAACGACCAGACTTGTGGAACCAAGTTTGGACGTTATCAGGAGTTCTACTGCATACATTTTTCCCTTTAAATTATTTTCACAGTTGAAAGAAGAATGACAAACAGGAAAAGTGCCATTGGCATTACTATCTGGCTGGACATCCCATTACAGTAATGAAGTAGACCGTACAGCCAGTGACTCAATGCTGAATTTTAGGTGGTGGTAAATATCCTGACTTCCTAAAGGGGCCAACGACTACAGGCAGATGAGCCCCTTTAGGTGGAGTGATGGTCCTCTCAGTGGAGGAAATGCTACTGGAAATCATCATATTGGGCCCAACAGCAAAATAAGCAGAGGAGGAACCACTTCACTATTCTGATTCCCAATTGTCATGGAGGTGGAAGAGGCCATTCCAGATGGACTGGCTGTGAAGGCACACCATGTCAATATCTTCAAGGCTGTGGCTGCCCATTGCAGTCCTGGTGTCAAATATTGCAGCCTCATTTCATATGTGCTGTGGCTGCCCATTACAGTCCTGGTGTCAAATATTGCAGCCTCATTTCATATGTGCTGCAGGAGATGGCTCCATGATCATATTATGTTGGTCACTTCATGGCAAGCTGGGATCCACCTTAAACAAATTCACAGATATCAAGGGCAATGCAAATCACAATGTTCTAACAGTCCATTTGCTCTAATAAGCTGCAGTTGTGTTACCTGAGATCAGGTCTCTTTGAACTCAGTTTGACTTATTTCTGGGTGAACATGCACATTATATGTGTCACTGCCATATATTGACCAGAGTGCACCTGATTAGAGCGCCCCATGGAACTGGTTAGTGTGAATTCTTTCTTTTCTTTTCTTGTGTGATGATCGTATAAGCCTAGTGTGCTTTGCCATTTCTGTCTAACACCACTGTCTTCTGTAAGCAAAAATACCTTGGGTATAGATTACAGAATGCTTTATTTGTGCTCTGCATGCTTGATCTCTCCGTAGGCAGATTGTAAAGGACTGCTGAAGGTCAAATACTCTAATGATTGTCCTTTATGTAATAGTACATGTTTTGTACTAAGGGACTGTGGTGACTGGAAGGTCAGCAGGTCAGCAGTTCGAGACCCAAGCGTTGCATGATGGAGTGAGCTTCCATCCCTGTCCTAGATCCTGCCAACCTAGCAGTTTAACAGCAAGAAATTGCTAGTAGATAAATAAGTACCACTTTGGTGAGAATGTAAACATCGTCCGTGCACTCCGATGTCTAGTCATACTGCCACATGTCCATGGAAACGTCTGCAGAAGCAGACAGTGCTGATGTTTCGCTATAAACAGAGATGAGCACTGAACCCTAGAGTCAGATATGACTGGTTTCCAAGCAAGGGAAACGTTTACCTTACATGTTCTGTGGTAGACACCAGAGATGGAAGTGAGTGGTGGTAAAGAAATAGGGAATAACGGTGATATTTGCATTAACATAATAGTGCAACTTAACACCTGGTTGTGGAATCAGGCAGTTCTTTGAAAGTCATTAAATGTTCCATAATGTCTTGTGGGTTTTAATTTTCTCCTTTGGTGTGAGAAGTTGAAGCAAATCCATTTAACGGTAAGAAGTGCTTGTAAAGCTGAAATTGAAAGAACAGGCACTTTAAACATCTGCTTCATCTAAGGGATGACACATATTCAGCTGGACACATTTCCATTGCACATCACTATGAGATCATGATTTTAATTGAGCTGGATGGACAAAGAGAAACATACCATTTCAATAAAATAAGGTTCAGTGATTTATGTGGAGAGTTTTCTCCAGTATTATTACTGGTCCTTCCATCTAAGAAAAGAGGGGGAAAACCTGTGGTTCCAACCTGAAACTTCCACAGTCTATCTTTCAAAAACTTCGAATTGTTGTTTCATAGCCCAGATTAGCTTTCTTTTGAAGATCAAATCATGCATTACTTAAGATTTTTTTCCATTTTTATTTAATGTGTGTTGGTCCCCTTATCATCCTCGCTGTCATCACTATTTTCTTATCATCTTGCTAAATCTCATTTTGTTGTGATTACTTCTCAAATGAGGGGCATCTTGGAGTCATTATACTCTTTGTCCTTTAACTCTTTCTAAATTACGTAGGGTCCAATTGTTTTCTTTTGTACATTATGTACTGTAAGCTGCTAAACCAAATTATTTGTAAATAGACAGTAGAACAGTGCACACATTAGTCTCTTTTTCCTTTTCTTTCTTTGTACCAGTGCTTTGCACAGTTTAAAATTATAAATACATATGAAATAAAGGGGAAATTAAGAACAAATTAAAATGTTAAAATAATTAGACCAATTTTGACCTGAATTGGGCTGTTTCATCTTGGTTTATGTATTTATCTATCTGAGTCTGAAGTGCTAAAAATTTAAACCAACAGAATTTAAAAAACACTAATACAGTAATCTAAAATGCACATTCTGCTTTCCCCATATTCAGTGGTTTGAATAGCCCTGTCATTTGCTTCCAACAAATCCTCAATTTTACATGGTTCAGGCAAGTTGCCGTGTTTATCTTGGTCATTTACTAGTTCTTTATTGTGTGCATATAGCATACCTGTCAACTATCCTGTTTTACCCAGGAAAACCCCTTATTTTTACCCCTGTTCCCGCCCCTTCCATTTTATTAATTTCCCCGTATTTTCCCTTATTTATTTTTTTAAAAAAAATCCTGACTGAAGTTGCAGTTTTTTCCGGCCACCAGAGGTCGCTGTGTGGCAGGCTTTTCGCATCAGGTCCTGCTGGGGCTGGCTTGGCGCCTCAGGTCAGCCTCAACCTCCTCCTCCCGCCCCTGAGTCCATTTTCAGTCCCAGCTAGGCGGATGGGGAGAGGATGGTGGTAGTGGATCCGCAGCATAATCTAAGCCGCAGCGGAAGAAGGTAGCCTGCGCCAGCCCCGCCACCAGCAGGAAGAAGTGATAGACAGGAGGCGGGCTTCCCTGGTTGGCTCTCTGCACCCCTCCTCGCTCCTTTTTCCTTCTTCCTTGGCTCTCCGCCCTCCCCTCCTCCTCCTCCTCTCGCGACTGGGCAGCAGGCAGGCGGAGCCGTCAGGGCTGGCCCAGGGATGGGATCCTCCTCCTGCCACCCTCCTGCATGTGGCTCAGATGTCAGGAGGCACCCGAGCAAGCGGGCAGGAGGAAGAGGCAGCTGCACCCATCTGTGCCGGGTGAGTGGGCGGTGACCAGAGTTTGTGCAATGGTCCATGGGGTCGCAAAGGTTTGGAATCGACTGTACAACTGAACAACAACAACACATGTAGTTTTCTCTCTCAGAGGTATCTGAGGGGCATATTGGGAGGGGGAAGGTCTTCTATGGTGCAAGAGCCAGTGACATTGCTTGGGTCTCCTCTCTGGCAGGTGACAGCCTCAAAGAGCCTTGAAGAAGTTGAGAGGAAATGCCCTCAAGTTCTCTCTCATTGGGACAGAGGCATGCATGTTGACACACACACACACACACCACACCACCAAGGCGCCAGCGATTGTGTCACGGGCGGGAGGCGTCCCTCACTCACCCTCGGTAAGAAGAAAGCACAGAAAAGCCAGAGAGCACAAACCGGGAGGGGGGAGGAGGAGGAGGAGCCCAACCCCCCTTTCCCTTCCGCGTTCTCGCTCAATTTCTCACTCCTCAATCGGCCAAGCTGACTAGTTACACAGGGCTCCTTTTCCTTCACCAAACCCCAGAGCCCGCGGGTTTCTCTCTGGGGGTGGCACCGCCAGTTGTATCCAACTCTAGGGTGCAGTGCTCATCTCCATTTACAGCCAAAGAGCCAGTGCTGTCTGTTTGCAGACATTTTCATGGCCATGTGGCAGGCATGACTAGAGCCCAGCAAGTCACATGGCTATATTTGGCCACGCCCACAGATTTGGCCACACCCACAGAGAGGTGTGGCCAAAATTTCCCTTATTTTAAAATCAAAAAGTTGACAGGTATGGCACATAGTGGGGCATAATAAATTGCACATACATAAATGCTGCATTGATTTAATTTCTCCAAATTCACAGAAAATTTGTGCTGTATTGATTATTCTTTGCTCTTTGTACTTCAAAGTCTGTTACTTCCAGATGGTACAGCCACAGTCTTGTCCTGGCGGGAAACACTCTTCAGCATTCATCCATTCGGCAAGATTCAGGCTGACCTCTCCTGGTTTAATATTTAGAGCATGAGAGGTGTGTAGAAAACTTTTCATTAGTTTTAGCCATCATCTAGGGCAGTGGTTCCCAACCTTTATTTGACCATGCCCTACCTAAGCATCTCCAAAATCCTGATCCCCTCCTCCAGTGACATATAATTCTTATTATACGTAGAAGAAGCCTAATAGGCCATTCACTGTTAATAACTCATTCTTGAATCCCCCCACTTAAAAATCAAATTGTCCCCCTGTTGGACATGTGCCCCACATTGGGAACCATGGATCTAGGCTAGGCGATGGGGCCCATGAAGTGGTTGGGTTTGGTACTGTATAATTTTATTTTGTTCATTATTTGCTAGCATCTCTCAACAAATTTCCAGAGGGATATGTGCCACCTTTAGGCACATCAGCTCCATAGGATATTAGAAGTTGACAATAAATTGGAACTATAGCAACATGTGAAAGATTTTGGCATACTGCACTTTTCTGCCTTAGTTTCCTGTGCGCAGTATTGCAGGAGGGTGGTCAGAATGGATCGATTGCTTGGTTTCCCTTGAGCAGGTGCTGAGACACTGTGTATTAAACCTGTAGAGAATCAATGATTCTTCAAGTTCTAATGGTGATATTTGTACCTGCCATAATGTAGCAGCAAGAAGATCAATACCAAATCTTTACAAGCAACTGCATTAATGTTATATCAGCGTACAAATTAAAGGTTATCCCAGATTTAGAAGCTATTTACCAGTGCTTATCAGAGATATTCACACTTTAGTTTTGCTGAGATTAGTCTGCCTCCACAAAGGAATTGTTGAATGCTGTATGCTGTCCTTTGCAGTCTAAGCTCATGCACAGAGGTAATGGCTAAAAGTATGCTATTGGTTGTTTTGAGGAATGAGAGCTATAAGAGTTTAAAACAGGGGTTCCCAACCTTTTCAAGCCAGGGGCTGGGTCATGCTCTCTTAGTCAGCTTTGAAGGCCAGATGGCCATTTTGCCCTGCCTGCATGATGGTGGTGGCCATTTTGTCCCAAAAGCTTCAATTTTTTCTAAAATGCCCTTGGAGGGGTGGGGCCATGTGAAATGGTGCCATGGGCCGGATCCAGCCTTAGGGTGGGAACCTCTGGTTTAAAATGTGTGAAACTGACTTTAAACATGTGCCTCAATACACAACAACATGGTAAATCACATTTACTAAATGTTATGAAATTCCTGCTTACAAAAATGTTCCTATATTTACAGTAGGAATGGTTAAAAGGACTTTGCGTTTGAGTGGTGTAACAATCAATATCTATAAATCCAAGGGTTAACCGTTGGAACTTGCTATAGTTTCTGCACCCGTCCATCCTATCCCGTACCGAGCCTCCTGCACTCGCCCGAACCCGGTACAGAGGTTACTGCAGGGTTGAGAAACGCAGCAGTGGGGCAAGAGCCCCATGAATGTGAACAAAGGGAAACAACTTGCCAACATTCTCCGTGATGCGCTACAACCAATCAGGCTGAGAGGCGCGAGCAAAAAGAACGTTGGGAAACACAGCGCGGCCAATTAAAATCAAGCCGCAGAAAAAACCGCCGCACAAACGCAGACCACAAACGCAAAACTACAAGTCCCAGCGTCCTGTGTGCCATGAGCGCGCAGAATGCTGAGGAAAGCCAGTGCGCGAAAAATAAAATTACAAAACTCAATGGGAGCGCAAATCCGCAGCAGGCGGACGCAGCGCCTCACACCCTCGCAAAACAAAAAGCCACAAAACTCCACCGCGAGACACCCGCCGGCCTTTCCCGGAGCAACAAGGAGAAGAGGGAACCCCTTTCCTCCACGTTACCCTGCCAAAGACACAATGAGACTACCTTCGGCCTCAAGGAAAGTTGAGCCAGGGTGGAAAAAAAACCAAAAACAGGCAGCAGTTCGTCAGGGGAAGCACCCTCCCTGGCGGATGACTGGCTGATGCCTTTGCACTTCTGAATACAAAAGCAGCAGCCAGCAATCTGGAAGGAAGAGCACCACCCCTTACGGATTGCTGCCTGCCCATCTCCGGTTAGGTAAACCAGGAGAAAAAGGCAACAGAGAGGAGAGAACCATCGTTAGGCAGAGATAGCTCTTCTCTGTCTCCTCCTTCTCCCCCGACCTACCTAACGAACCTTCCCAGGAGAAGAACGGGCTGACTGCCTCCTCCTCCTTTCCCCCTTTGCTGCATCAAAACCAAAATTCGAAGCAGCAATGGGAAAAAGAGGAACTGACAGGCAGCCTGTTCTTCACGCTAAAGTAAACACCAAAATCAAACACCAAAATTAATAAAAAAAATAATAAAACAAAAATAAATCAATAATCAAAAAACATTAATAAACAAAAAAATAAACCACAAAATACACAAACAAAAACATCCACAGGGCTGGCCCAGGGATGTGATCCTCCTCCTGCCACCCTCCTGCATGTGGCTCAGATGTCAGGAGGCACCCGAGCAAGCGGGCAGGAGGAGGAGGCAGCTGCGCCCATCTGTGCCGGGTGAGTGGGTGGTGACCCGAGGTTTTATTGTAATGAGGAGACATGATACATAAAATTGCATCATCTACAACAATGAGTTCTTCGAATATGTTCATCAAAGGCTAAAAAGTAACAGTAGTTTCTTCTTATTTTATATCTTTTCTGCACAAAAAGTACCTCTTTTATGTGCAACAGTTGAGAAATATGTGAATGATAATAGTACAGTACATAACATAACATATATAAGTCCAAATTTGGCCTATTCTAGATTTTATATCACTTTAATACAGAATTATGTTCCTAAATAGCACACAGTAGTCTAGGAATCTCTTGTGTCAGGGTCGGCACCATGTAAGCACTAACAGATCGTGGTAAACCTAAAAGCTGTTTTGATCAGGCAGAAACAAATATAAGTTATAAAATATCTTGATCATATGCTGCAGATTGTGAGTGAATAAACTGTATTCATTCATTCATTCATTCATTCATTCATTTATTTTTCACGCTTATATACCGCCCACTCAGGTACAACCCAACTCAGGGCGGTTTACATAGCGGACAGTAAATACATAAAAAGACACATGATAAAACAAAGTTAAAAGTTAAAAAACCCACCCCTAAAAGGTGCGCAAGTACCGAAGGGACCTTGGGGGAAGGCACACTTCTCTATGCCAACCACCCAACGGTACCCCCATCCCCACCCGCACCCCAAACTTGGCCCACCAGCCAGGTCTTTAGTTCCTTCCTAAAGGGCAACAACTCTGTCTGGAGATGCAGTTCCACAGGCAGGAGGTTCCAAAGGGCCAGTGCTGACACGGAGAAGGCCCTCCTCCTTGTGCCAGAGAGGCGAGCCCCCCTAGCTGATGGCACAGTTAGAGAGCCCCTCTGGTCCGCTCTGGTTGGACGGACAGACGTCCTTAGGGCGATGCGGTCTCTAAGATACCCTGGCCCACTACCATGTAGGGCTTTAAAGGTCAAAACCAGCACCTTGAATTGCACCCGGAGACAAACTGGTAACCAGTGCAGCCCCCGAAGCAGTGGTGAGGCATGGGCATAATGTCCACACCCCATCACCACCCGGGCCGCAGCATTCTGGACCAGCTGCAGCCTCCGAATGGTCATCAAGGGCAGCCCCATGTAGAGCGCATTACAGTAGTCTAGTCTGGAGGTCACCAGAGCGTGAGTGACCATGAGCAAAGAGTCCCGGTCCAGGAGCGTGCGCAACTGGCGAATCACCCGAAGTTGGGCGAAGGCCCTCCTGGCCACAGCCGCCACCTGTTCTTCTAGCAGCAGCCGCAAATCCAGGAGGACCCCCAAGTTGTGCACTGTAAACAGATGTAGTGTTCTAGGTAAGAATAGATTAATTATGTTGTCATACTAACATAATCCTACTTCACAGTACATTGACTGATTTGTACTAACGCCATAATCTTTTGTGTGTGTTTCAAGTGATACTTTTATTTACAACGGATGTTAGTTCCTGCCAGTTTTAGAATCTTATCAGTCTGCTAGCTCAAAGCCTAAAAACAAGCATATTAATCTTTCATTTCCCTTTTCAGCTGTTTGAGAGAACATCTATCCATGATGGTGAACCTTGGCACTCCAGATGTTCTTGGACTTCAATTATCAGAAGCCCAAGTCTGCACTCCTGCTGATCAGGGCTTCTGAAAATTGAAGTTCAAGAACATCTGGAGTTCCAAGGTTCGCCATCACTGATAACCAGTCCTAGTTACCAGAACATACTGTTCTAAGAACACCTAATCAATAATACCGTATATAAAAACAGATAATAAAATTAAATGTCTTCAGGATTATTGCCAAAAAAAACTAATGCCTCTCAGTATAATTGCTAGATTTTTTGGGGGGAGACCTGTGCTCAAAGCTTACTCTTTTGTTTCAGCTTTTTGTTAATAAAGCTATCAATTTTATATTTCTCAGAGCTCCCTGAAGAGAAGAGGCAGCAGGGATATTCACAAAGAAAAGAAGACATTTGCTCAGGTAAGACTTTCAAGTTCATAAAAACAAAAATCACAGGGCATGTAGTTTGCAGATGGATGTTTTAATTTTGCAGGCAATTTGGAATTGAGAATTATTAGAATAATAATTTAATCGAATGCAAATTTAATTGAACAAATATCTTCCTTTCATTTATTCCTTGTTTTTCCAACCTATTATATGTATAGACATCTTCCTTGTAAAGGAAAAAAAATCACCTTGTCTCAGAGTACTTGGAACAGATAGAGTTTAAGGACATTAATTAAATTTATCCTTGGTGCCAAAGTTTTGGTGCTAATGAGCATCTTGGCACCCAGTGCGGTATATACACTAAAACAAATAATGTGTTGTTCTCTTTGAGTCTGAAGTATTGTTTTTCAGTTTAACAGCATGTGATCACAGTATAGCAGTTTCTTTGAAGCATAAGAGTGGGACTATTTACGTGGCCTACTTAGATTAAGATTTTGTTGAATTCTTGAAGTACTGTATGTCTTTTCCCCCAGGAAAATCGTTTGAACTTTATTTCCTTTGCCCCTTCTGACTAGAATGTAATTGAAGGTGAGATCACTTCCTGCCAGTTTTTGTATAATTAGCTGCTAAATAGATCGAGCATGTGGTTTGGATTTCTACTAAGTGTACTATTCTTGGAAAAATTTCATTGGAAAGACTCTATTTCTCAGAATCAACATTTTTGTCCATGTCCACAAACATTTTCTAGCAGCTGTGTGCATTTTATACACATTCCACAAGAATTCTGTATTGTTAGTATCAGATTTGACAGTTCAACTGTATTTACGATGGCATTACATTTGGGGGTTGGACGCATAAAATTCTGATGTGACTTTGTAATTATCATGTATTATGTTAATTTTCTGTCAGTAAGAATAATGTAAAACTAGTGATCAGGCTCTTGGAGATTGCCAACTGCATGAGATACATGAAGTAGAGTGAGAAAGTTAACTAATGGGTAAACCAAAGTGAACAAAGTGAGAAGATAAGAAGAATTAAACGCAGATATGGATTGCAATCAACAGCTGGAATATATAGCAGTGCTGTAAATGACAGAAATATAAGATGACAATGCTCACCACTGAAAATTCATATTCATTCTCTTAGTAATTCCTGATACAGTACTCATCTGAAGAAAAAGATCTATATACATAATTCATAGTAATTGTATGCTTAAAAGGGTTTTTGGGGGGAAATGGCAAAATGACTTTTCTCAACTGTATGGGGAGACAATTTGTAGCCTTCCAGATGTTGTGGAATCCAGTTTCCTTCGTCTTTCACAGTTGGTTCGGTCATGATCTTAATCTCTTTATCTAGAGATCTTATCATGCCTTCCTGAAACACTTCACCCTCTGCCCTCTTACCATCAGTGTCTGGCACCACTGTTATGGAGCAACTCCCCTTATGAGCTCAATATTTCACCAACCGTATTGCCTCTGCAGATAATCAATCATTAAGCAACCCTCGTCTGGATGACTAGGTCCCTCCTTGGCGGGGGGGGGGGGGCTGAGCCCGGTTGGCAGGGGTCAGCTGATGTTTTGCTGATTATCTGACAGAGAAAATCACTAAGGTTAAGCCCAACATGGATACTGGGGGTCTGGAGTTGACTGGACCACAGTCTTGCCATGTTATCTGGGATCGGTTTGATCCTGTTGTCCCTGAGGAAGTGGACAGGCTCCTTGGATCTGTTCACACCACTGCCTGCTTATTGGATCCCTGTCCTGCCTAGTTGGTTAAAACAACCAAGGCAGTGTCAGGAGGTTGGGTCAAAGCAATCTTTAAAACATGCATTGGTGTGCCCCCTCCTGAAAAAAAACCATCGCTTGATCCGACTATAATAGTCAATTTTAGACCTGTATCCAACCTCCCCTTCTTAGGGAAGGTGTTGGAGAAGGCAGTGGCATGGCAGGTACAGGGGATCCTGGATGAAGAGAGTTATCTGGAACCTTTTCAGTCAGGATTCAGGCCCGGATATGGTACCGAGACTGCATTGGTTGCACTTTTGGATGATCTGTGGCAGGAGCGGGACGGAGGTAACCCGTCCATTCTGGCTCTTCTTGACCTCTCTAGCCTTCGATACCATTGGGCATGGTATCATTCTGGAACGGCTCTGTGGACTGGGGATCCAGGGCACTATGTGGTCCTGGTTTTCTTCATTTCTGATGGGTCGGACCCAGTCGGTGTAGTTGGAAGATGATTGGTCCAGCCCTAGGCTTCTCCAATATGGGGTGCCTCAGGGCTTGGTCCTCTCACCTCTCCTATTTAATATCTACACGAAGCCTCTGGGGGAGATCATCCATTCCCACGGGGAATGTACGTCTCGACCCATGGTGATCCAAGTGATGCAGTTGAAGTCCTATCCAGGCATCTGGAGGCTGTTAAGGTCTCAATGGGGGACAACGGGCTACAACTGAGTGGCTATGGATCAGGGGCCCTGCGTTATCTAGGGAGCTACCATCTTTGATTCTGGGTGGGGCTACTTTGCCCCTGACAGACCTGGTGTGTAACTTGGGGGTCCTCACAACTACTGCTCGAAGAGCAGATGGCAGTCGTGGCCAGGAGGGCTTTTGCACAATTTTGTGTATTCCATCAGTTACGCCCGCTCCTGGACTGGGACTCTTTGCTCATGGTCACGCATGCTCTGGTCACCTCTAGACTAGACTATTGTAATGCGCTCTACATGGGCTCTACTTTATGACTATTTGAAGTCTGCAACTGGTCCAGAATGCGGCTGCTTGGGTGGTGATGGGGTGCGGGCGTTATGCCCGTGCCTCGCCACTGCTCTGGGAGCTGCACAGGTTATTGGTGTGCCTCTGGGTACAATTCAAGGTGCTGGTTATGACCTTTAAAGCCCTACATAGTAGTGGGCCAGGATACTTAAGAGACTGCATCACCCCAAGAACATCTGTCCGTCCCACCAGAGCAGGCCAGAGAGGCTCTCTGAAGATACCATCAGCTAGAGAGGCTCGACTCTATAACACTACAAGGAGGGCCTTTTCTGTGTCTGCTCTGGCCCTATGGAACCTCTTACCAAGTGAGCTGCAGCTCCAGCCATAGTTATTGCCCTTCAGGAAAGGACTAAAAACCTGGCTGGTAAAGCAGGTGTGGGGCACCAGTGGCGTGATGACCCCACCCTGCTGGCTTATATAATGTAGGCCTCTCTGTCTTTTAGTCGCTCTTTTAACCTTAATTTTTAAACAATTGATGGGGAGGGTGAGGGTAATTTTTAAAAGTCTATTAAGGGTTTTTAAGGGTGTGACAATAGGATCCTTACTCTCGAGTAGGCCCTATTGCCCTTCTGAGTTGCAGCCCCTGGCTGGACAACCCAGGCATCAGATATATGTAGATAAGGTAGCGTCAAGCCAAAAACTCACTCCAGGTCTCTTCAAGCATTTTATAAGTGTATTGAAAGCATAGCAAGATATACGACACAGTCCATCAAAAGATCAGGAAGCAAATAGATGAAGCAGGCTGCTTAAGTGAGGAAAAGCCAGCCCCCCCTTCTCTCAAGCCCTTACATCTCAGCTGCTTGCAAAGCAGGCATTCCCGAGAGAGTCTGAGTGTGTGTGTCTGTATGATATATCTCCTCTCCCCACCACCACCACCTTTGGCTGTATGCCTCAGGGATTCCAACCAATGATCTTACAGCAAGACATATCAATCACACATTAGGTTCCACTTTTTCTCCTCCATGAGGCAACCATGAGGCAAGAATGTTTACATTTTTTATAACTCCCACAGATTTGAAATCGCCATTTTGAAAAAGACACAGGGTAATTAAGTGACTACAGAGCTCATGGAAAAGCACAGTTAGAACAGGGCTTTTTCCGTGACAAAAGGTTTTTAATGTTTTATTATTGTAGTGATTTTATCGTTGTTGTTCTGCTGCCCAGAGTGAGTGTGCAGGGAATCAGTTATCCAGAATACTCAAGTTAGGTCGCATAAATGTGGCCACAAGCAGCATGGTCCAGTCAACTCCAGTCCCAAGACACAAAGGATCTATATTTAATAAGTTTTATTAAATAAGTTAAGGAAATGAGTATAGCATGGAAAATCAAACTTGCAAAATAGTTTTTCAAAGAATACATACAAAAATAAGAACACTTAACTGGTTATCTAGGCCCTTTGGCCTTACCTGGCTCACAAGTCCATCCTGTGAGCATACCTGTCAACCCGCGGCTCCGGAAAAACGGGACCTGCGTACATCGCTTGTACGCAGGTCGCTTTCCGCGCATGCGGTGTAGTGCTTCTGCGTATGCGTGGAAGGGGTAAAACCCTTCTACGCATGCACGGAAAGCATTTCCCCTGCTGCCAAATTACGGGTTTTTGGCAGCGGGGGCCGGGTTATGACGTCAATCGACGTCGAATTACGGGGTTTTCCCTGCCAAATCGGGGTGGTTGACAGGTATGCCTGTGAGCCTTCCTCACGGCTTTCCATGGTGAAAGAGTGCAAGCAATTTATTGCACTGTGGTTTTATTATTCTGATACTGTATCAGATTTCCCACATGGGGACTTCCAACCAATTGAAATTAATTTACATTCTACTGGCTCTCTCTGGTGTGTCATATACAGAGCCTCCTACACAAGGGAATCTCTCCATCTTGGATGTACTAACTCACAAAGTAATTAAGTGGGTAAAAGCTAATGAAAAGGTGTAGCACAACTAAGGCTTTTCATTGCAGGCTCTGCTAGCTAAAACAAATATAAGTTGTAGACCAACAATATTTGGAGGGCCAAAAATTCCTCACCCCTCTTGTAAACCGATGCTGTTTTGCAAAATAGGCATGTGTAACCCAAACAAAAATAAATAAGTTGGATCTAAAATTGGACATGCTTGGAGCAGTGTATTGAAATTGATGAGACTTGATTTAGTATTTGATGAATATGGCTAAGTCTAATACTAATGTAATACTTAGAGTTGTAGTGCCTAGAGTTCCTTAAGAAGTCAACACATTCTAGAGTGCTAATTTAATATGGCATGGTGATCCATAGTGCTTGTCAAGAGACAAGTACTAGGTTTTTATCCTCTGTACCACTTGAAGGCATCTGTGACTCTTCAGAAGTTGTTTGACTTTCCATTATCCTTCCCCACTGGCTGGTACTGTTGGAATTCACTTTTGATCTTCGAAGGAGCATCCCAATACAATAATATTGTAGTAACTAAGTATTTGATATACCAAATAAGAAATATATTTGGTAGCAAAATCTCAGTTAAACCAAGGCTTTCCAAGAACAGTGATTTCTGTGAAGCCCCAGGCCTTAGTAACTGAGGAAAAGACTGTTCTGTCAGAATTAACTGCCACTAAAATGGCTACTAGCAATCATTCCTATATCTATTTGCATTCAGTTTTGATCAGCTTCTCCTACCCTCATGTCTCTACTATTGTTAATCATTGTACAAGAACCCACATGTACGTTGAACAAAGACAGGGTTTTTAAAAAATTACTGTATTAAAGTCACTGTATCTTAGTGCCATTTCATAAAATAACTGGGTTAGAAGGGGTCTTTTAGGCCATTGATTCCAACTCCCCTGCTCAATGCAGAAATCCAAATCAAAGCAGATCTGAGAAAGTTGTCCAGCTCTCTCTTGAGTGCCTCTAGTGTTCATCTGTTTTCTCAATAAGCACAATGATTAGAAAGATGAATAAGAAATGACCCTAAATTAAGTTAAATTATATTGCTCAGGAATTATTCTGAGATTATAAAACTGATTCTTTCTTTCATCCTTAGTGACGAGCAAAGAGCCATCAAGTTAATGGTAGTTATTGAATCAATGGAATTTAGCAGCAGCTTGGAATCTTTACCTATAAAGAGGGGCGTTAACCGTTGGACTCCGGTATAAACGCCCGCACCCAACTATCGTATCGCGTACCGAGCCACCTGCACTTGCCTGAACCCAGACCGCAGAGCGCCACAAGGTTGCCAAAGTTGGCAGTGGAGCAACAGCCCCACGAACGGGAACAAAGGGAAACAACTTCAATTCCCAACGTCCTCTGCGTCGCGCCGTGCCTCAGCCAATCAGGCTGAGAGGTGTGAGCAAAAAGAACGTTGGGAAACGCGGCGCGCCCAATTGAAAGCGAGCCGCAGGAAAAAACTGCCGCACGAATGCAAACAAAACAAACAAAACTCCTAGTCCCAACGTCCTACGTGCTGTGAGCCCTTCAGCCAATCAGGCTGAAGGGTGTGAGTGCGCAGAACGCTGAAAAAGCCGGTGCACAAAAAATAAAATAAAAACATGCCGGCCTCCCGCAACAGGAGCGCAAGTCCGCTGCAGGCAGATGCAGCGCCTCATAGCCTCGCAAACAAACACACACAACCACGGCGAGACCGCCGCCGGCCTTCTTTCCTGGAGCAACAGGGAGAAGAGGGACTCCCTCTTCTCCCCGCTACCCAGCCGAAGACATGGTGAGATCACCACTGGCCTCAAGGAAAGTTGATCCGGGGTGGGGAAAAACCAGCATGCAGCAGTTCATCAGGGGAAGCACACTTCCGGGCGAATGACTGGCTGCTGCCTTTGTACTACCAATGGAGATTATACAAAAGCAGCAGCCAGCAATCCGCAAGGAAGAGCACCACCCCTTACGGATCGTTGCCTGCCGATCTCCGGTTAGGTAAGCCAGGAGAAAAAGGAGACAGAGAGGAGAAAACTATCATCAGGCAGATAGCTCTTCTCTGCCTCTTTTTCTCCCAACCTACCTAACGAACCTTACCGGGGGAAGAGCGAACTGACTGCCGGCTCCTCCTTTTCCCCATTGCTGCATTGAAACCAAATTTCAAAGCAGCAATGGGGAGAAGAGGATCCGACAGACAGGCCGTTCTTCAAGCAAAAAAACACAACAACAAAGCCAAACATTTACCTAACATGCCAACCACCCAAATTAATAACACACAAATAAATAAATAAATAAAAACACATTAACCAACAAAACAATAAACAACAAAATCCACAAACAAAAACACCCAAAATACCATGAAAGCACTGAAAGAACACCTAACTACAACACGAAAATACCTAACTCAAACAACAAAATACCACAAATTAAACAAATAAACACAAAAGAAATCAGAAACATAAAAAACAATCAGAAATAAACAAAACAATTTAACAATCTAAAACCCAAAAAACCCACAAAAGAAACAGAAACACCTACCAGCCCAACACCAAAAAAATAACAAAAAACAAAAACCAGATTAAAAAAACCAGGAATTCACCAGCACGTCCTCTGTCGATGACTCCGGAACAGAAATGAAGAAACAAAGACTACTTACCAGAAGAAGGCCCACCTAGAGGCCGGGAGAGAAAAAACAAGTCAAACAAAAAAATAATCCAACACTATTACTAACAGCCCCACCTGCAGGCCGGAAGATTAAGATCAAGTCAAACAAATGCAAAGCAGCCCTCTTGCTAACAGCCCCACCTAGAGGCCACAAGAGTAAAAACAAGTCAAAAAAATAAGAAATAAATCAAAATAACAAATAAATCTAATAAAATAGATCAAAAAAAGTCACAAACCACAAATACAAAACACCCCCAGCCAAACCACCCTTAACCAAAAATAATAATAAAATAAAAGAAATAAAAACTGCCCAGCTGGCCGGGCACAAATATGCTAGTTAATTATAAATTGATAGAATATACAAACCTTTTATTCTGCTCTGGTTTCTTTCCCCCATTATGTTTGTAGACAGAAGGATATGAACTTAATTCATGAGTTTTGTCTGTCCTGTTTTCTCAGGTGATCAAACAATATTATTTTAATTTTCTTTGGTCGGTTGAAAGTAGCAATGAAACAGATCTTGCCCATGTGGGAATTAGGACTCAAATATTTTAGCAATATTTTTCTTCCTGAAAAGTTACAAGGCACAAACATAATGTTTCTATAACTCGATGCAATCCATACTCAGAAAGCAAATACCAATTTTATCTTGAAAAGAAGTTCTATTTGGAAATGTTGACTTTGTCAGGAACATATCAGTCTTTGCCCTCTGTCTATAAAGAGTCTTTTTTTGATTCTGTTATCTCAATTTTTCGATGGCAAAAGTTTGGTATGCCATCAAATGCTGCTGTGAATCATGTTTGAGGCAAGCATATGTGTCCGCTTCTTACAATATTATACTATCACACTTGCAAAACTTTTTAGTATTATGTGATTGAAACATCAGACATGCAAACCAAACTGTACTGTCTCCCAACTGACACAAGACAAGACTAGACTAGGCTGAACTGAATTGAACTGAGCTGAACCAATTGCCAAATGTGATTTGAGGCGAGCACACATTAGAATAAACAAACTTTTTTATTTTTAGGAGCATGCTGCTTCAACATCTCCATATCACTGATTCGCCAGAACTTTTGTTTAACATTGATTACATCTGAAACATAATTTTTCACTAAGTGTAATTGCTGTTGCTATTGCTACTTCTCTTGCACTGTTGCTAAAACAGCACTTTTATCTCTTTGGTCAAAAACTACACAACAAACCAGTTTCAGGCAAAAGTTCAAATGTTAGGAACAGACTGTAAAGCTCCAAACAAGGGCTGCATGAAATAGTTGTGGCTTCTCTAGCTTATTGTCTTCCTTTTGCCATTGTTGTACACTTCCTAGCTAATTTTCACAGCCATTTGAATTAAATGTTGTTTGATGATGATGAGTTGAGATTTTTTTTCAGGATTGTGCATTCTATGTATCATATTCTAATCTTCCTTTATGTACACTAAGGAAGTTTCTTTTCCTTTCCTCTTGAAGAGGCTAGCAATCAAAGAGCCAGGCATGCACAGTAACTGCTGTCTGACCAGTTTATAGGTACATACATGGGATTTGATCCAGACTTATGTTGAAGAACAGGAAGTGATGGGAATTTCAATAATTCCTTGTTCTTGCAGACTCTGAGCCCTCTGAAAGCTGCTGTGGGGATTGGGAAACCTTTAGAGTAGCACAGTGATGGTGAACCTTGGCATTCCAGATGTTCTTGAACTTCAATTACCAGAAGCCCAAGTCAGCACTCCTGCTGATCAGGGCTTCTGGGAATTGAAGTTCAAGAACATCTGGAGTGCCAGACTCTGAGCCCTCTGAAAGCTGCTGTGGGGATTGGGAAACCTTTAGAGTAGCACAGTGATGGTGAACCTTGGCATTCCAGATGTTCTTGAACTTCAATTACCAGAAGCCCAAGTCAGCACTCCTGCTGATCAGGGCTTCTGGGAATTGAAGTTCAAGAACATCTGGAGTGCCAAGGTTCACCATTACTGAAGTAACATAAGAGTGGGTAATGAAGGCCTCAGAAGGGAGGAAGATTTGATGAAAATTACTTTCATTTCCCTGACCCTTAGTAGGATGCCTTCAATGGATCTTAATTTCCTATATGACAGAAAGCTCTGTTCTCTATAATGGCAAATCTGAATTGAGCACGTGATGTTTCTGTTGTGAATATAAAAATGTATAGTTAAATCAAAGTCCTAACTGGAATAGATCCATGGGACTTACTTAAACATTGACTTACCAAAGTCTTATTTCCTAATTTGGTCTGCCTTGGTTGGGACTAGCTACTGACTATTATCTCATATATTTCATCAAATTTGCACCTCAGGTTGGATGGATCTAGGTTCATACAGTAAGTGTTTCTCCTCATGAAGTCTTGTTTTGTGAGTGAAGAAATACTGGAAACATCAACTGACCAAAAAAAGTGGTTTCCAACAAGATGAAAACAAAGAGAGTAGTTGTGGTAGGTTCTCTCCCCGCCCCCAATTTTTTTTGTTTTATTGAGAAAACAAGTTTCTATTCAGCAGAGCTGCAGAATGGAACTTCTTGGAAAATGCCAAACAGCAGCCAGAACACAAAGAAAACTGTTTCTTCAATACATGGTAGGAAGGTTGGCACAAGATTGATTTACTGGGCTAAAGCTATGCTCCCATTTCATCCAGCTTTCAATCTAATAAAGGCATAGCTACATTCTGCTTGGCCAAGAGCATTGAGGGTTTTTCTGCTGCATAGATGGCAAGCACGGCGCCAAAATGGCCACCACGCTTTTTGCGGGGGGCCCCCACCCCGGACTCAGACATCCGGGTAGTTAGGGGGCGTGGCCAACCCCTTTATAAAAGGGGTGGCCACGAAGCGGCCCTCCGCCATTTTAGAAAAGCGACGGAGCGGAGAAGTTCGCTCCGACGCTTCAATTCTTTGATTTGCTTTGCCTTTCCTGACTTACTTGTCGATTGGAGCGTAGGAGCGGGGGAATCTCCTCCACAGTTAGTGCTCGTCCAGTCTTTGGACATTGACTTTGGGTGGCCATCGCCCCCAAAAAGAAGACTGCCGCAGCCCCGCGGCCACGTGTACGGGGAAGGGCTTGCCCGCCCCCCCCGCCCCCACCTCTCCTGGTGCCACCTCGGGCCGGAGGGCTCATCCGGGGGTGAGGAGACGGGTTGGCAGGGTTTTGCTACCCACTTCCACCAATGAGGGTGGCCAGGCCTCTGCCTCCCTGCCCAGTCGGAGGACTCGTGCAGGGGTGGTGCTGGCCTGCCCCCTGGGGGCTTCAGCCCCAATGGATTCTGAGGCACCCTCCTTGGCTACAGGGCCATCGGCGGGATATGGCATGGGGCAAGGTGGCCTGACTTGGCACGGTGCTGGATCGCGCCCCGCCATGGCCCCTGCACCCCATGGGCCGGACTATCTGGATTGGCCCTACTGCGGCAGGGGGCTGGCACGTGGCCTCGCCCCTCCGCCTACGGTTGGCCTTGGGCTGGGTCATAGACCTCTGCCCCACGCCGGGCAACATTTGCCCGGCAAGCCATCTAGCCCACCTTATTCTGGCGGGTCGGACACAGTCGATTTGTTTCTTGCCTGCATAGCGGCCCTGGAAGCATCGATGGGGATCGCCCCACCACCTATGGACACCGGGTTTCGGCCATCTACGGCCGCTACCCATCTGCCTCTTCAGACCTCTCAGTGGGCCATGAGCCGGGTTGAGCTGCTGGAGGCCATCAGGCCCACGCACGGTGGTGCTCCGCAGCTCCCTGTGCGGCCACCCCAGCAGGGCATCCCATTGGTGCCCGGTGCTACTTGGCCTGGAATTGCATTGGCCCAGAGCTCGACCTCTGTCGCGAGCTCCGACGCCCACCAGAGGCCGGAACCCCCTGTGGGGGCGGCCCAGGGGGGGTGCAACAAGTGAGTATGGTGGTCAATTTAGCACACCATCTATACTAACACAAGCTACTAGTGGGGTACAGTGGCCCTGACCTCACCAGGCTACTTCGGATGGGCAGTTCACTACTCAGTACCCTTCGGCCACCTGGGCTCCTACCTCTTCCCAGGTTTTGCCGGGGATAACCGCCCATCTGCTCCAGCTCAATTTCCTGTTGGGCAACAGGGCCCATTATACACTCCCCCACTTCGATCCGTGCCGACTACGGCCAAGCCAACAGCCAGCTAGTCCCTTCCCCTGGGTGACCACTTGTCTCAGGCCACCAGAGAAAAGATATGGCGGGGGGAGTCCGTCAATATTTTTACCCTCCTTAACCGTGAACCTACTAAGGAGGAGAAGGAGGGGCAGGACGACAGGGACAAGGAATTGTCCCATCGTCGTAAGCCCCCTCGTACGTGGGCCAACTGGTTACCGGCCTATTTAATCTACATGGCACTATATCTTAGGGCTCATCCTGATTTGGCCATTCCGAGGGTCCAGTATCTGGACAATATTTACCGGGCTGTCGTCGATTTTCCTGGCCCGTCATGGTTAGCCTATGACGAGGAATTTAGGATGAGGGCGGCCCTTCACCCGGAGATGCGGTGGGATGAGCCCTGCCAGCAACTGTGGCTCCTTTATATGACCCCATACACGGCCGGCGCCGGGTGACCGGTACCACTGCGGCCATGTGGTACAGCAGTCTGCCACTACACAGGTTTCCCCTCCAGCCGGCGGGGCAGGGGGTTCCAGCCCGCCTGCTGTGTTGGAGCTACTCCGCCAATGGAGTGTGCAACAGGCGCCAATGTAAATTTAGGCACGAGTGCCCTTCCTGTGCCGGCCCGCATGCCGCTTCCGCGTGCCCGAGGGCCGGCGGGTCCCGGGGTAGGGGAAAGGGATACCAGGGGTCAGCCAGAGCTCCCTCTGACGCTGCCACGCATACAAAAGGCCCCCTCCCAATTAATCTTAGCATGCTTGAACGGTGGCTGCGCGTCTATCCTAGACAGGATGATGCGATTTATCTACTAGAGGGTTTTACTTTTGGCTTCCGCATCCCGTTCAGGGGTGTTCACGCACCTCAGGACGCCCCGAATTTGCTGTCTCTCAGGGGTAAGGAGAGCATTGCTGTGGAGAAGATAGCCAAAGAAGTTAGAGAGGGTAGGGTTGCTGGACCATTTGATATGCCCCCATACTCAAATTTAAAAGTCTCCCCTCTTGCCTTAGTGCCTAAAAAGTCCTCAGGTGAATTTCGTTTGATTCACCATCTTTCTTACCCTGCGGGATCCTCGGTCAATGATGCTATACCGGATGACCATTGCTCAGTCCAGTATACGTCCTTTGATCAGGCCTTGCAGATGGTTCTCTCATGCGGTCATGGGGCGCTACTGGCGAAGTGCGACATCAAATCGGCATTCCGATTGTTGCCAGTGCACCCTGATGACTTTCAGCTTTTAGGTTTTTGTTTTTGGGGCAAGTTTTATGTGGACAAGGCCATGCCCTTTGGCTGCTCCATTTCGTGCTCGGCCTTCGAACGCTTTAGCACCTTTCTTCACTGGGCTTTCTTTCGAAGGTCCCGGTCTGTGGCACACTACCTCGATGATTTTTTGTTTGGGGGTGAACATGACTCGGGCACGTGTGGACGCCTTCTTACCATATTTCAGGGGCTCATGGAGGAACTTGGTGTTCCTCTGGCACCTGAAAAGACTGAGGGCCCAGCCACCACCCTTACCTTTCTGGGTATAGACATTGACACCGTTGCCCAGACATCCAGCATGGAGAAGGTGACTCGGATCTCAGATGCGATTTTGGCAATGCTTGCCAAGCACAAGGTGTCTCTCCGTGAGTTGCAGGTGCTCCACGGCCACCTCAACTTTGCCTGTAGAGTGGTAACACCGGGTAGGGCCTTTGCCAGGCGTCTTTGTGATGCTATGGTGGGTCTTTCTAGAAAACATCACCGGGTCCGGCTGACTAAGGGTTTGCGGGCTGACCTGTCAGTTTGGCTCACGTTCTTACAGGGCTTTAATGGCGTCTCCTTTTGGAGGGCGGAGCATATGGTCACACCTCAGTTCCAAGTCCAGTCGGATGCCTCAGGTTCCCTCAGATATGGGATTTATTTTGAGGGTAGGTGGGCCTATGGGAGATGGCCCCAGGAATGGCAAGACACGGATCGCTTACGCGATCTTACGTTCCTTGAGTTTTTTCCGATTTTAGGTGCACTTATGCTCTGGGGTGACATGTGGGCTAATTCCGTAGTACACTTTTGGTGTGACAATGCTGCCGTAGTGCATATTGTTAACGCCCAAACATCTAAGTCCCCCAGAGTCATGGCCTTGGTTCGATAATTTGTCCTTAGGTCCTTGCACCTCAATATGCTCTTTAGGGCCAGACATGTGCCAGGCATTAACAATGATATTGCTGATGCTTTATCCCGCCTGCAGATCTCCTGGTTCCATGCCTTGGCTCCAGACGCAGAGGAACTTCCCTCTCTACTTCCAGCCAAGATGTGGACCTTTGGCGAGGAGAAGTAAACCGGGCGATGTCTTTGGCCCCTCGCGCGCATAAGGCGTATCAGCACATGCTCCTCCAGTTTAGGACTTTTTGTAGGGAGAGGCAGCTGCCTGACATGTGGCCAATCCCGGTTGACCATGTTTTGCAGTACATGGTGCACCTTCATGGTCAAGGTCTGGCCCCACACACCATTGCCACCAGGCTTTCAGCCTTGGCATTCATGGCTAAGGCACGGGGCTTTACAGATTGCATGGGTGACTTCCGTATAAGCCATGTGTTGGAAGGGTGGACACGTGAACGCAGCCGCCACCCGGACACATGTCAACCTGTTTCACCTTGTCTTCTGGCACACCTTGCTTGAGGCTGGCATAGCCTGTGTTATGATAAGTATGAGGAGTCTCTTTTTCATGCAGCTACCACCGTAGCTTTCTTTGGAGCTCTGAGAATCAGTGAGCTGGTCCCACTTTCAAAAGGGGACATGTCCCGTAGGGCACTAGAACTGGAAGATGTGTCTCTCAACCAGGAAGGGACTCAGTTGAGGATTTGTTCCTCAAAGGCCGACCAGCAAGGGAAGGGTAGTAGCGTGATGCTTCTACGATGCATGTTTGCTGACATCTGTCCGGTTGGTGACCTACATGCGTTTTTGGCAGTGCATGGTTCATGCCCTGGCCTGTTGTTCTGCCACCAGGATGGGTCTCCCCTTACCAAATTCCAATTCTGGAGGGTTACTGGGACGGCACTTCACAGTGCGGGGGTCCCTGGGGCTCGTTATGGTACCCATTTGTTTAGGATAGGCGCTGCATCAACTGCGGCTGCATTTGGGTACTCGGAAGCTGACATACGTCAGATGGGCAGGTGGGGATCTGTGTGCTTTTCTCTGTATGTTCATCCCCTCACTGCATGAGTGCCTCGTTATGCCCTCAATTCTCTCTCCTTCTCTTACAGACCCTGTGTGTTTCTGCACACCAGTGGCAGTGTGGCTGGTGGGCCACAGTTATGTGAACTGGGCGGCACAGTATGCGGCTTCGTCAGAGTGGGGACCCCATCTCGGGCTATGTGCAACCGCGTGTATGCAGTGGTATGGTGTGCGCGGCATGAGTGGCTGGAACTGTTGCCATTCCTGATGTCCATCGGGGATGCCAGACCGCCAGATGTTTTAATTCTGCACCTCGGCGGCAATGATCTCGCACAGATCACTGGCCTTGCCTTAAAGACTTCTGTGTGCAGTGACCTGGCGTTTCTTCACCATTTATGGCCGTACACACGGTAGCTATGGTCAGACATCGTACCGAGACACTGTTATAGGGGAGGCATTGACCTCTGTGGTTTGGACCGTGCCCGGCAGTCAGTGAACAGGGCTGTTGCCCGGTTCCTTACGGAGAATGGCTTCGGTACAGCCATTCGTCACCCGGGGATAGGGTTACAGGATTTTAGCCTGTATTCTGGAGATGGGGTTCACCTGTCAGCAAGAGGTATGGACCTCTTTTTGGAGGACGTGCAAGTGGGCCTGGTGACCGAGTTGTCGGTCAGGGGGGGCAGTGAGTCATCATGGACGCCTCCCCGTGTGGCGGGTAGCACTGGTAAGGTAAAATTTATGACCCATAGGTATCCGGCAGGTTCGCAATTGATTGGCCAACATGTAGATAAGTACAGGGGAAACAGGCTTGGCCGGTCAAGGGCGAACCATGAACAGGGTGATGCTAGGAGCTCCACAACCTGCATCACCTTGATATTTTAATGGATACATGTCAGAGGGTGGGGACAATAGATAGTATATTGACTTCGGTCAACAATTTGTTTGTGACAACAAACAAATTGATACAAATTGATACATAATAGCCAATTGCCATTGTCAATTTGGGTGGAACCTTACCAGTGCTACTGCGGCCTGCTTGCCTTAAAGAATTACAATTGGATGATACACCAATTGAAAGTTATAATTCGGACTCGGGCATTATTCAATAAAAGTGGCCCAATGCCTTAAATCCAACTCCGGTGTCTGTGTCCTTATTTGGGTGGGTGCGCCTGCAAGGCAAGCGCTGTGCCAAAATGGCCGCCATGCTCTTTGCGCGGGGCCCCCCACCCCGGACTCAGACATCCGGGTAGTTAGGGGGCATGGCCAACCCCTTTATAAAAGGGGTGGCCACGAGGCGGCCCTCCGCCATTTTAGAAAAACGACGGAGCGGAGAAGTTTTTCCCTCCACCCCCTCCCTAGTGGACAGTGTGACTTATTCTGGTCGCTTCAGGGCTGGGTGGGATTTTTTGCTTGAACCTACAATTGGCACTTTTGGTTCTTGGCTTTTTCGCCCATCCCACACTGTTGCTAGTGTTTGAGATACGGGGTAAGTTGACTTTGGTCACTTTTGGCGGGTAGCACTGGTAAGGTAAAATTTATGACCCATAGGTATCCAGCAGGTTCGCAATTGATTGGCCAATACGTAGGTACAGGGGAAACAGGCTTGGCCGGTCAAGGGCGAACCATGAACGGGGTGATGCTAGGAGCTTCACAGCCTGCATCACCTTGATATTTTAACGGATACATGTCAGAGGGTGGGGTCAATAGATAGTATATTGACTTCGGTCAACAATTTGTTTGTGACAACAAACAAATTGATACAAATTGATACATAATAGCCAATTGCCATTGTCAATTTGGGTGGAACCTTACCAGTGCTACTGCGGCCTGCTTGCCTTAGAGAATTACAATTGGATGATACACCAATTGAAAGTTATAATTCGGACTGGAGCATTATTCAATAAAAGTGGCCCAATGCCTTAAATCCAACACCGGTGTCTATGTCCTTATTTGGGTGGGTGCGCCTGCAGAGTGGAAGATGTGCTTCTTGCCCTATCCTTCTGCTGTTAAAGATATAGACATAAACATGTATGTTTAGCAATGTCATTAAGCTCTCAATCTCATTACAGCTTCTGCATTGCTACCCTAATTTGTGTTTTATTTGTTTTAATCTTTTTTACTTAATATAAATGGCAAGCTTTTTAGCAGCCATTCCTTTAATACAAACAAACAAGCAAAAAAACACACACCATACAACTCTTAAAAATACATTTTATTTATGAACAAAGCCAAGTTGAGTGAAACTTGTATATGTGAGGGCTTTGTGCAAATATCCTGTTAAATATATAGATGTTGGAAGATAGCCTAAGTCAAGAGTTCCCAAACTTTTCCTGCCAGGGGCCTGGCCTCGCCTTGTCAGTCAGTTGAGGGGCCAGTCACGTGGTTCTTCCCGCCAGCAGTTTTGGCAGCAGCGCATGGATTTGTGGCATGTTTCTGGGCATTTTCCCCACTTTTGCTGCTTCTCTTGGAGGAGGGAGGGAGAGAGGAATGTTTTTGAGCCATTTTTGAATTTTGTGCTGTGTTTTTACAGCGTTTTGGGATGAAAACACGGCGATTTCGGCACTTCCAGATATGTCAGAGCACTTCTGGTATCGGTGGCAATTTGGCATGGGTCTGGATGAATTTGGGGGCATAGGTTGGGAACCCCTAGCCTAAGTGATCCTGTTATTCCATCTGTGATCCTGTTTCCCATCTCTGAACAGTCATGTACTCTATAGACAACAAGGCAAAATTGTAGAGAAGCTAAAGATTTGCAGCCGTTGTGAGTTTTATGTCTTCTGACACAGAAAACAGTCAGTGTAGCTAGCACATTATTTTTGAATTTGTTTCACCTTATGGATTTGTCTGGTAAGAAGCACTATACAGTATTTCTAATATAGCCAATGCATGGGACTTGCATTTGCATATTTTGTAGTTTTGTTTGTCATTTTTCTTCTGCTTAGCATTTAATAGCACTGTTTTTCACTGTGTTTAATTAACTTGCTGTTTGGTAACGAATATGTGTTTAATATTTGTTTTTATAAAGCCTCAAATCGTTGGAGATACAAGGCATAGAAAGAAGGGATATTACCAAATAGCGAATGTAATTCCTAACTAAACTAAGATACATGTTACTAAACATGTTATAATTTCTTAATGGAAACTTCCCTTGTTTCCCTCTTTCTTCCCACCCTTTTTGGAACTGTCTGGAATAACTATTTGTTTGACAAATCTTTTCATTCAAGCTGCAAGCCTATATTCAACTAAGCATATTTCTGTGTAGTAGGCATGTTAAAGTAGTACACTGTTAAAATACAGTCTTTGTAGGAAATTTGAGTGACACCAAACCAGACACTTGAGTTCAGAGGGGAAAAAACTGAATTTTCTCTGACAATGTAAACTTGAATCCATGTAGTGATTTTAGGCTTGTCTGTACATTATTTGAAGGACCATTACCATTTGCAATTTCTAGCCATATATTTAAGATTGCTTTTGTTTTTATATACTGAACTATGAAAACACTCTCTAATAGAGAAAGAGTGTGAGTACTGGAATGGAGGGATAATGGTATTTCAATGACAGGTAAAATTTGAACAGGTCCTTCCTCATTGGAAATTATGTTTGGTCTCTTTATATTTACATACACACGCACACACGCACACACAAATTGTGTGTGTGCGTGTGCGTGTTTGTTCCCATGCATAGATTTAATTATGTGGGAACATGTTTCCTCCTCCTTCCATCTTGGGTACAATGTAATCTACATGCAATGGATAAACTTCACTGCATGGAACTAGTTGTATAATGAAGTCTCCCAAACATTAGTCTTTGTAGATTTTTTTCTGGAATTTTTAAAATGAATTTGTGTTAAGAAGATGCCTTTTCCATCTTGCAAAGATTATTCTCTTGATAAAATTCCCCTTCTGAGATTCAATGAAAGATAACAGAAATTGATGGCTTTTCAAAGTATTAGGAGAACATCAGTTAATTTGAAACTTAGCCTTGATTTGTATTTATACTTAATATTCAGTAGCATTTATATGATAATAAGACTAGCTGTAAGGAACACGATATTTGATTTTGTAGTAGATAGCTGGATTGGAGCATCTTCTTTTGATGAGAAGTGACAATATTATTTCATTCTTGTTACAAACCAACAAGCCTTTATGTTCTTACTGCATTATATTCATAAGCTACCAAATACTGTTGTGCAAATTAATTGTATATTTTCCTGCTTTAGAAATCACCCATGAGCTTTGTCCCATATTGTTTGTAAACCTTTGTGCACTTATTGGGAATAAGACCCAGTGAACTAATTGGTATTTACTGCTAAGTAGGCATACAGTAAAACCCCAATTTACAAATGCCTCGAGTTACATAAAATTTGACTTACATAATGATTTTATGCTAAAACCATGTCCCAATTTACACACTTTCCTATGGGTTTGCTTTGAGTTACGTAAAGATTCTTTTCCCTAGGGGTTTGCTTCAAGTTACATAAAAATCAATTTCCCTATGCGTTTGCTTCGATTTACATAAAAATTTCATTTTTCCAATGGGTTTGTTTCGAGTTACAAAAGAATTCGGTTTAAGCAAAAGCCTATGGAATGGACTTTTTTGTAAGTAGGGTTTTTACTGTATATAGGATCTTGTTCTTAAAATTGCATAATAGATGGTAAAGTTCAACATAGTGACAACTCTACAATTTGTAGAAAGCATGTGCAGAATCACTGTTACTCACTAACTTTGTATCTTCTTGTGGCTAGCATAATTAGTTGTTTTGTGAAAGACCTTCTTGAATTATAAATTCTGACATAACTGAATGAAATAAATATTTCATATTGTGTATCAATTCATTTCTTCAAAGATTATGGAGCTCCCATCTTCATCCCAGCTCCTGCCAACCTAGCAGTTCGAAAGCAAGAAATTGCAAGTAGATAAATAGGAACCACTTCGGTGGGAAGGTAACAGCGTTCCGTGCGCTCCGGTGTCTAGTCATGCCTGCCACATGACCACGGAAATGTCTGCAGAAGCAGACAGCGCTGGCTCTTCGGCTTAGAAACAGAGATGAGCACTGCACCCTAGAGTCGGATACGACTGGCTTTCGAGCAAGGGAAACCTTTACCTTTACCTTTACTATGGATACTTTTTACAGTTTGGAATCACCGTCGGGCATACCTTGGGCAATGGCAACCTTGTTTTGGCGGCTAATCTTTTTTACACCAGATCAAATCACTTGACATAAAGAATTTAAGAATCCATGCAATTTTTAAAACATTTGTGTCATACTAGCTATTATGTTTCATGAAACTGATAATGGAAAGCTCTTACCATTACCTAGCCAGCTATGTATTTACAAACTTTTCATGCATTACAGAGTAACAGTGTGTATATTTGTCAATCTGTGTACTTTTCTTTTTTTAATGTTCATTATGGACTTTTTATTGGCAGGAAGACAGCGCTGACTTGAAGTGCCAACTTCAGTTTGCCAAAGAAGAAGCAGCGCTGATGCGTAAAAAGATGGCCAAGCTAGGCAAGGAGAAAGATGAATTGGAACAAGAACTCCAAAAATACAAGTCGCTCTATGGAGATGTGGAAAGCCCACTCCCCATTGGGGAAGCTGGAGGACCACCAAGCTCAAGGGAAGCTGAACTGAAGCTTCGTTTGAAGCTGGTGGAAGAAGAAGCTAACATACTTGGCAGAAAGTTAGTGGAACTAGAGGTGGAAAACAGAGGCATTAAAGCTGAAATGGAAGATATGAGGTGCCAGTATGAGAGAGTTTGTCTTAGCCAGGACCATGTCGCAAGCATTCCTACCTCGCCTTATGGGGACACTTTGGAGTCAGCTACAGAGCTGCACCGTCATTTGCAATTTGTAGAAGAAGAGGCTGAACTGCTGAGGAGATCAATTGCAGAAATTGAAGATCACAATAAGCAATTAACACATGAATTAAATAAATTCAAGTTTGAGCCTGGGCAAGAGTCTAGCTGGCTTGATGAAAATGCTTCCAAGTGTGGTGGGTCTGTACAAGAAGAGCTAAAATCAGCCCGGATGCAAATCAATGAACTGAGTGGGAAAGTGATGAAACTCCAGTATGAGAATCGGGTATTGTTGTCCAATGTGCAGCGTTATGATCTTGCCTCCCACCTAGGACTACGGACCTCAAGTCCAAGGGACAGCGATGCAGAGAGTGAAACAGGGAAGAAAGAATGTGACATTGAAGAAGGACGTCTACCTCAACCAAAGAGAGAGGGACCCATTGGGGGCGAGAGTGACTCAGAGGATGTGTATGAAAAGACATCAGGTTTTGGGAGTGGAAAGCCATCAGAAGTTAGTGATATGGGTTCCACTGAACTAACACAGGCCAAAGAGAATACAGAGTCTCTGGTCAACATCAAGCGTGAAGCTGAAAGGCTTGAGAGAGCATTGGACCGTCTCATTATTGATACAAACAGTTTAATATTTGAAACAAAAGTGCACATAACAAGTAGTGCTTCCTCTGAGCAAAGTTTTGAAAAGGATGAAGAAAAAAAGGAAAGCAAGAATGAACCATTACTCTTGGATACTGTTAATTCCAGGATGAAAATTTTCCAGAAAGAGCTGCAAATTTTCTTGGAGAAGGTTGACAATATTGGGGAAAGCTTGAAAGAACCAATGGAAGATCTTTCCCCTTTCCCTCACCTCACAGAGTCTTCCAGTTTTCTGTCCACAATGACATCGATCTCCAGAGACTCACCCATTGGTAACCAAGGAAAAGACCTAATCACAGATTTCCAGGTAAGTGGCTGCTTCTTGGTTTCATGCATTTTGCAACTCTTTTCTTGCAGCAGAGGTGTTAATTATAACCATGGTCATTTTGTTATGATTTTGAAGCCTGTATTATAAAGTATCTTGCTGGTTTTCTTTGGTATCTCTCTGCTACTTTGGTTCAGATGGCAGAAAGGCCAATAAAAACAAGAATGATCCCCCGCCCCTGTCTGTTACAGCAGATGCTATAATTTATTCATAGCAACTTTTATCACAATTGCAGCTTAAATAAAATTGACAGATGATTCCAACATGCATTTCCTTTCATATACCATTAGCAATTTTGCTAATGGTTGCACCATAGTATCCTTTTTCTTGATCTTTCAAAAAAAAGGAGGAAAGAACTGTATTCTCAAAGGTCTAAAAGAAGTAAGTTATATTTTTGAAAAGCCTCTTTACATCTCTTTCACATAATGGAGGAGTGAGAAAAGTAGCCAGCAAAGGACTGCCTTTCACACAACTTTCCCCCTGGGCTCATGTCTGTACTGTCGCAGCTTCCATGTTGGATATGGCTTTTCTGCCCAGCACAATTAGGAATGGAAGAGCCTTGTATCCTCATATCCTCCATAACTTATGTGCTTGCTGTTACTTTGACTCATGCATCCTCATTGCATGCGCCTCATAACCAGTGTTTGCATTCTTTCCCTTCTTTCTCTTTTTTGCTTTTCAGATGTTTCAGCCCCTTACTTTGCTTATACTCTTTTTACTTCTTTTCACTTCACTTTCTTATGACACTGCATTTAAGTTAATTTTTCTGTTCACGCTTTTCTTTGTCTTGTAATTTTTTTCTGTCATCTACCTTACGCATTTTTGTTTCTTTTATTCCCTCCTGTTCTTTGTTTTTTTAATCTTATAATCCTCAATCATGCACCTCTAACAGCACAAACTGAGGGATCAGATGGAATGGCAGCACAGCCAAGACCCGGGAGATGAGGAAGAGATTCAACACCAACAAGGCATCACTGAGCCACCCTGCAGAGCTGATGGAGACTTTAAACTCTACAGGCCAGAAAACAAGGGTTCTTTCAGTCTAGAGGTTAGCACAGCCTGTTTAAAGCATCCTGCTGCCTTTATAAGGAAGCAATAAGTATTTGTCACAGAAGCTGAGGCAAAAGGGGGGAATTGTTCATTTTTATTTGAATTAGAAAAGCAGACAAACATATCATAATGTTTGTTTAAAAGATAAAGCAAAACTGCATCATTAATGTCAACCCTGGGATCACAATAGCAGCTCCTGGTATAGGTATAGTTCAGGAGTTCTGAAACCTTTTAAAGCCGGGGGCCCGATGGCCATTTTGACCTTCCTCCCCCACATGGCACTTCCGGGTGTGGTGGAGGCGGGGGGGGGCACATGAAATGATATCATGGGGTGCATCCGGCCCGCAGGCCATAGGTTGAGAATCCCTGGTATAGCTGGTCTGGAAATAAGCAGATACCTGGTGTTCCATGAGTAATATGTGTGATGTGTGATTTTACCACTTTGTTTCATATTCATTATATCACATAACTATGACTGGTTCTAGTACTTCCCAAGAGATAGAAAATAAGCCTGTGTAAATCTTTTCATGCTTGAAACATCTGAATATGTTTGTCTTGTATGGACATAATCCAAAATTGATTCTCTTATGTGAAGAGAATCACTCAAAATGTATAAAGGAGTTCCCATTCTTTATGTTATTCATTTCTATTCCTGTAAAGCAATAGCTTTGCATGTGTACAACACCACAATTGATTTGAAAGCACAAGATTATGGTCTGTATCTTCATCCATCATATGAAGTAGCCAGTATGGTGTAGTGGATAAAGTGACAGACTAGGGCTTTGGAGACTAGGGTTTGAATCCCCCTCTTGGCCATGGAAATTCACTTGTGGGAGTGGAACTAGTAAAACCATTCCTTAAATACAGTATCTCACTTACTTTAGAAGCCCTATTAGAGTCACTTAAGCTGACCTGACAGCACACAACTAACTAACTTTATTCATAAGTGTTTTTTTACGAAGTATTACATCAGTTTCCATGGTAGAATATTTGATTAGTGATAACTAGTGAGATTTGAATGTTTATGTCTGAGTAACAACAACCATACGTAATTTGAATGGTGCCTTCAATGTGGGTTGGAATTCATCACATTTTGTTTAGATTTTTACTGAAATGAAATGAAACCTACTGTAGTGCTATATGTCTTTAGCAGAGATAGGCGTGTTTAATCCTGATGGTTGTTTAACAATGAACAGTTATTTTAAAAAAAGATTTGGCTGGCCCCAGGAACCATGTGATTTAAGAATTAACATTTACTGTATTTTCTGGCATATAAGACTACTTTTTAACCCCGAAAAATCTGTGCCAAAGTCGGGGGTCGTCTTATAGGACAGGTACTTAACTGCAGCTTGTTTCCCCTTGCTTCATATGTCCGGCGCATATGGTGGGGGGTGCCGCGGCCGAGTCCCTGCTCTGTGCGGGGAGTATGAAGCAAGGGGAAGCAAGCTGCACACATCTTCCTGTACCTCGAGGAGGAGAACGTGAGCGTGGATTGGCTTTCCACCAGAACCTGCCCATTCGACTCGGAGGGCTGCGCGTCTTCGGGTTGAGTGTGATAATTTTTATTTGGTGTGCATTGGAAGAGAGGTAGTCTTATACGGCAAGTATATTCCAAACTCTATATTTTAACTGGAAAAGTTAAAATATACGCCCAGTCGTCTTATACGCCGGAAAATACGGTAGTTTGTCATCCACCTTGAGTCTTGGCTCAAAGGTGCAGGGATTTTGGAATAGACAGAAAACTAACAGAAGCAATCCCCATTATGCCAGCCAAACCCCCTTCTGAGGCTGATCTCAGAGATCTGCCATCAGAGGGATCTGCCAGGCGAACTGCTTTGCTGATTAAGATGTGACAGCTGAAAGGTCAAATAAAGGATGGGGTGATGGAGGAATTGGGTTATACCAGCCTTACCCCAAAGAAACAGGCATTATGCCAGCATAACATTAGGCTAAGCCAAATGTAGTCCTAAGTAATTTCAGACATCTTTAGATGGGTGGGGATTGCAATTCAGCCCAGGTTCAGATTGGCTAGTGACAGCTCTGCTAGTGATAAACCATCGTGGTTATTCAAGTTTACATATAAAGTCAGTCAAATTCATTGTGTAGCTGTTGAGCAGAAATGAGCATTAACTAGTAGAAAAATGCACCTTGGATTTAATCTCATTGTGACTCAGCTAGGCACAGAATGACAGAGCAAGAATCATTTGAGAAGAAAAGAAAGGGAGTTTTATAGTATACCTCAGTCACAGCTGTCAGCTGTACTAGAGTCCATCCTTACATAAGAACAAAGGTAGAAATAGTCATAGAGATAGAGTTGCTAATTGTTCTAAATAGATTTGGTCAGGCTTGTAATTGCTTGACAAGTCATCAAATCAATATTTTCATTTGCAGATCCCAAAGTGTGTCAATAACATCTTATAGTGGCTTTATAATAATTCTGTGAACTCAGTGATTCCAGATTTCTATATTCATAGGTACAGTATTTACCAAATATGTATGTACATATGTTATTGTTTTGACAATTGGAAGGCAAAGGCTTTTGGGGTTTTTTAAGGTCTCAATAAGAGACCAATTTTTATATTATAGTATTGCAGGCTAATATTAAACTTATAATCATTGTATAAGCGCCCAAAGTTTTGGGAGCCCAAGTAGAACACTTATTTGGTAGTTTTATCACCATTTTAAACAAGGAAAATAATAATGCGGTTACTCCAAAATAATGTACTGTACCTGCTTAAATACGGTTTGTTTATTATTATGTGCAAGGAACTATGGGAACATTAACACTCCTATAATTGTTCCATAGCAGGACTGACAAACATGATTTATGCAGTCAGAATAACAAAAGCACTGGTGTTACGGCTCGTTTCTAAAGTGTGTTTGAAGTATGGAATAGTGATTCTTATCCGTGACTGTGGGAAAAACTTGTGCATGCATTTGTCTGGAATAAAAGACATGGATTAACATAAAACTGTGGAGATGTTCCCACAAACCACCCTGATTGCAGAAACAAAAGAGTGGCTACAAGATGTCAAAGTTTAACTAATCTGCATGAAGTTGTCCTTCAAATTATTCCCTGAAAGATGGATCATTTATTCTAATCTGCTTTTGTGAATGTGAGAACAGACCCATGGGTTGTAATTATTCCAAATTCATTCATCCTACTGTTTTATCTTAGTTGCATTGGGGATATAGAAGTTATCACTGTTCAACCTGGCTTGAATCTGATCTGCCTTTCCCAAGTGAAATGCTTCCTTACATTTTTAGAAATGAGATGGGTTCAGTGGACACTTTTCCATGCAGAAACATCAAAAGAAGGGAGGTGATTCTTTTGTGTTGTTCTGGATGGTTCATCCACATGTTTGAAAAGATGTGGGCAGAGTAGAAATCTTGTTAGGAACATAGAGGACTGTAGGAATGAACTTTGATTCCTAGTCTTCTGTCTGCAGGAGCATTCAGCTGAGGAAATCTTGTCATCGGCTGCTACCCATGTCCAAGTATACATTTTCCCCATGAAAATCCAGGGAAAATGTCATTGGTGTGAATTTGTTTATTTATTTATTTCTCATACTTCTATAGCCGCCCAACTCACGAAGACTCTGGGCAGCTCACAATGTTAAAACCCACTAAAATCAGATAAAACCCCATTAAAACCTCAAATGTAATTTTTATTCCCATTGCCGTGCTTCATGAGTTCACGCATCAGCAAATTATCCATCAGCAAATCTAGAAATATTTTGATGCACTGTCATTTACATATTTTCCATATTTCTTACAATGAATAGAGTACTCCTCCCTTGTGGAAGGAAAAATCTTGCATCTATAATTCAAACATTGAGGTGGCAGATGTATATAAAATTACTGGTAGTAGCACTAGAGCACTAGCGGCAGGTAAAAAGAATGTTTTCTTTTATGCTGTGTGTCAGGTTATGAAGCTGACAAAATAATAGTCATAAGGATTATTTTGGTACGCAAACTGTAAACAAATACAGAAAATTGTGCATAATATTATCAGTTGTTTTGGCAAGTATCAGAGAGGAATAATGACAATTAACAATTATTTCTCTCCCCCCCCCCCCCCATACTGAGTAGTTTGTACACTAGGTCATAGAATCTGAGCATAAATTTCTGAACAAAACTAAGAAACAATGCATTTGTGCCAATGCCTTTTTGCTAAAATCTTTGCTTTTACATTAAACAAAAGGACAATCTTTTCCAAACAATGTTTTGAAATGAAATTTAAAACTTTGAATTTCACTTTGTAATAAAGTTATCAAATTCTATGGGATATGAATAATTTAAAAAGCAATTTTTTTGTCACACAAGACATGGAAACAAAATGTATTTCCAGTAAATTATTATTTTAATGAGAGGACTGCGTGAAACTTGTCATAGAATTGGTGGTGAAGATACTCCTTGGGAAAATCAATGACAATCGTAACATGAATAGGAATAAACATTTGTCAGTTAATGCTGGTCTCTTGAAATGATGCTGTAGCTGTAAAAGTATAAGGACCCAATCCAGAAACTGAAATGAAATGAAATTCTCATCTCCAACAGCATACCCGTCAAGCGCGGCTCTATAAAATACGGGAAATTACTGCGCATATGTGGATGCGCATGTGCAGTAACCCATTTGCGCATGTGTACTGTGTCCGCGCATGTGCAGTAATCTGCTTGTGCATGTGCACTGTGTCCGTGCATGCGCAGTAGCCCATTTGCACAAGCGCACGGTGGCCGCGCATGCGCAGTAAGCCCTTTCCCCGCCATTCAAATATGGGACGGCGGTGGGAAAGGGGAGGAACGAGCACTGAAAAATGGGAAATCCCAGCCAATACGGGATACTTGACAGGTACAACCAACAGGAGAAACTGCTTGCAATGTTGATGTGTTATTTGGTGGGATACGAGCAGGGAGTAAAGTGTGGCCGTACTGAAGTTATGGACTGCTTCTTTCTCCTTGTATAATTTCTCCAGGAACAGATTGTGCTGTGAGAAGCAGGTGTCTGTTAAATGTGGTGGAAGACAGACGGAGGCACCCGTGTTGCCTCCAATAAGACTAATGGCCGTTTTTGGGTTACATTCAGTAGTTCTGTAGTTGACAATAGTATGATGTCATTTATATTGTATGTGTTTGTTCCTGTGGCACAAATTATAATCAATTCCCACTTTCCAGTGAATAAGCCTCACTGTAAACACAGTGCCAGTTTAGACATGTGTAAGCTAGCCCTGAAATTTGACTTTCCTGCCTTTTTTGGCTTCTGATGCCACTTGAGCACAATGATGAACATCAGTAAATATTCCAACTGCAGTAAATATTTCTGTAGTTACCCCGACACTCATGTACAAGCTTTCTGGAAGCAGATAGGAGATGAGGACCCAAAAAACATCTTGTTCTGTAAATGGAACTCTAAACTTCAAATCTACTTTATGAATGCAGTATAATATATAACAAACAACACAATGGCTGATATCCTGTTATTGGAGCTATACGTCACAAATCTGGTGATGTCATAAGCCATTGTCATTTTTCAGAAATAATAAATTCTTGATAACCTTCCCCACATGTCCTAAGCCTCCAATGTAATCTTCTTCAATTTTGGGAAGCCATGCAAGGGCACTGATATGGTAGCACTACAGCCAATAATGATGGATGAGTTGATTCCCCCTTCCAAAAAAAGTACATTTTTTTCTTGCTGTAACCTTGTCAGATATTTTTCACAACTCAACAATATAGATTATATTTTCAGAAGACCATTTTAAATAAATGTTTTAAAAAACATTAAATTTAGTTTTACAGTAGTATCACAGATTAGCAATGGTAACTGAAACAAATATTTGTGGAAATACATTAAGAAGTATGATATCCAGATTAATAAATTAATCATGACTATTTAGAGGATTTTAAAAAAACTTTTTAGGAAACAACTATCATCAGACAGGCACTGAAAGAACAAACAATGCTGTTGTTAGTTTCCCCCTCTTCAATAGTAAAAATAATATTTAATAAGCATCTTGTTTTTAAATTTTAGTTGAACATTGGAATTATTCCACCACCCCAATTTAAAAACAACAGGTTTTTTTAGCTATATCACTCAGAAAGGAATCAACATCACTCAAGGAAATGATTGCTGAGGCAGCCTTCATTTCTACCAGGAGAAGGTCCTTTGCAAAGTTAGAGGTCTTAATTTCCTGTTTGGGGAAAGGTTCGTCACAAAATACTTTGAATTGCTGCAATCAGCTCACAACAATATTTTGTAGATTGAAACATTTATCCCACCCCCACCCCCAACTGTTGGGACTGTAGCTTAGGTCAGAAGGAAGTGAGAACATTGAAGGCAATGGCAGATGATGCCATCATTGCTGCTAAACAAAATGTCCAGACTGTGGTAGGCGACTCTTGACCCACAGCAGCATTGAATCGAGATGTGGTTAGCAACAATGTGGAGATTATTGAGATAATGGTTGAATGTGTGTGTGCCCTTGTCCACATGCAGTTAGGTTGGAGATGAATGCATGTTTCTCTCTTATTCTGTAAATGAAGAAAGCACTGATTAGCATAATTCTGCAGGGGCAACCTAATATAGACATGCAAGCACATCCATTTGACATATGCATTTATGTTAACAGCTGTGCAGATGTGGCATCATTTCACTGATGATGATCATAACATATCTGAACAGACATTATGGTGTTCTAGTTGTGAGTTTCAGTGGTGTTAGTCCTGTAGTTTTGTCACACTTCTAAGAATCTTTGTCCTGCTGATAGCTGAGGGACTGCCATGTTTTACCTGTACAGAATGTATCGATACAGGAGCTTCAGGCTCAACTTGAGCAGGAGATGAAACGTCGAGAAGAGGAACAAGAAACATTTACAGAAAGGATCCTACAGGTAAATACATCACCTAGTCACTGAGGGAGACCTTTGTCTGCCCCCCCCCCTCCGGACTATCAATGGCCTCTTGTGTTTTTACTGCAAATTTGGAAATTTTATGGACAACTTAGTTGCAGTCTGGGAGATTATACTGTATATAAGTGTTTTTGGATTAGGAGAAATTTTTAAAAAATTCCCAATAAACGGAACCATAAATTCTGTTTTTCAGTCATATTATCTGGATAGCTGCCCAGAGTGGGAAAATACCCAGATGGGTGGGGTATAGATGTAATAAATAATATAAATAATAAATAGTGACTATCAAGGTTGCAAAGTTGGTATATGCTGCACTTTTATTTGATGATATAAGTCTTTGCAATTCTTGCTCCTGTGTTTCTATATGACCTAATTCTGTCTCTTTAAAATAGATGTTAAAAACCCATATAAGAGGATTCTACTAAAATAAATAGCCACTGGAAACAGTATTTTTCTAGCCCTTTGCATTAGAGGCTGTTCACAGAACATCTAGAACTGTCTCAGATTATTCATTTCCTATCAATATTATTACACATCATCATTGCCATTATCATATGGAAGCTTATGGTGTGCTACATTTCTGCTTATTTGTTTATAAATAGCTTAGCATACATTACTATGGATGAACAAAAATAGATGTCATTTACTAGTAAATCCTTCTGGATCAAATAAATAAAATTGACTTTTGGAAATGAGAGCTCACCATAATTGCAGTCCTTTTTCTCTGTGGGGCGGTATAGAAGTTTAATTGCTATTGCTATTTTTCTTTATAATTATTTTAGTGGTAAATTTTTATACAGACAAAGCAGATGTGAAATAGTAGCTGTTGTTGTTCAGTCACACAGTTGAGACCGACCCTTTGCATCCCCATGGACCACTGCATGCCAGGCTCCTTTGTTCTCTGTCATTCCCCACAGCCCACACAGATTTACGCCCATTGTGTCAATGATGCCATTTAGCCACCTCATCCTCTGCCACCCCCTTCTCATTTTGCCTTCGATCTTTCCCAGCATCAAGGCCTTCTCAAGTGAACCCTCTCTTCTCATTTGGTTGCCAAAGTACTTGAGCTTCATCTTCAGCACTTGTCCTTCTAATGAGCAGTCAGGATTGATTTCCTTCAGGATTGACTGATTTGATCTCCTTGCGGTCTAGGGTATTAGCTGTAGCTGGTTGAAATTTCGTTTTCAGATGTGGTTATTCATTATAGTTTCTGAATTTACTGTTCTAGCAAAACTTAGGCTTCAATTCTGAAAAGAAGGCAGAAAAGAGAATAGTTTGAGAGACTAGTAATATCCACAGCACTTGACCACTGTTGTACTTCTGCCAGCGGGATGAAAGTATCAGCAGAGCTAACTGTTCCTTCTTTTTCTCCTATGTGAAGCTGTGCTCTTTCTGCTCTGCGGAAAAAAGTAATGGGAAGGAATATGATTAGATGTGCTCACTGTATGATTAGATGTGCTCACACCTACATTTCCTACATTGGGATGTGGATGGTAGCTGAGTGGGTATTGCAACTAGTAGATCCAGGGCTTCTTCCCATACATTAGCATATCCCCAACAATCTTTGTTTTGTTGAGAGAGACATGGCATCACAAAAGATCATATATTATGACTAGAGTAAGATTAATTCCTTTCTGTACCCATCGGGACGCATACTTGGAGCCAGAGGATTGAAGTCTTGAACTGTATACAGTTGGTTTGTTTCTTTGATTGATTAATACACTGACTCATTCTAAAAGGGCAGATCAACAATGACTTGTGCTGGAAACCTGAATATTTGAGAGATATAGAGAGAGCTTAGCAGAATATGTATTCTCAACCTGCATGCTTTTCTACTAATTAAGTTATTAGTGGATCATTCATAGAGACAGCAGTGGCTTAGAGGTTAAGTGGCTGAACATGATGAATGGAAGGTCAGCAGTTCGAGACCCAAATGCTGCCCGACGGAGTGAGCTCCAGTGTCTGTACCAGCTCCTGTCAACTTAGCAGTTCGAAAGCAAGAAATTACAAATAGATAAGTAGGTACCACTTTGGTGGGAAGGAAACAGCATTCCTTGTACTCAGGTGTCCAGTCATGCTTGCCACATGACTACAGAAATGTCTGCAGATGCAGACAGTGCTGGTTCTTTGGTTGTAAATGGAGATGAAGGCCATACCCTAGAGTCCAAGTAGATTATTTACTAAGGCATGATTTGTTTTATTAACAGTACTCTTGAAGGCAAATATCTGTTTTTCTATGACTATCCCCTTTCAAAGGAGAACTGGCCCCTCCAGTTTCCCCCAATTGTTTATTTATAATTACTAACTGAAATGTGAGCCAGTAAATGCAGTTCACATAAAGCAGTCAGAGGATCAGGGTCATATAAAGAACATATTGCAAGGATGCCATGACAAGAACAAAGTGTGTGCATAGGGCTTTAAAATGTTTATTCTACAAAAGTCTGGTGCAGCTTGTTAAAGTAAATGAGTTATGTGTTTCCTCCTCAAGTTATTCATATATGGATAATTAAACTTGAGTCTACAATCTGTGGTCTTTGGGTTTCTCACAGTTCAAATCTTTTGCCAAACTCAGTTAACTGATGATAATTAGAATTAGCAATCTTATTTATCTTGGCCAAGACTAGTAAAATGAAAAAATGAATAAATCCCTCATGGGTATTATCCTGCTGATTGTTGTGTGTGATTGTTCTGTTTCAAGCTGGAAGAAGATCATCAACAGACCCTGCGGAAAAAAGACTTGGATGTACAAGGCTTGACTTTGCAAAACAAATTGGAAGAGAAGACTTGGACTCAAGAGAAAAACCTGATGCATCAGGAACTCAGACATTTCAAGCAGAGCACCTTTCTTCTATATGTCAAATTAAAATGGTTGCTCAAACACTGGAGACAAGGCAAGCAGCTGGACGAGCAAGGAGAGGACATTCTTGAGGTAACTGTCCCATGTTATTTAATGGAGTGAATCTAAAAAAGAAAATGACGTAGATAGTTCAGTTGTGAACACAATATATTGTAGATTAAATAACCTTACTTCAGTTTAATCAGTACAATTCATTTGTGGTCACAATTTCACTGATTAAAATGCCAAGAAGATGCTGGTGGGGAATTGGAAGCTGCTTGTCAGTGGCCTTTTACAACAGATTTGAAGTGAGTTCTCAGATATGCAGCACCTCCAAATTACCTGTTATTAATCTTTGTATCAGATATATAACCATGAGAAATCTATAGAACAAATCTGTAATTTTGCAACCCAACCACACCAGAATCTAGGGCCCTAGAAAGCAGGAGCAATAAGATATTAAAACAGCTACCCATCTATTCACAGCTTCAAATTAGTCTGAGGTGGTCTCAGCTATTCTTGCAGTGTGCTCCAAAGAATAACAAAGTGTTTTGTTTGCTTACCAGATAGCATCAAGAGCCTTAAAAGTGATAACTTTGTAGGAAAACAGACATCATTACGATTATTCAGTTTGTCTAACAAAAATGCCCAGTCCTATCATGTGTGATATGTTTCCTCATGTAGCTTCAGAATAACCTCTTATGAAAATTGAACTGAAATTTTATCAAAACTATTCTTTTTACTCAACCAAGATAATTCAAGAAGGAGAAAGTGGCCCTTGAATCACAATAGTTCCGCTTATCTTGTTGCCAGTTATTTTTGTGTGGTACTAATGTGTTTCCCCCATCATAATGTCTTTGAACAGGGGTTCTGAACTTACGGCCCATTGCACCATTTCATGTGGCCCATGTTGTCGTCACCGCCACCACTGGAAATGGACACATTTACTACAGCTGTAAATGTGCCCACAGCTGTCGTAAATGTGTAAACACTGCCGTAAAACACATCCGCAGCTGTCTTAAATGCATTTATGACAGCTGCTGGTGCATTTTACAGCAGTGTTTATGGCATGGGGAACCACCAGTCTGGCCTTCTCAGCTGTCTGAGGGGGTGTAGTCTGGTCCACAGCGTGAAAAGGTTGAGAACCCCTGTCTTTGAACATTGGCTGGCTTTGTGCTGAATTATAGTTATCAATATTGTCAAACATAGGAAGGATGAGAGAAAGGCTTGTTCTTCATCTATCATTAACATTGTTAAGATGAATTATACATGTTTTAGATTTTCTTATTTCCCAGAAAAATATGTTGTCACCACTGTGGTCAAATCAGGGGCAACAGTTACTTGATTAGAGAAAACATTGCCACATTGAAAATATAGAATCACTCTAAAATTGAGAATTATAACAACTGAATACTTAAAATGTTTGCTACCAAATAACTGCAAGCATTAGTGCTACAAATATTATCTATCTGAGAGTAAACAAAACAGAACAGCCAAAAAAAGACAAATTTTGTGGCACCTTAAAGACTAACTCCTGTATTTAAATGTGAGCTTTTGTGGACCAAGTTCACTTCATCAGACATTTAAATAAGGAGTTATGCTTGCACAGACTAACACGGCTACCACTTCAAACATTTTAATTATAATGGTTATTGAATAAAGATTTCCTATCAGTTATTACTGTATTGGGCTGGTTATTACTATATAAGAAATGTCCATCTTAACCTATAAAACCAAGGGTTAACCGTTGGAAGTTCGTATAGGTTCCTAAGCCTGGCCCTACTAACCCGCACCCACCCTTCGTGCACACGGCCGAACTGGGTCCGCAGGTCAACAAAGGATTGAGAAATGCGCCAGTGGGGCAACAGCCCCACAAACACGAAAAAAAGGAAACAACTTCATTTCCCAACGTTCTTTGTGTCGCGCCACAACCATTCAGGCTGAGAGGCGCGACCACAAAGAACATTGAGAAACGCACCATGGCCAATCAAAATCGAGCCGCAAAAAAAATGTCAATAAAATAAAATAAAAAAATTATTAAAATCCTGTGCTGAGTTCTAACTCAAATAAAAACCCAAAACAACTAAACACATTTTAAAAACATTGAATGTAAAAAACATTTACTTTCACATTATTAAAATTATTACCTACGGTACAACTATTTTTTAAAAAACCAAAAACTAAAACATTATTCAGTTACATAAAACAGCCAGCCAAGCCAAAAAAAATTTGTATAAATAAACATTTTAAAAATTACAGACTAAGCAATTTTTAACAAACATTAACACAAGTTAACCTTCCAACACAATTTAAAACAGCTCAGCAATGCCGGACAACCTCTGCTAGTAGATTACTATATAAGAAATGTCCATAGATTATAAACTTCCAGGTTTTAAAAATACTATTAAAATAATTGTTATTGTTATTTATTGAAGAAGTAAACATCAAAAATAGGCACTAATTCTGTTCTTAAATGTTTCAAAAATGTTATACACACACAAAAAAGAATGTTACATATACTTTCATCATATGTTTAGAACCTAAAGCGAAGCACTGTGTGTGCCAAGTCTTCTCTTACAATTCTCTTCTTCCTTTCAAAAGGAACACTCTCTTATTTCATAAGCATTCCTGTCATCATAAAGTAAGTTAACAACCTCTACAGACTGCTTATTACATGGCCACTAGTACTGCTGGATCAAAACCTTCATATAGAAATTATAATTTTGATTCTACTTGTTATTTTAGCTGGAACATCTTGATACCGTACCGGAATTCATCTTTCAGTTGGAACAAAAGGATGAAGCACAAGAGGAGGAGGAGGAGGAGGAAGAAGTGTTTACAATGACAGCTTACTCCCAACATTCCACCTTGGAAAAAATTGAGTGTGGACCACAACTACAGACTGCAGAACTGCTACAACATCAAAAGCAGGTATTAATGGGAATCTGCAGATGCTTCCTTTGTCTTGAAAATCCAACTCTTTATATTCCATTATTCTGCTGCACCTGGAATATTTTAAGTGTACAGTGGTACCTCGGTTAACTTAATTAATACATTCTCCGGGACATTTCTTACAGCGAAAATTACTTTAACCGAATTTCCCATAGAATGCAATTTCCCATAGGAATACATTGAAAACCAAAATACATTAACCGAAATGTGGTTCCCCATAGGAATGCATTGAAAACTAGTTAATCCGTTCCAAAAAATTCCATAAACCAAGCAACAAAATTTCCTTTTGTTATGTGATTTTTATGTTAACCGAGCCGTTTGTTAACCAAGGTTTCACTGTAGTTATTAACTTAATTACAAAACAATGATAATGTGTTTCACAAATTATTTCTGTTGTTATTAACATACTATCAACTCGCTTCTGATTTATGGTGACCCTATGAATGTGTGATCTCCAAATTGTCCCATCTTCAACAGACCTGCTTGGCTCCTGTAAACTCAAGGCTGCAGCTTCCTTTAGGGCAGCGTTTCCCATTCTTTGGTTTTTGGACTTCAGTTCCCAGCAGCCTAAGTCAGTTCCCTGAAGCACTGATTATCCAATGTACTGGCTTAAAGACCACCAGTTTTCTGTGGAGCATAGTTTGGGAAATGCTGCTTTGGGAATCAATCCATCTTTATTTTGGTCTTCTGCTGTCTTCTATTTTTCCTTGCATTATTGTCTTTTACATAATGCATAGACCTCCACAACAACAAAAGGAAGGACAATAGATAACAAAAGCAGCATGATAGGTAAGCCATGGGCTCATTGCAATCGGCCCCCTCGTCATGCTGATAATGGTATCAGCATGACGAGGGGGCCGATGGTTCAGGAAGAGACTGCCTTTTCCTGAATGGCCAGCTGCTGCAGTTCTTCTCTGCTCATGAACAAGGGACTCTTTTCATGCATGAAGAGAAAAAATGTTTTCTCTTTCTCTGTGCAGGAACAGAGAGATAGTGCTGTTCCTGAATCACTTTGAGTGCTTTAATGTAGCAAGTCTCCAGCATGATAAAGTGTGGATTGCTTATTGGAAATGCTTTTTTTACTGCTCTTATAGCAAATGCTGCTGAACATGGGTGTAAAGGAGAACTGACATTTTGTCAGGATTTTTTAAAGTGCAAGTAAGGGTACAAGAAAATGAAATAAAACATGTTTGGGGAGAAAATTCCTCAGGCCTAATTTATAAAGTTATCCCACCTACGCACCAGTCACAGCAATCTACCAATGTGTGGAAAGCTTTCAATTTTATTTAAAGAACTAAAGAATTAGGTATATACAATTGATTTCTTAAAAGATGAGGGGAAACAATGCAAGGGCACTCTTCTTTCATTACATGCTTTTAGGAAAATAAAATGAATTAAATCCCCTAGCCTCAGTTTGAGTCCTAACTTAATTCATAGGCAATATTTAAGCCTCAGGAAATGCCAATAGATGTATCAAATCTCAGCAGTCTGCCTTCCAGAATAACAGCAGTGTCTTGCAGCTTTCTTTAAAGTCATTAGTAATTTAGGCAATGGACTTTGATTTGCATTTTATGAAATTAAAATTCAGTAGCTAACAAAAATGCTCTGGCCACTACATTTTAGAACTGGCCTATTTAGAACATCATCCCGCATCACACGATCCTCCCAGAAAGGCCATGACTCGGAAAAGAGCCTTTTAGGTGGTGGCGTCAACCCTATGGAACTCGCTCCCAGTGGAATTACATCAGACCACTTGCTGACTGACATTTTAAAAGAAGCTAAAATGCTTTCTGTTTAGGGAGGCATTTGAAAAGGTGTAGTCATCAGCCTAGTCTGAGGCTTCTCACTGTTTCCCCACCTCCCGTTATTAATTTAGACCCATTTTTTAAAAAATTGTGTGATTTTAAGATGTCATTTTATGATTGTGTTAATTTTAAAATGTTTTTATTATATTGTTGGTAGCCGCCCAAAGTGGGGATGAATCCCCAGATGGGCGGGATATAAGTGGAATTTATTATTATTTTACAATCACAGTTGATACCTATGGACACCAGTGTGGTATAAAAATACAGTTTTATAAAAATGAAAATTTAAATGTGACTTCAAGACAGAGAAAAGAAGCAAGAACAATAAGACATACAGGATATGTTATGTATGTAGTGTTAATGTCTCTATATCAGAAACATTAATTTGCCTCTCAGAAAAGTTCCACAGACTAAGGCAGGGGTTCCCAACCTACAGCCCACAGGCTTAATCTGGCATGCAATGTTAATTTATCCAGCCCATGGTAGGAACCCAGGCACCATCAGAAGCTCCCCCTGCCACCAGAAGTGCCAAAACATGGTGGCAACGGGTGCAATTGTGCCATTTTTGGCTGCATTTGCAGCCTCCGCCACTTCCCATGGCGGTGGGAGGGTTTTTGGAGTATTCTTGCTCCGCTTTTGGATTTTTTTGCTGCAATTTTGCAGCCAAAACGCTACATTTTGGCCACTTCTGGGTTCAGTGGCATCGGCGGTGGGTACAATCATGTCGTTTTTTTGGTTGCTTTGGCAGGCTCCACTGCTTCCCACAGCTGTTGAAGCATTTTTGCTCCATTTTTGGAATTTTTTGCCATGCTTCTGCTGCGTTTCAGCAGAACCTGGAAGTGCCAAACCTCTGTGTTTTAGCTGTTGAAATGCAGCAGAAACACTCTCTCGCTGCCATGGGAAGTGGTGGATGGTTCCCAAGCAGGCCAAAAAATGGTGTGATTGCGCCTGCTGCTGCCGCCGCTGCAAACATAAGCACTGGGAACAACCATGTCTCCAGCCTGCACAACTGAGTGTCGGGGGCAGGTCCGGCCCATGGCGGGAAAATGTTGGGAACCCCTGGACTAAAGCAATGATGAAAGATATGCAGCAATAATAAATAAGAATGGGAATAGCAATAAAAAGGGGTTCTTAACCTATGGCCAGTGGGCCGGACCCAGCCTATGGCACCATTTCATGTGGCCCATGTCACCACTGCCACTGGAAGTGGACACATTTACAACAGTTTTAAATGCACCCATGGCTGTCATAAATCTATCCGGCCCACAGTCCCTAGGTTGAGAACCCCTGCTCAGGAGTTCAAAACTTTCTGGCTCCGATACAAGGTGACTTTGGTGTATGAAAACCAAGACACAGGACACAGCCTCGGGCTGGGTTAACTCAGGTTTATTGCATGGTGGTCAGAGGGAACATGAGGTAATGGCGGATCAATCGCTCTTTATATACGGTAGTAACACATTTGAACGTGGCTCCAGGATAGCCCATTGGCTACTGTCTGCGTGACGTCATTGCTGGTCACGCCCTTCTTGTCCAGGTGTAGGTGGTGGCGGGAAACTTCCCGCGCTGTTGCCTTTTGATGAGTTTGGACCAAGAGAGCTTGGACGCTCGCTGCTGCCAGCTGGTGGTCATTAGCTCGCGTCCTATTACAGGGTTTATGTGATACAGCTGAAGGTTACATTGTTACCCGTTGGCAAGGTTACATTGGTTAAGATACATTGTTATCCATGTAGAAGATCACTCCATTAGAACACAACACTCCTCCCCCCTAGGATGAGACGAAGTCTCGAACTCAACACTCCCCCCCCCTAGGATGAGACGAAGTCTCTCAGCCAAGATGGCTTATTTCGAACACGCTGGGGTCTCGATGCGGGCTGCCTTTCCCCGGGTTTGCTACCTTCTCTTTGTCCCCTGGTTTCCTGTCCTGTAATTGGAGAGGGAGACTCGTTAGTGACTTGCCGCGGCTCCGCGGCGTTGTTGGGAGGTGTGTGCTTTATTGGGGAAGAACCGGGGGCACTGAGGGCTAACGAAAAACCCCTCTTCTCGCTTGGATGGGTGGGGAAACACTCCCGAAAACCCCCCCGGCTCGCAAAATCAAAATCAGAATTAAATTCGGGGGCAGCGGTCGCGAACTCCTCTCCCCCTTCCCCGGCCTCTGATAGAGCTGGCGTATCAAAAGGGTATGAGTCGGGGCCGCTGCTTTCCCCCCTTGTTTGGGACTGTTGTCCGTTGCTGTCTCCCCCTTGGGCTAAACGGGTGGGGGAGAACCCTAACGCTGAATCCTGTTGCTGAGCCCCACTGACCGGCCCCCCACTCACTCGGTGCCTAAGTTGGTCCGCGTGCCTCCTCCAGAGGAGACCGGTGCTAGTCTCGACCCGGTACGACACTGGCCCCGTCTGTTCCACAACCGTCCCTGGTACCCAGGCTGGACCTGCGCTGGCGTAGTTCCTGCAGTGAACAGGATCGCCGACGGCGAAACCTTTCGAGACTGCCAACCCTATGTTTTTTCCTTTGTCCTCGACTCTCGTCGGGTCTAGCCTGGACAGGATCGTGGTCAGTTTTCGCCGCATCAACAGCTCTGCCGGCGAGTAACCTGACGCCAAGGGGGTCACCCTATACGCTAATAAAAACTGACATACTTGGTGATTTAGGTCCCCCGGGCCCATGCGCCGCAGCGCATCCTTTGTTGTACGCACCAGCCGTTCCACTTGGCCATTCGTGGCCGAGTGAAACGGCGCGGATGTGACATGCCGAATGGCGTTTGCCTCCATGAATGCCCTGAACTCAGCGGAGGTGAAACAACTAGCGTTATCGCTGACCAAAGTGTCGGGTAAACCGAACGTGGAAAAGACTCTCCTTAGTTGACTAATTGTAGTGGCGGAGGACGTGCTCTTTACTGGGATAACCTCCAGCCACTTGGAGAACGCATCTACCACCAGGAGAAAAATGGTTCCTCGGAACGGGCCAGCGAAGTCTACGTGCACCCTGGACCATGGCCCCCTTGCTGCGTCCCATTCCCTATGCGGGAGGCGGGCCGCCTCCGGTCGGGAGCCCTGGCATGCCTCACAAGTGCCGACCATGTGCTCAATGTCCGCGTCCAGCTGTGGCCACCAGAAGTAACTCCGGGCCAGCGCCTTGGAACGGACGATGCCCGGGTGGCCGATGTGCAGCATTTTAAGCACCCTCGGTCGCAGGGACGTGGGGACCACCACCCGCTGGCCCCACAAAAGGCACCCCCTCTCTAGGGACAGCTCTATTTTTTTTCGAAAAAATGGGTCGAATTCCGTACCCGGGGATGACGCCGGCCACCCCTTCTGTACCCATGAGCTAACTTTCTCCAGCGTTCTATCCTTGCCTGTCGCCCTGGCAATGTCGGCTGGTACGATTGGGGGTGAATCTAAAACTTCTATTAACAAGACCTGGTGGTCTCTCTCTGCCCTTGCCTGCTGGACGCCCGACAAGGGCAAAGGAGACCTCGAGAGTGCGTCTGCATGGCTGATCTCCTTCCCGGGCCGGTATTCCAACTCATGTTGGTATGCGTTGAGAAAGATAGCCCACCGCAGCATCCTTGGGGACAGGATCTGTGGCCACAGCCTCGGGCTGGGTTAACTCAGGTTTATTGCATGGTGGTCAGAGGGAACATGAGGTAATGGCGGATCAATCGCTCTTTATATACGGTAGTAACACATTTGAACGTGGCTCCAGGATAGCCCATTGGCTACTGTCTGCGTGACATCATTGCTGGTCACGCCCTTCTTGTCCAGGTGTAGGTGGTGGCGGGAAACTTCCCGCGCTGTTGCCTTTTGATGAGTTTGGACCAAGAGAGCTTGGACGCTCGCTGCTGCCAGCTGGTGGTCATTAGCTCGCGTCCTATTACAGGGTTTATGTGATACAGCTGAAGGTTACATTGTTACCCGTTGGCAAGGTTACATTGGTTAAGATACATTGTTATCCATGTAGAAGATCACTCCATTAGAACACAACAGTGACCTTCCTCTTAAATTCCCCCATTCACAATGTTGCTACTGGAGCAGAGAGTTGTGTGGGAAAAGGAACATTTCCAGTAAAGGAGGCCTCCTCTTCCCATTTCCTGCTTCTCTAGGAATTTTTCATTCTGTTGCTTTTAACCCTCCCAGAGCCAACCTCAAGGATCCTTCCTCTCCCTCTCTCCAAGGAGCTCAAAGGGAAAAAGCCCTGCGTTGCACCCGAATTATGACTGCTTTATTTCATAACTTGATTATAAGCCAAACAAACTACTTGTGGGAAGAGGTTCAAAAGGCCCCAGAATGAGGAGGAAACGTCAGCACCAGAGAGCTGAAAATGTGAGAGCTGGCAGCTTCCTTTCCCAGCAACGGTTAAAGACACCAACTTTGATTCCTAGAGAGGAAGCGAAGCCAGATGGGAGTGGAAGGAAAATGAGGTGTGCAGTCCCAAAAAGTCTTTTCCTGTTCCTCTTTTCTCTCCCTCTGGAGAAAACCAAGAATTCTCTCCCCCTCCCCCTTCTCCTCCCCTTCTGGGACCTTTGCTGGGGAAGCATTTACAAGAGCTACAGACGCATTTTACGGCAGCATTTACAGTGGGGGAACCACCAGTCTGGCCCGCTCAGCTGTCTGCGGGGGTATGGTCCGGCCCATGGCTTTAAAAGGTTGAGAACCCCTGCAATAAAATATTCAAATAAAAATAAACAGTAATCACATCATGATTTGAAAGAGCATTAATAATCAAAAGGTATAGATTTAATAAGTATAAGCAAATTAGAAAATGTTTAAAGCCATGTTGGTTCCTCTGAACTGGTGGATTTAATGGGGAATGTAGGGCTATAACAGAAAAGGGTCTCTTGTTCATCATTGCTTATTTTACAGTGATAGCTTTTGCAATAAATTGTTGATGTTCTCAATTTAGAAATGGCTGTGAATGTGAGAACTTCATTTATGTGTTTTTGAGAAATGCACCATGTACAAGCAGAGAGTAATACTCTATTCAGTTGTTCATCTCTGTACTCTGGCTCACATGAAGAGGCTATCCAGATATAGAAGTCTCCATTTCTTCATGCTCTTTTCTTTCCATTATTAAAGTGAAAGAGTAGTTGGGCTTTTCTTTAGCATTCCCCTCATTATATGCAAACCTAGCAGTTCAAAAGCAAGAAATTGCAAGTACAGTGATACCTCATACAACGTCCAAACTTGGTTCCACAAGTTTGGACTTTATACGGATTTGGACTTTGTATGAGGCATGCAAAATCCTAGCCACAATGCCTCATACAATGTCCAAATCCTTGCCGCGATGCCTCATACAACGTCATTTCCATAGAGATACATTGTACTGTAACAGGGCAAAGTCAAGGAAACAGACAGAACTTTAAGAAATCATTGTCTAAAGGCTAAATACATTACAAAAACACGTCAAACAACCCTGATTGTCCAAGAACCTGAAGAAAGCTGCAAAAATCCCAGGAATACTTCTAAAAATTCTGATGAAAAAATTCAAAAAATCCAAAATCGTGCTCAAAACCACTCCTAAACACTCTTCGCCTCATGCAAAACCCACAAGAGCAATGCATGCATGTGTCCTGCCTTTTATACTGCCCTAAGCTGGTTTGATTTTTTGGAAGCAGAAAGTCTGCAAGTAGATGTCTTTGTATTACTTGTGTGTATGTTTATATTGTGACATTTCAGTGCCTTCTGTCTTCTCTAGTTTTATGCCTGATATACTGATACCAACCTCAATAGGAGTTTTGATAAGTTGGTGCAATACCTCACATATGCCATGTCTTTACCACTTTCAGATTTTTATTTGTTCATGATTGAGCATTAAGATCTCTGTAACCGTTTTTGAATATTTTTTTTATAAACATAAAATAGAACCAGGTCAAATAAAGATCATGGCTATGCGACTGAACAACAACAACAAATTTAAAAATATACATCAAACATTCAAATAGTAAATTATGAAGTAAGGATTTACATAGGAGATAAATCAGGAAGCAACTGCTCTGTATATAAAATATAGGTTATAATAATGAAGAGATACAACCTCAGTAGTCATGTAACAGAATGATCTTGCTAACTAATATGTGAAAAAGAGGAAAACGTTCAGAATGCACAAATGGTACTAAGGTTAATCCTATAAATTACTCATGAATACATCTCTGCTGTTTTCTATCAGGATGCCAAATGATCTGCCAGCTACACTATATAACATGTAGAGTGTATGTATCAGGGGTGGTCAAACTACGGCCCATGGGCCAGACTCAGCATGCAGTGCCAAACCATCTGCCCCGCGCTACCCATGGCACTACCGGAAGTGGAAGTAAAATGCACCCTTGCATGCAAAAATGCTGCCGTAAATGTACCCGGGGCTTTCATAAATGCATTTACAACAGCCTCATATGCATTTTACGGTGAAAGCAACCACGTGACTGGCCCACTCAACCACATGACTGGCCTGCGGCACAAAAAGTTTCAAAACCCTTGGTATATCTTAACCTATAAAATCGAGGGTTAACCGTTGGAACTTTGCATAGGCTCCTTAGCCAGGCCCTACTAACCCGCACTCACCATTCGTGCACACGCCCGAACTGGGTACGCGGGTAAACGCAAGATTGAGAAATGCGCCAGTGGGGCAAGAGCCCCACAAACGCGAAAAAAGGGAAACAACTTCATTTCCCAATGTTCTTTGCGCCGTGCCACAGCCAATCAGGCTGAGAGGCGGGACCACAAAGAACATTGAGAAACGCGCCGTGGCCAATCAAAATCAAGCTGCAGAAAAAAAACGCACCACAAATCACAAACCCATAACTACAAGCCCCAGAGTTCTGCGCAACATGAGCGCGCAAGGACGCTGAGAAAGCCGGCGCCCGAAAAATTTAAAAAAAACAACACCGCCTGCAAACACCAACCGCCTTTCTTTCCCTCACCCACAGCACCTGAAGGTCCCGATTGGAGTTTCCCCTTTAATATCAGTAGGTGGGGGGTTGCGATCCCCCTCTCTGCTGGCTCCCCTAGGGTTGGGAGGTTTGTGGGGACAAAAGGGGTATGTCCCCCCAACACTTCTGGACCCAGGAGACCAGGGAGAGAGGATCGATTCCCCCCCTCCTAAAAAAACCTCCATCTTTAAAGAGAAGAAACCAAGCGGTTTCTTCTCTTTAAAAATGGAGTTTTTTAAGGAGGGGGGGAATTGATCCACTCTCCCTGGTCCCCTGGGTCCAGAAGGGTTGGGGGGGACATACCCCTTTTGTCCCCCCAACCTGCACGGACCCACGGGACCCAAGGGAGGAGATCAATTCCAACCCAAACCCCTGATATTAAAAGGGAAAATCTGATTGGAGTTTCCCCTTTAATATCAGTAAGTGGGGGATGGCCATCCCCCTCTCCGCTGGCTCACCTGGGGTTAGGAGGTTTGTGGGGACAAAAGGGGTATGTCCCCCCAACCCTTCTGGACCCAGGAGACCAGGGAAAGGAGTTCGATTCCCCCCCCCCCCAAAAAAAACCTCTGTCTTTAAAGAGAAGAAACCAAGGGGTTTCTTCTCTTTAAAAACGGAGTTGTTTTAAGGAGGAGGGGGAATCTATTCACTCTCCCTGGTCTCCTGGGTCCAGAAGGGTTGGGTGGCATACCCCTTTTGTCCCCCCAAACCTCCCAACCCCAGGGGAGCCAGCAGAGAGGGGGGTCACAACCCCCCCACCCACTGATATTAAAGGGGAAACCCCATCTACTTTCACGACTCCAGACAATCAAAGCACCATAACATAATAAAGCCCCCCTCCTCACCAACTAGCCCACCCTTCCTATCCCCCACCAACCATGGCCACCTCCCCACCACCTAGCCCACCCTTCCTATCCCCCACCGACCACGCCCCCTCACCACCACCTAGCCTACCCTTCCTAACTCCCAATGACCACGCTCCCCTCACCACCACCTAGCCCACCCTTCCTAACCCTCAACAACCACACACCCCTCCCCACCACCTATACCAACTTTCCTAACCCCCGCAGACCACACACCCCTCCCCACCACCTAGCCCACCCTTCCTAACCCCCAAAGACCACGCCCCCCTCCCCACCACCCAGCCCACCCTTCCTAAACCCCAACGACCACGCCCCCTCCCCACCACCAAATAAATAAATAATTTTTAAAAAATTACTAAAAACAGTCAAAAACATCCAAAAATACACAAAAACAAACAAAATCATCACCAAAAAACAATACAAAGTAAACAAAAACACAATCAAAAACAAAACAAACAGACATAAAATACAAATTCACACACACACACACACACACACACAAGAAAGAAAACAAGCAAACTTACCAAAAGATGTCCTACCTCCACGAGGACCGGAAAAGAAATGAATAAAGAAAGAGACTACTTACCAGAAGAAGCTCCACCCAGAGGCCAGGAGAGAAAAAACAGTCAAAATACAATAACCCCTACCAGCTCCACCTGCTGGCCACAATAGTAAAAACAATTCAAAAACACAAAACAGCTCCAAACAAAAGGCCACAGGAGTAAAAACAAATCAAAAACATAACACAAATTCACAATTTTACACAAAAGGTCACACCAATAAAAACAAGTCAAAAAATTACACTAAAACACACTTTAACACATATCACAAACATATGTCAATAAAATACAAGAGAAACTTTTAAAAATCCTGTGCTGAGTTTTAACTCAAATTACAACCCAAAACATCTAAACACATTTTAAAAACATTGAAAGTAAAAAAACATTTACATTATTAAAATTATTACCTACGGTACAACTAATTAAAAAATTCAAAAAACTAAAACATTATTCGCTTACGTAAAACAATTTGAAAAAATTAAATCATACTTTGTTCTTTTATTAATCCTCAAAAAAAAGCAGATCACAGTTAATAACAGCCAAGCCAAAAAAAATTACATAAATAAACATTTTAAAAATTAAAATTACAGACTAAGCAATTTTTAAAAAACATTAACACAATTTAACCTTCCAACACAATTTAAAACAGCCCGGCAACACCTGGCAACCTCTGCTAGTATAATATAGAATAATACAGCCTAATTCAAGGCAATCAAGTTTTGCAGAAACAACTCTTGGGGTTATGAAATGGTCTAGCTACCAAGAGTATACTGTATGTTCATAGAACACAGCATTTCAACCTTTTGTTTTACTTAGAAGGCAAATAAAGAGGCAGTGAAGGAATTTGGAGAACTGAATAATTTATTTACAGTATCTCATTTTTGGGGCTTGCCAAGAAAACAACTTTTCACCCATCTAGTTTTTCCATCAGGAATCTTGGCAGTCTATATGCCTCAAGTGCAAATAATGTTCATCAGTGGATCCAGTGCAATTTTTAATTATAGAAAAGAAAATGGACAAAGCGTTTGTAGATAATTTCCTCATGAAGCTCTTCCTGAATAAAAAGGCCCAACAATGGTAATCATTCAACTAATGTGATATGAGCACCTGTTGTGGGATAATATAGTATTTCTTCCCTTTTTATATGGACCAGAACTGTACAAAAGCATCTGGACAAGAGATGAATTTCTAGAGCAGTTTGTGACTATGAGTGAAAGTAGGTCAGAAGAGATAGAGTGAGTTATTACTACTCTTGGGTAATGTGTGTTTATGTTTAATTTTTTATGGGCTGTCTGATATTTTTAACATCTCATGCAGAATCAGGCTCTCATCTACTTGACAACAAAGAAAAATTACTTTAGAACAAAATCAAAGGATAAGGCACTAATAAAAGGGGCGTATCAGTGCCCTTAGCACATTGGGTTGACCCATTAAAACCTGGAGTGGTTTTCCCTTCAAAAAAAGTCTGAGAGGGCCAGGCTGGTGGTCCCCCTGCCATAATCGTGTCCACAGCTGTCATAAACGCCTTTACGGCTGTCGTAAATGCATCTGCAAGCAGCTGGAGCGAGGGCGCAAACCAAATGATTTGGCATCATGGGCCAAATCCAGCCCATGGGCCATAGGTTGCCGACCCTTGTTCTATGACTGTTATTTTATGTCTAAACTGTTATTCTATTATTCTGTCTTTGGATTCCTGCATTGAGCAAGGGATTGGACTCGATAGCTTAAAAGGTCCCTTCCAGCTCAGTTATTCTTTGATTCAATGAAAAGCTTTGTTTCTCTAGGCAAGAGAAAACCACCGGCTTTTACATGCCCTGAAAGGTCTATTGGATGACTTCCAAATGGAGCTCCGGGATGATAAGCGAGAATGGCATGTCCTCCAGCAGCAGTATGCCACTGACAAAGCTGCCTGGGAAGTGCAATGGACTAAGCTGAAGTGTCGGTTGGAGCAGGTATGGTTCTTTCCTTAGTCATGGGCCAAAAGGTAGCAAGTATTAACTGAGACGTAGTTCCCAGACTGATTTGAGAACATAGAAGAAAATAATGATGGAGGGTATTGTTTTTACAATCTTATTCAAATCAAGGGGACTGCAGTGGCTCAAGTGGCTAAGATGCTGACTAGAAGGCAGGAGGTAGGCAGTTCAATTCCCGAGTACTGCAGGATGGAATGAGCTCCCGTCTTTGTCCCAGCTTCTGCCAACCTAGCAGTTCGAAAGCAAGAAATTGCAAGTAGATAAATAGGGACCACATCAGTGGGAAGGTAAACAGTGTTCCGTGCACTCCGGTGTCTAGTCATGCCTGCCACATGACCACAGAAACATCTGCAGAAGCAGACAGTGCTGGCTCTTCGGCTTTGAAACAGAGATGAGCACTGAACCCTAGAGTTGGATACGACTGGCTTTCGAGGAAGGGAAACCTTTACCTTTACCTATTCAAATCAAGAGTTCCAAATGGATAAAAGAAAAGTGTTTTTTTGTTATTCCCAGCCGCCTTGAGTGGCTGTTTTGGTAGAAAGGCAATACAGTAGACCCTCAGATAAAGTCCAAACTCTGTTCCACAAGTTTGGACTTTATCCGATTTTGGACTTTATCCGAATCAAATGGGTGATTCCAAATTCCTTGGATAACGTCAATTTTTTAGCGGTTTTAGACTTTATGCGATGCATCACGTGTGCATGAAAACCACGACTTTATCCGAATCGGACTTTATCCGAGGTACCACTGTATATAACTTGAATAAAACATACTAAGGACCTGTTTGAATTACTTTGGATTTTTTAATTGTTTGTTGCTATAAAGTACCTAATTCATTACTGATTGTTTTGGTATTTTACCATCTATACAACACAACTGATGTCTCACTAACAAGAGTCATGAATCCTTGTCTTTCCAAATGGACTATTAAATAAAAAAGCAACCCCAGAAAACAAGGTACTGCAGGTGCATGGATAAAACTGAATTGGCAAATCAAGAATCTAACTTGGTCCTTTCCATGGATGGCAATGTACATATTTCGGACACTGGTCAGTAACTCTAGTTGTAGGGTATTAGAGTGAGCCTACTGGAGTAGCGCAGTAAGGGAGCATTTGGCCCTTTTCATAGACAACAAACCTTGCCTTTTGGGTGGTGGAGGTGGTGGTAGAATTGGGTGAGGAATTGTCAGGGTCATGCACAGCTCAGAAGGGCTGCCAAAGTTCCCACAGTGGAAAACCACGTGGTCTCTCCCCACCTTAGTGGCGCATATCTCTTGCTGATCCCCAATTCATTTAGCTTCCCAGTAATGCACCGGGATGCTGGGTATTGAATGATAGGTGGGTCATCAGATCTATGGATCTGCTTCCTTTGCTACATCTATATCCTTGCTGTGGTCAGGTCAAGCAGTGGCCTCTTTTATATCCACTACCCAAACTGTTAACAATTAGTAATGTATGAGTATCTATTTGTGCGATTGGGACCAGACACATCCTGGGTTTTCTCACCTGGTAGCGACTTTGAATCTGCCTCAGATTCCTCATATTGGTCAAATACCAAGATATTTTGACTGAACTCAATCATAATTGATAATGAAAATTAAAGTGGCTAGAATCAGCATCATAGTCAGGGCCCGCTGTAATCATTTCATAACTTCAAGAAGACGTACTTGGATTATTTTGGAAAAGTTGCCACGTTCTTGTTTTATAACTGAAATTATGTACTGTAACTGAAAAATTGGGCAAAGAGATTGTTTGCAGGCGCACCCCCCCAATAACGGACTCAGACAACATTGAAAGTGGATAACAGCATAGGGCCACATTTATTGATTCAATGCCCTAATCCGAATTATAAATTTGTATTGGTAAAACGACCAATCATAATTCTTAAGGCAAGCAGGCCGAAGTAACACTGGTAAGGTACCACCCAAAATTGCCAACGGCAATTGGTTACAATGTATCAATTTGTATCAATTTGTTTGATGACAACAAACAAATTGTTGACCGTAGTCAATATCTAACTCATGACCCCACCCTCTGACTCGTATCCGTAAAATCACGGGGTGATGCATGCTGGCTAGCTATCGCCATCACCCCGTCGCTTGGTTCGTCGTTGACCGGACAACGTTTAACTAATTTGTTCCTGTCTAGTGTTGTCCAGTCAATTGCGAACCTGCCGGATACCTGTGGGTCATACTGTTTACCTTACCAGTGCTACCCGCCAATGTGACCGGAGTCAACAGTAGAAACGAAAGGAACCCCTATATCAAACCATAGCAACAGTGTGGGATGGGCAAAAAAGCCAGGACCCGGAAGCCAATGTGGGTCCCAACCAAAAATTCCCACCCGGCCCCGAAGCGACCAAAAGATCACACTGTTAACTAGGGAGGGGGTGGAGGGGAAAAACTTCTCCGCTCCGTCGCTTTAGCTAAAATGGCAGCGCGGCTGCCTCGTGGCCACCCCTTTTATAAGGGAGCTGGCCATGCCCTAAACTACCCGGATTCCTCGTCCTGTGGGGGGGGGGCGCAAAGAGCGCGGCGGCCATTTTGGTGCCGCGCTTGCATTGCAGGCGCACCCCCCCAATAACGGACTCAGACAACATTGAAAGTGGATAACAGCATAGGGCCACATTTATTGATTCAATGCCCTAATCCGAATTATAAATTTGTATTGGTAAAACGACCAATCATAATTCTTAAGGCAAGCAGGCCGAAGTAACACTGGTAAGGTACCACCCAAAATTGCCAACGGCAATTGGTTACAATGTATCAATTTGTATCAATTTGTTTGTTGACAACAAACAAATAGTTGGCCGTAGTCAATATCTAACTCATGACCCCACCCTCTGACTCGTATCCGTAAAATCACGGGGTGATGCATGCTGGCTAGCTATCGCCATCACCCCGTCGCCTGGTTCGTCGTTGACCGGACAACGTTTAACTAATTTGTTCCTGTCTAGTGTTGTCCAGTCAATTGCGAACCTGCCGGATACCTGTGGGTCATACTGTTTACCTTACCAGTGCTACCCGCCACATGGAGGGGCTTCAAAGAAGGCCTGAGGCCCCCCCCCAGACCGTCAGCTCGGTCAACAGGCCTGCTCGCCAATCACCCAACAGGAGGTCCATACCTCCTCGCGACAGATGGACCCCATCCCCTGCATACAAGTCATAATTTCGTAGGCTAATAGCGGGGTGACGACTGACCCATCCCCAAGCCTTGTCGGCAAGGAACCGCGCCACCGCCCCGTTGACCGCGCGCCTAGCGCGGTCAAGGGCCAGGAGGTCAATGCCCCCTCTGTAAGAATGGCGCGGGATCATGTCCGACCAAACCAGGGTTGTGGCAGGCCAGACGTAGTGCAAGTAAGCAAGGTCCCCGCAGATCGCATGCTTGAGCGATAATCCGGTGACCTGACCCAAATCATTGCCCCCAAGGTGTATGATGAGAATGTCAGGTGGGTCAGCACTCCTGCTTGAAAACAGGAAAGGCAGCAGCTCCCGCCAGAACATCCCAGGCTTACCATGCCATGTGAGACTGGCGTGTTCACCCAGTCCCAGTCGGGGTCCCCACTCTGTCGCCGCAGCGTAACGCGCTGCCCTGTGCACATAGCTGTGGCCCACCAGCCATACTGTCACCGGTGTAACACGACACCCAGGGTCTGTAAGAAAAATTAAGAAAAAGGAAGGTAAGGTGATCGGATTGGTACTCACGGTGGAAGTGGGCGCACATAAAACTGAAAACATTGCGAGCCCCACCTCCCCATGCTGCGTATGTCAGCCCCGGAGTACCCAAAAGCAGCTGCTGTAGAGGCTGCCCCAATACGAAATGAATGTGTGCCATAACGGGCACCTGGTAGGCCGACCCTGGCGAGGGCTTTGCCTGTCACCTTCCAAAACTGAAATTTAGTAAGGGGAGACCCATCTTGGTGACAGAAAAAACGGGCCATGGTGCATGCCACGCAGTGCCAGGAACTCCTGTAGGGCACCAACCGGACAGATGTCTGCCAAAGAACACCGTAGCAGTCTTACACCACTGCCTACGCCATGCTGATCTGACTTGGAGGAACGTATCCTCAACTGGGCCCAGTCTTTGGCAACATAGACATCCTCGAGTTCCAGTGCCCTACAACTTGCATCCGCCTTAGACAGCATCACAAGTTCGCTGATGCGGAGCGCTCCAAAAAATGCCACCGTTGTGGCTGCATGAAAAAGGGCTGCCTCATAATGATCAAAACAGAGGCTTGGCCAGCCCCGGGCCAACTGGGTAAGAACCCCTGGGGAAATAGGGTGCCGATTGTCCGGACAATGCCCGCGCTCGCGCACCCACCCCTCCAAAACATGTCTCACACGGAAGTCAGAGGTGCTGTCCACATGACCCCCTACTTTGGCCATAAAAGCCAGCGCCGAGAGCTTGAAAACAGGTGCGAGGTGCGAGGCCGAGAGCATGCAGGTGGACCATGAACCGCAGAACATGGTCAACCGGGATAGGCCAGGTCTCTGGCAGGTGAAATTGAGCAGCAAATGCCCTGTAAGAATTAAATGCATGTTGATACGCCTTACGCGTGCGTGGCGCTAGTGACAGGCCAATCGCCCGGTTCACCTCTCCTTGCCAATGGTCCATATCACGTCCGGGAGTGGCGAGGGAAATTCCTCCGCATCCGGGGCCAAGGCACGGAACCGGGAGATCTGCAGGCGGGACAAAGCGTCAGCAATATCATTATTAATCCCCGGGACATGCCTGGCTCTGAACAAAACGTTGAGGCGCAGGCAGCGCAGCACGAAATGGCGCACTAGGTCCATAAACCTGGGCGATTTGGAAGTCTGTGCATTAACAATGTGGACCACAGCAGCGTTGTCACACCAGAAATGCACGACCAAGTTGGCCCATTCCTCGCCCCATAGCATCAAAGCCCCTAGTATAGGAAAAAATTCAAGGTATGTGAGATCACGCAGGCGATCAGTGCCTGCCCAGGCCGGTGGCCACCCACCATAGGCCCACTTCCCATTGAAGTACATCCCATAACCCAGGGATCCTGAGGCATCAGACTGGATCTGAAAATTGGGGGATGCCATGAGGTCAGACCTCCAAAATGAGACCCCATTAAACTCCCTCAGGAACTGTAACCAGACAAACATGTCTGCCCTGATACCCCGGGTAAGTCTAACTCTGTGGTGAGGCCTGGTTAACCCTGCCATGGCGTCGCATAAGCGTCGAGCAAAAGCCCTGCCCGGAGCGACCACCCTGCAAGTGAAATTTAGGTGACCATGTAGCACCTGCAGTTCCCTCAGTGATGCCTTGCGCTTGGCCATCAACTCCGAGATAAGGGCCACTATTCTGGACACCTTATCCTCCGGCAACCTAGAAGCCTGCGCTAACGTGTCAATCTCCACCCCCAGGAATACTAACTTGGTAGATGGGCCCTCGGTCTTTTCGGGCGCTAAAGGGACACCGAGTTTCTCCATTAGCGTCTGAAATGTTTTGAGGAGACGTGTACACGTGTCCCAGCCCTGTTCACCGCCGAATAAAAAGTCATCCAGGTAATGGGCTACAGACCGGGACCCTGACCTGCGGACGAAAGCCCACTCTAAGAAGGTACTAAAACGCTCAAAGGCCGAGCATGATATGGAACAGCCAAAAGGCATGGCCTTATCAAAATAATATTCGCCCCGAAATTTGAAACCCAGCAACTCAAAGTCACCCGGATGCACCGGCAGGAGGCGAAAGGCCGACTTAATGTCGCACTTGGCCAGCAGGGCACCTGGGCCACACGAGTGCACCATGCGCAGCGCGTGGTCAAAAGACGTATACCTGACTGAACAAAGGTCATCAGGGATAGCATCATTGACCGACCGGCCGGCTGGGTAGGATAAATGATGAATAAGGCGAAACTCGCCTCGAGACTTTTTGGGAACCAAACCTAGGGGCGACACCTTAAGGTTGGGAAAGGGGGGTGAAGGGAAAGGGCCAGCGACCCTGCCCGCATCTAACTCCTTCCTAATACTGGCAGCAGCCACCTCCTCCCTCCCCTTGAGGGACAAAAGATTGGGGGCATCCTGAGGGGACCTATCACCCATGAAAGGGATGCGGAACCCGTACTTAAAGCCTTGAAGGAGATACTCCCCATCCTCTCCCTTCGGGTACACTGTGAGCCAACGCTCCAACATGTCCACCTTAATTGGGGAGGGGGCCTTTCGGTGAACCAGCTCCATCTGTGGCAGCCTTGCCCGCCCACTGTCCGCCCCTTCCTCTGCCCCGTGTCCCCCCAGGCCTGGGACAGGCGGAGGCTGCGTGGGGGCCCGAACATGTGGGACACTCATGCCTGTATTTGCAATTCTTCTTATTGCAGGAACCATTGGACGAGAAAGCCCAGCACAGCAGGCGGGCTGGAACCCCCTGCCCCGCCACTTGGCGGGTAACCTGTGCTGGGACAGCTCGCTGGACCGCATGTCCGCAATGGTATCTGTCCCCTGGCGCGGGGCGCGTGGGTGTCATGTACAGAAGCCAAAGCCTCTGGCACGGCTCGTCCCACCTCATCTCCGGGTGGAGGGGAATCCGCATACGGAATTCCTCGTCATAAGCAAGCCACGAAGGGCCCGGGAAATCAACCATTGCCCTGTATATGTTGTCCAAATATTGGACCATCGGAATAGCCAACTCCGGCCGCGCCCTCAGATACACTGCCATGTAAATTAAATAAGCCGGCAGCCAGTTGGCCCAGGTACGTGGCGGCTTACGACGACGCGCCTGCTCCTTATCCTTCTCATCCTGTCCCTCCCTTTCCTCCTTGGTGGGCTCTCTGTTCAGGAGTGAGAAGATATCTACATACTCCCCCCGCCAAATCTTTTCTTTGGTTGCCTGTGCCAAGTGGTCACCCAGTGGTAAGGAGTACCCCGCAGTTGGTAAGGCCGAAAAAGGCACCACAGGCGCCGGGAAAGGGGCCTGAGCTAACCCAGCCACCCCCAGTACATTCCCCACAGTGTGAGAAAAACTACCCACCCCGGTGCCCGGGGTGGCAGTTACCGTCGCCGAGTGGAGTGCCGGCTGCTGTGCAACCGCACCACCCGAGCGAGGCCAAGGCCATTGAAAAGCTCCCCCCATAGAAGCAATGTGTGTAGGTGTACTGGCTTGGACCGCATACTCACATGCTGCACCCCCGTGGGCCGCCCCCACCGGGGGTTCCGGCCCACTGGGGGCGTCGGAGCTCACGACCGACGTAGAGCTCGTCATCGGGGCCTGACCTGCACTCGTCTGCTGGCTGGGGAGCTGCGGGGCAGTGGCCGAAGCCACGCCACCCGCCTGAGGCAGCTCAACCCTGCCCGCCGCCTGTTGTCCTCCCGCCGACGGCGCCGGAAAAGGGATGCCAAAGGGAGCCCCAGCCTGGCTGGCCCGAGCTAAAGACGCTTCGAGGGCCGCAAGGCGGGCCAGTAAGGCCTGCACGTCGATCTGGGGCCAAGGGCCGGCCGGCCCGCCAAGTCCCGGCGCGGGTACAGGTCCCTGTAACCCAGGACCCGAATAGGGCCAGTGCCCAACACCGAAGCCCGGTAGGGTCGGTGCAGGAACCTGCCAAGGTAGGGGACCACACCACCCGCCCAGGCTAGAAGGCCCAGGAGGAAGAGAGGCAGGCCCAACAGGATGGGCAGAGGGAGTAGCGGTGTCCACCGCTCGCGGGCCGCGGGCCGGAGCCCCTGCCGCGCCCGCATTCCGATCCCCCGCGTCCGACCAAGGGGCGATAGACCCCATTCCGCCGGGCCCAGCGGGGGCCTGGACAAGCGGCTGCTGGGGAGGCGCGACCGTGGTCCTCCGACCCGGGTTGCGCCTCCTCACAGCTCGAGCCGCATTCGAAGCTGCCTTCTTCTTTGAAGGCATCTCAACCGCAGGAGAGGGAAGCCGCCCAAAGGCTTCCCGCAAGGTAAGGAGCGACGGAGACACAGGGGAAAAACTTCTCCGCTCCGTCGCTTTAGCTAAAATGGCAGCGTGGCTGCCTCGTGGCCACCCCTTTTATAAGGGAGCTGGCCACGCCCTAAACTACCCGGATTCCTCGTCCTGTGGGGGGGGGGCCGCAAAGAGCGCGGCGGCCATTTTGGCGCCGCGCTTGCATTCTCTCAGAGCCTAATTATGAGTCTCTTCAGACCTTGGTGTCTCCTGATGATGGAGTCTGACTCCTTCCTTACCACTGTAACAGCAACAGATCTCTCCCTCTGAAATAGCCTTATAGTTGTGCTAAAAAATTTGAGTCTTCCTTTAACTGAAATAATACCCTAAACCAGAGAAGGACCTGTGGTATAATCATATTCTCTTTGATTTGATGATCAGCATAATGATTTGCAACCCACCCACCCACCACCACCACCACTAGCTCAAAGCAATACATACCCAATGTGGGCAAAAGTTCATTGCTTTCATATTACCAGATTTGCTGCCAAAGGGAATATTTCAGTAATGTAATGTTATGTGTGACAAAGCACAGCACAATTTCCTTTAAAAATGAAGGGGACAGGCTTTGTCCCTTGCTTTTGGGGTGTAGCTCTGCTTTAAATCAAGGTAGGTACTTCTCATACATCTTATTTTCAAACAGAATTGCAGATTTGGTAGCAACAGCCCATTGAAATTCAGCAGCATGGTAGCAGATGGTAGCACCGGGAGCTGCAAAATTTGGCAAGGGAGCATGTGATCCTCCTCCTGCTTTAAAACATTAAACATGTATGTAAAAAGCCACTTCCCTGGTGGGAAATATTGGCATTAAAACTGAGTTTTGTTTAATATCCAGCTGGAAGGTAGGAGTGAAAGAGCACAGAGTGATATTGGTCTTGATGCAAAGGCAGCTTTCAACAGGGAGAGAGAGGAACACAAGAAACTCCTGGCTGAACATCACCAATTAGCAATGGACTTGCAGTGGCAAATCCAGCACAATGAGAAGAACTGGGATAAAGAAAAAGCAGAGCTATTGGAGCAGTTTGATAAGGACCGGCGTGAGTGGGAGCGGCAAAAGCAGGAACTGCTGAGGAGGCTGGAGCAGGTAAGATCAGTTCATGACAGGAAAATTAGCATGAGTAAGTGTATTGTGATGAAGAAAAGTTTTGGGTATGAAAAACTTTTATTTTAAGTACAAGATGAGCATGACATTTCTGTATAATTGTTTCTCATAGCAGATAAATAAACCATCCCAAGAGACTAAAGCAGATGAAAACTAATTTTAGCATTTTTGCAACCATATGGGGAATTAGTTAAAAGTTAAAGGACATATCCTCTCTCATCACACTTGTCTCACAAATGCATAGTCATTATAAAAGCATTTTTGCTCTTAGATCTCACGCTGTGCTGCCCCCCCCCTTCTTTACTGAAAACCAAAATTAATTACATCCTGCTGCTCTTTTACTTCTGGGTTCCTTCTCACAAATAGTATCATCAATGCAGGTGGCTGTGATCACTGAGCCAACAGTTATGACAGATAGACCTTATTCTTAGGTGTACTCTCAAGCTTCTTTTATCCTATATGTTGAGATAAATGAACTTCCATGAATATCTGGTTCAGAGAGTACAAATATGTTATATGAATGGAACTAGGTTAGTGGAACATTTGTCCTTGAAGCAAATGTAACACTACAGTTTTATTCTGTGGCTTCATGGACATTAATTATTCTTGACATGTTTGTAGTGCAAATGCTAGGAACTCCAGACACTCAAACAAAAGTGAATGTTAGTAGCACTAGAACTGACATTCAGCTATTATAGTAAGGATTTCCCTGCCAACATACATAGGTACACATTCAGATTACAATATGGCACTAGTGCTGTCAGTAGTAATTTTCCTTGCTTGATATACAGGGAGGCCTGTAAGACCCTACCCATCCATATAATTTATGTATCCAGTGTATCTGTGTGCTGTGTGGGTAGGGACTTACGGGCCACCCTGTATAAAAATATCCAAGTAGTTTCTGTTATACAATATAGTATACATTCTGTTATACAATATAGTATACAGTGAATTAAAATAATTACAGACAATGTTAATACAGTACAGTAAAACTCCTACGTATGAAAAAAAAAGTTCGTTCCATAGGCTTTTGCTTAAATCGGTTTTTTATGTAACTCGAAGCAAACCCATAGGAAAAATTATTTTTTTAGTAACTCAAAGCAAACCCATAGGAAAAATGAATTTTTTATGTAAATCGAAGCAAATGGGAAAAAGAATCTTTATGTAACTCGAAGCAAACCCACAGGCAATCGTGTAAATCGGGACATGGTTTTAGCACAAAATCATTATGTAAGTCGAATTTTATGTAACTTGCAGCATATGTAAATCATGGTTTTACTGTACTAGCAGTTACCCCAATTACATATTTTAGTACATTATCATTTCTCTGCCATTTATAAGTCAGTTTATTTGTATAAGAGATTTATGACTCACTCTTCAAAACATATCCGTTAAAAGAAATGGAATAAAATTTGTGCTATGGTAACTACTAGTATAATATAGCATGTTTTTAAATAATATATTTTAACTACATTTTAAGTATTTAAATTTTTACTTGGATATGTTTTTTAAATAATATATTTAACTATAATTTAAGCATTTTTTAAAACATTACCTCTCATGTTACTGTGCTGGTCGTAGACCGTAATAAATGATTGATTGAAATCAAAGTTAAGCAATAGAATAACTGTGTAACAAAAATTATACACAGCATAGAAATAATAATATAAAAACATCCCATGTCAAGTATTACTTTAAAAGGCACTAGTGAACAAAAGGGAACTACTTCTTCTGTGTCTAGGCCAGATGTGACCTATCAAAATGAAGCCACCATTTGGTGAATTCATTCTGTAGTTCCTAGTGTGACAAAGATTAGCCCACGCAAGAAGGCTGCTGTTGACCGGGGTATGCCTGATTGTGGTCCACAATCTTTGATGAGGTTCTTTCTGTGTACCCCAAAGGGAACTAAAAATATCTAACAATAGGCCTTGGATAAGGCTACTAGGAGAGCAATGCAACCTCTGTGGAAAAAGCCCTTCTCCTTAAGCTCTTTTGAATAAAGTTAACAAAAACACCAAGTCATCACGAAAGTTGTATTTCCTGGACTCAACAGGTCAGCTCTCTCCTGCTAAATGTTATAAGCAGGAAAGGAACTACTAGCAAATATGGGGTTGCTACATGTCTCCAAGCAACATCATAGATATTGTAAGAATAGCAAACAATTTTATTTTACCTGGAAGACTACTAGCAAAAGTTTTATAGTACAGTGTAGGTTTTATGCAGTCAACTTCATCAGCGGTTTGAAATGTTGATCTGAGATATACAGGTGAAGCTCGGAATTTAGAATATCATGCAAATGTTCATTCAGTTCAGTAATGCAACTTAAAAAGTGAAACAGATATATGAGATAGACTCATTACATGCAAAGCAAGATAGTTCAAGCCTTACTTTGTTATAATATTGATGCTTATGGCTTACAGCTTATGAAAACCCCAACCCCCCCAAATCTCATGTACTCCATAAACATCACATAATCTTTGTAGTGAGTCTCTCATATATTTGTTTCACCTTTTAAGTGAAATGAATGAACATTTGCACGATATTCTAATTTTCCGAGTTTCACCTGTAGGTATATATACTCATCTTTGATGAAAGATTGTACATAGTGAGGCAAGAGGAAATACAGAAAGAAAGTACAGTAGTGATTCTTCACAATAAAAAATTGTTAATAATTTCACAGCTATTCTGGCATCAGAAAACTAATTAACATAGTTATTGTGATAAGAAACCTCTAGCCTGACAAAAGCCACAGGCATGATGGAATTGGGATGGGGTTTCTTATCCCAATATGTATGTTAATTGGTTTATCAGTGCTAGAATATCTTATGCCATAACTAATTTGTTAATCTTTAATGTGTCACAGGAATCTGTGTAATTTTTGTTACATGGGACTCTGCAGAATGAGGGGGAGAATTCCTGAAGAAAAACTAACAAACATAGTAAAGACTTTTCCAAGTTTGTTCAATAATATACAGTACTATATAACTTATTTTCAAATTGTGTTGTTTCCTTCATATTGGGAAACTGTAAATAGAAAATAGATATACAACATTGTAACATAGGCAAAATAAAATATTACTGTAATAGGAGATGAAAAGATGTAGCATTCTCTTTATAGTTAAACTAAGAAATCTATTATTGTGATGTATCAGGTTTAAAACAAAATAGAATTTACAAATAAATGAGTGCATGCATGTGTGCATGCATATGTAGACATGTATCTGTGTGTATGTGGGACTGTGGTGGCTTAGTGGTTAAGATGCTGAACTTGATGTCTGGTAGGTTGGCAGGTCAGCAGTTCAAGATCCGAGTGCTACATGATGGAGTGAGCTCCCATCTCTGTCCCAACTCCTGCCAGCCATATGAGTGGCAGTGGTAACATGTAGGGATAGCTCCATGGATGTCATGGCTTCCATGAGGATCCACGTAGAAGATTTACATGGACAGCCACATTCATTTCCTTGCTGCATAAATGAATATTCACCATATGGATGGGGGTGTAGGACTGGGGAAGCTTTTCTATTAAACGTAAAGGAGTGCATTTTCAACAGCTAGATTGAATTTCTGTCTCTTCACTATTTAAAATATTAATGCTTGGACCAGCTTGTTCCTGATTTTCATAAATGAATGCTTAAGAAGGCTAATGTGCAATCTCCAAAGGTTTACATGCATCATTGCTATTCTTTTCATTGTATAAATGAATTGTCCAATATTTCAGTTCTTCATAAATTGGTGCCTATGTTATATTTTGCTGCAATAATGCTTTTAGAAACAACTAAAAAGAATGTGTAGGTTCTTCGCAATTAAATAATAATAATTCTGAGGGCCATGTACCATTTGACTTTTGATGTCACACTGAAATTGATTTCTATTTTTGTAAGATATGGTGGTAGCTTCCTTCTTAAATTCCTATTCCTTCCGAAGTCCCAAAATGTTATGCACAACTCCTCATTCTTCTCAAGAGCAATTGTGGTGTACAAATTTTCTCTAAAGTGTTTGTTTGGAAAGGTACATCTATTGATGACATACAAATATGATAAGAACTGTACTGTTTCTAAAATATCAAGAAGAATTACAGTTGAAAATCTGGCTCTTTATCAAATCCACAAATCATCCTAGCTGATAATCAGTCCTTTCAATACCAGGAATCTTTCAGACATTTTTATGCCTTTAGGTCAGTAGCTTTTTTGCAATTAGCCAGACTGATTGTGAATTCTTGCATATTTGCAAATTTACCACAGTAGATGTAAAAACAAGAGGGTAAATCATTTAAAAAGCAGCAACTAAAGGATCTTAAGAATAATAGACATTTCCCATAACAACCAATTTTATTTTTTATCTGTTGTTGCAATAATATCTTAGAAAAACCCACCCATTTTTATAAAGCACTAAATAAATCTTTGAAGATAATTGTGGGAATCTAGCTTATACATGAAAGTATGCTGACCTAGATTTTCATGGCTTTAAGTATTCTCTTTCAAGTATGCTGCTACACTGTTATCTCTTGAGATACAACATCAGACCTAATTTTGTACCAATCATCACTTGAAGCTTTTAGATTTTTCTAATTAAGTATTTTACAGTTTGTTCTTGTTGTTTATTATATGTGTGCACAGCGCTTACGTTAATTCCTAGAAAATATCTATATAGTGAAGACCACTGTTAAGTTGTAAATGTAATTCAGCAGTCTAGTTTCTGCTAACCATTAATCATCTCAAATTGAGAAAGATTGAAACAGCCCGCAATACAATTCACAGTCACAGATGCAAAGTCCACCAGTGGAAAGATACACAAATCCTACTTTACAGATTAATTCTGTGCTCTCTGATGTAGCACCTTGGTATTAGAAGCCGGAGTCTATCCTGTGTCCTGCAAGATTGTTGCTTGACCTCTCAGCAGCGTTTGATACCGTCAACCACGGTATCCTTCTGGATCGGCTCCGGGGGTTGGGGGTACAGGGCACGGTGTGGTCCTGGTTTTCCTCTTTCCTCAGGGGCCGAAGCCAGTCGGTGTTGTTGGGAGATGAGAGGTCCAGCACAAGGCCCCTACTGTGTGGGGTGTCGCAGGGCTCAGTACTCTCGCCTTTCCTATTTAATATCTACATGAAGCAACTGGGTGAGATCATCTGTTCCCAGGGGACTGGGTATCATCAGTATGCTGATAATACCCAAATTGTACATCTCTGCCCATGGTGATCCAAATGTTGCAGTCAATATCCTATCCAGGTGCCTGGAGGTTGTGAGGGTCTGGGTGGTGGACAACGGATTACATCTGACAAGACTGAGTGGATGTGGATAGGGGGCCCTAGTTTTTTCAAGGAGTTACCATCTTTGGTACTGGATGGGGCTCTTTTGCCCCAGACAAACCCAGTATACAATGTGGGGGGTCCTCCTGGACTCACAACTCCGGCTCCAGGAGCAGGTGGCAGCTGTGGCCAGGAGGGCTTTCTCACAGGTTTGTGTGATTCTCTAGCTGTGCCCGTTCCTGGACTGGGACTTCTTACTCATGGTCACTCATGCACTGGTCACCTCCTGGTTGGATTATTGTAATGCACTCTACATGTGGCTTCCCTTGATGACCATTCAGAGGCTGCAGCTGGTCCAGAACAGAGCTGCCTGCATGGTGATGGGGTGTGGACGGTATACTCATGCCTCACCCTTGTTGCGGGAGCTGCACTGGTTACTGGTATGCCTCCGGGTACAATTCAGGGTGCTGGTTATCACCTTTAAAGCCCTACATGGTAGTGGACCAGGTTACCTGAGAGCCCGATGTTATCTGTCCATCCTACAAGAGCGGACCAGAGGGGCTCTCTAAAAGTACCATCTGTCAGAGAGGCTCATCTCTCCAGTAAGAGAAAGAGGGCCTTTTCGGTATCTGCTCCGGCCCTTTGGAACCTCCTGCTGACGGACTTTCATCTTCAGCCAGAACTGTCAGTTTTTAGGAAAAGGCTGAAGACCAGCAGGTGTGGGGAGCAGAGAGAGAGAAACAGCCACCCTCCATTGGCTGATATGAATATTCTTATCGCCATCCGGGTTTTTAGTCTATTTGTTTAGTTTGTTGCAAAGATTTTCAAAATGTGTTTCATGTGGGGGTTTTAATGATGTGTTGGGTTTTTTATACTGGATTATGTGCGATTGGATTGTGAGCTGCCTGGAGTCACTTTGGTGATTGGGCGGCTATACAAATCTAAATAATAAATAACTAAGTAAATAGGGTACATTCCCACCCCCCACCTTCTTTATTTCAAGTTAAATCACACTTTAGCCTATGAGATCAGAGAAAATAAATTTAGGATTACAACCTAAAATATTGAACTATGAGTGTTGTAAGAACCAATATAGGCATGATCTTACCAACAGCAATGTCAGTCAAGAGCTACCATTTCTGAGGAATGTGAGTTATTTGAGACAATTTTAGTCTTTGAGGACTAGGTTAAATTTCTCTGCCTTCGATGTGGATACAAGTACAGTTGCTCGGTTTCATATATGTAGTATAATTATAAAAATTTAAGTATATTATAAAATAATGGAAAACTGTAATGCAGAATGAAATATTAAGATAAAATAATGTAGAGGTATACTCCAATTTCTCCTGGTCATGAACTGTGAATCTTTATAGCCATCTGGTTTTCTTTAATCTCTTATTTCAGCTTCAGAAAATACGTCCACAAAGAGGAGACCACATCCTTAGTGACACAAAAGAAACTGGCCTTCCTTTATTTTCAGATCAAGGAAACCATCATGTGCCTCATCCAGTTGGGTCAAGATCATACTCTGATTCAGATACCATGCAGTTTGAAGATCGCTCACAGTCTAAACTAAAAGAAAGTGACAGATGCACTGCCACAGAAAACCTCTTTCTAGATACATTGTCCCTTGATTCTCCAGATGATTCTGATGAACCACATCCTCAGAATTCCGAACAAGAATTATTCTTACCTTCTGCTAAAGAGGTATAGCCTTTACCCTTTATACTGAATATTATATTGTAATCAGTACTGACACTATTCTGATGAAGAAGAAGATTTATAGGGTACTTATGAAGACTCATAGGAGAATATCATGGGAAGTGGAAGAGACTGCTAAGTGGCTGCCAACTGTTGGACTGATCCATTAGATGTTAAACATTAAATCTGAACCTGTGGCAACCCCTATTTTGAAACTTATTTTGAAGTAAAGGTGCCTGGCATGCACATTTGGCCATGATTTTTTGGCCATGTTTTTGGCACCATCACCAAATCTGTGATGCCCAGTCTGATGAAGATCCATCTAGGGTGGAAAACTCATTTATTTATGTGATATTTGTTAAATGCTCTAATAAAAGTATCCCCCATCCTTGCCTTCAGGTCACAAATAAGGTTCAAAAATTAAACCCTATATATGTTGAAGAAATGAGTTTCTTCAAATGTACATGAAAATAAAAACGTAAAATAAAACAAATATGAGACAGAGGTTTAGGAGATGAGGACCCTTCTTCTAATATAAAATTTGTCAAACTATTTTTGAGGTTGTTTGAAGGAGTTGGTCATGATATGGCTTTAAGCAGCTGTTCTAAGATATTTTCTTTCACAGACATAAGGATGTTGAAAAGAATATAGCTAAATAGGTGCATTGGGAGTTCTTGGCAAGTAAAGCTGCCCTACAACAATCCAGGTCACACCCTTTTCCCACCATTGCACTTATAGCATACACCAGTGGTGGCGAATATATGGCACGTGTGCCAGAGATGGCACTCGGAGCCCACTCTGTGGGCACCCATGTGGTTGCCCCAGCACAGAGTTTGCTCTGCCCAGCAGCCCAGTGGGAGAGTTTCCTACCTCCCCTGTTGCTGTGTTGGCACTTTGTGATAAATAAGTGGGTTTTGGGTTGCAGATTATGACCTTTTAAACAATTATTTAAATATGAGCTTGTAAAAGCTGGTATTGGAAATTATTATTGTGGGAGTAGTTCCTGTGACAACGCTAGGTGTTATGGAAACTATGTATGGAGTTCCGCATATGAAGAAAGTCTGTCCACATATTTAACAGCAATAGTTTAATTTATTTTTTTGAGGCCAATTCTTACAACTACTGAAATTATAATGAAAACTTGTCAAAAGAGTACATGTTATCTCAGCTCAGCTCAGCTGAGTCAGTAATATCAAAGAGAATAGTTCAGAAAAGCAATTTTGCATATGCAAATATAACTTGAGATGTGTACTTGTTATTCTTTTTTTTTTAATTTTTTTTATTAAGTTTTTAATAGACATACAGAAAAAGAAAAGAAAACATTAACAGTACATTAACAATACATTACACTAACAAGTCCATAATATCATACTAACAAACATTACTATATGCTAGCACATAACAATATCTATATTCATTAACTACTATTTAACCACCAAACATTAAGAACCATTATTTCAAAGTCCAAAATGATAGAAAGAAACTTTCTGTACTACCACTAATCTTTTTAACCAATAAAAAACACCCTGTGAATATATACAATGCCCGGAGAGTTTATTTTCTACTCAGCTCCAGAAACTTCTTTGAGATGGTACTGGTCCTGAACTATCACCTGCCATAGTAGAGTGATCCACGAACGGTTTCCATATATTCCAAAATCTATTCTCTTTTAAATTATCTCTTTTGACTTTAATCTCCCATATCAATTTATCGTTCAATGCTAAACTCCACATTTCTTTATACCATTCTCCAACCTGAATATCTACATCGTTTTTCCAATTTCTGGCTATACATTGTCTACCCGTTGTCAGTACAATTTCCAGTAATTCTTTTTCCTCCTTGTTTAAACCCAGATCTTCCACATTCGTTAAAAGAATAGTACCCGACACCAACTTAACACTTTTACCCAATATTTCACCAAATTCATTTTCTATTCTTCCCCAAAAATCCCTTATTTTTTTACAACTCCACCACATATGTTCATATGTTCCATCAAATTCTTTACATCTCCAACATAACTTATCTCTTTTATTATCCATCTGGTAAAGTCTTAATGGTGTCAGGTACCATTGCCACAACATCTTGAAATTATGTTCTTTAATTCTTACAGACATTGTTCTCATAATTCTCTTTTTCCATTTATTTTTCCATTCAGTCTCCCCAATTTTTATATTCAAATTTTGTTCCCACTTCCGTTTCAAATCCTCCTGTGGATCTGCACCTCTATTCAATATATTATAAAGCTTACTTACAAGACCCTTAATACTACTTTCCCCTTTTCTAATCTTCCTTACCAATTCCTCAAATTCCGTAAGTACTCTATCTGACCCTAGTTCTCTTTTATATTTTTTATTCCAATTGTCCACCTTTAACTTCTGAAACCAATTCAAATTTAGTATCTCAAACATTTTTTTCCGCTCGGCATCAACATCACATGCTTTTAACCAATCCTTCAGTAACAACGTCCCATTTTTATCCAATATTTCTATTTTTTCTTTGTCTAATTTTATTGGGAAACACATCATATCAGTCAATTCCAAGATTGGGGAGAGATTCGGAACCATATCTTTTTTTACCTTCTTCCACACCTCCATGAGACCTTTCATCATAGTATTATTTGACCTTTTCACCTTATCCTTCATTCCCAGAAAATTCAAGTTTCCAATATTTCTGTATTCTTTCATTTCCAATTGTTCCCAAATTACCTTTTCTCTTGCCAAGATCTTCACAACATTCTTGACTTGAAATGCTTGGTAATATACTAACAGATTTGGCATACCCAACCCCCCTTTTTTCTGAGACAAATACCATAGTTTCTTTGGAAGCCTAGATTTTTTTCCTCCATTACAAAAATCATTAAACATTTTTTGAAACTCATTAATTTCTTTCTCTTTTAAGTGGATCGCGAGCGTATCAAATAAAAAGTTAATCTTTGGTAACAGTATCATTTTACACATAGCAATCCTTCCGAACCATGACAGCTTTAACTTCTGAAGTTCTCGTATTTTATTCCTAAATTCAATTCTCAAGCTGTCATAATTCAATCGTTTAAGTTCTTCTAATTTGTTTGAAATAATTATCCCTAAATACTTCAACTTATCTTTGATTTGTATATTAAGTGTCGACACCGTCCTACCCATCTCGCTCAATTTCAAATTACACAACATCAATTCAGATTTATCCCAATTTATCTTTAATCCAGTTATAGCTTGAAATACTTGTAGATGATCTTTAATCCTGTCCATTACCTGTTCCGGATGGCTAAAGTATGTTTTAAGGCATTGACTTATAATTAGTGTGTCTGGCCTTAGTAATGCAAGGAAGACTTAATTATGCTAGCTAATTGAATGGGGAATGATTTATATGTATGCATATAAAGAAAACATTCCCTTTTAATTACCCAGATATAAGAAAAGGGTGAAATGAGATATGTTCTTCAAAGGATTTGAAATACAGTAATTGGAAGCACTTCCGTTAATGTAAATACAACTTTCAGACACAATAGATATTCATACACACAAGCTCAAAATTAACTGTTAATCTTACTTTTCAGGAAGAAGAAATGCACAAGGGAAATCTTCAAAGGTGAGTAAAGACAGGAAGGGGGAAAGCAGAACATAAAATGAATTACATGAAAGGTATATTAGCACATGTACCCTAAATTGATTTCTGAGATGTTGAAATCACACACCAGTGGCTCTCTTATATAACAGCGCTTTGAATTTTGGAATCGTAGCTGGTTTGTTTGTTTGTTTGTTTGTTTAAATAAAACATTATGAAATAGTTTTCCAGAGCCCAGAAGCATTTAACAAAATATTGCAGTTTAAAACAACAAAATATTTCAAACTATTAACAAATGAATAGCTGGTGATGTCTGACATTATTTACCATCCAAGTGGCCAACAAGCTGTGGCCCTGTGAAAGTAGAATGCATTCTACCCAGAGATTTGTCTTTGTGTCCTACTTTATCTCTAAAAATGCCTAAAGATTTTTTTATCAGGGGTGACGATCCTATGGCACGCATGCCAGCGGGGGCACTCAGAGCTGTCTCTATGAGCACGTGCACCATCACCCCCAGCACAGAGTTCACCCTCCCGCTCTGCCCAGCAGCCAAATGGGAGCACTTCCTCCTTCCTCCCAACATAGAGTTCAACCCACCACTCTGCAGTGCGGACAGCAGCCTGTTGAGTTTGGGCACTAGGTCTCTAAAAGGTTTGCCATCACTGCTCTAGATGATTTGTGATTTATTTTCCTCTTTTTATAAAAGTTACAATGTAATAGCTTTTGATGTACAGTGGTACCTCACTTAAAGAGCATAATGTGTTCCACGGGATTGCTCTTTAAGTGAGTTTGCTCTTTAAGCGAAACCCCATTGTAAGTGACCAATTGTGACTTCCGGTGGGCAGGATTGTGAACCCCCATTTAGTTGTTAAGCGAGTTTTTGGTTGGTTTTAGTTGTTAAGCGAGGCGACCATTCAGAGAAAATTCTGCTCTTTGAGCAAGTTAGTCTCTAAGTGAGGCTCTCTTTATGCGAGATTTTACTGTACGTACTTTGATTGTACTTGTAGTAAAAGTCTATATGCATCTTATGTATTTAATACTAATTGATCATTCAGTCAGCAAGAGAGTCAGCACAGTATATTTGTTAAAGTTTTGGACTAGGACTCAAGTGATAAGGGTTCAGATCATCTCTTGGACATGAACCTCACTGGGTGACTATAGGCCAGTTTTGTGTGTGTGTGTGTGTGTGGGGGGGGTTGTCTCAGCCTAACCTACCTTATAATAATGTTTCAGAGGAGAGGAAGACATTCTTGCCCTCACTGAAATAAAGGCATGATAAAAATGTAATCATGAAATAAATAGAAAAGGATAGAGGGAAAAGGAAAGAATTTTCACAAATGTAAACTTTCACACATGCTTTCCTCAGCAAATTTAGTCACATTATCTTGCTTTTCAGAGTTTGCAATGTTTTATGTGGTATTTCACCAATTCCTACTTTAGTCTAATAGAATGGAAGTCTTGATGTTGATGTTTTGCTTCCTTATTATTTCAAAATAAATTCAGTCCTAAAGTAAGTTTTTAAAAAGGAATAGTTTTCTGTATATTTGTTAAAGTTTTGGACTAGTGACTTGTTCCTTCATGGAAATGTCAGAATCACACATACAAAAAAGACAGTTGTGTAGATCTGTCATTTTCCAAATGGCCTTTTGTAAACTTCATTCTCTCATATTTTCCCTGTTTCGAAACATAACTAAGTTTCTCTCTTAAAATAATTTTTCTTCTCAATTTGGCAGAATTTTCTTAGAATACAGCAAATTAAATGGTCAATATAAATTTACATCCTTCACTTTATTCACTCACTTGAAAAAAGAAACAGTTATAAATACTTTGCTTTGTATAAGACAGTTTGGTCATATGTGTAAGAAAACAATGGAAATGCCTTCTAAAAATTAAAATCCATTTGTAAATAGTCAACACTGATGGTAAATGTACACAAATCTTGAACAGTAGCATTTTTGACAGAACTACAGCGGTGTTACTGATGCTTATGTTCATTTAATTTAGCACACTTTTTCTTTTTCAGGGCCGTGTCAGTTTCCTCTATGTCTGAGTTCAAGAGCTTGATGGACATTTCTCCTTTTCTTCCTGATAAGACTCTACCCTCCACCAAGAGCAAAGATGAAGTAACACCTCCATTGTCACCAGATGATTTGAAATACATTGAGGAATTCAACAAAAATTGGGATTACAGTACTCCTAGGAACCACGGTGGAGCTATAGATAGACCTGCCGAAGCCTGGGAAGAAAGGACAGAGATTGGGAGGGCAGGGAATAATTCCATTCCAGATCCATTCCAGCCAGCTTCTCGGTACTTCACTACCAGTATTACTAAGACAACTAATACGGCAACCAGCCCTGAGCACTGCCAGAAACAGTCACTGAGGATTCATGCTGCTACAGAAAAAATGGGAGTTAGAGTTTTTCATAGTCCACCAGTTGTCCGGAGGTTTGATAATTCAATAGTAGGTGGCCATGAAGGGAAAAGCCCACCTGAGCCAGACTTCTTATTTCCTGTGACCAAAGTTCAGGGAAATGTGGGTGAAACAAAAGGTGCTCCTTCAGATGTGTTTGGGCGGTGGCCATGTGACCTTCCCAAACATCATAACAATTTCCTAGAAACTAGTATTCATCCCATCGAACGCCCTATTTGCACTACCGTGAGTTTTGCCTCATCCTTGCACAATCTGGAGATGTCCAAAAACCTGAGTGATGACATGAAGGAGGTGGCTTATTCTGTAAGAAATGCAATACGTTCAAATTCAACAGAACTTCAGTTCAAAGATACAGCTTGCCAGACTAATGGAATGAGGACTATGGGAACACAAACCACTCAAACGATCAATGTGGGATTGCAGACAGAAACGTTGCGTAGCATCACCAGCAGTCCACACAAGTGTCTGACACCAAAGGGGGGCTCTACACCTGTGTCATCACCATCAAGAAGCTTAAGAAGCAAGCAGTTGGCTCCTGCTATTGAAAAAGTCCAAGCCAAATTTGAACGTACATGTTGTTCTCCCAAGTATGGGTCCCCAAAATTACAGAAGAAAGCTTTCTCTAAAACGGATCAGCCAAATAATCGGACATCACCAAGCACACCTCAGAAAGGGTTCAGTGAATCTGCTTGGGCAAGATCCACCACTACAAGAGAGAGTCCAGTCCATACCACTATCAATGATGGCCTCTCTAGCTTATTCAATATCATTGATCATACCCCTGTGGTTCATGATGCCCTCCAAAAATGTTCCAGGTCCAGCAGCCGATCAAAGTCGGCAGAACCCAGGTCAGAAATGGGACCTATGCAAGACTTGTACACAGAAGTCCGTGGCAGGTCACCCAGTCCCCTCTGCTTTAGCACAGAGCTACAAAAAGATGAAGGAGCAGAGGTAACAACTGTCAAACAGGACTTATCTGCTCCTCCAGGATACACTCTTACAGAAAATGCTGCCAGAATCTTGAACAAGAAACTTATGGAGCATGCCTTGAAAGAGGAAAAAAGGCTGCACAGCCCTCCCAGTCTTAGCAGCGAGAACAGCACAGGAGAAGTAGTTGAACCAGGGTCTATCGAGGTAATGAGTTTATGCTCACATGATAAACATTTTAAGCATTTGGTCATATTTGTAAGTGCTGATAAACAAGCACAAGCTCCTTTGAATCAAAAAGAAACTAGTTCCATAATATATGTTTGTTAGAGACTGTGCATTTTAGAAAAACTTTTAACACTACAGATTCCTAACTTATACACATACATCTGGGGAGATGAGGCAATTTTGTATTATAAAGATAAGTGGGAAAGTGTTAAGCTGAATTTCTGAACAAATACACCAAAATGATCCAGTATGGTTTCATTATAGCATACCTGAAAGATAACAAGTATAAGGGGAAACTGAAACAGAACTGCCATGGTTATAATTTTTAATGTCTGGTGCTAATATGTCTAATCATATCTAGCCACATTTTAATCCTGCTGAGTTCAGCAGGGTTTACTCCTCATTTGTCAGTTTAGGATCATGAGAAGGAAACTCATATATAGTTGGTTCTTTCTCAAGAGAGGCAAGGGAGGAATAATCACAATGGATTGAGGGTTGAGAGGAAGAAACTTGTATTGTGCTACGTTCATTGTCAATTGAATTTCATAGTCAGATACATACTGAAACTACATGCTAAATGGTATGTAACTTCATTTTATAGTACAAACTATTTTTTGCACATTTACTACTTGGTTGGAGGGAATTTCGGGGAGGGCTTGATGATTTTGTATTAGAAAATAGAAAAACTTAAGGCAGACACTTCATATAATACATTCCAAAACATGATTTTCTATCATATCTTGGAAACTTTCAAGATATTTGAAAATCTCCATGAATCCACTCTTTTTGGGCTATATCCTATGTGGCATTTTCATCTCAAACTATGAACACACCATCATGTCTGAACATTGTCTGAGTGTTGTGCCTTGTTGAAAGTTTAACAACAAAATTGACCTGTGATTTTTCAACATGGCAATGTACATTGTTTTGTAATTTTTCTCTTATGAGAAAATGACTTGCAAGTCTCGTGTGCAAAGATGGGCCTTCCTTAGACCACTTTTCCCCTGGTGTGCTATGACTCTTGGATAGAAGGAAACATAGGTTTGGGTTCAAATTATACCTTAGTCATGCACTTACTAGGGAGCATTTCTTAATAAATCATATTACTGTTGAGCAAGGATAATATTTACATTTAAATTCTATATTATTTATACTCTTTGGTTTTACCCAGGTTATGAAAATAGACTGCTTTAAATTGTGTTGCCATTATAATAATAATTTAACATAATTTTAATTGTATTTTATTTATTTCAATTTCTATACCGCCCACTTGGCCAAGGCCAAGTTTGACATCAAACTTCAAAGCTGGTAACATTGCAGGATACAAATTTTAGCAACCCTAATACAACATAAAGATTCTGCTCTTTATCTATCTATCTATCTATCTATCTATCTATCTCTATATCTATATCTATATCTATATCTATATCTATATCTATCTATCTATCTATCTATCTATCTATATCTATCTATCTATCTATCTATCTATCTATCTATCTATCTATCTATCTATCTATCTATCTATCTATCTATATATATATATATATATATATATATATATATATATATATATATATATATATATATATATATATATATATATATATATGTGTATATGTATATATGTATATATGTATATATGTATATATATGTATATGTGTGTGTGTGTGTGTGTGTGTATATATATTTATGTGTGTGTGTGTGTGTGTGTGTGTGTGTGTGTGTGTGTGTGTGTTTTGTTGTACTCATATTTGTTATAACATGGTAACACAATAACATAAATTTTCCAGGAACACATCCCAAATTATTGCAAACTAGGAGAAAGAAGTATTCTCTGTTGTGTGACTAATACAGTAGATCATGTTGAGTCACACTTTTCAAGGGGAAAAGCAACAAGGAGTCTTATGGCACCTTAAAGCTGACAGGTTTTATTGAGCATAAGGTTTCAGGACCAGTTACTCACTTTGGCTATTGTCACACAATGTTATGCTATGTGAAATGCATTAGTTTTTAAGGTGCTACAAGCCCTCTAGTTGTTTTTGCCACAAGAGCCTACCATAGCTACATCCAGAAATATTTTCAAGAAGGCGGGTATTTCACACCCGTTGACATAATAAACAAGCCTATGCATACTGGTGATACTTCTACTGAGAAGTAAGAATACTGAGTTCTGGGTCCTTACTCCGAGGTAAGTGTGCATAGGATTTTAGTTCTATTAATTAATGCACTCAATAACTCTCAGCCTTGTTTCTCTGTTTGGTTTAAGATGCAATTTTGTCATTACAAGAGTTAACAGTAATACAATTTCTACGCCCATCTACATGGAGATTGTTCAATTGACTTATGTAGAGCTTGCTCTGAAAAATGTCACTGCAGAGAGAAATTTTCAAAACATACTAAATAATGATCATTTATCACTTATCTATTTAGTCAGACCACGAAACCACTGATTGGACAGCTCGATGGTCTATGTATCTGGCTGCTGAACCAATTGTTGGGGGTTCATTTTCCTACTGTGTCTTCCTACTGTAGTCTTGGGGAAGGCCCAGTATGTTTCCAGAAGAAAAGAATAGTAAACCACTTCTGTGCTTCGCTACCTGGAAAACCTTGGAAAGGGTCATCATAAGTGAGAAGTGGCTTGATAGTATACTATTATAATTCAGATTCTCTTGTCCAAATTAATTTCTTCCCCCTAAGGTTGAGTGGCTGAGCTACACTTGAAATGGTATGTTGTGCTACTTTCTTGATTCAAGCAGTACGTATTCCTCACTTATTTCTCGCTAATCAGCCATTCTAGTTAAAATGAAGAAAGATTGTTTTTTCCTCTTCTGCTAGCATGATTCCTCACTGATTTTGAATACCTGCATGAAATGCCAGTCAGAGACTCGTTGCGATTTCTTTTCTTTATTATTTCCTTCCTTCCAATATATCAGTAGGTGATTTTAGATACAGTATTTGCTAAAATCTAGATTATCTGTGTGTATATATGCATGCATATGAGCATTAAGTGTCCACACATTAAAGACACAGCAGTGATTGTTTCATAAATTGTTTAAACTTGTCTCAATAACTGTATGTTAAATTCTTATCTAGAAGATGCAACTCTGAAAATGCCTGATCTGTTGTTTTACTCCACTTCTACCTGAGTAGCATGCTATGGTATATAGATGGCTTGAATTCCCTCATTTTATCTGATCTGACAAAAGGCAACATGATTTTTCTCCCTTGGTCTGCCAAGGAATTTGTCTATATGTGCCATCACAGTATTTTTCAAAAGGATGGGAATAGAAGAAATTCTGAAGAAGGCCACATTCTCTCCAACAAGAGTAGTGGCTGCTTTGCTCTCCCTGTCATGTTCTATTCTTCAACATTGTTCTTGCTGCATATTCCCCTCTCCGCTGATATCAGTTTTGACGTGAATAGCAGATGGCATTTGAATGCCAATCTTACCCCTTCTGTCCTTCCTAAATAAGACTAAAAGAGGCAAAAATTAAAGAGCAAACTCATACCTACTAGATAAAAATTGACAACTAGTTTTTGGAAATTTCTTTCTTTTTTTTAACAGATAGAAGTTATCTATTAAAAAAACAACTTTGCAGAGATTTGGAAATGGTGAGATTTTTTTATAGTAAGTAAGCATGCTTTTAAAGGCCATTTCCTCATATTAAAAATGTTAAATTGTCCCTTATTTTCTCCATATGATGTTAGTAGTCTATTGCCTCTTTTATGGAACCTCTCCAAGTAAAGGCAGTGACCTTCGCAGCTGAGATCTGGAGAGCTCTTCAGTGTTGACTTCAATTCTCTGGTTTAAACATTCTTTCCAACCTACTTCCTGTCTTTTTTCCCATGTCTGTCTATGTCTAGAACCAAACTGTCTTACTAACTGCCCCCTGGGGACCCTAACCCTGCCTGCCTCACTGCTGTAAGTCCTTTCTACCTTTTTTCCAAAACTCTTGATTTTTTTTTAAAAAAATTAAAAGGTTGCTGAGTTGAAAAGTGTACCGGTAATCTGTCTTTAATTCTAAAACATTTCCCACTAATTACTCATATATTTACTGTAAATTCATTTAAAGTGATGTATTTTCCCATAAGCCAAGTTCATTCCATGGAACTCAAATGAGTCAAAATGGTCCTGAATGCAAATTTGCTAAATTAAAGTTCTGCCCATCAGTGCCATAATACAGTGTAGGGATTTGCTGTTTTTGTTTTGTTTTTATTGTTGTTCATGTTTTTATTTAATTTTTTGTCATTTTGCATTTCCCTATTATTTTTGGCACCCATTAATATCATGTTGCATTTTCCAGATCAATGGAATAGAGTTAGTCACTTGGTTTACTTCTCTGAATTAGGAGCATGGTTTGGAAGCTGCCACACAAGTCAACACTTACGGTGTGGCAACTTCAGCTCATCCACATTCAGGTCATTAAACGCATTCAAGATGAGGAAGCTGAAAGTAACATTGCAAGAGCCAGCCATTTTCTAAGGCAGGGGTGCCCAAACTTTTCAGGCCATGGAAAAGGCCATGTGGTTCAGCAGGCTGGTCATGTGGTTGAGTGGGCCGGTCATGCGTTTCCTCTCACCGGAAATGGATGTAAAACGCACCTTGCAATCTGTTTTGCAATAGGATGAGATAGATTTTAAGCTGCAATTTTCTCTGCTTAAGCCAGGGGTCCAAATTACGGCCCATGGGCCATTTGGACACCCTTGTTCTAAGGTGTTTTTCTGGAGTCAGCATTATTTCCAACATCTGTGTTATTCATGGGGTGGTTGCCAATACAGCATGATATCCTAGCCTTTGCAAACCTTGCCATTGCATGTTAGCGATTCAGCCATTTCATCTTAGAGAGGAAACAAGACTAATTAAAATAAAGCCTGATGAGTTGAAATGTCTCAAGATTGGAGTCTATCTTGAGGATGTGTACAAACAGGAGAGATGCTGGTAGTGGGGAAAGCACATTCACTTTGTTCGGGGGGGGGGGTACACACTTCTCTGCAGGTTTATACCTTGGAGGGAGTAGGCCACAGTGAAGTGTGTTTTCAGCAAGAGACAGCTACGCACAGCTTTCATTATCTGTAAGTGATGGTGTCATGAGCAAAATTGATTTGCTGTATTTTTTTTAAAAAAGGAGACAAATTTTATAGCAATGCAAACTTTTTTCACAATTAAATGACATAGCTTTCAGTGAATGTTGTGTTGTAGTAAGGGTGTTTAAGATTTTGCCCTAAACATAAATACAGCATTTACAAAGATATGCAGGATGTACAATATGTGTGGGTGGACCAAGAGAGATTACTCAACTAGTGTTTAAATCAATGGCTAGTGTATCTGTTAAAAGCATTGCAACCACCGTAAGGAAGATGGGCTCCCGCTGTGGGAGAGAAAATGGCAACGAGTCTTGCTTTATTTATATCCCCCCAAGAAGCATGTAGCTGTTTGCCATTATTTACACTAGACTTTGCAGAAGTCAAGAGTGACATGGAAGAAACTGATGGAATGTTGAAATGTTATCCCTTGTTTATATTGTTTGGACTTAGCAAACAAAGAAGAAGAAAGGAAATGTAATGTTATCTTTGATCTATACACTAGAAATGGAAGGCTTTCTCATTCCAATAGGAACTGTCATAATAAAGAACATTCTATCATCTTAAACAGGGGTTCTCAATGTTTTCAGGTCACGTGACGGGCCTGGCCTGACCACACCCCTCGGATAGCTGATCGGGCCAGTCATGTGGTTCCTCCCACTGGAAGCAGAAGTAAAACACACTCATGTGCAGAACGCATTTACAGCAGTACATGCATGAGTGTGTTTTACTTCCGCTTCGGGGAGCTGCAAGGGTGGCATGGGCCAGATGAATTGGCATCAGTGGCCAGTCCATGGGCCGTAGGTTGTAAATGCCTGGTCTTAAACATAATATAATTTTCACTGTCTCACTCATGCGAGAAGTGGTGAGTTTAATTATTTTATTCAGACATCAAACCAAAAATCATATAAAACAGAATGATAGCTAGACAATCCAGGACAGTTTTGCTTCTCCATAATAGATACATCCGCAGTGTGATTTTGAATGAATACTGTAAAATGGTAGCAGGTGTGCTTAAACATCTGATGGCCACCTTGAAAAGCCATGGCCAATCATGCATGTCCCCATGTGTTTCTTTGCCCTTCATAAATCACATTCATCAGGACAGATGCAGGTTACACAAAGCTGTGCAAAATGTGAATCAGCCTGTTGCAAGCAATGCACCTATCTCTGTGTTAAATAGCACACTAACCTCTGCTAAGGGAAATGCTCACAAGATGTTGCAATGCTGTTCATGCCTGTTAAACTGTGTGGATTGGAACATCCAATCTATTCTGCATGCTGTTCAATGCTTGTTAAGCAGCAATTTGAGATATAATTATGGCCAAAGGTTACCAATTGTTACCACTGAAAGGAGATATAACAATGTATTCTCATGTTTGTGTGCTCATAATTGGAGTGTGTTGTATGCAGTACAGAGTTCAAAAGAATGAGGGGTGAATTTCAGAATTTTAAAAGTTGCTTTTTGGGTTATAACTCCCAGAATCTATAGGTTCATGCTTGCTGGAGATTTGAAGGACTGCAGTCTACAAGAGCAACTTTTCCAGAGTTTAAGAAGCCTGTGATAAAATGTGCTAGAAATAAGAGAAAAATAAAAGGGAAATGTGTGTGACAACAAGGTTTGTCTTCTTTGTGTTCAGAAGTTAGTTAGCACAGCCAAGAGTGAGTCAAGCTGCACATTTAATACTGGAAAATACATTGTCATCTTGTTTGTTTTAGCTGCCTGGAATGTCTTTTGGAAAGTTTGCATGCTATGCAGTTCTAGCATATCACATGTTGCACCAACCTTTTAACATTATTGTGCCTAGTGGTCTTCCTGTGAATAGGGAGATATTCTTCAGTTAAATTTCCTGAAATGGTAGCCATGTTAGTCTGTGCTAATATATCAGAGAGTAAGCAAAACAAAAAGACAAAAAATGTTAGAACATAAGAACAGCCTTGCTGGAACAGGCCACAGCCCATCCAGTCCAGCATTCTGTCTCACACAGTGGCTGACAATTTGCTTTAGAGTATTCCCAAGCAGATGCCTTCACCTGCTTAAGATTCCCTGGAAATGGCATTGAGAGATATCCTGCCTATCTCTCCAACCCAGAGGTTGTCCTTAGGTATCCATAATTATAGTCATTGATACCCTTGTCTTCCATGTACTTGTCTAATCCTTTCTTAAAGCTGTCAAGACTGACAGCTGTCACCACTTCTGGGTGAAAAAGTACTTTCTCTTATTTGTTTGAGAACTAGTACCCACTAGAGTGCCTCCTAGTTCTAGTGTTGTGCGATAGGGAAAACAGTTTTTCCTTATCTACTTTGTCCACACCGTACATGATTTTATAAACTTCAATCAAGTCACCTCTTAGACGCCGTCGTTCAAGAGTGAAGAGGCCCAACCGTTGCAGCCTCAGATGGTAAGGAAGGTGTTCCAGTCCCCTAATCATTCTGGTCGCCCTCCTCTGCACTTTTTCCAGCTCCATAATATCCTTCTGGAGGTATGGCGACCAGAACAGTATGCAGTATTCCAGATGGGGCCTCACCATAGATTTATAAAGAGGCAAAATGACACTTGCTGACTTATTTTCTATACCCTTCCTAATGATCCCTAGCATTGAGCTGTCCACCAGGACACCGAGGTCCCTTTCCTGGTTTGTCACAGAGAGTTCAGACCCCATCAGTTTATAAATGTAATTGGATTTTTTTGCCCCAACATGCATCACTCTGCACTTACTAATGTTGAAGCTCATTTGCCACTGTTTTGCCCACTCCCCAGTGTCAAGAGATCCCTCTGGAGCTCCTCACAATCTCTCACAGTTTTCACTACCCTAATTTAGTGTCGTCAGCAAATTTGGCTACCTTGCTATTTACTCCTACTTCTAGATCATTTATGAAGAGGTTGAAAAGCAGTGGTCCCAGTACTGAACCTTGGGGGATCCCACTCTTTACTTCCCTCCACTTGGAGAAGTGTCCATTTAGTGCTACCCTCTGTTTCCTGTCCCTTAGCCAGTTGTTGATCCAGGACAAGACCTGTCCCTTTATTCCATGACTGGTAAGTTTATTCAAGAGCCTTTGGTGTGGGACCTTGTCAAACGCCTTCTGAATGTCCAGATAAACAATGTCAACTGGATCCCCCTTATCCACATGCTTGTTGACACTCTCAAAAAAAATCCAACAGATTTGTGAGCCATTATTTGCCCTTGCAAAAGCCATGTTGGCTCTCCTTTATGTTGTGCCACCTTGAAGATTAACTGCTGTATTTTGATGTTAGCTTTCGTGGATCAAATCCACATCATCATACAGAAGAGTGAGACTTCTTAAGGCTAGCTTCTTAGGGTTTCATGAAGATAATCTTATGCATATAATTTGTATCCCAACCACCCAAAGTAATCTATGATGTCAATCTGTTGTACATCATGTATGTCTCTGCAGGGGCATTTTTCCCCACCATATATTGTCTGAAGTTGCCATCCTAAGAAAAATTACCTCCAAATATATGTCAGTTCAGTGGGGCTTATTTCCAGATAGACATAGTTAGAATTCTGGTTAAGGTTTTGGATTGCAGTTCAATATCAGCTTCATCCAATCATATCATGATGCTAAGTGTGCCGCAGTTCTTTTATGTTCTCTGATCCATAATAATTCTATGACAGAGTGGCCAACTACAGCCTTGTGGCACTATTTCATGTGGCCCACAACACCGATGCTGACACGCCCGCAGCTGTAATAAACACGTTTACAACAGGTGTGGATGCGTTTTATGGCAGCATTTACAGTGGGGTAACCACGTGACCAGTCTGCTCAGCTGTCTGGGGTGTGTGGTCAGGCCCATAGCGTGATAAGGTTAGGACCCCCTGTTCTATGATATGTCAAATCCATCACTCTATTTGATTTATATATTTATGTTTTCTCATTTCATAATTTTCCTTGTGTGGAGATGTAAAATTGTCAGTTTTTTGTGTTGCACTTGGTTGGATTTCAGTAAATGTTGCTTATTGTGCTGTCATTCATACTGAGACTGAATCATTGGTGTATGCATTTCTCACCCGTGCATTAACAATATTAGCAAAAAAAAAAATTCTGGAGCTGCACAAGGCAAAGCTGAGAGATTTTATTTTCCTGTGCTTTGGCAAACTTTATGTTTCTGTACTTAGCCACTGTATTACAAACTGTGTGAAACACTGCTCATATTGTTGTTATTAGTGTTACTCATATATATATATATTCTCTTAAGACCCTACAAGGAAATCACAGTTCTTCTTTTGTGTCCCAATCAAACCCTGGTCTGCCAAAATGAAGCCACTTTCTTGGCTTTGTCATTGGCCAAACTTAAGTACTTATTGGTGCATGTTTCTGGCAGTAATGAGCAGACCAGTAAATGAGCCGGATTCTGTATCTTGGAAATCACAATAATGAAAGCATTCTTTGAAAGCAGATGAAAAATAATTATAAAAGCCAATTTTAAAACCCCAAAATAAAAATGGGATAGTTTAGTTCAGTGTTGGAGTGTTCACTCGGAGCCCTCTCTGTGGGCACCTGTGGAGTCACTCCAGCACAGAGTTTGTCCCGCCCCTTTGCCCAGAAGCACAGTGGGAGTGTTTCCTTCCCCCCCAGCACAAAGTTCATCCCTCTGCCCAGCAGCTCAATGGGAGCATTTCCTTCCTCTCCTGTTGCTGTGTTGGCATTTTGCAATAAAAAAGTGGGTTTGGGGTTGCAATTTGGGCACTTGGTCTCTAAAAGGTTCACCATCGCTGGTTTAGTTTAGCCTTGTTCAAAAGTGCAACATGGATAGAACTAGCCTGACTTTCCTTGGGCAGGGCTTCCACTGAGGGTGTGGTCACACAGTAAGATCACCTCTGATCATGCTGGGATGGGTCATTTCACTGGGCACAATCTCCATTAAAATGACCCTTCCATCTGTACAGGAATCATTGCATCTCATCTCAAAAAAAAAAAAGACGCCTTGTCGCTTGACCAAGAAGGTCCAGCTAGGACATGGAAGTCCCCAGGGTTTTTGGGAGATCAGTAATTCATAGAATTGCTGTAAATTGAAAGTGCGTTAACAGCATGTAACAACAACTGCACCATATCGTCTTCTGTTTGTGATCCATATTTTTCCCTGCTTGTTGCATGTTTTATGCTTCCCATTTAAAAAACAATCTATTAAAGAGGAAAATAAGAAATAGCTGCATTGTATTTTGATTGATAGTGCTGGTAATTATGTAGCTAACTCAGTTTCAGATTACTTAGGAATAGAAAATCAGGCTTCTTTTTTTCTACACATAAAAAATGGAAATAGGCATTAGAAAGAGGCAGGTTTTGGGAAAAAAATGGATAGGATAAAGTCAAATGTGCATAACATCCTACAATGCTATTCCAAGTAGTTATTATTAATTTAAACTATTCTAAAAAAAGATCTACTGACACTAGAAGGAATAAAAACATTTTTCCTCTCTGATTTTAATTAAAAGAATGAAATGAATTACCATATTTGCCAGCCTATAAGACACATCAGAGTATAAGACGTACCCTGTTATTACCAAAACAGCCCACTATGGGCAACTATATACAATACAAGACACACTCAATTTTTACAGTGTATTTTAGGGGTGGGTGGATCTTATACACCAGCAAATACAGTAAGTCTTCCAGTAATCAGTAGGACAATGTCAACTTGTTTTAGATCAGAGGTTCCCAAACGTTTTGGGCCGTGGGTCAGTCACGTGGTTTATGACAGCTGCAGGTGCATTTATGGCAATGTTCTGTGTATGCATGAGTACATTTTATTTCCACTTCCAGGAGCAGCATGGGCAGGGCAGATGAATTGGCATCGGGGCAGGATCCTGCCCACAGGCCGTAGTTTAGGCACCCCTGTTTTAGCTGGACTGTTGTGACATTCTTTGATTTCCATCAACTGCAGAGCATTTTGTTTGCATTTAGCTAAAATCTCCTTACTGTGATATGAACAAGGGAAAGCCAAATACAGAGCAATAAAATTTGTACTTGTAAAAGTAAACAGTTAACCTTAAGTGTGGAGGTGGGATGGAAATAAATATCTGCTAGGCTTATTGCAACTGTCAAACGGGTATTATTGGATCCTTATGCAATCAAATAGGCCACTGCAAAGCCCAGTCAGAAAATTAACGTTGATTCAAATATATCCTATGGTTCTGTCCAGGTCTGTCCATCAAGTAATACTGATCAGTGAGCCCTAGAAACATGTTTATGTTTGGGTCGAATTACTTTTAAGTTCTAGAGCACTGAGAACTCACACAATTCTATCAAGTGCTTTTCCATTAAAGATTTTATAATAATTTTAAAGAGAGATGTTCCAAACAAGTTTTAAATAGGCGTAACCATTTGTCAGTTCAGTAGTAAATGCATCCATCTGGAATTCTTGGGAATTTCTTGCAACTTCTTAGACAGTCCTTTACATAATGGAAATACTTCAGCTCACATGTTTTAGCTATGTTTGCATCAGTGTGCATGAGACTGCTCATAAATGCAAACAAATCCAAGTAATGTAATTCTGCTGTATTTACATGCAGATTATTCAGGTTGAAGTGGATATGAGATCAGGAGACTGATCTGCTACTGAATCTTGTTCAGACAGTGGGATCGGGTGGTGAAGATTGAATAGACATGTGAGATGTGGTGCTTGACTCCTCCCTTATTCTCTTCAATTCTTCTTCAAATTTCCTTTTAAAAGTCATGTTTCTTCCAGCTAGAACACCTAGACCAGAATATGTAGTAGTACTCACTGGAAGAAAAACTGGTATGAAAAGTTTGAGTGGGAAAGTATGGAGAGATCTCTCAAGTCTCCTTCCCCATACTGGATGTTAACCTAGTATAAATGGCCTGCCACCTCCATTGACAGGACTCAGGTCAGGTCCTGCCACAGTCTTGTCTAATTCTACCTTATTTAGTCCTTTGTTTCTGTGGTTAAGAAATGGCAGTATGTGCCTATTTGTCAGTAACATGAGTTCATGTAAAATCTTCACCTCACCTTTTTTCTGTTTTGCTTAAATGGCTAAGGATGAGGTCAAGGAAATTTAAAACCGCTATAAAAATGAATATGTTGCTCCTTTGGTTTGCTGTCCCTTTACATATTCCTTCAGTATGTAGCTTTCATTTTCCTGTATGATAGAATCTTCCACTTTTCTTCCAATATATGATAAGCTAATTTTAATTATATCTTATTTTTCCCCCTGCAACAAAGGAACTGCCTTGTTCTGCACTAGCTCCGCCCCTAGAGTCTTGCTTCTCCCGCCCGGAAAGACCAGCAAAGCGGCGCCCACCTTCCCGATGGGCCTACCATTCCCCTACTGCCTCACTGTCTCAGTTAACCGGGGAACAATACAGAAGCAAGGAACTATTGTTGGAAACTCTAAACCAGTGATGCAAGTCTGCATGAATTATCACAGAATAATTCACTGTTGTTCTTTTTTTGCAATGTAGCACCATTATCATGGCCAGTCTCTTTCAGTGAGGAAAGCTCAAATTGCAGAGGTCAAAGAATGTTCTAGAATGCAGCTGCTTAGAGTATGATCTGAGAAACAGATGTTTCTAGAATGAAACAGTTAACGTGCCTGTAATAACTTATTTTTTTTTCATAGCTCAGAAAACTATTTTTGCCTCCATCTTTTCTACATACAGTATATTAACTAAAAAGGTCTAAAGATATACAAATAAAAGTACAGTTTTAAATAACACTTCCATTTTGTTCCAAGGGAAATTGAATGTTTTCTCTCTCTCTCTCTTGCTGTCTGACGACTGACTGCCTTCTGTTATATTTGCACTGTTACAGTTTGAGTTTTGTTGGCTAGTTTTTTGACTTTTTTTAAAAAAAATTGAAATTATAATTGTAAATTAATTATATTGAGTTGGTTATTACTATGAAAAAAAGAAAATTCATAAAGGTGCTTTAGCATGTCTGAAGTGGTAAATTTTAAGTAGTGAAGAAAGCCATTGAACTAGTTGATTGTAGGTGTCTTAAATATACTAGAGGGGAATTCAGGGAATATAAAACTTTTAGAAAGGAGGGTAGAACCCCGGACAGTCTTAATGAAGTGAGCTGTATGCATACACATTCACATGTACCCATTTGCATGACCCTAGGTTGCAAACATGTCAGTGCATGTACACACTGCTATTATTCTCTCACTGTCACATCAATGTGTCTCAATCCTTTTCACTGTTATATTGTTGTGAATTTATCTGTACTGTACTTTTAATGTTGGTATCCTTGCTTTGCTTAAAAAAGGATTTTTTAAATAATCGTTCAAATAGTTCAACTTGCTATGTACAGTGTTTATTGAAATCTTCCCACTTGTTTTGGGGAAAGCACTGAGAACTCTGGGCATAATAAACTGTAACTGGTCTTGTTTTAAGAGTCTGCTTGAACCCATGTGGTATGAAAATAAACTCTTCTGTATTTACAAATTGCTGGAATGCTTTAAAGAATGTTCCTAAGTTAAACCCACCTACCCTCCTGCTCTTCCTGCATGCTCTATGTTCAAACCACTGAGCACGTTTCTTTAAATAATATATATCAGAAATTAAGAAGAGCCAATGGATATCTCCTAAAATTGCTAAACATATGTCAGGGTACGTTCTCTCTTTGTGCAAAAAAGAAATCTAGTTCACTTGAATGACATTCATTTTTCATATTCTGTGCCAACGTGTTTAATCATGGGCCTATGTTGATCCCGTCTATCAAAGAAGAATAAAATCAAAACCCATTTTAAAGGATCTTTATATCTTTTCCACCTTTCATATACATAGTAGGAAATAAAGTGAACAGAGAAATTTGGAAAGTAAATTCCATCGGAGACTGATAACCTTAACACATGACAAGATAAGAGCTGCCAGAATGAACAAAAAACATGGAAAGCAGCTAGAATCTGTCCATTATGTTTACATTGGAATCTTCTACCCACTTACTATGAAGTGAGCACTTGAGACTACTTCTGAGTGTATGTGTATTCTTAGACAATTAACACTGGTCACACCTGTGCATATATCAGGGTTAATATGCTGATTGAAAATTCAAGTCTTTATTCTGATAAAGATTAACACTTCTATTGGATCTTCTGAGTTTTAAAAAAATGTTTTTATATTTATACAACACAGTGATATCATGGGAAAATGTACCATTTTCAGGCTTCTAACCAACAGTATAAAATTGTAGTGTTTCATTGTGTATGAAAAACATTGATAATATTGGAACCAGAAATGCCTCAAAGGCTTAGATACATGAAACATGCTTTCTGGCTCCTGGCAGATCTAAGACTCAGAGAAACAAGTTCAATCTATTTTTCATTATCCCATTAAAATAGATAGATAAATTAGGGAATTGAAATTATATGCATCTGAAGAGAATGGCAAAACAAGTGCATTCCATGATACTGTTATCAGGTTAAGGGAGCATCCATGTGTTTAAAGAAATAGAATTGACTGAAAAAGTTCTAACAGGATTAAAAGAATCTCCCTTCCAAATTAACTCCAGTGCCAATGTTGGTCAGGATCATCTTTTTCATTTCTTCAGGTTAAAAAATGGTATATAAAAAGCTACCTGCTCCAGTCTGAAAGGTACAGATGTGCATGTGGGGGGGACTACACAAAATGTGCCTAGAGCTTTTAAAAATTTTCATGCTCCATTTTATTCTTGCTTCTTTTTAAGAGCACATGTAGGCACAGAACTAGTGAATGACGTGGAAGCGGTGTTTGCTGTCTACCATCGGTCAGTGTAGCCAAGCCATTGGATTAGTCCTCAGCCATCCTGAAATAGTAAGGTGTGTCAGGTTAAGCAGATTGCCATGATTTCTCAACTACTTACATAACTGGAATAATTACTGGAACATAAGGCAGACTGAACAGAAAGGGGGTCATCTGTACATGAAAGATCCAAAGCCAACATTAATGCGATGTTATGTTCCCTGTAGCCAAATTAACCAACATGACGACATCAATCGAGTCACTAAGTATAGTAAAAAGCATGTAGGCTTTCATGTTTAACTACTGTGAGAGATCTATTTAGTAAATATTATTTTTAAAGATGCATCTGAAGAATATTCTGTAAAAGATACCACAATCCAGCTTTATACATGTTTACTCAAAGGCAGTGGGATAGTGGAGCCAAGGCTCACCGGTTTGAAATCCAGGGGTCTGAGCTTCATGGGCTATGGCATCATCTATCATCCTACTCAGGCTTTTCTTGCCTTTCAGTTTAGGGGTGTGCGTGTTTTTGTGTGTAGTAGTAGTGATGGGGATTATTACAATGAGCACTTCCAAATTTACCACTGCATCATAGCTCAGAAGCAAGTCTCATTGAATCTTCTGCCTCTAAGTAGATAATAAGATTGCAGCCTTAAAATAACTTCTGAAGAGAATGCAAAGCATGCATCTGAAAGACTGTTACAGCACTGTCATATACGTGTATTGAATGACAGACTAGAACTGGGGAACCCAAGTCCAAATCCCTACTTGACCAAGAGTGGAATGACCTTAGACAATTGATAACCTGTCAGGCTGACCTATTTCACAAAGCTGCTGTGTTCATAAAACTAGTGAGAGAGGATACTGCCTTGATCTTCTTGGAAGAAAAACAATCAATCAATAAGTCTATTGAGTACCCATAGGTCTTATTGTCAGGTAAATGAGACTAGGCTACAGACTTAAGATAACGCCTAAAGGCAATAATGCCAGCTTTCTCAAAGCTTGAAGGTCATTGGATGCAACTCTGCTCTGATAAATTTCACCAGCAACATCCCAAAATGTTCAAAACCATTCAAACATACATTTGTAGCTGTGATCTTTATAATATATATATACTCAAGTATAGGTCAGGGGTTTTAGCCCCCAAAATGAGGTCCAAAAATGGGACTCTACTTATACTTGGGTCAACATAAACACTCAAAAACATACCCACACAAATGTCTAGATTAATTAATTTTACTGTATTTTCATGTATTTTAATTATTGAAACTCACTAACTGTTGCTGTATTTTTCCACCCCTGACGTATACTCAGGTCAATCTATTTTCCTAGTTTTAGAGGTCCAAATTTGGTACCTCAACTTATATTCGGGATGACTTATAGTTGATTATCTACGGTAATACTTCCCTCTATATTTTTTATATTATTGTTAACCTATGAGTTATCACTTTTTTACAGTTATGCTTTAAATGATTTGGGGTAGTTGTCATGTTTTTTATTTAACTTTATGGAAATAACATGGAAAAACAACAAAGTAACTATAGGTCTGCAGATCGATTCGGAGCTGTTTGGACCCTTTATGTGGTTGTTGCTTCTGCTGCTGCCACAAGCTGCACCAACCTGACTTTTTGTGTTATAATGTTTGATCTTGTCTATGAAGAGTTTCTGCACAGAATCAGTTTCTTTGCCCTTATTAAATTCAATGGTAGAAAAGCCAATGTTTCTACCACAGATGAATGGAGAGCATGGATTGGTGAACCTGAGAAAATTGGAAGAGATGTTGGAGAATCATGGTGAATTTGTGGACAGTTCAGCTCCCTTCCTCTAATGCTTGCCTAGTGGATGTTGACCATTTAGAGAGGAACAAAATCTAGGCTAGCTAGTGTCTTTACAGTCACCCCTTGCTGATGTTTACAGCATTTCCTCTCGGATTCCTCTCAAGTAAGATCACATCTGGGAAAGTTACTTTAAAAAGTATTCAGTTCCAATTACTCATTTCAGTAATTTAAGAAGATTCCTTTTACTTTTTAAAAGTAACTTAGTTTGCAATGTAAAATTAAATCAAATTAATATTAAACTTTTTTCCATTACTGTTTCCTGCTTTTAAAAAATAATCAAGATTGATAAGAGAAGCCTTAATGTTTTGTTTGACATTCTAAAATGCCATTTAAAAATAACTTTAAATGGTTCACAAAACGCTGTTTATTACAATAGAGCAGCTTTGATACTACAGTGGTACCTCGGATAATGACGCGTTCGGATAACGTCAAAAACCCATAATGATGCGTCCGTCATGCCCCACGTAATGCCCTGCATAACTACAAAAAAAGTTGTTATCCGGAAAACAACGTTTTTTGTCGTTGTCCAGATAACATTTTTTTTGTCATTATGCGGGGCATTTCCCATAGGGATCGCATAACGACAAAAATCGGTTAACGGTGCTACTTGGGGAACCAGGTTTTGTCGTTATCTGAGGTACCACTGTACTTATTATGTTTTATAATGAAACATTCTTATAATATACCTGAAGAGGAACTTGTAGGCGAGTGTAGAGAACATGTAGCTCATTACTCTCAGATTGATACAGATACTCACATACGTATAGCCATCATTTTATAAAAATCCATCCCGCATTCTTATTTAGTGCTACATAACTGAGTGGCTGAGAAAGACACTGTGAACCAATCTACTCACACAGGGTCCTGGCAGCAGCTTTCTTCACTTTCAGTGGCTGGGCAAAACACTCTTGTGACCTCAACAATAGCTGCCAACTCACTACATGCACAGTTTTCAAATTATTGGTATGAAGAACTGTCCTACTAGCTGTTGCCATCTCAAGGGTCAAAGTTATTAGCTGCTAATAGAAAAATAATGTCACCTTATTCCTGAATTATTCAGCTTGAGGCCTTGGGAGCAAAAACAGATATTATTTATTCACACAGACGGTAGCTTTCCAGGATGGCATGTCAGCATTAATCACCTTGCCACTTATGTAGCACATCTTTTAAGCAGCAAATAATTAGACCTCCTTTCTAGAGCTAAACTGAATAATTCAAAAGAAGCGTTTCTTCTTATTAAAAAGTCTGGCCAAAAAAAGAAAGAGCAAGGGAGAGAGAAACACCCCAGAAATAGAAACAAAAGTAGAAAAATTAATAAATATAATAAATGATAAACAAGAATGAGACACTAACAAGCCAATCAGACAGAAGCTAGAGAAATACTAACACTACAAAAACCCCAAAAGAAAGTCCGCAGGGTACAATGTCAACTGTCTTAAAAATAGTGTATCCGAATTATATAATATATCAAAATGGTGAAGCCTAGTTATGCAGTCCAAGAACAAGTCGTAACAAGGTAGAAAATGTCTGAAGGGCAAGTTCCGAAGTAACACCTAACAAGTTCATATCATAAATCCAATTGAAGTCCGTGTAAGCAATCGTATAAAATACGCGAAAAGGGTACAATATACAAATAAGGACAGCCAGGAGGGCTATGTCAACGTCAGAAAGAGGAACGTGATGACGACAAGAACAGGTCGAGTCAATGTGCAAAGTCCATAAGAAATCCGTATATCCAGTAATGTAACGTGCAAAAGGAAGTATGCAATACAGACAGCCAGGAGGGCTAAACAAACATCACCAAAGAGGAACGTGGTAGAAGCAGAAACAGGTCGATATTCTTCCGGTACAGAATATTTCGTACTCTTTGTCAAGATCTGTAACAACGCGCTAACATCACCTCTGGAAGATTACTCATGTAGGGTGGGAGCCAGTCATATCTGACTCTAGGGTTCAGTGCTCAACTCTATTTATCACCAAAGAGCCAGTGCTGTCTGCATCTGCAGACGTTTCCATGGACATGTGATAGGCATGCCTCAATACCGGAGTGAAGAAGGGAAATCCGGCCAGATGGAAAATGCAGAGGAACGAAGAAAGCCGTCTGAGGCAAAATCAACAATTAATCAATATAATGAAAATACAATTTCTTCGGAAAATGTCACACCTTTTGGTGTTTAAAAAAAACTGTTTAATAGACCTTACAATTGCATATTAAAAAATTGGATATTGTGACATTTTCTGAAGAAATTGTATTTTCATTATATTGATTAATTGGTGATTTTGCCTCAGATGGCTTTCTTCGTTCAATACCGGAGTGCACAGGATGCTGTTTAGCTTCCCACTGAAGTGGTCCCTATTTATCTACTTGCTATTTCTTGCTTTTGAACTGCTAGGTTGTCAGGAGCTGGAACAGAGACAAAAGCTCATTTCATCATGCAGTACTCGGGTCTCAAACTGCTGACCTGTCCACCTTCCAGTCATCAAGTTCAGCATCTTAACCTCTGAGCCACCACAGTCCCCTGCACATATGTATACATATACTGTACCTATATCATCTTTTCTAAAGTCCACAATGATCTCTTTCTTCTTTTTTACATTGAGGAATAAATTGTTTTCCCTACACCACTCCGTCAGCATCTCAACCTCCTTCCTGTAAGCCGACTCCCCCTCCCCAGCAGTAATCAGACCAACCACCGTTGTGTCATCTGCAAACTTGATTATCTTATTGCTGGGGTAACTGGGAACACAATCATATGTGTAAAGCATGTACAGAAGCAGACTCAGCACACACCCCTGCGGCGTCCCCATACTTATACTGAGATCCGCAGAGACGTGAGAGCCCATCCTGACCCGTTGGGAATGATCTGATAGAAAATCTAGTATCCACCTGCATAAGCATGGCAGAAGCCCCAGATCTAATTATTTGGGCACTAGTCTATGCAGAAGAATAGTCTTAAATGCAGAACTAAAATCTACAAATAACAGTCTCGCATAATTCCCTTGTTTCTCCAAATGGGTCAGAACAGCATGTAGGGACATAGCCACAGCATCCTCCGTAGATCTCTTTCTCTTATATGCAAATTGACATGGGTCAAGTCTAACTGGTAAACAAGCCATAATACGGTTCCGCACCAACTTTTCAAAGCATTTAATTATGACAGGTGTAAGTGCCACAGGGAAGAAGTCATTCAGACTATCTATGTTAGGTTTTTTAGGCAGAGGTATAATAGTAGAGGATTTCATACAAGGTGGGTCAGTGGCTTCATAAAGGTTTCTGCAGCTGTTCTGAGCAGTCTCTCAGTGCCCTACCAGCCACTCCATCAGGACCCATGGTCTTCCTTGTGTTTATCCCTTTTAATATTCGCCTCACTTCTCCCTCTTCCACCCTGGCAACATTCCCTAAGGGGAGTAATGATGATGACTCTGGCAATACTGCTGGATCCACTGCTGGTGTCACCTCAAATCAGGCGAAGAAGGTATTCAGCTCCTCCACCAGAGAAGCACTGCTCTCTACAGGCGATGAATTACTGGATTTGTAGTCAGAAAGGTTCTAGATCCCTTGCCACACTTGCCTGGTGTCGTGACTACTCAGGTGATCTTCAATTTTCCCTCTATACACAGCTTTTGCCTTCCTTATAACCCTCTTCAGGTTTGCCCTTTCTATACTATACAATATCCGGTTCTAAAAAGCAAAGTTTCTGGCCTTCAACGGTCTCCGAACTTCACTCGTCATTCAGGGCTTCCTGTTCGGATACATCTTTACATGCTTTTCCCTGGTGACGTTGGCTGTGCAGAATCTAATATAATCCAGGACCATTGATGTGTAGGTCTCCAGATCTTGATGTTCAAACACATTCCAATCGGTCTCCTGGAAACAGCCCTGCAGCTGTTGAGAGGCTCCCTCAGGCCACACAGTAACAGTCCGTGTTTGTATCGGGGCTTGTTTCTTAGGGGTGTGTATGCTGGTGTCAAAAGCAGGGACACATGATCTGACCTGCCAAGGTGTGCCAAGGGCTTAACCTCATATGCCCGTTTAATGTTTGTATACACCTTGTCAAGAGTATTCCCCCCCCTAGTTGCACATTTAATGTGCTGATGAAATTTTGGGAATACTGCCTTCAAGTCTGTATGTCAACACAAGCATGCTGACAGGAGTCTTGTTCTACTACTGGCATACCAATAAAGCAGGTTTTTAAAAACTGCATGTCTAAAAGGAAAGATTTTCCAATATTTGAGTTTTTCATGAGTAGTAGCTTATATTGGAAAGTGCAAAATTCCTATGATCAGACTCACTTTCTTTTTTTCCCTTCTTTTAAATTGTTAGCCATTCATACACTACAGAATCATAAAACTGTGAAGCTGGACAAGATCTAAGGATCATCTAGTCTGACCTGCTGCCAATGCAGGAAATCGAAAGCTAAGGCATCCTTAACAGATGGTTATGGGGGTACACAGAAAGAGCCTCCTCGAAGACTGTGAATACAATTGGGCGTACCCTGGGCAGTAACCTTGCCGGCTAATCTTTCTAGCACCAGATTGAACCAAAGTAACATGCTGTGTGAACGCAGAGAGATACCGAATCCAGCAAATTTACTGTTCTGCCAATTACTGCCAGAAACATGCACCAATGAGGACTTAAGTTTGGCTAAATGACAAAGCCAAGAAAGTGGCTTCATTTCGGCAGTTCAGAGTTTGATGGGGACATGGAAGAAGAACAGATGGTTATCTGACCTCTGTATTAAAAACTTTCATGAAGGAGAGTTCTCCATCTTTTGAAGTAATCAATTCCAATACCAAATATCTAGTCAGAATTGCCATTCCTGTCATTTAAATTCACTTTTTCTGGCCCCATCTCTTGAGTATTCCTGCCTTGTTCTGTCTTTCATTGGATGATCCTTCAGATATCTGAAGATGGCTACCAAATCATTTGCAGGCGCACCCCCCCAATAACGGACACAGACAACATTGAAAGTGGATAACAGCAAAGGGCCACATTTATTGATTCAATGCCCTAGTCCGAATTATAAATTTGTATTGGTAAAACGACCAATCATAATTCCTAAGGCAAGCAGGCCGAAGTAACACTGGTAAGGTACCACCCCAAAATTGCCAACGGCAATTGGTTACAATGTATCAATTTGTATCAATTTGTTTGTCAACAACAAACAAATTGTTGACCGTAGTCAATAACTAACTCATGACCCCACCCTCTGACGCGTATCCGTGAAATCACAGGGGTGATGCATGCTGGTTAGCAATCACCATCACCCCATCGCCTGGTTCGTCGTTGACCGGACAACGTTTAACTAATTTATTCCTGTCTAGTGTTGTCCAGTCAATTGCGAACCTGCCGGATACTTGTGGGTCATACTGTTTACCTTACCAGTGCTACCCGCCACACGGAGGGGCTTCACAGAAGACCTGACGCCCCCCCCCCCAGACCGTCAGCTCGGTCAACAGGCCTGCTCGCCAGTCACCCAACAGGAGGTCCATACCTCCTCGCGACAGATGGACCCCATCCCCTGCATACAGGTCATAATTTTGCAGACTAATATCGGGGTGATGACTAACCCGTCCCCAAGCCCTGGTGGTAAGAAACCGCGCCACCGCCTTGTTGACCGCGCGCCTCGCGCGGTCAAGCGCAAGGAGGTTAACGCCCCCTCTGTAAGAGTGGCGCGGAACAATGTCCGACCAAACCAGGGTTGTGGCAGGCCAGACATAGTGCAAGTAGGCGAGTTCCTCGCAAATCGCATGCTTGAGCGATAAGCCGGTGACCTGGCCCAAATCATTGCCCCCCAGGTGGATAATTAGAATGTCAGGCGGGTCAGCCCCCAGGCCAGAAAAAAGGAAAGGCCTCAGCTCCTGCCATAACATCCCAGGCTTACCATGCCATGCGAGACTGGCGTGGTCACCCAGTCCCAGTCGGGGTCCCCACTCTGTCGCCGCAGCGTAACGCGCTGCCCTGTGCACATAGCTGTGGCCCACCAGCCATACTGTCACCGGTGTAATACGACACCCAGGGTCTGTAACAAAATTGAGAAAAAGGAAGGTAAGGTGACTGAATTGGTACTCATGGCGGGAGTGGGCGCACATAAAACTGAAAACACTGTGAGCCCCACCTCCCCATGCTGCGTATGTCAGCCCCCGAGTACCCAAAAGCAGCTGCTGTAGAGGCTGCACCAATACGGAACGAATGTGTGCCATAACGGGCACCTGAAAAACCCACCCTGGTGAGGGCTATGGCTGTCACCTTCCAAAACTGAAATTTAGTAAGGGGAGACCCATCTTGGTGACAGAAAAACGGGCCGTGGTGCATGCCACGCAGTGCCAGGTACTCCTGTAGGGCACCAACCGGACAGATGTCTGCCAAAGAACACCGTAGCAGTCTTACTCCACTGCCTACGCCGTGCTGATCTGTTTTTGAGGAGCGAATCCTCAACTGGGCCCAGTCTTTGGCAACGTAGACATCTCCGAGTTCCAGTGCCCTACCACTTGCATCCGCCTTAGACAGCATCACGAGTTCGCTGACGCGGAGCGCTCCAAAAAATGCCACCGTTGTGGCTGCATGAAAAAGGGCTGCCTCATAATGATCAAAACAGAGGCCAGGCCAGCCCCGGGCCAACTGGGTAAGAACCCCTGGGGAAATAGGGTGCCGGTCGTCCGGGCAACGCCCGCGCTCGCGCACCCACCCCTCCAAAACGTGTCTCACACGGAAGTCAGAGGTGGTATCCACATGACCCCCTACTTTGGCCATAAAAGCCAACGCCGAGAGCTTGGATGCTATGGTGCGAGGTGCAAGGCCCTGTGTATGGAGGTGGACCATGAACCGCAGAACATGGTCCACCGGAATAGGCCAGGTCTCTGGCAAGTGAAATTGAGTGGCAAAAGCCCTATATGAACTGAGTGCTTGTTGATACGCCTTACGCGTGCGTGGCGCTAGTGAAAGGCCAATCGCCCGGTTCACCTCTCCTTGCCAATAGTCCACATCTCGTCCGGGAGTGGCGAGGGAAATTCCTCCGCATCCGGGGCCAAGGCGCGGAACCGGGAGATCTGCAGGCGGGACAAAGCATCAGCAATATCATTATTAACCCCTGGGACATGCCTGGCCCTGAACAAGACATTGAGGCGCAGGCAGCGCAGCACAAAATGGCGCACTAGATCCATAACCCTGGGCGATTTAGAAGTCTGTGCATTGACAATGTGTACCACGGCAGCATTGTCGCACCAAAAATGCACTACCGAATTAGCCCACTGTTCGCCCCATAGCATCAAAGCCCCCAGAATGGGAAAAAATTCCAGGTATGTGAGATCCCGCAGGCGACCTGTGCCTGCCCATGCCGGTGGCCACCCACCATAGGCCCACTTCCCATTGAAGTACATCCCATAACCCAGGGATCCTGAGGCATCAGACTGGATCTGGAAATTGGGGGATGCCAGGAGGTCCGACCTCCAAAATGAGACCCCGTTAAACTCCCTCAGGAATTGCAACCAGACGAACATGTCTGCCCTGATACCCCGGGTGAGCCTAACTCTGTGGTGGGGCCTGGATAACCCTGCCATGGCGTCGCATAAGCGCCGGGCAAAAGCCCTGCCCGGTGCGACCACCCTGCAGGCAAAATTAAGGTGCCCATGTAGCACCTGGAGTTCCCTCAGGGATGCCTTACGCTTGGCCAGCAATTCCGAGATAAGGGTCACTATCCTGGACACCTTATCACCCGGCAACCTAGAAGCCTGCTCTACTGTGTCAATCTCAACCCCCAGGAATACTAACTTGGTCGATGGGCCCTCGGTCTTTTCGGGCGCTAAAGGGACACCAAGTTCCTGCATTAGCGTCTGAAATGTATTGAGGAGACGTGCACACGTGTCCCAGCCCCGTTCACCCCCGAATAAAAAGTCATCCAGGTAATGGGCTACAGACCGGGACCCTGACCTGCGGACAAAAGCCCACTCTAGGAAAGTACTAAAACGCTCGAAGGCCGAGCATGATATGGAGCAGCCAAAAGGCATGGCCTTATCAAAATAATATTCCCCTTTAAATTTAAAACCCAGCAATTCAAAGTCACCCGGGTGCACTGGCAAGAGGCGAAAAGCTGACTTAATGTCGCACTTGGCCAGCAAGGCACCCGGGCCACACGAGCGCACCATGCGCAGCGCATGGTCGAACGATGTATACCTGACCGAACAAAGGTCATCAGGTATAGCATCGTTGACCGATCTGCCGGCTGGGTAGGACAAATGATGAATAAGGCGAAACTCACCTAGGGACTTTTTGGGAACCAAACCCAATGGTGAAACCTTAAGGTTGGGAAAAGGGGGTGCAGGAAAAGGTCCAGCGACCCTGCCCGCGTCTAACTCCTTTTTAATGCTGGCCGCAGCCACCTCCTCCCTTCCTCTGAGGGATAACAGGTTGGGAGCATCCTGAGGTGATCTAACACCCATAAAAGGGATACGAAATCCCTGCTTAAAACCTTGAATGAGATACTCTCTGTCCTCCCCCTTTGGGTACGATGCGAGCCAGCGCTCCAGCATGTCCACCTTAATTGGGGAGGGGGCCTTTTGGAGAACTAGTTCCCTCCGTGGCAGCCTTGCCAGCCCACTGTCCGCCCCTCCCTCTGCCTCGCGCCCCCCCAGGCTTGGGACAAGCCGAGGCTGCGCGGGGACCAGAACACGTGGGACACTCATGCTTATACCTGCAGTTCTTCCGATTGCAGGAACCATTGGACGAGAAAGTCCAGCACAGCAGGCGGGCTGGAACCCCCTGCCCCGCCGGTTGGCGGGTAACCTGCGCTGGAGCTGCTCGCTGGACCGCATGTCCACAATGATATCTATCCCCCGGGGCAGGGCGTGTGGGTGTCATATACAAGAGCCACAGTCTCTGGCAGGGCTCATCCCATCTCATCTCGGGATGGAGGGGAATCCTCATACGGAATTCCTCATCATATGCTAGCCATGAGGGGCCCGGGAAATCTACCATCGCCCTATATATGTTGTCCAAATATTGGACCATGGGAATAGCTAGATCCGGCCGCGCCCTCAAATATACCGCCATATATATCAAATAAGCGGGGAGCCAGTTAGCCCAGGTACGCGGCGGCTTACGGCGGCGTGCCTGCTCCTTGTCCTTCTCATCCTGACCCTCCCTTTCTTCCTTGGTGGGCTCTCTGTTCAGGAGTGAAAAGATATCTACATACTCCCCCCTCCAAATCTTTTCTCTGGTAGCCTGTGCCAAGTGATCACCCAGTGGCAAGGAATACCCTGCCGTCGGCAAAGCCGAAAAGGGGACAACAGGCCTGGTAAAGGGAGCCTGAGCTAACCCTGCCACCCCCAAGACATTACCAGCAGTGTAAGAGCCTAGGCCCACCCCCGTGGGCATGGTGGCAGTCGTTGTCGCCGGGTGGGGCACCAGAGGGGTAGTCCCCGCACCGCCCGAGCGAGGCCAAGGCCACTGAAAGGCCCCCCCTATATTGGGAATATGTGTAGATGTACTCGTTTGCACCGTATACTCACATGCTGCACCCCCGCGGGCCGCCCCCACCGGGGGTTCTGGCCCACTGGGGGCGTCGGAGCTCACGACCGATGTAGAGCTCGTCACCGGGATTTGACCCGCACCAGGATGCTGGCTGGGGAGCTGCGAGGCAGTGGCCGTAGCCACGCCACCCGCCTGTAGCAGCTCAACCCTCCCCGCCGGCTGTTGTCCTGCTGCCGTTAGCGCCTCAGAAGGTACCCCAAAAGGGGCACCTGCCTGACTGGCCCGGGCCAAAGACGCCTCGAGGGCCGCAATACGGGCCAGTAAGAAGTCCACATTAACCATGGGTAAAGAGCCGGCCGGCCCACCTGATCCTTGCATGGGGACAGGTCCCTGCGCCCCAGGGGCCGTATATTGCCATTGACTACCGCCAAAGCCCGGGAGGGCTGGTGGATTAACCTGCCAAGGCAGGGAGCCGGGCCACCCCCCAAGGCTAGAGGGCCCCGGGAGAGGCTGCGGCCCGACAGGAATAGGCCCAACCGATTGAGCAGGAGGATGAGCGGTGCCCACCGCTCGCGGGCCGCGGGCCGGAGCTCCCTCCGCGCCCGCACTTTGATCGGGCCAAGGGGCGATAGCCCCCATGCCACTAACCCCGGCCGGGGATGGCAAAGGTGGCTGCTGGGTAGGCGGCACCGCGGTCCTCCGACCCGGATTACGCCTCCGAACCACCCGAGCTGCATTCGCAGCAGCCTTCTTTTTGGAAGGCATCTCACCGCAATAGAAAGGGAAGCTAGCTAGTAAAAGGAACTAAAAGGCTTCCCGGTAGCACCAACGAGCGACGGAGACGCAGGGGGAAAAAACTTCTCCTCTCCGTCGCTGAGGCAAAATGGCAGCACGGCTGCCTCGTGGCCACCCCTTTTATCAAGGCGGTGGCCACGCCCCTAACTACCCAGATTCTCTGTCCTGTGGGGGGGGGCCCCGCAAAGGGCGCGGCGGCCATTTTGGCGCCGCGCTTGCATTCTCAGTTTTCTCTTCTGGATGCTGAATACAGCCAACTTCTTCAGCTGTTCCTCACAGGGCTTTATTTCTAGACCCGTTACCATCTTTATATTTTCCACTGGACCCATTCTAGTTTATCAATATCCTTGTTACACTATAGCAATATGAACTAGCCACACAATTCAAGATGAGAGTTTACCAAATCAGAATGCAGAAATATTATGTGTTTGTTTGTTTGTTTACTTCATTTATCCCCCCCCCCAAAAAAAACTGGGATACTTTCCCACTCTGAGCCACTTATAACACAATAATAACAATTATAAAAAAATCTTTACAATAATATAAAAGATGTAGACCAATGGAATAAAATTAAAAAAATCAAGAAAGCAAAATAACACCCACATATAAAGAAAAAGTAAAATACAGTGGTACCTCGCTTAAAGAGCATAATGTGTTCCACAGGATTGCTCTTTAAGCAAGTTTGCTCTTTAAGCGAAGCACCATTGTAAGTGACTGATTGTGACTTCTGGTGGGGGGGGATTGCAAACCCTGATTTAGTTGTTCAGCGAGGTTTTGGTTGGTTTTAGTAGATAAACAAGGCAACCATTCAGAGGAAATTCTGCTCTTTAAGTGAGTTAGTCTCTAAGCGAGGTGCTCTTTATGCAAGGTTTTATACTAGGTGAATGCTGCTCCTGCCCACCTTCCCGAGCCTCATCCACCCAGGAACGATAAAAGGTGGTGAGCATGCCTGTCCCTTACCCCCTGGCCTCGACACCACCAGGGGCCAAAGGAGGACGACAGGACCCTCAGCTGTGGCTTGTTGGGGCAGTGAACTCTGCTCACTCCCAACTTCCCGAGCCGAACCTGAGCCCTCTTCCCTGGACTGGCATTTGCAGCGGGGGAGTGAGAACTCCTGGGCTCCCGGCATGGTGAGGATTTAAGCCGGGCACCGCCACAGCCTCACCTGAGCCCTCCCCCACCGGTCTGGCATTTCCCGCGTGGGTTGATGCTGCTGAGTACTTGGAGCTGGGCTCTGATGTGGTCATTTAGCCTGGACCTTATTAAGGCCCGTTTAAGGTCGTTGAACCTAGGCTCCTACCCCCTACCCCCTTGGATCATTATGCTTTTTTTCTGATTTGTAACTTGTTAACTGTTACTGTAATTGTATTGTACTTTCTTATTACACTTATGATATTATATCCGGATATTGTATTTTTTCCCCTATTGTATTTTTGTACTAGTTTATTGTATTTATTTAATATGTTGTAATTGCCGCCCTGATTCAGCCTTGTGCTGAATAGGGTGGGGTATAAATCCAATAAACATAAACAAACATACTGTATATAAAATATAACAAAGTAAAATTTGTGAGCATTCTTTTGGCTCCAAAACCACTTAAGTGTAAGTGTAAATCCACTTAACAGTAGCATAATCTAGTAAGTACATCTTTTGCCAACTCAGCCATGAAAATATTGTGTGGGATCTTGCTGAAAGTTTGTCTGAAATCAAGATACAGTACCTATCTTTATGATGTAGTAACCATGATATCTGTGGCATGGTTTTCTTTTTGGAAATCCAATGTTTTACTGACAGACCATCCATCTTTAGAGGAGGTAAGCATCACATAGTAGATCCGTATATCTGTATACTGACCAAATTCCAAACCTTCTCATCTATTAGCATATCAGAAACAAGGTTAAAGGTTGCATAAACAAGAAGGAAAAAGAGGCTAGCACCATCTTTTGTCAGCTGAAGAGAGTTATAATATGGTTGTAAATTCATACTAAGTTGTACACTTAGAAACATTTGATCCTCCAGCTGAGAAGTCTTTGATGTCCTTTTCTTTAGTGTATCAGAGAATAAACAAAACAAAAAGCTGTAGCACTTTGAAGACTAACTGTTATATTTTAATGTTATCTTTCATGGATCAAGTCCACTTCATCAGACATAGGAGTGAGACTTCATGGCATCAATTTATACATATCAGGTACAGAGTGATTGGTTCGCATAACAGATAAGTATACAAATCAATATGGATTTGTACAACTAGTAATGGCAGATAATCTCTGGTTGTTATTTGGATTAGTTGTAAACCACCACCCCTCCACCACCCTTGCAAGTACAGTAGTTGGATACAAAACAAGCACCTGACATTGAACATTTGCTAATGAATGCAAGCGCAGCGCCAAAATGGCCGCCGCGCTCTTTGCGGGCCCCCCCCCCCCATCGGACGAAGGCATCCGGGCAGTTAGGGGGCGTGGCCAGCACCCTTATATAAGGGGCGGCCACGAGGCAGCCGAGCTGCCATTTTGCGAAGCGACGGAGCGGAGAAGTTCTTTCCTCTTACCTCCGTCGCTCTTGCCCTTCGGAAAGCCTCTTTGGCGCAGCTTTTCTTTACTCAGGCTTCCTAGCAGATACCGGCTATGCCTTCCAAGAAGAAGGCGGCTGCGAACGTGGCCCGCTCTGCGCGGAGGCGCCAGCCGGGTCGGAGGACCGCGACTGCGCCTCCTCAGCAGCCTCCTCTGCCAGAGCCCACCGGGACCAGTGGGATGGGGTCGATAGCCCCTTGGCCCGAGGCGGGGCGTTCGCATACCAGCCCGGCAGGGCCCGCGGCCCCCGGCCCGCAAGCAATGGCCACTGCCCCTGGCATGGTCCATGCTTCGGGGCCTTCCCCGCTTGGTCCGCAGCTTATTGCGGGGGGTTTCAGCCATGGGGGGTGGTTGGGTTCCCTCCCCTGGCAGGGCATGCCCCCGGCTCCTCAAGGGCTGGGCCTGGGCTCTTGGCCGTATTCGGCCTCCGGGGTCCAGGGACCTGGACCGGCACCCGTAACTTGTGGGCCGGTCGGCCCTTTGCCCCCTCTTGGTACCGGTGGCTATGTTAATGTGGAGGCCCTTCTGGCCCGTGTAGCGGCCCTCGAGGCATCGCTGGCGAGGGTCAACCACCCAGGGGTGCCTTTAGGGTTGCAGGTTGATCCTTCGTCTGCCGGGCAGCGGCAGGCGACGGAACGGGTCGAGCTGCCTGAGGCGCGTGGGCCGGCGGCGGCCACTGCCTCGCAGCTCCCCACACAACAGGTGCGGCAGACTGGCGCTGATCTGGCCCCATCGACGAGCTCAGTTTCGGTCGTGAGCTCCGACGCCCCCGGCGGGCCGGAACCCCCGGTGGGGGCGGCCCGCGGGGGTGCATCAGGTGAGTATGCGGTTCAAGCTAGTGCACCCACACACCTGACTTCATTGGGGGGAGCATTTCAGTGGCCGTGGCCTTGCACGGGTGGCGTGACGGTTCAGCCGCCGCCGGCCCACCCGGCGACTTCACCTCTGACCCAGGGCCCGGTTTTGGGTGGTGCCCCCTACTCAGTTGGGAACGTGTTGGGGGTGTCCGGGTTGGTACAGGCTCCTTTTACATTACCCGCAGTTCCCACCGTGCCGGTGTCGGCGTTGCCAACAGTGGGGTATTCCTTGCCCCTAGGGGACCATCTGGCCCAGTCTACCAAGGAGAAGATTTGGCGGGGCGAGTATGTGGACATCTTCTCCCTTCTTAACAGAGAGCCCACCAAGGAGGAGAGGGAGGGGCAGGATGAGAAGGACAAGGAACAGGCACGACGTCGTAAGCCGCCACGCACGTGGGCTAACTGGTTGCCAGCGTACCTCATATACATGGCGGTTTACCTCCAGGCCAGGCCGGATCTGGCCATCCCGATGGTCCAGTATTTGGACAACATTTACCGGGCGATGGTTGACTTCCCGGGCCCGTCGTGGCTGGCTTACGATGAGGAATTCCGTATGCGGATTCCCCTGCACCCAGAGATGAGGTGGGATGAGCCCTGCCAGAGGCTGTGGCTTCTGAACATGACCCCCACGCGCCCGGCGCCTGGGGAGAGATACCATTGTGGACATGCTGTCCAACGAGCGGCCCCAGTGCAGGCACCCCGCCAGGTGGTGGGGCAGGGGGTTCCAGCCCGCCTGCTGTGCTGGACCTTCTCGTCCAATGGTTCCTGCAACAGGAAAAATTGCAAGTACAGGCATGAGTGTCCCTCTTGTTCTGGCCCCCATGCTGCCTCCGCCTGTCCCAGGCCTGGAGGAATGCGGGGCAGGGGTAGGGGCGGACAAGGGGCCGGCAGGACTGCCGCTGAGGGAGCAGGTCCACCGAAAGGCCCCCTCCCCAATTAATGTAGATATGCTAGAGCGTTGGCTCGCATTGTACCCGAGGAGGGCAGACGCAGCTTACCTGCTGCAAGGTTTTCAACTGGGGTTTCGTATCCCTTTTACGGGAGATAGGTCCCCCCAAGACGCACCCAATCTTTTGTCACTTAGGGGACGGGAGGAGGTGGCTGCTGCCAGCATTACTAAGGAGGTCGATGCGGGCAGGGTCGCTGGCCCTTTCCCTGCGCCCCCGTTTCCTAACCTTAAGGTCTCCCCATTGGGCTTGGTGCCCAAGAAGTCGCTGGGCGAGTTCCGCCTGATCCATCACTTGTCCTACCCAGCCGGCCGATCGGTCAATGATGCTATCCCTGATGACCTTTGTTCGGTCCGGTATACATCTTTTGACCAGGCGCTGCGCATGGTGCGCTCATGTGGCCCGGGTGCGCTGTTGGCTAAATGCGACATTAAGTCGGCGTTTCGTCTCCTGCCGGTGCACCCGGGTGATTTTGAGTTGCTGGGTTTCAAGTTCCGGGGTGAATATTATTTTGATAAGGCCATGCCTTTTGGCTGTTCCATCTCATGCTCGGCCTTCGAGCGTTTCAGTACCTTTCTACAGTGGGCTTTTGTCCGCAGGTCAGGGTCTCGGTCTGTAGCCCATTACCTGGATGATTTTTTATTCGGGGGTGAACGGGGCTGGGACACGTGCACACGTCTCCTCAACACATTTCAGACGCTAATGGAGGAACTTGGTGTCCCTTTAGCGCCCGAAAAGACCGAAGGCCCATCTACCAAGCTAGTATTCCTGGGGGTGGAGATCGACACGGTAGCGCAGGCGTCTAGGTTGCCGGGGGAAAAGGTGGCAAGGATAGTGGCCCTCATATCAGATTTGCTGGCCAGACGCAAGGCATCCCTCCGGGAACTGCAGGTGCTACATGGTCACCTTAATTTCGCTTGCCGGGTGGTCGCACCTGGCAGGGCATTTGCTCGGCGCTTGTGCGACGCAATGACAGGCTTATCCAGGCCCCACCATAGGGTGAGACTGACACGGGGCATCAGGGCAGATATGCTTATATGGCTCCAGTTCCTGAGGGAGTTCAATGGGGTCTCATTTTGGAGGTCTGACCTCCTGGCTTCACCTCGTTTCCAGATACAGTCTGATGCCTCCGGATCCCTGGGTTATGGGATGTACTTCAATGGGAAGTGGGCCTATGGTGGGTGTCCGCCAGCCTGGTCGGGCACGGACTGCCTGAGAGATCTCACGTATCTGGAATTTTTTCCCATTCTGGGGGCTTTGATGCTATGGGGTGAGGAGTGGGCATTTTTGGTGTGACAATGCGGCAGTTGTCCACATTGTCAACTCACAGACGTCTAAATCACCCAGGGTTATGGACCTGGTGCGCCAGTTTGTATTGCGCAGCCTGCGCCTCAATGTACTGTTCAGGGCCAGGCATGTCCCAGGGGTCAATAACGATATTGCTGACGCTTTGTCCCGCCTGCAGATCTCCCGGTTCCGCGCCTTGGCCCCGGATGCGGAGGAATTTCCCTCGCCACTCCCGGAGGAGATATGGACCCTTGGCAAGGAGAGGTGAACCGGGCAATCGGCATGTCGCTGGCGCCATGCACGCGTAAGGCGTATTACCACGCATTCATTTCCTTTCAGGCATTCTGTGCCCAATTCCGACTGCCAGATACCTGGCCAATCCCGGTGGCCCACATCCTCCGTTTCATGGTTTACCTGCATGCCCAGGGCTTAGCACCCCGCACCATAGCATCCAGGCTGTCAGCGCTGGCTTTTATGGCCAAAGTAGGAGGTCACGCGGACAGTACCGCTGATTTCCGTGTGAGACACGTTTTGGAGGGGTGGGTGCGGGAACGTGGGCGTTGCCCGGACGACCGCCACCCGATTTCCCCGGGGGTACTTGCCCAACTAGCACGGGGCTGGCATGACCTATGTTTTGATAGGTATGAGGCAGCCCTGTTTCATGCGGCTACAACGGTGGCCTTTTTTGGAGCGCTCGGCATCAGCGAGCTTGTGATGCTGTCTAAGGCGGATGCAAGTCGTAGGGCACTGGAACACGAAGATGTCTATGTTTGCAATGATTGGGCTCAGTTGAGGATACGCTCCTCTAAAACAGATCAGCACGGCGTAGGCAGTAGAGTAAGACTGCTACGATGTTCCTTGGCAGACATCTGTCCGGTTGGTGCCCTACAGGAGTTCCTTGCACTGCGTGGCACGCACCATGGCCCATTTTTCTGTCACAAGGATGGGTCTCCCCTCACTAAATTTCAATTTTGGAAGGTGACTGGGAAAGCACTCGCCAGGGTGGGCCTCCCTGGGGCCCGTTACGGCACCCATTCATTCAGGATAGGGGCGGCTTCTACTGCGGCTGCTTATGGGTACTCCGGGGCTGACATACGCAGCATGGGGAGGTGGGGCTCGCAGAGTTTTCAGTTTTATGTTCGCCCTCTTCCACCGTGAGTACCGGTTGAGTCACCGCACCTTTTCTCCTCCCATTGTTTTTCCCCTTGACAGACCCTGGGTGTCGTATTACACCGGTGACAGTATGGCTGGTGGGCCATAGCTACGTGCACAGGGCAGCGCGTTACGCTGCGGCGACAGAGTGGGGACCCCGACTGGGACTGGGTGCATACGCAAGTCTCACATGGTATGGTAAGCCCAGTATGTTGTGGCGGGAACTGTTGCCATTCCTCTTCTCAGGGAGGAATGCTGACCCGCCTGACATTCTGATTATACACCTTGGGGGCAACGATTTGGGACAGGTCACCGGCCTATCGCTGAAGCATGCGATTTGCGGTGACCTCGCCTACCTACATTATGTATGGCCCGCCACAACCATTGTTTGGTCAGATATGGTCCCGCGGCACGCTTATAGGGGAGGCTTCGACCTCCAGGCCCTGGACCGCACTAGGCGCATGGTGAACAGGGCTGTGGCCCGGTTCCTTGTGGCCAGGGGTTGGGGGTGGGTCAGTTGTCACCCCGCCATTAGCCTCCAAAATTATGGACTTTATGCAGGGGATGGGGTCCATCTGTCGCGAGGAGGTATGGACCTCCTGTTGGGTGATTGGCGAGCAGGCCTGTTGACCGAGCTGACGGTCTGGGGGGGCGTCGAGCCTTTATTGAAGCCTCTCCGTGTGGCGGGTAGCACTGGTAAGGTAAACATTTATGACCCACAGGTATCCGGCAGGTTCGCAATTGACTGGACAACACTAGACAGGCATAAGTTGGTTAAACGTTGTCCGGTCAACGACGAACCAGGCGACGGGGTGATGGCGACAGCTAGACAGCATGCATCACCCCGTGAATTTACGGATACGCGTCAGAGGGTGGGGTCATTAGTTAGATATTGACTACGGTCAACAATTTGTTTGTTGTCAACAAACAAATTGATACAAATAGATACATTGTAACAATTGCCGTCGGCAATTTTGGGTGGTACCTTACCAGTGTTACTTCGGCCTGCTTGCCTTAAGAATTATGATTGGTCAATTACCAATAGAAATTTATAATTCGGACTAGGGCATGAATCAATAAATGTGGCCCAATGCCGTTATCCACTTTCATCAGTGTCTGAGTCCTTTATTGGGGGGTGCGCCTGCAATGTAACCTTCAGCATCTATTGACAAAGTGAGTTGTCTCTTTTTAATGTGTCCCATCTTGCACTTAACATCTAATCAAGTGGAAATGCCATTAGTTTTCAGAAGAAACCAGAAAGGTTCATTTTGAGCAGCCCATGTTTCATTTATTCTATGTGGTAGTGAGAAAGAAACTATTTCATAAAATGGGGCATGGGGATGGGGATGAGGCTAAGTTTGTATATACACACAACCATGGATGAGATAAAAACACATCTCCTATTTTGAATAGATCATCAGTAGGAGGGGGGAGAGAAAATTTAAACAATAGTGAGAAGTGAGGTTGAAAGATCTTTGATATGCCTTAAGAATCAGGCTGTTGCTTCCTTACACTCAGGAAAGAGCCTGTGGTAAAACAAGGCTTGGGGGAGGTGTGCTGATTTTTTAGCTTTGGCTTGTTACATTTCTAGGCATTGTGATTTTTATCTATGACAAAAGTATTCAAATGTGCAACCTGAAATTGTAACCCAGAACAGCACCACCTGTGAAAACTGCTGATCATGTAATATAAGCATGCTGCTCATTTATCATTCTCTCTAAACTGCCTCAATAGGAATCAGCTGACAGGGCAGAACAATAGAGAAAGAGAGAAAGAAAGATAGCTTTCCCAGCTTTAAATCCATTTTCTTCCCAACATGGTGATTTCCAAATGCATTGTGTTATTGTGACTGACGATGATGGGAGTTTATTTCAATCAGGGAATTTTCCCGAAGCTCTCTATGCAGTTCAATGCTGGGAAATAATAATAATTTCATGTCATAAATTATTCTGGGTTGAAAGGATTTTTTCCTGGAGAAACTCCGCTCAGGGGATGCCTGAATGAAGCTCCTTTCATGTCCCCAAGAGCTGGGACAGAGACCGGCGCTCAAACCTGCAGATTCCGCATGCACAATTGGCACAAACTGCCCCTGGCAGAGGTTACACCGGTCGAAGAAGGTTCCTGGTCACTGGCCCTTGCCAGTATGGAAATTGGGGAACGGATTAATAATCATAGGGTTCATTCACCCACATCTGACCTGACCGGCGATTCTGCTGATGGAAGCGAATCACTAACCTCCATTACGTATTAGGCAATTACTGACTCACAGATCAGCCCAAGCTCTAATGCAAATAGAGGCCATATTTACCCTGGTGTAAACCCCGAACAATGGATTTCCCCTGTCAGTGTTTGCCCTAGTTAATTAACTTCCCCAAGAGAGATTCCCCATTAACCCGGGTAAATGGGTGATGTGATTTTCTGTCAGATGACGATTGTATCACACGCTGCCTTGAATTCCTATAAATGATGATGTCTTTTCCTCAATAAACCACTGGTCTTCGCTCCATCTTGTCTCGTGTCGTTCCTTTGACCAGTCTCCTCCGGGACCCCAAGGGCCGCTTCACAGCCCCAATCCTACATCTGGTGACCCCGAGACGTGATCTTACCCGAGAGTAAGCGATCAACGCGGTCTGGTTCTACGCTAGAACTGTGTCCGATCATCCCGGAGGACAGCGCGGAAGCCCAGTCAGTAAGCCAGCCGATCAGGAAGACGACCCCGCGACGAGGCATTTCAGAGAGGCATCCTACAGCTTGCTCCGGCTTTCGCGGCGGCTTGCAGCACGGAAAAACGCGTTCCGCTCAGGGTCGGCTGTGAACCCCTGACAGCGCAGAGACCACCGAGGGCCCGTGGCGGCAGGCCACGCTCCGAGCTCTACCCAGAGATTCGTCACGCAAAACCTATTGCCTGAACTACAGACGCGTCGACTCATCCCGAGAAGGAGACTTCAGAGGACCCCGCAGGTAATATGGGGACTTGTCCTCAGCGGCAACATCCGTCCGCTAGCCAAAGAATTCATGAGGATGAATTCAAAATCCTGGCCAGGGTATATCAGTTACGCTTTCACAGTGGAGAGCTAGCGCGACTTTTGGTGTTCTTGAGGGAACACTGCCTGCTTTACCCAGAAGCAGGTACGTTATCCCTTCAGCTCTGGGATCAGATAGGAGACTGCATTCAGCAACCCCCGAAAGCTCCAGAGGGCATAATTCGCACATGGAGTAAATGTAGGAAGCTTTTAGCAGAGGTAGATCCAGTCCGGGTAGAGGCTAAGGAACCCCCAGCGTCAGCAGAGCCATCGGCGCCCATGGCGCTCTATCCGTCATTTCAGTTTAAGCAGAGTAGTGTAGGGAGCTTTCCCTCGGTGACAGCTGCAGACGTCACCGGTGGAATGCATGGAATGGGGAGCGCTGGTGCTTCTCTGACAGCTACAGGTTCCCGAACTAAGAGTGCCCTTTAGGGCACAGTTGAGGAAGAGATCAAGAAGGGGGAATTGCCAGCAGAAGAACTAGCTGAGCTTAGTCAGATTTGTCCGATTCGCTTGGAAATGGATGCCCTCACAGGGCAGCAGCAGGTAGTTCATTCACCAGTCCCGTATAAGCTCCTCATGGCTATACGGAAGGCCATCACAGAGACAGGACTACAGAGTCGGTTCACTAGGGGCACGCTTCAGCAAGTGTGCGAGAACACGATGTTCATCCCGCACGACTGGAAAGCCGTCATGCGGATGATGCTCAACCCCAGCCAGTATTTGCTATGGGACAGCGAGTATCGCCTCGAGGCTCAGACAAGGGCTGCCAGGATGGGAGGGGCAGTACTTCCTGACCAGTTATATGGCTCAGGTGCCTTCGAATCCATCGATGCGCAGACCAACTTGCCACTTGCCACTCTTCAGATGTCAGCTGAGGCGGCCTTCAGGGCTTTCCTCAAAGTCCCAGCAACTGGCAAAGCGGCCAAAAATTACACCGCAGTCAAACAGGGCGCCCAGGAGTCCTACATGGACTTTATCAATCGCTTAGAGGAAGCGATCAGTAGGCAGATCGATAATGAGCAAGCCCAACAAGAGCTCATGATGAAATTGGCCAAAGACAATGCCAATCTCGACTGCCGTAAGATCTTGCAGTCACTGGGTAATCGTCCCGACTTGACTCTCACAGACATGATTAGAGCTTGCGCCGACGTTGGCACAGACTCCTACAAAATGGGTCTGCTGGCAGCAGCGGTGCAAGGGGGTAGAAGACCGAAGAACAGGGGTATTTCCTGCACAGCTAAAACATGCTTTGGTGCGCCCCCTCCTGAAGAAAATGTCCCTCGACCCAGCTGTCCTTAACAACTACAGGCCGGTTTCCAACCTGCCCTTTCTGGGTAAGGTTTTGGAGAAGGCGGTGGCGCGCCAGCTGCAGAGTGTCCTGGAGGAAGCGGATTATCTAGACCCCTTTCAATCGGGATTCAGGCCCGGATATGGAACGGAGACGGCATTGGTCGCACTGATGGATGATCTCTGGCGGGAGCGGGACGGGGGTTGTCCATCCGTCCTTGCTCTTCTTGACCTCTCAGCGGCCTTCAATACCGTCGACCACGGTATCCTGCTGGAACGGCTCGAAGGACTGGGGATCCAGGGCACTGTGTTGTCCTGGTTTTCCTCATTTCTGGAGGGCCGTACCCAGTCGGTGTGGTTAGAGAGTGAGAGGTCCAGCCCTAGGCTTCTCAAATATGGGGTGCCTCAGGGATCTGTGCTCTCACCTCTCTTATTTAACATCTACATGAAGCCGCTGGGTGAGATCATTCGTTCCCACGGGGTGCGGTACCATCAGTACGCGGATGATACTCAATTGTACATCTCGGCCCGTGGGGACCCCAGTGATGCTGTTGAAATCCTATCCGGATGCCTGGAGGCCATTGGGGTCTGGATGGGGGCCAATGGGCTTCGGCTGAATCCCAGCAAGACAGAGTGGCTGTGGATAAGGGGCCCCACGTTATCCAAGGAGTTACCATCTTTGGTACTGGATGGGGCTGTTTTGCCCCAGACAGACCCAGTGCGCAACTTGGGGGTCCTTCTGGACTCACGGCTCCTGCTGGAAGAACAAGTGGCAGCTGTGGCCAGGGGGGCTTTTGCCCAACTTCGGGTGATTCGCCAACTGCGCACGCTCCTGGACCGGGGCTCCTTGCTTATGGTCACTCATGCTCTGGTTACTTCCCGACTAGATTATTGTAATGCGCTCTACATGGGGCTGCCCTTGACGACCATTCGGAGGCTGCAGCTGGTCCAGAATGCGGCGGCCCGGGTGGTGATGGGGTGTGGGCGATATGCCCATGCCTCACCGCTGCTTCGGGAGCTGCACTGGTTACCAGTTTGTCTCCGGGTGCAATTTAAGGTGCTGGTTTTGACCTTTAAAGCCCTATATGGCAGGGGGCCAGGATACCTTAGAGACCGCATCGTCCCAAGAGTGACTGCCCGTCCAACCAGAGCGGACCGGAGAGGCTCTCTGGTGGTGCCATCAACGAGGGGTGCACATTTGACTAGCACCCGAAGGAGGGCCTTCTCCGTGTCCGCACCAACCCTCTGGAACCTCCTACCAACAGATCTAAGACTTCAAAGTGAATTGCTGCCCTTCAGGAAAGGAGTAAAGACCTGGCTGGCAGGGCAGGTGTGGGGCCCGAACGGGACTATGGCCCCCGCCGGCTGGCTTTTATAAGACTCTCTCTCTTTCCCTCTGTGTGGTAGGTGGGACGGGCGAGTGGGATATGGGTTTTAAATGGGGGTGGATGTCGGTTTTTTTTTATTGGGTGGGTTTTTTATTGGGTGGGTTTTATAAGGTTTTATAATGTTTTTATGTATTTTTTGGAGTTGTTGTAATGCCGCCCTGAGTCGGGTTCTGCCTGAGTGGGCGGCATTTACAAATGTGAATGATAAATAAATAAATAAATAAATAAACAAAGGGGCATGTCACAATTGTGGCAAGGTCGGTCACTTCGCTAGGGAGTGCCGATCCAAGAGTGGCGGACAACATTCTGGCCGTTCCAAGGCTCCAACCACCCCGTGTCCGAAGTGTAAGAAAGGCTTCCATTGGTCCAGATTCTGTCCGAATTCGGGAAACCGGAACGCGGGCACGTCTCTGGCCCCGGTCCAAACAGAGGCTTCCCTTGCTCTGGGCGAGCCAGAGCTAGATTAGATTCCCTTCACATTCCAGGCATTGCGAAGGCGCAGGCCAGCCCCAAGGGTAGTACAGGGCTAGAATTGACTTGCCAGGCAGACGTCACATGCGACCTGTCAGGCACAGTCTATCTGGTGGATTCCCAGTACATGGGACCCCTGCCCAAAGGCTTCATAGGTTTAGTTTTGCCTCACAGTGTAGCAGGAGCACGCGGAATTCTTGTAATTCCGGGAGTCGTTGACTCCAATTTTTCAGGCGTTCTCCAAGTTCAACTCTGGACGCAACTACCCCAGACCATTCACAAGGGAGACACATTAGCGCAACTGATTATGGTTCCTTGTCACTCGCCAGCAGATAGCCAGGGAAGGCTCAGGGACAGCGCAAGGTCCAGGTCAGAAGACCGCTCGAGTGCATGTGAGGCAGTGCAAGGATACCAGGTCTTAGCAACAGTGGAGACCAACATAGAGTGGAAACAGCGACCAGTTATCGAGGTATTTTTGAATAAAAAATCATTCTCAGGGTTGCTGGATACCGGAGCTGATGTCAGCGTGGTCAGCCAAAGCCAGTGGCCACGAGAGTGGGCCATTGAGCCGGTCTCCGATGTGTGGGGGGTAGGCGGCGTCCAAGAAGCGTTTAGGAGCCGGGAGTGGGTGGAAGTCACGATCCCTAAGGCTGACGGCACAGCGGTCATTCGGCCGCACATTCTGGACGTGCACATCAACCTTTGGGGGCGAGACATTTTACAGCAGTACGGTGCCACTCTCACCTTCGGGTAATGGCTTTGCCACTTAAATGGCTTACCAACACGCCAGTCTGGGTGGAACAATGGCCGGTAGTGGGGGAAAAATTAGTCGCCCTAAAGCAACTGGTTAAAGAACAGCTAGACGCAGGACATATAGAGCAGTCCACTAGTCCTTGGAATTCGCCCATTTTTGTCATCAAGAAAAAGTCGGGGAAGTGGCGACTCCTCCACGATCTCAGAGAGATCAATAAATGTATACAGCCAATGGGTCCGCTCCAATGCGGCATCCCAAATCCAAATATGATTCCCGAGGGTTGGGAGATCCTGGTCGTAGACCTAAAGGATTGCTTTTACACCATTCCCTTACACCCCAGGGACCGGGAAAGGTTCGCCTTTACGGTGCCGGTTGTGAACCACAGCGAGCCCACGCAGCGTTACGCGTGGAAATTTTTGCCACAGGGGATGCTCAATTCGCCCACCCTGTGCCAAATTTATGTTCACAACACACTGGCAAAGTTGCGAAACCTTCATCCCACAGCTTTAGTATGCCATTTCATGGATGATATCTTGGTCGCAGCGCCGCAACTCGGCAGCGAAATGTTTACAGACCTCCAGGCCAGCCTGGGGGAGAAAGGGTTACTCATTGCCCCGGAGAAAGTGCAGAGAACCGAGCCCTTCTCATACTTGGGTCATCGGCTTCTCCGTTCTTTCGCAGCACCCGTTTTGCCCCAGATCAACTTGAAAGACTCAGTCACCTTGTTTTGGGTAACATTAATTGGGCCAGACCGTATTTCAGATTGGATACGGATCTTTTGAAACCGCTCTTCTCGCTGCTAACATTAGGTAAGCAGCCGGCAGACTGGATACAAATTCCTCGAGAGGCGCGCTTGGCTCTCGAGAAAGTCAACCAAATTCTCAGCCAAAGGTGGGTGGACAGGATTGCTCAGGGGCCATATGCCCCGATCCTGAACTTGTACATCGTTCGGGCCGGATCCATGTTCACTGGAGCCCTAGGAGTGGACTCCGAGAAGGGAGCGAGTATCGTGGAATGGGTGTACTTGCCGAACACCTCTTCCCGAAACATCATTCCTCCCCAAGAGTTGGTCTCCGCGGTGGTTTACCGCGGATGGTTGAGAGCTAGGGACATTTCAGGGCACGACTTAGCAAAAATCGTGGTCCCATTCACCAAAGAGCAAATTCAGCAGCTGATGCAGCTCGGTGACTCGCTTCCAATTGCCTTGGAAGGATTCACCGGATGCTTGGCATACCACTTGCCAAAGGACCCCAGACTTGTCTCGCTTCAAACACAGACAGTCACCCTGTATGAATTGATCTCGCTGGTTCCACTTCAGGGGGCCAGAACAGTTTTTACTCATGGGGGTCGCACATATGGTGTCTTGACTTGGCAGGAGGGCCAGGCTTGGCGCACGCTTCTAACTCTTCCACAGAAGTCCGCGCAGCGGGCAGAGTTGGCAGCGGTGAACCTTGCTTTGCGCACCTTCACCAAAGAGCACCTCAACATTATTACTGACAGTCAGTATGTTAGGAATTTGCTTCACAGTCTACCGGGAGCATACATCACTCCCGCGATAGACAAAAAATTGCTGAGTCTGTTCCTCACAGCTCAATTTCACTTACGGAACCGCACGGAAGCGCTCTATAATTGCCCACATCCGAAGTCACCAGGACCTACCGGGTCCAATCTCCGCGGGCAATAGCAGAGCGGATGCGGCCGCAAAGGAAATTCAGCAACGGTCAGTTTTGGGTGTTTTCACTACTCCAATTCAAAGTCATGCATTCTTTCATCAGAATTTCAAAGCATTCGCCAGACAGTTTAATTTGCCGCTTTCTCAAGCCCAAGGCATAGTTCGCTCTTGCCAGCATTGTGCAGGGGCGCCGGGGGGGCCCTCGTGGGGGGTCAACCCACAAGGGACAGAGGCTAACCAGGTGTGGCAAATGGACGTCACCCATGTTCCGCAGTTTGGCAGATGGCAGTACATGCACGTTTGCATTGATACTTTCTCGCAATTCGTTTGGGCGACAGCGCAAAAAGGGGAGACAGCTTCCCACGTGGAGCAGCACCTCCTAGCCTGCTTCACGGCGATGGGCAAACCACGGCACGTGAAAACTGATAACGCCCCGTCCTACAGCTCTAGGCAGTTGGCTAACTTCATGGCCACCTGGGACATTAAGCATACCTTTGGCGTTCCTTACAATCCGCAGGGGCAAGCGATTGTGGAACGAGTCAATCGGACGCTCAAGTCCTACATTGACAAACAAACAGAAAGGGGGAGCCACCAGCCCTCCCCAAGTCACAGGGTCAGGCACAGCATTGTTTGAACAAGGTGTTGTTCACTTACAATCACCTTAATGTTTTTTCCGATTGCACACCGCAGGAGAAACACTTCCGCCGTTTGGAAGCTCTCCCGAGACCGCTGGTTCATTACTGGGTGCCGCCGGACCCTTCCTGGAGGGGCCCGGTGCCACTCGTAACCTGGGGAAGAGGGTATGCTGCAGTTATGTCTCCTACAGGTGTCGTTTGGATTCCAGCTTGGTGCGTTAAGCCTCATTTGGAACCACATGGCATGGACCCAGGCCGATCCGAGTCCGATCCCGGAGATGGAGGACCTCACCCTGACCGAGGGGACCCGACGGAGGAAGTGGCGACAGCGGACGGAGCCGAAGGTCACTTGGGGGATGATCAAGACCCTTTGCCATGAGGCCGAGGACGTCGTCCGGCGCGAGGACTGGGAGCCAACGCCGGAGAACATCGTGTCTGCAGTTTTTTCCCTGATTACCGCCAACACCATGGCAGTCACCATCATCCTGACCCTCTCCCTACTTGCGGGGGGAGGCGTCCAGGCAGCCTCACTAAAGGCCAGCGATCTGATGCCAGGCGGAGATCTCTCTGCCCGGATGCACTACAATCTATGGGAAAGGTTGGCGGGTCTCGTCAACCAGTCCGATTTTTGCCTGAAGCAGGACATCGGTTCTGCCTCAGTTCTGAGCACCTGTCTCATCGCAGTGTGCCACACTCCAGACGTGCACACCAGGGATGGCGACTGGCTGGTGAGGCGGATTTTCGGTCTGTATCTCCCTACGAGCTTCACAGCATACGCTCGCTGGGGAATGCAGCTGACTATGACTTTGCCGGCTGATGCAGCCACTCTCCACACCCCTCGAGTGGCGGTCAGCCCGAACTCTACTTGTGCTCGAATGACCGGCTGCTCCGCAGGCGGCCGAACTCGGCGCCGCTGCCTTGATGCTGGCAGCAGCAACTGGACTTGTAATAACCCAGAGACACTTGGTTCAATGTATGCTCATGTTACCTTACCTTCAGGTTGGTTCTTTACATGCAATCAGTACACTTGGAACTACATTCCCGCAAATGTATCAGATTCCATATGTTGTATCAGTCGCTTGACATTGTTACTCCCCACTAGGGATATGATTGTTCCAAGCACAAATGTTACCGCACCCATACGGCGCACTTGTGCCACCCAGTTAGACAGCTCATGTGATAGCAACATTAGGGTTCTGAGTCCAGCTGAGTACGTCTCGTTGGCAGTCAGCATACTTGGCGTGCCAGGCTTAGCCATCGGCAACGCTCGGAGAATTGGTCAATTGGTCAATTGGCTTGCGGATTAGCAAAGGCCATTAACCAGACCTCCTCAGCGATAGCGCTGCTCAACCAGGAGCAGGCAGAGCTTCGCCATGCCATCCTAGACAATCGAGCAGCTATCGACTACCTTCTGTTGTTACATCATTTGGGTTGCGAATCTGTCCACAGCATGTGTTGCTTTAATCTCACAGACAACACCCGTAAAGTACAGAGCCAGCTCACGGACCTCCACACCCTAGTCAAGAACATCAAGGAGGATTCTTCATGGGGATGGTGGGATTTCTTGTGGTCGTGGCTCCCATGGGGGTGGCTCCAGGCAACGCTCAAAGTGATTGCAGGAGTGATTATACTAAGCATAGCAGGATGCTGTTTCGTGCAATGTATTACCTCGCTGCTGTCAAGATGTCCCCCGTGGAGGGAACCCCGACACGTCATTCCCATACACCAGCTGATGCCCCTCCTACGCAGAGCCGTCTGTCAGGTCCATAAATAACAAAGAAAGGGGGGATGCGGATTCCACATGCACAATTGGCACAAACTGCCCCTGGCAGAGGTTACACCAGTCGAAGAAGGTTCCTGGTCACTGGCCCTTGCCAGTATGGAAATTGGGGAACGGATTAATAATCATAGGGTTCATTCACCCACATCTGACCTGACCGGCGATTCTGCTGATGGAAGCGAATCGCTAACCTCCGTTACGTATTAGGCAATTACTGACTCACAGATCAGCCCAAGCTCTAATGCAAATAGAGGCCATATTTACCCTGGTGTAAACCCCGAACAATGGATTTCCCCTGTCAGTGTTTGCCCTAGTTAATTAACTTCCCCAAGAGAGATTCCCCATTAACCCGGGTAAATGGGTGATGTGATTTTCTGTCAGATGACGATTGTATCACACGCTGCCTTGAATTCCTATAAATGATGATGTCTTTTCCTCAATAAACCACTGGTCTTCGCTCCATCTTGTCTCGTGTCGTTCCTTTAACCAGTCTCCTCCGGGACCCCAAGGGCCGCTTCACGGCCCCAATCCTACACAAACCGTCATGCAGTACCCAAGTCTCAAACTGCTACTTGCCGGCTTTCCAGCTAAACAGGTGAGCTTCTTAACCACTGAGCCAGTGCCAGAAAATGAAAGAGTGGTACCTCTCAGGAGGTGAGGATGCAGTTGGTTCAATGTCCATGGGGACTCCAATTTCACATACTGAAGTCTGCTTCTGACACAGACTTCGCATATGGGGCAATATGCTACTTACTCATAGCTAGCCACAATCGACGTTTTGCTAGGATTGTGCTAAAAGAAAGAACAGTTGGTTCTCAAGTAGTAAATATTGGTTGGCATAATGGAATTCAGTTTGCATTTTATTCCTTCCTCAAACCTATCAGAAGTTCCCAGATGTATCTGGTGTATGGATTAACAAGCATTTTCAACCTACACTCCAAAGGCATTGCTATAAATACTCCTCCGGCACATCAGGAAATGTAGAGCAAATTATCCTTTGGTAATAAATAATGCAGAATGTACTTCACTGGCAGTGTGTGCATCCATTAGATTTGTACTCTTATATCTCAACTCTGGTTGCAGCAGAAAGCATTGTATTGATTCCCCTAAATGTTCCTCGCCCTATTTAGAGTGCAACATGGATGCTATGAGAAAATGCAGCTCATTTTCTATAACAGGGATTCTCAACCTGTAGCCCGTGGGCCTGATGTGGCCCACAGCACCATTTCATGTGGCCCACCACCACCTCCACCACACCAGGAAGTGCCATGTGGTGGAAGGGCAAAATGGCCATCCAGCTCCCAAAGCTGTCTGAGGGAGTGTGACCCCAGCTTTAAAAGGTTGAAAATTCCTCCTCTATAGACTGAAAGACAAAACTTTACAAGGTTGTAGGCTGCAGGGCTTCAATATATAAAATGACCAGATGGTCTGTTCTGTTTTGCCAGTTCAGGATTGGACTGCCTTGCTTATGATTTCAACTTAGTCATACAGTAATACCTCATACAAAGTCCGCTTCATACAACATCGGATTCATACAACATCGCCTAATTCCTTGAAAAAAGTTACCTCATACAAAGTCGCTCGACTTTGTATGAGGCATTGGGTTTTTCCCAGGTTGCTTTGTGCCTGGGCAGTATAAAAGGCAGGACACATGTGTGCATTGCTCTTGTGGGTTTTGCATGAGGCGAAGAGTGTTTAGAAGTGGTTTTGAGCACGATTTTGGATTTTTTGAATTTTTTGTCAGAATTTTTAGAAGCATTCCTGGGATTTTTGCAGCATTCTTCAGGTTCTTGGATGATCAGGGTTGTTTGACATGTTTTTGTAATGTTTTTAGCCTTTAGACAACAATTTCTTAAAGTTCTGTCAGTTTCCTGTCTGTTTCCTTGACTTTGCCCTGAAGACTGTGTTGTTACAGTACAATGTATCTCTATGGAAACGACGTTGTATGAGGCATCGCGGCAAGGATTTGGATGTTGTATGAGGCATCATGGCTAGGATTTTGCATGCCTCATACAAAGTCCAAATCCGTATAAAGTCCAAACTTGTGGAACCAAGTTTGGACGTTGTATGAGGTATCATTGTATATTGTTTGTGCCAAAGTTGCCCATTTCCATTCTTTTCTCCTGTTCTTCCCACACAATCTTAGAAAACGCCTTTGATGGGTAAGACCTTTTGTGTTATAGAATGAGAAATGTAAAGTTCTGAGGAGAAAGTAAAATCTTTTAGGGATATCCTATGAAATTGTTTGCTTTGCACTGCCTATTTTTAAATTACTTGGCAGCCATTTCCCATTCATTCAATGTTTTATTCATTGACTAAATATATTCCTGAATATTTCTTCTGTATGGTGCTATAGTTCAGGTTAGGGGAAATTTACTCATATAGTGCATTCTAAACTGATAACTACATCAGCGTTTAAACTCCCAAGGGGTCTAATTGTTCTGTTTGAAAGAGAGTTATTTACATCTGACAAAAGCCAGAGCCAGTCAGGGATCCCATTATAATTAAAAACTAGCATCCCTACTTAAGGAGACAGTGGAATGTTGTTTGATGCCCTCTGGTGAAGATACATGCTATTTTCCAGTTGAAATCAATGATCTATTACAAGCCCCTTGGCAAGGTTTTCTTGACTCACTTCAAAGAAGTCTTTCTCAGCATTATTGGAAACATCAATGCTCCTTTTCTCTTTACTGCAGAACCGGAAGAGACCACCCCTATTCAGAAATTTGTTTGGATGGTTTGCCTTTTATTATCCAGTACACTTTTATGGACTCCATTACGCTTTTACTGAATTGATTTTTTTTGACACTCCAATTTGAATGCTGAAACATTTCTAAGGATAGTTTTATGGTTGGAATCAGAGGTTGGAAGTACTGTAACTAATTACAAGTAAACGTTCAACGTTAACACCAATCCACTAACAATTCTTCCTCTCAACAAAGCATTCCTCATGACTTTTGACCACATGTCATCCATCTTTCTTTCTTTATTCGTGCCAGAGGCACCACCAGCATATAATCTACTAGGATTTTTTGCCCAACCTTGCCGGGCAGTTATATTTTGTGTGTTGGTGGTTGGGGTGATTTTGGGAGGTACACACATACACAACATAACCATACACACAACACAATCACATGTGCACACACACACAATACACACAAACACACACACACACAAAACACATCCACACACACAACCACACACACACAAAATACACACACAGCACACACAACACAACCACACACTCACACACTCACTCAATACACTCACACACAACACAACAACACACACAACCACACACACACAATACACACACAGCACACACAATATAACCATACACACACTCAATACACACACAACACATCCACACACACAGCATGCACACACAACACACCCACAACACTCACTCAATACACTCACACACAACACAACAACACACAAAACCACACACACACAATACACACACACAGCACACACAATATAACCATACACACACTCAATACACACACAACACATCCACACACACAACCACACACACAACACACACAACACAACCACACACTCACTCAATACACTCACACACAACACAACAACACACACACAACCACATACTCACACAATACTCACACAGCACACACAACATAACCATACGCACACTCAATACACACACAACACATCCACACACACAACACAAACACACACACACACTCAATACACACACAACACAACCACACACACAATACACACACACGCCATAGCCCTCAGTTCCTCTCCCCCACCCCACTTACCTGTTGCCGGTTGGGCCTTTCGTACTCTGTGCCTCCCTGGTGCGGCCTTCTGCGCTCGGCCGCTCACTTTCCGTGCCCCCATGGCATGGCCTTTCTTCCCTCGCCGCCAGGGCCAAGGTCTTCGCCGGTCGGGCGGGGGCCACCAAAAACAGGCAACCAAGCCGGCAACCAACATGGCTGCCCGCCCGCCATGGTGAGCTGGGGATGGCTTCCCTCCAGGAGACAAAGTGTCGCCTGGATGGAGGGAAGTTGTCGGCACATTGGCGGAGTTTTTTAGCGTGCACGCTGGCTTTCCCAGCCTCCTCCGTGCTCGCATCCCTCAGCCTGATTGACTGAGGGGTAACGACGTGGAGGACGCGGGGACTTGTAGTTTGTTTTTTTCTGTTCGCATTTGTGGGGCTGTTGCTGGCAGACCCTTGCGGCAATGCTCACAGGGTGTTAAGGTAAGTGAGGGTGGCTCAGTACGGGATAGTAGGGATGGGTGTGGCCGTGTATGCCGGACACCAATGGCCCACGGACCTTTTATAGGTATAGATACCTATAAAGAAGGGATGTGGCCGTGCGTGTGTGGAATGCGTGTCCACACACGTGCAGCCTATCCTGTAATGCACCGGCCACACTTACCTTTTGTCCCGGACATCATCGCCACAAGGGTCCGGGAGCCAAGAGTAGGGCCAACACCCCATGAATGCAGAAAAACAAAAAACATACAAGTCCCAGCATCCTCTGTGCCATGGCACGTCTCAGCCAATCAGTCATGAGGACATGAGTGCGGAGGAGGCGGGACAGCTGGTGCACGCGAAGAAAAAAACGGCCAACATGCGAGCGCCTACCACAGGGGGGAGGGGGGGCGAAAGCAGAACGGGAGAAGCTGAGATACAGAACAAGCCACCACCCAAAAACACTTATTTGACTAGTTAATGAGACAAGGTGACAGTTATCACAGAGGTGACAAGGATCATATTTTTCAGTCTTGCACATTTTATAGAGATGCTCAGAATTTGCACATGTAAATTTTGTTTAAGTCCCAAAAAAGGCGGTGTGTGTGTGTTGTGTCCAAGCGTTATTTATTAAAACCGCTATTAGCACCGTAAAGTCTATGGCAGAATAGTGCGCCTTTTGCAAAGGCGCCATTTTCAAACTACTGTCAAAATAGCTGATTCATCAGTACAAACTTCCCACTTCTCCAAAAGCCCACCGAAATATATCAACCTGTGTAACGGCCATTCTCACTGTATATAAGCTGGCCACCTTGTACATGTTCCCCAGTCCAGTATCTATGAACTGAATAATAAATCACTTGTGTTTGACCCAATCCTGCTGGTCAGACTACTTCTTAAGCTCCGGACTCAACAGGAGGGTTGTTATTAGATGACAAGGAGAAAACTTTTCCATTTATCACACAAGGAAAATTCAAGATTTATATCCCTGCCTGCCATCCTTTTGAGGAGAGATTCATCCCAAGATTTCCAAATGTTCTCTCCCCTTTGAACTTCCTAGTTATGCCCATACATGTGCTTCTTCATTGGTGCTGTGATGGCTGCCAAATGTTAGAGTGGCTGGCCGCAAGGAAGACACGCGAGACAATCGTGCGGTGAAGTCCAGCCCCGATCTCGGTCAGGTGGCACGTATTTATTACCCTCCCTTGGGGTGATGCACACGTATGATGCGCGTGACCCCCTAATACAGAAGGCTTGTATAGGTGGCATTTTCCGGTGGTCCAGCTACAATGCCAGCTCTTGGAAGTTACCCTGGAGTTAATGGACAACTCGCACCTAATTACCTTGGGCTGGCGAAACCCATTGTTCCTGCCCTAATCTCGGAGTCCATGTGTATTGACTCCGGGTACCTAATTGTTCTGCTGTCTGGCGCGGCTTGTTTGCCTAACTTAATCTGTAGCCAGAAGCGGAGGATTGTGTATTTCCTTTAGAGTCATCATCTTTGGTTTTTGCCCTGTTTCTATCATAGCCATCAGCCAAGTCTTTATGATTTCCCCCCCAAACTAACTAGCTAGCCCGTACCCCAATTGCCTTTCCTGAAACATCCGGGTGGTCCCCGGATCTGTTGAAGGCCGGGTGAACCCCTGGGGAAAGGTTTGGCCAATTATTCACGCGGGCAACCCACATTTGGACTGTAGGAGACCCTGGGAGGCACTCCTTCTCTGCTCCTTCCCTGACAAAGACGACCCTGAAACTAGCAGGCCACATTTTCCTTGTTAGAAATAAAAGTAAATTACCATAATTACATTACTGCTGTTTCATTACACTTCTTCTCATTGTCTGAGTGCTACACAAGATCTTATTTCCAAGTCTTATCCAGTTAAACCTACTTAAGAAACTCTAATTTATGCAAAACCCTCTGGTATGCAGCATTTTATCAAAATCCCCTACTTAGAAATGAAAATGCATACCATGTATGTGAAATAATCCCCTCCCCCATATATGTAGATAGTTTTAAGCATGCATGTCCTGGAGAAATGTGTCTAAAAACTGAAATTATACTCTAAACTGATCATTCAACCCATTTTTATATTAACAAAAACCATTGTTGGAAGGCTTTGATTTTTAAAAGATTTTGGCTCTTTTCCACATGAAAACAGCAGCTTTGCACTATCAAATAAACATCTTCTTGACATATAAACTGCATTGTCTTTGGTTTGTCCTTTGAAAGCAGGTACTGAATCCTCCTCTGTAGATTCCAGGCAGCAAATGTACTGTAGCAATAGGCAAAGAAAAAGTAAGCAGAATGATATAAACCTGTTTAGAACATTCTGTAAACCACTAAGATATAAACAGGCCATCATGGTTTCACATATACGTCAAGCGCGGCCCCTGGAAATATGGGAACTGCTCTGGCCCGGGAGACCATGCGCTGCAACAACTTATTGAGCCCATTTGCGATGGACATGCGTGCGCCCTTTCCCCGCTGTTCAAATACGGGATGGCAGCAGGAAAGGGGAGGAACAAGCGGAGAAATACAGGAAATCCTGGCCAATCCGGGATACTTGACAGGTATGCATTTGGACCATGTAAGCTTGTGCGACTGGTCTGACAAGATGGCTATTATTTTCTTATTACTATATAGCCTTCACTGTCCTAGCGTCTTCCATTTGTTTATGACTGCAACCACCATCAGCAGCAATTGACTTGCCATTGGCAAGTGATCGTGGGGACTGAAATCCACAACATTTGCACCTGGTCTGAGCTGGAGAAAGCTGATCTATTGACCAAAATCATTTTGTGCAGCTACATAGATGACAAATCCTTTAGAGGAGAATCACCCCAAACCAAAACACCACTGTAGATGTTGTCTTTTGCTGACTAAGTTACTCAACTCAGGACATGACAGAGAATATCACGGTGATTTCTTAAACTTGAGGCAATTTGCTTCAAAAAGTGACACTATTAGACTTGCATTGCATATCTAGTCAAGAAAACTTTGACAATTATATACTTTTAATTATATAATATTTTAATAGGCTATTAATTAGAAAAGTTGGTGTTTTTAAAAAGGCTTTAATACCTCACACCTATGAGAGCTATAATACTTCATAGCTAGAGAATGGAAAATTCTCTGTAGAATTCGTTTGTTCCTTTGTTTCTTTTGTTCAATTTATTTACTGCCCCTTTTATGCAGGCTCTCCTCTTGGCAGTTTACACAGGGTTAAAACAATACAACAAAGCAAGAGACAGTGATTATATATATAATTTACAAATAACCCTTTAAAAATCTAAAATTAATTAAAACGTAAGAATCATAAATTTATTGACAACACTCAGGAAGTTCAATAAAAGAAGGCAGCTTCAAAACAATTTGGTCTTTACCATATTTCTAAATTACAAGGACAAAAGGATCCTGGAATATTTCTGTTAGCATTTTATTACAGAGACTGGGGTGGGGGGCACAATCAAAAAGGCAAAATACCTCATATTTACCTCTTAGGTCTCCCTCAGTGTAGAATCTTTTCACAGCATGGAATGAGAGGAGTAGATGGGCAGACAGCTGACTTCTGGGGGAGGATATGGAAAAAAATGTGACATTTTAAGAAAATTCAAAATTGTACATGTGAAGCATATTATTTTCTTGCTACGTGTACTTTTAACATTTTATGGCTCATTTCCTGATCAAACTCAGATGAGAAGAAGGATTTAGACAGGTCAGTTGCTCTGATAAAACAATTGCATATCCTGCTCTGGGAAGCTCATTCAAATAACCATTTATTATAATGTCAAAGTCTACTATTCTAAGTGGATGTAGCATGCCTGCCATCCCCCAGTTGGCTAGAATTGCTGAGAGAAATGACAAGTAAAGAACTTTACCAAAACACAGGCAGAAGATCAATGCTCTTGAATTTTGTCTAGGAATTACAGTCAAAAGGCAAACTCATAAAATTGCCAAGAAATCTGCCTTCACTTGATCCATCATTTACCTCCTAACGATGGATCATAGCTTGCTAAGGTAGGCTCACTTGCATTTGTTTTGTCCTTAATATTGGAATCTTTTCTCATTATCTTCTCCATGAAATCCTAGAAAATCTTTATTTCTTGTTGTTTTTTAAAACCTTGTATCCTGGACCTTCCATCTTTTACTTTTTCCAGTGTGACTTTAGCAAGCAGCTGAACATCATCAGATTCAGAATAATGTGAAATTACATAAGTAATTGCAAATAATGCAGTTGCTAAACATGGAAAATAAAATCCATCCTGCATCCGTTCTATAGTGTATTATAAGGGTGTGTGTGTGTTTTTTTAAAACAAACCTCTAATCTTAAAAAGAGAGAGATGGACAAAAAAATGAGTCAGGCTTAAACCAATCACTAGAAAGGATTTTGAGTATATAATGGCCATACTAGTGTATATTAATTACTCTTACTTGCATTGCTGCTGAATTTGTTTATTTATTGGGTTTATTCTTTTTAATTTTTTACCCCTTTCTTGTTTGGGTATCTGTTTCAATTCTCTTTGACTCTTTTTCTTTTTCATTAGGAAGATAGCAATAATAGAAATAGCACTCTTTCGGCGATTCACTGTGTATTTAACATTTTGCCCCCAATATGCTGGGTACTCATTTTACCCACCTCGGGAGGATGGAAGCCTGAGTCAGGATTAAACTCAAAATGTTCTGGACTGCAATACACCAGTTTAACCACTGCACCACCACACCTCCTTCAGTGCACCACCAGGGTTTCATGTTTCATCATGTTGTTCAGCTTTTAGCAGAGCTGCCGGCAAACAACTTTAGAAAATTGACAGATATGTATTTAGGTTATCAGTTATTTCCCAGGCAGGGAAATGCCACAATGCAGTTGGAGAGCATCAAGGTTCCCAAAACTCTCCTGGCTTCTTGCCAGTGAGTTGGAAAAGAGGCAAGAGTGGCATCTGCTAATCATCCTACAGGTAGAGCATCATCTTCCCCTTGGAAAGTGAAGTTTCTCTCTTTCCTGTGACTTCTGGGGTGTCATGCAAATAACTTTTGCATTATACCATCACATTATATCACCTTTCATAGCAAAAGCCTTCCCATGTCCCTACAAATCAGTACCCCATGGACCATCAAAAATGTATGCTGTTAAGAATGTGACAGCACAATATAGAGCTATCCCTGGGTTGAAATAGTTCTCTCTAATGATATATGTATTTGGTTCTACTGGGGCATCCACTCAAAACTGGGACTATTTTTTTCTAATGTAATGCCAAATCCTGAAACTATTTTCTGCACAGTAGCAAGAAATAATGAGAAAGAATGGGTGATAGCTGTGCAGAATTTTCTGCAAAGCATCTCTGGCCTTGTTGGGAAATATCTACAAATTATAAGAATATACACAGTTCAATATGAGGCTGCTGTTTGATCTTTTTCTAACTGTCATACACAGTTTGGTTCTAGAAAAAGCTCAATGTGAAAAATCATGATATGTTCTAATAAGCTGTGATAGTGGTGGGAATACAGGTCTTTTCTCCATCAAATAGTTGACAAATCTAATCCACCATCTTCCAAGCAACATTTTATTACCAAACAATCTGATGCCTATTTAATGCAGCTGCCCCATGTTTCTTCTTGTGTACCATCTGTTTGCTCTGTCTCTCCACCCCACACATGCTTAGGGCTACTGCACCTCAAAGTGACAAATGAACAGCCTACAATTAAGCTAATTTCACCGACAAGAGCCAAATAACCAGATGGGAGTCCACAGAAATATAAGGATCTCTGGTATAGATGAAGTTGTTTGCGGGGGGGGGGCGGAAATCACCATAACAACAGCAAGTTCCATTCCAATTAGTTCCACTGTGGCCAAAATAATTATGGTACCTTTTTATCTATTGCACAACACAATGAACAGCCACCAGATGCCATCTTATTGTTCCATTCAGAAAGTTCTAAGAAGATGATTGGATACATATATATCGGCTAGGTTGTTTGGGTGGAAAATCAGACTGTCTGTTGCCTATAGTAAAGTGCAACATTGGAACAATCATTTTTGTTCTGTTTTATTTTTTCTTTCTGTATGTGTGTAACACATTTTGTAGTATATTTTAAGACCATGCTAAAGAACGGTGTCAAATGTTTGACCATTGTTTTTTTAATGGAAGCTTGATTTCTAATTCAAATAGGCTTTATTCAACGCTTTCAGCATCTTAACCACTTGAACCATCGCAGTCCCAGATATATAGGTACTGTATGTCTATATGTATGGCAGCACTGAAGGTGGCTCTGCCCATTAGGCTTGTCTCTTCCTCCTTGCTTTATCCTCGGAGGGGAGAATTAAGGTACCGTATATGTAATTTTAATGGTTATTTTTTCTTTTATGTTGCAAGCCACCCAGAGTGGAAATTTCCTCCCAGATGAGCAGTATAAAAATGTATAAATGAACAAGTAAATCCTGTGAATCAGGTCGACTGTGCAATATTATGATGCCACGTTGTTCTAGCAGAGAATGCAACAATCATTTGACACATGCCAGTTGTCAGTGCTGTATTTGGCACATGCATGCGGTAAACAGATTCTCAGGGCTTGCGTTGCCAAAGCCTGGTGTATTGGAGGCTACTCTGTTTCTGGAAGCTTGGCAAAGGAAGAGACACTTGCTGCGAAACCCACCATTTACAAGGAATCCTGAAAAAGCTTTTGTGTGAAAAGCATTTTTGTTAGGCAAGGAATCATTTATTGTCATCAGATATTATGTTGCTGTAAATAAGATCCCCAGTGTGTGAAACTGCTATAAAACTTGTTCTGAACTGTCTGCCTTTGTTTGTCCACAATTCTGTGTGCTGCTTCCTGCCGTGACTGCTGCCATGTAGAGGACACAAAGAACAGACAAGTATTTTTGAATGTCTTGCATAACATTTCAAGCAAGTAGACATACAGAACCAAAATGTCAATGGAGAACAGTCTCACATTTTCAATGTGTAGGGAAATATGCAAGAGAGAACTTAAAAGACAAAATGAGCTGGCATTCCATTATTCCTACATATTTCAGAAACTGATGTCAATGGGGTTTTAAAATCAAATTGTTGCAATGTGGCTGCATAACAAATGCTTCTTCAGGCTGCATTCACAGAAGTATAGTCTCCAAATCCATGAAGCAGTAGTCCCCCTCCATTCAACACTGGTGCTAGGCCTTGCCATGAGTACTGTCCCTAGTTCTGGACACCACAAAGATGCCCACAAACTGGAACAAGTTCAAAGGAGGGCAACTTTGATGTAGGCAGATTGAATGCACACGAGCCGGCAGGCGGGCTAAACACTACTTTATTGTAACATGGTTAATCTGTACATGAGGCAATGGCGGAGCCTTGCCTCCTTATATATAGCACAGTACATTTGAATTTGGCCCGTAGGCACACCATTGGTTATAGTCTTGGTGACGTCCTTCTGACGTAATGCATACCTAACATAGTTTCACCTGTGGTGGGAAGGTTTCCCGTGGTAGTTACCATTGGAGGAATTGGAGCCACGTGACGCTCCAGTAGCTGTGCTACTGACGAGCAGCTGAACTGCATGCATACACAACAGCAACAAGGATGATCAGGTAACTGGAAACCTATGAAGAAAGACCAAAAGAACTAGTCATATTTAGCCTTGAGAAAGGAAGACTCTGTGGATAAAGGGCCGTGGGCTACCGGGCCAGGCCGAAGATCTGCTGCTGCCCGAGGACTGCTCCCGCAGCTGTGGGGAGCCCCGCCCTTCTTTCCCCATCCCTCTGTGGGGAGGATAAAGGGCCTTGGGCAACTGGGCTGGGCCGAAGATCTGCTGCCGCCTGAGGACTGCTCCCGCAGCTGTGGGGAGCATCGCCCTTCCTTCCCCGTCCCTCTGCGAGGAGGATAAAGGGCTGTAGGCTACTGGGCCAAGCTGAAGATCTGCTGCCGCCCGAGGACTGCTCCTGCAGCTGTTGGGAGCCCCACCCTCCCTTCCCCATTCCTCTGTGGAGAGGATAAAGGGCCGTGGGCTAGACCACCGCCACCCAAGGACTGCTGCTGCAGCTGGGGGGGAGCGCCTTTTCTTTCTTTCGCACTCCTGGGTCCCGCCACAGGCCAATATGAAAAAGCCAGACTTCCTCGCCTCTTCCTGGAGCCACTCCATTGTCCGGGGAAGTATACCTTGTGCTCTGTTAGGACTGTGGTCTGTGAGGCAAGACGCTTTGTATCACACTGTATGGGGTGATTATCTGTTGTACATTGTATCTCAGGGGATCTTATTTATTGTTACTATGTCATTGATTATATGGATTTGACTGTATTATCTTGTTATTTATTTATTTTGTATTTTGCTGATTATTGTATTGTTATTGCTACTTGTTCTGATATTGTATTGCTGTATTTTGTTTAAGTGTTTATTTTACTGTTGTGAACTGCCTTGAGTTGCCCATTGGGGAAGAAAGACGGTATAATAATAATAATAATAATAATAATAATAATAATAATAATAATAATAATAATAATAATAATAATAATAATAATAATAATAATAATAATAATAATAATAATAATAATAATAATAATAATAATAATAATAATAATAATCTAGCACTTTTCAAACACTTGAAAGATAGTCATAAGGAGGAGGGGCAAAGTGTGAGACATGTAATAATCGGCTCAAATTGCAGGAAACCAGATTTTGGTTCAATATCAGGAAAAGCTTCCAAACTGTTAGAGCAGTATGACAATGGAAGCAATTAGCTGAAGAAGTGGTGAGTCCTCCTTTTCAAGAGAAAATTGGCAACTCTGTCTCAAATATACTTTTATTTGGATTCCTGCATTGAACAGAAAGTTGGACTCTGTTGCCTTATAAACCCCTTCCAATTCCCTTTATTTTTGTTTGAAACAGGGTTGTTTGACATGGAGAAGAAACAGCGCCATCTGGTGGCAATGGAGCTTGCCGAGAATCAGATCTTTTCCTGCATGTTCTGAGGAGCTTAGACAATGGCATGGGGGGTCAAAGTCATTGAGGGGTGGGGGTGGAATTGAACAATTCAGTAATTGTATGCCTTTTCAGTTGTAATGTGTTGTTTTTCAAAGGGAACAAATAGACTTGTAGCACTTTTAATTTTTAATACAGACTAGAGTCCATCGGTACATGAACTGCAGTTGCATGGTTATCTGTCCTCCAAGTGAAGGTTGGGTTTCCCTTCCTTTTGAAATAAATTCAAAACAATAACGTCAAATATTTATAGGCTTCAAGAATGAAACATCTGTAGATTTTGCTCTTTCCAGAGTTGGGCAAGTCAAGGAGAAGCTCGTAGAAGCTTCACAGCACTCTTCTTCATCATCATCATCTTTTTAACAGGATCACCTGAGAGATCGTGGCTATTTCTGTAAAAATCAACAAAGCAGCAACTGTTTATTTCTATATGCTACTTCACTTTAAAATATTGTATATATCATATACAATATGAGAGCCTTGTCAGGGCGCAGGGACTTGAGTGGTCTAACTAGGCAGTGTTGCCCCTCTCTTTTCAATGATGTTAGGCTAGGACTAAAACTCACCAAAGCGTCCTCAGTCAGATCCCTTGGGCCAGGTGAAAACAGAGGGCACACATCATGGTCTGCCTAGCCAGCAGGTGACATGATATCCAAATGGCTAAAAAATGCATACAGGTGGACTTGATCTCAAAGGTCCATTTGCATGTGCAGAATGTTGTTGCGGAGATGTCTACCAATGCACGGACTCCTTGCTGAAACTCCAAGGTAGGTATATACCATACTGGTCTATGATGGCAATGTACAGGTGCTGTGATAACATTTTCTAATCTAGATCATGAGAAAATTCACCTTGGGAAGGAGATCCTAAAATTTGAGATTTGTGCATGGAGAGAAGCGGGGGATGCATACGTGCCTCTTTTAGAACATGTTCCAAAAAATGTCATTGGCTGCTGCAATAAGAATAAGAGAAGGCCTTAACCTGTTTTTAATTCTGTCAGCCATCTACCTTCTTGTTTCCTAATGATGCCAACATATCAAATAGAATATCCACTAGCACTCAGATGGCTAGGAGGTATCATTTCTTCTCTGATCATGCTAAACCTTACATTTGAAATAATTACAACATATTTGGCCAGCATCCTTCTGCAGAGCTACACTAGTAGAACAAAAATTATGTCATCAGCAATACCAGATTGTCACTAATTAAAGGCAAGGGAAGAAAATAGGAGCTGTGGGGAATTGCTTCCAGTACACTGGTCTTAGTACTGGCTTTGCATGCTGCATAAAGGACATTCACAGGGATAGTTTTCCTTTAGCCAGAGTGAAACAGCCACTTTAGGCAGCAAATTTGGAGTGTCATGAAAGGGCAAGTAGTTCTTGAATTTGCTAATTTATTGCCAGGAATGATGAGATGTTTATGTGGGATTTCCTGCTTCATGGGCCAGAATAACTTGGTCATGTCTGGATGCTATACACCTTGACTTGAACAGATGTGTATGTGACTGCCATTTCTGCTCCACCTTAGGCAGCAAAATATCTTTGGCTGGCTCTGGATCAAGCAGTAGCTGTATGTTCACACAATTCCTGGTTTCTTATGTATTTGCTCCTTTTAAAAAGAGGTAACTGAAAACTATTGGTGCCAGTGGTTCTCTGTAATCAATACAGCCCAAGCTGAAAAGTAACAAATGTGTAGGCAGAGAGGCTGGAAATGAAGGTTAGAAGAGGTGGCGGGCAGTGATTTAGGTGGAAGATGCCTTCTTCATTTTCCCCAGCTTGATATCCCACATATATACCACCAGTGGGGATTTTGCTCCAGAATCTCATATGTGAACTAGTCCTTACGGCTTCTGTGACTGAGTACACTTTCTTGGGTGGGACTGCAGTGGCTCAAGTGGTTAAGATGCTGAACTCGCTAACTGAAAGGTCAGAGTTCGATTCCCGGTCACTGCATGATGGAGCTCCTGCCAACCTAGCAGTTCAAAAGCAAGAAATTGCAAGTACTGTAGATAAATAGGGACTACTTCAATGGGAAGGTAGTTAGTGTTCCATGCACTCTGGTGTTGAGACATGCTTGCCACATGTCCATGGAAATGTCTGCAGACGCAGACAGCACTGGCTCTTTGGCTATAAACAGAGATGAGCACTGAACCCTAGAGCTTTACACTTTCTTGATCTTCACAGTTATAGCAATAATGTGTTATGTAACCAAATGACTCAATATGCATCCCTCCAGTTCACAATATCTTCCCTCTATGCACCTATTATAAGACAAGCCATACATGGATGAAATGTTTTCTTACACCTTTTCTCTTCTTTTTGGAAGAGTTATGTTTTTGAAATAAATATTCTGGATTTATATCTTTAAATATCCCTTGGTTATTTTGACTTTGGAGAAAGATATTGTATATCTTTGGCTGTATTGTAGACACGCTTTATATTGCTTATATTGGGTTTTTGTATTTATTGTACCTTGTAATCGAGAATTTGCCATATTGTGGAAATTTCTATTGTACCTGTAATTTATTTGTGTTTCTGATTTATATTGTATCTTTACCATTTGTTTCTTAAATGTTGTAAACTACTGTGAGTCTCCCATTGGGATGAGAATAGCGGTTTTCCAGCCCTGTTTGGAAGAGGGGTAAAATCTGGCAGCATCCTGTTGCGAAGCCTTCCTTTGCTTTCATTTTCATTCTTAGAGCTTTAAACTGGTATATTCTAACAATTAGCATTCAAGGGCTATACATTCTTCACAGAGTGGCTTTTCATTGGTGGTAACGGAAGCTCAAACTATATAAAAGGAATGAATATTCCCTCCAACTGACTAGGTTTCCAGTGATAGAATTCCCACAGTGAGACGTGTTTCAACCATCAGACTTGCAAATCAAATCTGGATTTACCTTCCAATGGCCAATCGCAAAAATAAAGCACAGTAGGTGAGCCAAATCACATGCTGCAATAGACATCTTAAGCCAACGTTAGGTGGGACTAGTTGCCAAGTTTAGAAGGTCTTCTACAACTGATATACAATTCATATCACAGAGAGCTTTTCTCTGTGATGCAGAAAGAAATTAGAACATTCTGTAGCGCTCAAGAGCAGGGATTCCCAACCTTTTCGAGCTGGGGCTCAGGTCACGCTCTCTCAGTCAGCTTTGAGGGTCAGATGGCCATTTTGCCTTGCCTTCACAATGGAGGGTGGCCATTTGGTCCCAACAGCTTCAAAGGGGTGGCCATTTTGTTTCTCAAATGTCCTTGGAGGAGTGGGGGCCCCACATGAAATAGCACCATGGGCCTGAATCTGGCCTATAGGCCTTAGGCTGGGAACCCCTACTCTAGAGAGAAGCTTGTCTCACAATACAGAGAGTAGCTTGTCTCACAATCAGAAAGTTTCCTTCCCTTCCAGAAGGAAAGTGGAGTCTGGTTTGGTTGGCTTTTAGCAACACTGCCATGATTTGCCACTGTTCTTTTCTCTCTTTTTTTTTATGGTGATGGCAGCAGCAACAGCAGCAAATGAAGGAGGGCAAGAAACTTACAAATGGCTGAAGAGAGTGGTGTCCATCACAGAATTAGTAAATATGATTTTTATATACTTAATGCTTTCTCAATTTAGTTCCTTCAAACAGAGCACTGAAGGTTCACACATATCAAAAATCAGGTATATTAAAGACCAACATGACTTATTTGTATAAGGATAACAACAAAAGGAAACTACTTATAGTTTAAAAAATAAATGGCATCATTAAGAAAACATTGCATAGTTCCTATTTCTTATACATGCAGAATATCTTACACTTATTATCATCAGTACGTTATACAGTAAAACCCCTACTTAAGTAAAAAGTCTGTTCTTTTTAAATTAATTTTCAAAGTAAAATACAAGATAAAATACAAACAAGACATAATAAAAAATCACAAAAATACATCCAATACACAACATAGTTACACTACAACACAATAAAAACATTTAATCCTTAACAATCAATACAATAAGTAATTCTTATTGTATGAATTTATTCTCATTATCTAAATATTTATCTAAGTCTGAACTCATAACTAATTTTTGATATGTATACATATTTTTGTTTACTTATTTTTCTATCACAATAACATAGAACCAAAAAGAAAAAAGAAAGAAAGAAAAAGAAAAAATCATCATACACACCCCTGTGATATATACATTGCCCTGGAGATTGCGGTATATCACAGTCATCTCTTACTATTTCCAAAAACCGGCCTACCACCTTCACCTTTATTCAATGTGTGTTCTACAAATGGTTGCCATATATTCCAAAATTTATTTTGAGTAATAATACAGTAAACCCCTACTTACGAAAAAAAAGTCCGTTCCGTAGGCTTTTGCTTAAATTGAATTTTTTTGTAACTCGAAGCAAACCTATAGGGAAAATTATTTATTACATAACTCGAAGCAAACCCATAGGAAAAATGAAATTTTTATGTAAATCAAAGCAAACCCATAGGGAAATGAATTATATGTAACTCAAAGCAAACCCATAGGGAAAAGAATCTTTATGTAACTCGAAGCAAACCCATAGGAAATTGTGTAAATCGGGACATGGTTTTAGCATAAAATCATTATGTAAGTTGAATTTTATGTAACTTGAGGCATTTGTAAGTCGGGTTTTACTGTACTGTACCTTTCTTTTTATTCAACTTATCATTCAAAGCAATCTACCACATTTCCTTATACCAATCTTCAATTTTTAATAACAACACTTTTCTAACTTCTTGCAATACATTGTCTGCCAGTTGTTAATATTATAGATAATAACTCTTTTTTACTCTTATCTATATTCATGTTATCCATGTCTGTCAACAAAGTCTGTTCAATAGGCTTTTATGTTTTTTACTTAAATTGATGCATATGTAAGTCGGGGTTTTACTGTAGTTGCTTCTACCTACTTTGGACAATAGATATTTTATATTCCCTTCTCTAAAATTGTAGATGCAGATCTATGCTGTGTCCAGAGGCCACTTTGAAAGCCTTCTTAAATGATCAAACTATACAATCTAAAATAAGGAAAAAAACCACCGTGAGGTATTATCCAAGGATACTCTGTGTAACCAAGGATACACTCTGACCTTGCTGAGAACCTTTCATTAGAAAGAGAGGGTTGTATTAGACCAAGTCTAAAAGGCTGTCTGCCAGCTGGCAAGAAATTGCATTTGTAAGAGTTAATCCATCTGGATTAATATAGAATTTTAATAGCTGCTTCGTTGGCAACAGAAGGTCAGCATTTGATTTTTCTGATTAGAGAGAAGTGCTGGTATACAGTTTAGAGATTCATACCCTTTTTCCAGGTACTCTCTGCATGAAGCTATTTTACTAATTCATACACATTTATGGAGCTGTTTGGGTGTAAATTTAAAATTATGGACACAAACAAAATACAGATAAAATTCAAAACAAATTTAAAGATTAAAACAATTATACTATTTAGACTATTTTTTGACCAGAAGCAGGCTACTTTATTAGTATCATCACTGCTATAAATTTAATCCTGAAGGTGCTCAAGATTGACTCAGCCTTCCATCAACAGGGTCCTTTTGATTGGAAAAATGTTCAATCTTTTCCATAGTCTCCAGGCTTTTTGGCTATTTTATGCCATGTCAAGTTCTGTTATAGTGTCTATCCAGCAAGTTCTTTCTGTTTCTGCAAGAATTGAGATCAAACTTCTCCTGGCTTTTATTGTATGTTCTATGGAAATATCTTCCTCAAAGTGTGAGATGTAATCTAAGCAATGGGCATATGTTTCCAGAGTGAGACCTGTAGTTGGACCAGGTTCCTCTTGGAATGGAGGCATGCGAATTGATCATGGTTCTCTGGTTGAGGGGTAATTTGAAACATAGCTGCGTATACCATTGTTATAAACTCCACCACCCCCCACCCCGGGTTTTTCAGTCCTTCCCTTGCAAAAGAATGAGTTGTTACTGTACAGGTACAGTAATTGCATTTTGCTACTATAAAAATTCAATATTTTGTCTCACTTTTGTTTGATGGGGGAAAGTCTTTCTCTCTATCACTACCCCAGTAAACATGTGTTACTTTGGGACTACTAAGTGTTATGGGCATATGTTGGCTAATGTCTATTATATTGGCAGTACAAACATCTTCCTCACATCTATAATTTGTGCCATTTTGTGAACTTATAAAAATCATTAGTTTTTCTTCTCAGGCTTTCTTTTTCCTAGTTTACACAGAGAATACACACTTGACACTGTTTAATTTCAACAAGGAAGCACTTTTATATCTTCTGAAAAAGACAGGGTGGTTGGTTGGTTGATTTCATTTGTATACCACCCATTTGGTAAATGTACCACTCTGTGATGTTTACAATTAAAATATAAAACAAACAGTAAATAAAACAAGAAATACAGGCCAATAACAGTATAATTTAAAACTAATTGTCATTGGCTGCAACTCAATCTGAGTATAGGTTGTTGTTGGGGTTTTCCCTGCCCAAGGGTTCTGGGATGCCTGGTCTTGGAGGCCAGCTGGTTCTGGGCGGCCTTCACCTTCTGAAGCAATCAGAAAAAATGCCACTGGCATGAATTTGTTTGCGGTGGATCCCTGATTGCCATGAAGTGACCCACACACTATGATCTCGAAGCCATTTCCTGCAGCACATATGAAATGAGACTTGCAGGATTTAACACCAGGACTGCAATGGACTGTTGCAGCCTTGAGGGTATGGACAAGGTGCAACTTCATGACCAGTCCATCTGGCAGGGCTCTTCTGCCTCCATAATTCTTGGGAATCAGAGTTCCTCCTCTGTTCATTTTGCCATTGGGCCCAATATGATGGTTTCCAGTGGCATTTCCTCCACTGAGGGGGACCATTACCCCACCTAAAGGTGCTCATCCGCCCATAGAGTCAGGTTATTTACCACTGCCCAACACTCGGTGTTGAGTGGCTGGCTTTATAGTCTGCTCCGTTACTGTACTGTACTGTACTGTACTGTTTGTCCGGCCAGACAAACTAAAATCAACAAAAATAATAGAATAAAAAAAGACAAAACCCACAGTGTTCTCTCTCTTTTTAATCACTGAAGGTTGGCAGGTCAGCAGTATGAGACCTGAGTGCTGTATGACAGAGTGAGTGCCCATCATCTGTCCCAGCTCTTGCCAACCTAGAGTTCAAAAGCAAGAAATTGCAAGTAGATGAATAGGTACCGCATTGGTGGGAAAGGTGACAGCATTCCATGCACTTTGGTGTCTAGTCATAAGAACATAAGAACAGCCTTGCTGGAACAGGCCACAGCCCATCCAGTCCAGCATTCTGTCTCACACAGTGGCTCACCATTTGCTTCAGGGTATTCCCAAGCAGATGTCTTCACCTGCTTAGGATTCCCTGGAAATGGCATTGAGAGATATCCTGCCTATCTCTCCAACCCCGAGGTTGTCCTTAAGTATTCATAATTATAGCCATTGATACCCTTGTCCTCCATGTACTTGTCTAATCCTTTCTTAAAGCTGTCAAGACTGACAGCTGTCGCCACTTCTTCTGGCAGGGAGTTCCATAGACCAGTAATCCTCTGGGTGAAAAAGTACTTTCTCTTATTTGTTTGAGAACTAGTACCCAAAAGTTTCATGGAGTGTCCCCTAGTTCTAGTGTTATGCGATAGGGAAAACAGTTTTTCCTTATCTACTTTGTCCACACCGTGCATGATTTTATAAACTTCAATCAAGTCACCTCTTAGACGCCGTCGTTCAAGAGTGAAGAGGCCCAACCGTTGCAGCCTCAGATGGTAAGGAAGGTGTTCCAGTCCACTAATCATTCTGGTTGCCCTCCTCTGCACTTTTTCCAGCTCCATAATATCCTTCTGGAGGTATGGCGACCAGAACTGTATGCAGTATTCCAGATGGGGCCTCACCATAGATTTATAAAGAGGCAAAATGACACTTGCTGACTTATTTTCTATACCCTTCCTAATGATCCCTAGCATTGAGTTTGCTTTTTTCACTGCTGAGGCACACTGGGTTGACACCTTCATTGAGCTGTCCACCAGGACACCAAGGTCCCTTTCCTGGTTTGTCGCAGAGAGTTCAGACCCCATCAGTTTATAAATGTAATTGGGATTTTTTTGCCCCAACGTGCATCACACTGCACTTACTAGTGTTGAAGCTCATTTGCCACTGTTTTGCCCACTCCCCCAGTGACAAGAGATCCCTCTGGAGCTCCTCACAATCTCTCACAGTTTTCACTACCCTGTATAATTTAGTGTCGTCAGCAAATTTGGCTACCTTGCTATTTACATGTGTCATGCCTGGCACATGACCGTAGAAACATCTGCAGACACTGACAGTGCTGTCTCTTTGCCCACAATCAGAAGTGAGTACCACACCACCACCACCACCAGAGTCTCACATGACTGGATTTTGAGCAAGGGAGACCATTAAACCACCAGCAGAATCTTGCAGCAGAACAGCTGGTCTCACAGCATAGCTTTTAGCAGAACAACCTGGTCGTCCAATACACGGGACATGGATAGTGTGCTATTGGTGGCAGATTATGCTACTGGTAAAGTCAGGCTAAAAATAATCAGTGGAAATCTCTCATCTGAGGCTCAGTACTGAGCCTTCTTCCAGTGCCATAATGGGATGAGCTAAAACTGAACTGGATACAGCAGCTGATAATCAGATCTTGAAGAGTTATTTTGAAAAAGTAATTAGCCATTATTTTAAGGCCAAGGTTCCAAATGATACTAATTGGTCACTGTTGCAGTTACCATTGCTTAAAAGTCACTCTGTTGTAAAGAACTAAATGCCAGAGGTTGCTGGTATGTGGTAAAAATACAAATTCCTCCCATCATTCACAATACACCACAAGGCAACATCACAAGGTGCTGCACAAGTCAGCATATGAAACATGTGATGTCCCTCCTCTACCACTTACAGTAACAACACTATACTCCTGCATCCAGAAAAGGAATTAAAACGTCATAATAAAGTCACAAAATGTATTTGGTTGCCCCTTCTTTAGTTATCATCATAATGCAATATACATTGTCATTACATTTCCATTATTGGCAGTGGAAAGTACTGTCAAGTAACGAGTTATTTCTACCTAATTGCCTCCAAGCTCTGCTGATAATTCTTGCTTCACAATCTGAAGCTTAAATCTGAATAGATAACTATGGTCAGCTTTTCTTCATTTGTTGTCCTGAGCATATAAGAATTTTTACTGTCAAAACAGTTTCTTTGTTCTTTTCCCCCCTGAAAGCTCCCGCTGGAAGAGCCAGAATGTTTCTTTTAGACAGGGTATCATTTCCATGCCTCGCTTTACAAACACATCTCACATCAGAGGGGAATTCATGTTCCTTTGGCACTCTGTCAAGACAGGGATGGAATCAACAAGTGAGTGGAATGTTGAAGAGACCATAACAATGCCATGTGTTGTTGTCAGGCAGATCAACAGTGCCAGCGAAAAGCACTTCATTGTGCCAAGCTGGCGAAGCAAAAATTATGAAATGTACATTTGTTTAGAAGTGCCTCTGTTGAGTGTAACAGATGCCTCGGAATAGGATACAGAGAGAGAGAGAGAAAACAGAGTATTACTAGAGGCTGATAGGAAAAATGGAGCTCTAGCTATGATTTTAAAACAAACAGGCTGAAACCATGCACCAAATCTGACAAGCTATAGATACTGGAAGATTGTTGAAATTTATTGGCCAGAATCCTATTGGTCTTCATGTAATGTTTATATCATCACTAATAACAACAATAAAATACTGTACAGCAATCTGGCAATAGAAATAACTTGATTATGGATTAAACACAGTTTAGCATTTCCTATAGTCGTAGGTACCCTGGGAACAATTCTGCAAAATTTGTTAACATTTTACTGTGATGGCGAACCTTGGCACTCCAGGTGTTCTTGGAATTCAATTCCCAGAGGCCCAAGCCAGAACTCCTGCTGATCAGGGCTTCTGGGAATTGATGTTCAAGAACAGTTGGAGTGCCAAGGTTCACCATCACTGAATTATAACGAACTGCAAATTTCTGAAATAACATCATGAGAGCTGCAGATTGTGAGATTGGGAATAATATACACATCACATGGTTTTTAACATATATTTGGGTTACAGCTTGCATCTGTAATATCATACCAGTCAATGTTTTTATACTATTGTTGGACTGTGTGTGTGTGTGTGTGGGGTGTGTGTGTGTGTGTGTGTGTGTGTGTGTGTGTGTGTGTGTGTGTGTGTGTGTGTGTGTGTACATTGTCATGTTGGTGGTGGTGGTGGTGATACAATTGCAGAGCTAGAAGGGACCCTATGGAACCTCCAGTCCAGCTTCTGTTGAAAAAGCACAGTGGGTAATTAAACTCATACCCTCTACTTCTACAGCCAGTAGCTAATTGATGAGGTGTCAGGAAATATTTTAGTCTCATGCCTGGTCATTCCCCCACTCCCATGCCACCAAGACATGTCCCAGTACTTCACCAAATAGCCACAGCAGGCTGTGGCAAGTTACACAAACCCCATCCAAACACCAATAGAACTCTAGCCATTAAATATATAAATTTCACATCAGAAATTTGTGCTGCTTTGGTCTTTATATGGAGAAAATAAAGACGTAAAAAGGTGTAGTTGCACATGTAGGTGGAATTGCAAGTAGGAGCTATTCATTTTTGGTACAGAAGGTTAGCCCAACTCTTGAAAATATGGACATTTTCAGAGTCTTTGCTTTGAGTAGGGCTTTGTAGACAGCTGACATCCATCTTTCTTCTCCAGGAGATGAGTGTCCCCATTTTTCTCAGTATGCCTGTTCAGCTCTGATTAAGGCCATCAAACCACTGCTGGAAAGGGCAACATTTCCATAATGTCTTTGTATAGTATTGTGAGGTGGTGGAAGGCCAAATCATCATTTACCTGTTTGTAACAAGTTGTCTGTTATTCTCTTCAAAAGATTATCACAGGAGTCCATATGTATGAGTGTTATTTAGATGTAGTAAACTATCATTCCCATTACCCAAGCCATTTGAGGAGGATGGGAGTTGCAGTTCAATGCATCTGGAAGCTGCTGAGTTTAGAAAGGCAATCAACCCAATAATTCATTGCAACATGGAGAGGAACTCCCATGCTTTCTCCTACAGCTGGGTATGTACTGTTCCCAGCTGATTCTCAGCATGGGTCAAATACACACAAGAAAACTGCAGCATGCTGGGTTCAGGAAATGCAGCTACTGTATGTGAAAACTGTTGCATAAAGTGGTTGATTTATGTGGAGCAGCTTGTATGCAGAGCTAATGGTCTTTTTCCATCACCACAGCAATATTGGCTGAAATAGTTTGCAGTGTTGAGACAATAATTCCCAGATGGTGTTTGGCAAACTGCTGCATACAGACAAATTGTCCTGGGTGAACATCCTCCCCATGGCTGAATTTAAAAGGGTTGGCTTGCTCATGCGTGTTTGTGAAGTAGCCTTTGACCCCATAGCAGATAAATGATTCTTCCATGTACTGTATCAGATGCATTATTTATCTCCTTTCTCTCTACAATAATACAAACACTAGTTCAAGTCTCATTAAGAGATATGCTGTCTATTGACTCAAAGGAAACTGTTCAAGTGGTGACAGTGGATTAAACTGTGTTTTGTAGGATACTGTGTTTAATCCACTGTGGAATTGGAATTGTCACTGCCTGCCATTCACAGCCAGCTTTGAAGGCACCTGAACTGTTGTAACAGCAATAAGGCATATGGACTGCGGTGGCTTAGTGGTTAAGACGCCGAACGTGATGACTGGAAGGTCGGCAGGTCAGCAGTTCCAAAACTGAGTGGTGCATGACGGAGTGAGCTTCCGTCTTTGTCCCAGCTCCTGCCAACCTAGCAGTTTTAAAGCAAGAAATTGCAAGTAGATAAATAGGTACCACTTTGGTGGGAAGGTAAACAGGTTCCATGCACTCTGGTGTCTAGTCATGCCTGCCACATATCCACGGAAACCTCTGCAGGCACAGATAGCGCTGGCTCTTTGGCTATAAACAGAGATGTATACTGAACCCTAGAGTCAGATACGACTGGCTTTACAAGCAAGGGCAACCTTTACCTAAAAGTATTCTAAACATGGTTTTGTTTACCCTAGAGTTGTACACCTTTGCCTAATTGAAGGTTTATTCTATTACGCATGGAGAGGGAAACAAAATGCCTTTACCGTTAACTGTCAATTATCCCACTGGATAAGATAACCTTTCTGTTGCACTAAGAAGAAAAACCGCAGGTTCTTGATTATTACAATGTCTTTTAAACACAAATCTCCTTTGGTATGTCATGTCAACTTCTTCATTTAAAATATAGAAGAAAAGAAGATTTTAAGTGGATGTCTCCTAGCATATGAGGAGCCACAGGAAGTAAACATTTATAAGAAAATAACAGTTTGAGAGACAATTAGGAAGTCACACATTAGTAACAAGAACATTTCAAGTTAAAACACAAATTTGTTTCCAGCAGTAGGAGATCAAATTATGAAGCTGTTTCCTACGAAAATGGTAAAACATTAATCTACTTGGTTTCATCTGGATGTTTTTTTTTCTGGATGGATGCAAGGCTTTTGAATAAGAGTGGCCATTATCCTCTCCAATAATTACATTTACAGAGATTCAGCTGGGGAAGTGCCGCAGTGATCTGGCCAGACTCTGATTTTGACTGATATGTCATGTGTTTGGTAAGGGAGCCAAGTCAGATCACCGTGGAAGTTTCTGTACCTGAAGTTTCACATTTGAGAATACTGAACAGGATACTGGCCAATGTTTAGTATCCTACAAAATACCATAGCAAATGTTATGTGCTAGTATCACCAGCTGTATTTCTTAATTTTCTACATTTCTTATACCTCTCTAATATTTACATTCCATAGGTCTTTCTAATATGCATCTATGAGCAACTTACAGAGACTGGAGAGTCTATTAGAATTCCCAGAACCCATTGGTAGATGGTGTGCTGCTATCAGGCAATGGGGCTACAGAAAAGGCCAGTGCTATTTTAGACTGGGGCTTCAGTGGCTCTGTGATTAAGAAGCTCACCTTGTTAGCTGGAAGGCCAGCAAGTCAGCAGTTTGAGACCCAGGTACTGCATGACGAATTGAGTGCCCGTCTCTGTCCCAGCTCCTGCCAACCTAGCAGTTTGAAAGCAAGAAATTGCAAGTTGATACATAGGGACCATTTTGGTGGGGAAAGATCTTGGGGACATGAAAGGAGCCTCATTCGGGCATCCCCTGAGCAGAGTGTCTCGAGCAAAAATCCTTTCAACCCAGAATAATTTTTGACACAAAATTATTATTATTATTATTTTAGACTGCATTAACAGAGATATACTATCCAAACCCCATGAGGTTCTAGTCCTCCTCTATTTGGCACTGATCGTAGGCCTCCTCATGAGTGTTGTGCACAGTTCTGAACACTGTACTTTAAGAAAAATGCCAACAAACTGGAGCAGGTTCAGAGGAGCAAGCAAGGGTGATTAGAAATCAAGCCATATAGCAATAGCAATCAGCAATTGCACTTATTTACCACCCCATAGCGCTTCATGCACTCTTTGCGTGGTCAAAAGGTAATTAGCATTTTGCCCCCAACATGCTAGGTACTCATTCTACTGACCTCAGAAGGATGGAAGGATGATTCAACCTTGATCCCCATCAGGATTGAACTCAGATCCTGAACACAGTTATGGCTGCAGTACAGCAGTTTAACCACTCCGCCACAAGGAAAGATTGAAAGAAAAGGAGACTGAACGCTCCTGTGCTGGAGACATTCAAGAGAAAATTGGACAACTCTGTCAGATCCACTTTGATTTGGATTCCTGCACTGAGCAGGAGGTTGAACTCAATGGCCTCATAGGCCCTTTCCAATTCAGTGATTCTATGATTCAGCAAATACTGGCATGTGGGCTTTTAAAGAAGAAGAATTCACTGGTCATCTGCCCTTAGTACCTTTTACTTGTTCCACCATCAAAGTCTTGCCGAGAGCTGAAATTTAACACCTGTCTTCCAATCCCACTCAGGCATTCGCTGACAGGTATAAATCATCATGCAAGGAAAAAGAGTTTGACATCCTTTTGTCATAGTTCTCCACATGTGGAGACTGGCCTTATGAAATGGAGAGAGCCCTCTACACTTGTAGCCTTCTCCACATATTCAAGAAAACCTCCCATGTGATCGAGAACCCTGTTTCTGCAGAATTCATGATCACACAGGAAGCCCTATGTGCCTCAACGGTTCGCTCTCTCACCAGGTCAGGGCTAGAGGGAGCATGGAACACCTGGGGGCAACTGGCACAGCTTAAAATGCCATTGTTGGAGCTGCCCCTGATGGACTGCCTTCATGCCTCGCTGGTTCACTCCCTCGCCCGGCCGGGGCTGGATGGAGCGCAGAACACCTGGGGGCGACCGGCGCAGCTTAAAAGGCCATTGCTGGAGCTGCCCCTGCTGGACTGCCTTCGCGCCTCACCGGTTCGCTCCCTTGCATTATGGACATTATGGATATTGAGCTCCGGGCTCCACCGCAGACGTTTGAGCCTCAGACTCCATTGTGGACGTTTGAGCCTGGGCTCCATCGTGGACATTTGAGCCTGGGCTCCGTCATAGACGTTTGAGCCCCAGGCTCTATGGCAGACATAGTGGCATTACTTATTTCGTTATTTGTGATTCTAGCACTTAAATGGTATCTTATCATGTAATTTGTACTTTATCTTGTAATTTTGTAATCTGAAAACTGTATATTTTCTGTTATTGTATTTTTTCGATGGGTTGTGATCCGCCCTGAGTTGGCCTGTGCTGAATAGGACAGGATATAAATCAAATAAACATAAACATACCAAAGTCCATGAAATCATAAAATAACTGAGTTGGAAAAGGTCTTCCTCCACAAAGGGTCAGTTTCAAACTTCAAGTGAAGGAAGATGGGCCAATATGTTCCCACTTACCCTTTCCGTGTTTTTTGCTTACTTTTTCAGAGAAGATGCCAAGTTAGTTTATACAGAGGCATTACTGTATGCCTTGTGGGTATTGGAGTTGCATTGTGTGGTAGTTTTTGAAGCCAACAAATTATATTCACAATCAATAGAAGTACATGGGGGGGGGGCATTTTTAGTCTAGATTTATTGTCCTCAGTATATGACTTGTTTAACCCACACAGATCAATGTCTGTGCTTGCATGACAACTATAAACTTCAAGTACAAACATCAGATTAATCAAGACAGATATTTTGTCACCCAATTGCAAGAATGCAAAGGACAACACACAAGTCATTTCTATTTCCCTCATTTTTGCCCCAGTATGGGCTTAAAATGTCTTCTTCTTCTACCATATCTGAATCTGAATATTAACGATCCTCATGGTGATCAGCCATGAAGACTGTCCTGAGAATATAATGCAGTGGCCCTCCATCTGCTTTCTGCATCACAGCATGATACCCATACCACTGATCCAGTTCCATGAGTCACTTTCTGGTCCTGAGCCCTTTTGGCACACAAAGTCCTCCTCAGCCCCAGGCCAGTATTGATGAAGCTGCTGCCCTTTATCAAGATGGATTCAAGTGGGATTTAATCCACTTGGGGAACATTGCCTTCCCTGTGGACTTCAGCATCCAAGGCCATTAGTCCTCAGGGTTGTCAGGTTAGTTAACTGTCACCTGACACTCAGTGTTGAGTTACTGGCAGTATGGTCTACTTTATTACCATAGCAGGATGGTCAGAAAGGCGGGCTTAGAGTGGCGTGGTTTGGATGCTGCCTGAGTAGCACGTATTTCGATCAGCTCGTGCCTGAATGTGGTATTAAATGTGATTTCTTATCAAAAAGTGGGATTTAAACCTTCGGAAAAGTGTCACTTTGTAGCCTTGGATATATCGTCTTAACTTTTGGAACTTTATTAGAGTCGGAGTCCGAAGAACGAGCGGTAAGTGCAGTGCGGCACAAACTGCGCTAAGCGAGCCACTTGGGGAAGGACGGGACTCGGTCTTACTTTTAAAGTGGAGGCTCCGCAAAAGAGGATTATTAAATATTAAATATTTTGGTGGTGGAAGACGAGAATGAGTTTGTTGGAGATGCGATGGGATAAACAACTTTGGAAAGGAGATTGGAAGCTCTGAGTTGTGCTGAAAGAGTTGGCGGTGAAGGAGAAAAGAGTAATGGCGGAGAGGTAAAACGGAATCAAAACTTAAGAGTTTCCATGCGGTAATGGCTGGATAAGATCGGGAGTTGGGAAAAGCTGAAAGAGAGAAAGTTTTTCTGATGAAAGTGCCCAAATAAGGAGGAGGAAGAAAAGAAGGTAATGTGAATTTTGTTTTTTTGTTTTTTCTTCTCGGAAGTCTGTGCTTGAAAAGAGGAACGAGCGTGGGAGATTCTCGTCAGATACCGCCGCCGCGGTTTGGATTATATTGGTTTTTTACTACGTGGTTTCCTTCTTTTCCAAACTCTGAATTTTGGTTCCGAATGGTTTAATATTTTATTTGCTTGAAGATTTGATTATCTCTTTTGCCCGTGCTGCCTGTGTTGGATTATTGTTTTTTGGGAAACCGTCACTTTCATACCCCCTGCGCAACTTTGTTTCATTGCGGAGAAGCAATTGTATCACCTCGAATCTGCCTCTTTCCTTGGCTGATCCTGGAATTACAGTGTTTTGTTTTGTTTTTCTCATCTCTCTCTTTCTTCTACATCTGTTGGATTATAAAATAAGAAGGAGGAAGGGTGACGTAGAGTGGAAGTTAAGAGGAGAAGAAAGAAGAAAGAAGAGAAGGAAGGACTGGTATTCTGAGGATTATGACTTATGAAAGACTGCTTCCTTTTTTTTCTTGTTGTGTGCATAAATAATATATTGTTTATAGTCTGAATTTGTGGGAAAGGTACTACGGAAAAATGGATGATCAAGTTAAAAAAGATGATGGAAAAAAGTGGGAGATGATGACCCTGAGGTGAAACAAAAAAAAACAGAGGGGAAAAAAAGAAAAGGAAAAGAGAGAAAATAGGGAAAGGGCAAGTAGCTCTCCACTACAATTTGATGAAGTTGTGTTGATGACTGAATTTGGAAAATTGGGTAATAGATTGGAGAGGATGGAAGCACATATGCAAAGAAGCGAGGAGATAAGGGCTGAGTCTCACAAAAATCTTGTAACTATGTTTAATGAATTTGTCCAGAAAGCTGATGCCAATTTTGATAACTTGGGAAAAGCCATCGTATCCACCCAAGAAAATGTAAAAGTGATTAAAATGGAGGTGAAAGAAATCCAGAAAAAACAATATGATTATAATGTAAGGATGGATGCACAGGAAAGGAGGGTGGATATGATGGAAGAGGCCATGAGAAAACAGAATTTGGTTATAAGAAAATTGTCAGAGAAAAAACCGGACCAGTTGAAAATTCGAGTTTTGGATTGGTTAAATAGTCTTAACATGGGCAAAAATTTTGTGGCTGAGGATATAATTAGTATATTTCGTTTGTGTTCAAAGAGAATTGGTAAAGTTCGGAATGTCTTGGTTAAATTTGCAAGTGCTAGTGATAAATTGAAGGTGATGTTACATTTAAAACAAAAGGGAACAGATGTCTTAAAAATTGATGGTGATGATGTGGAGGTTTACAATGATATTTCTGTTGAGGAACAAAATTGGAGGTACAAAATGAAACCCGCAACAAAAATTCTTCGAGATCAAGGGATTAATTACTACTGGAGGTTCCCATTACAAGTGAGATTTTTTTATGCAAAAAAAATGCATACTGTGGATTCGGGAATGGACCCTTTGGAGTATTTTCAAATGATTGGTTTAATTAGAGGTGGTACACAGGAATGGTCATCTTTGAGGCAAGCACTGATGGAATCAGGGGCTATTGAGAGGAGGCAGATAGAGGAAGAATTAAGTGGTGCAGCAGGAGGAAAATGTCTGGGGAAATTGAGTGTGGTCGAAGTGACGGAGTCGGATGAGGGATGAATGTTAATAATTAATTATTGAAATAGATATTCAGTTGAAATTAATAGAGGCACTTGAGTATGTAGTTGTTACTTTAGGTAAATCCCCGTGTGTCCCCCCCTTTCTTTGGGAAAATTTATTTTTCATGGAGGTGACTTTTTGTAGGAAGCAGAGGGGTATAGAAGATTAGATTTTTATTTTTTTATATATATATTTTTATATTTTATTGTAGTTTATTTTTTTTTTGGAATGTTGGGTTTAATTGGTATAGAATGTTTAGTTAATTGCACAGCCCATGAAGGTCATGAGAAAATAGAGCCTGCTTTTGTAAAAAAAATTCCATGAAGTTTATTAAAATATTGACGTGGAACGTGAAAGGTACTGGTTCTCAAGTCAAACGCAAGAGATTAGAATCAGCTCTCAGAAAAGATTGACCGGATATAATTTTTCTACAAGAAACACATCAAAAATCAGAAAGTATGAATAAATTATTTCTAGGCTGGACACAAATTTATGAAAAAGCTTATGGCACTTCGAAAGCAAGAGGGGTTGCAATATTAATTTCGACTAGAATGGGTTTTACCATAATAAAAAGCATTTCTGATCCGGAAGGTAGATTTCTGATTGTAAAAGGTATGATTGAGGATGAAGAAATAACCCTTGTGAATATTTATGCTCCAAATGATCAACAAGATAAATTGTTAGATAAAGTATATCATATTCTGAAAAAAGAGAAGACTGGAAAAATGATAGTAGCAGGGGATTTTAACTTAATTAGATCCAATTTGGACTGCACTAATGCATCAAGAGATAGATCGAGATTAAAGATGAAAATATTAGATAATTGGATTAGAATTTTAGGTCTGAAAGATGTGTGGAGAGAAATCAAAGGTTTAGAAAGAAGTTATACATATTTTTCGCAAGTCCACAATTCTTACTCTAGAATAGATTTTTTTTGTTACAGATAATATACTTAAAAATATAGAAGAAATTGATGTTGGGATCTTTAAAGAATCAGATCATGCAAAAATGTTAATGCAAATAGGAGTTGGAATGAAAGCAAACAAATTAAACAGCTGGAGGTATGATCCAAAAATGTTTGGGGATCCCAAAAACAAAGAAAACATAGAAAAGATATGGAATCAATATTGGCAATGGAATGACACAGGTGAAGTGACATATAACATTGTTTGGGACACCATGAAGTCGGTTTTTAGAGGAGAATGTATTAAGTTGAATAGTATTAGAAATAAACAATTAAAGGATAAATATGAAGAAATGGAGAAGGAAATTAAATGGCTTCAAGAGGAGCACATAAAAACTGGGAAGAAAGAAACACTTGTAAATATACAGAGATTGAAAAAGGAAATAATAGGTAAAGATATAGTAAAGGTTAAAAAAGATGTGATATATTTAAAAAGGGAAATTTTCGAATATAGTAATAAAAACTCGAAGTTATTAGCTAGAGCTGCGAAAAAAAGAGCATTAAGAGAGAAATAGGAGTTTTAATAAATAAATATGGTGTGAGGTGTAATAAAACAAAGGAAAAGGTAGAAATTGTCAAGGAGTTTTATCAAGAACTGTACTCTGAGAAAAATATAAAAGTAGGGTGATTAAGGGAATATTTAGAGAATTGGAAGGGAATTAAAATTAGAGATGAGCATAAAAACAGAATGGAAGCTTTAATAACAGAGAAAGAGATAAAAGAAGTGATACAGAAATTGAAAACAAATAAAGCTCCAGGAGAAGATGGATTTACAACTGAATTTTACAAACAATTTAAAGATTCGGTAGTGCCAAGACTTTTGAAGCTGTTTAATTATATAATGGATGGAGGATTATTACCAACTTCATGGTACAGATCAGTAATTGCCTTGATTCCTAAACCCGGGAAAGACCTAGATAAATCAAGATGCAAATTTTTTTACAGCAATACTAGCAAATAGGTTAAATGAATTTATGAAGGAATATATAAATAAAGATCAAGTAGGATTTATGAAAGACAGATATATGGCGGATCTCACAAGAAGAGTAATTGATTTGGTAGATATTGCTGGGCAAAAAAGGGAAAGGATTGGACTATTGTCATTGGATATTTTTAAAGCTTTTGATTCTTTGCAGTGGAGCACGATTAAAGAAATTACAAGAAAATTTGGCTTTGGTACAAAATTTGTAAATTTAATTGATCAGCTATATCAGAAAGTATTACTAGGATTAAAGTTAATGATGTATTGACAGAGGATATTAAATTGGAAGGGGGACTAGACAAGGATGTCCATTGTCACCAATATTATTTGTGATGGCTATGGAATTACTAGCAACATTAATAAGAAATGATAAAAATATCAAGGGAATTGAAGGAATAAAAATTAATTTATATGCAGATGATACAATGATTATAATGAGAAACCCTGTGAAGGCAATGGAACGAATTTACACACAC